>OY292431.1:10000000-12400000 GCA_958496245.1 Perizoma flavofasciatum
TTTTACAGGGCCATAACTCACAGGGCTGTCATAAAAGAGGGTTTAAAGAAAATATTTATCACAACGAACGAAAGAAGTTCCAAACTAGAAAGCTTTATTCCTAATATAAAATCTTATATTATCTCAATCCCTACTAATATTTTAAACGCGAAGGTGTGGATATTCGTTGGTAATAATCTTCGTAAAGGCTGATTGGGAATAGGTAAAAGGCTAGTTTTTTATTCACGCGAACGAAGCCGTGAGCGGAAGCTGTTTTATTAATCATTCTAAAATAAAATAAGGTTATCAATTGTCAAAGCATTCTCCCTCGCCATTCATGTTCTCAACAGGGGGTCCCTTTATCCGTTATCTCAAACACTTCGTCTCACAAATGACGGAGACTGGCCTTTGTGTCGGTTGGGGGTACTTCGACGTACTTACTCGTTACCGGGTAATCTGGCTCTGATTTCATAGCGAAGAAAGACACCTTGCTTTGTTGACGACAGACAGATGACTCCAAACAAGTAGACCGGGACTTCACAGTCGTCAAACCTATCAATCGAGTTCATGGGGTGGAAGAGGACAAAATTAACGTAAAAAAATGAATGAATATACTTTATAATGAAAATTAAAGAATAAAACAGCTTTATAAAAAAACTGATGTCTACCGTTAAATCTCCATTTACGTTAATTCATTAATTATGCGAACAATGACAGCGTTTGATCGACGGTCTGATTCTGTTTCCAAGTCATTTAGCATATGAAACACCTAAGTATCTGCCGAAGTTCCACATTAGTGCAG
This sequence comes from Perizoma flavofasciatum, assembly GCA_958496245.1. Taxonomy (NCBI): domain Eukaryota; kingdom Metazoa; phylum Arthropoda; class Insecta; order Lepidoptera; family Geometridae; genus Perizoma; species Perizoma flavofasciatum. The sequence continues at coordinate 10,000,782 of OY292431.1, forward strand.
AGGATATGTAAGTTTATTTCGTGTCGTTTCATTGGGCATCTGTTGATGAAGCTTTGTAAATATATTTGTTTGTGTGTGACCGTTAATATTAGAACCAGTTCTGAGAATGAATTCGTTGCAGACGAGGATTGCACGATAGCTTCATTCAAAGAAGTCCACTGCTGGTAATATGCCCGGTCAAAAAGAACCATGCTGAACGTTTTTTTTATAGACCAACTTCGATCGATCTTTGGATCGATGCCATTAAGAAAACATCGATCCATTGCGGCATTATAAAATATTTGCGGTAGCAGTGTTCGGATCTGCTATCTATAATGACCTGCCCACTTCAACTTCCAATTCTGAGAGCTTTATCAGTGACCTTGTGTTTCCTAGTTACGGATTTTATCGTATTGAAACTATCATGTAAACAAGAAGCAATCGGTCGCTAAAAGTAGAACAGTAATATTAAATGAGTACCTAACCGCGGTATTCCATAGGTTAACTCGTAACTCAAGCGGGGTTAGAAACGGAAGTTCACCGTTCATTGCTTGTGAATACTGAATGAAGTGCTCCACCGCATCCAATGAACCAGTAATAATAAGCGTACTCTCGACAAATTGACGTATTCATGATGTCAAAGTTTCCACACCAGTTATTGTACCTTGATGTGTGATGAATGTTACGCTGAGATTAATTTATTCGGTAAATGTAATTTGAACTTTATTAAAGCTACACATAAGGTTTTGGGTATTTGCTTGCCTTAAAGTACAACTTTAGGATTCATTAGTTTCCTAGTACTATATTAGCAATTACTTAGTAGAGTTACGAGCTAACGCCCGCGACAAAAACTGAAGGCACAGCGTACAGCATACTCTATTCGTGAAAAGAATAATCTCTTTATCATTTTATGTGGGAGTCCCGCTTCTTGGAAGCTAAATGCTTTTTAGCTGTTCTTAATTATTTCTAGTCACATGGTAGTTAAAAAGAAAGCGGTGGTTTATGTTATTTTATGACTGTTATTAAATTATTACAAATGACATTAACGCAGTGAGAAGCGCGAATTAAGTGTTAACGTCTATTTCACGGTGCACACCGGGTAATTTACGCTGTTTCTTTTCAAACGCCTGCGCGAAGCAAACGAATGTAATGATAACAAGAACTGATTGTAGAAATACTAAGAAATGTCAATTTTAATATGATCTAATATCTTTCCCTTATTCCGCTTGTTGAGTTGGGATAATTTTATCGAATTTCAAATGTCGAATTTCTATGTTTGCCTGCCTGTAAACCGATAATTTATAATTTCGCCGGAATCATACCCTCCTAACCGGAACACAGCAATGTTAACATTTCAGCTTGGCGGCTGAAATAGGCATAGTGGACTATTACTTAATCGTTTATCAACCGACTTTAAAAATTTACACCGACTTAGGAGAAGGCTCTCAATCCGGCTGTGTTAAATGCCTGTGTCTGTTTGTTACTTGATATCTTCACTAATTGTTAACCGATTTTGATGATTCTCTTGTTGTTGTATAGAGAATGATCCTGAGCTGGTCCCATAAACGTTTTATTCCTGAGGGATTGATATTTATTCCGTAAAACTTAAAACACATGTAATCACGACTAGCCGAAACATTTTTTTTGGGTGATTTTTCATTTAATGTCTTAAAATCTTAATTTAATTGTTATGTTTGTCAACAGTTTAACACATCAAGTCGTAGCGCTAAAAGAGATCAGGCTGCAAGAGGAGGAAGGTGCTCCCTTCACCGCGATACGGGAGGCATCGCTGCTCAAGGAGCTCAAACACAGCAATATCGTCACACTACACGACATTGTACACACGCGGGAGACGCTCACATTCGTCTTTGAGTTTGTGGTAAGCACATCAACCTGGTACCTGTAGAAAAATAGAGTACCTGTAAAAATGGAGTAGCTGTAGGAAACAGAGTACCTGTAGAAAACAGAGTACCTGTAGAAATAGAGTACTTACAAACAAAAAATACTCCCGTTTTCCCCACGATGGACATCCTCATATGTATTATTAGTGTGTAGATCTTTGAGGATACCAAAAATAGGGGGTAGTCATAGGCACATCCGAACATTATAAAAGAGTGCATGTAAAAATAAAGTACTCGTAGACACGAGAATACAACGTAGAAATAAATTTCAGATGCTCTAAAATTAGAAGGCATGTGCCATTGGTTAGTGAAAGCGTCATGAGGAATGCTAACTACTCTGCAAAACCTGGACACATTCTAAATAAAATGTTTGTACTTACCTCTGACTATCCCACAATTGGTATCCTCACGGATCTACGTATTACATTATTACAATCTCATGAAATCCTCTCAATCCAAAGGTTGTCTGGATGAGATCGCTTCTAAGCGACAAGACCGCCCATTGTACTTTAAGTTTTGTTTGTTTAGTTTTGTTAAGTTAGGTACAATATCTATTTTTCTTATGGTGTACAATAAAGTATTTTCATTCATTCATTCAAAAGCAAACGAAGAACTCGCGCTTCCGTACCTTGCGTGAATTCTTTATGACTCCCTAGAGCATGATCTTGAATTCCTGACATAGTATCGTGACCGCTTTAATTTGACCTAAATGCATAGAGCTCGGCACGTAGCGTCCCTTCCCTTCAGCAACATCTCGCGATATTGGATGCCGGGTCGACAACATATTGGCTTTTAAAATGTACCTATCAATTTCATCAGTGAAGTTCGGTATTTTTTTGATCGTTTCTCGAATGGGTATATACAGAAAATACAGATGAAACATCTTACTATTTAAAGACCGTTGCAAACGATCTATAGAACCAGATCACTACCACACGGGAGCGTATTAAGAAGAAATATATATTAATTCCTATATTATTCCATACCTTTGACTCTAGTTGACTGCTACTGGGCATACGAACGGTCATTGTAAAGTCATTTTAATAAGGTTTTTATTCATTGCAATAAAAATTTAATTTAGACACGTGGTCTTAAGGATCCGGCGTACAGCGCTCATAATTTAAATTCGAAGCGCGTCCAAAAATATAGCTTTTTGACTGGTGCAGGCCCGCTCGTGCTTGCGCGATAGCAATATTAGCCGTTTAGAATTTGTTATAAATTTGGTGGTATTCCGTAATACCAAAAAATATGAATGAAAACTTGTTGTATTTTTCACATTGTGTTGTTATTCTGTAACTAGACAATATAATCTATGTACCTAACCAAACGATACGTAAGGTATTGTTGTTTTTAATACGAAACAAATAAGAAGAAAACATGTCATGTATGATGTAAAAATATCCAAAATGCGATTCGTTTACATTTCATTTTATGGTAAGTATTTTGAAAAAATATATGGCAAAGTACGTAGGTAAATACTATTCGAATGCAAATAATAACATAATATGGTGGAAATAAGCTCTAATTACAAATGAGTTTGGTATTACGTTTATATGGGCAATATATCTTACGCAGGCCTCTTAAGCCAAGCGACCGTTATAAATTAATCTGTTCATCGGAACAGAAGCCGTCCTGACCTTTTTAAGGTTCATCGTCATTCGAGAACCTTTATTCCCCAGCGGTTATCAGTTCTGCGAGCATATAAGAACATAAAAGAGCTCGCATAGTTACTTATCTTATTAAGTAAAGGCTTGAGCCCGTCATCGGCGACAAACAGCAGCGACAGGCGACAGCGACACATTTTCTTTGTAGGTTGCTGTTGCTCAGCCACTGATTAATTAACAGTTATTACGGTCAAAACCGCATGCTTATGCCCAACGGCAGTAAGCTTAAGAAAGACTTCGAATATCTGTCGCTAAGACATGCCTAAGCATTTGCCTGCGCTTAGTGCAAACGGGCAATAGTCTTGGTTGACCTACTAACCAAAAGTTTTGCACGTCTGATAAATTACAGTCAATATGAATAGTCAACGTCCGTCGTTATTGCACTCCGTACGTCACTCAGAGACTGTAATATTACTTTCATTGGTCCCCGAGGTGCTCTTAAAGCCGTTATTGATAGGAATTCGATGCGATAAAACAGCATATGAATGCTATGAAAAGGAGACGTCTAGAATCGTAAATATATGCCAATGAATTTTGTTGAATTTGATCTGTCTTGGCAACGTTATTTCTGAGCAATTCGGTATCTTTGGAAGCTAAAAAGCTATCAAACATTACTATATAGCGAGTCATATGGCGGCGACCATATCTACTATCGTAGCTCTGGTGAACTGGATGTGTACGTGGGAAATATGGTAAAAGGAGCGGTCTATAAGCTGGTTTCCTTGATCTAAGATTAGGTACGAGTCTTTGTTATTTCCTGTTCATCAAGAGTACCTAAAAATATACCTACATATGATAGCTATTCTCTATTTTATCGAAGGCACAAGGTTTTTAGGTATATAATAAATAAATTTTATTATATACCTAAAAATTTTTGTAAATACATACATATAATATAAAGAAAACATCCAGACCCGAGACAAATATTGTATCGGGGCGGGAAACGAACCCGCAACCTTCTGCGTCTCAGGCGGGCATTCGCCACTGCATCACATATCTTTATTTTTAGGTTCTTTATATATCATAATAAAATACAAATTCAATATATAACTAGACACATTCTACATAGTACATCACTGCGCCACAGAGGTCGTCATAACGATAGGTTTTTCCTAGTGTGGGGTCACTGTTAGGTGTTGTTAGTAAGTTAGTTGTTAGCGTTTTATAACAGATGTCACCTAAAACTTGGAAAAAAACAAAGTAAAAACAATGTGTTTTTGGTATCAGGATACGGACCTATCACAATACATGGAGAGGCATCCAGGAGGTCTCAATCATCACAACGTCAGACTGTTCATGTTCCAGCTACTGCGGGGACTATCATACTGCCATAGAAGAAGAGTTTTACACAGGTAAATAATAATAATTATTTATTTCAGGAAACACAGTTATTAAGTACTTGTACAAATACAGTGCCCTTAGGATAAATACATTAAAACGAAAATACATTGAATTATATAAAGCAAAAACTAATTAATCTAGCCCGTAGTGACTGCGACGTGGGCGCGTCTCGGTTCGGGAACTAACACCGGAAACGTCGATAGACAATTCCCTTAGGCCACAGATATTCCTTCATGAAGGTCGATAGGTGTTCGGTCGGCATTCTCACCGCGAAGGTGTTGAAGCTGACTATGGCGTGACTCCAATCGTTCGACCCTCTGACTGAATTTGCATAAACACACGGAAATACTCCTTCACATCCTCAGCCTTAAACGAGCCACGTAGTTTGGAGTCACGGGAATCGCCGGACGAAGCGTAGAACTCGGTCCGGTCGGTGCGGACACACTTATTCTGACATACTTGTCAGAATAAACACTTATTCAGACAAACCCCAGTCTATAAAACAATGCCTTTAATGTGTCTTCTGGTGTAACCCAGATCTACTTTCGAAGTCTCGTGCACTACTGTCGTCAGTAGTGCACGACACGACGCTCACCCTGATGAAGACTCTCGGAATGAGTCGAAACTTAGTCGATGCCTTCACCGATAGTACGGTATTTGAAAATTCCCGTTTTCACAATATGAATAGCGTGACAAAGCTGATTAAAAGATGTCACTTGAATATTTAGTTGAAGAATTGAAGAATAGAAGAAAAGAGAAGAATAGAATTGAAGATTTATTTGCGTTTGGCTACAATTGTTGATAAGCGCAGCTGTAGCCTAGATCAAACACGCTCTTCCAATAGATACCTAACTCTTCCTTTGAAGATGCCAAGTTATATTTAGTAGGAAAATCAGACGTAGGGAGTTCCACTCCTTAGATATCCTTATTTGTTTCGTCATTCCCCTTCCTTACTACATTTATTTCTTATCGCTTAAGGTCTTACTTATAATGACTTTTACCCGGTCGATTAGCATGTTAATTATTGAACTTTAAATTACACATATCAGAAAAAGAGAAAGCAGTATTTAGCTAATCAACTGTTTTAACATATTTATAAGTTAGGATCTTGTGTCAGTCAAATCGAGTCCCTACTCCCTACACAAAATCGTCCAAACATCTTAAAGATACAGAAAACTCTCTAAAGCTTAAGCGATATATGCAAAACAAAACAACACTTATTTTATGTAGAAGTAGGTAACCTAATTTGGTTTTCCTCAAACGACATTTGCCGAGAACTTTTCTATTTACTTAATATAATCGCGTAAGGTCACGTTCGCAGAATGACATTGCGTGAGTATTGGCTAGAAACGCTAATTTGTATGTAAGGATAATTGTCCTACTGTTATTTTGCTTCGCTTGTCGGAAATTGAAATCTTTATGATCGTTAAGGACTACTATCTCTAAAATAAGAGAGATCGTCATATCATCCCTGATAAACAGGGAGAAATTGCGAACTAGAATGCGTCGTCTAGTTAAACTCTGAACCATTCAAAGTGTTTCTAGAGATAGAGAGAGAGCTTGCATCTAAAATATAACCGTATGTTATATTTTAGATGCAAGCTCTCTAAGAAAATTAGTACTAAGAAAATAACAAAATATATTCTTGGATCTTCATGAAACGTCTTGACTTCCGATCCGAAGGTCGTGGGCTCAAACCCGAGCGTGCACCAATGGATTTATCCATATGAAAAATGCATTAACACATGCTCAAAATGGAGAATGAAAACATCGTGAGAAAACTGGAATGCTCTAGAACCATACGTTCGAAGGTACCATAGTTTAGTGATCCAATGAGCTTACAACTTGTTTCGTGAAATGCTCACTGCTTTGCAAAACGCGGGCATGTGCCAAAATTAAGGTTTGGACGTGCCTTTGATTACCTCTTCTGGGTACCCTCATGGATCTAGGTATAAATAAATAATACTGGACATTTTTATACAGCATCATGTAGCCCCAAACTAAGCAGAGCTTGTATTATGGGAACTACATGACTGATATACTACTTATATATTTTTTTTGTAAATACATACATATTATACATAGAAAACACCCAGACCCCAGACAAATATTTACAGATCATACACACATTTCTGTCCCGCTGCGGGAACCGAACCCGCAACCTTCTGTGTCTCAGGCGAGCCTTCGCCCACTGCGCCACAGAGTTATGAACCTGACCATGTCCATTATGAGATTACAGTCGTCAGTGTGTTTGTTTTATGTTCTTCCCTATTTACTTTTGTATTAAGTTTTATTACGTTGCCCTCAGGGACGTGAAGCCCCAGAATTTATTAATAAGTTCACACGGCGAGCTGAAACTCGCAGATTTTGGACTCGCGCGGGCCAAGTCCGTACCGAGCCACACGTACTCGCACGAAGTCGTCACGTTATGGTACCGGCCACCTGGTGAGTAAACGAAGACAACTCTTTCACATCTGTAACTATTATTTAAAATACATCGAAACGAAATCAGGTCCTAAAAACCCCAACACGATTCTTTGAAATCTCAGTATAGCTGAGAATTATTATAATTTGTTATAATTAAGTATCTAGCCTCTGTCCACGGCTTCGCTCGCGTGGTGCCCGGATAAAAAGTAGCCTATGTGTTATTCTGATGTATAAGCTATATTATCGTAAAGTTTCATCAAAATACGTTCAGTGGTTTTTGCGTTAATGAGTAATAAACATCCATCCTCACAAACTTTCGCCTTTATAATAGTTTTTTTTTTTTTAGAATATAATTACGACTATACCACGTACTTTACTATTCTCCTGCTGACGTTTCGTTGACCGTTTAGAGGTCCTTCCTCATGAGCACCGTCCGCGACCACGCTCGACGGTCGTGAGACGGGAACGGTCAACGAAACGTCAGCAGGAGAATAGTAAAGTACGTGGTATAGTCGTAATTATATTCTAAAATGATACCAAACCACGATAATTTTAATTCTATGTTTATAATAGTAGTAGGATTTTAAACAATGAGGGGTTTGATATAATCAAATTTCTCTCAATTTGACCAAAATTTACCTTTCCCGGGTGTAGACAAATAACACTTTCTGTTACTACAATTGAAAAAAATTGAAAGTTTGAATTGTATGGAAATGACATGACAATGACAAGTTTTACTTTGACAAATTTGCGTTAGCGTGAAAGGAAAAGTAAGCGTGAGGTATTTTTCTAGACCCCAGTGCCTACGACATGGCATGTATTAATAAATAGACAGAATTTAACACCAAATAATATTTCAGCGAATATTCATACTATTAACTTTTTCTTGTTAACTTTTTGCGTGCATTTAGATGTGCTATTGGGCAGTACGGAATATTCGACGTCGCTGGATATGTGGGGTGTCGGCTGTATATTCGTCGAGATGCTGTGCGGTGTACCCACCTTCCCAGGAGTCAGAGACACACACGATCAGTTGGATAAAATATTCAAGGTAAAAGCCCGTAAAGTGTAATCAGAATATTTATTTGCATGAATATAGGTCAGCTAATACATGTTACATTTTTTATAGGCCCTTATATATTCTACCATACAAATGGTGTGCAAATGTTAAATTGTAGATTGAGAAGCAATTTAAATACAAGAATAATTACAAAATGTCAATAACTATTACCTACCTACTTTTGTTATTTCGCAACCATCTGCGTCTCGGGCGGACCTTCGCCCGCAGCGCCACAGAGGTCCTCATTGGGCATCACTTCAGCTGATGTTAAGGCATCGAATTCCATAGTTCTGTATTAGTGTATATGTTGTTAGGTTGTGGGCACGCCGACGGAGGAGAGCTGGAACGGCGTGTCGCGTCTGAGCGGGCTGCGCGCGCACGTGAGCCGGTGGGGCGCGTGGCCGGCGCGCGCGCTGGGCGCTGCGTTCCCGCGGCTGCGCGACGCGGGTCGCGACGCGGAGCGCCTCGCCGCCGCGCTGCTGCAGCCGGACCCCGCGCGCCGCGCCTCCGCCCCGCGCGCGCTCGCCTCGCCCTACTTCACCTCGCTGCCCCCGCACCTCTCCGACCTGCACGACGGTGAACTACTTGCATCTGAACATACACTGCACTGCACTGGACAACCTCCGCGGCGCCTGCTGTGCTCCGATTCATCGAAACTGTAGTTACAACCAATCAGAGCACAGCAGGCAACATGACGCGATGACAATGTCCGCGTTTGCCAACCTCAGTCCTAAAAGACTGATGTGTTGACAGAACAGTGTGGTTCAATACGACCAACACAAAGCAAACAACTTATAACCTCACAGATACTGCTGAGCCTCAAGACGAAAGTCTACAAACAGTCATCTGCCATAATTATGACATGGTCGCTCACTAATTGTTTAATATTATGCCTGAGGCTGCAGCGGAATTGCAAGCAGCTTAGATTGATAGATAGATAGATAGCCATTTATGTATAGCTTCGCGAGAAATATACAGAAAACTAACGCAATTACATTAAATGAATAAATAATGCTGGACATTTTCACACAGCATTATCTAGCCCCAAAGAAGCAGAGTACTACTTATTTTTTTTGTAAATACATACATATTATACGTAGAAAACACCCAGATATTGTATCAAATGTATTTGCACTAACGTGTCCCAGATTTAATTTAAGTCCAGGATGCAAGTGTCTTGCGACGAGTCTGGTGTGTAGTGAAGCAACCGAATAAAATGTTTCGGACACAAGATCTTTACAAAGCTAAATGACAAAATACGAACAACCTTCCATCGTCCATGCTTCAATGATGATCAACCTAATTCAATCAATACCTAACACAGTGTTTTCTTGTTACAGAAGTGTCAATCTTCACTGTGGATGGAGTGAGCTTACACCAAGAGACGCGGCACGCCACCATCAAATGAGCACTACCGGAACACGCATTTAGTTGAATCTGAGCACGCGGTCTGTCGGAGCGCTCGGTCAGTCTGAGCACTTGGTCGGTCTGAGAACTTGGTCGGTCTGAGCTTTCGATCGGCATTAGGGCTCAATCAGTCTGAGCACTTGTTCGGTCTGAGAACTTGGTCGGTTTGAGTTCTCGGTCGGTCTGAGCATTCGGTCAGTCCCTGAGCGGCCGCGATGGTAGATAGTACCTTTCAATTCCTATAGTTTTAATTAATCCAGTTGAGTTGTTTCGGTGGACCAATCCCGTGATAGTTATCCCGTCTTAATCCGGCATCGAATGCCGCAACAGTATTCGCTCATCGAAACCACATTCTTTATCCATCCGTTGATCGCTCGATCGATCGATCGATCGCGCCTAGTGCTTGTAAGCTTCGGAATATCCATCCATATAATTCAATTATTCTATGGTGACAAGGTAAACTGTTAGGAACGTACGTTATTTCTATTAATAAAAACAGAGCAGTGTGCCATGTATCTATAATCAAAGATGACTTATTATTTAAAAAGATTTTTATGCTGGGAATATATGCTGATAATTTTGTGAGAAATTTTGATGAGAGGTTTATGTATATTCTAAGGGATACTGTCTATTATTCTGATTCTTATGAAAGCTTCGAACTAATCGTCGAAAATCAAACCTGCAAGGCTTCTTTCACATAGAAAGCTGGTGCCTGCGGCTGTCTACCTGCGTTTACCGGTACAAAGCTGCTATAACTTTCTCAAAATGGGATAGGGAGTGAGCAACTAAGACTTTAATTTCTCCCAAGATTTGGCTCAAGCAAAATATCACAAAACTTACAAATCATGTAAATATCTGGATATTTAGTAAAAATGACAAAGACAATAAAAATCGCTAAAATCTTTTATAAACTTCAACTTATTGAAGTAAGTTATTTTTTTTTCTATTTATAAGTACGCCTTTTTTAACTATAAATACATAATATAGGTATATAATAATTGAATGAAAATACCGAATTGTACACCACAAAAAAACCTTACTATTATTAAAGATATAATGATTTACAATGATGATATATAATCCGGTAGACAAGCGTCTGAAACCAGCTTTCAATCTGAATGTGGCCCTTAGGTGATAGAGGTGTAAATCTTATGCACATATTCCTTCCACGGTGCTCAAATAGTAACGTTAGTGAAGAGGATTTCTGCTCTAAACAAGTGGCAATCTAGAAAGAAACGACAGTGCTAAACAAAAATGCTAAAGTTACCCTTCGTTAAGGGATATTAATTATTGACGAAGGGTAATTTATTATTGAACGATAATTTTAGAGTTATTACCCAAGCAACCATGAAACTGATACTACCACAAGAATCTTATGAAAAATACTATTCGAATCTTGTAACGTAACGTCAATCGCTCATATGGCGATTGACGAATATGCCACCTGGGTGGTATAAAAAAATAAATAAATATTGTCATTTATGCCTAGTTACGAGCTATAGGGTCCACAGTTTTTTGAATGGTCGCCTCGCATCGCGTCGCCTTTTTTGCTCACTTAAAACAGGCCGTTGTTCTTTCGTTTGGTTTCCGATTGACACTTGTTTAGGTTTGTGTCGGTCTGTTTGCACGCCTACATCGCTTCGCACTGCTACACGGCCAGTGATACCATGTGAATTGAAAACCAAAATTATATCTTGACAGATCTCAAATTGAAGTGTGGGACCGTCCTTCTGTTAATTACGTGATAGGCAAATCGATGATTTATAAAATGTATGCCTCATTTCATTACGGACCCCTAACTTTAAGGGACGACATAACTTGCTGTCAATTGACATAATTATAGAAATTTAAAACTGACATTTGATTTCTACTGGGTGTCCCAGAACGATACACTAATCCAAAAACGGTGATTCCATAAAATTTTTAGTTTTCCTGAAAAAAAAATCGTAACTTTTTAAGGGAAATAATTTGTATTGGTTTGGTTGTCAACAACATTGAGTCTGTTGTTTTATGGGCTTTGGCCAACCCTACGACTAATAAAGCACACATTAAAAATATATGTTTACAATAAACTTAAACTCTTTCGGGATAGTATGCTTTTTCTTCGCCATCCTGTATAATTATATCACTTGACAGTTTTTTCTGATCAATGAATATATTTTACCTTGTTGAGAGAGTGGTCACTTAGATTTAGGCGTCAACAGTGAAATGTGGGTTAGTCTGTTCTGATGAGATGGGAAGTAGATTCCGTCTAGATTAAAGACTAGTGAAATTAACCAGTTTAGTAAAATTTTAGGTCCCACTAAGATGGCGATAGTTTATGTAGTAAGCACATTGGCAACTCAGATCAAACTAATCTAAACTTCTTTTCTCGGTTAACTGGTTTTTTCTGGGTCAACATGCCTGAAAAGGCGCCCGTGATCCACGTAGGAGGTCATTAAAGACCCCCAGGGTCATGGGGTCTCCCAATATCCCAAGTCATGTGGAGTCGTTCCTGACCTGAGATTCGTGTAGGGTTAAACAGTCATTTATTGAAGAAAAAACCAGTGCGGTGAAAGGATTAAGGTCCTAAGGTAGATATGCGATTTATATCGTCTTGCCTTGTTAAGTCGGATCTGTGATTTAAGTAGATAAGATCTATAGAAACATGACACCAATTTGTGCCAACGGATTTTTGTTTTATTTTGAGCCTCTTTAGACAAAAAGTGTTATTAGAAAAATCTCTGGGAAAATGCGCTGTAATGTCGTTTGTCGATCGTTTTGTAGTCTTAATTAACTTCTTTCGTTGCCGGTAGCGTTCAGATTGCTACTTGTCTAAAGGGGCAGATGATACAAGATCAAGACGATATGTTACGCAATCAAGTTTGTAAGTAAAAATAGTGTTCCTAATCAAGTAATCAGTAATTAGTTAGTCTAAATAATTACAGTAAGTATAAAATCTATTCTATTGAACTCTCAATGCGTAAATCCAAACTCAGTAAAATCATAGAGCTTAAAATTTATTTCGAACAAGCATCAAAAATAGAAATAAAGGTAGATATCTACCAAATCGAGGCAAAGATATACATTGTCTTAAGCTCGTATTCCAGAACGAATTTCAAACCCAAACTAGAATTCAAGTAACGTTTCTTGACACATTTCCATTGAAAATGTCAAAAAATATATGTTTGAGTCTAGATTCAGTTACATAATTTGTCTGGAATACGGGTTCTAAATAGTCAGTCAAAATAACTCTTGAAATGGTTCAAGCGATTATCCTGACTGATCGTACGATTTACCGCTTTACTTTGGTGGACACCAGCCCAAGTAAAGCTGAACAATTTACATAATAAGCGAAATCAATTCATTCATTCGTTCAAAAAGTTCAAAACTATAAATCTAGTACTACTTTGCCTTATTCGTAAGATTGATTCACTGCCACTATTCTGGAAGGTAATTAATATACTCGTAATTAATCGAGTTGTCAGTGTGCTGAGGTCCTATTCTAGGATAATGTCGTCCTCGAAATGATGTCTAGTTTCGAATGACGCCCATTCGATATTTGACGTCAACTCGTGCTTGGCATTTTTGCAAGATTCACCCTTTGAAGCCGCGCTGAATCACAATAGCATTTGAAGCGACGAAAATCATTAGAAATAATAAAAAAATGATAAAATAAATCACGAACGTTTCTTGTTTTTATTATGATAATAGAAATCCCATTTTGATTGATATTTTTAATCTGTTTTTATTATTGATTTATGACGTCTAATTAGTTGTTATTTTTATGTCTTATGTTTCGTTAGTGTTGGTACTATATTAATATGCGAGATTTCAAGTGATGCTTGGAAACGAACCGTGAGTTATAAAAACTGAAAGATTGTTTGTACTATCAGCTTAGAATTAGCTGAGAACTTAGAAGTTAGGTACCGCTACATCCATCCAGCCTGTACGATAAATCTCGACCGCTGTTTACATTGGGCTTTACATCACAGATTCCTAACTTTGGTAAAAAAAAAAATTGGTTCCTGAAACCAATATCCATATTAAGTTTCTATTCAAGTACTATTTCGATTCGGCACGGGTTCAAGTCCTAGCGAGCATAGATCAAGTTAGTTAGTACCTAATGTGTACGAGCTTTAGAAACGTGTAAGCCCAGAGGGGGGCTTGATTCAAAGGCACAAATTAACGCGACAGTCGCAAAACAAGCCACCCTCTGAACTTAAGAGCAGGAGCGTAATCAGGGAGAGGAAAGGGGTTCAGAAATTACACTTCGGAATGCCAAAAACATATTTAAAGTTAGTACGCTGGCCTCCGCGGAATAAAAAATACTTTTCCGTGGTTACTCATATCGTGACCTTTGGGAATTTGCACACAGAAGTCGGGCCAACTCCGGATTTGAAGTCGACGTGTATTTTGAAAGATGTCGTCTATGCCACACTAGGCGTACTCCAGGCCTTTAACTCGACAAACAAGTCATTGAAAAAAATGCATAAAACATTTGAATCTGTGAAACTATAGAATTTATCACGAATCGATTTTTCTTTCATATAAAATAAACGATTTTTTAGGTTTTTTTTGCATATCAATTTTATAAATTTTCCGCCATTTTGTGATAGCGAGAAGGAGTTGAAGGAGTTAAGAGATTAAAAAGATTTGACATTAAAAGCCAATGAACCCTAGAACTTATCCTGGATACGACCCTGCTCAAGAGTAGTCATTGAAATTAGGTTTCGAACACCAAAATAGTATGTAATATATAGATTGTGAAACGCAATATTCGATGTATCTAGTGTTGTTGAGTTTTATGTTTGTGGTTTTGTCTGGAAGCGAAATGCAGAGGCGCATAACAAATAATACATTTGTATATTCTGTTGTGACTGACCACAATATAATTTGTTTTAAAACAGCAAAAACCCAAAATTATCGTAAACTTGCTGGTATAAAATCTCTAGGTTGCCACTGCATTTCGTATTCGAGTCAAAGCCCACAGCGTAAGTAAGGATGCGAAGTTGATAATTCACCCGTTGAGTGAGGCACTATACGCACCTCGTGCGATATATTAAAGAGGCGAGCATTTATGTGAGGAATAGGAAATTATATTGTATACAATTTGCATTTCTGTAAGCACAGTTCAGATAGCAAACAGTAGAAGCACTTTACTTCGTCCACGCAGACAGGCTGCGAAAAACGAGCGTACCCTTTTACTCTATGTACATAACTCTCAACAGTCACAATACTTGACCTCGCACTGAGATATAATGTCCCGTGGGTATAAGGAACTACGGTTACGACACATAATCGGAATGACTAGTACCATATAAGTACCAAATCATTATAGGTATCGGACATTATTATTGCAAGTTCCAGGTGCATAAGTGATAGGGACGCAGTGGCTTGTTTATGTGAACATATAATCGTCAACGCCTAATTAGACTAGATAATTTGCCGGATTAAAAAATGGCAGGCCGTTGTGAAGTAGTGTATTTACTGTTTGGTATGAGGACTGTGGTATGATGAACTGAATAGGACTGTTTGCACGGACGACAATGTATATAAACTAATCGGTTAGTTGTTATTCTCTTAGTTTCGAGTCCTACGCGAGTTGCCATCGTTCGCTCTATGTTCCGCAGTAATGGAATCTTATGAGATTTATTTTATACGTTTTACTCTTAGACTAGTAACATTTTATTATTTTACGTATCATGAATTCGTTCTGCTGCTGGTTTAGTTGTCACTTTATTTTTAAAAATGTATAAACAATGTGCTTTTACTCGTTTAAATAATTGTAAATATGATATTTGAACTGATAATAATAAAAGTTTTTATTTCTTATGAGACTGGTTTTTTAAATCTAACCCTCACTTCTAACAACCAAGGTTTTACAGTTACTGCAAAGCTTCTCAATGAGCTTTTTACCACAAAACGACTTTTTTTGCTTTAATGCAAAAGTATTTTAATGTGAAGATATTCGCTGACTCGTAACTGCCTCAGATGGCATCACAAGCTCCATGAATAACATTAGAATGAAACGAAATAAAATTATAATAAGCACCGTGTGAAGAGAGCCGTGGAATCTAGCTGGCATTGAGCCAAAGGCTCGAACGACTGCTTTGCACAAATATCATATTATATTCTTGAAACTGGGTCACAGGATGCTACCCTTGAGATATTTCATCGGCTTTTATGTTCAAAAGAACAGGCCATGTGTTTTTTATCTGTCAACCTTTTTATGTTGATAAATACACAACAGCCAGATAATCCTGTCCCCATACTTGGATTCCCTGTGTCGTGGGTATCAAAAATTACGAGTATAATGGTACCACAAATATATGCAGAGCATACATAGATTTATCCCGCAGCGGAAATATAATATCTTGGTTTCTGTTTTTTTTTCACTAGGTTGAGGCATAAGAATCAATTATGCCTCACTACCCGTGTAATAGATAAAGATTTGTGGACCAGACATTCCTAGGCCATTTCTTGAACGTTCATAGTCCAGGTAACCTGGTATTTGTAACCTACGTTAGTACAAAAGCATTATAATTTATGAACCTTTGCTTCACCCGCGTGCTACACAGAAAGAAAGTAGCCGATGATTTTATTCTAGGTTACAAACTATACCTGTTTCAAATATAATACAAATCAGTTTAATGTTACGGAGATTTTCCGAAGCGCCAAACATCCGAACTTTCGCATTTTATGATATTAGAATTTACGGGAAAAAATTAATTGTTTTCCGCAGTGACCAAAGAAGAGGGGCAACGGGACTTTTTCTTGACAAATAGGTACCGTAAAAAACAAACAAGCTCGCCCCATAATGGACATCCTCAGATGTTTTGGCTTAGAGGCAAAACATATCAAAAATTGTAGGTACTGTCTCCCCGTTGAATAGAACTCCAGGGATGAAAATAAGTAGGCACACCATAAAGTGAAATTCCTCCAATAATTCTACAAAACCACTAAAAGCTATAACTACTGTACCAATGCCAGTATGTAATTATATTGTATTGATGGTTTTTAGAAGAAGTTAGTTGCAGAATTTTCAGTGTAGATCCAACCCTTAATCCCCGTTCATCCCATTTTACCAGTACCTAATGGATAGTAGCAAAGTTTAGCAAATAGTGAAGATGTGTAATTTTGTGGCTGGCACCACGCCAAAGGTGCACACGGACCTGTTTTAGCGAAATACGGCAACAAAAGCATTTACGATGAGCTTTGTGAATTTGGGTCACAGGATACCCTGAGGTTGAAACTGGAAATTAGTTGCATTAAGGTTAAGAAGAAATTATAGTACCACTGGTTGTTAGCACGAACATTGGTTCATCAGAAGTGAACTCAGCCCCCGTATTATGTTTCTGAACGGCAATGGGTGACCAACGTTTGACAAGTTAAATGATTTTCACTTGCGTAACTACTTACTACTAAAAACGGGATATTTGTGAGTAGATATTTCCCGTTCAGTTCCTCCCGCGATCATAGTAGGTATATGCAACTGTGCCGAAATATCGCGAAACATTAATAGGTACTCAAATCATGGTAAATATCCGGTTTTTATTAAACAGTAGTAGATCGTTTTAAAAGTTATACATATATAGTTACCAACATAGCCACAGAAGACCGAGTGACTTACATTACAGACACAGAATAGGGGGGCAGATTTATAATCAGTAAACAAAATTATTCGTTTGTAAAGATGCGTACACCCTTTATGTTTTACCTTTTTATTATTTTTCAGAAGTCGGTAAACATTATGACGACCGATGTGGCGCGGTGGGCGAAGGTCCGCCTGCTACACAGGAGGTTGCGGGTTCGATTCCCGCCCTGGGACAAATGTTTGTACGATCTACAAATATTTGTTCCAGGTGTTCTGGGTATTTTCTATGTATAATAAAAAAATATATATCTATGTAATGTATTGTATTAAGTATATCAGTCATCTAGTACCCATAACACAAGCTCTGCTTAGCTTGGGGCTAGATGATGCTGTGTGGATTGTCCAGCATTATTATATTATTATTATTATATTATTTATCTGCTTGAAATAAATAAATTAACTCTGAATTTGAATTATAATATTTCCATAAGTAAATGAAAAGTTAATACTTTGGCAAAGAGACGGGAGAAATTGGCATCCATCAAAACTCGATGAACGATATTCCGCTGTAATTGTAACCTTCGTAGCTAACAGGCGGAAAGGTTAGAGCATTGATGGTTCAGTTCTAGAGTGGATTAGAGACTTTGCGGGTTAAAAATTGACAAAACTTATATAGTTAGAAAAAGTCGTTTGCGCATTTAACCATAAAAGAGTTATTTTAAAGCTTAACTAAGGGCATGCACTGTTTTTTTGTAAGAGCTTATATTCATCGTAATTGTTGTGGCGAAATCAGACTACAAGAGTTTTCACAATTTAAATGATTTGAGCCCTCTATGGGGCCCCTACGAAGGATCTATGCGGCCCCTAGGAAAACTGACGAAGCCTATTCCCATCTATGTTGCCAGTTCGCGGGCTTCACGCGATCCTTGCGAAGTATCAACGCGGTTCCTTAGGAAGACTATGCATCTTCATGGTCTCTACGCAGCCCCTACAAAGCCTCTACGCAGTCTTCGTAGGTACTACGAAGGCTCCGTGCAGTTACTTCATGGTCTACACCGCCTCTACGAATGCTCTACGCACACCCCTACGAAAGCTCTACGCCGTTACTTCTTGTTTTCTACGCGGCTCCTACGAAACTACTACGCGGCCTATACGAAGGCTCTAAAAGACACCTTTATGGTCTCGATAAGGCAATTCACGCGGTTTGAGCGTCTCTATGGCCTGCGCGGTCTAAGCACGACCTTTTTTGGACTAGACCAGCTGTACTGTAATAACCAGTAGTTAAATTAATTGTGTCTCTGATCTAAGTTGGTGACAAAAGTAAATAAATAGATAGATTCATTGTTTATATATTATATAGGTAAGAAGTTTTGCGAACAATAAGATATTGCTTCTCAGAACTTGCCTACTAAAGCAGTTGTGAATGTACTGTAAACATTTAAAGTACCTAATATTAGATTGGAATACCGCGTTACGAGAAAAACACAAATCGTCAAAGTCAAAGTCAAAGTCAATAGGTCAGGCGTAAACCAGAGTTAGAACTGTAGGTCTTTACCTACAGTACTAACTAAGTCCTGTTTACTAAGTGGATACTAAGTTACCGAAAAATTGGTAGAACCTAGAAGATAGGTTATGATGAACCTCGATTATGTTTCTAGTTTATGGTACCACAATACCTAAACCTGGAAAAAATATCTGCTGCAAGCATTTGTTCGGAAACTTTAGTCCCAGCTAGCTATTCGACCGCTGCGCCATCGAGATCGTAGAAACTGTAATTACCTATTCAAATTACTTACCAGTAATTAAACAATACTGTTTTGCTCAAGTCGCACTTCCCCAAGATAGTTTTAAATCAACACAGCGGTTCCCAGTCCAAGTTACTAAAATAAACAGTCTTGCTCAGTCCTGTATAACTTGGGCAAAGAATAATACTCGTCGTAGCCAATCAAAATGTCCCAAGTTTCTCTGAAATAAACTTGGCCGCGGTCATAACTAGCTAACTTACTTTGCAAACAAAAGGATGTCTGAATTTAGTCAAATTTAAGCCTATTTACCTAACTACTCAACCTTTGTCGTGTATTGACGACCGATGTGGCGCGGTGGGCGAAGGTCCGCCTGTGACACAGGAGGTTGCGGGTTCGATTCCCGCCCTGGGACAAATGTTTGTACGATCTGCAAATATTTGTTCTAGGTGTTCTGGGTATTTTCTATGTATAATAAAAAATATCTATCTATGTAATGTATTGTATTAAGTATATCAGTCATCTAGTACCCATAACAAAAGCTCTGCTTAGCTTGGGGCTAGATGATGCTGTGTGGATTGTCGAGCATTATTTATTTATTTTATTAAACGCATCGTCATTCACAAATCTTCAAGATAGGGTATATATTTAATACCTGCAATATTGTCTCACCTACACTTTCAATAATGCACCTTTTCTTATATTTTATTTGTACAAAGAGCTCCTTGCTGTTAGCTTCGGTCCCATTAATGCCTAACAAAACAGGTCCTTTGTATCTAGATACTGTCTGTAATATTGAATATAGGTAGGCTTTCTGTAATCACAAAATACAGCGAATTAAAAGATTGAAAGGGTTGTTCTTAAGTTTGTCTTGATTGTACACTATTCCATCCGCAGGCCAAGACTTAACATGTTATTTATAATAACAGTTTTCCTATAAAAATAATGTTAATGATTTTTATCCCCCTACCCTCGTACGTGCCCAAGAAGCAATTAAGCACACACTTGTTATAGTGAAAATAAAACGGCGACAGAAACTAATAAAGAGGTCGTTTTTAGGATACATTGCCGCCCGAAAACTACAATCTTCCCCGATATCACCCCTAAGCACGCACCTACACAGCCTCAAGAAATATAAGAAATAATCCCCAAATTATTTCTTATATTTCTTGAGGTAGGTAGGTAAGATACATTAATATAAATCCGAGTTGAGCATAATTGTTGGACGCTAGGATCCTCCAAGGTCGGGTATACTCATTTACTTATTTATGTGTGGATGCCGGTTTGTAAGTCAATGGGATTTGCTACCCTTGGTTGGCAGGTAGTAGCTATTTATTTTGTGCCCTTGGGATGGAACCTAAGATTTAGTTTACGATGTTTTGTTGTACTAACATAAATAAAATTGATCCCACTTTGGTGTGGTCTAGGTTTCCAACTCTATACTCTAAAGATTACGAAGAATTAAATGTACCAATTAGTATATTAAAATGAAACGTAATTACGTACCGTTTATTCCGATAAAGGATACATTTATGTATACAACAATGTGCAGGTACATGCAAAAAATACAGATGAAACAGCTAGTTTTCTAAAGACCGTTGCAAACGATCTATAGATAAGTCAACTGATCCAGATCACCACCAGATGGAAGCGTTCCCAAAATACTGGCCGCATTGCCACTCAACGCAAGGCTTGCGTTTAACGTTAGGCAAACTTAGGCTAGATCCAATAGGCTAGCATTAGGCAGCGCTAAGCATTGCCATTCAGCACTGAATGCTAATGCATTGACCCAGATAAGAGTTAGCTAGATATTGGCCTCGATTCTGTAGTATACTAACTAAACTAAATTTAAACTGTCGCTCTCTTTTACTGATAGTGTACGCAAGAATTATTTAGTTAGTAGTATAGTTTATTAAGTAATAAATAAAACATGTCTTGCTTTTCAGTAATGATTATCAGCGTTGATATAGTTCAAACTTCGTCGATTGAAAACGTACCTTACTATACTGCCATAATGCACATCAGAGTTATCGGTAGATCCAAGTAGGGATAGTAAGAGCCAAGTCGAAACAGTATATTTGTCACATGTCCAAGTTTTCATAGAAGTTAGCATTTCACGTGACAGGTTGCAAGTTTTTTAGACCTTAAATTAATTTTAGTCTGCGATATTCTATCGTTTAAATTAATTTAGTTCCTACTTGTTCAGGCTTAAATAAAGTTTGTTTATAAAGTTTGGCGCTTCTTTCAGGAAGTAAATAGAAACTTTTTTCTTGCCTACAGGAAGTACGATATTGGATTAACCTTTTCGTTGAAAATGATTCTTTAAAATGCCTTTGAAATATAAAAGCGTAATCTTGTTTCATATCAAACTTTCCTTTTAAGCCTTGAACAAACGAATCGAAAAAAAGGGAGGCCATAATACTGAATGAAAATAAGTGGAATATTTCGTTGAGTATTGGAAAGTTTCTAAAGCTGGATACACAATGATACTGAAACTCGACACAAATATTGATAATACTCTGGGGGTCTACTCCGTAAAACGATATCGACATTATCGTTACGATACGACAGTGCTCCGAATTATTCGGCCGTACCCTACTCTCAAAAATGTTCGCAATCTTTGTCGTCTGTCGAAAGCATAGACAATATGTATCGAATCTTCGGAACGAATGATAGGAAAATCTAAAGGCTTGGATAATAGATATTAAGCCTAAATCTTTTTGCTTGACTGTTTATGTCACTTTTTAGGCAAAATGATAACAATTATCTATGAAAGTAAATGAAGTGACAACGACAAATGTCAAATCAACAAACCCGCCTGTGATTTGAAAACTTTACAAGTAAAATTCTTGTGACAACTAGCCACAGAAGCCATAATTAAGAATTTGAAGTTGAAGCAAAAATTCGTCGGGGTGAATATTCAAATTCGTTTATTAAAAAGATACTAGTACACACAGCATTAAAGTTTAAAGCACTATTTTAACAACAATTTTATTTTCATTATTAAAAAAAATCATGAAGTTAAAAAAAAAATACAAGTTTACCTTCAAACAAACTTTTACTATGTTTATAATTCTCGATGAAATTATAGTCGGGAATTTTGTTCAAATCCAACTGGTCCCTCGTCACTTTAAAATGTTGTTTTTGTAAAGCCTTTTCCTCGTGGATGGCTTCCATGGCAAGCATAAATCTCGCCATTATTCCAAAACAAGAGGCAAATCAAGAGTCCGTAGTGCAGCAGGCCGAGGCCGAATGAAAAGAATGCAGAGAGTCCAGTAGGCAGCAGGGCTCGAAGGTATAAAAGATTCGGAGTCCGGTAAACGAAATGGAGATGATTTTATCAGAAAACACAACAATAAAACCCGAAACGATAATGCGCACGATAGCATCAAGGGCATCGTTGATAAGTTCGTCGGTTGACATTTGTTTCGTTGTCAAATTCAAATTATCGTATCGTTTTTAGTGATGCCGGAGTAGGGTTACGACATCGATTGTCAAAAGTAATGTCGGTCGTTTCTTCGTTCAAATGATAGTCGAAACGATGTAACGTAGAGTAGGTTTAGCACGATAATTGAAGCGATATATCGTTTATCGGTTTGTAGAGTAGACCCCCTGGAGTCAACATAACAATCAAGACTTAGGTGGTGGCGATCGAACACTGCTGTAGCATTTGTGCGGCGGCGTAAACTCAACGCGAACTTTGACAACCTTTTGTTGGCAGTAGCATTTGTGCGGAGGCGTAAACAAAACGCGAACTTTGACAACCTTTTGTTGGCAGTAGCATTTGTGCGGAGGCGTAAACACAACGCGAACTTTGACAACCTTTTGTTGGCAGTAGCATTTGTGCGGAGGCGTAAACAAAACGCGAACTTTGACAACCTTTTGTTGGCAGTAGCATTTGTGCGGAGGCGAAAACACAACGCGAACTTTGACAACCTTTTCTTGGCTGTAGCATTTGTGCGTAGGCGTAAACACAACGCGAACTTTGACAACCTTTTTTTGGCAGTAGCATTTGTGCGGAGGCGTAAACACAACGCGAACTTTGACAACCTTTTGTTGGCAGTAGCATTTGTGCGGAGGCGTAAACACAATGCGAACTTTGACAACCTTTTGCCCGCAAGTTGATCGCCGCCGCCACCGTGCCAGTTTGCGAATACCTTGAGCGTTAACGTAGTGAAGTATCTTTGCTGAGCGATATCGCAGCTTCTTCTGCAACTCAGTGTCATGGCGATGTAATTTGACAGTTGGTCTACAGTGTGTTCCAGAATTATTATGTATTGTAATTCTGTGCCGAAAGGTGTGAATCTGCCATGAAAGTAAACAAGTTTTTTTTTATATTTTGTAATTGTTTGTTTTCTTAAATCGGATGTTTTATGGCCTTTACTTTATTTTATTTTTATTTTATACATAGTTCGAAAATAAACAGCTTTAATAACACTAGTGAGCTACAAATTGTATGAGGAGGACTAGCCTTTGTCAGTTTTCACTAATAGTTCTAAGTTTAATTATCAATATCTGTTTAGAATAATGAGGAGTTACCTCGTATACAATTTTTATTAGTAAGTTATTATCGTCAAAAGATTGTAAAGTTTTATAGCGAGATACATACCTTAAACAGAAGATTTTTACCATTATTTTCTACATTTAATATTATCGAAAAGTCAAAGATATTATTTTTCACCTTGTTTATGCAAAATGACCATGTCCAGAGTCATTCCTGTATTACATAGGTGGTACATTAGGTCTTTTACATACTGTTAGCATAATAATTATGCGTAGATTTAGCCCCTTCCGGGATGGTTTACAATACCCTGTTTATGCAAAATGACCCTGTCTAGGGTCATTCGTGAGGTACATAGATGGTACATTAGGTCTTTTACATACTTTTAGCATAATTATTATGCGTAGATTTAGCCCCTTTAGGTATGGTATAGTATGTTACCCTGTTTATGCAAAATGACCATATCTAGGCTCATTCGTGTATTGGGAGCTTTATTTAAATCCGATATAAAATATAAACACATTCATGATCAGAGACATCTAAAAGTCCTTTATAGAACTATTAGAGCGTGAAAATCAGTTTAAAGATTTAATTTCGCGTCGTCGGCTGCTTCCATATTCCTCATAATTCAATTTGTCTGGCGAATCGATCAACGCGCGGAAATACATTGCAGACGTCTCAGCACATTCTAAAATATGTATATATTTTAAATACCGTACGAAGTAAATAGTATTTCCATAAAGCAATTTGAACTTTGCATTCAAGCAAAGTTTTACCTCTGCTTGAGTCACGACGTTTTCATTATCTTGTGAAACGTACCATCAAAGCCGAAAAGTTTTACATTTTTAAATAATGTTTCAAGATATTGTTTTTTGTGTTTTATTGTGAATAATAAGTATTATAAAGTACATATCTGCGTTTGCCAGAAAAAAAGAAAAGCATCTAAATAAATGTTTAGGTAAGGTATTTTCTTCATAGACATAACAGGATTCTATTTATATAAAAAAAACAAACACGTTCACGACTCTTATCCATGTGATGCACATATTCAGATTCATTCTCAGTACGCAGATTTGTGAGGATTTTAGGTAAGGGAAAATCAGAGGCACGTCCAAACATTGCATTTGGCACATGCTTTCGTTTTTACATAGAAGTTAGCAATCTGCGTGAAATGTAAGCGGCGATCCTATAGAGTTATAAGATATCCTACTAATATTATAAACGCGAAAGTTTGTGAGGATGGATGTATCTTTCACGCAAACCAATTTGGATGAAAATTTACAGTAATATAGCATATACATCAGAATAACACATAGGCTACTTTTTATCCAGGTACCTCGCGGGCGAAGCCGTGGGCAGAAGCTAGTATTATATAAGTGAAATACATTTATTCATACAACTATGTACAAGTAGGAACTATGTACCTATGGAATTTTTGTTTGTATGTCATATCGGTCGACAATATTTCAAGTTATGAGCAAGTCTTGCGCACATCAATTTCTTGAATAGAGAAATTAGTGCACGACTTTCGGATCGGAAGTCGGGGTACCATCCACTAGGCCAACACGGCTCTTTATTATTTGTACCTTCCTCTAATATATTTTTTCGCCCAAGTAGGCAATTTAATAAAAGTCCTGGCCCTACACTGGAATCCCTGTATCGTGGGTAGGTAATAATAGGTCTGTGAAAGAAAATTAATTAATTTGTTCCCATCAAAGCTATAAATAATAATAAATGCCCAAATCGAAAAATAGACAAACTAACTACTTTGTGTTGCGTGGGGTCAAATACGTCTCCGTCTCAGCATACATAAATAATGCTGGTCATTTTTCACACAGCAACATCTAGCCCCAAACTAAGCAGAGCTATTATTATGGGGACTTATTGATATACTACGTACTTATATACTTTTTGTTTTTTAAATACATACATATTATACATCCAGACCCCATATAAATATTTGCAGATCATACAAACAAACCGAACCCGCAACCTTTTGCGTCTCAGGCGGTCTTTCGCCCACTGCGCCACAGAGGTCGTCAACATATGATGCACCAAAACCTAGGTAGGTCAGGTGCGGCGCTGGTTATCAGTTGGTAAATAGCCTTATTTTTAGTATAGAGATAGATTCAAGAGAGTTGCTTAATTATCATGCTAATACTTTACTTATACTTTAACATAATATATAGATTATGTTTTATTACATCACACTTTTCGACCCATCCCGCCTCAATTTAGACCTTCACAATAATAATAATAATGCTGGACATTTTCACATAGCATCATCTAGCATCAAAGTAAGCAGAGCTTGTGTTATGGGAACTACATGACCGATAAACTAATTATATACATTTTTTTTATAAATACATAGATACATATTATACATAGAAAACACCCAGACCCGAGACAAATGAATGCAGATCATACAAACATTTGTCCCGCAGCAGGAATCGAACCCAAAACCTTCTGCGTCTCAGGCGGACTTTCGCCCACAGAGGTTGTCAAAATGGCAATAGGCTGCAACAAAAAAAATCGCGACATCCATTCCTTCCTTCGTGATTACATGAAGATCGGTGAACAACCAGAAGTAGATATAGTGAATTCACAGCATTATGTGTTCGATACAATACAGAGTACAATCTAACGCGTTACTTAAGATTATTGGTATTTTTTAAAACCAGTACCAGAGCACTCAGACTTAAAAAAATATATCTGAAGAACATGCAAACGTTATTAACGGTGTACATTTTGACAATCAGTGTACTGTCAAAGTGTGTAGGTACCCACAACTATTTCCATAAAAGTGCGATAAAATTCACAGCTTGAATTCCAAAACATCAGCCTGAACCCCCTTGGATTAGAGACGTGACCTAGATATGGTGTTCCGCGCCCTCTCCACATCCCATCAACTCGCCTCAAACGGACGATTAAGCGAGCAACTGTTCATACGACTATTGTGAACGAGAAAAGAACATAACACCAAATGGATATCGCAAACTTTTTATGTTTATAGCCTATTGTGAAGGTCCAAATTGAGGCGGGATGGGTCGAAAAGTGTGATGTAATAAAACAGAATATATAGAATGGCTAAAGTATAAGTAAAGTATAGCATGATAATTAAGCAACTCTCATGAATCTCTCTCTATAAAAAAATAAAAAAAAATGCTGGACATTTTTCACACAGCATCATCTAGCCCCAAACTAAGCAGAGCTTGTATTATGGGAACTACATAACTGATATACTACTTTTATTTGTAAATCTATTCTTATTATACATAGAAAACACCCAGACCCGAGACAAATATTTGCAGATCATACAAATATTTGTCCCGCGGCGGGAATCGAACCCGCAACCTTCTACATCTCAAGCGGGCTTCCGCCCACTGCGCCACAGAGGTCGTCAAATACTAATACTCAAAGGTTATCTGGAAGAAATTGCTTTTTAGCATTAAGTACTACTTTTTTTGCAATAAAGAATTATCCATCTATCTATCTTTCAAAGCTGAAGAGTTAGTTTTTTTGTTTGAACGCGCTAATCTCTGGAACTTCCAGTCGGATTTGAAGTAATAGCGCGGACGGGCGATGCGACGCGGTGGGCTGGGTCCGAGGGTGACCGTGGTACAGCAGTAGGTACTCTCATACGCTCACAATGTCAATAACTATCGGTATATTCTATAACCCCGGGACAAACGAGTAAAATACATCTGAGCTACCGTTTTGCACCCGCTCGGATTTATACCTATCTCAGAGAGCCTTAAATACGAGTAAGTTTAACGCGAAATATTGATGTTAGAGCCTTTGGAGCATATTATAGTACATAGTAGCAGCACTATGAAAAATGCTACGCGCTGTTTTAAAAATCAATATTGAAATCCTGTTTTATAAAGATTCGGATTATAATTGCTTGAGCTGTAATTAAAATAAACTACGCAACCGGAAATTGCTTAGATATTGGATCGGAAGATCGTAGCTCTGCACTTTCTGTGGTGGTTAGCGAACTTTTATATTTTTTACCTCAGTCCTGCTTGGTCTTGGTTACATCTTGGTACCTAATTAAATTTTAACGTCATTTTTTTAATGATAAATCAAAATATTTTAAAAAGTTTTAATTGGCACTCTTATAATATAACTAGCCTCTGCCCACGGCTTCGCCCGCGTGGTACTCGGATATAAAGTAGCCTATGTGTATAAGCTAGATTACTGTAAAGTTTAATCAAAATCCGTTCAGTAGTTTTTGCGTGAATGAGTAACAAACATCTATCCTCAGAAACTTTCGCGTTTATAATATTAGTAGGATCAGTAGGATTTAAATTATTTCTGTGAACTTGTTCTTAAATGTGATCGTTATTATAAAATATAAACCTTGTATTATGCCCAGTCAAATACTTGGGTACATTATTTATTTATTTAATTATAGACGAGCAGCTTTCGCTGATACTTTATTCTTATCCTATTATTATTCTGTACTATTGTCTCGTTCCATAGTTGGAGCCATTTTGGTAGAAGTAAAATGTATGTGACCTGGTAAAGGTCACAAATTGTTTAAGCTGCGATCAAATGTAGGTATTGTATCTTAATCAAACAAACACACTTACGTAGTAAACTCCATGATAAATCCATGCTCATTACGCATTTCTATGAGGATACCAAGAGGTAGTCAGAGACACGTCCAAACATTACGTGACTTTATTTGATCATGCACGAGCTTTGCATAGTGAGTAGTTATCATTTCAAGTGACAGGTTGCAAGCCTATCGCCGCTTATAGGAACACTACACGCTTTCACATGGAAATTGACATGCCCTAGAACATAGGGCATGTCAGTTTCCTCGTGAAATTGTGGTGTTAAGCGCATACCTATGTTAAAAGAATCATTGTTGCACCCACGACATTCGAATCGGCAGTTGGGGTACAGCCCACTAGACCAAAACGGCTCTGTACTCAACTTAAAAAAACATTAAAAAAAAATAACAATTCATTAATTAATAAATCCTCTGTGCCGCAGTGGGCGAAGGCCCGCCTGAGACGCAGATGGTTGCGAGTTCGATTCCCGTCGCGGGACAGATGTTTGCATGATCTGCAAATATTTGTCTCGGGTCTGGGTGTTTTTTATGTATACCTAATATGTATGTATTTACAGCAAAAAAATGTATATAAGTAGTATACCAGTCATGTAGTTCCCATAATACATAATATATTTAAATAATATTTCTTTTTCTTACTTCGATATAATCAAAGCATATTTCTGTACCATGTATTTCCTGCTGTTTGTAAGTTTTTTGCATGTCGTTCCTTTCGTTGCGATTTCCTAAATAAATAAATAATGCTGGACATTTTTCACACAGCATCATCTAGCCCCAAACTAAGCAGAGCTTGTGTTATGAGAACTACATGACTGATATACTACTTAAATATTTTTTTTGTAAATACATACATATTATACATAGGAAACACTCAGACCCGAGACAAATATCTGCAGATCATACAAACATTTGCCAAACGGGAATCGAACCCGCAACCTTCTGCGTCGCAGTCGGGCCTTCGCACTGCGCCACAGAGGTCGTCACTTCAACTAAACTTCATCCCCTTTGCTAACAAGGAATGAGTCAAAGAACTCATAAGCGAGTGCCTGTCACCCACAGTTCTTATCAAAGATTTTAAACACAACAACCACAAGATTGTTGAACAAAACTTTGCGTAAAGAAAGGCCAGACAGGGTAAACACCGAGGCCATTAAGTAAAAAGCACGTTACTTAAAATGAATAAATACGCCATTTTGTACACCGCGCCATGCCTGGGACCGGGACTTGACAATGTTATATTTCAATATTCAGTCCCCTGGTAGACGTGGAGTGTATTATTTGCAGTTTTATGGTTCCCGAGAACGTTGACTTGACTGTATATTGTTTTATATATAATATGGGTTATATATGGCTTTCACCAGTAGGTACCTTTTAAAAACTCTCTCCTATTCAATAAAGGAGTCCTACTTAGAAAAATACATCTATGATTAACAAAATTAACAAAAAAAAACAAAAGTTATGAATGAATGAAAATACTTTATTGTTTACACCATAAACTAATAGATATGTTGCAGTTCGTGCGTCGTCATTTTTGAGTAAACAACAACTAAGTTGCAGTACGTGCGTTCTGCTACGCGGCGAAAAAAATACTTAAAAAATCTCACTAGGCAGAAACTCCCACGCTTAATGAACCAATCATGAGTTTGAAAGCGGAAAAGGGAGTCCACACACATACATATACCATAAACAAATAACAAAATATTATTCTTACTTAATTTACAATAGGCGGTAAATAGAGACAAGTATTGGATGGATAGAACAATAGGAGATTGTAAAGTGGGCGGGGTATCCTACTAATCCTATCCTATCCTATTCCTATTAATTAATACTACTAATATTATAAACGTGAAAGTTTGTGAGGATGTTTGATACTCTTTCACGCAAAAACTAGTGAATAGATTTTGATGAAACTTTACAGTAATATAGCTTATACATCAGAATAACACATAGGCTACTTTTTATCCGGTTACCACGCGGGCGAAGCCGTGGACAGAAGCTAGTAATATTATAAACGTGAAAGTTTTATGAGAATGTTTGTTACTCTTTCACGCAAAAAAACTACTGAATCGATTTTGATGAAAATTTACAGTAATGTAGCTTATACATCAGAATAACATAGGCTACTTTTTATCCGGGTACTACGCGGGCAAAGCCGTGGGCAGAAGCTAGTAATATTATAAACGCGAAAGTTTGTGAGGATGGATGTTTGTTACTCTTTCACGCAAAAACTACTGAACGTATTTTGATGAAACTTTACAGTAACATAGCTTATACATCAGAATAACACATAGGCTACTTTTTATCCGGGTACAACTCGGGCGAAGCCGTGGGCAGATAATAATAATAAAATATTGCAACTATTATATGAATTTAAATTAAAATACTATACAATACAATATACATTACAGTTAAGTTAGCCAATAAAAACTATTCCATAGAGGACCTTCGCACCTAATCACAAATCGATAATTAATAATAACATTTCTGAATGGATGGGGTTTTGTTTTACATTCGGTACAGCGCATCATGACATCACACTTTACATTATGATACTGAAATAGAAACTTATGAAAAGTGGTCAATCATAAATTCCGAGAGTTTCCAAGACCACGTACTTGAATTTTACCACTAAGATACTTCTAAACTATTAGGGATGGAAATACTGGCTGCACTCGTTGCACCGTGAATTTATAGGATGCTACAAAATACAGCACCCACTTGAAAATAATGATGCAAAAATAGAATTATGTGCCCGGCTCTGCAGGCATAGCCCGGAAAAATATGAAATACTTATTGACTGTGAGCCGCAGAAATAGGCATATGCTTCGAACACAAGATCTGTAGATAACACAGCACATATATTATAATACTTTACTAGGTAAGGGTAATAAATACAGAAGAGAGATTAATCTGAGTCGAGAAGTTATTCCGTCATATACTAACATGATAATCGAATTAGATTTGAGGCGTCATAAGAGAACGTATGACGTACAAGTAGTGGGGCTTCTTGTGAAAAAGCTCATACGGGGAAGTACTTAATTATGTAACATACATAAGTATGTTAGATTTAACCATACCGTATTCTGCCGCCAAGCAGTAATACTCGCATTGCTGTGTTCTGGTCACAGTTAGAAGGTTATGGGTACCCTACCGGTGAAATAACAGGTACATGAGACTTTCACCATTATAACTCAGGGTTAGAATCGCGTGAGTGCTACATCTGGTGTTGCAAGCAACAACTAGGTACAGTGACCACTTACCAACAGATGGACAAGTGATTTATTATAAGAGTCTATTTTTTTCTTAAAAATACTTAAATCGGATGCTATTGCGGATGGGCAAACATTTTTGTTCCAAAAACCAGTCCAGATCCAGAGAGTGAACTTTGAACGGCAGAAAGTAGTTCTCTCTTGATTTTATTCAGTGGCAATGCGAGCGCATGTATGAGAGAGGAGGCTTGCAGACATGCCTTGGGTAAGCCCGCTGACTATATTTCTTAAAAATATCCGAAATCCTTTAAATCCGCGATTGGATTCATAGTGATTTTGATGGAGAAGACTAAGTTTGAACTGCAATTTTGTAAACGTCTTGAAAACTAGAATCCATAGTAAGCGGTATTTTATTGCAATTCACTAATTAAAATATTTAAAAACCGCTTTGCATTATGCAAACTACCGCATACAATTTATTGCAAATGCGTTGGCGGCTAGCGGGAAGAATTCTGTCAATTTAATCAGTGTGCAATCTTTCTTTACACTAAATCCTTTTCAAATTGTATAGTACTTAAAAGGCACTTAGAGGTTAACTTCTTACGACACCGTCGTCGTTAGCATCCCTAGTAAGTTTGTGGATACCGTAAAATAATGTGAATTGATGGGGTGAATGGAGGCTAAATAGAAATTAAAATTCCTCTGATAATTTCTCTTTACAAAACTAACAATAACTACGAGTAGGTATAATTACCACTAAATGTACTTAGAGTGGTTAAAACGTTAATATTTCCTGTAGGAGTACCACCACAGATTAAAAAGTACCACTTTCCTAGGAGCAAAAAAATTTAATCTGTGCCATAATATTACGGTGAAAGTAGAAACGTCAACAGAAATTGAAGTTTGCCACTCCGCTATATTATGGCTGTCACATGACAAAATACGTACGTAGTAAAATATCTTTGATCACGACATAACGGACGCAATACAAGGTTTGTGGGCATTTACATGAATTTACGTTTTCATGCAGGTTGCATAAAAAAAGAAAATTCTTTTCATGAAATTTTTGTTCTTTGTTCTAAGGCTAAGCATCCGCATAGCACTTTGTGTGGTTTAGCGCCACACGATCTTTAAATGCTTTTAGTTCATTGAGTCATAAGCGAAATTTCACTACTATCATAGAGCCATCACGTGTCAGCGCCGCAGGAAGCTCACCTTTCCGCCGTTAAATTGCGAATACTGCCAGGAGTTTGAAGGCGAAAAGTAAAGACAATGTATCATCCCAATCTTCTTAAATTGAAATAGGTAGGTATTTCTTGTTTGACAGGTAGTAAAGGGTTATATTTAACCAGATAGGTATTTCGTAATAAAGTCCTGCGCAAATCTTATCGAGGGTATTGTATCGGCAGCCCCTTCCTTATTCTCTACACAAAAAAATATAATATCTGGGACAAAAAAATACTGAGATCTCCATACAAAATATGTAAAAATGAAATATGTCACAAAGCAGCTTAACTTAAGTATAGACTTTGATCTATTTTTGTAGGCCCTAGGTATGTCATGTCACACTCGTAGGCACAAGATGAAACCCACGTGTTTTATATTCACCCCCTACTTCAAAGCGCTAGTGGTAGCAAAGTACTTATATATCATAAGTCTGGCGACGATCAGGGTATGAAAAACGACAGTGATCAAAAGGGCGGGTACACATGAATGCTCGAAAGGGTGGAAAAACTGCACTAAATCGTTTTTATTGCATTTTATTACATTTCGCCAGATCCCCACCGAATTTAATGGCCCAAAAGAATTTACATGTGAAAACTCTTTGGCATGTATGGAAATATTAATAGCGTCATAATTTTAGCGTTTATTACATTTTTGTAATTTTTTCCTTTGCAAATGACAGAACACATGAAACTCGAACTCTAAAACCGGACCCAATAATAATTTTCGCAGCCGGCAACTCAGTTGGGCGAAAAATAAGAAAAGGTTCTTGCTTCAAAGATTCTTTAATGTTGGTAATTTTGAGAATAGTAAATCAAACTCACAAACGTTTTTTATAAGATCCGGTAAAAACTACTTAAACCCCTACTGTCTCCACAGACTATCTCTCAATCACAGATTATCCATCTATTGAAGATAACGTTGAGGTACCCTGGTAGATCTCATTGGTCTAAGAGCTGTTACACGCGCTATACCCCCCCCCCTCGAGTTCTTGAGAGCGATCCCGCTCAAGAGCTCGCTGACTGTCGGAGTCAGATGGCAATTCTGAAATACATGGACGTTCGCGGTAACGAGGGCGACCTCTATTACGTTTAGGATTTACAGGCTCTTGAGGAGAACCATCTCTATCGTGAAAGCGACTGAGTTCCGAAACATGGAACTTTCCCAGAATATCTTCGGGATTCTGCAACTTAGAGATCAGGTAAGTAGTCGGACTGGCACGCTGTGTGACCACGTAAGGACCATCCCGTTTTGGAATAAACTTAGCTGAAACGTTCTTGGCAGCATTACTCAAAACGTGTGATTTCAAAAGAACTTGATCACCGATACTAAACTCCTCATGTTTCCTATTCTTGTCAGCGCAATCCTTTCTCCTATCCTGCTGAGTCTCCACTCGGTCTCTCACTGAAACAAGGTTATCAAGAAACCGCTTCAAGTAAGGCGTAATCTGAGGGACGAAATTTTCCTTGCCTAAAACAGATCGAATGTCATATTGAGCGTTAATCGGCGAACGAAGCTCTCTAGCGAAAGTAAGATATGCAGGTGAAACGCCAGTTGTTTCACACACTGCTGAGTTCATGGCAAACCTAACGGAAGACAAAAATTCCGGCCACGAATTGTGCTTCGTATTTACCAACTGCGCAAGTTGTACTTTAAGGTCTCTGTTCTTTCTTTCAGCTGGGTTGGCTTCCGGGTGGTAGTATGGCAACAACTCCTGCTTGATTCCTAGAATGAACATGCACTGCTGCATCACCGCTGACACAAATTGTACTCCATTATCGGAGACAACGCGACGAGGCAGCCCGAAACGCAGAAAATATTCCTCAATTAAAGTTCGAGCACACGCCTCCGAGGTAGCCTCTTTTAGGACGTAGAGCTCCACCCAACGAGTCGCCGTGTCCTCCACCAACAAAATCCATCTCTCTCCCTTTTCTCCTGCTGGAAGGGACCAAAAAGATCAATGGCCAACACTTCGCCTCTTTGGTTCAAAACTGGTGTCTGTAACAAACCATAAGTCTTTTCATTAGACGCTTTGTAGCGCTGGCAGGTGACGCACGTTTTAACGTAATCAGCAATAGCGCGACGCATTCCTGGAAAGAAAAATTGTTGTGTCACTCTTTGGAAAGTCCTATCGACGCCATAGTGACCAGCCACAGGGGAGTCGTGGCACTCCTTCAAAATGTCGAGACGGAGACTAACTGGTACTTTGCTCCAATGGAAGAAATTTCGGAATCACCTTCAAGTTCAACGATAATCTTTTCCAGCTCTGGATCGTCAAGCTGAGCGCGCCGCAATTCAGAAGGGCTTCTGGAAGGTAAGTCAACTGTAATTGCACAGATGCCGCATTGATCTTTCTCCTCTTCACTGCAAGGCGGGCGGCTGAGAGTGTCTGCAACGACGTTCTCCTTTCCTGGAGTATACTGAAACTGTATGTTGAACGACTGTAGCTTAAGAGCCCAACGAACAAGCCTACCCGACGGGGACTTTAAGGTGAAAAGCCATTTTAAAGGCTGATGATCACTGGCTACGACCACTTGCTGTCCCTCAATGTAACCCCTGAAACGTTCAACAGCCCACACGACGGCCAGAGCCTCGCGCTCTGTGGTGCTATAGTTTCGTTCGGCCGGATTGAGGAGACGGCTGGCGTACTCGATCGGCCGCTCGTTCTTGTCCTCACCCTGTAATAAAACCGCGCCAAGGGCATAACTACTGGCGTCCGTTCTGAGGACAAAAGGTTTGCTGAAATCTGCCTGCGTGAGAATAGGCGTTGAAGAAAGGCGCGTTTTCAGCTCCTTAAATGCCTCCGCCTGCTCAGCACTCCATGTCCATGGCTGATTCTTCTTCAGTAAGCGAGTAAGCGGCTCCGCGACTAAAGAAAAATTGGGAATGAACTTCCTAAACCAAGAACCAGTTTGAAGGAATGTTCGCAAATGACGTAACGTCGTGGGAGCCTTCATCTCCACGACCGCTTGCACCTTGTCGGCATCAGGAGAAATTCCATCCTGGGAAATGACATGTCCGAGATATTTAACCTGTTGACGAGCGAATACACATTTTCCTCGATTTGCTCGTAAATTGAACGTGCGCAACCTGTCGAAGACTGCACGAAGATCATCGATATGACTTTCAAATGTCTTGCTAATTACGAGCAGATCGTCTTGGTAAGCAAGAAGGGTCACGTTCTTCAGCGAAGGACCAGAGCGAAACCTGTCAATGAGGCGCTGAAACGTGGAAGGCCCGTTTTTTAAACCGAACGGCATGCGTTTGAAACGATAAGCTCCGCACGGCGAAGCGAAAGCTGTTTTGTCGCGATCAGACTCGCGGACACTAACTTGCCAAAATCCACTTTGCATATCCAAGGTGCTCATAACACAACCTTTCTGGGTCGACTGTATCAGCTCATCGATAAGCGGCATAGGATAAACATCTGACTTTGTTATAGCATTGAGCTTCCGGTAGTCGACACAAAAACGTACCTTGCCATTCTTCTTAGGAACTAGAAGCGCAGGAGAAGCCCACGCTGACTCACATTCCTCTATGATGTCATCTGCCAGCATCTTGTCGAGTTCCACCTGCATTATCTCCCTTTTGGCCGGAGTTAAACGATAAGCCGGAACAGCAATAGCAGGGTGGTCGCCGGTGTCGATTCTGTGTTCAGCGAATGGCGTTGGGGCCCCCCCTGGCTGAAAGATATCATCATTATCCATAAGAAGGCGGGAAAGTTTTTCGCGTTGAAGGTCTGCAACAAAGGTCGCCTCATCCGATCTCAAAAAGTTGGTTACAGCAGCGCTAGAAATACTTTCAAAAACAGGTGAAACCTTTTCATATTTCAACTGAAATTTTTCGTTTTTGTTCTCTGCAAAATTCCAAAAAGATTCTCCAAAATTTACGGATATATTAAATTTTTGTAAGAAATCTATACCGAGTAGCGTTTCATTATTCTTTGAATCTGGAAATATTAAAAATTTTACTACCTCAGACTTGTGTTTTAATGTGACCTTAGCCTCTGCAGTCAAAAGATTCATTTTCCTACTAACTCCGTCAGCCAGCTTAACAACCTGTGTGCTCGGGTAAATCGGGTGTTGCTTTTTCTGTAAGAGATCAAACAATGTGTGACCCGCCACACAGCCCCTAGCTGCCGAATCTACCAAGGCAATTCCGTTTTCATTGACAATTGAAATATTTAGAATTGGTCGTTGAAACACATTTACATCTTGGGACAGTTGAGAAAAAGTTTGACTTAAACTGATCCCATTTGACTCTAAAATTTTACAATCACTGACCCTTTGAGAAACATTGACACTTTGGGACGGTTGGGTAAAACTTTGACAAACATTGATCTCATTTGATGCAATAAAAGTTTCACAATCATTGGCAAAACTTAACATTTTGGTTTGAGAATCACTGTACCTTTGGGGTTGAGAACCACTGGTTTCAACTGATGAATGAAAGGTCTGACAAACACTTCCTTCAGTTGGAGAAAGAGGTTCACCATTTTTGGAAACATCTACCATACTCAAACATTTGTGACCAGCAACTGACAAAGGCAAAGTGTAGTCAGAACTTCCATTGACACACACACAAGATTGTACTTTAGAAACAGCACATGAAACAGGATTTTCTAGCCTACCAGTCTGTACTTGTAATGAGTAAAACACCTGATCTTGGTTACTTGAGGGTTTACACCGGGTACACTTAGACCGTATCACATTAGGGGCACCGCACCCATAACACTTAACAGGCTCATTTTTGGTCTCATTACGGGATTTTAACTTTTCACACTCATCGCGAACATGACCGGGTCTTTTACAGTACACACAGAAAGAACGCTTGACTTCACTCGATGATGCTGGCTCCAAAACACGGGTAGGCTCAGCAGAGCTACGGGCATTCACGGCGACAACGGGGGCGGGAGGCTTCGGCGACGCGACGGCGGCGACAGCCCGAGACGGTTGGGACCGCGGAGCCGCGAGCGCGCGCTCACTAGCCACACTCCCAGATCTCTCGTTGACACGTAGCGAATCCTCAATACTCCTTGCCTTTGTGAGAAGCTCATCAAAAGTATTCACCTTATCTCTTTCCAAGCGTTTTCTAATACGGTGGTCAAGAAGTCCAAACACCAAGTCAAGCTCTACCTTTTCAGAGAGGTCACCTCTTGGTATCTTCCCTAGGAGCGCTCTCACCTTAGAAATAAATAGATCCGTTGTTTCATCTCCTTGTGATAGAGCGAAGAGGTCCTGGTAGATACGGAATGGTGGTCTACGTTCACCATAAGCACTTCTCAATTTTAACATTGCCTCATTCCACGTATTGGTGCTGACCTTTACTCCCTGCCACCATACTGCAGCTGATTCATGAAGGAGCATGCTGATCCCTCGAAGGGCATTATCATCTGTGATATTTAGACAAGATTTGTATGCTTCGACTGCATCAATGAAGTTTTCTAAAGATTCTTTAGGACTCCCACTGAATTTTGCAGTGCATCCGGAGAAGTTGGCTGGTGTCGTTGTTAGAAGAGAGGCGGTGGTGTTTGACATTACAGGAGTCGAAGATCTCACCTCCCACAAAATCTCTTGATACATCTGATGTTGTGATTGCTGCAGAGTAGCAAGTAAAGCTGTGAAATCTTTATTTGACATAGTAACATTGCCATCTGCAGGAGTCGAGTGGTCTTGCATCTCTTCCTCACTGGTATCTTGTACCGCAGCGAGGGACCGAGTAGTCGGCATGATGGTTTGAGTCTACTATACTGTATTTATAACGAAACCATATGCAAAACTGCCCACGGAGAGAAAGCCACAAGTTATTAGGATCGATAAAATTTTTGAAGTCCCGTT
Organism: Perizoma flavofasciatum; assembly: GCA_958496245.1. NCBI lineage: Eukaryota > Metazoa > Arthropoda > Insecta > Lepidoptera > Geometridae > Perizoma > Perizoma flavofasciatum. Next base: position 10,039,232 of record OY292431.1, read on the forward strand.
CTAAATTCACAAAATCACCAAAACACGTTGGGCGCCATTTTCGCAGCCGGCAACTCAGTTGGGCGAAAAATAAGAAAAGGTTCTTGCTTCAAAGATTCTTTAATGTTGGTAATTTTGAGAATAGTAAATCAAACTCACAAACGTTTTTTATAAGATCCGGTAAAAACTACTTAAACCCCTACTGTCTCCACAGACTATCTCTCAATCACAGATTATCCATCTATTGAAGATAACGTTGAGGTACCCTGGTAGATCTCATTGGTCTAAGAGCTGTTACACGCGCTATATAATCCAATATACGAAAATAGATATCGGTATAGAACAAGTTATTAAACATTGTTTTCAGAAATATCTCATTAAAAGTTTCACGTTATTATAGAAAACAAAAATACAAATTCTTTTGTTAATTCTAGAGAGTCCTTTATTTACATGTTTCCGCATTGCCGGAAACGGAAACCAATGCTAATACTTACTTAATGAGTATTACGGTCACGTACGGTTTTAATGAAACATCTCTCCCAAGTTATTTCGTTTGTTTGCGGTCCCACCAGTAAATACCTAGTCTAAAATTAGTTTTACGTACTTCGTGAATAAGCTTGAATATAATATTTTGAACTTATAATATGTATGACCGCTTACCAACTCAAAATCTTTGGGAATACCTATTTATGCCCAAATAGGTTTTACTATCTACTGTCAAAATCCAATTGGTTTGAAAAAATCTTCAAAGACTGTCAAACTACATTATCAAGAAGAAACCCCCTCCCTAGAACCGTGAATACTCACCACAAGAAAATTATAAAAATTTAAAAAACTAATCTGAATGTACAATGGGTGGTTTTATCGCTTAGGAGTGATCTCTTCACACAACCTTTGGATGGGAAGGAATTAATGAGATTGTATTTGAATGATGAACTACTGATGTTAATAAAGCTGACGTCTCATCGTCTATTTAACCCAAGCAACATTTAATGATATACCTACAATCCTTGATAAATCGAGTACTTTTGCACTATACCTACTGCATTTCATCCAAACTATAGATCATTCCATTCCATTCCATTCCATTCCATTCCATTCCATTCCATTCCATTCCATTCCATTCCATTCCATTCCATTCCATTCCATTCCATTCCATTCCATTCCATTCCATTCCATTCCATTCCATTCCATTCCATTCCATTCCATTCCATTCCATTCCATTCCATTCCATTCCATTCCATTCCATTCCATTCCATTCCATTCCATTCCATTCCATTCCATTCCATTCCATTCCATTCCATTCCATTCCATTCCATTCCATTCCATTCCATTCCATTCCATTCCATTCCATTCCATTCCATTCCATTCCATTCCATTCCATTCCATTCCATTCCATTCCATTCCATTCCATTCCATTCCATTCCATTCCATTCCATTCCATTCCATTCCATTCCATTCCATTCCATTCCATTCCATTCCATTCCAATCAATACAAGTTCTGCTTAGTTTGAGGCTATATGATGCTGCGTGAAGCCTGAATCTGTTATTCTGATGTATAAGCTATATTACTGTAAAGTTTCATCAAAATCCGTTCAATAGTTTTTGCGTGAAAACTACTGAAACATTCACGTTTATAATATTAGTAGGATTATTCTTAAGTTCCGTTCTAATTAAATAAATAAATTGTCGAAATTTCGACATTTGTGGCATTTAACGCCCATTACTCCGTGACTGTGGCAAATGGAGCAAGCGAGTATATTTGTTTGTTTGTTCATCTGCTACCATGTATCTACTAACAGGTTTATCATAATTGAAATGCGTTTTTATGCAATCGATTTGCTTACACATGGCTTTCATCAGTATTCAGTCGGCTTCCGCCCAACAAACTGAAACATGTGACCATTTTATTAATTTTTCAATATTTTTGCCCACACTGTTACACAGGTACTTGCAATGGCGAATTTATTTTAAACAGTTGTTTATTAAGCATTCAACAAAGCTTGCAAGCTTTGTTTTTTTATGCCTTTGTAGGTTTTTTTATTGACTTCAAAAAAGGAGGTTCTATGTTTGTCTGTATGTTTTTTATGTATTTTCTTCGATATCTACGTCAATTGTAGACCAATTTAACATTTTTGTTTTAAAGAATCCAGTCCTTAGTTAGTTAATCCAGTAATTTTTATCAAATTAGATGATGGAATCTCAAGGAAATTTCATAATTAATTCTGGTCTTTGCGACTGGGAGTCATCATCTCATCTGCTGAGTTGATGATGTAAGCCAAAGCACTCCTTAACGAGTAGGAGATAAATCAGCTATTTGTCGACAGAAACTACTTAGTAGTGTCTTAGGTAGACATAAATCAGTTGTACGTTAAACTTCACTACATATTTATACTTAAAATGAAATAATAACATCTCTTTACAAAAATATCAACGGACTTCAAAAACAACAACAAAAATATATTATAAACAAAGAGAAAAATAATTAAATAACAGATCTACCTACGAACCTACTGATCTGTATGAAGTCAGCGCCAAGCACGACAAAATAATACTTACTTAGCGATATAAACATAGAAAGAAAGAAAATATTTTTATTCGCCTTAAAAACTACTACACAAATGTTATGGTACCTGCTAAATATTTATATATACATTTTCTTAATTGTGTGCGTAGCAGAGTCTGAGGCAAATATGGCCTCCACTCAGCGTTGTGCTGGATAAACACTATGGGTGTATACCCAGCGCTGGTTTTCAGTGGAGTCCAATGGCAAGCCAACGCCATAGCAACATGGCGGTGTGGCGGGAGTTGACCTAGCCTATCTATTTGTTACCGATTTGGCCTATATATTTATTACCTATTTGGCTTGGCATCGACTTTAAACAGATCAGTAGGCATTTAATAATAATCAGTACCTTTTTGTGGTTGTTTTTGAAGTCGGATTACATTTTATTTTAATTGTTTGTTTATTTATTTATGTGACATAGCTGACCTACCTATTCTCAAAATACTATAGCCACCAAACATTACCTCTAAGGTAGGCCTCTGAGGCATTATTGAATTCTTTCTCTGAAATTCCGAGTATAGAGCCGGGAATATTCCGGGAAATGGTCCATTCTACTCGGGAATATAAGGCAAATTGCTTGCCGGCCTTAGGCACAGCTTAAACGTAAGAGGCTGGTCTAATTCATAATTCAAAAAGTCGCTTTACATTATTATATGCCTTGTTTAGAATATGATTTAAAAATAAACTACGTAAGATGCATGTAAAAAAAATCTAGTGATAGTTTAAGCCGAAGCCTCTAAAAAGGCTGCGTCTCGTAGCACCTGTTACAAATAAATAAATAAATAATGCTGGACATTTTTGACACAACATCATCTTGCCCCAAAACTAAGCAGAGCTTGTTTTATGGGAACTATATAACTGATATACCACCTATATACTTTTTTGTATGTAAAACATACATATTCACAGAAAACACCCAGACCCGAGACAAATATTTGCAGATCATACAAACATTTGTCTCGCGGCGGGAATCGAACCCTTCTGCGTCCCAGGCGGGCTTTCATCCACTGCACCACAGAGGTCGTCAAATACAAAATATACAATTACAATATCAATTATTTTTGTGTCAAAATATCACACAAAAATGTACATACTTATTGATTTTAGTAATTTAGTTACATCTCCTCGAGTACTTTGTATGAAAATGTCACCTTATAAATCCGCCCTTGACTTGAAAATTCGTAGTCAAACCAAAAAGGTTGCCTGAAAAAAAAATGATTTCCTGACTCTTTGATGTATGAGTAAAACAGCTATTTCGTAATACCCCAGTTGTGCCTCTGGCTACAGTCGAATATTTGCCCAAGTACTGCATTAGAAGCATCAGGCCGTTATCTTGCTGTGCAGGCTTAGACTAACGGTTACTTTGTTACTTTAATTTTCAACAGAAAACCATTTTGATTTTAATACGTAACATAAATAATTAAGTTTTCTTTCAAGATCTTCAAGAATAAACACTTAACATACACAAACATAGCCCTGGCCTACTAGGATTGCGTGTCTGGTTATCAGTAACTACGAGTACTATGGTACCACAACACTCAGACCCGGGACAAATATTTGCAGAACTTGCAAACATATGTTCGGCAGCGGGAATCGAACCCGGGATTTCTTGCGTCACAGCTTGCTAATCACCCGCTTTGCCACCGAGGTCGTCAATGAATTAAGTTAGTTTTTTACCATAATATACTGAATCTGCTTACGCTTTTACAAATATTTATATAGATGTTGAGATTTGTAATGGGGGAGACACTCCGAAGACAAACTCAATATACTTACTTAGTTTAAGGAAGTGGAACATGTGGAACTTTCTTTTTTACACTTGCACGGAAATCCCTATAGATTCCTCACAAGATTTGGTTTTTCTTTTAAAGAAATGAGTAATGAAAACACTTTCAAATGGAAAATTGCGTTGTATTATTTTTTATTGTTTTTTCTAACAACTATCTACGGCCACGTCAAATACGAAGTCATAATTAATTTATTTATTCATTAAAATCCAAAGGTGATCCTTTGGATTTTAAACGTCAATGTTACGTACCTACTACCTGTTCCTCCGTGACCAAGCCAGGAAAGAAAGGCAAGAAACAAATCTGCTTATTCTTTACGAAAACGGCAAAGCCTTCGAAACGTCAGGATTAACAATCCTACTACTACATATTATAAACGCGAAAGTTTGTGAGGATGGATGTTTGTTACTCTTTCACGCAAAAAAGAATGAACGGATTTTTATGAAACTTTACAGTAATATACCTATACATCAGAATAACACATATAAGCTCTTTTTTATCCGGGCACCACGCGGGCGAAGCCTTGGGCACAGACTATTAAAAGATAAAACAACGCTATTAAAACCTTTAAAATTTCATTATGTCTAATAATCGCGAAAACCTAAAACATTACAATAGGAATTAATGTTACAAAAGTTATATAAAAAAAAAAGACTCTCCAACTACAGACAAATGTAAAAGAAATGTAGCGCTGCAGGCTCCATAGGCCCCACTCTTTGAAATGCAAATACCACTTACTGACTTGTACAAAACTTTTAATCCACTGCCATCTCGGATTACACTGTCACAGAATTCTCTTTTTTATTTTCTTTGTGACGTTTTGTTGTTTTGTTTAAGAGAAGATTTCTTTGAATAATAGTAATTTGCTCTCATGTTTTAAGTTGATTCACGACACACTGTTACAACGGCATTACATAAATTGCCTTCAAAAAGTAAATTTATTATTAAAGACTAGCTTCTGTCCACGGCTTCGTCCGCGTGGTATAGATCGTTTGCAGCGATCTATAGATAGCTAGCTGTTTCTAAATATATATTTCTTTTGTAAATATTTTTTATATACACCTACTTGTATCATAGTTGTATGAATAAAGGTAATTTCTTACCTAGAATAAAACTTACGCTACTTTTTATTCGAGCAGGCACCTACCACGTGGGAGACAAAATTTAGGCAAAAGGTCATGAAACTTAAAGAGATGTTTACCAGTAAACATAGCCATTCACTACTTTATTCATTGAAAACCATAAATATTGTGAATTTTATTGTTTAATTCTATCAAAACATTGTTAACGATCAAACTGAAAACCACGTTGAAACGAAAACAGGACGGAAATTGCAATTACATACCCATGAAAAATAAACTCTAACCTTAAACTTGTAGGTTGGATTTTTAATGAAAATGTCCTTTAGAAGCTAGGAAAATAATCTTGGCCTCCAATGTCGTTAATTGATACTCTTGTTCGCGTGGACTTTTATTGCAAAGGCTTTATTTGGCGATATTGTTTTATCGCGTGAGAATGGAGCTTAGTTGAGGTGCTTGCCGGTGGAATTACATTACGGGGTAATTTCTCTGTAATCATCACAGACGTAGGTATTTTTATAGGCCTTGAGTAGGCATTTCATTTGTGTGTATTGCTTTATCCAATGTCCAATGTTATGCTTTATCAATCAAATGATGATAACCTTCCATGATGGACTTACTCTATACTCAGTACGCAGATCCATGAGGATACCAAGTAGGTACAGGTTAGTCAGAGGCAAGTCCAAACTTATTGGATCTATTACCGATGGCACATATCTACGTTTATTTTTTGGTTCTAGGGCTTAAAATCAACGTATAAATACTTCCAGCTTTACATATAAATCCTGCGGGAAACGTATCTACCTCCCCCACTCTTGCAAATAAAAATGAAAATCCATAGCATACGAACCGTCTCGAACAACATTTACGAAGCACTCGCTGGCAGTTAAATAATTCATATTCTACCTACCTACAGTACTTCCTATTATCTATACTAATATATAAAGCTGAAGAGTCTGTTTGCTTGAACGCACTTATCTCTGTGACTACCATTTGGAATTAAAAAATCCTTTTCTCTTCTCATGCCCTAAAAGTGTATCTATCCTCTAGGAACTAAAGTATATCTTTTTATACACAAGAGCTGCGTGGTTTGATTCCCGCTGCGGAACAAATGTTTGCATGTTCTGCAAACATTTGTTCCTGGCCTGGGTGTTTTTTTTTTAATAAAGCCCGGGTTTGACCGGTTAACTTGCGAGGTTCTTGAAACCCTGAATAGGTAAAATAAGTTAAAATAAACATTTGTTAGAATTTTCCACCAACTTCGCCGCTAATACCATCAACTTTTAAATTGACTCCCGACTTCCTTGAGTTCGTTCTAAAAGCAATATTACTTAATTTCTTATGCAACTGCGAAATGACGATGAAATAAAGTAGTACATGTTTTCCTTGGTGTTTAGTTTAAACGAGATAGAGCCAATTTTGGTAGGTTACCTACCTATTATTAATTTACTTATACAGTGCGTCCCAAAACTATGCGAATTGAATGGAAAGTACCTTAAATATTGTAGATATTAGGATATTTTGTTGAAAGGAGACTTTATTTTATTTTTAAAAGTTAGTAATACTGTTTTCAAAGATTTTCTAAAAATTACTTGCTTCGTCTGGGAATAGAACCGACTCAAATGTGAGAAAAAACATTCCGTATTTTCATGATGCCAATCGAAAGAATAGACAAAAAATAATAATTCCTTTTTAGTAACATAGTATCTTAAAAGAAAGGATAACGTAAAATTAATCATATTAATAATTTTAATCAAATTAAAAACATAATTAGAACTGCCGAAGTCAATTGAGTATTTTTTGTAAATTAATTAATTAAATGCTCAAAATGTGATCCTTCTTGTCTTATGCAAATCGAAAATCTTTTAGTAAGTTCGCTGCCTGTTGATTTTCTTATCATATTATGGTGAATACTCGATTTGGTATGTCTCAAATCTGTTTGTAACTCGCCCACGTTGTCGTATTGCTTTTTGTGTAGCAATTTTTTCAGGTATCCCCATAAGAAGTAATCTAGCGGTGTGAGATCTGGGGATCTTGCCGGCCATCTAATCGGTCCATTTGTACTAATCCGAGTATGAGAACATTCATTCAAAAACTCTGCTGCTCTCTAACTATTATGAGCCGGAGCTCCATCTTGTTGGAAAATTAAGTTTTGTTGCTCCGCCGCGGAAAGATTGCATTCCGAAGAACCTTCTTGAAATTATCGTGTTTTGATGTATTTTAAAAGGGTATTACTATCTACCTATCTTTGTCTGCATTCTTATTCTTTCCGGACTTTTGACAGAGCGGCTACATAAACAAGCCTGCCAATGATTTAACAAACACAAAATAATTTAAATTTGCTCAATTAAATCATTAGAATAATTTAATATTGATCCGCTTTAAATGGGAGCCGAAATTACGGAGTTCATAGTTATTTTATTGATATCAAGTTACAAGTCATTGTACTGATAATGAAAAAGAAATAAATAAAATTAAAAAATAAATAAATAACATTATACTTTGAAAGTAAGCATCTCTTAAGTCAAAACCATCCATTATAAAATTCAAAAAATAATTTTAAAATTTCTTCTGATGTCATAAAAATATTAAAATTCTAACTTACAGAAAATGCTCTTTGGGTAGTTAGCGTTGGGTTATCACCCAGCTCATATCTTCAGGACGAAAATGTAGGTAGTGGCGTAGATAATCTAATAGTTTCCGTACGGTGGACAAAGGGAATCATGTTTCATCAATTAGAGCCCTAAGTAACAATCTTCAGAGGTCGGTAGGTAGATCCCGGCTAACAGAACCGGTAGAGTGGGGTACTTATTCTACTTGGTGAGAAAAGTCGCTTAGATTTCAAAAAAACCCTCATCTCTTATACACAGGTGCTATATTCTTGTAGCTATATGTTGTGAAAATTGTTACGATATTATTAAGTAGATACATATGTGAGTTAGAAAAAAAGTTGGATAAAGGTATGAAATACCATAATTATTATTTTTTATTTTAGCTAGCAGGTAGTTACATTTCGCCATCTTTTGGACTTAATTTTTTTTTGTATTTTTTTTCTCATTGACCGCCCTCTAAAATCACCAACTGATAGCGTGGCACCGCGACGCGGTGAGGCTTTATCGCGTGAATTTGTAGAAACCTAACTTTTTACCTCTACCAGCCTTTTTCTTTGTTTATCCATGCTGAACGATTCAAATTGACTTTCTCCCTCACTTCTTCAGACCAGCAGGGCCTATCAATTTACCTGAGAGATTAGGGATCAATGTCAAGCGTTCATCCCACGGGAGTCAGTACCCTTGTTCCCATGTATCTACGTTACCCCGTGTATGTCCGTAAAGCTATAGGTAAGGTCCTCGAAGCTAAGATTTAAATTATAAAGCTGTAGGCAGGTAGATACCACATAAATCATTTGACATTGTAGTTCACTAGGTCCTTGTAAGGGACGATCATGAGGTTGTATTGTTTGCAGATGACACATCACTTTTATTTAAATTAAAGCGACGACAAACCAATTTTGACAATGTAAACAATGCAATCTCTAAGGTTGTAAAATGGTTCAACGTTAACAATCTCCTACTTAATGAAAATAAAACAAAGTGTATTAGATTTATACTACCCAATGTTACACAAGTTAAAGCAAATATCAAAATCAAAGATGAACAGTTGGCTCTTGTGGACACCACCGTATTCTTAGGTATCACCCTAGATAATAAGCTTCAATGGGGTCCTCATATTGATGGGTTATCGAAGAGACTTAGTTCTGCGGCATATGCAGTCAAAAAGATCCGTCTTTATACAGACGTTGACACAGCTAGACTAGTTTACTTCAGCTACTTCCACAGCATTATGTCGTACGGTATACTGCTGTGGGGGAGTGCTGCTGATATCAATACCATTTTTGTGCTGCAGAAGAGGGCTGTTCGAGCAATTTATAATATGGGCCCCAGAGAATCACTTCGCGAAAAGTTTAAAGATATACAAAAGAGATATACAAAAATTATCAATTAACAAATTTAAAAACGTAATTAAACAAAAGCTTTATAAAAAGGCATACTATAAAATATCTGATTATTTAGATGACAAAAACTCTTGGGATTGAAAATGCTCCAACTCGAACCTATTGTTTTGTAAAAGGATCATTAAAAAGAATAACCAGCCTTGTTTTCTTGCCTTTCTTTCCTGGCTTGGTCGCGGAGGAACAGGCACCTAGATAAAAACCGACGTTTCAAAGTGGTCCTTGTGATTTTATTGAATAAATGAATTTTGACTTTGACTTGACTTTGAATGGAGATTGAGCGATTGAAATCATCCACAGATACATTCTCAGTGCGTATGCCCGCGTTTTGAAAACACAAAAATTACGTATTTTAAAATGTTTCTTTTTAAATTTCACAACACAATGTTTGGCCGTGTCTGTCTGTATCTTTAAGTCTAATAACTACTTACTTAAATCATTAAAAAAAAACTTTCGTAACAGAACAATTTAGAAAAGATAAATTAATTTTAACTATGAAGAAAGCCAATTTCGACTGCTGAAAAGTTATTTCGGTCTCAAGTTTCGCGAGAATTTAGTTACAAGCCGATATTAAAAATGTTTTAAGTATTTTATTGTAGAGCTAATTTCTATTTACCTAGTTTATTAGAGAATTATCAATTTTGCGCTTTATCATTTGCGCAAAACGGTAATGGATAGGGGCGACAGACAGTGGACTCTGTCGAGGTTGTCTCCAGGTTGAAGAGACGGTGGAGCATGTGGTAATACACTGCACCGCCACAAATGAAGTCAGGTCGAAGACGGGACTGCTAGAGCTCATCAACTCTTGCTCTCCGTCATCATTAACTGAAAAGAGGTCAGGGATACTAGAACACTGCTGTCATCAACCCGGAGTCCTCTGTTACTTCAAGGAGTTGGGCTGGTTGGGGTCAGGTTAGAAGGGGGATAATGCACAATACACCCCAATGCGGGACGTCAGTGCAGACCTTAGCTCCCCCACTTAGAATTAGAATTAGAACGGTAATGGAAAACATTGTGAAAAAACCGGCATGCCCTAAAACAAAAATATTTAAGGCATGGACCAGGAAAGCTAATAGCTAAGGGTCAAAGTGAATCTTTAAATGTAGCTCAATATTTTGAACAAAAGTCTACAGATTATAAAGTTTATAATTGATTTAAGCATTTAAATGGAAACTATTAATCTACTTTGTCACTGACTGTACATAGCAAAGTGCCAAATATAATGTTTAGGAGCGCCTTGGAAATAACCGCATTTTAGCGCATAATTTTACCTTGTTCTTAGCGGTTCACAGACATGAGAAGTTCTATCTTATCTCTTACAAGGTTTTGCGACATTATTGGAAATGTTTCGTACATTCCCTTTCCTTGCCCGTGCACAAACTATTGGAACCGCAGGTACCTTTCAGTGGGTAATCCCGGATGAAAGGGGTAACTAACCTTATTTATTTACCCTCAAATCTTTTTCCCTTGATACAGTCTGCTTGTAAACTAACGTTTCCTCTGATCTCCCCTTTGAATTCAACTTTTTTGACATCAAAGTGATCCTCATCAGAACGAAAGCGGAAAAGAAGTCAATTGACGACTTCTTTATGTTAAATATGCAAAAATCCTCGTGAACCCAAAACTGGGGCAAGTGTGCCAGCCTGATTTATTATTCAACTTATTTTATCTGTAAAGGAATTGCTCTTTGTGAATAGTGTTTTCATTATGTCATTCTAAATTATACTTTTACTTCTTTGAAGTATTTAAATCGAATACTTCCAAACATTGCTGGGATCACGACTATACTATACTATGTTAATAATCAAAATCAAACAGTCACATAGATTCCAAACTAGGATTCCTGTATCGTAGGTATCAGGAACTACGAGTACTATATTGAAACACCCGGACCCGGAACAAATATCTGCAGAACATGCAAACATTTTTCCTGCAGCGGGAATCTTACCCGCACCTCTTGCGTCTTAGCCAGCTACTCGCCCGTCGCGCCACCGAGGTCGTCAACCAGCCATGTGACTATTGGGTGTTTAATTTGATTATTTTATTTAAATAAATAAATAATGCTGGACATTTTCACACATCAGCATCTAGCCCCAAACTAAGCAGAGCTTGTATTATGGAAACTACATGATTGATACTTTTATTGTAAAAACATACATATTATTCATAGAAAACACCCAGACCCGAGATAAAGATAAATAATTGCAGATCATACAAAAAAAATTCCCGCGGCGGGAATCGAACCCGCAACCTTCTGCGTCTCAGGCGGGCTTTCGCCCACTGCGCCACAGAGGTCGTCAACATAATTGCAGCCTACCCTAAAACTACACTCAAAACTTCGCTCAAACACCACCACAGTATCTTGTACACTATATTTTGCAAACCAACTGAACTTAGCTGATATAAACCGCCCCCACACTGAAAATAGTGTACAACCCAACTCCAGCTGTAACCCAATAACCATCAAACTAGCGAAAGTCCCATCACGTCACTCAAATTATCCGCACCGACTAGACACATGTCAATCTGTAACGCCAGGGCGCGACTGTTGCCGCATTCCATTTGCGTGACACCCTGGGATCCAATTCTCATGGCAGTAGACATAGGTACTTATTTTGTCTCATCACGAAAGGGGATCTACCAAGACCAAGTCTAAATAAAGACCTTGGGGCATAGAAGAAAACGAAGAAAACAAAACACTGTTTCGCCAAACAATAATAAAATAAATAAAGTTGAAAATTTTTCACACAACATCATCTAGCCCAAACTAAGCAGAGCATGAAGTAGTAGGGAAGTAGGTACATTATTGATATACTGCTTCATTTTTTGTAAATACATACATATTATACATAGAAAACAACCAGATCCGAGATAAGTTTTTGCAGATCATACAAACATTTGTCCCGCGGCGGGAATCCAACCCGCAACCTTCTGCGTCACAGGTGGGCCTTTGCCCACTGAGGTTTATTAAAAATCCGTAAATTTGCATTTGGGTTTCAACTACCATATTATTATCTGTGTAAAGATTCAAAATTTTACGTCGTCTCATGCATGGCATTTACCGAGAATAGGGGCTATAAACGTGGGCGAACTCAGTCTTGGGGGTAACAAATTTCAGGTAATATTTCCATGGGACTATACCGAGATCACCCTTACTCCGCGAAACCTGCGAAGCTTCTACGCTTCTGGACAGAGTTCCTTATTCGGGACCTCCTTAATATCACATGTGACAAAAATAATAGGTTTTTATTTATAAAAATCTCAAGTATGGATGGATATATATATTTATTTATTGGTCTAACATCTAACACTACATTGTTACATACATCTAACATTGACGACCTATGTGGCGAAGGCCCGTCTGAGACGCAGAAGGTTGCGGGTTCGATTCCCGCCGCGGGACAAATTTTTGTATGATCTGCAAATATTCGTTTCGGGTGTTTTCTATGTATATTATGTATGTATATTGCAAGAAAAAAATTTCATAGTTTTGGGCTAAATGATGTTGTGTGAATAATGTCCCGCTTTTTAAAAATTATTTTTATGCTTATACAAACTAATATATAATGATAGGTTGTATAAGGTTGACATTACTTTGATTTCCACACTACGATTCCCTGCGCTGTGAAGACCAATAATTTTAAACTGAACGTTTACCATTTCAGCTTTAGATTTGGTTCTACGCATAACGAACCAACTTAGATTCTGAATGCGAAAAAGCGAGTCCATTTACATATATTTACCGAGAAACCCCTGCACCAAAAAAATTGCATTCAAGCTCTAATCGACAAAACTCCTTCTGTTTTTGTAGTCGTTAAAAATAACAGGTTACCTTAACATACCGTGCCACCCTCTGTGCCCTCTTGTGCAAATTCCTAACTGCGCCCAGAACATCTCTGTAATTGGCACATTTAATTACCTTCGTATGGTGATATGACTACGAGTTATGGCGCTCGTTAGCCGAGGTGTGATTTATTCTCTGGCTTAAAGGATACTGAATCTTTGTAATATATGAGGAAATTCATGATCCTAGGGTCAGGTTTGATTTGTCCGTGCGAGGGTTGCAACAGTAGAAATCTTCTTTAAGAAAACGGCAAATCAGAGCCTCTAATCTGTCGTATTCAAAGCTCCTCGCTCTTTTGTAATGTTAGGAAGGAGATCTAATTTGCTAATGGGTAACTCATCATAACGATAGTCTCACATGTAAGTATCTATTAGTATTTGATAGTATATCTACCTAAGTTTTAGCTAAGATAATTTTATTCTGTCAATAAATTAAGATGCGAATCTTTATTGTCTAAAGTAAATAAATTCTAATTCTAAATTTTAATCACGGACACTTTAGTTTTTCTCAACCTATGCAAGTAAACAAATTTAATAATCCGCACTTTTATTCATAACTAGCCTCTGCCCACGACTTCGCCTGCGTGGCTTCCCGATAAATAGTAGCCTAATGTGTTATTTAGGTCACGGAGATTTTTGCAACAAACATTCAAACATCCTGTTTAAAGGTAATTTAATTAGTTGTCACCATTCACAACTAGATGTCGCGACTAAATAAGGCCGAATCCTAGAACGCGCTATCGATGCGTTTCGGACGTTCCTACACTAGGCAAATAATATTTTGGTCAATAAACTCACTTAGAACAAGGCGGTGTTTTCTTGGACACCCCTCCCCTCTCTCAGGACACCTACCTATGTGCTAGTACATACCTAGGTTATACATGGTCCTTCGTCAGCCAGATTGGTACCTGCATTTATTGTTAGGTACTTAATCAGTTACCTAGGTAGGGCAACGCTGTACTCGCTGTGGATCGCAGCGGATAAGGTACAGCAAGAAACACGGTGTGGTGAAACCATACCCCCGTGTTTCTCGAGAGGATTGCAGTGCAGTGCAAGGATTACAGTGCAGTGCAAGGATTGCAGTGCAGTGCAGTGAGTTTCACAGTGAGTGGTGGCGAGAAGGGCCCCCTCGCAAGAAGAGGCCAAGGCACGCGAAGGCAATCTTGCCCTTCAGCGCGCCCCAGAAGAGATCAAGGCGTGAGGAGTCCCCGGACTTCTACGTCCCCCAAGAACCAGTACAAGGCGTGTGGTACCCCTGAACCCACGTCCCCAGCAAAGCAGATCAAGGCGCGTGGTGGACCCCTGGCTCCCGCGCCCCCCGAAGAGCAGTTCAAGACGTGAGGCCCCCCGGACCCCACATCTCCCGAAGAATAGTCCAAGGCGGACGGAATCCTCGCCCGCCCCTGAGGAGATAGTGAATAACCGCTTGCGCACCAGCAAGGCGGTGGATCTACCTAACAACAACAACGTTACGTGTTTGTATTTGTGGTGATAAAATCGTGAGTACTCTTTTCGTTAACTTTATAAAGTGAATCTTGTGTCGATAGTGCATCATTTTTGAGACTTTAGTGTTTGAATTTAGAACTAAACTTTATTTTTTGCGTAAAAAATTTACTTTACTGTTTTTGATTTGTTTGTGTTTTGGTAAAGACTTTTAACTTGTAGAATTTTCATTTTATCTTTTAGAAACATAAATATTGATTGAAAAATTACAACTTAAACTATATTTAAAAAATAATTGCTACAATTTGAAAGTCCATAAATTATTAAGAAAAATTAAATATTAAAATTTGTTTCTACAATTTAAAACCTTTTCGGTTTTGTGAATTTCACTATGGAGTCGATTGTTAATTTACAGAAGGATATTCAAAAGTCGATTGAAAGAGCTCTAATTAATTTTAAAAAATGTCCTAAAGATAGAATTACTAATGAATACATTGAGGCCAAGATAGATAATTTAGAAAAGGATTGGACTTTGTTTCGTAAAAATAATACCAAATTATATGAATCCTATAGAGCTTGTGACTTGGAGGATTCTAGTTATGTAAAAAATGACGTGTATGCAAATACAGAAGAAAGTTATATTGTTGCCAGGTCACATATAAAGTCCACACTAAAATCAAGTCAAATAATAGCGAGTACTAGTACAAATGAAAGTCATTCGAGTTCAGTTGCGAAATTGCCCAAGATCACTATTCCAACATTTAGTGGAAAATACGAAGAGTGGACTACTTTTAAAGATTTATTTGTTTCATTGGTTCACAAGAACAAGTCATTAGATAACGTGCAGAGACTTCACTACCTTAAAGGTCAACTCACCGGTGAAGCCGAACTTCTGATTAGGCATACGCCAATAGCTGACTCCAACTATGAACGTTGTTGGGAGTTATTAGAAAAAAGATATAGTAATAAAAGGTTTGTGTCAAACTCAATACTCAACAAGTTGTTTGGACAACGGTCCATGCGAGTTGAGTCAGCTACGGCAATGAAAGAATTAATAGATACGACATCGGATTGTTTGAGTGCCTTAGAATGTTTAGGTGTTAATGTGAGCACGTGGGATATCATCATCATCCACATCATAAGTTCAAAACTAGACCCAGAAACACGGAAACAGTGGGAGTTAACAATCTCCACTGGTTCAGGTTCCGTATCGGAGAGTACAAATGAGTTGCCTACCTTCTCACAGTTCAAAACATTTTTGGAAAATCGTTTTCGTGCGTTAGAGTTTGTAGAACCTGGTAGTAGTAAGCGGTCTATAGGTCAGTATGGAGGCGGTTCACAGTCCTCTTGTCGGTCCATGATAGCGACGTCAGCGACAATGCCTTGCGAGTTTTGTTCCGACAATCACAAGTTGAGCTTCTGCAAGGCCTTTGCCAAACAAGATGTTACTGACAGGAGAGCGTTTGTTAGCAAGAACAAGATGTGCTTCAACTGCTTAGGCGGCAACCATAACGTCTATAGTTGCAAAAAACCAACAATTTGCCGTATTTGTAAGAGGAGGCATCACACCCTACTTCACCAAGCCACAGAGGCTTTCAATGCGAACAAACAAGTGGTTACGAAACCCGCAGTAGCAAGTGAGGGCGAAAATCCATCCACGAGCGAAAATGTCGTAGCATGTCTCTCCACAGGCGAAGTACCGATGACCAAGCAGGTTTTATTAGCGACAGCTTTGATAAAAGCGGAAGCAGTAAATGGTGAATACCAAACAGTACGCGCCCTGATGGATCAAGGATCGCAAGCGTGCTTCATAACTGAAGCGGCCGTCCAACTTCTGCGTCTGAAGAAGATCCCTGCCAAACTAACAATTTCAGGATTAGGCAGTGATAGCAATATTAGAGCGAAGTATGTAGTACAAACCACAATTCAGTCTCGTACGGATTCCATGGTTAAATTAGAAGTACAAGCCTACGTTTTAGGTCACATTACATCCTATCTTCCGGAAAAACATATAGAGAAGTTGGATTGGTTGGACATAGGAGCCATTCAGTTGGCGGATCCACAGTTTGCTACTCCAAGAAAAATTGATATGTTGTTAGGTGCGGACGTCTATAGCCAAGTCCTAAAACAAGGTATGAAGAAAAGTTCGACTGGAAAATTGGTAGCGCAGAGTACGAGCCTAGGATGGATCCTCTCCGGAGCTGTCACACCTGAAAACAGAACAAAAAATAACATATCAGTCATGCATATCGCTTGTAATGAGAACGAAAATGAGCTGTTAAAGCGATTTTGGGAAATTGAGGAAGAAACAAGTACAAAGAAGCTATTTACCGAAGAAGAACAAAAATGTGAAGCATATTTTAAGGCAACCACTAAAAGAGAAGAAGGTAGATACATAGTAAAGCTGCCATTCAAAGATGAAAATCCACAATGTAAAGATGGAAGTTCAAGAGATATAGCTGTTAAGAGATTACTGTCACTAGAGAAAAGATTATCAAGAAATACAGAGTTAAAGAAACAATATACAGAAGTTATCCATGAATATTTGAGTTCAAATCACATGCGACCGGTTAAGAAAAGCGATGATAGAAAGGATGAAGCTGTATACTTACCACATCATGCTGTAGTAAGGAATGATAAGGAAACCACAAAGGTGCGAGTAGTTTACGATGCATCCAGTCCAAACAACAAAGGTGTATCTCTCAATGATACTCTGATGGTTGGTCCAACGCTGCAAGCAGATCTTCGGCACACCATTTTGCGTTGGAGAGTTCATCACATCGCCCTTGTAGCAGATATTGTGAAAATGTATCGTCAAGTTAAAGTAGATGAAAAGGATGTCATTTATCAGCGCATAGTTTGGAGAGACGATCCTGAAACAGAAATACAAGATTACGAGTTAATGACGGTAACTTTTGGAACAGCTTCGGCTCCGTTCTTAGCAGTGCGAGCAATGCATCAAGTTGCATATGATGATGGAGAAGAATATCCACTAGCAGCAGACAAAGTGTTGAATAGCTTCTATATGGACGATCTCATGACGGGTTGCTCGACGGTCGAAGAAGGAATGAATCTGTACAAACAAATGGTGGCATTATTAGGTAAAGGTGGATTTAAATTACAGAAATGGAACAGCAACAATCAGGAGCTTCTGAAACAGATAAACAAATATGAGAACACAGATAAGTACAATATAAAACACAAACAGATCAAACAAATAATAGAACACACAGGGGAAGAAGATCAAACAAACAAGGACGAAGTAGAATTTATTGAACAGGACAAAATAGAATTTATTAAACAGGACAGAGAAGAAATGAAATTAGATATAACGATTAAAATATTAGGTCTTACCTGGAGTCGCAGTGAAGATAAATTCCAGTACAAGGTGCAGCTCCCGCCGTTGTCTGGACCTGTAACTAAAAGAAAAATGATATCGGACATAGCAAGAATCTTTGATCCGTTAGGGTGGATAGCCCCAGTAGTTATACTAGCAAAAATGATGATCCAAAAGCTGTGGTTGTCAGGAATAGGATGGGATGAAGCAGTACCTATAGAATTATTAGAGGAATGGGATGCTTATCGTATAGAACTGCCATTACTTACCGGAGTAAAAATCCCTCGCTGGTTAGGTACGAGAACTGATGATGCAGATGTAGAATTGCACGGCTTTTGTGATGCCTCAAAGTTGGCTTATGCTGCCGTAATATATCTTCGGGTGCTTAGATCAAGTGGAAAAATTGCTACATCGTTGTTGGTGGCAAAGACACGAGTAGCTCCAATCAAACAAATCAGCATCCCACGATTAGAGTTATGCGGAGCAGTGTTGTTGGCAAGACTTATGAGTGAAGTTATTGAGGTCATAGGTATTTCCAAAGAAAAGGTACGAGCGTGGACAGACTCCACGATCGTTCTGGCATGGCTAAATAGCCATCCCAGTAGATGGAAAACCTTCGTGGCAAACCGTGTGTCAGAGATTTTGACCACTCTGGATTCTTCGCAGTGGTGGCATGTTATATCCAAGGACAATCCGGCAGACTGTGCCTCCCGAGGAGTTCAACCGTCCCTATTAGCAGAAACTGATATTTGGCTTTCTGGACCGCAATTCCTACGAGAACAAGTCATAGAGTACAATAGACCAAGGGATTTTAAGGTCGAGATAGAAGAAAACGTTAAAGTACATATGACAAGTGCCAGAAAATACAATTATTGAGAGGTTTTCTTCACTGCCAAGGCTTTTAAGAGTTATATCATACTGCAGAAGATTTTTAAGAAGCAATAAAGGTCACACACAATATATACAAAAGAAAGAGATAGATCAAGCGTTGGAGTGTTGCATTAGAATAACACAAGAAGAAGAGTTTTTAGAAGAAAAAAGACAGTTGCAGACAAAAGGATGTTTACAAGGTAAATCAAGTAAGCTGAAGTCATTGTGTCCGTACCTGGACGAGCAAGGAATAATAAGAGTCAGTGGCAGGATCCACCATTCTCAGCTCGCCGAACAGACAAAACACCCCATTATATTGCCGCATGAATCACATTTGTCGAAGCTTATTGTTAAGGATGCACATCACAACACTCTTCACGGAGGATGCCAGTTGATGGAAAATTATTTAAGGACGTCTTACTGGATCATAGGCATCAAGAGTCTCATCAAGCAGCACATTCGCAAATGCGTGACGTGTATTAGACAAAACGCCACATTTAAAACACAGTTAATGGGGTCTCTCCCCACAGTGCGATGTACTCCGGCTAGAGCATTTAAACATAGCGGTGTTGATTATGCGGGTCCGATCCAAATTCGTACCTCCAAAGGAAGAGGCAACCATTCGTACAAAGGGTACATTTGCTTGTTTATTTGTATGGTCACTCGAGCGATTCATTTAGAGCTGGTAAGTGATATGACTACATCGACATTCCTGGCAGCCTTTAGAAGATTTGTGTCCCGACGCGGGCACTGTTCACAAATTTGGAGCGATAATGGCACAACGTTTGTAGGTGCTTCAAAGGAACTAGAGCAACTAAGTACCATCCAACAAGAGAGTGCAGCAAAGTTAGAGGCCAGTGGCACCCAGTGGCACTTTATTCCACCTCGCGCGCCCAATTTCGGTGGATTATGGGAGGCTGGGGTAAAGTCGGTCAAGTTCCATCTAAAAAGAGTAATCGGAGACTCCACACTTACCTTTGAGGAAATGAGCACACTTCTTAGTCAAGTGGAGGCTTGCTTAAATTCTCGCCCTATTACTGTTATCAACAGTACCGAACCGAGTGAACCGCTTCCACTGACACCAGGTCATTTTTTAGTAGGAGAACCGCTGGTATCTTTGCCAGGAGTAGATTTTGAGAGTTCAAATATAAGTTCGTTAACAAGGTGGCAAGGAGTTCAAAAAATGTTTCAAGGTTTTTGGCGTTGTTGGTCCCAGGACTATCTCACAAGTCTGGTTCATAGATATAAGTGGACAGATCAGGTTCCAGAACCAAGTGTAGGTGACGTAGTCCTCATAAAGGAAGATGATCAGCCACCTGGAAGCTGGTTGCTCGGTCGAGTAATGCAGAAGCACCAGGGTCAGGATGGCTTAACCCGCGTGGTCACATTAAAAACCACCAAAAATGTATTAAAACGGCCAACATCCAAACTTTGTATATTGCCAATAGATTAAACTTAAGGAAGTGTTTTTTATGAAAACTAAGTTGTTAAAGGTAAGGTTTAAAAAATTGTTTAATTAGTTCATAAAGTTCAGGTTTGTTAGTATAAAATAGTTAATTAGGTCAAAATGTTAAGTAAGTACCTACTGTATTAAATTTAGTTAGCGCTTAAGTTCAATATTGTTATATCACTGGTTAAGGACCCTTTATTAGGTCCTTGGCGGGCGATATGTTTAAAGGTAATTTAATTAGTTGTCACCATTCACAACTAGATGTCGCGACTAAATAAGGCCGAATCCTAGAACGCGCTATCGATGCGTTTCGGACGTTCCTACACTAGGCAAATAATATTTTGGTCAATAAACTCACTTAGAACAAGGCGGTGTTTTCTTGGACACCCCTCCCCTCTCTCAGGACACCTACCTATGTGCTAGTACATACCTAGGTTATACATGGTCCTTCGAGCCGGATATAGGTTATACACATCCATACTATTATACACCGTAAAAAGTGTAGTATAGAACTCTGGCTGATAAATTGATTGTTATTTCTATCGGATTTTTATTGTAGATGTCGCCCGTCGCGCACACCCCGTGTTTACGATTATTACTCTTTGCTTTTTTATCGTGTCCTTTTCCTTTTCAGGGGATTATTGACCCTCGAATGCGCACAATAATTTTGCCTCCCTATTCAACAGGCTTTACGCCCTGATGATCTAATTAGCGAAATACTTGGTCTATGCCAATCGAAATGAAATATATAGATAATGTCATAACAGTGACACATGTTATATTTAAAAGTATTATTTTAAAAGTGTATATTTAAAAATAGTGTTGAGTTTTTCTATATAAATAATATACTCCCAATGTCCGTCGATCGACGGCTGTGCCTTGATCTCTCAGTCCATTGTCGTACATTCGGGACTTACTTGTTACATACCTGCTACAAACTAACCTATCCGAGTCGGATCTGCCCCAGGAAGGATTTTTTAGTTGCGCCAAGTTGTATCTAACGGAATTAATATTTCGGATGGCACAACTAGTTATGCATACCGGGTTGGTCCATGAGAAACTCGCTGTCTGAATGCGCAAAATTTCAATAGAATTACCTCTATAATAAAATTTACATTATGTATTTAGAGGGGTGCTTGACACAGGTAGTTTATGTCATAATTCAGGCAACATTTTAAATTATTTTATAATACTCTACGTATTGCGGTTGCAAATAAGCATTAACGGAGTGCTTAAATAAAATAATAATATAGGTAACTAGTAAGGTAAATAGAGTAGTTATTGATATCCACGACACAGGAAACCCTAACAGGTCAGGGCTATATAAATAATAAATGAATAAATAATGCAGGACATTTTCACACAGCATCATCTAGCCCCAAACTAAGCAGAGCTTGTATTATGGGAACTACATGACTGATATACATACTACTTATACTCATTTTGTAAATAAGTACATGCATATTATACAAAGAAAAAACCCAGACCTGAAACAAATTTTTGCAGATACAAACATTTGTCCCACGGCGGGAATCGAACCCGCAACCTTCTGCGTCTCAGGTGAGCCTTCGCCCACTGCGCCACAGAGGTCGGATGTTTATTTTATTTATATATATTAAATATAGGTAGGTATTTCCTTCCAGATAATTGAAATTCTACTTGTTTGTATTCGCAAATAGAATCCTATTCCCCGAGCCCTGGGGGTAAGTGGAAGGCTGCGTGTACCTCTACCTGGGAATGCGGTGATTAAGTTACGATGTTTTCTTTACTTGATTGCGTTTTCCCTACGAAGCATTACTTCCAGACGGGGCTTCGTTATTGAATATCTGTGTTATATTGAGTATAGAATCACAAAATGTGTACCTACCTAAATACCGGGAAAAATGTAGAGAAGACGGTTCAAAGTATTTTTACTTTGAACCGTCTTCTCTACATTTTCCCTAGGTTTCTACCTAGGTAGATTCGCGGTAGGTTCACTGATCAACTTAGGCAGTTAGGTAGGTACCTGAGTTCTGTGAAACTACCGCGATTGGGATAAGGATTTAGTTCCCTGAAATGCAACTTTGTACCAACCTTCCTATTATGTACTCTTGAAGCCTTATGCAAGTACTTTTGGAAGAGACCAGCCACCCACAACACAGCTAATCCTAGTGTGGGGGCTAGTAAACCTATACGACCTCTGTGGCGCAGTGGACGAAGGTCCGCCTGGGACGCAGAAGGTTGCGGGTTCAATTCCTGTCACGAGGCAAATGTTTGTAAGATCTGCAAATATTTGTCTCAGGTCTGGGTGTTTTTTTATGTATAATATGTAAGTATTTACAAAAAAAAAGTATCTGCTTAGTTTGGGGCTAGATGATGCTGTGTGTCCAGCATTATTTATTATTTAAATAGGTGATGAAAACTGTGTAGTACCTACTAACCTGCGTCCTAATTATTAAGTTTTATATTTAGTTTGCTCTCGTAACTTAGTAAAATAAGTACCAGTTGTAAAGAAACCATACCCAAAGCAAAATACTTATTATTCTTCTCGCTACAAACAATGTACAGTCGCAAATTATGGTTTTATAAAGGAATTTCACTTCGGTTGGACTCTTTTCACCCCTGGATTCATATTCAACCCAGAAATAATTTGAAGCGTTTTAAATAAAACATACCAAAAGTTAAATTTCTCAACTCCTCAATAATTATCAGACCTACAGTATTAGAGTTATTGGTTTTGTAGAAGGAAAGAATAGAAAATTCACCCCTGGATTCATATTTAACCCATTAGTAGCACTTAAGGTGTTCAAAACAAAACTTATTATTTTTGAAAAGCAACAAAACAAAAATACCAAGTGACCCAAGAGAATTGAAATGTCATGGAAATCACATTGAGATTCGAATGGCCGAAACAAAGAGCATTTCCATTTCTGAACAACGCGCATCCTGACTCAATCACTCTTGCATTCCGCCGTCCCTGGGGTGATGCTGGATGCAGGTATGACAGGGCCGCAGCAATTTGATCAGGGAACGTCGCATCTCGAGCGAAATAAAATATTAATGGAAGGATAGTTACCTACTTTGTGTATGTAACGAGTAATAACTGGCCAAGCAGAACTATATTAGTCCGGCATAACCCTCCTGTCGTCCCCGCGATGAAAGTATATGATGGATTTATCCACCAAAAAAAATATTGTTTGGTTACTACGTCATATTATAGGTTGTAAGTAATACCTAATAATACATACCTATCTTAGCTGAGTAAGTCGAGTGTTAACGATCGCTATCTAACAGGTTCCTTTTATCACCTTAAACACCATTGTATATTTTTTTTTATTAATGTTTTTTGTTTTTCTGTAAAATTATATTAAGTAAAATAAAGAGTTTATCTGTCTATACTAAGGGTCATAATATCAATGGTAGTTTAAACCACAAGATCAAGTTTAATATTCTATATTCAGATTTGAATAATAAGATATGTCTGTTTTGTTATTGATAAACTGCGGGTCTTGTTTTTGCAACGCGCCGGGACGGTTGACAAAGTCGATTGGAAATCTCAGGATATTCGGTAGACATCGTAGGTCTGGCAGATGCCCAGAAATAAAGAGACGATTGTTTCATCATGTGACCGTAAGTTACTAAAAAATACGATAGTTCTACCGAAAATTAGATGCCGTTCAAAAAACTGAGCTGAGTTTTATTCGTTCTTATTCAATCACATTGTCTGAGCCATTGGTGGGGCATGTTAGTGTTTTTAACCTACACCGATATAATTTATGATTTGACTTGTGGAACACCTGCGACTTTGTCCGTATTGTGTTACAGACATACAAACTTCATCTTCCCGTTGCTATTTCTAGGGGCAAAATTTTGGAATATAATTTCTTCGAGCACCCTTAGCTACACATCAAGACAAACATCGTCAAATTTCTGTCTGGTCCACCGGGTGGGGGCCTACACTACGTCATCATGTTCATATTCGCCATTCGAGAACCTTGCTCTGTTATCGGTTCTACGAGCTAAATTGCCTGTCCATTGCTACTTCAACATGCTAATTCTAAGAGCTATGTCGGTGACTTGAGTTTTTCTGCGGATTTCCTCGTTCCGGTATTTACATACAAGTTATGGCGATGACGTGATCAGCAGTGAAGACGAGTACCACCAGCGATCACTTTTAGTGATCGCAAGGAACACAAGCGCACAACGAGCGGCAGCGCGCATGACGCGATTCGGAGGGAAAGCGTCGCGATCACTCACCCTGATGAAGACTCTCGGTATGAGTCGAAACTGCGTCGGTGCCTTCTCAGATAGTACGGTACGTGAAAGTTCCCGTTTTACAATATGTATGCAAGAGGTCAATTTACGTGCAGCTGCAAAAGCAGTTATTCTACAGGCATTCAATCTTTCTAAAGGAACCACTATGGTAACTGCTTATGAAAGCATATATTCTACAGGCATTTAATCTCGCTCAAGGATCCACTATGGTAACTGCTTATGAAAGCATATATTCTACAGGCATTCAATCTCGCTCAAGGATCCACTATGGTAACTGCTTATGAAAGCATATATTCTACAGGCATTCAATCTCGCTCAAGGATCCACTATGGTAACTGCTTATGAAAGCATATATTCTACAGGCATTCAATCTCGCTCAAGGATCCACTATGGTAACTGCATATGAAAGTATATATGCTACAGGCATTCAATCTCGCTCAAGGATCCACTATGGTAACTGCTTATGAAAGCATATATTCTACAGGCATTCAATCTCGCTCAAGGATCCACTATGGTAACTGCTTATGAAAGCATATATTCTACAGGCAATCAATTTCGCTCAAGGATCCACTATGGTAACTGCTTATGAAAGCATATATTCTACAGGCATTCAATCTCGCTCAAGGATCCACTATGGAAACTAATTATGAAAGCACATATTCTACAGGCATTCAATCTCGCTTAAGGCTCCACTATGGTAACTGCTTATGAAAGCACAGATTCTACAGGCATTCAATCTCGCTCAAGGATCCACTATGGTAACTGCTTATGAAAGCACAGATTCTACAGGCATTCAATCTCGCTCAAGGATCCACTATGGTAACTGCTTATGAAAACATATATTCTACAGGCATTCAATCTCGCTCAAGGATCCACTATGGTAACTGCTTATGAAAGCACAGATTCTACAGGCATTCAATCTCGCTCAAGGATCCACTATGGTAACTGCTTATGAAAGCATTTACTCTACAGGCATTCAATCTCGCTCAAGGATCCACTATGGTAACTGCTTATGAAAGCATATATTCTACAGGCATACAATCTCGCTCAAGGATCCACTTTGGTAACTGCTTATGAAAGCATATATTCTACAGGCATTCAATCTCGCTCAAGGATCTACACTAAGGGGGGGTAGGGGGGCTACACTTCGTCATCATGTTCATAGTCGCCATTCGAGAATCTTGCTCTGTTATCGGTTCTACGAGCTAAATTGCCTGTCCATTGCTACTTCAACATGCTAATTCTGAGAGCTATGTCGGTGACTTGAGTTTTTCTGCGGATTTCCTCATTCCGGTATTTACATGCAAGTTATGGCGATGACGTGATCAGCAGTGAAGACGATGTAGCACCACCAGGGATCCCTAAAATGCGAGGAACACAAGCGCACAACGAGCGGTAGCGCGCATGACGCGATTCGGAGAGAAAGCGTCGCGATCACTCACCCTGATGAAGACTCTCGGTATGAGTCGAAACTGCGTTGGTGCCTTCTCAGATAGTACGGAACGTGAAAGTTCCCGTTTTACAATATGTATGCAAGAGGTCAATTGACGTGCAGCTGCAAAAGCTGTTATTCTACAGGCATTCAATCTCGCTCAAGGATCCACACTATGGTAACTGCTTATGAAAGCATATACTCTACAGGCATTCAATCTCGCTCAAGGATCCACTTTGGTGACTGCTTATGAAAGCATATATTCTACAGGCATTCAAACTCGCTCAAGGATCCACTATGGTAACTGCTTCTGAAAGCATATACTCTACAGGCATTCAATCTCGCTCAAGGATCCACTATGGTAACTGCTTATGAAAGCACAGATTCTACAGGCATTCAATCTCGCTCAAGGATCCACTATGGTAACTGCTTATGAAAGCATATATTCTACAGGCATTCAATCTCGCTCAAGGATCCACTATGGTAACTGCTTATGAAAGCATATATTCTACAGGCATTCAATCTCGCTCAAGGATCCACTATGGTAACTGCTTATGAAAGCATATATTCTACAGGCATTCAATCTCGCTCAAGGATCCACTATGGAAACTAATTATGAAAGCACATATTCTACAGGCATTCAATCTCGCTTAAGGCTCCACTATGGTAACTGCTTATAAAAGCACAGATTCTACAGGCATTCAATCTCGCTCAAGGATCCACTATGGTAACTGCTTATGAAAGCACAGATTCTACAGGCATTCAATCTCGCTCAAGGATCCACTATGGTAACTGCTTATGAAAGCATATATTCTACAGGAATTCAATCTCGCTCAAGGATCCACTATGGTAACTGCTTATGAAAGCATATATTCTACAGGCATTCAATCTCGCTCAAGGATCCACTATGGTAACTGCTTATGAAAGCATATATTCTACAGGCATTCAATCTCGCTCAAGGATCCACTATGGAAACTAATTATGAAAGCACATATTCTACAGGCATTCAATCTCGCTTAAGGCTCCACTATGGTAACTGCTTATAAAAGCACAGATTCTACAGGCATTCAATCTCGCTCAAGGATCCACTATGGTAACTGCTTATGAAAGCACAGATTCTACAGGCATTCAATCTCGCTCAAGGATCCACTATGGTAACCGCTTATGAAAGTATATATTCTACAGGCATTCAATATCGCTCAATGATCCACTATGGTAACTGCTTATGAAAGCATATATTCTACAGGCATTCAAACTCGCTCAAGGATCCACTATGGAAACTAATTATGAAAGCACATATTCTACAGGCATTCAATCTCGCTTAAGGCTCCACTATGGTAACTGCTTATAAAAGCACAGATTCTACAGCAATTCAATCTCGCTCAAGGATCCACTATGGTAACTGCTTATGAAAGCACAGATTCTACAGGCATTCAATCTCGCTCAAGGATTCACTATGGTAACTGCTTATGAAAGCATATATTCTACAGGCATTAAATCTCGCTCAAGGATCCACAATGGTAACTGCTTATGAAAGCACAAATTCTACAGGCATTCAATCTCGCTCAAGGATCCACTATGGTAACTGCTTATGAAAGCACAGATTCTACAGGCATTCAATCTCGCTCAAGGATCCACTATGGTAACTGCTTATGAAAGCATTTACTCTACAGGCATTCAATCTCGTTCAAGGATCCACTATGGTAACTGCTTATGAAAGCATATATTCTACAGGCATTCAATCTCGCTCAAGGATCCACGATGGTAACTGCTTATGAAAACATATATTCTACAGGCATTCAATCTCGCTCAAGGCTCCTCTATGGTAGGAATCATCGTAAGCTCGTTAAAAGGTTCAAGTAGTGGCATCCTGCCAACAAGATTGATTGGATGCCCGTCTGCTCACTTTCATTAAGCCATTAATGATACTGATAAAATATGCCCACGACTTCACTGGTGCAGTGAATATGTTATGTAAACTCATGTTTTGTGGTCCCATAAAAGTTTTATTCCGGATTGTTTTTTTTTTAAACTTAAAAAACATTATCATCTTATGGATTCACGACTAGCCAAAACATTTATGTGAGCAATTTAACTTTTGTTTTTTATTAAAAAGAGTGTCATTCCGAGAGAGCAAAATAACATAAGCACATAAGGATCTGATGATAGAGTACCTACAGGATTTAAATCGTCAACTTGGGACTGTAAACGTTTTGCGAATATCGCTATTCAACTAATACCAACCGACTTCAAAAAAGTAGGAGGTTCTCAATTCGTCTGTATGTTACGCGATATCTTCGCCACTTGTGAACCAATGATTAATTAATGAGTAGGGTATACTTCAAGAGTAGTCCCATATAAATTTTACGAAACAATCCCATTCCCTAATGGTGGAAAAATGCGTGATAAAATTACTATTTATCAGTTTCCCTTTATTTGAAGTCGATTTTTTAACATTTAATGTAAGATTTTCCATACGCCTACGAAACGTTCCAAGTTTAAAACACGTAGCCATTAAGCCTTTTCTTATTTGAGTTGTGGTCACCCTACCAGCGCCTCTTCTCAAAATGTTATTTAGTGAATCGTCGTCTCTGGCGGGAGGTTATCCAATGAACACACTCGTACATCGCACATACTCGAACACAGCACATACTCGTACATCTCACATACTCGTACATCAGACATACTCGTACCATCTGCGCTTTAGTAGCTCACCCTTACTTTGCCTTTAATTCATTTCCTGCAAAAACTTGTGATGTGGCTTAGTGGTCGTTTATCTGTCTTAGTTGTTCGTCTTATAGACAAAAATATTCGAAATTTGCGTCGATTCTTTTATACAAAAAAAAAAACGCTCTTTTTTACAGTAAAATTCAGTTTAGTAGGTGTATTTCGTTATTATAGAGTATAAAAATCCGCTCACAACATGATAGACTTCCTTAGATCCATAGGAACTCTGTATGCAGATCCGCGAGGATATAAATAGGGGGTAGTCAGAGGCAAGTGTCTAGGTTGAGTTTAAGTGTTGTTCTGAAATACGAGTCGTCTCTTGTGGTTCCTGTTTCTTTACACGCAACGTATGGAGCCGGTAGGTATATGCGTTTTTGGGTAAAAGTTTATTTGAAGGTCTGCCTGTTGCGGTTTTTTCCAAAACGGCTCGACTGATTGTAATGCGGGTTTATGCAATAGTTTTGCATAATTTCAGGAAAGGTTCTTAGACAATTTTAATAGCTTACGTAATTGTTTACTTTTATATATCTCTTATTTTTTTAACATATAACATTGTATCAAAACGCGGTGGTGATTGGCTTGCTACCTGTACCGTGGAATACTCTAACTACTATGCAAAACGTAGGCATGTGCCAAAATAAAGTTTGGACGTGCCTTTAACTACCCTCTACTTGGTATGCTTGCGGATCTACGTTCTGAGTTAACATATAACCGAGGATCACATCATGGTGATTATAGTCCCAAGCGTGATTTTAAAACTACTTATTTCTCAATTTATTTGAAACTAACTGTGTCACGGCCGCCCTCGGTCCCGACCCCACCGCGTTGCATCGCCCGTCCGCGCTATTACTTCTTTTTCTCTGCTCTTGAAAGTCGTAGCGTGATGTTAAATAGCCTATAACCTCAATAATTGAGCTATCAAATGCAAAAATATTTTTTTAAATCCGACAGGCTGTTCCGGAGATTA
Organism: Perizoma flavofasciatum; assembly: GCA_958496245.1. Taxonomy (NCBI): domain Eukaryota; kingdom Metazoa; phylum Arthropoda; class Insecta; order Lepidoptera; family Geometridae; genus Perizoma; species Perizoma flavofasciatum. The sequence continues at coordinate 10,068,978 of OY292431.1, forward strand.
GCGCGTTCAAACAAAAAAAAAACAAATTTACTCTTCAGCTTTATTATAAGTATAGGTAGGAGAGCAACGTACGATAGCTTCCGAGCAATATTAATTAAAAGCGATACACACGGGACAGGTAACACACGTCAAGTGACAGGCTAATAAACCGCTTGAGCGATGGATGTGGTACGATACGTCACGCTGCTACGAGAGATTGCGGTCAAGGAAATATTATTTGGGAAAGTGAACATATTGTTTAATACCAAGTAGGAACCACGCGAGCAAAGCCTTAAGCAAAGAGGGCGAATCTATCGCAATAACAATAGAAATAATAATGGACATAAAGCATGGGAGTAGCGTTTATTGAAATTGCAGCACACCCTTTAGCCCGTTCACACCAACGTTGCCTCTACGCTGCCTATCGCTGGCGGCATTAATGGGGACCCGTTTAGTGGACAGCAAGTCATCACCTGCTAATTTGATCTGAGTTCTAGTTAGAATTGGCAGGTGCCGTTTCGTCTACTTAGACCATCAACCATTTTACCTAATTACCTCTATAATGTTTTACCCATTGTTTTCAATAGTATATAATATGTACATCGGTTGCCATCCACACTACAATAATTAGGTATGTTTTTGTTTTTTAATACGTACAAAAGGGCCTCTTCGCGTTGGCTCAGGTTTAATATCTCTCAAAAATCCAGGCAAAAAAGATGTTGGAACGTAGAAAAGTGTTGAATCTTTAACTCCCGGTCCCGCGCTCAACCGAGGAATGCGCAGCGCGCGGCCTGCGATAGTGGATGCCGCTCTAAACGGACGAGAATTCTTTTATCACACCGTATTCCGGCACTTCAGGCTTGCTGACATGCTTGGTTTGCATCTAACTATCGCATGTTAATGTATCGATGGAAACCTATCGAAACCGAAGCAAAATAGATTACATAATCGCAATTCATTGATGAAACTGTTTCTTGTCAGCAACAAACGAGTGACTGCAGCAAAGATACATAGTCGGCCTACAGTAGCTAAAGCGTAGAGCAAAAAAAAAACAATCCAAAATATAACTAGTAGTTTTCCTCGATAGCTTTTATGTTTTGCAGATAAGATGTCTCAAAAAATCTCACTATTTCTTCGCCAATAACAATAAAGTATGACATGGATTCGGGTAGGTACACACGCAACTTAACTGTTAAAAATTCCGGAATCTGATAGGCATGAATGTAAAATTCCACTAATATTATAACTGTCGAAGTTTGATGTTTGTTGTTACTAATGTCCGTAACGGCTGAAACTATTAAGATGAAATTTGGAACCTATTAGACAGCAACCACTTTCTGTTAGCGTTAACGCCTGCGGAAAGATTGAATTATATGGAAATGACATTATTGAGATGTCACGTGACTGCTACTAAGTTTTTCCATGTTGAATTTGCGCTAGCGTGAAAGAAAAACTAAGCGTAGGTATTTGTCTAGATACCCAAAGCGTAATCATCAAGTCCTAGTGCGATTCAATTGAGGCAAAGTTGTCAAAAACCGCTTTGCGAATGACAAAGCTTTAACATAGCGTCCTCAATCGCAAAGCAGAAAGTGACATCTTTGCTTGAACTGACTCGCTGTAAGACTTCATGGTTAGGCCCCTGATCATTCAAGACGTGGAATAACACATAGGCTTTTTACTAGTATACAGCAAGGGCGAGGGCAAATACTATTTGAAATAAAATAGTGGTCACAAAAAAGCTGAACCAGTTTACTAGGTACTACAAGCAGGCTTACTGCCTTCACTATCCCCGTCTGCCTTCCACCCACCCGGCACGCTCGCGCCAATCAGTTTTCAATCATTTTAAAGGCCCTTCACTCAATCCCTCCCTATAATAGGCGTTTTTTTCTCTTTATACATGAACGGATTTCAACTCTCAATATGATTGCTTTTCATCATCCGCGTCTGTTCCGTTCATTCAATCATTTTGACGTTGATGGGTTTAATTACAGTCCAGTTTATCTTATTCAGATTGATAGAGAAGGAACTTATGTATCGAGTTTGGTCGAGATAATATTTATATCAAGAATATATAATATCCCGAAAAACAAATCTCGTCGCTAACCAAAATAGTAGCGGGAGTTCGCCGGTTCGAGTCCCACCGAGATAGTTTTTTTTTGGTATATTATAAATTCGTGTAATTTCCCTTAAGTGTGGGTTAACACTTAAAAACAAAAAACTTATAACACTTATAGATAGTATATCTTTTATCTAGAAGTGTATGTGTTCTAGGTTACGAAGTATACCTGTACCACATGTCATCAAAACTGGTCTAGACGTCACATTCTTAGCAACAGTCATCCCAGACATCCGTATTTCCGCATTCATAGTAGGATTGTAAAAACCGCAGCCGCATTATTTACACATATGCTTACTGTATATATCACACAACATGTACTTACTGGTCAGCTAAATGTTTAAATCAAATCTACGTACATTTTGTTTACAACATGTTTTAATAAAGCCTGCGAAATAACATAAAACTGTAAATAAAATCCGCTTTATCCAACCCGCGAAGTCCTGTTTGTTCGACAAAATAATCAAAACATTTTTCACGTATTACAATGAAAGATAAATAAAACATTCGCTATTGAAAATTGAGATTTAAAATGTTATAAATCACATCCACATTTTTATAAATTCCGTTTGAAAGGAGCCGCGTCGGCCAAATGAGTGTTAGGCACCACACTTCCGATCCAAAATGTCAGATGACCTTTGTCAACACTTTCTTGAGTTAGAATGTTGAATTTTGCTTCACACGTCCCAGCATTGTTAAGAACAATAGATAGACATTTCAAGATGATCCAAGTTTCAACATTTTAAATTGTAATTGTATAGTATATCTTAACTGTTAAAATGATACGTTGACGAATATTAATTTTGAATCTGCAATATTAAATTATAAATTTACACGTTTACGTTTAAGGGGCCGGTCAAACTCACGCGGTGGTGGTGATCAAACGGAAATGATTGATAAAGTTTGCGTGGATGTACAGATCGTACCCTTACCGCCCCTGCGTTAGTTTGGCCGGGTCTTTTAAGTTTTAGCACAGTAACTAGTTGACTACTGAAAGGTCACTTTAAACTTTACACTATAACAATTGAAAGTTTAATATTTATTATTTTTTATAAAAGTCTCACATTTCCGAAAAATTGATGTTTTCGTAACATTCCCTTTCAGATTCGTTCTGGGGACGGGCCTTTGACCAAAACAAAAAGCCAACAAAATAGAGTATAACCTGGCTTTATTCAGCAAACAAGTTTTATATGACGCACGTACCATGAATATAAACAGTCACAAAGGCGGGTAGTCGTAAAATTATTATTTTCCATTCAACGGGCCAGATTTAATCCGCTTGTAGGTACCTACTGGAACGAAAACGTAAACTTTATGAAACGTAAAAAGAAGAGTTGCTCTATGGGCTCGTAAAGCTGTTATACGGTCTTTTTAGAGAGTTTGAGCTTACGCCTTAAGGCATTATTAATTTTCAATGAAAACACACAGTACACTTCTAGCGGAGCGGCAGTTCACGATCTTTGCATCCTCTGGAATAGCTGAGGTCGCAAAGAAGTATTACGTAAGTATAGTTTTTGAACAACACATAACATAATCATCTCAAATGCAAGGAAATTAAAAAGTACTGACTAGGGATGCTAACGATTGAACAACTTTTGGAATAAGTAGGTACTGTGATTTTGTTTTCAACTCGAATGTTTTCTGGAGTACCTACTATTTATATTGCAGCTTGTACCTAACTTACTATTACTTAACATATAGAAATAATAATTTGTGCGATGTTAAATGTTTTGTATGTATGAGTAGTTTAGTGTTAAAAATATTTACAGTTACGGGTACTTACAAACAAAAACCTTTTTATTGTTCCTTACTGTTTTGATTTTCATTCTAATTGTCTGTGCCTGTTATCGGTATGTGTCGATGTGTTATTGCATTAATCTATCTATCGAGGATGTAATGTACATCCTATTATTTAATCCCTATATTATTCTAGCATATTACATCCTAAACAAAACAGTATTTATTCTAGTTTCATAATTATAGATAAATGTATTTGAATTATCTACCAATTTGTACAATCAATAATGCTTTTTGATTCCTGTACAAAAAATTATAAATAGGAAGCATAAAGATCGGAATTTTACTATACATCCTATTTTCGGTTGTTCATATTTTACTTTATAATTTACAATAAAGCCTTTCAGCTCATCTCCCGTCTACGAATAGCGCACATTTGCTTAGGACACAGGATGCACTTAATAAATGTACCCTCAAGATTAGCTTGGTAAATTTTAAGTTCTTTGAAAGTGCTTGAAAATCTCCTCGTAGGAAACACGGTTAAATTCAACAGGAAACAGTTTTTCAGTTTCCTTAAAATTTTACGAATTTATTGAATAAGTTTTAGGAAACATTCCCTATGATAAAGTCAATTTTATAGAGCTCATCTGTTGTTTTGTAATTTTTAAACTGACTGTTTTCTAAAATGCATTTTTTTAGAAGTAAATGTTTAACTAAAAATTTTCATAATAATTTAATTTCGTAACCAGCTAAGTATTTATTATTTAATTTTATTGTACATAAAGAGAATACACACAAAAACTTTACACATAGGACATGTTTTATAGCAAAAACTATCGTCAATTTGATTATTCATATTGTAAAAACGGGAATTTTCACGTACCGCACTATCGGTGAAGGCACCGACTAAGTTTCGACTCATTCCGAGAGTCTTCAACAGGGTGAGTGATCGCGACATAGGACATGTGCACGGCGAGCTCATCTCAAATAATCCTATCCCGTCCAACTAATATTATAAATGCGAAAGTATTATATTGGTGTTTAGATATTTATTGATACAATTGTCATAACGGTTGAACCGATATGTATGAAATTTGGGATGAGTGTAGTCTTTCCCCGGTTACAATGCAGGCGAACCCGTGGGCAGAAGTTACTCAGTAATAAAGCCTGAAGCCCCAAGTGAACGTCAAAATAGACGAAATATGATGACTATGCTATCCCTAGAGATTTTCTTCCATTCGTTTTGAACTTTTCCACGAAGCCTTACAAAGGAAAGTAAATCTTATTTTATCATAGAGAGGCACTTTTTTGAGTGTTGGAAATTATGATTTTGTTCTTAGAACTTGTTCAAAGATACAGGTGTGCGCTGCATTGTCTGACATGTTGATGAATGAGCTCGTTTCGGATTTGTGGCAAAAAGGATCCGTTCATTACTTATCGACATTTTGAGGTGATAAATAAATACGTAAATATGATAAATGTTTAAGCATGCGTTGTGATACAATTGTTTATGTACGACTAAATTCCCCAACCTCAGGCAGACACCGCGGAAAGTACATATTATTTAGAAGTGTAGCGTGGGTAGGTTGCTGAAGTAGGGAGGACTGTTGGTACGTTGTTCCCGATGAGTTCGTGACGCGAGATGCGATACGAAGCAGCGTTAGGATGCAACGGTAGGTGAGGGTAGGGGGGAAGCGCCTGTACTAGTGACAACCGTTCCACAGAACTGGATGCGGCGGAGCGCTAGCGCAGACTTATTGATGTCCGTTTTTTTTTCTGAATGGACTTTAATGCTGCAGGGCCGCAGATGGCCTTGGTCAGCGTCACCGGACTACGGCGAGCGCAGAAGGCGCTCAGCCTGTAAAAAGTTAGGATGGGGCAACTAGCACAAGGGCACCACTTAGGTACGGACCTCGGCTTGGGCCGTTGCCAGAGGGGGTGGAATAGGAGAGAAACGCCCCGGTACATATCTGTACCGTGAGTAGGTGGAAGTGGGGACTCGTCGAGCCCGCCGGCGGGCTCGGTGTATCTGTGGAGTGTTTGCTCTGTCGGGACTTGATGACGTCACCACCGCGTTAGCGGTGCTGATGGGGTCATCGGGGTCACCAAGAACGTGTCTTGGTCTACGGAGGGTTTAGCTTGCTTGATGTCCGTCGGTCGCCGAGGCCTTATATAGTCGAGCGGCGCCAAGATGGCGTCGCTGTGTGCCGACGACGCTCGAGTGATCCCGATGATGAACGAACGTTGTCGTTGCTTGCGTTTAATCAAATAGTGATGCTACAGAAGTATTTTTATAAACCAGCAAAAATACTCTCGTAAAAAATAATAAGTCTCGATATAATATAGTGTACGTTCTTCTTTCAGTCCACTTTCAATTTCAATTTTCTGGAAAGATTTAAATATTTTTTTTTGCGCAGAATATCTATTTGACATTCATCAGATCGAGACTTTGCTTCGACTGCTTTTTGCATACCTACAAGAATTAGGTGTAACAAATAATTTCAGAATATTATTCATTAATCAATTAGACTTGTTTTTCAGGAATAAAACTTGCTATGTTTCATAGGCAGAATCACTCGTAATAATAAAAATAAATAATAGAACAATACATAATGCTGGACATTCATACAGTATAATCTAGCCCCAAACTAAGCAGAGCTTGCATTATGTGAACTAAATGACATACATATTTTACATAGAAAAACACCCGGAATGAGATACATGTTCTGGAACACCCTGTATGTTACTGGACAATGCAACCGTAGCTCGATCTACGGCGTAGGCAGTGCTACGTGCATGGTATATTGCATTCCTTCGGCGCCGCAGAGTTAATTCCGTTATTCCCTTGTTCATTCTGTATAAGATTGCTTGTATAGTTGCGTTATTGCAAACCTATTTTCTTATGCTTGGTTTAGCCAACAAAAGTAATAAATTCGAAAGTATGTTTGTATGGATAACACAGTTGGTTTGTGTGTATTCCATTTGTAATGAGGAAGATCTTCCACCGCGCTGATCCATCTGATCCACTTGCCCGGGCTCCTAGGACCGACAGTTGTTTGTCGGTGGTATTCTAATTAAATAATACCGATAGTAGTTTGTCGATGGTATTATAAATATATAATACCACCGACAAACGACTATCGGACCTAATAGCGCATTAGTTTTAGGTTGCTTTAAAATTCCACTTGCGCGATCTATACACTTCGATAGCCACCTGTGTATTGTATGTGGTACTAATTCGTTTATCAGTAGTACATTGCTCTTCGTTGATGTGATGTTACATAGCTCAATCATGTGGCAAGAGATGTCGCTACAGATTTATTTATTTAACAAATATAGTAGGTACAATAGTTAGTTAGTAGTATCTTTTAACCTATGTTAGGTTTGTCTAGACACCAGGTTCTCGAGGTGTTACTGTATTTGAAACAAAAATGCACAACAAAAACATGAGTAAGTACCTAATAAGTAGGTAGGCATTAAAACTAACAGTTTAAACTTTACTGTAGGTACATAATTGATTAAGCGACCACACACAAAAATATCGACACAGTCACCGGAATATTTAGAAGTAATGCAGCAACCAATGTTTATGCTAGTGCCTTGGTGTCAGTATGCACAACTTTCGTTACTTGTGTGTGCGTGCGCAAACGATCTATACGCGATTATACAAGCTGCTCCATCTACATAAATATTTATAGATAACACATAGATGTTTGGAGGTTTGTGTCTAATCATCTTTGTAACGCCTGAACCATTTTGGACGAAATTTTGAATAGATTTAGTAGACCTAGAATAGGTCAGTAGACCTATTATATAGTAATATAGGCTACTTTTTACCTGCCAAAGCTTCAATGTCAACACTAACTAAGTTCTATAATTAATTTATTTTAAAGTGAAGAGTCCTCTGTCTAGTCTAGACATTGTAGGGGCTTAAGACTACAAACCGCAGCCGGTCTTTTATCTACCCTTACAAAATTATCTTTATGTCATCGCAATAAGGTAGGAATCTGCATAGTTAATGAATGTGTATTTAAGTGTTAAGTTTGATTTGGAGATCAGTTCCCTGTTAGGAGTCGGCGTGGTACGTGACTTTCAGTAACGACGCTATTCGGACACGATATTTTATAATTTATTTCTTATTGAAGAGACAATTTATGGCCTCTTGACAATTAAATTAAATTCTATGCAATAATTTTATAATTTATTTCTTACTAGCCTCTGCTCACGGCTTCGCCCGCGTGGTACCCGAATAAAAAGTAGCATATGTGTTATTCTGGTGTATAAGCTATATGACTGTAAAGTTTCATCAAAATCCGTTCAGTAGGTTTTGCGTGAAAGAGTGTCGTGGTTATCAGGAACTAAAAATACCATGGCAGAAGATATTTTTAGTTGGTCCTCAGATCCGCACTCAGTATGCAAATCTGTTAAGATACAAACGAGTAGACAGAGTCACGTCCAAATTTTATATTTGAATTTGTCACATGCCCACCTTTTGCGTGACAGGTTGCAATCTCATCACTACTTTATCAGTGCGTGCACTAACTATGGCACATGCCTTCGAACAATCGGTTATAGAGCATTCCTGTATCATAATACAGACCTCTATCGTGTGGCGGGCTGCGACGTAAGAGGTGCGTGGTCCATTCCCTCTCCGGGACAAATGTTTGCATGTTTTGCAGATATTTGTTGTGGGTCTGGGTGTTGTGGTACCACGGTACTCGTAGTTCCTGATAACCACGACACAGGGAATCCTAGTGTGAGGTCAGGATTATGTATGTGTCTGTTGGGTGTTAATTATAATTATTTTATAATAGGATTTTAATATGAAACATTAAACTCAAACAATGTTCATGAACGCAATATGGTTCAGTTCTCTCTAATTAAAATAAGCTAACGCTGCGGTATTCAAAGTTCCCGCTATTATTTCGTCATTATCCGCTTTGACCGGCCACTGCGAACATTTCCCGTCTCATTATAAGTCCGACCACAGCTCTTTATTATGGCAGCTGGTTCACATTTTGATTGAACTCATTATTAAGCAAGATAACCACGAGGTATTGATCAGCTCAATGATTCGTGGTGATTTTGGCGCGTCGCGTTCAGATTACCTGTGTCTGACGTGTCAACGAGTCGACCTCGGTGACGGCAGGGAGTAGCTAGTTGTGACGCAAGAGGCGCGAGTTCAATTTCTGCTGTAGATGCTATGTTTGTATGTTCGGCAGATATTTGTTCCGGACCTGGGTGTTGTTTTACTACGGAATCCCAGGGGTATTATAATATCTGTGGCGCGAGTGATACTTATGATGTTGCAAGGTTACGGTAACCGCTTACCAACATGTGGGCCGTATGGTTGTTTGCCACTTTAGTTGTTATAAAATAATTTATATAGTATAATGTGTAGTTTAAAAGAGAAGATTATAAAAATAATTCCACTATCCACCTCCTGGCTCCATCATCAGATCAGGTCCAAGATACCAAATTATAGTATTGTCATCCGAACTACATAAACATACAGAGTTTCATTTCGTTACGACAATTAGAAGTAGGTTAATTTTGACTTCCAAGATTTGATTACATTTTTGTCAGTAACAAGTGAAGCTAATCGTGTTAAAAAGGTCTCTAACGACAGTCAATAAATAATGTTGGACATTTTTTACACAGCATCATCTAGCCCCAAACTAAGTAGAGCTTGTATTATGGGAACTATAAGACTTACTCGTATATACTACATATATATATTTTTGTAAATACATACAATTATACATAGAAAATACCCAGACCCGAGACAAATATTTGCAGACCATACAAAATATTTGCCCCGAGGCGAGAATCGAACCCACAACCTACTGCGTCTCAGGCGGGCTTTCGCCCACTGCGCTACAGAGGTCGTCAAATCGATTCACAAAATTCAGGAACGTTGGAGTGGATTAGCTTTGATTGTTGGACTATGTGACGTGGACAGGGAATGCTTAGCTTTGACTACTTGATTTCGAATTGAAGTGGACGAAATAAATGAAAACAGACCTTGCAGTTATTTAGTCATCAGCATCAACAACAGCTGGGGAGGGCCAATGCTGGACATAGGCCATAAAAAAAGCACTAAAGAGTGCCATGATGAACGATTATGGTCCACTATCCACCGACTTCCCGCAATCTTACAATATCATCGGTCCATCGGTGGGAAACTACGTCGTCGTGCAGTTTATGGCCGCTATTCGAGAAACTTCCTTCCCCAACGGTAGTAGTTCATTAGGATTCTGTTTTCCCCCCTAAGAGAGTTTCCTCAGGGGCGAAAAGTGGAAGAAGAAAAAAATATAAGAGGGATTCCTGCACTTATTTAACATTAGAGTTCAGTTTTCCCCCCTATAGGAGGTTTTTGCAGGGGGTATTGTTGAATAAGCCGTAAGTATAAGTATAAGTCGTGTACCTAGTATAAGTATAAGTTGTGGGCAAAATTTATAATCCGCTCTATTATATAACGTCTAGCCGCTTTACAAAACAGTGATGTTTTGTGACATCTAGCCGGAATGTCATCGCGATACGTTAAACAAAAAGGCTGCAATTGTTTAGCCATATTGTAAACAGGTTCAGGCAAAAGGTTCCTAAGTTTTTTTTTTTTTATTAAAACGGCGCTTCAATTTGTAAAACGGCTACACATTGTCACCCGCAATGGAAAACGCGTAAAGCTCTATAATGCGAATTACCTACAATCTGGATACGCCTGATTAAAAAACAATCCGGTTTTGTAAAACAGCTAACTAAGCAATCTATCTGCGACATATATACGAGTACTATTAGTTAGATATATACTTATATCGAAAATTCCTTATGACGTACTCAGGCAAACTTAGTTCATAATTCTATTACTAAAAACCTACACATTTTAGGGGTCTTCTTTAGATTTCATAAATTTTGTGACTCACAAAATACGTATTTTGTGTAAGTCACAAAATTTATGAAATGACGAATGACCAAATGTCAAAACGTGTAAAAAATCGACTCTGTAGAAAAACTAGGAGGGAATACTTCGGCACAAGGCTGAACTCGTGACAGACAATTAGCCACAATCTACTTCAATTTCAACATTCATGAGTGAAAAATCGAATTCCTTAATATACAAAGGTTGTAAGTAAATGACTCCCGAAAACTTAAATGGGACGTTTAACAATTCCAGAAAACAATTGGCACCGCATTGAAAATAAAAATGTACCTATCTTTGGACTTTTTCACTAGTTATTTTTCATAATAACGATTTATAAATGAAAGTTGTATTAGTTTAGTTAGTTGTATTATATTTCAGTTATTTAATTTGAGGCGGATCTTTCCAGCCTTAGGGTTTCAGCAAATATGATATATCCAAAAGCAGGTTGTCCATACGAAGGTTGTCTGGAAGAGAATGGTCCTTATCGCTTTTAGCGATAAGACCGCTCACCGTACCTTTTATGTTTATGAAATCCTGTGTTTTTGTTTTTTGCTTTGGTGTGCATTGAAGAGTTTATCTATCTATCTAAGTAATATTGGGGTAGCTTGTGTTTTCAGGAGTCAGGAGTCAGGAGTCTTTTATACACCCTGTAGTGTCTTTGTGAGAAAGCCTTTACTACTAAGGTATTTAAGCCTAACCATTGTTTCGCGGCTGAAGAGGCAACAAAACGCGATTAGTGTCTGCGGTCTCAATAAATCATGTTAACGTTACCACTACCATAGTAACATTTAAACTGAGTAACGTAACTACGATCATACTAGTTCAATAGTAGTTAGTACAAATTTATGTTGGGTCTAGACAAATACAAATTTATGTTGGCGTTAACGCCTGCGTAAAGATTGAATTGTATGGGAATTACATTAGCTGTGGAAATGTCACGTGACTGCTGCCAAGTTTAACCGTGGCAAATCTGTGTTAGCGTGAAAGAAAAACTAAGCATGAGGCATTTGTCTAGGCCCCTGATCGGTGTGAATGTTCCTCTAAATTCACAATTATGTCATTTTTCTCCGTAACCGTGACAGATACGCGTGACGAAATGGTATAGACGGATGCGTACGAAATAGTCATCTAAATGTTAGTCCACAATTGTGACATTCAAATCCGTGACCAACGCAAAGTCACAAGTGACGACGGCGACGGCATTTATCACGTGGACAAAATACCAAATAGGTGACGTGTTAGTCACAATAGTTAGGTTCGCACTTGAACTCTTTGTGTTGTCTATAATAAATACCAATAACCCAATTCAGACATTTAATCTACAGATTGCCTTGCCCTGTTTGAGACATATACAGGCTTTTTGCGTTTCTGGCATTAAGAGTATCTGACATGGGCTTCGCAAGAGGTATTATATAATACTATACCCCTCATCCACTTCATACATTTCCTAAGATGTTGTGCCATTTCATACTCTACGCATTTAACGTCCTAAACATAAAAAAACAAACAAAAAAATACGCTCACGACTATAATCCCCATGATAGACATCATCAGACCCAATCCGCAGATTCTTGAGGGCCAAGTAGGGTGTAGCCAGAAACACTTCCAAACATCTGACACATACCCACGCTTTGCATAGTAGTTACTCAAGTTTACGGGATCATTTTAATTTATTTTTTTTAAACTATTTATTTATTTTTTTAACTAAATCATGGTATGAAATAAAACTAGTTGATTGCGACAATATAGGAATACATGTAGAAATTTAGTGTATTAATAATATGAGCTTAAGTCTAAAGTAGCCTATGGATGTTTACAGTACTACGAAACTGGGTCAGTGTAAACAGATATTTGATGAGTAAGGTCTAGGCTCGAACAATGGTCGTTCTGTGCTTAATAACAATGATATTTCCTATGTGACAACATAACTAGTTAGCATTCTATGTGACAGATTGCAAACCCATCGACTGGATGTTTACAGTACTACAAAACTGGGTCAGTGTAAACAGATATTTGATGAGTAAGGTCTAGGCTCGAACAATGGTCGTTCTGTGCTTAATAACAATGATATTTCCTATGTGACAACATAACTAGTTAGCATTCTATGTGACAGATTGCAAACCCATCGACTGGATGTTTACAGTACTACGAAACTGGGTCAGTGTAAACAGATATTTGATGAGTAAGGTCTAGGCTCGAACAATGGTCGTTCTGTGCTTAATAACAATGATATTTCCTATGTGACAACATAACTAGTTAGCATTCTATGTGACAGATTGCAAACCCATCGACTGGATGTTTACAGTACTACGAAACTGGGTCAGTGTAAACAGATATTTGATGAGTAAGGTCTAGGCTCGAACAATGGTCGTTCTGTGCTTAATAACAATGATATTTCCTATGTGACAACATAACTAGTTAGCATTCTATGTGACAGATTGCAAACCCATCGACGCTTTATCGGAACGCATTTAATATTACATTTTATTTTGAATATTATATTTTATATAATAGATATATGTTAAGTATTTAAAGTTTATACTTAAAAGATCTCATAATAATAATTTATCAATGCTGTGTTCGCCTATAATTGGCCTAGGTTATCAGAACATAACCCTATCGTTAAGACAAACTATGTGTAGATACCTAAGCTGTTGGCGTCCCTTATTTAAATAAATAAATACACGCATATGTTTAATGTCTTCGAACTTTTAGTTCGAGGGCATGACAATTACCATAAGTTGTATACCTTCATTGTTTTGAGCAAACCTTTGCAAACAATAAGTCAGATTCGCGGCTCTCGTGTATCTGCGAACTACATGCTCGGGAACACGGACGATGCCACACTGCGTCTATGAACTACTTACATCGTTACACAAAGTATAATTTAAATATTGGTATATAACTTGGGCTGATTTGTGTCAGCCCAAGTTATATAACAATATTTCAAGAAGTGACGACATTTATTGAACGATATTTTAGCCACGAAACTTGCTCTCAAGTGGCTTTAAACTTAGATTACTTGTAAGTTAACGAATAAATTAACTAAACGATAGCAAACATGCGAACTACTGTAGTAATTGCTGTAAAATGTAGCAATTTTTACATTGCCCTTGTGGGGTGTCCACACCGATCTGCGATTTATGATCTAAGGATATTATTCAGCACGTGAAAAGCTGTGATAATAATACCTTTGATAGATATGAGGCCTGAGCCAACGCTCAGAAGCCTTTTTGTACCTACTAAAAACATAATATTGTAATATGGAGTATTGATACAGATGGATACTATTAAAAACAATCGTTAGTCTATGGTAGGAGTAGGTACATGCTATAAAATGGTTAGTGAGCTATATAGATGAAATGACACATGCCAATTGTGGCTTAAATTCATAATATAAACAATTTATAATTAAATTAATAATTCCTATTATAAACAATTTATAATTTTAAAAATTAGCTTCGAGTTTCTATAGTGCTTGCTGAGCTCATAAAAGCTACGGTCGCAAAGCGCTGCACAAAATAATGACGACAAAAAGCCGAAATGACTTGTCTGACGCATTGTACCGACATTCAACATTTTATATTCGTTTTAAAATTCAAACATGCAAATTGGGAGACGAGGATTAAATAAAGTGTTTATATACGAGCCTGGACTGCATTCTAAATTCGTTGTGAATTTTTAAGTGAATTAAACGCTGAAAAATTCATGTGGCTACTACCACTATTTTATTATATTGACTCAACGACATTCTAGTTAAAATTAATTAAAATGGATTCTAATGAGAATGTCTTCTGACTAACTAATTTGATGTGAAAGTTTCCATAAAGACTTACCATATGGAAACTTTCACATTTTAAAATATTAAAAGACTGCACAGGTCTTCCTATCCCTGAAACAGTGTTCTCGAATATGTGACCGTAATGCGGTTTTTCCCGAATAGTTTTTCTCGTCCTATAAACCTCCTTTCCTGTAAGTTATACCAAAATAATTAGAACTATTTTCGAGATCCGTGCTGATAAACAAATAAAAGTTGCTTGTATAAAGAATAAAGGGTAAGTTTAGGGGGTACATAATCGTAGGTTACGTAGGTACAGTAGATATCTACTTTCAGAATAAAAATTCAATGATCTATCTAGCCAGTTAAAGCAAAGAGTGAAATGCCGTTCATTAGCCCTAGCTCTAAGTAATCTCTTTGTTCCCTGACTAGATCCCATAGTCCCACTATACTTACTACGCTAACACAGAGACCATAAATTCAGCTGAGCCACAAAACTAAGTATTTGATTAAGTCAAGCAGATACAGTTTAGTGTCTTTATTTAATGTTTTCTTCAATGTTTGACATTTTATTTAATTTGGCTTATTTGTCAAATACACTATGTGTAATTAATGTACTTGGTTAAGCCGTTTTAATTATTTCAAATAAATAAATAATGAACGAGCTAGTGTCAGAGTATTGTCTTTCAACGTTTTCAGCTAACAAACTTCTTTTTTCGTGCGTAGATAAATCTTTTGTTTTTAGTTTAATACTTCAGTATCTTAAGTTTATCTTCAGTAATTATTGGTTGAGCTGTCTATGTACTTAACTACCTACGTAGTTAAGTGTAGGTAAAAGCTTAGTGTTCACATTTTATGATCCTGGTCTGGTGTTATGTATTTACAAAAACTAAAGTATAAAAGTAGTGTATCAGTCATGTAGTTCCCATAATACAAGCTCTGCTTAGTTTGGGGGTAGATGATGTTGTGTGCAAAATGTCCAGCATTATTTATTATTTATTTATTATAGTGAAGACCTATTAATGGCTACCTGTATCTATTTAAGTATTTTTATGGACATAGTGTTATATCTGTTGGTTTTCCGAATAAAAATAAATAAATAAATCTGTAGCATACCTCGAACTCATAAAGGCGGGTCGACTTTTGTAACATTCTAAAGTACAACTCCGTGACATGTCACGGGATATGTCAACCATTACATACTAGCCACGTCCTGGGGCGAGCTGAGGGCCTATGCTGAGTTACAAATACGTTCAAAACATGTTGAAATGATAACCGTTTCGTCAATTTTTGTATGGAAATCTTGTCGATACGGTCAACATTTTGATATGTTATAAACTCAACATAAACCCTTTGGTCGTTATTCTGGTATTTGGTCTCTTGTCCGCGTGACAAAAACCGTCCACACTTATGACGTTGTCACGCGTAGGTATATGGTCATGGAGTACCTTATGTACGCTGACATGCCACAAATGTGGAATCACCTTAACACCACCGCACCGACTCTGTCCGTCGTAGGTAAAAATACTTACTTAGCTTTTTAGGGTTGTATTTATTCTCCTCGGTAATAAAAGCGTCGCCTACGAAACGTCCGCTCCACTATTTGTCTATTTGCTGAAAAAGCATTAAACTAGGATTAATTACCTGAGCCACAGATGATATAACAGTAGAAAAGAGCAAATATTAGAAGCTCAGGGACCCAAGGGAATAGGTAGGTACATTAATATAGAGGACATGCTCCAGGATTGCATGTCCAGTTCTCGGTGGACGGTTCGACTTGTCTCTTCTTATTTATAAAGTTGCTATGTATTGTACCTACCTACTGGTTACCTACGTCTTTTATCTCACGGTCCAAAACCAGTCCAACTCCTAGGTTGATCTCGAAACCCGATTGACATCTGTTTCAGGAAGTCCAAGTATGTAGTAATTAGGAATGCCGCGCCGCGGAATTCACATAGACTATACCTGCCTAAACTCAAGCTAGAAATTTATAAGAGAAATGCATATGTTAATGAAATAAAAGTGTATAATAAATTGCCAAATTCATTTAAAGATTTCTCATACAATTTGTTTAAAATAAGCTGATGAAATGGTTAGGGGACCAATGTTTCTATGACATTAATGAATTTATGAACCACAAAGTAGGCAATAATGTCAAATAACTAGGAGTATTCACTCCTCAAAAAAAAAATGTCAATAACTATTACCTACCTACCATAAACGAATGTTTATGGTAATAGTTATTGACATTTTTATTTCAAATGTTAGGGCATAAGTTTGACATTTTGTAATTATTCTTGTATTTAAATTGATTCTCAATCTACCTATTGATATTTGCACACCGTTTATATGGTAGAATATATAAGGGCCTATGTAACATCATGTACTAGCTGACCTATAAGTATTCATGCAAATAAATATCCTGATTTCTGATTTCAGGAAGTTGGTGGGTGGGAGGGGAGAGGACTCAAGACTAATTGTCATGGAACTTTTCGAACTGGACATCTGGAGGATGATGATGATGATAATAAACATCTTAAGAGAATCAAAAATAAGGCTTCTTTGTGCAGTCGTCACTTAAACTAAGCTTGCATTATCAACAAATATCCATCACGAAAATGTATGGCGAGCATTTCATCTTGTGAAATGTTTTTTCACATCTAAATTCATCGAGCAGTTAACCCCGAGAGGCGTATTATATTGATATTGAACCACACTGTTCTGTCAACACATCAGTCTTTTAGGATTGATGTTGGCAAACGCGGACATTGTCATTGTCATTGCGTCATGTAGCCTGCTGTGCTCTGATTGGTTGAAACTACAGTTTCGACCAATCAGATCACAGCAAGCGTGGATGGACTCGCACGACAGTTGACAGAATTGCTTCTAGTAAATTATCAAACTACGTCTCTTGAGGCTATCTACTCTATGTCTATAATGAATCAGAAGTTACCGGCTATTTGTCCGAGCTGTAAGTTTTTTGATAAAATCTAGCTACTTTCTCAGTCATTATTAGAGCACCGAATTTATCTATCTATAACTAGGTAGGTAGATGAGTGTAGGGGAATTGTAGGTAGGGACTATGATATATGTAAATAAAACATGATAGGTATTCAAAACTAAAATAAACATACAGGCTCACGATTTAAATCTCTATACGTCATCCTCAGTACGTAGATCTGTGAGAACACCAAGTAGGAGATAGTCAGAGGCAACTCTGAACATTATATTTGACACATGCCTGCGTTTTGCATAGTACCTAATATAAAAAATGTAATAATAATGTTTGAAATCGTCTAGCCCCAAAGTAAGCAGCGCTTGTGTTATGGGAACTACATGATTGATGTACTACTTATATAAGTACTTAATTTTTTTTTATAAATACATACATACTATCTACTATCTACATAGAAAACACCCAGACCCGAGATCATACAAACATTTGTCCCGCAGAGGCAATCGCACTCGCAACCTTCTGCGTCTCAAGTGGGCCTTCGTCCAATGTGCCACAGAGATCGTCAAACCCTAGTTAGCATCCTATGTGACAGATTACAAGGCAATACTCATTGTAACACTAATCGTTGGCACATACCTTTCTGGTACATGCTTCCGTTTTTCCTCGAGGTTTTCCTTAACAAGTTAATACATTTTGATATGTCGTTGGCTAGCTAACAACACCGCGTAAATCGATTTTCGTAACTTTCAGGAGAACCAAAAAACTGTTTTATCAACTCCGCGCAAGTCCACGAAATTGAAATCGCTTACGGTTTTTTATCTAAGAATTGTATTGGAGACTCACGCGGTGTTTGAAAACCTTGAAGACTTCCGTAATCATGATTGTATTTGTTTTTGCCTGTGATTGGTTGAAATGCATTGTTTATATTGGTGAATAAAAGGGCAATGAAAAGATTTATCCAATGGCATTAAAATGTAAAATTTTAGACTTGAGCGATATTGTTAGATAGCCGACGATATACATTTTTCAATGAAGGTAGATCTTTGAACAAACACATTGGTACACGATCGGGTTCAAACGACTGCGGGATCAAAAAACGGGGTTCCTAGGCTACTTTACTAGGCTAACTCGGCTCATCTTTTTGAAACAGTTATAAAATAATAAATATTTCACCAAAAAGTCTAAAAAGTAAAAATTCTAGAAGCAAGTTATATTTACAACGTGTTTTTCATCATCGATAAATAAATAAATTAATAATGCTGGAATTAGGAAGGCCATATTATTATTACACACAGCATCCTTTAGCCCCAAACTAAACAGATCTTATATTATGGGAACTACTTGACTGATATACTACTTATAGCATCGGTAGCAGCAACTTGCGGCAACTTGTGACTTGTAAATAAACACCATTATTGAAGACAGTACAAATCGATTGCAAAAAACCCACAGAAAAATCCGATATTGAGACGTTCCGGATATAAATGAGCCAAACAAACAAACAACCTCTTATGTCAATCGCATATACGCTCTCGTTGTGGGTAAAACATATATTCGTGTGAGTATTTGCAGTTCTCTGGTAGAAGACGCAAAACAAACAGCACTTCGCGGCACGTGGCTGGTGGTAGCGTGCAACGGGACAATTTATGCGCACACCTACCCACGGTCTTAGCTCTAGGGTTGATACCTCCGCCTCATAACCCCAATATCCTTTAGAGGAGCAGCATAAATGTTTGTTCGTTGGTTTGTAAAAATCTTAAGAACGGCTCGAACAATTTTGAGGAACAGAATAGGGTGCTTATTAAAAATCCTATCGTGTTTCTCAAAATTGTTCGAGGGCACAATTTTTTTTTCTACATAATTGTAGAAAAATAAAATTGAGCTAGGGCTCAATTTATTCCCAGCTGTAGGCAGCTGGAAAATACCCAATAACAGGGAACAATGTTTGCACGATTTGAGATAGCCACTCCGACGTTTGCACGCAGCCGCCGTCATTGAGTGCACATTCGTGACATTTCAACGTACATTACTATGCAATCGTAACAGATATACGTGACAATATCACACGTGTGGACGGTATCTTTCACGCGGACCCTGTGACGTGTCACGAAGAAATGTAACGGCCAGCCGGTTTTTAACTGGTCAAGAACACGTAACATTTTCATAAAGAGAAGAACACGTAACATTTTTCGACAAGTTTTGGGGGTATTTACATCACAGTGCCAGCCAAAACGGGACTAAAGACCATAATGGTAAGGTACCTGTGTTTTTGGCCTATTGGCCAAAAACACATTGAATTATACGGGTATATGATATATTTACCCGTATAATTCAATATCTTCTTTATCTCCATAGGCAGTTATGCCCTGGGTGGAATCAAGTATTGGTCCATTATGCTTTGCTTTCTAAGACTCTCTCTGGTCGCAATAATTTGTTCGTCCATTTAGATTTAATTATTTGAC
Source organism: Perizoma flavofasciatum (assembly GCA_958496245.1). Classification (NCBI taxonomy): domain Eukaryota; kingdom Metazoa; phylum Arthropoda; class Insecta; order Lepidoptera; family Geometridae; genus Perizoma; species Perizoma flavofasciatum. The sequence continues at coordinate 10,088,928 of OY292431.1, forward strand.
AACCCTATCAATGGCGGGCACAGGTAGATAACAAAGCGGGACAACAGATGGCAGCATGAATAACCCAGCGGCGAAGCGCTGAATATTTCACATGCGGACTACCCTCCCAGGATCTCACTGTCCAATCCTATAAAAAACACTATCACGACTACCCATGTGGACATCCTCAGATCCATACTCAGTAATCGTACGTGAGAATACTAAAAAGGAGGTGAATCTTATCCTACTAATATTAAAAACGCGAAAGTGTGTGACGATGAATGTTTGTTACTGTTTCACGCAAAAACTACAGAACGGATTTTGATGAAACTTTACAGTAATAAAAAACTAACTTCTATGGATAAAATATTTTAATTAAATCTTTGCAAAGAACTCTCCACCAGCCTCTATACAAAGTTTCATGCGTCTGAACCAATTTTCGAAACATTTTTTCCAGTCCGCCGCAGACACCTCTTCCACGGTCTTCTCGAACGCTACTAGCGCGTCTTCCGGCGATGAAAACTGTATCCCTTTCAGCTGGTTTTATATTTATGGGAATAAAAAGAAGTCACATGGTGCCAGATCAGGACTGTAAGGAGGGTGAGCCAAGACTCTGACCGGTATGGTGTCCAGGAAGTCCCTCGTTTTGAGCGCTGAGTGCGCGGGCGCGTTGTCATGGTGAAGCAGTACCCCGCGGAGCCCGGTGTTCGGTCGCTTGTTGCTCATTGCAGACAAAACTTCTGGCAGGCATTTTTTGGTATACCATTCGGCGTTGATGCTGCTTTGGTCTCGTAATGGAAATGAAACCAGATACCCCGTCGAAGTGAAGAAACTAGCGATCAAAATTTTCCCTGCGCTTCTCGATCGCTTCACTTTCGTAGGCGTTGGTTCGTTTTGAAACAGCCAAACTGTCGACTGACGCTTTTTTTCTGGATCGTATTCATAAATCCAGGATTCGTCACCTGTCACAATGTCGTAAACGCGCCGAGACGAGCCTATATCAAAATTTTTAATCATATCACGGCACCACTCCACACGGGCCTGCTTCTGAGCTTCGGTGAGGTTGTGCGGCACCCAGCGCGAAACTAGCCTCCTCACGCGAAGGTGCTCGTGAAGAATTTTTTGAACGCTTCCCGAACCAATCTGCAGTGTATGTTGAATCTCTTCGTATGTAATTCGCCTGTTTTCTTGAATATTTTTTTTTTACTGCCAGCACACTTTCTTCCGTGACAGCCGTCGTAGGACGACCACTCCTTTGTTCATCCCCCAAAGTAAAGTAGATGGTTGCTTTTGAAGGTCCTTCATCCATAAAAGGCATTTGAAGTCGATCAAATGACTCAACAGGTTTTAGGCCACATTTAAAATCGTAGAAAATCATCACACGAAAATGCTCTCGATGTAGATCCATTTTTAAATGAGACACGATAATTTAATTTGAATCTCGAAAAAATGTGGAGGGAAATTCGAAATTCAAAGAATGGTATTTTTACTTTTAAATAACCAAATTTTTCAAAATAATTACAAGTGGCCAGAGCTTTATACATAAAAACTTTTTTTCGCAAAACTTTCTGAGTTGCCTGGTATAGCAGAATAACACGTAGGCTCCTTTTTATCCAGGTACCACGTGGGCGATGCCGTGGCCAGAAGCTAGTTTTTATATAAAGCGAGCCAAAGAGACTGGCAAATTTCACGCAAGACCAAAGAACGAAGTAAATAAGTAGTAGCTACCTCCCATGCGCAAAACTTTCTTAATTCATTTAGATGTTATGATATTCTTATGTAAGTCACAGACACTGCGACCGAGCTAATCCGCCGGTGAGGTGCCTAACTCCTTTGAGCAGTTTGAGCACGACACAGGTTTTTGGGCAACGTAACTGTCAGTGTCAGACAAGCTTTCGTGCAATCACACAACGTGATTCTGTCTCGTGAAATCCTGGGCACACCAGAAGATTCCTAGTAGGAAATTAGTGCCACTGTGTGTCCAACACAACAGCTATACACAGATGGACCACCTGAAGCCAGGAAGGCATCTGGGCAACTCTCCGTGACCTGGAAGTTTTTTGCCTCCAGAGATGAAACAAGGGCAAATAGTGCCAGCTAGAGGCCCTTACCCGTAGCTCCAAGAAAAAAAAACGTAGCTGCCGAAGACCCTATTGATTGAATCACACAACGCTCAATGCGGGTCACACACTTACTAGAGATGCTAACGCATGTTAGGACTTTTCATTATCGATTTTATATAAATTAATAAGTTGTAAAAAACATTTTCAAAAACAAGCTTTTAACCCTAAGTACAGCAACCATGCCATGGTAAAATTTAAAACCGCCTTTAATAAGCTATCATAATAAAATACGTACACAAAATTTCGTGTCTGTGCTGTTGACCGTTGAAGAGTTCCTTTATCTGGAGCTAATCCTGGTTTTTGATTCAGGTCATCGTTACCATAAAAATCATTGTCATCGGAACTGAACCAACATGTAAAAATTCAACTCCATAGGGCAGAGGACGTGGTTCTAGTTCAGATTTGTCCTAAACAAACATACTAACATACAAACATTGCAAGTTAAATAAAAGCTTGTAAAAAAAAGCTTGATAGATGTCACTCACTTGACTAGTAGGTACATCAAAAAGATAACCTTCTTTGATTCAACCGTTGTTGTTGTTTGTGCTTGCTTGTTGGATTCGCGTTATCGTTATCAATATGACATATCTACGATATTACATTTATTTTAATGCACTTCTCAGAACAGCGACACCTGTTGAAGACACGCCGAAACTTTGATTCGAGATGGCCGTGTAAATACCCTCTTTCAGTAGAATAATACATTCTAAACAGCTATATGATTTAAAACAAACGTATTATTTATTATTTTAAAACAAAATAGGCCCCCAATAAATTTGCGCCTTCAGTTTTCGGAAGTAATTTACCCTTTTATTCGATTTTCCCATATTTTCGTTACTTAACAGTTTGATCACTCGTCTGCCCTTAGCCTTACTGTGTCATAAGAGACGTATAGATTTGTTTTTTTGCCAAAGTCTCAAAGGACGATTCCTGTAGTTGGACAAAATGTTTGCATATTCTGCAGATATGTTCCGGGTATGGGTGTTGTGGTGAATGCACCTAAATCGAGACTGTGAATGTCAATAAGCTTATCGCTTTAGCTGGGCACGGATCAAAGGGACGGAAATTCCAATAATCAATCCAGATTCCAATCCCATAATCCATCGCCATCACCAAAATTGATGCAATATCATACCGCGACTTTTGTGACTTGATACTTGATCAATACTTGTTCGGTAGGCGTCGGTCGTCGCCTTCGTTTAGTGTTCCCATTAAGCTGCGCTGGACTAGCAACCTGTCACGCGGAATGCTACCTCCTCACCTAGGAACTATGCAAAACATGTAAATTTTATACAATATGTAAGTAGAAAAACTCATTATTGCACACCAAATAAAAGTACAAAAATACACCTTACATAAGCCCTTCACTATAGTGTTTGAGTCCAAACTCTTTTTTTTACATTGTTGAATGTATGTATACAAAACAAACAAGATAATATTCAACATTTTTAAACATAATGAAATAAAGTTTACAAGTCCAGAGTACGTTCCTTTTTACTATAGTAAGAAATGCTGATTCGAGTTCGAGAACAAAGTTTCTGCAATTACCTACAACATGATACAAAACTAAGTACTCAGGTTGTTTTTCTATGAATTTGATGAACAAAACAATTTGCTCCATAGAGCAAGGAACATGTCGCGGCTGTTCGCGTTTTGCATTTTGATACTCGTGATAATTTTGAAATTAAAATTTCCGATTCGAATGATTTAAAAAGTATTTTACTGTTACGGAACTGCCCTTGATGATAAAACTATTTATATGAATAAGAATTAATACTACGACGCGAATGTAACCAACTTTTGTTTCTACCGGCGATCTAATTAAATTTTAGAACTATTCTATTGTCACTTAACTATGATAGTTAGATAGACTCCCTCACGGACTTTTTTGTAGGTAATAATGAGTACTTTAATCATGTAGTACATCATTTTTGTATCATCAATGGTTTTCTCAGCGCATGCCAAATAATGAATTTTATAGGCAAAATTTTGCTACTTTCTCCTTAAGAGATCCTTAAGAAAATTGCAATAATGTAACCCACATTATTGCAATTTTCTTAAGAGATCCTTATCTCTATTTTTTTGGAAATAAATTATAGCCTATAAGGTAAAAAAATAAAATAAAATTGTTTATTTCAAGCCACAGAGCTCATATAAAATTAAATTACTAAAATGACATACAAATGAATTAAAATAAACACATACAGATACAACACAGATAACATGCAAGCCCGTACATGGACAATTGAAACCGTCCGTTACAGGGGCAACAGCGCCTACATAAGTTACGAGCCTGTGTGCAGGCTTATGCAGTGCCAAATAAACGGAGAGTCCCACCTATCCGCCAGTGTGCTTAGAATGGTGTTGAGGAGAAAAAATATTTCCTCTTTATGATATTAGTATAGATATAGCTTAATACAGATTCTTGTTGTTGTACCTGTATGAGTGATAATGATAAACTAGTCACTAAATACCTTATCTAAACATAGCCCATACCTGCAGCCGTCGCTGGCCACGGGCTATATTTATTTAAGGTATGTTTTTGAATGTACTCATTTTTTTATCGGCGTAAATGGACGCTACAAACCTATCTAAGAACCATCAAGACGATTTATTTACGAAGTCATACGAATCTTATGCAAAAAACCCACATTTCAACCGGATAAGCCAGAGACCGGATAACCGGATAACAGAGAAACAAACAACTTCGGAAAACGCATATACGGGCTCTTACGTGTCGCTGGTAAAAATAACGGATCAAGATTGCAAAGTCTCTACGTTGAAAGCTCTAGAGGGGAAGCACGCAAATGTACGTCCGAGGGAATCATTGAATCTATACATACCACTCGGACATTATCACCCATACGTAGCCTTGTGTAGGTAAATCATGCCTATCTTTTTCTGAAGGAAAATATATAGACAACCTCGATAGCACTCTTTTTTACATAAAAACAATATCATTTTAATGAGGAGTTTAAATAAAAAGTATTCTAAAATTGTACGAAATGTTTGTTGTGAAGTTAAAGTGAAGTTCAAAAATTAAAAATAGAATAGACGAAGTAAAAGCCACAGGAAAGTAATCAATAGTGAGATTTGTTAAAAGAAAACTTTACGGAATGAAAAACTGCTTTCTGAAAAAGGCTTCGCCTGCATGGTACCCAGATAAAAAATAGTCTATGTGTTATTCTGATGTATGAGCTATATTACTGCAAAGTTTCATTAAAATCTGTTCAGTAGTTTTTGTGTGAAAGAGTAACAAACATCCATCCTCACAAACTTTCACGTTTATAATATTAGTAGGATAGTGATGACATCATAAACGCTTTTAATCTCATAAATGTTAAGAAAACTACGGACCTATGGGGCATCTGTTAGCGATGACCTATGGGGCATCTCTTGTGGACACCACCGTATTCTTAGGTATATACCTCTACATATATATGTAACTATATTACTGTAAAGCTTCATTAAAATCCGTTTAGTAAGTTTTGCATGAAAGAGTAACAAACATGCATCCTCACAAACTTTCGCGTTTATAATCGTAGTAGGATTATAATATCTGTGACTAAGGTAAGTATACAGTTGAAACTGTATTGCCATCTTTATGATTTAAAAGCTACCAAAATTATAATCTACTTCTGTATTTTCAGCTGAACTGTTGCTAGCAAAACGTAATATTACAGAAAACACGGTTTAAGGTTGCGAGTGTCTTTTGAATATTTCATTCCAATTTGTTAACATGGCGCGGGCGTAGCGTTGTCCTCGCTTCGCAATGGGGAATGCATTATGATTTTCATGACGGCAAATCGGGTTTCCTTTTCCCCTTTAACGCTGATACCTTATCATCATTATTGGCAGCTTGTAGTATGACGCTGGCCCTCTAACGCAGATGCCTCATCATAATCATTGGCAGCTTGTAGTAAAACACTGGCCCTCTAAGACATAGATGCCTCATCATAATCATTGGCAGCCTGTAGTAATACGCTGGCACTTTAACGCAGATGCCTTATCATAATCATTGGCAGCTTGTAGTAAAACGCTGGCCCTCTAAGACATAGATGCCTCATCATAATCATTGGCAGTCTGTAGTAATACGCTGGCACTTTAACGCAGATGCCTTATCATAATCATTGGCAGCTTGTAGTAACACGCTGGCCCTCTAACGCATAGATGCCTCATCATAATCATTGGCAGCTTATAGTAACACGCTGGCACTTTAACGCAGATGCCTTATCATAATCATTGGCAGCTTGTAGTAACACGCTGGCCCTCTAACGCATAGATGCCTCATCATAATCATTGGCAGCCTGTAGTAATATGCTGGCACTTTAACGCAGATGCCTCATCATAATCATTGGCAGCCTGTAGTAATATGCTGGCACTTTAACGCAGATGCCTTATCATAATCATTGGCAGCTTGTAGTAACACGCTGGCCCTCTAACGCACAGATGCCGCATCATAATCATTGGTAGCTTGTAGTAACACGCTGGCACTTTAACGCAGATGGCTTATCATAATCATTGGCAGCTTGTAGTAATACGCTGGCCCTCTAACGCATAGATGCCTCATCATAATCATTGGCAGCTTGTAGTAACACGCTGGCTCTTTAACGCAGATGCCTTATCATAACCATTGGCAGCTTGTAGTAACATGCTGGCCCTCTAACGCAGATGCCTCATCATAATCATTGGCAGATTGTAGTTACACGCTGGCCCTCTAATGCAGATCCTTTAAAATAATAATTGGCAGCTTGTAGTAATACGCTACCTTTCTAACGCCACTTCAAACAAAAACGTTGATAGTCTCGAAAAAGATTGGTGTACGTAGAACACTCGAAGGAATCGGCGTAAATACACTTCAAAGTTTTAAACCGTTATAAACGTACGCAAAAATAAACGATAACAAAAACTTTGTCTTATGGTCTCATTACGAAATGTGGTCTAAACTCGAGTTGAATTCGAGGTGAGGACCATTTATTCTTACTTAAACCACTAAACTTAGATCCACTAAACCAAGGTTTAAATAAAGCTTACTGAAAAAAGAACGTTATGGCAAAGTGAGTAAGGTCTTAAATTTTAATATAAAATTAAACTGCGGGATGTCTTGATTGGCTAGCAAAAGATAGTAGATTCTCAAAAAAAGGTTGAGTTATGATATAAATAAACAAGGTGACAGCCTGATTTTTCAAAATTCGAAATTTCAAATAGCGCGTCGGCTATTTTATTTTAACAGTCAATGTTAAACCTTGTTTGCTTTGTACATACTACTGTCCATAAATGTTTTCATAGTTGTCTAAAATAAATTGTCATTGCGAAAGGCTGTCAATGATTAGCCATATTATGATTGCAAATGTACTCAGCCTGCATGCAGGCGTGCAAATATTAAAAATGTCATGCTAATTTATTTATATTATTATAAGTAACATATTCATCTAGGCTATAAAAACAATTACACATTAACCATTTACTTAAATTTCTCTTAAATATAATTCCATCTAATGCTTTAAGTTCTTCAGGTAATCGGCCGATATCTTCATACTGATTAATATCCCAACTAAACTATCGGCCGATAAAAAGTCTGTAGTCTGCGGGGGGTCAAGCAATCAATTTCCAAATACTCGCCTTTACTCGCGGTTCAAAGAGCAGAGACATTCAATATCCGGGTCTTGAGGAAAATCATAATTTCGTTTACTCTGCGACATTGTCTAGTCGGGCAATTTGTCGGACCGAGTTCAGGGGGTCTACTCCGTAAAACGATATCGACATTATCGTTACGATACGACAGTGCTCCGAATTATTCGGCCGTACCCTACTCTCAAAAATGTTCGCAATCTTTGTCGTCTGTCGAAAGCATAGACAATATGTATCGAATCTTCGGAACGAATGATAGGAAAATCTAAAGGCTTGGATAATAGACATTTAGCCTAAATCTTTTTGCTTGACTGTTTATGTCACTTTTTAGGCAAAATGATAACAATTTTCTATGAAAGTAAATGAAGTGACAACGTCAAATGTCAAATCAACAAACCCGCCTGTGATTTGAAAACTTTACAAGTAAAATTCTTGTGACAACTAGCCACAGAAGCCATAATTAAGAAGTTGAAGTTGAAGCAAAAATTCGTCGGGGTGAATATTCAAATTTGTTTATTAAAAAGATAAAAGTACACACAGCATTAAAGTTTAAAGCACTATTTTAACAACAATTTTATTTTTTATTATTAAAAAAAATCATGATGTTAAAAAAAATATATACAAGTTTACCTTCAAACAAACTTTTACTATGTTTATAATTCCCGATGAAATTATAGTCGGGAATTTTGTTCGAATCTAACTGGTCCCTCGTCACTTTAAAATGTTGTTTTTGTAAAGCCTTTTCCTCGTGGATGGCTTCCATGGCAAGCATAAATCTCGCCATTATTCCAAAACAAGAGGCAAATCAAGAGTCCGTAGTGCAGCAGGCCGAGGTCGAATGAAAAGAATGCAGAGAGTCCAGTAGGCAGCAGGACTCGAAGGTATAAAAGATTTGGAGTCCGGTAAACGAAATGGAGATGATATTATCAGAAAACACAACAATATAACCCGAAACGATAATGCGCACGATAGCATCAAGGGCATCGTTGATAAGTTCGTCGGTTGACATTTGTTTCGTTGTCAAATTCAAATTATCGTATCGTTTTTAATGATGCCGGAGTAGGGATACGACATCGATTGTCAAAAGTAATGTCGGTCGTTTCTTCGTTCAAATGATAGTCGAAACGATGTAACGTAGAGTAGGTTTAGCACGATAATTGAAGCGATATATCGTTTATCGGTTTGTAGAGTAGACCCCCAGAGCCAGATTCGACACAAAATAACCTGCCATAGGTAGAGACTTTTATAGGGTCTAGAGGTGAAATTAGCTCTTATTGGTTAGCCTGTTGGTCAGTGACCCGGTAAAGTGGCAGTCGAATTGGCCTTCTTATTTTTAAGTATTACTTTTTTACTAGGTTTGGTACTCGTTGTTTCTGATATCCACGAGATAGAAAATCCAAGTGTAGGGTCAGATTACGGTATTTAAGGGACCGTTGAATGTTTATTTATATATAATATATCTAACTCCAATAACTATCCTGCCTGATACTACGGGCCTCTAGTCTAGCCCAATGGGTGATCAGAAAGAAAAATCTGTACATCTGGGTGTACAGATTGGATAAAATCCTTTCAGCACAGATATTATAATACATAGGTAAAAGGTACTATTATTTATTATTATAGGTGGTCTGCGCCGCGTATGCAGAACGTTAACCTGTTTAAAACACACAAATACTATGCTACGGCGTAGCATTACCTACGTCGTACGTACTCGTAGTTATCACAATAAATAAATAAATTAATAGTGCTGGACATTTTTACACGGCATCATCTAGCCTTATTGAAAACTAATAAAAGAGATAAATCACTACGCTTTGAAAAGATAAACATGTTCGCGACGGACAAATTATGATGGGACTATATGTGATGAAATTTATTTTAAAAATAATACTATAATAATATATTTGGTAAATAATCTATACGCCAGTTAAACGGCGAAACATGGCCGATCTAGAGATTAAGACCTGTCTACCTATACCTATGTTCCGAACAAATAAAGTTGTATTTCTGTACAAGTACCGACCGACGCAAACTACCGCTTGCACAAACATAATAATAATAATAATGTTTATTTCAGACCAATGATCCATAATTTGTTAGTATACAAAAACAACTTATAGAACTATGTTAGTCAACACAAGCAAATAAAATATCTACTTAGAGACTAGGCGAGAGGTCGCCTTGAGCACTACCAAAAAAACGCAAACGCAGAGCCTGAAGGCTCTAACAGTTTCGCGAGTCGCAAGGTGAATAACGAGGCGAGTGACAATTGTGCCGTTCACACATGCATCATTCGCCACAGATTAGAAGCTACTAAGTAGTCGCCTTTCATGTGTACGCTTCTGATATCTCAGGATTTTGATAACTCATTAGTCATTACAGTATCATAGTCAGTGTTGTTTTTTTCCGAGCTTCGCAGGAAAACATACATTGGTGGCAAAATCCATTGCTGCTCCACCCCGGGCTGGCCATTGCCACTTGGTTCTCGTATGGCGACCACGAACCTGACGACCCGAGGACCGATGGTATATTCAAGATTGCGGGTAGTCGGTATACGGGGTGGCCAAAAATCTGTGATGATATTCTTGAGGGGAGGCCCATGTCATTTGTCAAAGGTTCAGTTATGGCTGGACCTATGTGTCCAGCCGTGGTTTTCTAGATTGTGGATGATGAATGTATCTATATGTTTGTATATATATATATATTCATCATCCACAGCCTGTGACGGTTACCTACATAACCGTCTGTATATAACATACAGTCTTGGGCTACCTCCATCCAGCGACCAGATACCACGATTCCTCAAACAACACTTACCAAGATCGTTACCAAAGACAAAAGCTATGTTCTTTTGATGCTGTTTCTACTATGTGACTCCGCAGTAAGTAGAATGTGTGTGTACTGTACCACAGATAATATAATGCTATAGTGTCTTGTACTGTGTGAATACTATTATTCGCTACAGCATGCGCGGTCATGCGTGTAACCGTCCATTGCTGATAGATGCATGGTCACGCACGTACTCAGAACATTCTAGAAGTGGTTGAAACGTGGCTGAAACGGCCCATCATTTGAATACAGTGTGCTGTGCTACCTACTGTCACTCTTCTGCAGAATGTAAAAAACATGAAGGGCAAAAGTTTATGCGGTTCGTTTGTTAAAATACCTAAACAAGTTTAAAAACAAATAAATAATGCTGGAAATTTCTCACACAGCATCATCTAGCCCCAAACTAAGCAGAGCTTAAATTATGGGAACTAAATGACTGAAACTTACATATTCTACATAGAAAACACTCAGACCCGAGACAAATATTTGCAGACCATACAAACATTTGTCCCGCGACTGGAATCGAACCCACAACCTGCGTCTCAGGCGGGCCTTCGCCCGATGCGCCACAGAGGTCGACAAAAAAACAAAGAAACCCGACAGTTTCTTAAGCGTAGTTCTATAAGTACCTAATCTTAATATTCCTTTATAAATTTAACAACAAATTCCATTTCGTGTTATTATATCCTATGTACCTACAATAGTATATGATACTATACATAGAATATCTTGATATTCTATGAAAACCTATATCACTCTCGTGATCAATACGAATCCATTGACACCTTATTTAGCAAAATCCATCAAGCCGTTAAGAGTACAGCGAGAGCCAAATGAACACCTTTCGGGCAGTCGGGTAAAAATGGGTGCCTTGCTGCTTTCACACAGCACGGCCAGTCTAGGAGAACTCTTTTATGATAAAACTTTGAACTTTTAAATGACTTAATGAAAACTGTTAATGGCATGAGGGCTAGCAACAAATAAGGCGTAAACTTATTTACATTTACTTAATTGAATAACGCGGGTGATTTTTTCTGCGTTGACTTTTTTCCATACAAACTTCATCTAACCCATTGCACCTCCGCTCCGTGGGGTGGAATTTCGGATTTCTTATTCTTACCTTCCTACTATACACAAACAGGAACCTACCCTTGGAATGTTAAGTCCCAAGACTTATCAATGAGTGAATAAAAATAATGACCGATTTACAAACAAGCGATAGTAGACCATACAAACATGGTTAACTGGTCTGTGGTTACCTATACTTATAAGTCGGCTAATCATACCTACATATTTTTATTAAATAATTTTTTCAGAACTTATCCCACCATCATATCTTTGTTGCAAAATGTAGTTTTTTTAATGTCGTGCTAAATAAATGTTTTTCTTTGTTTCTTTAGGGCTGCAATATGACAAATATAAGTTTGAACTATAGATGTAAGGCCGGTTTGAAACCAATTAAACCAATCCGTTTAAAACGAAAAAAAGCGTTTAAAACCGAAATAAACCTTTTTTTTTCGATTTAAAACGGTTGGTGTTGATGACTATGTTTTTCTTAAAGTAAAGTATAACTACATTTTCTTGATTTTACCGAGGTAGGGATATAACGGAGTACCTATAAACTTTGTAATGATTTTCTAAATGTATGATATACTTAATGATATAAATAATTAATTTGATTCGGTTTAAAACCAAACTCACACTCATACATGAGTCCGGTTATTGTACAACCATGGAAAGCACAACAATGGAAAGCGCAGCCAGGAATACACAGCCAGGAAAGCGCAGCCAGGAATTTGCGACCAAAATGGTCGCAAATTCCTGGTTGCGCTTTCCCGGCACGTGCTGGGAATGTCCAACCATGGAATGCACAACCATGGAAAACACGGCCAGGAATTTGCAACCAAAATGGTCGCAAATTCCTGGCCGTGTTTTCTATGGTTGCGCTTTCCCGACACGTGTCGGGAATGTACAGCCATGGAATACACAACCCGGGATTTTGTGACCATTGCTGTGATTGGTTGAAAGCCCATGCTTCGTTTAGATGCAACTACAGAGTATAAATCGTTCTATCCTATTTTTATAGACGAGTACCACAGACTATAGATGAAATCATTAAATCTAGAAACACACTAGCTACAAGTGTTGATTTGATTTTAAATAAATAAATAAATAATGCTGGACATTATTCACACATTTTTGATTCCTACTTTTCTGAGTGGTAATAAAAAAAACCTAATAACCTAACCTATTCAAGACGGATTTGCCTAGGAAGGATTTTTCAAGCCAACATTAACTTATTGTTTATGTTGGCAACTCTTGATTGAACATATTAGAACTTGCTCAGTGCAAACGAGGCTCGTTCTCGTCATGCGACTACTTTGCATCGACCAATGAGAGCTCAACAATATGACGAACTCTCGACCAATGAGCGTCGAGAGTTATGACGTAATTTGGCTTCAAATTCCATGGTTGTGTTTTCCATGGTTGTGTAATCACGGCACCCCTCATACATAGCCTAGCCTTGAAGACATAGCGTTGTCTCTTTCATGCGCAAGTAAAACGGACGGCATTGTGTTAATAATGTCTTCTAATCTAGTATGTGTAATTTAATATAATATAATAAATAAGTATAGGTAGGTATACATACCTACATATTTAAGTTTTCGTGTAGTAGGTAATGTAGGTAGGTAAGTACTTTCTATTGATTTTCTATAAACTAATTAAAACGAAACATGACGTCAGGTGACCAAAAATTACCCATAATGAAGTATAGGTAAAAAACACGGTTCTTTTGTTTTTGTAGGAGAGTTTTTAACCGTTTAAAACGATTTATTTGGGGATTAAAACGGCAACATTTTATTTAAAACGTTAAAAATCGGTTGTTTTACATCTATAGTTTGAACACAGACTAAAATATCTAGATAACATGTGAATTTTCAATGAACAAATTGTTTCAATTTAATGATTTGAGCAAAAGTTTGGGCTCCGATGCTCTTCTAGGTTTTGATTGAGATCGTCTCGCAACATGCTTCCATGGTCGAGCTCGACCGGGCGGGGCGGCGCGCCGACTGAGTCGGTGCGGGATAACATCAGCAGCGTAGAATGTAGTAAGGCAGTTTAGGATCTTTTTTAGAAGTTCCAACTTGGAACAACGAACGATTGAGATCTGTAGGGTTTCCCCCGGATAACGTTACCTTTACATTCAGGGTTGTCAGTATGCGAGTCATTCCCTCGATTTGCGTGGACTCTGCGACATATCGAGTATTTACTTATCTACTACTCGATACTCCATCGTAGGTATGGATTTTCGCGTAGGAACTTAGGTTATGCCTGATTCAAGGTGAAGTAATAGGCAAAATAAAATAATAACTTTTTTTTCTTTGACAAGCTTATTAATAAGTGGTACATTGTTTTTATTCATAAACGAAACAATAATTTAATTTGTCGATTGTTAAGCCGTATTGGTCTAGTGCTATCTCGACTTACGATCCAAAGGTCGTGTGCGAAACAGGCCGTGCACAAATGGATTTTTTAATTTGAAGAATGTTGTTGAAAATTTACGCACCCTATTTTGAGCACGTACAGGTAGGTGCTCAAAACAGTGAAGGGAAAACCCTAGGGTAACCGGCATGCCTTAGAAGCAAAAGTTCGACGGCAAGTGCCATCGGTAAGTGTCCCATACAAGAAACGGGCTTGCAACCTGTTAAGTAGAATGCTAATTACTACGCAAACGTGACGTGCCTCTGACTACCCTCTACTTGTTACTCTCAAGGATCTGGGTACTGAATATGTATCTGAGGATGTCCATAATAGTTTGTTGTTTTTTATTGTTTGTTAGGGTTTGCTTGGTTGCGTTCCGTATTGACGCGATAAGTAAGTAACTAGAATACTTAGTGATTACAAGTTCTCAATAGCTTTTTGTTTGAGACGTTAGTGAGGAGAGGCTGTTAAGCATCCCTTGCATGTTCGCTGTTGTTCGATTTCAATGTAGTCTCACAACCTACTTACTTGCCCAAAGCACTTATATACTTATATAATACTTTACTAGTTCCAAAGCCACGGACGTAGGTACCGCTTGGTAGAAAGTCATTTTGTGAGGCATTGGTAATCCGTGCAAGAAATTCTTAATAAAAGTTTAAGTATGTATCTACCTATCTACATTTTTTCTGACTATGCAGGTAATTTACAAATCTGCGTTCCCCATTTCGGGTATCTGTCTCCTCGAGTTGGGAACGTCTATTATCACATTACTAGCAACATTAATTATAATATATTTGACTAAGGTGATTGGTGGTGAGGAACAGGGGAATTATACTATCATGTGACTGTTATGTTATTTGTATGGTGGTAGGCTGCTCACTTCACTCATTATTATCTTGGGCATCTTAGGATAGCTTGTGGTCGTCTACATATTACTAATCTGTGTTTTCACTCACTTTTACTTTTTTGGTGTTCTGCACTAAGTAAACGTACCTACCTACGGTACCTCTTCATACTAGGCTAAAGCCGCACGATACCTACCCAGCAGGATACGAATTGTAAGTAAAACTTGAAATCTTTGTTATTGATAGGTACATTTGAGTGTTGGTGCCTATCTAAACATTTAGCTTTAACAAACAGTCTTAACCGTTCTTGAAAATTACCTTAGGTAGGTAGGTACTCAGTATTATCTGAGGACTAGCTGTGCCACACCACAGCCGCCCTCTGCCCCCTAACCCACCGCGTGGCGTCGCCCTACCTACTTTACATCTTTTGCTCAGCTTTTAAGGATCATAGCGTGATGTTAGATAAAATAACCTTCCTCAAGAATTGAGCTATCAAATGCAAAAAAAAACAAATCCGACTGGTATTTCCAGAGATTAGCGCGTTCAAACGAAACAAACTCAGATATATTATTATCAGTAACTCTACACTACAGCTTTATTATTCTGACGACCGATGTGGCGCGGTGGGCGAAGGTCCGCCTGCGACACAGGAGGTTGCGGGTTCGATTCCCGCCCTGGGACAAATATTTGTACGATCTGCAAATATTTGTTCCGGGTGTTCTAGGTATTTTCTATGTATAATAAAAAAATATCTATATATGTAATGTATTGTATTAAGTATATCAGTCATCTAGTAGGACATACCCATAACACAAGCTCTGCTTAGCTTGGGGCTAGATGATGCTGTGTGGATTGTCCAGCATTATTTATTATTTATTATATTATTAGGTAGTATGTATGTACCTACATATGAGTTTTTAACCGACTTCGAAAAAGGAGGAGGTTCTCAAATCATATATTTTTTTTTATTGTGCGTACCTATTTGTTGCTTGATATCTTCGCCAATTATTAACTGATTTTGATGATTATTTTGTTGTATACAGAATGATCCCGAGGTGGTATTATTATTATTTATTTCTGAGGGATTGCTATTTTAAACGTAAACTTGAAAAACATCATAATCTTATGGAATCACGACTACCTAGGTAGGTATTTAGACTAAAAAAATGTTATGAGTAGGTAAGCAAAATAACGTAAGCACGTGAGGATCTGGGTATCTAGACAAATACCACTTTCTGTTGGCGTTAACGCCTGCGCCTGACAATTAAAATTAATATTATTTTCATTCCTAGAAAGGACCGTCCACGCCCACTTAGTACAGTTGTAAACAAAGTTCTTATGGAAAATAAGTAACAGAATAAGAATATAATTTGTTAATAAAATCTCTATAATAATTAAATATATAAAAACTCAAAATCTGTTTTTGTATTTGCAGTGTTAAACACTGTATTGTAGCCTGCACCCAGAAGAAAAGACTTCTCTTTTGCAGAAGATACGAACTCACTTAACTTGGACTGGCGACGTCGACGATTCTTATTGCGACATCTCAGCAGCTGTGAGACAAAGCCATAATAATGTACTTAGTTAGCTTTCAGGTTCACTTATGTAGGTATTCAAATATTTTTTGCTATTTATCGCGATTTAATTATTACCAATAAAAAAGAAGGAAGTTATCAATATACCTACGTCTGTATGTTTTTTTTTGTGTGTATGTTAGGTACGCAATATCTTCGTCGATTGTGAACCGATTAAATGATTTTTTTTTAAATGATTTTACTTTAAGGGCGGTCCTATTTCATGAAAAAAATCCACTCCTAAGTGACAAAATGGGTGATAAAATTTCGTATTGGACTTTTCATAAATTTCTTAGAAGTCTGTTTTTGACATTTAATGACTCAGGGGACAAATCAGGGCACTGCAGAAAACATAATTTATAATGTTTTCTGCAGCCCCTGATTCCACTGTTTGCCTTTCTCCGTGAACAGAGTATTTGTATTTATTATCTGCCTATGAAAAAACTAACTGGTATTTTTTTTTACTCGCAGGCTCAATATGGCGGACAATCCCAAGCCGTACACAATAGAAGAAAGAAAGTACTCAGATAGATCAGATAACTACAATATCACGTGGAAAATTCCGAGGTTCCGGAACTTGATGCGCGCCGGTACTAACATTAATAATATTACCTCTAGAAAAACCGTGGTTGAAGTACCGGACTCCAAATTTCAACTCAAGCTGCGCGTTTTTGGAAATAATAACGAATGGATAGAAGTATATTACGCATCACCAAAAACAGTTTTTCTAAAAATAACTTGTAGCATTTCATTCATAAAGACAATCAAAGAAATCTCGGAAGATTATCATACAGTTGAATCAAAACAATGGCAGCTTTGTGCAGCACTGAAACCATTTACTACTTCCAATTGTGATGATGTTAGTCTTATAATTAACTTCAATTTAAGTGTTTCTTTAAATGCAAGGGTTGATTGCCTTAATACAAAGAAGCATCAACTATCTGATGACTTTGGAAATCTCCTGTCCGATGGCAGCTATTCCGATATGACCGTAAAATCTGCCGAAGGTGATGAATTCAGAGTACATAAGAATGTACTAGCTATTCGAAGCAAAGTATTGAAGGCTCATTTTGAGCACAATACTATAGAAAGCACAACAAACATTGTGAAAACAACATGGGAAACCGATGTGCTAAGGGATTTACTGGCATTTATCTACACGGACAACGTGTCATCGGTTGATAATGATCCTGCGAAGTTGTTGGCTGCTGCAGAGTATTACGAACTGCAGGGATTGAAGAGTATCTGCGAAGAAGCACTAAGTAAAAGATTGACTATTGAAAATGCCATTGAAACCCTACTACTAGCAGAACTGCACTCAGCAAATTCCTTGAAAATGTCTACATTGGAGTTCATAAAAAATGGACGGACTAAATTAATCACTAAAACTGAAGGCTGGAAAAATATATCTATTGAAATATTAAAAACAATTTATGAATTTATCACAGCTGAGAAAGGTGATATATTAGCTGAAGCATATGAATATATCAATAATTAAAATTATTTGCCATTGCAAGTTGCACACAAATGGATCTCGGTAAGTAGGTAGGTATATATAATAAATAAATAAATATAAGTTGCATTCAGGCCATCATTTGCCCAATATATCTGTACTTTCTAGTACCTTTACAATGGCACAACAAAGACAACTGCATACACATAATTTAATAAATAACAGGTAGGTACCTATAAGTTCTATGATAAGATAACACAAATTTAAAACAAATATTTGGATTTGCGATGATGATGCCACATTTTACTGAACTTTTTCATTCAAATGAATGATTTTTGATTAAAAAAGTTAACTCAATTCACTATTCATATTGTAAAAACTGGAATTTTCACGTACTGCACTATCGGTGAAGGCACCGACTAAGTTTCGACTCATTCCGAGAGTCTTCATCAGGGTGAGTGGTTGCGACTTTCTCCTTCCGCGTCGCGCCGTGCACTACTTCAATTCACTATGTGGTACCTACCTACCTAGCAACATTATATCTAATAATCCCGTACTGTTCCCAGCGTCCAAAGGTTACCTATCTATTTAGCGATAAGACCTCTCATTGTACAACATAGTCTTAAGTTTATTCTACCTACCTACTATAATGTGTAACTATTATTTGGTGTACAATAAAGCATTTTCTACCTATCCTACCGTACTTTCTACCTACATATACCTATATTTAATTACAATAATCTATCTATTTTTATAGAAGAGGAGCTCAAATAAAACAACAACAATGAATCTCATCTTCATAATCAATTAAAAAACTTAACTTTGTGATATAAAACAATAAGTCATGTCTCGTAGGTATTTGCATTCATGTAAGATGTAAGAACAGTCAGATGTAAAAGTAGATAACCATTTTATAGCGCTTACAGTTATAAAGTTACCATTCGAAACAAGTTTACTGCTGGGCTCAATTTATTTAATAACGACTACGAGGTACTCATAACTCGGGTGATTATCGCTCTGTAGGTACAACGACAAAAGAAGACGAAAAGTTTCGATTTTTATAACTCAAATATTTCCAGACCCCGTAGAATTTCGTACGAAATATTAACCATTTGCAATCTAAAGTTACCGTTTGATTGTTAAACCTGAAGAAAAGGAACAGCTAGAAACTGAAATTGTTAATCTACTTTTGTCGCTGCCTGTACTATAAATAGTCTTACATTTGATTGTGCGATTTTAGTTACACGGAAGAACACTGTACTTTTAATGGAAATACATATAATACGTTATCAAAATCTACCAGTCAGATCTTTACCGTTTTAAAAACTCGTATAGTTAGGCCAAACTTTCCTTTAAATGTTTGCTTGTCTACGTTATCGGGTCACAAATTGCGTTATTTATAATGTACATAAGCGTGGGACGAAGACACTTGATAAGCATATTTTAAAGCACGACCGGCAGATAAACTCATTGAGAACTGACGTAGCTCGATAACTTGGAACATGTGAAATTGTTGCAAAATTTTATAACCCCCGACGTAGTTTTCATCATCTACTGCAGAGCCTTCTAGTTACTTATGGCGTTAAAACTTATCTAAGGACCATCCTTAAAGTAATACAAATCAATTGCATTAAATCGCATTTCAGTCGGATAAGCCGTCACGGAGATAAATGGCAAACACGTATACGGGCTGCTTACGTCGCGCGTAAAAAAGCTTTACAAATAAGATTTGGTCGCACATACAAGAGCATTTCTATTATTAATCAAAACTAGATTCTAGATATTCTAAGCGTAGTCTTACTACAATTAGCTTTCACAAAAATATATTCTGCAAGAATCTTCTCATTGGTACAGTGTACAAAGCATTTCACAATATTGAGCACTATTACAATATTCTTGTACACTCACAGTGCATAGCGGAGTTTTAGTGCGCGTAGCTATTTAATGGCCTGGATTCCGTAGTACACTAACTAAACTTAATTTAACCTATCGCTGTCGCTTTTAAGTACTTAAGTAGAAGATTACTGCTAGTGCAAGCAAGAAAGAGATAGCTACAATTTTAGTGCTGTCAAATTAGTTAGATTTAAGATTTCCATACAAATTTAGTCGTAATTTCAAAACATGCCGACTATAAACACAAAGAAAAGCGGCACGCACAGCACTAAAATTGTAGCTATCTCTTTCTTGCTTACACTCTCAGTAGAAGTCGCTCTCTTTTACTGAGAGTTTAAATTTAGTTTAGTTAGTGAACTACAGAATCGAGGCCAATGTTTAGATATGCTTCTGCTACCCCTACGTGGTGTCCTGATCTGCGTACTGTATAAAGATGGCCATCATAATAACAGCATTTCGCTTGTTTTTTTTTCAGACAGTTTTGATAATTTTTTTTCATACAGCTCTTAAATGGGTATAATAAAATAAGCAAATCTTACCGTCTTATGCATAATCATTAATCACACACTAACAATAGCAGCGTGCTAAATATTGTCTTCCTCCTTTATTTAGTGTTAGAAAAGGACGGGGTAAGAGTTAGCGAGCGATTATGAATACGAGGTATAGATTCTAAGTTGTATTAATAAATAGATATCGTATTCCCACGCTTCGATCTGTTTCAAGTGTCGCATGGAACGCTTTGTAGGAACCTCTACAATAACTTATTCATCCTAACTAATTATATTCGTTAGGAAGAAATCATTTACAAATGTTTAGTAGGACTCACAATACATACGAACGCGGCCTGGCTTATAAACGCTATGAAACGGATTACTTAAAATTATTCCATCTTTTTAGTCATTTTGTTTTTACGGCAATAAGTGATACTTAAACATCAGCGTTTAAATGTCGACAGTCAATAGAGTGCAAAATTTAAATAGTTTAAAAGGTACCACTGCGACGCGACTTAAAAACTATTACCAACGAGACTTTTAAACCATCCTTTTGACATTAGAGATTATGGCTATGACCATAATCTTTGGAGATTATAAATTTAAATCCTTATTTCCATTGTTTAAACACCAAAAATGACCTCAACCTAAGCCTCTAATTGCGGGAGCACTGTTTCGAATAACCTATGTATCTGCTTTTTGGGTGACTCAATTTAATGATAATAGGGTGGATGGGATTGGACTCGGCTTACTATTTGTTTTTTTAATATTTGCAATTATAATAAACCTTGTTATTTCGTAGATTAAATATTCTTAAGAACTAAATAAATATTTTTTTTAAACTAAATTTAATCAAGGCCCCTTTAGGGTATAGACCTGAAAGAAAAAAAATATCATATATAATATTTGCAATTACATTCACTATATGTTTTTGTGTTTAAATAATGAAAATAAGGATTAAAATTAATTTAGCTTTTTTATTTTCAACTCTGAAATTACTTTTCTAGTCGGGATTTTTTTTTATTCGACGCAGTAGCGCCCACGCTATGGGAACAATTCGATTTTGTTCAAGATTAATGTCAACGTAATGCATAGTAATTAATAAATAACATTCCATGATGTGATAACAAGTATGGTATTTACAATAACATACAACTTAATAATATAATATATTTAATGTGATAATTACATTTGTTCATCAATAATTATTGTAAGCCAATTCCTATGGGGTATTTACAATGAGCGCTTCCGTGTTTCGGAGGGAACGTTCTAGGTCAGACTATAAGTCGTTAAGCGTCGTATGAACCCTTCAAAGCACGGCAGGGCTCACTTGGAAATCCCATATAAGGATTTCCAAGTGAACGATACCTTTATGCGTGCTAAAAACTAAGATTACGGGTCAAATGGAGTGCAATTATGAAAGGAATTTCACTTCAAGTTTTGGGTCCCTATTCGACCACTATGATAGCTAGAGCCAGTGAAAAAACACATGCTTGCAGCGCGCACTAAAGCATGCCAGAAGCTTGCAAGTGCGAGCTACTAGCATGTGTAACGCGTATGCTAGTACTTAGCATGCTAGAAGCTGGCAAGTGCGAGCTACTAGCATGTGTAACGCGTATGCTAGTACTTAGCATGCCAGAAGCTGGCAAGTGCGAGCTACTAGCATGTGTAACGCGTATGCTAGTACTTAGCATGCCAGAAGCTGGCAAGTGCCAGCTACTAGGATGTGTAACGCGTATGCTAGTACTTAGCATGCCAGAAGCTGGCAAGTGCGAGCTACTAGCATGTGTTATTTCCGAGTTCGGTTGAACGGAGAGGAATTGGGTGGTCTTCAAATGACCTTTCATAAATTGTTTTTGCATAGCAATATTCCATTCACTATGTACTTTTATATTTGAAATTTATACACCTATCAAATTATCGATTGGTTGAAAGTGTGGTCAAATCAACGTCATATTTTTTTTATTGTTGAAGAAATATTATAATATTATAATCTTCCGAGTCATCTAAACCACGGACTATCGATACCTCATAAATTTAAACAGATTTTTATTGGCTTCATATTTCTAATCAATTATTTGGGATAAATATAGTAAAAGAATCCTACTTATATTAGAGGTATAAACGTGTTTGTGAAGATGGATGTTTGTTACTCTTTCACGCAAAAACTACTGAATGGATTTTGATGAAACTTTACACTAATCTAGCTTATACATCAGAATAACACATAGGCTACTTTTCATACCACGCTGGCGAAGCCGTGGGCATAAGCTAGTGTAATATAATGAAGCGAATGCTGACAGTATCGATAATCGGTATAGAACATTTCGGCATCATTAAACCGATCTGTCATAAAAAAAATAAAAATAAAATAATAAAAGTTGAAAATAACATAGTGGACGTAGTATAACAGTTACTGATGAACTCTTAACTTAACTAATACAATAATTATGACTCGATAGCTCACTATTGTCCATAAATCACAAGCACTTTAGAACAACTAAACTATTAGTCATGATTGATTTCACTGACCGATTAGTAGCATCAAGGTTCACTAAGGCAGGCGCAAATCGGCGCGGTCGAATATCAAGACCCGAATTCACCAGCAAAATAAACGAACGGTCAAGTCTAATCATTCCTATGAAAACATACTAGATTCAATGTGGGTAAATGGAAACGCATTCAATAATAAAATCATTATTTTTATGTTTTTAACAATATTTCATGTTCTCTTTATACACATGTCTGTTTTTAATCCTTGTACCTAATAGACTAAGGATGAGTTCCGTTACACTAAAAATCGTATAAACATAAAAATGCGTTTCCATTTACCTCTGTTTACATTTACCCACATTGACCATACTACTATTATAAACGCAAAAGTTTGTGAGGATGGATGTTTGTTACTCTTTCACGCAAAAACTACTGAACGGATTTTTTTGAAACTTTACAGTAATATAGCTTATACATCAGAAAAACATATAGGCTGCTTTTTATTCAGGTACCACGCGGGCGAAGCCGTGGGCAGCAGCTAGTGTATCTTAAAGCCTTGGTTAGGACGTAATCACCCGTTGTTGTGTTGGTGTACTCGGGCCTAACATTTGTAAGGGGGGTCCACACTGACGCGCGTACCTTTTGGAAGTTGATCTACCGCATTAATTTGCGCGTGCCTTTACGCATCTCTTCTGTAGTAAGCGCTAGTTTTCGATTGAAACTTGTGTTATTTTCTCATGTCACGGATTTAGCAGACGGAAGGCTGTTTACAGCAGGCTCTCTGATCGAGTCAGTCAATGTTATTACACGGGCATTGTGTTGTAGAAACGCTCTTCTGTCTGCGAAACCCCTAACACATATTTTACTGCCAGAAAGTTGAGAAAAAAAAATCACAAAATAATATGATAAACATGATTTTCCTCAGTTTAGATGCAGCGTTTTAGAGATCTTACTCCCACTTAGAATGAGATGCGTAAATGTACTTTAAGCTAAATGCTCGTTGGTCAGGCGTCAATGTCTGCGCCGGCGCTTGCGCTGAGTTCGGCGATATTATGTGCACTCGTTGAACTGTGCAATCGCCGTTTTCACCCTGAAAAGTAAAATAACATTGAATCAGGGAATTTTACTAACAGCATCTACCATTCCAGCAGCGTCATAGATAGGGGCTGACCTTCAGGGGGGGGTGCACATTGCAGACCCACAGCTTGAAGGTCGCTGGGGCAAAGGCACACACAGTTAAAACATTGTGGCATCCCTACATATAACAAATAGCGCCTCTACCTTAACACACACAATTTGTGTTGCATTATTTTCTCCTCTACATAATAGCAACAACTATTTTTATGCTTAAATTAATGACACTTCAAAGTTTTTGTGTGTGTATTAGTCGCAATACAAACACAATATGTGTGTGTATACACTTGTCGCTGCTGACGCGCCGCCGCGCCCGCCTCGCCGCGCCACACCAGGTAGAGAGAGAGAGAGAGATCAGCGTACTTGTCGTGCAGATGCGCGGCGTCTGGTCTGGCGCGCCGCCGCGCCCGCCTCGCCGCGCCACACCAGGTAGAGAGAGAGAGAGTTCAGCGTACTTGTCGTGCAGATGCGCGGCGTCTGGTCTGGCGCGCATGTGTTAGAGCGCGCGCAGCACGCCGAGCGCGGCGAGTCGCTGCTGACGCGCCGCCGCGCCCGCCTCGCCGCGCCACACCAGGTAGAGAGAGAGAGAGAGTTCAGCGTACTTGTCGTGCAGATGCGCGGCGTCTGGTCTGGCGCGCATGTGTTTGAGCGCGCGCAGCACGCCGAGCGCGGCGAGTCGCTGCTGACGCGCCGCCGCGCCCGCCTCGCCGCGCCACACCAGGTAGAGAGAGAGAGAGAGATCAGCGTACTTGTCGTGCAGATGCGCGGCGTCTGGTCTGGCGCGCATGTGTTTGAGCGCACGCAGCACGCCGAGCGCGGCGAGTCGCTGCTGACGCGCCGCCGCGCCCGCCTCGCCGCGCCACACCAGGTAGAGAGAGAGAGAGAGTTCAGCGTACTTGTCGTGCAGATGCGCGGCGTCTGGTCTGGCGCGCATGTGTTTGAGCGCGCGCAGCACGCCGAGCGCGGCGAGTCGCTGCTGACGCGCCGCCGCGCCCGCCTCGCCGCGCCACACCAGGTAGAGAGAGAGAGAGAGATCAGCGTACTTGTCGTGCAGATGCGCGGCGTCTGGTCTGGCGCGCATGTGTTTGAGCGCTCGCAGCATGCCGAGCGCGGCGAGTCGCTGCTGACGCGCCGCCGCGCCCGCCTCGCTGCGCCACACCAGGCAGAGAGAGAGAGAGAGAGAGAGAGATCAGCGTACTTGTCGTGCAGATGCGCGGCGTCTGGTCTGGCGCGCATGTGTTTGAGCGCGCGCAGCAAGCCGAGCGCGGCGAGTCGCTGCTGACGCGCCGCCGCGCCCGCCTCGCCGCGCCACACCAGGTAGAGAGAGAGAGAGAGTTCAGCGTACTTGTCGTGCAGATGCGCGGCGTCTGGTCTGGCGCGCATGTGTTTGAGCGCGCGCAGCACGCCGAGCGCGGCGAGTCGCTGCTGACGCGCCGCCGCGCCCGCCTCGCTGCGCCACACCAGGTAGAGAGAGAGAGAGAGATCAGCGTACTTGTCGTGCAGATGCGCGGCGTCTGGTCTGGCGCGCATGTGTTTGAGCGCGCGCAGCACGCCGATGGCGGCGAGTCGCTGCTGACGCGCCGCCGCGCCCGCCTCGCTGCGCCACACCAGGTAGAGAGAGAGAGAGAGATCAGCGTACTTGTCGTGCAGATGCGCGGCGTCTGGTCTGGCGCGCATGTGTTTGAGCGCGCGCAGCACGCCGAGCGCGGCGAGTCGCTGCTGACGCGCCGCCGCGCCCGCCTCGCTGCGCCACACCAGGTAGAGAGAGAGAGAGATCAGCGTACTTGTCGTGCAGATGCGCGGCGTCTGGTCTGGCGCGCATGTGTTTGAGCGCGCGCAGCACACCGATGGCGGCGAGTCGCTGCTGACGCGCCGCCGCGCCCGCCTCGCCGCGCCACACCAGGTTCCCCGCTACGAACAACGCCGCCTCTTGCAGTTTGCTCTCAGGGTGCGCCTGTACAACAATTCCTTTTCACATCCTGTAGAATCATGAGGGCTCATGAGGGACCACATTTTTTTGAAGAATCCCAGAGAGATTTAATAAAACCACGGAATAACTTTGGCAGTCTATCGGCAGAACTGTTAACTATATGTGAAACATAGTTTAAGAAATTACACCGAAAATTACTAATTAATGTGTACTGTTATTTTTTTAAGTTGTGAACCAAATAATATTTTTTTTAAAAATATGAATCATGAAAATGCTACCATCGTTTGCAATCTTCTTTAAAAAGCTGAATGTTTTTCTGTAAACAAGAATTGTAAATCTCACCAAGTAATCTACCAGCTTCCTGAGTACATCTTCGTTCGCCATGATGAGGTCCTTGGCTTTCTCACCGTCCCCGATGTTCCCCAGTATGCAGAGTGCTTGCTCCTTCACCTCCGCCGGGTATGAACCTTCTAGCACCACTATCACAGCCTGGAACCAACCATTTAATTCTCAAATCGACTTCAAAAAGGGAGGAGATTCTCAATTCGTCTGTACGCCAATCATCTTCGCCAATCCTGAACCGGTTTACCTTTTTCTAAATCAATATTATAAACAGGTACATTAGTAAGTTTAGAATTTTAGATGATATCTCGGAAACTACTAATCCGATTTCAAAAAATATTTTACCAATATTTAGAATAAATAAATAATACCTACTGATAATTTTTCACACAGCATCATCTAGCCCCAAACTAAACAGAGCTTGTATTATGTGAACTATATGACTGATATACTACTTATATACATTTTTTTATACATACTGTTACGAGTTAGGGTTCGAGATAAAATAATTAAGTCCAATTATACACCAAATTAACACAGTATTAGTAAAATCGCACTATAAAAATGACAACAGAATAAATAGCATAACGACACTACACAATTAATACAAAAAACACTTAAACACTGTATCAATAGGTACAACACTAGCACAACTGTCACTTCACTAGTCACTGGGTGTCGCTTATTTATCACTTCAAATAATTCACATTGCAATCTAGAATTGAACTGTCGCTACCACTCGCTCGGCGCGCTTATATATCCCATAAGGTGTATCTTCCGGAACATTCTTGTAGGTGGGCGTGGCCTGCACGCTGCCTTGCGCCTCAAACATTCGTGAAACTACCACCTTTTACAAACGCGGTTAGTGCCAGAGGATACTAGATGGCGGTAGAACAAGTAGTGCGTCCAGTCGCTAAGAGATGGTGCTTGTGTATCGTAACTTCGCAATACATATTAAATATAGAAAACACCCAGACCCGAGACAAATATTTCAGAATGGACCTTCAGAGCGGACATAGACTATACCTGTATTAACCCGTTAAAATAAAAGGTCTTTTCATAGAGACCAATTTTGCAACGTAAGTCGACGGTCAAGCAAATGCGTTTTTTACAAACGCTGCATTAAAGAAAAGAGTTTTTTGATATTTATTATTTTTTTTTTTCAGGCTATTATTGTATTAAAAGCCCTATGTCCACTTATATTACCTACTTGATTGTAAGCTGTTATCGTCGCCTAATCACCTCCGAAACACAAAAGGGAATTGATGCCTAAAAGGTGTTTTTTTAAGAATTAAGAAAGATAATTGAATTTTTTATGGTATCAATAGTTTTTTTATGGTATGTGGCTGAAAATCAGCCATCATCAAATCGCTGTGCCTTTCTGACGTACTGCAGCACACATAGACATTATACCTAGATTTTAATTATATTATTGAAAATAGTTAACTGTATTTAATTAACTGTGTTTATTTTTACTATTGTATAATTAAAGTATTTTGTATGTGTGTGTCTGAAGTTCAAATAAAGTCTTTTATCTATCTATCTAAGATCAAATGAAGTCTTTAATCTATCTTATCTATCTATCTATTTCTGCAGCTAAGCAGAAATCCTAGCATTGCTGTGTTCCGGTTTGAAGTGTATAGATGCCGGTGAAATTACAGGCACGTGTGACTTTTCACTCTCTCAGGATCGGCATACGCGCGAGTTATACCTCTGGTGTCGCAAGGTTACGGTAACCGCTTACCAATAGGTGGGCCGTATGCATGTTTGCCACTTTAGTTATTTAAAAAAAGAAGGTCATTATTCTTCGCCCGCTTGAATATACCAACCACCACCACCACATGGTGGCCAATTAATGGAAAAGTCCCTTTTCTATGCATTGTGTTCGAGTGATGATGAAATCATTGATTAATTCATTAATTAATGGACTTATTAAATAATGCCTTATTCCATCATCACCCCGAATGTTCAGGGTGATGATGGAATAAGGCATTATTTACATTTATACATTTTTTGATATCTAACATAGCCTAAGTCTTGATATAATAATACAAGTACAGATACCTCATCCCATACAAAAGAAATGGCTTGCACTAAGTCGGGCTATTTTGCGGGCTATTTTGTTTGCCATAGATATGTACTAGATGCCACTAGCGGCGGTGGGGAGCGAACGCCATCTAGCTTGTACTATAGGTGAATTTAACTTCCTAATAAAATGTAAACTAATACATGGCGATATAACCTAATGAGGGTTTTGATTCAAAATATGTACCTACCTATGATGCTTGTGAATTGTGTTTAAGTACCTATCTACTTACATTCGTACTATGCTACCGGCAATGAGACGGCCACCGCCGCGGCCACAGATTAGATGATGGTTACTACCATAGATATTATAAAACAAGGTCTTGCTAACACATATGAATCATGTTATCAGAAATAAAGCATTATCATTGCCTATTTATTTCAAATCTCAGGCTTATGCCTTTACAGGCATTAATGGAGCCTCTAACACTTAGAGGTCCTTTCTACATTATCATATATAAAATAAAATAATTATAATTATAAAATAAAACAGTGATTCGAGCATGTACCTGCATGACTTGAGTCGAGTACTCGCTCATGATAACATCGATGTGTTGCCTGGTGGAGAGTAGATTGCGCAGTAAGCCCAGTGTCTTCATGATGACGCGCGTATCGCTGTCTCCGAGCAGACGGAACAACTGCTCTGTCCCGAGGCAGCTCAAAATACGCTGTTTCACTTTTTGATCGGCCTGCATTATAAACATTTATTTTCTCAAACTCATAAGTAAGTTATAAGTTTGTGCAAATAAGAACTAGATGTCGCTGCCAAAATGAGCGCATTTCTACATCGCGTTATCAAAGTGTTTCGGCGATACATGGCCTCAGTGCTATTATAATAAATAACGCATCATTTTAAGCGAGTTGGTTCTCTTCTCTTTGAATTTATAATTTCGGCCCTCCTTAATAGAGCTGTAAAGGTTATGATAAGCTGTGCATTTATCATAATCATCCCGCAGGTATTCGAAATATTGTGATGTTCAATTCGGATCGATTAAAGGCTTCTTTAATTGTTTGTTGCTAAAACAATCAGCATTCGTTACTATCGTATCGTTACGTTACTCGTTACTTTTGATACAATCAAATAAAACGTGGCTGATTAACGTTAAAATCGGTATTCTATTCTAAAACAATTCTTTCTTCGAAAACACGTCGAAATTGCGATTGAAAATGGACTGAAAGTATAATGACTCGATATTATATCACGCCAAAAAAGCGATTGAAAATACTTTCACAATATTCCATCGAGACTTTACTTCATAACTGAAGTTATAACAAGATTTTGTCATCTACTCTAAAACGGTATCGTGACATACCTGAAAAGCCATATTCATGAGCGCCCAAATGCCATTCAGTCTGAGCGCTGCTTCTGGTCTCTTTGTGAGGTTACAAAGCATTTCCACGGCTCCTGTGAACAGACCATTCAATGATCGGATGATTTTAAAACTGTTCTTCCGGAGGCGCATTTAATAAGCGCCCCTTGCGGACTGAAATATGATACAGGTAATCACACTACTTAATTTTCAAAACTTGATCTAACATTGGCTCTATGCAATACAGTTGTACCACACTATCTCTCAAACCTTGATCTAACATTGGATAAATGCAATAGAGTTGTATCACACCATCTCTCAAATGTTGATCTAACATTGTCTCTATGCAATCGAGTTGTATCACACTATCTCTCAAATGTTGATCTAACATTTGCTCTATGCAATACAGTTGTATCACACCATCTCTCAAACCTTGATCTAACATTGGATCTATGCAATAAAGTTATATCACACCATCTCTCAAACCTTGTTGTAACATTGGATCTATGCAATAGAGTTATATCACACCATCTCTCAAACCTTGATCTAACATTGGCTCTATGCAATACAGTTGTATCACACTATCTCTCAAATGTTGATCTAACATTTGCTCTATGCAATACAGTTGTACCACACTATCTCTCAAACCTTGATCTAACATTGGATAAATGCAATAGAGTTGTATCACACCATCTCTCAAATGTTGATCTAACATTGGCTCTATGCAATCGAGTTGTATCACACTATCTCTCAAATGTTGATCTAACATTTGCTCTATGCAATACAGTTGTATCACACCATCTCTCAAACCTTGATCTAACATTGGATCTATGCAATAAAGTTATATCACACCATCTCTCAAACCTTGTTGTAACATTGGATCTATGCAATAGAGTTATATCACACCATCTCTCAAACCTTGATCTAACATTGGCTCTATGCAATACAGTTGTATCACACTATCTCTCAAATGTTGATCTAACATTTGCTCTATGCAATACAGTTGTACCACACTATCTCTCAAACCTTGATCTAACATTGGATAAATGCAATAGAGTTGTATCACACCATCTCTCAAATGTTGATCTAACATTGGCTCTATGCAATCGAGTTGTATCACACTATCTCTCAAATGTTGATCTAACATTTGCTCTATGCAATACAGTTGTATCACACCATCTCTCAAACCTTGATCTAACATTGGTTCTTTGGCCGGCGAGAACTCGAGCAGCAGATTGCAAAGCGTCGATGATCCAACGGTGAGCAGTTCTGTGCCGGGTGATTCGTTCAGAAGGTGCATTAGTGGGCGCCATACCACGTGGTCCTGTAACATTTAAGAAAACTTATAGATTATTTTAGATAACCTGAAGTTAGCAGAGTGATTGCGAAATAGCTGGTATTTTAACCATTGGACAGCTGGGATTCCAGGCAATAGGAAACGACACATTTCAATAGACTTAGTAATGCCTTAAAATTCTCAAACTTTATAAAATAACAAATTTCTCGCCCGAAACATATCCATTTGCAGGTTTTAAAATTATGTTAAAAAAATTAGTGTTTTAGAAAATAGAAAATAAAACCAAACGGTTTGGTTAAAGCGACTGAACTGTTTTATTTTTATTTTTTAACTGTATATCTTATAGTTTGTCGTGTTGATCTGGCTATCTTATTAGAAGATAATGATAGGACTTATATTGATTGTTAAGTACGTTTTTGCAAATTTGGAAAAGTTCTGACGTGTTTTCTATCAAGTGTGTCAAGTGCGCCGCCGGGTCACATGTCCTATCTAAAAACCTTTATTGAAATCATACAAAATTATGAATAAATTTATACTAAAAATAAAATAAAAAAAACAAGCTTTAAACCCTGAGTCCAGTAACCATGTCATGGTCTAACTTAAATAAGCTATCATAATAAAATGCGTACACAACATTTCGTATGCTGCTGACCGTTGAAGAGTTCCTTTATCAGGATCTAATCCTGGATGTCAATTCAGGTCATGCTTACAATAAAAATGCATTGTCATCGGCCCTGAACCAACATGTAAAAATTCAACTCCGTAGGATAAAAGAAAGTGGTAATTCAGCTTGCAGGATTTGACCTAAATAAACAAACTAACTTACAAACATTACAAGTTAAATAAAAGCTTGTAAAAAGGTATTATCAGTTACGCTATTTCACATTCCATCGTCTATGCCCGAATTCATAGTCAAATAGGGGCTCCCCTAGGGGACTGTTCAGGTACTAAGTAAAAATTCAAGTGCGAATTCAACCTTTATGTACCCAGACATAAGGCGAATGCTAAATGATGGATTTTGGGGGTCTGTTCAACCCCCGACTATGAATTCAGGCTCTAGTGACATGTGGAATAAAACATGTCGAAGAGACACCCTTGGAGTCACACGAAACAATTACAAAAAAAAACTAAATTTAATCAGACAAGCCGTTTCGAAGATATACGGTAGACAAACAAACACCCTCTTACGGCAAACGCATATACGGACTTCGGTCGTAGCGGATAAAAAAAAGGCTTTCACCATCACCTGAAAAGTTGTCCGTAGTTGCTGCACCGATCTTGATAACGAGTGAAGACATCTCACGGCCGCCAATCTTACCTGAAAAGACATTTTACCATAAACTATTTTTTTTTACCGAGTTCTGGGTGTTTTCTATGTAAAATATGAATTTATTTACAAAAATATATCTAGTAGTATATCAGTCATGTAGTTCCCAATACACAAGCTCTGCTTAGTTTGGGGCTAGATGATGCTGTGTGAAAATGTCCAGCATTAAAAAAAAAAACTACTTTGACTAACAAAGCTGTTAGTTTCAATCCGAAACGAGTGATGAAACTCAATAAAATATAGATTTACGAATTAAACTTTCGTATAATTTATGTCCTAGTTAACTGACGACTAATAGTTTAGTATACTTACAGCTGGTTCGGTGTTGTTCATTCCGTTGAAAGTTTACTTACATCTGGTTCAGTGTTGTTGATCCCGTTGACAACATGCACCATAGCACCGTGCGTCTCAACGATGAGACTTTTTAACGCGCCTTGCTTCGCTGCTGGCGACTAGTTTAGATTACTTACAGCTGGTTCAGTGTTCTTCATCCCATTTATAGGTTACTTACAGCTGGTTCAGTGTTATTCATTCCGTTGATAGTTTACTTACATCTGGTTCAGTGTTGTTCATCCCGTTGATAGTTTACTTACATCTGGTTCAGTGTTGTTCATCCCGTTGATAGTTAACTTACAGCTGGTTCAGTGTTGTTCATCCCGTTGACAACATGCACCATGGCACCGTGCGTCTCAATGATTCTCTTGCGGATGTCCTCATCGTTAGCACCGAGGGACGCGAAGCATTTGAACGCGCCTTGCTTAGCTGCCGGCGACTGGCACGTGACTATATCCGCGAGTGACGTCATCAGGTGGTTGGATATGGCGGCTAGGCGTTGGAGCGATGTGTCAACCTGTAACAGAATGTAACAGAATTAATTATATATCTGTTGAAAGAAAGAAGAAAGAAAGAAATCTTTATTTGAGCATTTAAACGAAAGGGGTCTATCATAGCAATTAAATTATTGTGGCAATACCACGCACTTAGGTATTATTCTCCAGGTCCTGCCTCATGAGCACGCTCGACGGTGGTGGACGGAAATTACCGTAAACAGGGGTCTTATCACTTTTAGAAATTCGACTATATGCTTTAAAGGAAATCGTGATGAAAAATCAGCTGTTTTCGGTAAAAATCTAAGACATTAGCTGTTTTATGTACAATATGTCAAACGTCTTCTTCATTTAATATTAAATATAAAATTTAATATATCAATTTAATATATTAATTTAATATATCATTAGTGTTAGCAAAAAAAAAAAAGAACTTGAATTATTTTTTTTATTCAGAAAAAATACAAAAATCCTCTGTTTTTCAGGAAAACTTCACGAACAATATCACCCTTTGGTGATAGTACTTAGTATGCATATTCGGGCTTTATATAGCAATCCTGTACGGCTAGATAAAAGCCGTCGCACATTACAACGACCGTCTAATACGCGGTACATACGCTAGTTGGCTTACCTCAGCCAAGTACGCGAGCGTCTCCGCGGCCGTCGCACGGATATCCTCCGGTATTTCCTTGGTGCAAAGACGCGCGAGGCACGGCAACGCTCCAAACACCACTCTACATTATAAACCAGACGTTGAGTTTTCACTAATGACAGTGTCACTTCTTAATTTCTCCTCAGTTCTAAGCGTACTTGAATTCATTCTTATCTATATTAATATTTTAAAGAGGAAAAATGTTTGTTTTTTTGTTTCGAATAGGCTACTGGACCGATTTTAACCATTTTTTCACCAAATGAAAGCTAAATTATTAGGAAGTAACATAGGCTATAATTTATTTTCAAAAAAATAGGGATCCTTAAGAAAATTGCAATAATGTAACCCAAAGTAGCAACATTTTGCCTATAAAATTTATTATTTGGCGTGCGCTGAGAAAACTATTGATGATACATAAAAATGATGTACTACATGATTAAAGTACTCATTATTACCTACAAAAAAGTCCACTAGGGAATATATCTTACTATCATAGTTAAGT
This sequence comes from Perizoma flavofasciatum, assembly GCA_958496245.1. Lineage (NCBI taxonomy): Eukaryota > Metazoa > Arthropoda > Insecta > Lepidoptera > Geometridae > Perizoma > Perizoma flavofasciatum. The sequence goes on from OY292431.1 coordinate 10,123,128, forward strand.
CACAATAGCAGCTTTTGTGTTCTAAAATTTAATTAGATCACCGATATTCCAACGGAATCGAAACTTAAGCGATTAAACCACGGGGCGCAGCTAGTTAGAAATAAAAAAAGTGTAGTAGAGCTTCTGTGAAAGGGCACGTCCGGGGAAGTGCTACTACCATGCCTATTTCTGCCGCCAAGCAGTCAATTCAATTCAATTCAATGTAATTTATTCCATAAAGATACATTATAGTACACTTGGAAATGTCAAAAAACAAATAACAAATAATAGTAATAATAACATTAATAATAATACAATTCTTATAATTGTAAGTACCTACTTAAAAAATTAAAAACATAAATTATATCGCAATTTGGTAATAAACATCGTCATATGACTGTATGGAATTTATCAGCGTTCTCATTGCTGTGTTCCGATTTGAAGGGCATGGTTGCCGGTGAAATTACAAGCACATAAGATCTTTCATCTTGATATCTCAGGGAGGCAAAGCGTGAGTGATATACCTCTGGTATAGCAAGCGTCCATAGGCTGCGGTAACCGCTTACCACCAGATGGGCCATAAGTTTGTTTACGTCTTTAGTAGTAGTATAAATAAAAAAAAACTCCAACTGTAGATCCAGACATTAGCGCGTTCAAACAAAAAAAAAACAACAAGCTTCAGCTTTATTATAATTGGTTAAGTTAGATGATAGCTAACATTCCATATTTAGTGATGATGAAGTCCAGGTTGTCTGTTAACCCCTACCTGTGGTCGTCCGGGGGCAGGCCGCCAGCTCGGTGTATAAAGGTGAGGCACCTGGCAGCCCCCATAGCCACCGCCAACGGTTTGTCGCGAGCCACCAGCTGCATTAACAACTCCGGTAGCGTCTTCTCACCATGTCTGGAACCAAATATTCACAATTATTATTTAACTAGTATACTGATTCCAACTAGTGATTGAAGCCTATGTTTTATGTATTTTGTTGATTCCAACTAGCACACTAATTGTGATTGAAGCCTATGTTTTATGTATTTTGGTGATTCCAACTAGCACACGTATTGTGATTGAAGCCTATGTGTTATGTATTTTGATGATTCCAACTAGCACACTAATTGTGATTGAAGCCTATGTTTTATGTATTTTGGTGATTCCAACTAGCACACTAATTGTGATTGAAGCCTATGTTTTATGTATTTTGGTTATTCCAACTAGCACACTAATTGTGATTGAAGCCTATGTTTTATGTATTTTGGTGATTCCAACTAGAACACTAATTGTGATTGAAGCCTATGTTTTATGTAGTTTGGTGATTCCAAGAACACTAATTGTGATTGAAGCCTATGTTTTATGTATTTTGTTGATTCCAACTAGCACACTAATTGTGATTGAAGCCTATGTTTTATGTATTTTGGTGATTCCAACTAGCACACGTATTGTGATTGAAGCCTATGTGTTATGTATTTTGATGATTCCAACTAGCACACTAATTGTGATTGAAGCCTATGTTTTATGTATTTTGGTGATTCCAACTAGCACACTAATTGTGATTGAAGCCTATGTTTTATGTATTTTGTTGATTCCAACTAGCACACTAATTGTGATTGAAGCCTATGTTTTATGTATTTTGTTGATTCCAACTAGCACACTAATTGTGATTGAAGCCTATGTTTTATGTATTTTGATGATTCCAACTAGCACACTAATTGTGATTGAAGCCTATGTTTTATGTATTTTGGTGATTCCAACTAGCACACTATTTGTGATTGAAGCCTATGTTTTATGTATTTTGTTGATTCCAACTAGCACACTAATTGTGATTGAAGCCTATGTTTTATGTATTTTGTTGATTCCAACTAGCACACTAATTGTGATTGAAGCCTATGTTTTATGTATTTTGGTGATTCCAACTAGCACACGTATTGTGATTGAAGCCTATGTTTTATGTATTTTGGTGATTCCAACTAGCACACTAATTGTGATTGAAGCCTATGTTTTATGTATTTTGGTGATTCCAACTAGCACACGTATTGTGATTGAAGCCTATGTTTTATGTATTTTGGTGATTCCAACTAGCACACTAATTGTGATTGAAGCCTGTTTTATGTATTTTGTTGATTCCAACTAGCACACTAATTGTGTTTGAAGCCTATGTTTTATGTATTTTGGTGATTCCAACTAACACACTTATTGTGATTGAAGCCTATGTGTTATGTATTTTGGTGATTCCAACTAGCACACTAATAGTGATTGAATTCTATTTCATAGGTTGTATGTTTTAGTAAATAGATTCCTACCAATTTGTAGTTTAATAAAGATATCGGTGTTGTTTCTCTTGTATCCCAAACTAAACTTAATTTAAACTGTAACGCAAGAAAGAGATGGCAAATATTTTACTCCTGTCGAATTATGAAAATTAGGATTAAATTTGGAGGCTGTGGGTGTACCGGCTGAAGTCATCTGTATGCTGAAACACTGGTTGCGCTGCAGACAGAACCAGGTCGGGTGGGCGGAGGCGTTGACCGATGCGTACAGCATGGAATGTGGCGTGCGGCAGGGCGGAATAACCTCTCCTTTGTTGTTTAACCTGTACGTTAATGACCTCATTGGCGAGCTTAGTAGCACTTATTCGGGAGTTTGCGTCAACAACATCAGCTACGCAGACGACATGGTGCTGCTGGGACCAACACTGGGGGCGGTGCGCAAACTGGTCAGAATTTGTAAAGCGTACGCGACGGAACATGGACTGAGATATAACTCGAAAAGTTCTAATGCTAATTTTCAAGAGTGGCACAACTAAACCAGTCCAGGTTCCGCCGATTATGTTGAATGGTGCGGCTCTATTGGTTGTAAGTAGTTTTAAGTATTTAGGGCACATAATGACAGGGAACTCAAAGATGACGGAGATATAGAGAGGGAACGCAGAGCATCGGCGGCCCGGGGAGATAGGCACTCAAGACGGTTTGCATGCTGCTTGAGAGAAGTAAAGATCCCCTATTAAAGGCATACTGTCAGTCTTTCTACTCGAGCAACCTGTGGGTAAACCACCCTCACTGCATCTTGGCGGTTATTTATTTATTTATTTTAATAACATTTTCAGTATGCTGAAGCGCCCACTACGCTTTTGTAGTGCATCTGAGATGTTTGCGGAGGCGCGCACTGACGGTTTTCACGCGATAATTCGCAAGCCGCTTCTCTACGCCAGCATGCGCGAGCCAGCACTAACAGCATCCTGCAAATGGTGCTCTCCCGAATGGACTGTCCAATACAGAATAGGATAATGGAAATTATGATAAGGATCTTGTATTTGTTTTTATCATTATTTATTGCAATTTTGTCATTTCAGTTTTATCATGTACCTAATATTTTTATTTGTAATGTTTTATTTTATTTAATATGAATATGTTATGTTATGTTGTGAGTCATTTGTGTTTTTTTTAAATGTTATTCTACTAATATTATAAACGGGAAAGTTAGTGAGTATAGATGTTGGTTACTCTTTCATGCAAAAACTACTGAACGGATTTTATTGAAACTTTACAGTAATATAGCTTATATATCAGAACAACACATAGGCTACTTTTTATCCAGGTACCACGCAGGCGAAGCCGTGGGCATAAGCTAGTATTTATATACATTACGATCTGAAATCAATGAATTGATAGAAAAAATTGTTTACATGTGGCTCTTCTTCCGGTTTATAGTCAGCATGATTTAAAATCATGACTTAACTTGTACTGAAAACTTAAATCTTGACTTATTTGACAGCACAAATTTGTTGATATCTCTTTCTTTGGTTACTTATGTTAGTAAAAGACAGTGAAAAAGTAAGTTTAGTTGGTGTACAAGAGAATCAATGCCATTGTCCGACGAACATGTAATATAATCTAATGAGAAATAAATATAAATGATTATTGACCAGGTACCTTTTTGTTAAGTGCAAGATCTACCACATCGAGGTGCATATTGCCCACTTCAGAAATGCTGGTAAGTCCATCACTTAAAGGGTAATCATATCCTCATCTCACATTCCATAACCAGGTAATATCTAGTTACCTTGTGTTAAGTGCGATGTCTGCTACATGGGGGTTCTCGAAGCACATCGCGGCCAGTAAGTCCAGGGCGGGCAACACGCGCGGGGCCGCGGGGGGGGCGCCTTTGCCGGGGGGGAGAAGGGCAGTCGCCGCGGCCATGGCGCCCGCAGCGCACAGCGCCTCCTGCTCACTCGGACCGCAGCACCAGATGGACAGAATGCGGACGACGCAGATCCGGGCGTTCAGAGGACCTTCGCGTGCAATCTCTGCAATTGCATAGCCATCAATTACAAAACTAGACTTTCTAGACTAGACTTTCCGCATTACAATGTTGGATCAAAAGTATTGGTTTTAAGTTTGGCTTACTTAATTTCGGACTTAATCTTTAGGGATTCATAATTAGTCTTTAATGATTATGGCTATTTTACCCACGTGTTAAACGCGCTAGTAGTCTTGTATCAGCTGGCAGGGTTGAGATTGGTGCGGGAGGATGCAGGAAGATGCTCCGTAATGCACATAGTCCGGCTTCCACCAGCTTAGTGCCAAATGGTGCTGTCTTCAGAAGCTCCACTAATGCCGTTGCCGCTCCGTGCTCAACAAGGCAAATAACATTTTCCGGAGTGCCTTTTGCTAGAGAACCTGTAATGTCATAAATAATTAAACTTATTATACTTTAAAAGAGTACCTAAATGACAAAATTATTAAGGCAAGCACAACTTCATTTTCTGAACTCTAGGTGCGTTTCTTATAATTTACATAACTACCTTCATAACTGTTTTGGTTGTGTTTATGAACAGTATCTACTTCTATATCTTTATTTGTTATATGTTAATTTTATAGTACACCATACTATGGTAAAATATATTGTATATTCTTAAACAAATACCTATCATTCTGTGTATTGCAATAAATATACTATGAACTATTATTTTTATTGAGATCTAAATACCATACTGAAATCTATGACTGATGCACCAAGATTCATTATAATTGCTTTCTCCCTCTATTCTCACATCATCCAAATACTTAAAGAGATGACTTTAACTTAGTAGAATGTTATAACACAGTTATACATAGCTATCTAATGCTGAGACATGCTGCCTATGTTCAACAGCTGATTGGAGTATATAAACATATGTAATGAAAATATAATTAGTGGCTGTTTGTAAAAGGTCAGTACCGATAATAATAGTTGCATCAAGTCGTATGTTAGGATCGAGGGCATCATCTGACATGATTTGTAGAAGACGAGGCACCACTCCTTGCTCAATTACGGAGTTCTTCAGCCGGTTACTACCTATCACGGAGTTCTTCAGCGTTACCAGCGCCGTTGCCACCTTCCCACTGTCAGGCGAATAAAGTTCATCGATGTACGACCGAGAACTCTCAATATCCTGACGAAAATAACGTTGGAGGTTAGGTCAACATTATCATCAGGTTAACAATATTAGAAGTAATTAATAACTTCTTACCATAAACACTGTTATTTGCTGCATGTTTACGTATTTATATTTATTACGCAGCAATATTGTTAAAAATAAACGACTGAAGTTTATTTCGAGGCCGAGAACGCAATGTTCTTCGAGACAGGCCGACAGTTCGACAGCCGCTAGACATTGATAGTCATACAGTTATTGTCACAATGACACTATCATGACAGTGACAGCTACACATGAGTGGAAGGATATTAATAATATTAATAATTTTAATCTTTGACGTACATCCATAGAGATTACTATGTACATATTAGTACTTCGGGCTTAATTTTCTTTCCTTCTTGGCTTCAGACGTAGTGAAGTAAATCTGACCCTCTTCTAGCTTGATTGGACCAGTGGTGTATGATGGCCATCGACGTTAGCGAAACCGCCGCACTTTGTGCTGATGCGCGTATATGACAAGACTTGCATTCACTCGCGGCACAGTAAGCGCATACTAAGTTAAAATGGCGCGGCTACATTCAGTCTCACAGACACTTTAGAGACTAGCTAACGCATTTCAATCTGGAACACGCTTTTAGTGAAGAATCTAGGGCAAATAGCGTCAGCTAGATGCCCTCACTTGCATCTCCAAATCCGATTAAAGAAAAAAGAGAACGACAAGAACGTTCAATTTTAAATTCCTTCATTCATGAATACTTTACGCTCATTCTATTTTCTAGTCTATTCATTCATTCATCAAGTTTTATTATTTCTACTTTCCCAAAAAACAAACAAATACTTTGTTGGCTCGAATGTACTCTATTTAATTGTATTGGTGTTACAAGAGGTAATAAATAAATGCCATGGCTGATTCAGGGGTAGATACAAGCAATGAAAGCAGCGATAACCCAGTGTTTGATCAAGACCACAACCACTCGCAATGTGTCTTTGAATTTAATCCTCCTGCTATACCAATAAACCAGGCAGGGCAGCCTATGCCCATAGAATTTTTCGGAGAACCGCATGACCATGTTGGCAAAATTAAGTGTTCGACTAAGGCTAGGCATTGTCGCTTGAAGTATAGATACGGAGGAATAATTTGCTCATCAAAAAATCCGAAACTTCGATTTGCTGCTTCTACAAACAATACCGATCTTGTTGAGAAGCTGCTGTCTTCTGGGGCTGATCCTAATTCGTCTGATGAACACAAGCGAAGTCCTTTGCACCTGGCCGCCTGCCGTGGCTATGTTGATGTGGTAAAACTGCTTCTGAGACATGGTGCCAACCCGAACATTAAGGATACATTAGGGAATACGCCTTTACACCTTGCCGCATGCACCAACCATATAGAAGTAGTAATGGAGTTACTGGACGCAGGCACCGATGTCAGCTTAAATGATAAGAATGGTAGGAACCCCATACAGTTAGCTCAAAGTAAACTCAAGTTGATACAAACACGTCCATGTGGTGAAGGGCATTTGGGAGGCACTAAATGGCTTATCAGCGAAATTTGCTTGGTTGTGAACATGATGCTGAAGTATATGAAAATTCAAAAGGCTGATGCTGGAGAGTTGGAGTCCGTCCGAGAGAGATTGGAGCGTGTCAGCACTCGTGAGGAGGTTGATTGCGAAGTACAAAATCTGTTGGATAGCCTCGACACTCTTAAACTACGATAATTTTGTTGGGAGAGCTCATTGTGCTTTTGATAAAAAATATATATCAATTGAATTTTAGATCGAAGCTCAAAAATTTTACCAGCAATTCATTGAGGTATCTAGAGCTGCTAAGTTTAAAGTATGTTGGTATGGTCTGGTCATGCTATCCTAATTTTAAGACTGGGTTATTGCAACTGCCTAGAATGAGCTCATTACTTGATAATCTTATACTTAGTTAGATTTTATTGAAGTTATTTTACAAAAATAGTTTTTGATAAGCTAATCAGTCATAATTTTCTATTATTATAATTATTTAGTGTAATTTTTTTTTCAAGAACAGTAATGTTATCAGAGTATAGTAATAATTATTATTAGTTTATTATAGAGATTAAGATAAAAAAGTTCTTGTTAAATTTTCTGTAAAATCAATTTATCATAAATTATTCAAGGTGTTTCAGATGCAGGTATCAAAAACTTTTGAATAAAACAATTATTAAATTTATAAGCTTGTTTTTAACTTGAATATTGATTTACCTTCATAAGCCCAACCTATTTCTCTATCTTATACTCAATCTTACAAGAAAAATGTATTAGGAATTGCAATAAAATAAAAACTATGTAGGTAATTTCATATTTATTATCAACAGTTTCATAAAATTGGAAAGTTTAACATAAAATTAATAATTTGTTAAAGTTAAAATTTCACTACAAATATTTAAGTATTTTCAAAGTAAATTCTACTTTAATATTAACTATTATTTTGGTAAAATAATAATATACCTATTAAATGTAGAATACATGGTAATTGAAGTAAATAAAATCAAATTCAAATGCTTGTACTCTATTGTGAGGCCTTATTCTGGTACATCAATCTGGTTCAACTCTACAGTAATAAAATGTTCAGATGCTGAGGCAAAGCTGCCACCACCCTGCAGCCACTCTTAAATTGAGTAAACTTTGAATGAATTGGCTGATAAACTTTTCAATAACACACTTTCTGGTAAAAAGAGGCATTTGTTGGTTGTTTTCAAATACCTACCAACCTATTATTTTTCAGTACATAAAGACAAATGACAATTTATATACCTAACTTTGAATCTCACAAGCCATAATCAAGAAATCAAGTCAAACAATGAATTTCTACATTTATAAATAAATAACCTGCTACCTACTCTAGAATTGTTAAAATTCAGAGCTCTACTTAATGGGGGTCTTTTTTTATATTGTTTTCTGAACAAATTAAATAGCAGAACATTTAAAACCTATCACAAAGTAGGTGTTATTTTAATACTGTTTTTATTCGTTTATCAAAGTAATCCAACCTTCCCTGACCCACCTTACTTACAATATTACATAATTCCCTTAGCCCTTCACACTAAATTAATAATTAATTAACATAGGCAAGTTATAAAGTTTAGTTTTATTTAATTCTAGCTCTTGGTATTTATTACATAAAAAACCTAACAATAAAATATGCTTATTAAAATAATTACAGCCTTGAAAGTACATCCAACAAACATGCATAGTTTTACTGCAGCTGCTTGTTTTTTTTTAAGATTTATCAGATACCTACTACCTACATAAATTATTTTGTACAAAAAACATTAAAACACCTATGCATGTAGTAGGCAAATCATGAAAAATAATAAAAATCAGAGAACTAGCAGAGTTTTTTAACAAATTGTTTTGTATTTAGGACAAAACACTAAAAAGAGTAAAATAAATATATAAAACATATGTATAAATTCTGTAAATGCTTTGAGCTGTTAAAATATGAATGCAAGTAGATAGGTATTTAATCATACAAAGAAAAGTTGCGAATACCTTTTTGAGGATTTGAGCAAATTTCAATCAAACTCAGTTCCGCTTAAAAACAAAATAATTATTATTTAGAGTGCGAAATTTTTGGCACTTTACTGTGATATACAATTTTGACTAGCAACTACTGTTTTAAATTTAAACATAAGTATTTTTTAACTTATAAACGTGTCAAAAATTAAGGTAGACTCCAGTGTGCGGTTCTCAACTGCCGACTACCGCCAAAACGGATCTTGTTTTTTTCGTTAAACGTCTATATTGTTTTACAATTTTTATTTTCTCTGTCGTCATTCACTGCGGCCAGACAAAGTGTAGAGTGAACTTTATCAATGAATTAACTTTTTAATGAAAAGTTTCAAGTTCTTTTCATACCCTCAACTGATTAAAAGAACTTGCCTAGCCGCAGTGGTGTGCCGAACGAATAAAAATCCGAAGTAGGTATGTAGCTTCTGTAATAAACTTATTTATATCACAAGTAGAAAAGCGGTATAACTAAGGTCGGAACTCTCGATATCTGTAGGTATAACCATAAGTAAAAAAAAATCACAATTTACCTTTTTGGTGGAATGTTACATCGTACAATTTAAAATTAATTTTATGTACATTATCGGCAAGCAGAATTATCACTGAGCTATCAAAGGGCGTGCACACGCAACAATTTCCATTTACATCTCGGCTCGGTATAAGGTGGAGGCTGTGGTAGAGGTAACTATATCGTTATATCGTAATGACGTCTACTAGCCGTTATTTTGTATCCGGTACCATAAGATTGACTATGTTTGGAAATATCTCAGCTTGAATCGGCCCGTACTCTACGAGCTCGCCGTCAACCGTCAGGTGGCCAGTCGTACCTTCGGGAACGATTCTGAACGCGCTGACGGGAACCATCTTTAGGAACTCGGTGTTCATTTCCGCATGCGTGCCCTGGCTCCCGCCGAGCAGGAACGACAATAGCTGCGATCTGGTGATGCCGGCTTTTATTATAAGCATCCACATGATACCATCGGAGAGCAGCGAGCGCGGCGCGAACAGGAATTCTTCCCCGATGTAGGACTGGTAGGCGACGTGAACCATGACGAATTCGCCTTCTTCGTGGAGCCAGTGCGAGGGCAGCTGGGAGACTAGGGACGGCAGATGGGAAGCCGGGCCGTGCATGCAGGCGTGGACGGGGGATCGCATCTCGGATGTGCTGCTCTGCACGCTGTGGTACTCGGAGCCGCGCGTGCTGTAAAACGCACTCCTGCGCGAATTCACAGAGTACCACGAGTCGACCCTCTGATGCTTACCGTTAGTCGCGTTCCTAAATACCTCTGAACTGTTGTCGCAATCAATGAACGCTTCCGCGTCGGGGGAATCAAGTGCGCCATCCTGACTGACGCTATGACTGAGGATGAGCGGTAATTTCGGTTTGGGAATGTTAGTGATGTCCTTTATTTTGGCGTAGCTGACTACCCCTTTGTACTTCCTTAGTCCGAGCAACCTCGCGATAGCCCAGAGGGTGAATCTCTGTCCGCCGATGGCTCGCAGTCTCTCACTCTCGATATCGATGTCGGATAGTAAGCCCCAGCCGACGGATAAAAATGAAAACATTATCTGGAAAAAGAAACAATAGATTATAGTATGCAGGTATTTTAATCACGACAAATCGCTTGCACGATAAGGCTAAGCTCGTATTGAAACAGTGAACCAGCTCGTAATGTTTCATAAAAGTAAATCAACATGTCATAACCATAAGTGGAGATAATTAACATCTGATAAAATAGCTCTGTCATAGCATGGCGGATTATATCCATTTGAAAACCGTATCTACCTACCTATCTACTGCTTAGTGCGTATAGAAAACGGCGCTTTGCTCATATGTACATTCTAATTGCCATGCCTTCGTTTTTTCATGCCGCAGATTTTTTCTTGGTCAGCCTGCGTTAGACTGAGATAGTTACTAGTTACACCTACTCAACATTTTTTTGCTACATTATATTTTGCTAGTCTTCGAATTAAAACTATAATGTCTTAAAATTTTTCAGTCTCATTACGAAACGAGGTTTAAATCAAGTTTAAGAAAAAACTCGGGACTCTGGCTTTAGAAAATTGTTATTACGAAACGAGGTTTAAACCAAAAACCGCGGTCTATCTGTGGTTTATAATTAAACCAGCCAGCCCCCTAGTTTATCTCTGGTTTTAGCTAAACCTGTCATGTCTTTTTACAGATTTGAATGTAATTGCTTGTGCACCTTCGATAATTCGTACTTATCTGATATTATTGTGTTTCCTAAACGACTAAGCTTGAAAATGGACTTGAATTTGATTGACGATATGGATTTTTATTGTTGCGATTTTGTAAAAGGACATTTTAGCGCCTCGTAAACAATAAAGCAAATCATTTTATTCAAGATTCTTGAAGGAATGGAACGTTATCGATGTTGCATAGAGCATGCAAAGTCCAAGAGCATTGGCTGTTGTTAGCGAATGATTTAATGATACACGTAGACCAGAGTTTTAGTTGGGTTTAGTTAGACCTCGGAAAAATCTGCTTTTGTAATAAAGTCTAAACCAAAGGTCTATATTTAGACCTGGACTTAGTAGTCCGGGCTTAAACTCGAGTTCGAACTAACAAGTTTCGTAATGAGACCGTTTAAATTTATTCAGGTTGTTAATTTTAGACACCACCAAACCAAATTGATATTTCGCTTAGCCACTTATTTACTCAAATATACCTATTTTAAGTCGTTGATCAAACCGGACGCGCGAGTTCAATGGGTACAAATAAGAAACATATTTTTTGCATCGTCGCGAGGCTAAGGTCATCTTACCTTTAGGTAGATTTTTACACTACCGCACCTACTATCATGATGTAAATTAACTATTATCTAATCTGTGGTTATACTTAATCGGCGTTTGCATCAACATCAACTTTGAGGAAAAATATTCAAGTTGATACCTAATTACAACGTACATTACATATCCAAAGCAAATGTTTTTGATTACGATTTCGAACATTTTAGCTTACATAGTAAGGCAAAAGTGAGGTATATTACGAGTTTTTAATGTGATCTGATCACACATCCCAAGCGAACCCAATTTTTGCATAATGGGTGGTTCTGGTTCACTCTAACTTTGCTGTGTTCCGGTTTAGTTTAATGGAGGGCCGGCCTATAAAATTACAAGCACTTATTGTTCCCATGTACATGTACCTATTTATTTTCTTAGGTATATCACGTCAATCTGCTCATGTCATGAGACTTTTAACCTTATTCTGAAGGACGGGCAACGCATCAGCATTATACCTGGTGTTTCGGTTGTTATTGCTGCTTTCATACTTATGCCAGTCGGACAGTCAAATCATTTTATTAAGAGTAAGCTGCCGAATTAGTACATCAAAAAATAGCTGTACAAGATTCAATTGCAAGATCATTGAATCAAAGTTTTTAGCAGCATACAAAAGACCGGCGCACTGGCAAAAATCACCCGATTTTGCCAGTATCTCTCTCAAACGATTGCTTTTCGAAAATATAAACAACATTACGAGATTAATCAGCAAGTCTTCTTTTCATTATTATCTGTGGGCTATTATCATGTTTTTTTATAAATATAAATATACTAGTAACTATGTATGACACCTCCAACAATATAAAAAAGACAAGTACAATGATAAATCCAGATCTAGACAAATACCACACGCTTTTCCTTTCACGCTAACGCAAATTTGTCAAGGTAAAACTTGGAAGCTGTCACGTGACATTCCCACAGCTAATGTAATTTCCATACAATTCAATCTTTCCGCAGGCGTTAAAAGGCCAGCGGAGGATGAATTGCTCATACAAACATAATACCAAAATCATTTGTAATAAAAGCCTATTTCCACCATATTATGCTATTATTTGTATTCGAATAGTAATTATCTAGGTACCTGGATATATATTTTTTCAAAATACTTAACCAATGCAATGTAAACGAATCGCATTTCGCATATTTTTACGTCATACATGACATGTTTTCATCTTATTTGTTTCGTATTAAAAACAACAATATCTTACGTATTGTTTGATTAGGTACACAGCTTATAATTATCTATGTCTAGTTACATAGTAACAACACGATGTGAAAAATACAACAAGTTTACAGTCATTTTTGGTATTACGGAACACCATCAAATTTATAACAAATTCTGAACGGATAATATTGCTATCGCGCAAGCACGGGCGGGCCTGTATTAGCCAAAAAGAGATAATCGGGCCGATTTGTGGACGCGCCTCGAATTGAAGTTGCGAGCAGCGTTCGCCGCATCCTTAACGCCAACAGAAAGTGATATTTGTCTAGATCCCTTGACTCTTTAAAAAAGTTTCCACTCACTTTGCTCTTGGTTTCTATTCTAACGACGTCTATTGGCGCAGATTTGTTTCTAGCCAGCGCCATGGAAAACCCAGTCAGGTTCTGCGGAATGTACGGCTCACTGCAACAAAGGAAACTAGTTCTGATTGACGAGATCGCTTGCTTTTAATACAAAAAGACAAACACGCTCACAGCTGTACTCCGCTTAATGAACATCCTTAGATACACACTGAGTATGTATACTCATTGTGTAGAGCTTAGTGGATATCAAGCCAGGGGTAGTCAGAAGCTCGTCCAAACATTAGATTTGGCTGATGCTCGCGTTTTGCACTTTGTTACTTTATCTATACTTTTAATCCTAATGTTACTTTCGATTATGTACCTGTTTAAGTTCTTTTCGGAGGTTCTTTTGGTTCCTTTCGGAGGGCACTAATATTGGCGACACACTTTTTTAAACTTCTGCGGATATGATACTGTTCTTTTCAAGTTTTTGTACTTTAGAAAAATACTTTGTTTTTGAACCAAATAAATATATTTTGATTCCACCTGACAGATAACAAGCCAATCGCCGCTTATTGGAACACTAACTGCTGGCTCCAATTTCTGGTTTTAGGGCATATCGGTTTCCTCACGATGTTTTCCTTCACCGTTTTCAGAACGTGAAGGATTTTAATGTGTCTTAAGACCACATCAATTTTTCAAGTGGAAAAATCCATTGGTGCACGACCGGGTTCGATCCCACGACCTGCGGATCGACAGTTTTATCTGTCCGTTGATATGAGGAAAATACCCGTACAATGCAAGGATTTCTGTTTGCCTGGCATAAATTATAGCGGCCAATTAGACCTCAACTCATCCAACAACGAGTCCTACAAAATCACCTACTGATTTTGTAGGACTCGTTGTTGTTGGAGGTACCAAAAAAAATGAAGTAATATAAAAATAACAACAGCTAAATCCTACTACTATTATAAACGCGAAAGTTTGTGAGGATGGATGTTTGTTACTCTTTCACGCAAAAACTACTAAACGGATTTTGATGAAACTTACAGTAATATAGCCTAAACATCAGAATAACACACAGGCTACTTCTTATCCGGGTACCACGCAAGCGAAGCCGTGGGCAGAGGCTATTAAATTGATAATTGACAGGATTCTTCATTCAAATTAGCGTATAATTAGGTCGTGTTCTAATGACCAACACAGTTAGAATTGATATTATTAGGTTATAAGGTTACCTAGTGGTTACTAACGAGTCAAAACTTGGATCGTTCGTGCATGTTGTGTTAATTAATGTTCAAGTTCGCACCTAAGGTATACCTACCTTCCAGTAATTGAAATCATCAAACGATCAAGTCAAGTACATTCTAATTATTATTTAAACGAGTAATGTGTTTGTTTGCCTGACTGACGAACTGCTGAAAATAGTATTTTTCAAACTTTCGCGATTAGATAACATAATTATAAGTTATACGGGTCTTTATCGTGTTTACCTTTTTTATTATTTTCCCCAGACGTTTCGAATAAAACGATGTATAGTAGATTACTATGTTTGACGTGAAGTCATGCCACGGCTGTAGCAATACAGTCGAAACCCGTTAAACTTATAATTAATTAAGCTCAAAAATAACTTTGGTTTGGTATTATAACATGATCTACCTTGTACCTACCTAAACAAGGAATTATTTTTATATTATATTTCTTAGGGACAACAAACAATAAAGCCTTAGTGTAGAAGTATATCAATAAAATACTTTATTGAGCGCGTGGAATAACTGGTTTATTAAATAAAAGGCTAACAAAAGATCTTATACAACTTTTTCATCAATATGAAAAAATGTTTGCCATTCCAAACAACGTTGAACGTAGTTAAAATATTGTTTCGGAGACGGATATTATCCATGGACATCATAGACCTATGGAACCTACAAGTATCTATGGATTACTGATAAACAATACACACCATAGATGTACATTTTCATAGGTGCTTTGTTAACTCTATTACCTACACAGACTATTGAATAGTACTGAAGGCGGTATTCTTCTATGCTTGGTCGCGCGCGAGGAACCGGCGTAAATTCACTTTAACATTTTAGATTCACGTATAGTTTTTAAGTTGACGTTTCTATATGATCCTTGTGATTTCAATGAATAAAAACCTATTGACTTTGACTTTGACTTTGTAATTTACAGATTACTTCAACACTCAGCTAGTAAGTGTATTATTAAAATATATATGTGACCTTAGTAAGTATTTAGTAGCTGTGACTATAAAATATAAAATTAGATTATTAGAATAAAATTAGGCATTACCAACACCATTATCCAAAGCTTTATCCTACTACTATAAACGCGAAAGTTAGTAAGGATGGATATTTGTTACTCGTTCACGCAAAAACTACTGAACGGATTTTGATGAAACTTTACAGTAATATAGCTTACACATCAGAATAACACATAGGCTACTTTTTATCCCGGTACCACGCGGGCGAAGCCGTGGGCAGAAGCTAGTACCTAATAGGGACCAAATATAAAGGATAAAACAAAATAATCCTTTATAGGTCGACCCTTGACAGTTTATCGCCTGCCTATCTTAGCTAGGTATTAGCTGATACTATCGATAGTAAAGTATTAGGTAACTACCTATTATGTATGTAGAATCAAAAATGATCAACACGCCATGTCTTGATTGAATGGCGCCATAAGTGTAAGTAATAACATGTACAATTATAATTACCGTACGTATCGTATCGTATCGCATAGATCTTTTACTTGCGACATCGGATTATGGACAGTTTTAGGAAGGTACTGAGTACATGGATTCGCTTCTTAAGAATATTATCAGAAAAACTCCGCACCAATGTCGAAAAAAAACTATATAGATTACTATGCATCGAGTGGGTTTATAGTCTTATCAGTAGTACACTATCAAGGTCCAAATAAAACGTTTTTAAATATATATTTTAAGGTTTACATCTTAATTTCTAACGGAGGTTACTTGGTTTGTTTTTAGGGTTCCGAAGCCAAATAGCGTAAACTGAACTATTATAGGTAGTTTGTGCGTCGATTCCTCCCTGTAAGCGAATCGAGATAAAACTTGTGAAAGTACAGAAGTGGTTTTTTTTAACAGAAACATAACACTCAAAAAACAACTTAAAAAACACACGACTGTATTTCGTTGAGGGACATACTCAGTGAGTAGATCTTTCCTCAAACATCTACTCACTGAATATGTATCTGAGGATCCTCAAAACACTTAAAAAACACACGACTGTATTCCGTTGAGGGACATACTCAGTGAGTAAATCTTTCCTCAAACATCTATTCACTGAGTATGTATCTGAGGATCCTCATACAAAAGTAGTGGGTAGTCAGAGACATGTCCAAACATTACATTTGGCGAATGCCCACGTTTTGATTTTGCTATGGAAGATCTAAGGCAGCATTATGAGGTTCTGGGCAAAGCGTATCTCGACGTTTCTTGGACAGATGTAATGTAATCTCACGAATACCCTAAAATTATTTTATTATCAACCAAGTTGATTTGAAGGCTACTCTGTTGTCTGATTATGAGGATTAGAACAACATTGTGTACTTAAATGATACCTGTAATTTCGTATTTTGGTTGTAAGACATGTAAGGGCGCCGCCAGACAAGCCGGCCGCTTAAGCTCAGCTCGGTAAAAATGAGCATTCCTTGATTCTTTATTGTACACAAATAAACACATTTACATAAGACAGAATTAGAGGGCATGTACAAAGGCGAACATTGTGACTGTGGGCCATGTTTCTTATCTACTGTTTATGAAAGTTACACTAACTTACCTATCTATTTAATGAGGAATTGGTACTTTATTATTCTGACATTTATTCTCAATAAGTGTGAAACTGTGGATGGTCTTTTCTAGGAATGTAAAATATTATCTATACTTAATAAGAATGTAACAGGTCAAATTCTGTACATTGAAGATATTTTGAAATTTTTTTTTGGAACACACTATAATCGATACTGAAGCCAAAAATGTATTTTATTTCTGTCTGTCTGTCAGAATCTGGGCAGCGCATAACGCCGTAACTACTGAATGAATTCAAATGAAACTTAGCATGATTTGAGATAATACTACGGGGTAGGACATAGGATACTTTTTATCCCAAAATTCAGCATGGTTTCCTTGGGAGAGGGGATGAAATTAATTTGCAGGGATGGCAATCGTGAACGAAGTCGCGGGTACAGCTAGTTAATAATAAAAGTGTCTCTAGGGCCCCGAGGTTCATTTTCTTCACAGTACCTAACAGTAATGACCCCTTTCATGCACCATTAAAAAAACACTATTAGGTTTGTTACATGTACTTCGTGTAACTATAACAGCAAATTTTATTATGAATGAAATTTAAATTTAAAAAAATTGTTTGTTTCTATTAGACAGAATAAATGATAGTACTAATCAAACAGAGATAGACGTGGATGGAGCGATGGACAGAGTAGTTTTTATTGGCGGTCTCAACAGATCGGACAGGAATGGAGCAGGTGTGTGTCACTCGCAACAGTGACATTTCCATTGAATTCTGACTTCTTCTATGCTTATTCCAGCCATAACAGGTGAAAATGGTCTGTCTGCAGCGCTTTGTGTTGTAAGAATCCAAAGGCAACTTATTATTTCTTGTTAATAAAACATGCAGGCACAAAAATAATGTATAATTGAGCAATGATAGCAGGTACACTTCATAACTTGTGTTATTCTTATTATAATATTATGATAATGTTTTTCTCATTTTACTTGGACCAAGGTTAGCTTCTTTTCTTTGCGGTCTTTAAAAATTAAATAGGTATAACAATTTAAACACTTTGGTTGTATTGTGAGTAAGGCTATTAACATTTTATTGGTAACAAGAATTAATTTGATAGCCAGTTTCAATCTTTTTCAAGAACAAATTTTTATTTATTTTATTCATTGAATTATAGACAAGCAGCTTTCGCTGATGTCTATATCATACAGTGTTGGATCAAAAGTCTTTGTTTTGTTTAAAGACGGGTTCACTTTTTTAAGCAATGAATTGTTCTTTTGTAGCCAGTTGTTGTTGTTTGTAGCAGCTTGTTCTTAAATGCGTTAACGGAAGTAGCGGAAACAACATCCTCTGGCAGTTAAAAATAAAGCTTCATACATAATATAAATGAAAAACATCCAACTGACCCATACACAATATAAATTTAGATCCCATTCAGTCCATGATAGGGACATAATATGCTCGCAGTGTTAAAACAGACATGTATTGTGTTGCTTTACCCATCTTAAGTATGTACTAGATAGGATAGGTACCCACAAGAATTGACCGAGGCATCCAGTCTGAAATACTTTACAAGGTCAATCAAAGTTGTCTTCATTATTTTTTCCACTTAAAAAGTGTGTGGGGGTGTACCGAAGGATTTATTTTCCAAGATTCCACACAATCCATCTGAAGTTGCAGCGAGAAGATAAAGTTTATATGAGAAACAATCAACACGGATAAAGTCATGGGGCATTCTAGTAAATAAATAAAATGTTACTTACTTATAAAGGTGACAGATGGTCCTAGCCAATCCATTGCCAGAACCGCATGGCATTATGGCCAGCGGTACTTCTGCTAATGCCTGCTGCCAGTCCAGTCGCTCAAACATGCCATTGACCACCTCAAACAACACTCCATCACCTCCAACGGCCACTATCCCTCGCCAACTGTACACATTGCGTGTTCGCACAAACTCCCGCGCGTATTGAGCGTACTTTGTAACTTGGAGGTCGTAAGGAACTTCCGCCTCCTGTAGCAAAGGTGCAACCTTCGTCTGAAACAACTCTCTAGCCTTGCCCGGACCTGATTTCGGATTCAGTAGGATCAACAACCTCCTTTCGCTGGAAGTTGGCGCTTGACCGATCGGCAGATCAGCTATTAAACACCGTATTGTTGATCTCCACTTCTGAGCTTCTTTGTTATTATCATCGTACTTATCAAAGGACCTGAAACGCAGCGTTATTGTCGTCCGCTCTCTTTTCAAGGTACGGCGACTACGCTTCTGTATGTATGCGTAAATGTATAGATAAGCGCTGATATCGTTTTCGTCAAGATCGCCACTGTTTTCCTCCACTACTTTGAGCTGCTGCTGACGGACGAAGGAGCTGCAGACGCAGGAACCCGCTCCAGGGCGTCGTCTCTTGCTCCTCATGCACTTACTGCCAATGATATCACGCAGAGAGATGGTTTGCTCTTTGGAACTGCCGTCGGTTTCCTTTATAAGAGATAGCCCTTTTGATGTTAATCGTACACGAAACACGGAATTCTTTTTTGAGAGAATATAGAACGTTTCCTCGAGATAAACATGGTCTTTCGAGACCGTATTTCCTTCGATAACGCTCGGCACGTCCTTCCCGGATTTTGGATCCGCCATGACTAACTGAACTGACTGACCGAGACAGTCAGAGCCTGACAGCTGACTGACCAAAGAGTACTTTTTAATATAGGAAACTGACTTTTGAAGTCAATCGGATCGTCAGCAGCTTTTTTTTATTTATCGGCTGCGTGTAAGGGCCTGTTACAGGCCCTTACACGCAGCCATGCACGGGCTCAGCCAAATAGTGCCAGCTACAGTAGCTGGCACTATTTGGCTGAGTCCGTGCATGCAGTGGAGCAACATCATTGATATCATTGATGTAACGTCAGTTGTCGGCGTATATACATCAATTTCGTCAATTATTTCTGAAATAACCATAGATTTAATAAATCTATGGAAATAACCTATTATATACGTATTGATTCAACCTACCTGGTTTATATGAAGACAGCAATTAGCTTATAAGTTGCGCGCAAAACTAACCAACCAATCTTCAAATCTACTTACCTTGTACATACTGACAACATAACCTAATATTAGGATTACTATTTGTTGGAGCAAAGAGGTAAAGCTCAGACATAGTGTAACCTCATGTCAGATATAAAACAATTGACGGAAAATTTTCAGTGTCACTAGAGATGAAAATTTTGCAATAACCAATTTCCAGTATCATAGTTTTATAAAGTGTTTTCTCATTTGATTTGTTTGTATATAATTCTTAAAATGATTATATAAAATGTTCTGCGTACTCTGCTGAGTTTCCTTCAACTAGGGCCCAGGTTTAAGGAACCAACCAACTAGGCGTAGTGTCGCCAACAAAGGTTAAGGGCCGCAGCACAACAACGAAGAATATGAACGAAAACGGAGAAAAAAGTGCTACGAGCACTGTGAGTAAATATGATACTTTGAGTTTAGCATCAATTGAAAAACTTGAGGGTGCTACTAACTACAGCTCTTGGAAATTTGTAATGGAGTTGTACTTGATACATGATGATTTATGGGAGTATACGCATACTACGCCTGTAGATGAAGTAGGCAATAAGAGAGACCAAAAAGCAAGAGCTAAAATATGCTTGATGGTAAAACCAGAGTGCCTTATTCATGTAAGAAAAGTGATAACAGCCAAAGAGGCTTGGTTAGCTTTAGAGAAAGCATACGAAGATAAAGGTCTGAATAATAGATGCAGATTGTTGTCAAAATTAGTAAGTCTGAAACTTGAACAGTTTTCAACTATAAGAGACTATATAACGGCAATAATGACAACTTCGCAAAAATTGGGCGATTTAGGAAAAGAAATCGACGATGAGTTGCTAGCTGCGCTGATGCTTCAAGGATTAACCGAGAATTTTCAAGCAATGAGACTGGCTATTGAAAATTCTAACATCAAAATTACAACAGACTACGTTAAAACAAAACTTTACCAAATGGAGGATACATATGCAGCTACGAGTGCAAATAATCACGCTCTGCTATCAAAGAAAAAGAATTCTTATACACAAAAACAACAAAAGAAGTTGAAATGTTTTATTTGCAATGGACCTCATAAGGCGAGGGATTGTCCAGATAATAGGAAGAAGAAGACCAATGAAGCTTCAGTGGCTTTGGCGATGGCGACTTCGACTTCGACTTCAGAAGATTCTTGGATAGTTGACTCTGGCGCTTCAAATCATATGACATCAAGGCGTGAATGGTTGCATGATCTGAAAAAGTATGACAGGGGAGTGACTGTAGCATGTGCAAATGGAGATAGACTACAAGGTATTGCAAGTGGTAAAGTGGTATGTACAGAACCGAATGTTACGATTGATGCTATGTATGTTCCAGGATTAGCTTCAAACTTACTTAGCGTTAGTGCTATCACTAAGAAAGATCGTAATGTAGTATTCTTTAATGGAGGTTTTAACATTGTAAAGAGTAGTGATTGTAAAATAACCAGTGAACCTTTATTAACAGGAGTAGAGGTAACGGGGTGTACAAATTAAAACAGAGTTTGAAGCACACAGCGTTGGCAACTGCTATCAGTGCAGAGAAGGAACTGTGGCACAAGAGAATGGCTCATCTTGGAGTACGTAACCTTAAACTATTACGAGATAGTTTGGCAACAGGGGTAAGTTTTTCAAATGATCCCTTAGTATTAGATTGTGTTGCTTGTCTGAAAGGTAAGCAAACCAGACAGCCTTTCAAGAAAAGCAGTACAGCTAGCAGAGCAGGCGGTGTACTTGAGCTTGTACATACAGACGTCTGTGGTCCAATGGCTGAGGAGTCATTTGGCGGATTAAAATATTTTGTTACGTTTATAGACGATTATACACGTAAAACCTTCGTGTATCTTCTTAAATGTAAGAATGAAGTTTTTAGTCAACTTGAAGAGTTCAAGAATTTTGCGGAATTACAGACTGGAAAGAAATTAAAAACTTTACGGTCAGATAATGGCAAAGAATATGTGAATAATCGGATGAATGATTTCATGAAGAAGTTTGGAATCAAACATCAGTTGACCGTGGAATATACACCTGAGCAGAATGGTGTAGCGGAACGGGCAAACAGAACGATTGTAGAAAAAGCAAGGTGCATGATCCAAGAAGCTGGATTAAGCAATAAACTTTGGGCGGAAGCTGTAAATACAGCTGTTTATTTGAAGAACAGATCTCCAACAAAAGCTGTTAGAAATAAAACGCCTGAAGAAGCTTGGACTGGGAGGAAACAAAATTTGAAGTTTATAAGAGTCTTCGGGTGTAGAGCTTTTATGCATATTCCGAAACAAAAACGCACCAAGTGGGATTCAAAGAGCAAAGAGTTGCTACATATTGGATATTGTGAAGACTCTAAAGCTTATCGTTTGTTTGATGGTACATAAACCAAGATGGTACATAAAGCAAGAGATGTTGTTTTCTTTGAAAACCAGTTTCACTCAAACAAGGAAAGTTCAGAAACAAGAAATAACGAGATTCCTCTTATTTTTGAACACGAAGATCTACCAGTACAACAAACAAATATGGAGATAGAAAATACGCAAAACGTAAGTGGAATTGAAATTCAAAATGAGTTGCAAATGGAAATTGAAGAAGAAGAAGAACTTCAAGAACATAACGAGACTGTAAGGGATATGGGGACCATGCATTTCTTACAAGAGAATGAAGAGTCTGATAACAATGAAATAGAGAGTTGTGATGAATGGGAAATGGCACTTGATGATAGAAATGAAGAGCTATTGCAGCCAGAACTTCCTAGAGAGAGAAGATATCCATTAAGAGAGAGAAAAGCTAAAGAATTTCCGGATCACGTCACATATCAGGCGATTGAAAGTGATTTTCCACAAACAGTGACTGAAGCTTTATCAAGCAAGGACAAAGAGGAGTGGAGAAAAGCTATTGAGGAGGAGTTAGATGCTCTGAGGAAAAACAATACCTGGACTTTGGTCAAGCCACCAGCGCGCCCTTACCACGTCGTTGATTCTAAATGGATATTTAGAATCAAAGAAGAGGTGGGGGGAAATAGGTACAAGGCTCGCCTGGTAGCAAGAGGGTACAGTCAAAGGAGAGGCATTGACTATACTGAAACTTTCGCACCAGTGGTAAGACACAGTTCTCTAAGAACTTTAATAGCTATAGCAGCTAACATGGGACTCCAAATAGACCAAATGGATGTAAAAACTGCATTTCTAAATGGAAACTTGGATGAGGTAGTTTATTTGAAACAACCGGATGGGTTTGAACAGAAAGGGAAAGAAAACTATGTGTGTCTTCTAAACAAATCATTATATGGATTGAAGCAGGCTCCTAGAAGTTGGAATAAGAAATTAGATGAGGAACTAAGGAAGCTCAACTTTAGGAAATCAGTAAATGAACCCTGTATCTACACGAAATTAAAGAGAAGAAAATAATAATTCTTGCTGTATATGTAGATGACATTCTGTTATTTTGGAACGATATAACAGAAATAAAGCTAGTGAAGAAAGAGCTTATGTCAAAGTTTGAAATGAAAGATCTTGGCAAGGCAGAGTTGATGTTAGGTATTCAAATAAAACATGATTCTGATAGCATCAGCCTTAATCAAGAAAAATATATAGAGAAACTGCTCAAAGAATTTGGCATGGAAGATGCGAAGACAGTTTCAACACCAGCAGTTACTGGACAAAGGCTAGAGAAGCCTCCACCAGAGCATAAGTCAAGAGAAGATCTACCTTACAGAGCATTGATAGGTTCGCTTATGTATATTGCTGTGTGCACACGTCCAGACATTGCACATTCAGTGAACAGTTTGAGTCAGTTCAACAGTTGTTATGATCAGTCACATTGGATTGCAGCCAAACGAGTACTGCGATACTTAAAGGGGACTAAGAGTCATGGTCTTAAATATTTTAAAGGACAAAATAAACCTGTTGAAGGATATGCTGATGCAGATCATGCTGGAGAGTTTGATAGGAGATCATACTCTGGTTCTGTCTTCATATTTCAAGGTGGCTCAATTAGCTGGGAGAGCAAGAAACAGAGAACTATAGCTCTTAGTACAGCAGAGGCTGAATATGTGGCATTATCAGAAGCTGTAAGAGAAGCAATATTTCTGCGAAGGTGCATAGCAGAAGTAACTGATGGACAGGCCTACAAATCGGATGAAGCCATGACCATCTACTCTGATAGTCAGTCTGCCATTGCTATGTCTAAGAACCCTGTACACCACCAACGTACTAAGCATGTAGATGTTAGGTATCATTTTGTGCGTGAGGCAGTTGTAAATAATCAAGTGATACTGAAGTATAAAGAGACGGCATGCATGGTAGCGGATGGTTTAACAAAACCACTTCCGAGAGGGAAGTTTGAGTGGTGTGTGAATGGTATGGGTGTTTGTGTTTGAGGAGTATGAAAGGTGTGCGAAAGGACATGAGATTAAGGAGGAGTGTTAGAGCAAAGAGGTAAAGCTCAGACATAGTGTAACCTCATGTCAGATATAAAACAATTGACGGAAAATTTTCAGTGTCACTAGAGGTGAAAATTTTGCAATAACCAATTTCCAGTATCATAGTTTTATAAAGTGTTTTCTCATTTGATTTGTTTGTATATAATTCTTAAAATGATTATATAAAATGTTCTGCGTACTCTGCTGAGTTTCCTTCAACTAGGGCCCAGGTTTAAGGAACCAACCAACTAGGCGTAGTGTCGCCAACACTATTCACTGTGGAAATTCTTCGTTTCCAAATCTTTGGAGGAGACATATTCGCCAAAGGTTTTGGAAACGTTGTAAGGTACGATAGTTATGGCTAGTTTTCACGCAGCCAAACAGACACACGAACAGGCGGCAAGTATACGCGCGCATACTAACTAACGGCTGTATTCGTGTACCTACCTGACTGTTCGTGTATTCACCCTGATAATAGAAAGACACTTTTTTGCGGTTAAATAAGTGTTTTACGAACATGGAAGTGACTTCGTCAACCTAACCGGATTGCAACGTTGAAAATAAAAGAAGACATCGCTGACATATCACAGGGCATACATGTGGTGAACGTTAAGTTCTTGGCCCATTACTCTTTGGGGTCGACAAAGCGGAACATCTTGACCTCTTGCGAAATATTGGAAGCTGTGTTGCTTACATACAGTTTCGTAAAAATGGTAAGAAAACCCTTGGGGCACCACCTTATTCATGATAAATTAAATCAATCATTCATTTGTTTACATCATATTTTAGTTCCGTTTCAAGACTTTCTTGTCAAACTATACTATCGAATACTTTGAACGCTGATCGTACGTTCCCTGGTTGTGCACCCATACACGTGTTGGACTACAGGTCCTAATATACAGCCATAGAAAACACAGATAGGTACGCATAAAATAGATATGTGGAGATTTTATTGAATTACTAGATAGTCAAAATACTCTAAATCAATATTTAAATCAGAAAAACATAATTTATGAAATGAGAATTAAATCCTACTAATATTATAAACGCGAAAGTTTGTGACGATGGACGTTTGTTACTCTTGTACGCAAAAACGACTGAACAGATTTTAATGAGACTTAACAGTAATAAAGCTTATACATCAGAATAACACATAGGCTACTATTTATCCGGATACCCCGTGGGTGAAGCCGTGGGCAAAAGCTAGTATTAATAATAAAAAAAAACTCAGCTACAGACACAGAATAGACACAAACAGAAAATACTAATCAAGACACCGCGTGATAAAACAATAGCCAAATATATTCAAAATCACCAAAACTAATGAAAGAAACAAAATGTGTCTTAGATCGAATTAACACAAACACGACGCTAACTTATAATATCTAATATATTGAGCTACACCCGCCATCCTGATGCACACAATATAACTACAGTTTCGGGTACGCGGGTAGCGAGGGCGGCGCCTGTGGTACGAGAGCCGCGCATGAGAGTAAACGTGCCACTCGTCTTACAGCCTGTTGTTGAGCTGACCGACTCTTTAATTTAGCCGCAATAAAGCCTCAACTTAAACCCTTGCAAATCTCTGCATAGAGTACCACGGAGTTCCTGTTTTGTACGTCCATGGAATGCACAACCATGTAAAGCACACCCCTGGAAAGTATAGCCAGACAGTTTGAAACCAATGGTTTGAAGTATATTTCAAACCATTGGTTTCAAAGGGGCATTCCCTACACGTGTTGACCTTGTACGACCAGTATGGTACAACCCTGGGATACGATCCACTTTCATGCTTTGTTTTCATGTACAAGTGCTATCAAGGGGCAAGTGCTGTGTTGCCATAGTATTTTACGCTATTAGTAAATTAATGTCAGTAGATTAGTTATTTATATCGGTTTTTGACAGGGAAAATAATCGCTTGGTTTTATTTATTTTGGGTAAAGCTCTGACATCAATCCTCCCTTTCTGGGTGCTAATTAAAAAACCTAATAATCTAACCTAGCCAAGACGGATTTGCCTAGGAAGATTTTTTCAGGCCAACATTAACTTAATGTTTGCATTACTTATCAATGGCATCTCTTGGATGAACGTATTAGAACTTGTTCAGTGCAAATGAGGCTCGTCCTCCTCATGCGACTACATTGCATCGACCAATGAGGGCTCAAGGATATCACAGATAATTCAAAGGTTTGTAATACTGGCTGTACTTTGGGATACTAGTAAATCTGTTGCACAGATTCTTACCCTCTGTTTCAAAATTAGCGAGTCGCTAAATCTAGCTCTGACATTTCTAATAAACAAAGGATAAAGGCTGTCAATGTCAACGATACATTGACTATAGTACAGAGTAGTAGGTAGATAGTACACAGAAGAATAAACTACCAGATATAGCTGCTAGAGTACACAGACGCAGCACCACAGATTACATTTTTTATCAGCGCAGTGTTATAAGCTAACCATAACGGGAGACCGTATTGTACGCCCATGCAAAGCACAACCATGGAATGCACACCCCTGGAAAGTACAGCCAGTATTACAAACCATTTGGTTTGAATTATCTGGGTGTGCTTTCCATGGTCGTACAATACGCTCCGTACAAACTAAACACATGACGGTATTGCACACCCCTGGAATGTACACCCCGGATTACAAACCAATATTCTCGACGCTCATTGGTCGAGAGTTCGTCATATCTGTGAGCTCTCATTGGTCGATGCGAATAAGTCGCATGACGAGAACGAGCCTCGTTTGCACTGAGCAAGTTCTAATATGTTCAACCAAGAGTTGCCATAGATAAATAATGTAAACAATAAGTTAATGTTAGCCTGAGAAATCCTTCCTAAGCAAATCCGTCTTGGATTGGTTAGGTTATTAGGTTTTTTTTTTACCACTCCGAAAAAGAGGATTGTCATCCGAACTTTATCCAACAAACTTGGGTTCAAATAAATAAAACCAACCGGTTAGTTCATCTGCAAAAAACCGACATAAATAACTAATCTACTTACTACATCTACATTAATTTACTAATAGCGTAAAATACTATGGCAACACAGCACTTACCCCTTGATAGCACTCGCACATGAAAACAGAGCATGAAATTGGTTCGTATTCCATGGCTGTACATTCCAGGGTTGTACAAAACTGGCCGTACAAGGTCAACACGTGTAGGGAATGCACGCCCAGGAATGTACGCCCAGTATTACAAACCAAGTATTTGAAACCAATGGTTTGTAATACTGGCTGTACTTTCCAGGGGTGTACTTTCCATGGTTGTGCATTCCATGGACGTACAATACAGGGACTCACCATA
The DNA here is from genome assembly GCA_958496245.1 of Perizoma flavofasciatum. Lineage (NCBI taxonomy): Eukaryota > Metazoa > Arthropoda > Insecta > Lepidoptera > Geometridae > Perizoma > Perizoma flavofasciatum. Next base: position 10,150,928 of record OY292431.1, read on the forward strand.
ACCACATCACATACCACATAAATTATAATACAAGTCATAACCTAACCACTACGTTTACTTTTTTGGCGAGGAGTTTGGTAGTCACCTAGCTACCATTAATTTTCAAGCCACATCAGTTTGATTGACAATAATGGTCATTAATATTCTAGAACTCTATAGTGGTATTGGCGGTATGCATTGTGCATGGAATGGTATGTTGACTTGAAGTCTTTATGCATTGATGTGTATAAGAGTTACCAAATAGGAGGCTCCAAAATGTAGAAATGTTATAATTACCCATTTTTACAGAATCTGGTCTACCTGGGCAAATAATAACTGCAGTTGATGTGAACACTGTGGCAAATGAGGTGTACAAACACAATTTTCCTGACATAAATCTCATCTGCAGAAATATACAATCCCTGAATCCAAAGGAAATAAAGCAATTAGACGTGAACACAATACTGATGTCGCCACCATGTCAACCTTTCTCCAGAAATGGAAAATATCTGGATAATAATGACCCTAGAGCCAACTCATTCATATATTTGATTGGAATTCTACCAGAACTGCACAATATTGAGTACCTTTTAATGGAAAATGTGAAAGGGTTTGAGAATTCAATTGTTAGAAAACAGTTTATTGAAAAACTGACTGAATGCAACTTTGTCTATCAAGAGTTTCTATTGTGTCCAATGTCAGTTGGAGTTCCAAACTCACGACTTAGATACTATTGCATAGCTCGAAAAAGTAGCTCTAGTTGGAATTTCAAAAGGAAAGATGAAATTGTATGTATTTTTATTTTGTGTAAGAAAACATTGTGGTGTGGAAGATGTAGTGACAATAGAAAAATGTATGCCAAGGTGGTTTTGCACATGTGGAAAGGATGGAAAAAAGGCTCTTCCTTTTATCCATCCAGCATGAATGTGACAGTTGGAAGGGGAAAACCTAGGTGAACATACTCTGACCAAATTGGTGACAGGTAAGAGAAAGACCAGGAAAAAAGCCAAGCATGCAGGATGAATGTCATGAGATGCAAAAGAGGTTTGTCACAATTGTAGCAAGTGGAAACAAGTGTGTTTATGTGAACTTTTTTTAATGTTATACCAAGACAAACAGGCTTACAACTCATTCGATGGAAAGCCATTACAGTCACCTATCTGCAATACCTGGGGAATTGCTTATGCATTGCCTGCTCTGATGGAAGTTTGAAGCGGGTCATGCTCATTAGAAAATTGTTAGGAAGCTTATTCCACAGCTTTTCTTTTAAAAGACAATGTTTGAATTTAATATTTCAATTCATTTCAGATGCTACAACTACCTAAAGAATATGAAAAACCTTATAGCATAGACTCAATATTAGAAAATGATGTTCCTGAAAAATATTTAGTGCCTCATAAACTGTTAAAGAGGGTAAACATTTTTGATATCTGTCATCGCGAGTCAAAAAGATCATGTTGTTTCACAAAGGCATATTCACATTACATAGAAGGTGCCGGATCATTCTACACTGATGCAAGTCCAGAAACAATTAAAGAGACTATTGAAAAAGCAAATTCCTTTGAACTGGGAAGTGACAAGTTCATTGGAGCTGTATCAGAACTAAGATTAAGATATTTCACTCCTAAAGAAGTGCTAGCACTTATGACATTTCCAAAAACATACAGTTTTCCTACAACTGTGACTACGAAACAATGCTACAGATTACTTGGGAACAGTGTTAATATTAAAGTTATAAGTGAACTCTTGAAAATACTATTTAATTGATAAAAATATATTTACTACAAACTAATGCTGTACATTTACAATTCTTCATCATCATACATTTTACAATGCAACCTGTAGAAGCACACGCTGGACATAGGCTTTGCCATGATAAACAATCTTCATCCCCCTTCATCTACAGTCTTCCTGCAGCCTTTCCAACTAATTACATTAAATAGACCCATTACTCAGTAACTGGCGGGCTCTCCTCTTGGCTCGATAGTTCAGTACTCGCAACCTTAACATCACTGCAACTGAAGATGCCGCACTAACAACAAATGACCATATTGTGAATTTCCAATAAGCCCTCTCCTCCAAATAAGCCACTCTATCACAGCTGAAAACAATAATACAAGAACTGATTTATACTTACATATTTTTTTCTGTTACTAAAATAGTAATAAATTTTTTTTTTATTCTTCTATGGTTAAGGACATACTATTATTTATAATATATTGCCCTTATGCTATCATAAGGGCAAGAAGATGATGACTTCTAAAGTTACAACTAGGCATATGGCCTACCTGAATACAGGGATTGTTTTATAACTACATGACATCATTGCTTGTTATTTAAGTAATAATAATTGTTGTCCAGCATTTTTATTATTTTCAACACTTCAAAAAAATGATGAGGTAAATGTCTTGTCTGTAATTTTACCAGTGCTAATGCCTTGTACATTACTGATTGGTGGCAGAAATAGGTATGATGGTACTAATACCCCAGACAAGCTCTTTCACAAGGATACTACTTTAAATTTCTACTTCTATTTTACCTTCTAGTGACAGTTTCACCATTTTCACATTTGAGTATTTCTTTGAAACTGGTGTGAATGCATACTCCTATGCTCTTACTTCGAATTTCAAAATCTGGAAAAAAGGTACAATATTTGTTTTCACTTTTTTACAACAACCAATTTGTATCTGATGCTAGAGTTGACAGGCCTACCCAAACGCCTCATCATGTTATGAGGCGTTTGGGTAGGCCTGTCAACTCAGTACAGCAGCAGTAAAGCTAAGACATTTCAGTTCTTAATACCTGAACAAGGATGGCATTCACTAATAATAGTGTATGGTTGGTGTATCCAACAAGTCGAATTATTTTCGGTCGGAAAAGTTTTGTTTTTCAATCGATGGCTGCCCGATAATGTGTCGGCTAAATGAGACTCTAATATTAGCACAACAACAGTCAATCTGGAACAAAAACATGGTATAAATTTTTTGAACTAACGCACACCTAAATCAGCTGATGAAATACAACACCTTGTAGAAGGTGGGAACTCACACTCCCAAACAGACTGTTCCAAGAAGCATGCATCTTTTTGAACAAGTCTCAATCATTATTTTGCTTAGATTTGATTTATATTTTCATTTTCCTATTGTTTACGCACACGTTACTGAACTGAGTGGTTCACAGCTAGTTTAGGGGTGTGGTAGTGAATGTTTAATTTAGCCATGGGTGTTTCGCGAACGAAAGCAGTAATGAAGTACTTCATACGTGAGATTTGCTTGTCATTTACTTCACTACTCATTCTAATGTGTCTCTAGTTCATTTAGTTCACGTGTCTTTTTACTTCAATGCTTCGTTTAGCATCACGCTCGACGAAGATAGAAAAAATGATGTTATGGCGTGTACACAAAGACTATTTTATTTTGCACAATTTTTTCAACAATAGAAGTGAGAGTACAGAGTGATAGCTGATATGGTATCTCTTTCTAAGAACTTGCATTAAAACAAACCCTTACGTCGTTGAGATAAAGTTCTTTGATTCTTGCTTAAGTAGATTGTTTACGTTTGTTTGGTTTTTTGATTATTAATATTTTATTTGAATAAGAAAGTCCTATTTTGCATTGTTTGAATTTAGTAAGTTATTTGCGCTTATTGCTGCGTCGTGTTGCTCATGTTACGGGTCAGTTTTATATGCAAATAAAAAATAGGTTAAGTCGTTTTATTAATAACTTTGAAATATTAATCAGTTTAATTAACAAAAGTAAATTGTACATATCTCAATTTTTAAGTACGTATTTATTATTATTATAAAAAACATATTGAATTTACCTACCTATATACCTATTTTATAGTAAAAATGTTTGCCCCTGGTTGACAGTCCTAAGCCTGTAAAGTACCTATGAAGGAAAATCGAGATATAAAAAATAAAAACATTTCATAGTTCATAGCACTAAGAAAGCAACTCATTTCGTTCATCCATTCATAATTCTCTAAGAACTAGACGGTATATCTGAAGTAAATGAACTACTGAACTAAATCAATGAAGTACTTCACTTAGCTAAAAGAAATACTTCATTCTTTTCTTTTCACTGACACATTCGTGCATGGCTAGTTTAATTGTATTGCTGATGCTGATTGCAAGCAAGACACAGACTACTATATGTACCAGGGATGCGTTAGAGTGTAGACGTGCAAGACGCAAGTAACGTAAGTCGTTGGGGTGTTATTTGAATGTAATTTTATCTTCAGAAAAAAAATGACAACTAAAATGTTTAGGTCATTGACAGTGATATAACGTACCATGTAAAGATCGTGAATGCTCTGGTTGATTTTCTATCATTAAACCGACATTATTCTTATTTTCACACCTCTGTATTGTTTATGAATGTATCATGGATCAAACGGACACTGGCAGAATTGTGACAACTAGCCATAGAAGCCATAATCAAGAAGTTGAAGTTGAAGTTGAATGCTACGCGACTCCATCTTGCCCCACTTTGGACAATTAACCGGTGGGGGGGGTTTAGTGGGTTCGAGTCCAACATACCCCCTTTCGCCACCCCCGTGGCAGAAGGGAAATTGCGTGGGCATTTTCCCCTTAAAAATAAAAAAGGAACACAAAGTTGACGACACTCTGTCTACGTTTTTCGCGCAATGCATGCTTGTTGTCGATCAAATGAAGATCTTGGCACTGGAGTTAAAAATGTAGGTATGAATCGGACAGTGAATTTGAAGAAGATTTACTTTTATGATAGCTTTAAATCACTTTAGAATATTATGTAGAAAAAATACGTGGTAGGAATATTTCCTACCACGCTTCATTTTTCATGGCGGTTGCATGCATTTTCGTAATTTTACATTAATTATGACAGGATACTGCCGAACCAGTTCATTGAATTCTTCCATCACTCATCTTCACAATGTAATATAATAACCGCTTTGTCGGCAACTAAACTCCCCAGTCAGCATTATCGTATTTACGTGTCCGACGTCTGAGACGTAGAACAACGTCTACGTGACAAGCACACGCCGTCGGACACGTGAAGTCACTTAAATCACTATCAAAGCAAACATGATACATTACGAATTGTAGGTAGGTATACGTCGTAGGCTCACCCACATCTCTGCGTAAAATAGGAACTACATTAGTCTGACGTGGTCCACGTACGCCGATCTCTAGATCGTGTCTACACGTCGGAGTCAAAACATGAAATAAATGGGATATTTTATGTTTTGAATAGCTGTGTAGAGCTACATCAGATCCACGCCACGTGACGCAGCGCTTTGTACGCCGACCCACCCAGCGATCCCAGTTTTTCGTCGGGTGGTGGAGGAGAGAAAACACGGGGTGTGCACACCAACTTTAACGTGTGAGACGTCTCAGACGTGTGCGTAGTTCCAGCTTACTAACTAACAAATAATAAGTTATAATGTACCTACTGAAGAAAAGTTCAACACAACAATTGTGCAAAAAGTTTTAATAAATAAATAAATGTGTAGTCGGCTCTATTTTATGTACTAATCGTACCTCGTATCTAAATTGGTTGCAAAAAAAAATATTACAATCCGATAAGCCGTTTCCAAGATAAATGGTAATAGACGAAACAAACATTACAACCTCTTACGGCAAACGCATATACATGCTACTGTAGTCGCGGGTAAAGGTGTTTGTTTGTCTACTTTCCAAAGATTTTGAACAACGCTGTCTTTATAGTCTAGAGTATTGCATTGATAGCACCATAGACAAGTTCATAAATGTCAGTCAACTTACTCAAACCTATTTTGGTACAGTCAGCGAAGTAGATAGAGGATACATAGAAAATAGAACAGAGAATAGAAAATACATCCTACTTTATTGCACACCAAATAACACAATGAGATTTTCTAAGTAACTAGGTACAGTGCTCAATTATATTAGTATTTGTAAAATATAAAATAAATAACTGGCATTCTTTAGAACCAACAGAACAGAGGGCCTATGCTGAGTAACAAAAACATTCAAAACTTGTCAATACGTTTTGACATGTCAAAAACAAATGGTCACCCACCATAATACCATAGATCCTCTAAAAACTATTCTTCCATACAAACTTTCACCCCCACTAGTCAATAATTTGACTTAGTCACTATCAATAAATAAATAGTGACTAAGTCACTATTTATTTATTGCTCAGTGGCTGTAATTCAAATTTTCAGGTTCTAACTTTAAAGAACAAAGACTTTCATATAAAGTATTTATAGGTGATTTTTGGAATTTTGCATTAGAAAGAAAAACTTTCTTAACTAAAAGAAAAAGTTGTTTAGAAATAGTAATATCGTGAATTGCAACTTTAAATGGAAAACACAGTCATTTTAATACAACCCACATCTGTCTATCAACTTTCAGCACCCGATTATTGTAAACAAAAAACATTAAAAATTACTTTTTACAGGATGGATCAGTTGAGCTATCTATAGATCGTTTGCAACGGTCTTTAAGGGTTTCTCAAAAAAGAAAAAAATTGAATCCTTATAGGTTCACTTCGTTGTCCGTCTCTCTGTCTGTCTGTCAAGACCCTATTTCTCAGGGACGCGTGGAGGTATCAAGTTGAAATTAATATGAAATACGCAAGTTTACGGCACCTTGAAGCTCTAAAAAAAATCAAGCTTCTGATTCTACGTAATAAAAAAAATACGACCATTTATGTGACATATTTTGATACTCGCATATACTTTAAAACCTATAGGGTACTTCCCGTTAACCTGGATCGTGAAATTTGTCATGAAGCAAAGTCTCATAGCACAGGTAAAGTAAAAAGTCCGAATATCGTTATTTGTAATATTATTGCATAAAAAAAAATTTGTGCGATTAGCCGATTACTAACTTACATTTGTAGTTGGAGAATTGACCGTGATGTATATCAATGTATAGGAGAACATTTTTTCAACTACAAAGTTTAGTTTGTCTATCAATCGGATTTAAATTTTCGTTAGAGCAATTTACCAAACATTGCTTTCATAGTTTATGAACTTGAGTAATGTTAATTATTTTGGTAAACATACAAGCTTGTACGGAAGCCTCGGTGCGCGTCCGGTTTTTTGTTATTTATTTTACGTAACTTGACAAGACCTGGCTGGTATCTGGCAACACTGAAGGGATGTTGTATGATTTGTTTATCTAACTGACTGTACATGCAAAGACATGAACAATATTTTTTTCAGCGGGCGCCATATTTGATGAAAACGTAAACGGAAAAGAAAGCGGTGTTTTTTCGTAAAAAGTTAGCGAAAGTACGAACTACGTACTAGTCATATGTAATTCATGAAGCTATGTGAGTGATACTATTTTTTACGCATTTGTCGTTTGACCTGAGTCGACAAATTTACGACCATGGCATTGCCCAACGAAAAACCCTTGGCTATTCGTCTTTTCGTGACCCATGTGGATGGAGAGGATCATTTTCTAAAGATATGTGGCCAGCTCGATAAGCAAGCGCCGTTGATGCTGGAAAGTTTGTTCTTGGCAGCTCGAGAGAACTTGGAAAAAGGTATAGGCGCGGTGCCTCCGGGTGGTATTCACGAAGGTGTTATTTGTGCCGCAAAATATAAAGATGGGACGTACTACAGAGCGAAGGTGATCAACACATCTAACATTTCCACTGGCCTCGTTGGAGTGCACTTTATCGACTACGGTAACAGGGATAATATTTCACTGAGCACAATCAGGTTTTTGGACACCTATGACCCGATGTTTCTACAGCTGAGAGGCCAGGCTACCGATTATTACCTGTCTCGCGTGGTTCACCCATTGGGGAGATGGGATGATTTCGTCCTGCAGAAGCTTCAGGGTCTGCTCTGTTACTCAGATTATCCTGCCACTATAGATTCTAACACACCCATCCCATTGATCTCTATTACATTCAAAGGCACTGATTTAGCACAACACCTTGCATCAATACGTTTTGGGGTTGCAATACCAATATCTCAGCAAGAAGTGTTGATGGCTGAGAGCCAGCAACTACCTAAGTGGCAACCTAACTTGCCTAATGATCCACAGGCATACTCAGAACATGTACCATTTCTGCTGAATCAAAACTTCCCTTCAAACCCTGCATCAACAATGAGACAGCAACATAATGCTCCTATGCCATTCAATGGCAACATGCCAGTTGCATCTTCCCAAATAAGTCAAAGACTACTAGTCAACAAGGTGTCAAGGAATACGGTCAACTTGAAGGCACCTGCAAGGCAACCAGGACAGGTTGCCTCACAAACTCCTCCAGTCTCAGTCCCGGCGACTCCCTCACCTGGATTATTGATGAAAGCACCATTATCTAAACCTTCATCTCCAAAAAAATCATCCACCTACAAAAGCAGACTACTCGAAGCCAATTCCCAGCACAAAGTGTTTGTCTCATATGCAGAGGAAGGCCCTGAACTGTTTGCCGCACAACTGGCAACTGATTGCAATAGACTGCAAGAGATGATGGATGAGATCAATAAAAGACCGCACAGCAGTCTTGCAGAGCCACCTATGATTGGAACAGTCTGCCTTGGACGGATGTCAGGAGATCGTATAATCTGTCGAGCTATTGTGATGAACCTGTCAGGATCACAGTGTAAACTGTTCTTTGTTGATTTTGGGGACACAGAAATGGTTTCATACTATGACATATTTGATATTCCCGAAGAGTTTGTGAAGCCAAATGTGTTTGCGATGAGATTCTGTCTCTCAGGAGTCAAGAAACTGGAAAAAGGTCCCCATCTAAATGAGACATTCAAGCAGCTGGTCAGTGGGAAACTTTTGACTTTAAAAGTTGTTTCACCTGAAGGGCCACCTTTGATTCAGTATGGGGAACTTTACATTGATAATAGAAATGTGCTGGAGGTTCTTATGGCCAATATGAAGGATAAGTTACAGTTCAGATGGATGGAAATGCTTCCATTAGGGACGAAGCAATCGGTGCTTGTGTCTTATGTGGACAGTTGTATTAAGTTCTACGTCCAATTGTCGGATAAGATTGATGACTTAACTGCAGTGATGGATGCTGTGAAAATCCATTGTGAGAATAGTACATCGCCAGGGGAACTACCTGTGGGGGCGGCCTGCTGTGCTCGCTTCCCTGATGACGATAACTGGTATAGAGCAAGGGTACGAGACACTAAAGGAACGAAAGTAGTTGTGGCCTATGTGGACTATGGAAATGAGCAGGAGGTTGAAGTTTCAGACCTGAGAACCATAACTGCAGATTTGGTCAAGCTACCAGCGCAAGCATTGAAATGTGCCTTAAAGGTGAGATCAGTTTTCTATATTAGGTCACTATAATTGCTGTGTCACTGACATTAGTATTTACCAGCTTAAAGGTATGTTGCTGTTTGAAAGGTTTTTCATCAAACTATTCTGGGAAAAAACAGCAGTGTTAAAAGATTTAATGTGCTTGAAGAGTTTCATGCAGATTGTAGCCTGTCTGAGTCTGGTTTTATGACTTAGCTTATCTTTAACAGAATGTTGATAATGTCATTGTCATCATATTACTTTTGCTTGTTCATATTTTAAAATGGGAATTTTCATGTACAATTTTCATACAAAGCTAAAGGTACCAACTAAGTTTGTACCTTTAGCTTTGACTCGTTTCCAGAGTAGGTAGTATGATAAATATGAATATGATGATAGTTTTTAGGAATAACGTTTTTGGTTGCTATGCTAGTTTGCTATGACTGTTAAATTTTTCATAGGGTTTTGAAAACAGACCAGTTGAGTCAAAAACATCGAACCAACTAGAAATGCTGGCATTAGAAAAGACGCTAATGGCTAACATTGTTGGAGTCCTATCCAGCGATACTATGCTTGTGACTTTGGTGGATGATACAGTCAGTCCCCCACTGGATGTGGCAAGAAAGATGAACCAACTCTCACAGCCAAGAAGTTCTCATGAGGTGAGTCAAACATAAGATAAAGGTTCATCCTAGATAACACAATTAATTTCACACAGTTCTATGAACATGAAATTGTATGAAGCAATGCCAAAAGAGTGTCTGTCTGGACCTAAATAATGTTTTTTTTTTTAATCTATTAATATTATAAAGAGGTAAAGTTTGTATGTAGGGGGTAATCTCTCATCCGATCTCATAAATTATAATCCAATACATAGAATGTACTTTCAGGCTGAATGAAGGCTATATATTATTTTTTACTTACTTTAGAACTTAGTCTCGAAGAAATATTGTTACGGAAGAGCGAGATCTCCTACCACAGGTATCTACATACTTAAAAGGAGATTTAAAACCCAAATATGTAGATTAAGTTACTGAAATAAACATTTGAATTTGAATTGAATTATAACCTTTGTGGTGATCAATTTTGCAACGTAAGTTGACCGAAAAACGGTTGAGCTTTGCAAAGCATTGAATCTTCAATGCTTTGCTCAAACAGTTGTAGGCTAATAGCACTTGCTAGTCTATCTATACTGAAAAATACAGGGAGGGAACTAGGCTGTTACGCACAGCTATTGTTCAGGCTGCCAAGTTGGTTGGCTGTGACAGTGTCACAGCCAACCTCGGCCGCCCTCGGCCCTCGCCCGACCCAACGAGTCGCATCGCCCGAATGAAATATGCAAAAATATTTCATTTTCAGAATATTTCAAATCCGACTGGTAGTTTCAGAGGTGGTAGGTAGGCCACCGACTGGTGGTAGGTAGGCGCGTTAGCAAAACAAAGATAATTTTATTACTGTAAAATATTACTTATCTTATTAGTCAATACTATTTAATTTCTAACTTACATGCATCTAATAGGATTTTATGGGATATCGTCGCCGAGCCTTTGTAAGTTTTTAAAGTCCATTGTTTAAATTGTTAGAGCTTATTTTTGGAAGTTTTCCAATTACAGTCATAATGACAGACCTCTCGCTTTTCCTTGATAAAATGATAAAATTGATTGTGGCGTCGATTCTCTTGTGGTGTACAAGAGAATCGACGCCACAACTAAACTTAATTTAAACTGCCGCCGCTCTCTTTAACTGATGGAGCACGCAAGATAGGGATGGCAAGAATTTTACTCCTGTCAAATTAGTTTACTGAGTAAAAGATAGCGATGGATAAAATTAAGTTTAGTTGGTGTATTAGAGAATCGACACCTTTGAAGGAAACGCATGTTTTCCCCCTATGTAACCTAGATTTTGTTTGAATCTTACCAAGACATTACCACGATATAACAAAATATTTTTTTATCGCAGCCAAAAGCGACCACTCCTGTCCGCAAGGACACGCCAGAAACCTTTAGTTCCCCAGAAGAAGGCCAGTCGGATGACGGGCGAAGAAGGAGTTTTAGAAGAGAGAAAAGTTTTAAAGACGAAAGGGCAAACCGACCGCCTAGGGAAGATAACTCAGATTTTGCTCAGAGAGGGGGCAGTTTTAGGAGCAGGTTAGTTCATTCGCTTTTTATTTGCGAAATACCTACATATAAGGGCTCTTGTCAAGGAAAAGAGCCCGTATATGTATTTGGGGTAAGAGGTTGTTGCTTTGTTTGTCTGTTAGCATTTCTCTTCGAAAGGTCTTTTAAAATTTTGCTGGACATTTTTTCACACAGTTGAAATATTATAGTACACTTTCATTACAAATTATACTTTTTTATCAAGCTATATTTTTTTTTTAAAGTGCTTTTTAAAGATTCTTAGGCGTATATGAGCTTTTTCAAATCTTTGAATGCAGTTATATTTTTTAGAAAAATCGGTGACGGTTCAAAATAAATCAAGTCATTTAGATATTTTTGATATAGGTATTGGATTTCTCTGACATCATATTATAATAACTTTGCCCTGACTGTCCCGTCTCAAAGAAATACAAATCGTAATAATACAGGTTGCATACAATGATCATCACTATTCATATTGTAAAAACGGGAATTTTCACGTACTGCACTATCGGTGAAGGCACCGACTAAGTTTCGTCTCAATCCGAGAGTCTTCATCAGGATGAGTGGTCGCGACTTTCTCCCTCCGCGTTGACTTATTCACTCGTGAATGAGTCGAAACTTAGTCGGTGCCTTCACCGATAGTGCAGTACGTGAACATTCCCGTTTTTACAATATGAATGATCATCACGTTTCATATTTACGCAATCTACCATATTGTGCTACTTCCGAAATGTGAAATGAACCGTTTGACATAAAACAATATGTAGTAAGGTGCTAATTATGTATTGGCTAACAGCCAACACTGCCCACGTTAAAATATCGTACTAATTTTGATGAGCAATCTATTTTGATTTGCCTATTTCCTCGTATGAAGAATTTGACGAGTCAAAGGTTCTCAGAAAGGATTTTTCTCACAGCTCCTATGCTCGTTCTTCAGACTGTTTATTTTTTGGTCATCTTGCTCACTGACTGAGTAGTATGGGCGGTCCTGTTAAGGGTCTTAAGCACCAGTGTCGTCTCCTCTTTTCGAGCATACTCAACAAATATAAAATGTCTTTCATTCAACTAAGTTTCGAATGTTATGCGTAAGGTTAGATAAATAAACTGACTTACAGTTTACGTACCTATTTTTACGCAGGTACTTTACATAGTTGCGTAGCTTAGTAAAATGATTATCTGAAATCCACTCATGTTTTGTCTAATATCGTGACATCAAAATCCAATTGCGTAACTTAGTAAAATGATTATCTGAAATTCACTCATCTTTTGTCTAATATCGTGACATCAAAATCCAATTGCGTAACTTAGTAAAATGATTATCTGAAATCGACTCATCTTTTGTCTAATATCGTGACATCAAAATCCAAACAGATAAGAATTTAAGCTTGCACGTACTTTTTCGTTACAAAAAAACCGTAATAATAGCGCTTTGAGTCATGGCTGTGATGGCCTTCGAATCGGTTCTTTGAACTCATAGCAGTCAGAAATCGGATCGTTTTGACTGCGAAAACTGGAGTAGTAACTTTACTGCGGTCTAAGAGTTATGTATCGGCGCAGGTAAAGTTCTAGGAAACTAATCAGTGTTTATGTATCGAGATCCAGTGTTTATTGCTCGTGTAAGTGCTCTTAAATTGTGTAGGGAAACGTAGTGAGGAAATCGGTAATGGAGGCAGTGAAAAAAGGAAAAAGGTGGAAAACATGTGCCTGAACGGAGCCTAAGAGGGGCACTGAATACATGTTCAACAATAGCTCCTTGGCTGTTACGAGGTCCTTTTCTGGGCCACTATACCTCCAAACTGGTCATGGTTACTCCAGTAACAGTATGAAGTTATGTGAGGTGTTTTAAAAACTTAACCTATTTAACTACACTTGTGTTGTACAAATATTATTAAACCATTTGTTAATTGAAAATAAATGGTTGAATACTGAAGTGGTATGATACAGATCTCAACAAATTTCATAATAGGGCACATTAATTAGTAACATTTTCGGTGTAATTTCTAAAACTAACTAGAAATGGTGAAACTAGTGTAGTAGTTATAGAGTGATTATGAACAAGGATGTTTATGTATAATCTATGACGCAGTTGCTGTCATCAGATTGAGTTGACATATTGCATACCTGTCAAGTTCCGATGGCAATGCATTATTGTGGTGACAGCGAGCGAAGGCCGCCATTACCAGGACCTTATTGACCTTTGTGGACGGTGGAACTCTTCGACGTCTCATTTTGATCCGCTTGCTTGGCACCGAATGTCATAAAAGCTTATTAAAAATTCGCGACGGAAGAAGCCCGCATATTATACACTTTTGGGGTATAATATTGTGTTTGTTTGTGTGTTAGAATTCAACTCTGAATGCTTTATCCTAATGTACAGCGTTTTTTAGCATTCTGTCTAGAATTGAAGGTTCTTAGACATGTTATGTCAGTAGGGGGCGCTGTAAATCTGCAATAGATAATAAGATACACGAGTCAAGGGTTTATGTAAAAACATTTTTTTATGTTTCTACAATAACTTATAGGTCGTTAGGTACAGTTTAGTTTCGTTCAACAGAGACAAAGAAGGCTTTGATCGCACGGCCCCGGGACGACATAGCGAGAAGAATGGCGGTAGACCCGATCGAGGCGATAGAAATGACAGGAATGAAAGGTTAGTGCTTATCACACCGCAAGAATTTGTTCCAGCAATTTGTGTGTCCATACAATTATAAATATTTATAGTCTGTGTGTATAACCGTAAGGTTGGTTGGACCATGGGAGGATGGAGAGGTGTCCATACAATTATGTGGGCAAAAATTTTACCCGCGACTACACGTGCCCGTATTACATGCGTTTGCCGTAAGAGGTTGATGCCTGTTACCATTTATATCGAAAATTACTTTCTATTGTAATCAATCAATCGATTTTTATGTTTTCAAGATTTGTTTACCTGGATAACCTTCACGATGCCAGACTTTCGGTCGGAAGCTCTTTCTATTCTATGTTTACTGTAAAATGTTTTTGAATTTGTTCATGTTTCATGCCACAAGGTTACAAAATTTGCGCGATAGGTAAGTCTTCTTTTGTCTAAAATTATATTCTCACCTCAACCAAAGTTCACCAAAGTTTACTTATCTAACAAGAGATGATGAAAGCGATAGGTCTCATTGCCCTTTCATGGCTTAAAAGGCCTAATCGAGAGTGGCATGTCATGTTTAAAAACACCATTAAATTTTAAAGGCTCAGCGACAAGCGACACACTGCTTTCTATACATTTTCTTTGTATTTTTATGAAGATACATAGAAAATGTTTAGGAATCGGTAATGTCACTTGTCGCTGTCGCCTGTCGCAGCTGCTTGTCGCCGGTGAACGACTACAGCCTTAACCGAAGGCTTAAAGCGAAACGACCATATCGAAACGAACGAGCTCTCGGATTGCACGTTAGGATGCGGCGAACGCAGCTCTCAACTACAATTCGAGTCCAAAATTGGGTTGATGCAGGCCCGCCCGTGCTTGCGCGATATCAATATTAGCCGTTTAGAATTTCTTTTAAAATTGGTGGTGTTCCGTAATACCAAAAATGATGACTGAAAACTTGTTGTATATTGCACATCGTGTTGTTATTCTGTAACTAGACAGTATAAGCTATGTACCTAATCAAACAATACATAAGATATTGTTGCTTTTAATACGAAACAAATAAGATGAAAATAAGATTGTAAGACTAAATATGCAAAATGCGATTCGTTTACATTTAAGTATTTTGAAAAAATATATATCCAGGTACCTAGATAATTACTATTCGAATACAAATAATAGTATAATATGGTGGAAATAAGCTCTAATTACAAATGATTTTGGTATTACGTTTGTATGGGCATTTTATCCTCCGCTGGCCTCTTAAGGTAAGGTATGTATAAGTTCCAAAGATACATAAAACCTTTTGATAATAGGAGAGGTCCGAAACCATGGGAGACCAATAAAACATCGCCCCCTCAGAATGCGGGTTCCGAAGACGGATGGGAGGAATCCTCCGCTCAGCCGTCCTACCAACACCCTCAAAGGGGATTCAACAGGGATAACAATAGGGAACGTGACAGCGACAGGGAGAATTTCCGGAACAACAGAGATAGGTATGTAAAAGACAATATTTTAACTTAACGAACATGCCGCACCTTGAGCCCCCAAAATATAACATAAAATTAAGATAGTGTTAAATTGTTTAAAATAAGATAACAGTCACACCTTAAGAGAATTAACTGTACTGCAGAGTTATCTCTTCAGATCCATATTAATATTGTGATGTCTGTAGTTTTTTTTTAAACTTGCTCATGGTTCAACTAAACGACCCCTTACTTTAGGTGTACACTTAAACTTGGGTGTCGATGGTGAGAACGGGCATTTGAAACAAAGCATTATATCTGTACAGTTTTGTTCAAATATCTTAGGCAGATTTTTTTTTTTAAAACAATGACAGTTTTGAATGCGATTCGACAGAAGAAAACCTAGGTCGGAACCGCACGATAAACCTGGCCAACGGCCTAATTGGAAGGTAGACGTCGGAGGCGCGGGTAGAAGGCTAAGGCAAGCCACAGAAGAATCTTCAGCCGATACCCAGAACGCCAGCGTTCAAAGAGGTTCTGTCCAGGATAGACTGAAACGGTACCGTCGTAACTCCCCCCTCTCTTCCCTCCTCTCCCCCTCCCCCCAACCTAGGGTGCCTCATGGCATGTATTTTACGGGTTACCTCCTCCTTATGGGAGTACCCTTAAAGGAAAAGCCAAGTATGAAAAAAATTAAATAATATGTTTTTGAAACATAGATCACGGAACAATAACAACTTCTGTTGATTTCTATGCCGGCTACTTTTCCTCGGAAGAGTATGTTTTGATTTCATCCGTAATTTGCTAAAAATCTACCGACAGGCTGATTCTGTTAAAGTTTTTTTCAGCAAGATCGTTTAGGGCGGTATGTGATTAATTCTTTAAATGTCCTCTTCTGGATATGACTGTTTTTATATTTGAGCGCTTTTTGTTTCCACACAGTTCGCCTAAACGAGAAAAAAAAGCTAATAGAATCAGCATACCCTTAAAAGATTTTGAATTCATATAATCTGTTGGATTGTATAATAATGAGAACCGGCATTTTAATGGTAACCCGTAAAATAGGTGGACACCCGTCTACCCTGCCGTACGATACGCTTTCACACCCATCAATATTAATGCTTTATCAATCCACTGTTAATTCTAACTGCGCTAGCGTGTTCGGAATACGAGTAATTACATGCATTCAATGCTAAATTCTAGTTAGGCACGCGTTTCTCATACTCAACTAATTATTTTGCGAACAAATTAATATTTAAAAAAAACACTAATAACTAACTGCAATACCCATGATTGATCCAATACTCAGTACGCAGATCACGTCCAAGCATTACATTTGGCACATTTCCTCATTTTGCATAGTAGTTAACATACAATAGCTGTATGAGGGTACGTAAAAAAAAAACATGCAGTATTGCCTGATTCTTCTAGACTTAGTCTAATGTCTGACGTAATTTCACTTCCAAATTTTTTAATTAACGTAGATTTTAACTGAGGTTTCTATACGATCCGTGTGATTTCAATGAATAAAAACCTAATGACTATGAATTAAACTTATGCTATGTCTTTTTTTAAACATTTTAGATAATTCGACTCAAGAAATATTCAGTAGATATTAATACAAGTTTGATATTTTTTGGGGTTTTATTCAAACTTTAGATTTCGTTTATGTATTAAATATATGTTGCTCGTTTAAGCAGTATTGTTATGGGAACTGTGATGATCAATAATGTACATCTTGTAATAAAAACGATGATAAATAAAGCATTAATAGTTGATTCAGCGTTACCTCGCCCTGTTTGCTTGTCACGTTTGGTTGCGTATCACTTGTATCGAGCACTTTCAATATCTCATTATATGCTCGTTTCGAAATTCCACTGCACTCGTCTTATCGTTTTCGTTTCAGCACGATTTTTTTTGCGTTTTCAATCATTATTACATTCGATTAATTTCTATTTTGTGAAGCTTGGTGTGGTTTTGTTTGGCGTTTCAAATAAAATACTTAATGTCTTGATCTGTTTTTCAATGCTTAATATATACTCATGTCTTGTTATCGTTTTTTTTATCTAAGCTTCCGTTTGATATAATGTCATCCTGCTAGCACTTTGGCCATTAGAAGTAAAATAGTGAGTGATTTTAGAATAAAAAAACATTCGTTCAAACGTTCAATTAAACGAAAATAAGTTCACTCAATTTACTTCGACTGGTCAAAATGGTACCAGCATATAGCTTTTTCTTACCTACACGTTTAATATATGAACTAAACCGTTTAACAATCGCAACAAAAAATAATGAGTTATGGCGTGCACATAATGCTAGTAACTGGAGCATGTAAAAAGCGAATTAATATTGATAAAATCTTGAAAAAAGATGCACATAATTTTTTTATAGAATGTTTCTAGAAACATGCATTATGCTCTGCCGCCATTTCAACAAGAAGCTATTGCAAATAAATAATCTCCTTTCAGCGATCGATTCAATCAGCCCGAAGAACGTGAGGAGAGAAAGAACGATGAATGGGGCAACAGGAATAGAGAGAATCGACCGCCGAGAGAGAATCGACCGCCCAGAGAGAGTCGACCGCCGAGAGAGAATCGCGAAAGACGCGAATGGGACGAGAAAAAGGAAGGCTGGGGAGAAAAGAATGATTGGGCCTCCAAACGAGACTTCAGAGACAGAGGCGAGCGCTCCGAGCGCCCCGAACGTAGTGACAGACCGCCCCGAAGCAACTTTTCGCCGCGCGACCGAGCTGAGAAATCCTACGGCTCAGAGAAAAGCTTCAAGTCCCAAGACAGCGGAGAGCGCTCCGGCCGCGCCCCGCCCTTCAAACCCCGTAGCAAATTCACCCAAGTCCAATACAAAGAACTGCCCGATCCTATCTCCCCGGACACTCCATTCGCAGAACCAACCGTCGAGCTTGGGGCGCAGCACGAAGTCTCTGTCACCTGGATCGTGTCCCCCGAGAGCTTCTTCACGCAGATACTGTCGTTGCAACCGAAATTCCTCGAGATGATGCACCGAATCCCCGAGATATACAAAGGCGTGAAGCCTTACACGGGGGAACTGCCTGTCGGGGCGACGGTTCTGGCACGCTATCCCGCCGACGGAGTGCTATACCGGGCGACAGTCGTATCCGTCCAGCCGTTCTCCAAATTCATCGTGCGTTACGTTGACTTTGGGAACAAGCAATTGGTCGATGTACGGGATATCTGGCAGCTAGATAGATCGTTGCTGGAGCTACCTAGAATGGCGATCCATTGCTCTCTGATCGGCGTAGCGCCGAACGACGGCGAGTGGAAGTCTGATTCGGGGATCGATCTTTGTTTCAACGCGCCGCGCTACCAGTGCGTGTTCCAGGAGTGCGCAGAGGAAGTGTACAAGGTCTCGCTGTGGAATAATGGTGTGAGCGTCGCTGATACGCTGGTCGAGAAGGAACTGGCTAAGCTATCTGAACATCAGCCGTCTGTCACTTTGAAAGGTGAGAATACCAAACCGGATAGTGTAACCCATCAGGGTGTCTGGACAAAAACCACTTTCTGTTGACATTAACGCCTTCGCAAAGATTGAATTGTATGGTAATGACATTAGTTGTGGAAATGTCACGTGACAGCTGCCAAGGTAAAAGTAAGCGTGAGGTATTTGTCTAGCATCCAGGCCTCCAAGACGATGTTTTGTCTACGGAAGAAAATACATAATGACTTCATTATCTCTTTTCTTTCACACAAAATGAATAAACACCTGACAGTCACAGGACCGATAAAGCAGTGTAGGAAGGCCCCCACCCGATGGACCTGTGGTAATTTGTTGTCTTTTCAGACGAGCCGATCGACATGACGATCATTGTCGGCCAGCAGATCATGTGCCGCGTCACCCACGTGGAATCATTCGACAAGTTCTATATTCAGCTCGACGTTGAGAAGGCGGCTCTGGTGGAGGAGACTATCGCCAAATATGACGCGACCAAAGTAAGTTGCCATTATGCAAACCAAATGTTTATCTACGCGATGCGAATGTTGAAATGGATGTGTGGAGTTAATATAATTGACAAAATAAGGAATGAGTATATCAGGGGAAGTGAAAAAGTAGCACCCGTGACGGAAAAGTTGAGGAGTAATAGGTTAGCATGGTATGGGCATGTAATGAGGAGGGAAGAATGTCATATTACGAGAACAATGTTAAATATGAAAGTGGATGGAAATAAAAGCAGAGGTAGGCCAAAGAAAAGCTGGATGGATTGTGTAAGAATGACATGGTTAAGATAGGAGTGAGTACTGAGATGACGGCTGATAGAGGAGAGTGGAAGAAGAAAACATGTGTCGACCCCACGTAATGTGAGATAAGGACAAGAAGATGATGATGATGAAATGCTTATCTACGCTAATGTTAAAACTGTTAAAAGAGGTAGTCTGTAAGCTTAGATGTAGGAGATAATCTCAGAAACTTCAAAAATTCTTTCACCAATATTTTAAATGGATCTTCAGCTATATATCTTGTTAAAATAAAAGGGTTATTTTAAGAGACCAATTTCAACATACGACGAAGAAACGGTCGAGCGTTACTTACGAACTGCACGGGCAATCCCGTGGACAGAAGTTAGTTTATAATAAAATCATTCCACTTTATTTGTATTGTTTTATGTAAAAAATATATTTAAAGTAATTCCTAAGTAAAGATTTCGCCTTTCAAAATGATCACATTTTTTTATGTGTGTAACAGTACTGTACAAATCCAAATCAAATAGGTGAGGTAGGTTCGTGTAAGAAAACCAACTCGGTAGAAGCAAGCAATAAATTTATCCTAATAGAACTGAGGTCATGTATCGTCAAAACACTTCGATAGCGCGATGTAGAAATGGGCTCATTTTAGCAGCGCCATCTAGTTTTAATTCACACAAACTTTTAACACCCAGCGTATCTACTTCCTACTTACTTTACATTTAACAAGTACTAACCAAATTTAACCGTTAAAGTAAAAAGAACGTACTCTGACCCAATAGGAGACATTCTAGAGAAAGGCCAGGTCAGAAGTACACTGAACCGCCGAGCTTGTGTGAAGAACTTGATGAGGATGAATGAAGCGAAAGAGGTATGCCTGCATCGTAGCTAGTAAAATCCGCGGTCTCTGTCTACCCCTCCGGGAAATAGGCCTGACTATATGTATGTAAAGAAGTTATTTACTAACAGTGCCAATCAAATTTCAGCTAACACCACCCAGCGTGGACATTATAGCCGACGGCACACACTGCACGGTGAAACACGAAGGGAAGATATACCGCGCGATATTACAGGATGCCTCGGACCTTGCCAACATACAAATGATCCTACCCGATTACGGGAATACCATCACAACCTCTGTGGAAAATGTAAGTGTTCCTACTCATCACACTGTCACAAAGTCCTTTTCAATGGCTTAAGCCACTAGTGAGCAAAAAAGAATCACCAACGAAAATATGGCGTCTGTGGACAGTGTAAGTATTTCTTTTCACCACACTGTCACATAGTCCTTTTCAATGGCTTAGCCACTGGTGACCAAAAAAGAATCAGTGGTGAAAAGATGGCGTCTGTGGACAATGTAAGTGTTCCTTCTCACCACGCTGTCACATAGTCTTTTTCAATGGCTTAAGCCACTAGTGAGCAAACAAGAATCAGTAACGAAAATATGGCGTCTATGGACAATGTAAGTGCTCCTTCTCACCACACTATCCATAGTTCTTTTCAATGGCTTAAGCCACTGGTGACCAAAAAAGAATTAGTGACGAAAAGATGGCGTCTGTGGACATTGTAAGTGTTCCTTCTCACCACACTTACAATGCGATATCATATAGGACTTGTGATATCATATAGGATATGTACAAAGGCGAACTTAACCATAACCTAGAGTTTTCTCCCAGCAAACTTTTTTTTTTAAATTCTGTCCATGAAAGTGAACATATTCTGCAAAAAAAATGAGGCGTATTCCCAAATAAAATTTACAAAACAATTTGAAATTTTTGGACTTCTTGTATCTATAGACAACTAACTTTTGCCCACGGCTTCGCCCGCGTAGTACCCGGATAAAGAGTAGCCTATGTGTTATTCTGATGTATAAGCTATATTACTGTAAAGTTTCATCAAAATCCGTTCAGTAGCTTTTGCGTGAAATAGTAACAAACATCCATCCTCACAAACTTTCGCGTTTATAATATTAGTAGGATTTAAATATTTTTAATTTCAGATCATGATCCTACCTTCTGACCTGAGCGTTTATTACTACCAATCGTTGCATTGCTCTCTGAACAACTACACGGCGGACTCGACGAAGTTAATGTCGCTCGAAGAACTAAAGGCAAAACTCACAGGAAACAAATTTATTATTTACATCAACGATGTAGATGGGATCACGTAAGTAATACGGTTTAAGATCATTTATTTCTCAATAAGATTTACATAACAAAGTAAAAGCCAAGTACCAAGTAAAGTAAAAGTTTATTTTGACCAAAAACTACACAGCTACATTTAAAATTGGTATCTATAAGTCCTACTAGCTTCTGCCCACGGCTTCGCCCGCGTGATACCCTGGTTAAAAAATAGCCTATGTGTTATTCTGATGTATAAGCTATATTACTGTAAAGTTTTATCAAAATCCGTTCAGTAGTTTTTGCGTGAAAGAGTAACAAACATTCATCCTCACGAATAAAGTCAAAATGTTTTTGTTCATTGAAATCACAAGGATCATATAGAAACGTCAATTTAAAACTACGTGAATTTCAAATTTGTAATTGAGTTTACGCCGATTCCTGGCGCGCGACCAAGCCTAGAAGAATCAGGCAACAAACTCTGCTTGGTTATTTTTTTGATGATCCTTGATTGATGATGATATTTGTCTCGGGTCTGGGTGTTTTCTATGCATAATATGTATGTATACAAAAAAAATGTATATAAGTAGTATATCAGTCATGTAGTTCCCATAATACAAGCTCTGCTTTGTTTGGGGCTAGATGTTTGCTGTGTGAAAATGTCCTGCATTGTTATTGTTATTATTTTTTAATTATCCTTTCCCATCTATCTTCTTCGCGTCTCTTATACATCGCCTTAGTGGGGCGAGTCGAGAGACTTTAGGAGTTCTCGAGGCAGTGGTCGCTCTCTATATGTCAATATTTATTTTCCAGCTTGGTGTCAACCCTATACGACGCCGTAACTGGCCGGAAAGTGGCAATATTCGAGCCGGACGACGGAGCGTACGACGAAGTGCTGACCCTGTGTATGCGCTCGGTATTCAACTACAACTTCGGCATGGCGTACATATCGCACGCGGAGAATCTGAACGAGATATATCTGCAGAAGGCTACAGACGGTGACAAACTGGCATCGCTGCTGGATGAGCTCTACAAGTTTTACGAAGAAGGTTCGTGTGCTAACATAACAGACGTGCCGAGACATAACGGGTGAAAAGCAGTAATGACATTATTACTGGAAATATTTAACGTGTACATTTTTGTTAAGTTTTACGAAGAAGGGACATAACAGACATGCCGACCCTGAGACATAACGGGTGAAAAGTGATATTGACATAATTACTGGAAATCATATTTAACGTGTAAATTTTTGTTAAGTTTTACGAAGACGGTTCGTGTGCTGGCATTACAGACATGCCGACCCTGAGACATAACGGGTGAAAAGTCAAATTGATATAATTGCTGGAAATCATATTTGACAAGTAAATTTTTGCTACCACGGCACTCTTAGTTCCTAATATAAAAAAAAATGATTTTTTTTGTCATCAGGAACTCCCGAACCACTAACAAACTTCGACGTGGACGGAGCATGTGTTGCCAAGTCTGCCGACGAAAACTGGTACCGCGCCACCATAGTCAGCATCGAGGACACCCTGGCGAAAGTACAATTCACGGACTACGGCAACTCCGAGACCGTCCCGAAGGACTCACTCAAGAAACTCGACGCTAAGTTCATGGAACCATGCGCCTTAGCGCTAGTCGCTAGCTTAGGGCTTGTCGCGTTGCAAGAAAACGCGCTCAGTAACCTCACAGAATGGTGCACCGAAAAGGAAATCCAAGTGACGCTTAGCTGCGGAAGCGACGGCTGGCTGGCCAATCTCCACCTAGGCGGCGTCGATCTCTCCATGAAACTGATAAACGAGAAACTCGCCACACCACAGGTCGCGTCAACCGAGGAAAAACAACCGGAGGAACAAGCGGCCCCGGTCGAAGAACCGATCTCCC
Organism: Perizoma flavofasciatum; assembly: GCA_958496245.1. NCBI lineage: Eukaryota > Metazoa > Arthropoda > Insecta > Lepidoptera > Geometridae > Perizoma > Perizoma flavofasciatum. The sequence goes on from OY292431.1 coordinate 10,174,593, forward strand.
GTCCCGCAGGCTGCACGCAAGTCTACATCAGCCATATCGACACACCCGGCCACTTCTGGCTGCAAATGCTCGAGAAAGTCGACAAGATCGACGAGATCCAGGCGGAATTGCAAACCAACGCAGAGTCTTACCCGGAAATCGAGAACCGCGAGATGGGAACCCCTTGCATCGCTAAATACCTGGCGGACGAGCAGTGGTACCGCGCAGAGATCCTAGACGCTGATGCGGACATAACTACCGTCCGTTTCGTCGACTACGGAAACACTGATGTGCTCGACAACCAGCCGGGACTTATCAAGGCCATGCCGGAGAGCTTGAACGCAATCGAAAGATTCGGGGTCCGCGCCAGCGTCAACGCCGTGCCAACGGGAACCGGCGAGTGGTCGGAGGCTGCGACTGAGTCGTTCACAGAGCTCGTAGGCGATCTATCCGCGCCCGTAGACGCACTGATCGTCCTCAAAGACGTCACGACGTATGTGGATATCTACGTCGGCGGACAGAACATCACCGACAAGCTGGTTGCAGAAGGGCACGCCGCGCGTTCCGAGGAGGCGGTATGCGGCGACTTCCCGTCCTGCTTCGCGAGCCACGTGAACTCGCCCTCGGAGTTCTGGATCCAGCTCGAATCAGCCACGACAGAGCTGCAGGTCATGGAAGAGGCTATGGTCGACGCTGAGAACTTCCCCGAGCTGAAAGACAAAGAGGAAGGCGTTATCTGCGCAGCTAAATACCCGGAAGATGGAGCTTGGTACCGCGCGCAGGTCATAGTCGACGGCTCGGAAGGTACTGAAGTCCTGTTCATGGACTACGGTAACGCGTCCATCACGAACGAGCTGCGAAGCCTCCCTGATGAGCTCAAAGTCAAGCCTGCGCTCTCGAGAAAGTGCGCGCTCCAGAAACCTCGCGACATCAAAACCTGGTCACGACGCTCCGAAGAGAAATTCAACGAGCTCGCCGCTGAAGGCGCCACCATATTCAACGTACAGTTCATCGCTTCCGGCGATATATCCATCGTAGAACTGTATTTAGAGGGTAAATCTGTGACAGAAGAGCTAGTAGAGCTCTGCGAGGAGCAGGTTGCGATACCCGAACGACCTACGCCCGTCGGACAAGATCTTCAGAGCAGCGGAAAAATTTGCTATGTGCAATCCGTGTACGAGTTCTACGTCAACCTCGAAAGCGCCTCGTCGGACCTCACAAAGGTTACGGAAGCTTTGTATAACGCTGCCGAATTCGAATCTATTCCCGAGCTGAAAGTAGGCACGGTTTGCGCCGCGTTGTGGTCCGAAGACGGACAGTGGTACAGAGCAAAGATCCTTGAGTTCTGCGACGTGGGATATCACGTCTTGTTCATTGATTACGGCAATAAAGCCAAGTGTGAGGAGTTCAGACAACTCCCGGAAGAACTAGCAGTAATAGAAACGCTCGCTAAATGCTGCCGATTCATAGGCGTGCCCGAAGACAGCGTTTTCCAAGAAAATGGCAGAGCCAAACTAGACGAGCTCGCCTTAGAAGATGTGACGCTTCAGATTCAGTTCTTAGACAGCTCGAAAGAACCTATGCTTGTCAAAATATTTGTAGATGATATGGATGTTCTTTCGTCGATCTCTTCAGAGAAACAAGTTACTGATGAGGAACCTCTGGTTGCTGAAGTAGACGTTCCAGATATTATTAAAGGTATTGAGAAGGACAAAACCCCTGAACAAACTCAAGAAGTTAACAATACAGATGAATGCAAAGCAAAAGAAACGGTTAAGACTGATGATAAAACTGATGATGAAATTGAAAAGAAAGAATCGGTAACAGATGCAGTAGCTGATTATGAAACAGCCACAAAAACTATAGTTGAAAAAGAAGTAGCCGTCGATAACGAAAAAGAAAAATTCGTAGACGCCGACGAATTAAATGCGTCCATTGACCTCAATGAAAGCTTGGAAAGCAACCATACGGTTATTGAAAACGAGTCGTATGAAGCTAATCCAGACCACGTGAGCGATATTGCAACCGAATATATGCTTCCCACATCACCCGAAAAAGACATTTCCTCTGAAACTCTAGAAAATTCTAAAGATACGATCAACACACCAGAAAGAGAGGAATCTAAAGAGTCTATCACAGATACGGGATACACAAGTGACGATAAGTCTTTCGAAAAGGATTTGTTAGTTAAAACTGAATCTCTGACCGAAATTGAGGCAAATGAAGACACTTCAGAATCTTCAGTGACCGACACTATCTCAAAAGAAGATACATCGGAATCTACTGTGACCAAAATTGAGTACGAAGACACAACGGGATTGTCTATGAACGAAACTGTTGAGGCAAAAAAAGAGGTTTCTAATAAGGAAACAGTTGATTCGAAAAACACACTTGTAATCACGCAATCTTCAGTAAAAGAAACGGCTAAGTCGAAAGAGGACTTAGGCGCAAAAGCTAAACTAAACAATGCGACGAAAGAAGCTTCAGCTATAGATTTGAATAAAACGATTTAATCTTAATCAAAAACTTGTCAATCACTTCACTACCATTTGTATATCTACAATCTCATTTAGCTAAGTTTACACTAAGACTTCATTGCGGGACAATGCTCTTGTGATAGTTTATGATAATGTTTGCTGTTGATTAGCTGCGGTGGCAGTGAACAAATGGTCCGGGCCTAAGTCTCGGAACTTATAACCGACAAATTATAAGTGTGTTGCCATGAAAACGTTATTTTGTCACAGAGAAAATAACGCGTAGACATGGCCACTCGCTCGTGCTTTTAACTTTGGACAGATTGACCTTTTTTCACATCGTCCTTTCACGTGTTTTACCAATTGATTGTTATTTTTCTTGTTGCTTTAAGCTTGTTTTGTCGTTATTACTTGTAAATATAAGTTTTTGTTTGTGTGAAGTTGGTAGATTTTTACCATTAAATGTGCCGCAAACAATTTACTTATTTTTTTATATTTTCTTTGAGTTTTGTTTTTATATGGAGGAGAATAGATCATTTTGATTAACGATTGGTTGAAATGCGTCGTACCAGGTCAAAGACTAAATCGTTTAAGTGCACAATAGAAAGAAATAAAAGTAGATTAACTTACTATGTTTTCATCATCATAGCCGTATTCTCGACTCGCTCAGTGTTATACTATACTGTGCATGTACATGAGTTTCCCTATACCAAGTATACACTGCGTGATTTGGGAATACGTGCCACATGAACCCGTATTCCCAAATCACGCAGTCCCATATCATAAATGTGCTCAATTTAGCAATGAAAGTCACATTAGTAGCTTTTCTCTGTAACACCGTAATACTCACTAAGTACGTTATTTAGATGTAACTAAAATGCAGCTGTACGATTTTATATTGCTTGTAAAGATAATCACTATACATTCCCATTAACTTTGGATTGTGTGGAATATTGTTGTGACAAGAATAACATGGTAATAAGTAACAAAGAAAATGTTTATTGTGCCTATTAGAAGTAACTTCAATTAAAATATATTGTCGTCTAACATGAGAAATTATTTTGTATTCAGATTACCTTACCGTCAGTTATGTTTGCGAAAATGTTTATATATTCTTTTTTTAGATACTTAATAAAGTTCTGTATTATAGTAAAATGAGTTTTTATTGACAAATTGTCCAAATGATTATAGAACCGAGAACGAGATAAATAAAGTTATTCTAGGTCTATTTATCCCAAATTTCATAGCCTATATTTTAATGTACCTACCTACCATGTGTAGTCTTAATAAAAATAATTGAACATCTAAACATTCGTATTTTCTCATAAGTGGAAGTCCTTAGAGAAATATAAGCAAACAAACATCTAAATATCCATGATTTCAAGTTCTCTAATATAGTAGTTTTTCTCAAATTTACTCAAAGCGTCCGCAATGTTTATCAGATGGGCAATTGTTATAAATTAGGCCCTAAAGGTAAGGAGTCTATTATGTTTTTGTTATCTTAGGCTGTGTCTTAGGTCTCTATAAATCGACTGGACAGTCCAGCCCGCTACAGTTCAAGTTCGCCACTTTTGTTTGCTCGCCCACAAAATCACTTGTGCCTCGATAACAAAGATTACACTCGATATCTATTGCTAGGGTTGAGCAAGCAACTTTATTATTTAAAATGAATTTCACTTCTGTGGTGTAATTTGTATGAGCAACTTTATTTTAAATAAGTTTCACTTCTATGATATATATTTTATTTTATGAATATGATAATAGTAGCGTCCAAGGGCATTTATGTGGATATAAACCAAAGTCAAGGTTATGGTAGTTGAAATATTTTATTCAACTTAAACAAACCTTACAAACAACTAACATTTGACAACATCTATATAGTGTTTTTTCTATTCGTAATGCGCACATAATATAAATAATATTGCAAAAAATATATATAGAAAAACAAGCTACTTAGATGTCCAGCACTAGAAAAAGTCAGAAGGTCTATCCTTAGAATGTAAATTATTTGTACAAAGCATGCAAATATCTCAAAATGTTTTAATTCTAAATTGTACCTATCATAGGAGATTTACATATCAAAAATATGTTTTGAGGGCTTGAATTCACGGGATTCAATCCAGTTTATTTACAATCGAATAAATCACTACATCATCATTTATATTTCTCAATGAGACCTAATATTCCGAAATCTTTCATATCTTCATGATTTTCCAGTATAAGGCCTTTTTCATTGGCGATATGTAGTATAGAAAGTAAAGCTAGAGGCACACTGAGAGACTCTCGCATAGTACTGGATAGCTTATTCGGCAGTTGCGAGTAAACTGCTTGGAATGACGTCCGTGCGACTTGAGGCTCTGCCTCTGATGATCCTTCTGTGAGCATTTTCCATGTTGTATTTTTCAGAAGTTTCATGTCAACTTTCTTTGCCCGCATCGCGTATGGTATGAAAATTTTCGCTACCTGAAAACGATTAACATAGTGTAAAGTATTTTTTTCTCCTTATTATATACTATCATGCCAAAGCCGATAATTCACATGTAGCTCGCACAAAAACATGACAGATTTTGGCAAGTGTTTGCTAGTATCTCGTAGGCTAGTGATCTTCTAGCGTGCTAGTACTCTTAACAGTTATGCTAGTAGTCAGCATGCTGTTGGGACTCTCCTGTCAAGATATTTTGTTTATTCTGTTTATGTATATAATCATAAGCTGTATTGTGTTATTATTATTAAATTCCTTATGAATAAGTATCCATTGTGTTCTAAATCAATATGATTATACCTTTGTGATTATCACCTCCAACTGGGACATCTCGAAACGTTTCTAGAAACTGGCATGCCAGCTGATGCCAGTTATATGTTTAACTCAAAATGCTAGTATCTGGTATACCTGATATGCCATGTGTATAGCGGGCTTTAGGCACAGTGCTTTTCCTAACATACCTCGGTACCTACATATAAAATATCGCCTTAGGGACTGTACTTCTATGTGGTGGTTAGGTTAGATTGTTTAAGTCATACCAATTATAGATTTTTAGTGGTAGCTGTGACGTCAGCAGCTACATCAGTAGGCGTGGCTGAAAAACAGCGTGGCTGAGTCCTTGACCTTTTTACTTACATACAGACATACCTTCTCACTATACCTACTATTTTAAATACCTACTTATTCTGTTGTACTTAGGCTAGGTATGTTTGTTTAAGTGTAAGTAAATAAATGCCCTTTTATTTTATTTTTAAATGATGTTTTACCTTAGAAGGCGGTTCTAGCATTTCCCCTATTTCTTCCGGCTCAGCTGTTTTTATTTGGTCGTGCAGATCACCAGCCGCCGTGGCGTCCTCATTGCCCCATTCATCGCCATCCTGAAATATGAATAAAAATGTATTTTTTATCTACTATTGCAGAACCACCGCCCACTACAGGATGTAGTTGGTAGTAGTAGTGTAGTTGATCTAATCTATTTTTACATGTTAAACGCTGACGTGCCATATAATTGTCAAATGAAATAATTAGTTTATAGGACTTCGTTGTCCGTCAGTCTGTCGAGATGTAGGTCTACGATCCCTTGGAGCTCTAAAACAATGAAAACTTACGGCCTAAATGGCCGACATATTTAGATACTCGCAAATAAATCAAAACCTATAGAGTACTTCCCATTGACTTAGAATCATGAAATTTGGCAAGAAGCAAGGTCTCAAAGCAAAAGTAAAGGAAAAATTACGAAATTCTTTAATTTGTAGTTACATCATGTTTTTTTTTGTAATTACAAATTATCACTTGAAGTTGGATAATTGACCGTGACGTATATCAACGTATAGGCGACCAAATTCTCGTTCTAGTTGTAATATGGAATACAGACCTGTACATTAACAGGACAGTACGAGGCATCGTTTTCGTTGTTATAGTCGTAATCTCTCGCTTCCTCCACCGTCACGGGCTCCGGCAGGGTCCGCGCCTCGTCCCTCTTCCTCAGCATCATCACGTTCTGTCGCAGGAACAGTTTGCGGAAGTAGGACTCGTCCAGGCCCCTGTAAAACATGAATCCTTGAGCTCACCAACAACATAAACAGATAGTTAAGTCTAACCATTGATTACGATAACAGATTCCTATGAGCTTTTTGACATATGTCAAAATGCTTTTATTTGGACCTAACCACTCATTATTATGTTGGTGAACTCGGCCCTTAGCCTTTAGTTCGCCAATAACATAAACGGATGGTTAAGTCTAACCATTGATTATGATGACAGATTCCTATGAAACCATGTGTCAAAAGCTTTGATCAGGACCTAATCAGCCGTTATTGTGTTGGTGAACATGGGTCTAAGGGCTTTACTTATTAAGATTTTTAAACAGTTGTTCAACTAAACACGGCTTTGTCTCTTTTTGATGTGTCATTTCAAATTAATCAGTAGAAAACAAAACACTGTTTATCTTACTAAAAAAATACATGAAAAATAATGCTTCAAGATTTTAAAGGGGGTTAAAAATATCAATGTTAGTGTTCCAATAAGCGGCGGTGGACTCGCCACCTGCCACGTGGGTTGCAAAACGTGGGTGTGTGCCATGTATAATGTTAGAAGGTGCTGCTCACTTGGCAACATCACTGATCTACGGACTAAGTAAAAGCTGAGGTCCAAAAACGTCTGTAGTTTTTTTATTTTAGTAAAAATACCTGTCTATAGACGTCTTGAAAGTGTTCTGCTTGTGAGCGAGTGTTTTTATTATTTTGTATAAATACCTGTCTATAGGCGTCTTGAAGTTAGCCTCGTTCCACGTGTGTCCGGTGGCGAGCGTCTTCCGGCTGATCATGATCTTGGCGGGCGGCGCGGGCTCGTAGTCGCCGAGCGGCGCCGCTCGGGCGTCGCTCGCGAGCCCGGCGCCGAGGAAGTCCAGCTGGCGTTTCGTGCGAGCCGGCCTCTTGCCTTCCAGCGTCGCGCGCCCGCCCGTCGACCCGCCCGTGCGCTCCGATACTCTCGAAGCTGGAAACAATTTATTTATTAGCTCTTTATGAACATCTCTGAGCTACAACTGACGCAGCTAGAAGAAAGACTCGCACTTTTTCCATACAATCAGTTAGAGCGGCTGTTTTAATCAGGAAATGGCGCGGGTCGCGCTAGTTAAAACGCGGTAGGTGCTTGCACTGAGCTGCATACACTCATGGCCCGCGCTAACTAACGCATTTACAGCGACGCGATGGTCGAGCTCGTCTATATTCATATCGGTAAGGTAGTTACCTCTGTTGTTCTTGAGTCGCCAGTGGCTGGGGCCCGCCCAGGCGGCGACGATAGCGGCGCAGTACGAGTACTCGAGGCGGGAGTCGGGCGCGCCGGCGGGTCGCATGTCGGTGAGACGCGCGAGCGGCGCGGCGGCGGCTCGCGCCACGCAAGCTGCCACCGCTACGTCCGTCTCCTCCTCGCTCTCGATCCCGCCGAGGGGCTCGTCATCTGATAAAAAAATATATTGTGACGTGAAAGGCTAGCTAATTACGTCACGATAGCTTTACCTGTTCTACTGCCATCTACCTCTAGTACCGAATAGAAACACTAACTGCGACTGTAAGAGATGTGCAGAAAGATCTAGCACGCTGCCTCGAATATTCGAGACAGAGTGCGGGAAACTTCTCGCTCAACAAGTTATTTCTAGAAAAAAACGGGTCTAGTTTTTCGGGATATACAGTGGTGGTCATATAATTAGAAACACCAACCCTGTCTTCTATTTTCATTACAAATTAACATCATAACTAATTTTTAACGTGCCATAGAGGGCTCCTACGTATTTATATGGATGTATCGGTTCTTTTAAAGTATTACTATACAAGTTTAGTAATAACAAACAACAATTTTGATATAAAAATATAACATTTTAATAAAAAGTCTATTAAAATACATAAGTGGACAACTAATTAGAAACAAAAAAAAAACAACAATATAAACATTAACTAAGTGAACAAAACCACATTTAATTTGAATAATACTATGAATACTACATCCAAAACCGATTAGTACTGTTAGTACTTGGTAGGGTACCCTCTGTTGTCGATTACAGCTTTACAACGACGTGGCATTGATTCTATCAGTTTTTCACACGTTTCCAAAGGAATACATCTCCAAGCTTCTACAAATGCGTCGTAAAGTTGGTTGATATTGGTGATATGCTCATCCGACAATATTTTCTTCACAGTGTGCCACAAATTCTCTATCGGATTTAAATCCGGACTATTAGCAGGCCACTCTAACACTGTCACCAATTGTTGTCTGAGAAACGCTTTAACGCTGTTTGCTGTATGCTTTGGATCATTATCGTGCTGAAAAATCCAATTCACTGGCAAATCATCTGAATATGGGATCATTGTCTCCTCCAAGATTTTTTTGTATTGAAACTGATCCATCAGCCCTTCAATCTTTCTCACGGGACCAACTCCGTATCCGGAAAAGCATCCCCATACTTTAACATTTCCACCGCCGTGCTTAACTGTTTTTATAGTGTACTTGTTATTCAAAGCCTCGTTGATTGGTCGCCGTACGTATCGTTTTCCGTCGGAATTTACCAAATTTACTTTAGTTTCATCTGAAAACAAAACTTTTCTCCATTGATGAACAGTCCAACTGGCATATTTTCTAGCGAAGGCTAGACGATTTTCTCTGTGTCGCCTGGTGAGAAGTGGCACTTTCCTAGCAAGTCTTCCATACAAATTTCCTTCAACCAACCGCCTACGGACTAGTCTTGCGGACACGTTTCGAGGGTCGTCTTGTGAAAATACTTCTTTTCGTATAACATTAGATCTGTCTTAGCCAAACGAATCATAAGCCTGTCTTCTTGAACGGTGGTCTTCCTTGGCCGAACTTTTCTAGGCACCTTATCGGATGTTCCATGTTTTTTGTGATGTGCAATGGCGTTAAATACCATCTTTACGGAACACTCTAAATGATCGGCGATCTTTCTGTAAGACCATTTTCGTTTAAAATGAAAGTTTACTATAATTTTTCTTGTTGCTGCATCACAGCTCTTGTTTTTACCCATTTTTAATAATTAAATCTGACAAAAGGTATCAAATCCGAATGATTAGAAAAGGCGGCAAAATGCATAATGCGGTGACATTCCGAAAGGTGAATTTTAGTTTTAAAATTCAATTTCAGAACCTAGTCATACTTTGTTTCTAATTAGTTGTCCGACTGCCAGTACTAAGAATATTGATTGATACTTTTGTTTTTTTTTTTTTTTTTATAATTATTGTATTGGTTGTCTGAATGTTATTGCTTATTATTATCCCAGAGATATAAATGTACATTGTGATTTCGTAAATTAAACTATTACCTCCAATTAATTGAATTAATAATGTTGGTTACATTAAAAGACTACCAAGTGACTAAGTGTTTCTAATTATATGACCACCACTGTATATACGCACCACGCGATCCTAAGTTCAGTTCAAGCTTTGAACGTGAATTAATCGAAGTGATTCGGAACCAATATCCAGTGATTAATGAATGGTCTATTGTGTGATAGTGTTGTAGTTATTGGTACAATGTTTCAGATTTTTGGTGTAAACTTTACAGCATGATTTGCTAATACAGTATTTAGAGTACTCCATTATTATTTAACCCTAGCTCGTAACAGTATAAACCTACCGTATAAGTCGTTGTGAGCCTCATCTTGAGGTATGGGCTCGACTTCAGCGTTCACGTCGAAGGCCAGCGCCTGCTGCGACAGATTCAACCTATTATCTTCCACCCAGTTGTTCACGCGTTCGTTACTGAAACATTCAAATGAATACAATTTCATGTTTATGCCGAGCCTTTGAACCTGCCGCTGTTTTTGCGACATTTTCAAACCCACAACGTATTTTCCACGGTCTATTTCAGCGCCCCCAACTCACTCGTGGCATAAAACCCTATCTAAGAACCGGATTCCCTGTTTAACGCGATATAGTTATCACAAAATCCAAGAGAAAACGCTAATTTTTAAAGTAAAATTTGTTCATTATGTAATCATAGTCAGAACAATCTATCTTTAACTGACATCACTGTGTATATAGGTATGTAATTACATTTATCTAGTAGTTTGTATATCGCATTGTATTCTCTTGTATTTATTACGTTCACCGCCAACCATTCTTACAATTGCGTACATTCCGCTACATCCTACAGTTGTTTGGAAAAGAGATTGCTTTTAAGCGATAAGACCGCCCGTTGTTCTTTTAGTTATATTAAGTTTTTGTTTATTTTGTTATCTTATGGTGTTTAATAAAGTATTTTAATTCATTCACTCACCTTTCTTCCGTATCCGGGTCCCAGTTGCTGATAGAGAATCCAGTGAACGGTTCGCAGATATGGTCGTCTTCAGTGAAGGCAGACATCATCTTTACAGTCAGTGTGATGCACTTCGTTAGATCTATCTCATCTGGTGCATTCTCTTTGATTGGTTCTAGATATATATTATCTGTTCTGCGGACGAAACAAAATATTAGAGGCTCAAAAATAAATAAATTACACTAACATTATTTATATTATGCAAATTGCACATACTGCAGATTATATATTCTGAGAATTGGACATTCTGCAAGCTGAACTTTTTTGAGAACTGAAAATTCAGATAATTATCTGAATTAATGTACATTCAGAGACTTAGACAATCGGAGGATTGGAGATTCTGCAACTAACTGAGCCTATAGATTTCAAGCAAAGATGATATAATCAGCTAACATTTTCAACTGTTTCGCCAATTCACCAACCAATGTGCTTTTATACGATACATTAGGGTACGGGTTTTCTAATGAGCGAGGCGCGAGATTAAAACAGTTGCGCGAGTCCCTTGCAAGAGCGAGGCCCAGGGCGATTACCCTGCTCGCCACTGCCTGTCAGTATGGTTACCTTAATATCAGCGCCAGGGTTTCATCATGTATCGGCAACGTAGCATTGAATGCTCGATTCGACGACGTCACATCCCCCGTTGTCGACGCAAGCCTTTCAAAAAACGGATCTGAAATAACATAAATAAATAAATCAGTATATAACCAGCTTCCTTATAACAGTAGAATGGTTGTTTTGTTTTTACAAAATTTATAAAACACCCGACATGTATACCCATCACGTTAAACGCTCCTAGATAATTTGGCTGTAAGAAAAACCCTTATAAAGTAAAAAAAAAAAATTACAATCATATAAGCTGTTTTGGAAATAAATGGTGACCTATGTAGTTGCATTTATCCAGTAGTCACACTTACCTATGCAGTCATACTTACCCATATAATTGAATTTACCCAGTAGTTACACTTACCCATGTCACAGCATATTATAATACTATCTAGCCCACGTAGTCACACTTCCTATGCAGTCATACTTACCCATATAATTGCACTTACCCATGTCACAGCATATTATAATACTATACTAGCCCATGTGGTCACACTTACATATGCAGTCATACTTACCCATATAATTGCACTTACCCATGTCACAGCATATTATAATACTATCTAGCCCATGTGGTCACACTTACATATGCAGTCATACTTACCCATATAATTGCACTTACCCATGTCACAGCATATTATAATACTATCTAGCCCACGTAGTCACACTTCCTATGCAGTCATACTTACCCATATAATTGCACTTACCCATGTCACAGCATATTATAATACTATACTAGCCCATGTGGTCACACTTACATATGCAGTCATACTTACCCATATAATTGCACTTACCCATGTCACAGCATATTATAATACTATCTAGCCCACGTAGTCACACTTCCTATGCAGTCATACTTACCCAGTAGTCACACATTAAGAGACAATAACCCCCATGTAGTCACATTTACCAATGCTGTCACACATAGGTATCATGCACTTATCCAGTAGTTACACTTACCTATGTAGTCATTGGTATCAAAATCCCCATTGAAGATCTCAGGGTTAGCGGCCACAGCACCTTTAGACCGTTTCTTCTTTTTCTTGACTGGTGCTGGGTTTCCATCTGCATCCACAGCGGCCTCTTCTGGTAAATTGTCGTCATCTTTCTTGCCTCTTTTAGTCTGTTGAAAAGGATTCGATTGTTAATTTCCTGTGACGCAAGTAGATTTATAAGCTTTTGGGGCAAGAGGTTGTTTATTTGTGTCTTTGTCTGATCTGTCAACATTTGGCGGTTATCTCTGAAATCGCTTAAGCGATTGTAAAGCTGTTTAATGCAATTGTTTTGTATGACTTCAAGTGTGGTTCATAGATAGGTTTTATCAACAGGATTATTCCACTTGAAAAAGCAATGTTAATGTGCATTAACGTAATCCTGGAATGCGTGGGCAACCCAAGGTCACTCCGCGAAGCCTGCGAAGACCCCAGGAAACTTCTGTGCTTCTGGGCGGAGTTGGGTTGGCTAACTCATTAGCCAGAAACTCCCACGCATAATGAACCAATTAAGAGTTTGAATGCGGAAAAAGGAGTCCACACACAAACATACATACATAATAATATGCATTAACACATGCTTAAAACCAGTGATGAAAATCATGAGGAAACCGGCATGCCCTGGAACCAAGGCTACAAAGGCATGTGCCATCGGACACAGTAATTTCAATAAGGGGCGATTGGCTTGAAACCTGTTATGAGGAATGTTAATGACTATGCAAAATGTGGGCCAGTGCCAAATATAATGTTTGGCCTTGCCTCTAACTACTTAGCATCCTTACGGAAGTTTTGGGAGTAGTCTTATTTAACCCTGTATGTGAAGCTGTTTTTCAAAACAAAATGAAAATTATTCCAAAATATTGGCCTAATTCTGCCAATTAAACATTACGCCACATATTATTATAATCATGACATAATGTTGGTTTGCTCGAAGAAAAATCTTAGTAGAGTTAAGCTTGCCTTTGTACATGTCATTTCATTCTAGCTTTTTGTAAGTGTTTATTTGTGTGTACAAGAATAAATATTAGAAAATGACAGCTATAAACATCGCCTATATGCCGCCATCTCATTGCAACCACACTTAAAAATTGAGTTTAAAAAACCTGGAACAAATATCTGCCAAACATACAAACATTTGTCCCGCAGCGGGAATCGAACCGCACCACTTGCGTCGCAGCCACAGTTTGTTTCAATATTTGGCTGGAAATAGTTGTTTAGTCAGTGACCGCCATATCGAATTACCTGAGCAGCTTTACTAAGTCCACCAGCCATCTTCAGCACGTCATAATGTACAGCATCTACTCTGAAGGAGTATATCCGAGTAGAGGCATCTACAACCGTCGATGCGGTCTGCAAGTTATCCATCCGAGAGTCGTGGCGCCGCAGCATGGACGTCATGAAATCTATCAGCTGTAGATTCCATGCATTATCTTTGGTAATTTTCTGAAACAATTCAATACAAGCATTTACCCAGTGTCTTAAAAGGCATATTGCATTATCATCATTCATTTTTAAAAAGAACAAGTTGCACTTAAATATATTAAGTGCAGAGCTTGATTTAAATATATTTTTTTCTTTTGATTGAATTAATAAAGTCATATTGATTTTATGCCAAGTTCCTTTTCCTCAATTTCTTTTAAAGTTAAGTGAATCCTACTACTAACTACTAGAAGACCCGCCTGAGACGCAGAAGGTTGCGGGATTGATTCCTGTCACAAGACAAATGTTTGTAAGGTCTTCAAATATTTGTCTCAGGTCTGGGTGTTTTTCTATGTATAATATGTATGTATTTACAATAAAAAAGTATATAAGTAGTATATCAGTCATGTAGTTCCCATAATACAAGCTCTGCTTAGTTTGGGGCTAGATGATGCTGTGTGAAAAATGTCCAGCATTATTTATTTATTATAAACATGAAAGTTTGTGAGGATGGATGTTTGTTACTCTTTCACGCAAAAACTACATCAGAATAACACATAGGCTACTTTTTATGTGACCACATGGGCAGAAGCTAGTTATTTATACAAGGAGTTGATATATTTATGTTTGGACAGATGAGGTTGTGTTAGGGTATCTAAGCAAGTGTTGTCCCACACCACAGGCCTTTCCATCTCCCAAGGAACAAGAGTCATGCATCATCAAAATGTATATTGAAAGCCGACTGTCACAATATTAATACAATACTGTTTGACTGTAAAGTAATTATGGAAATTGAGCTATTGTATGCTGGACTAAAACATATGTAGTGTTCTTACATTCTCAGCATATAGTTTGAGGCACCCCTGATAATGTTCTTTCTGTGGTGATGAGGAGATTGTATCCAGGCTGGAACGTGGCGATACTGGAGTGGATGTGACCACCGCTCGTCGCTCTGACGCCACCAGAGACGAGCGCTCTGCATCATCATCATTCTTCTCCTGAAAGATTACATTCACTCGAATGGCTAAACCAGTCATAACTTTTAAAACTATCATGTTATGAACATAACTTTTACTAAAAACGGTAAACTTACCAAAATATCAGGAAACACATTGTAAACTGTATTGTAATGTTTGGACCATTTAGAATTATTATCATCATCCTATAGAAGTTCACTGCTAGACATAGGTCTTTCGCAACCTGATTATCAGCTCTTCCTGTGTAGAAGCTGCCAGCTACACTGAGCTAGTTGTTGCAGCAGAGGACGTCCTAAACTATGTCTGCCTAGGTGGCCTATGTCAGTCTAAACTCATGAACCTTGATACTCTGACAGATATCGGCTACGGCAGATATGACCTGTCCACAGCTACCACAGCTTGCTTAAATGTTGGGAGGTAAAAAGTAGTACTGCATTTGCCCTGCTGGGGAAACCAGAGATCACTTGGAAAATCACAATTAAAACTAATGTTATTAAGGACTCTGCCATGTGAGAATACGACAAACCTCATCTCTGGCGATCGTTCTTCGGGTCGTCTGTGGGATGAGGCTGCGTCTCCTGATGGAATTATTGCTGCTCCCGCCAATACTGAGCCTGACCAGGGCGGGAGTAGAAGTTATGGCATTTTCAAACATATTAGCACAGGAGTGTACTAACGTTCACACAAAGTTAAAATTACATCTACTTGGCACTGTTTTTATCTTGAACAACTTAAAATAAACGAAATTGAATTCAAAACAAATTCAAGCAACGGCCATCATTTACATTCGTTCAATCATATTATGTGCATTTCATTCATTCCACAGCTTAAAACATTTTTCTTGACTTGACTTCTTGATTATGGGTTGTGTGACTATTTGGACGTTTTGCTTCATTTAATCTGACAACGACACAACAGTACTGCCAACAGGTGACATTAAAATTACCCAACAAGGAGTTAATAATTATGTATCTACTTAATAAATACATAGACATGTGTCACAATAGATGGACAGAAAATATATTATGTCGATGAATACATCTACTTGGGTCAGCTAGCGAGATTCAAAAACAGGCACGATAGGAAAATCGATCACCACATCAATAATACCTGGACCCAGTACCTACATTTAGTTCGACACATGGTTGGTAGGGTCACCAGATGGCCAGATTTGTTTGGACATGTCTAGATATTTGGGCTTCATCCGTATTTTCTTCGTTTTTTTTTGTCTGTGGGCTTGTGGTAGGATGGCGAATTGTAGATAATATGCTTTGAAATCCCTGTATTTTATTTATTAGATGTAATTTAGTACAGAAATAAAAAAAAACGCTTTATCAAATTAAACATTTACTATCGACATATTAATGGAATGTAAATAATACACATTGTTACTAATTAGAAATACTTACCGAGTTGTTATGAATGGTAGGTAGATGTAGGTATACCTACTACCTACTCACGCACCGCGTGTCCCATGTCACGCTCTTCTATAACAGCCAAAAAGAGAAAGCGATATTCGGGTTGCTTTTTGAAGCGCCTCGAATTTAAGTAGCGAGCAGTATTCGCCGCATTCCTAAATAACATATTTACAAAATTAGGTGTAGGGCTATAAAAAAATAATAACTGTATGTACTTGAGTATTTAAATTATAAAAAACAACACGGTATTGGCGGTAAAAACTAATAATAAATAAATAATGCTGGACATTTTCACACAGCATCATCTAGCCCCAAAGTAAGCAGAGCTTGTGTTATGGGAACTACATGACTGATATACTAATTATTATTTTTATTTTATTTTTTTCAAATGAAACTAGCTATCTATTTGTCCTCAAAGATTATTATTAATCTAAGACCACATACTATGTTTATCATTTTCATGATTGTTAAAAGATTATTGTAATTCTCGCGTAGATTACCAAAGCGAATGCATAGAATCGTACAACCATCGACAATCAACATTATAGAACTACTATGAAGTTCCAGCGAAAAGCGACCTCTGTCTCATTTTTTAGAAGACAGTTCGTTGCTGTGTTGCCAACCCTACTCTAGAGAAAAACCGCATACAAGCTCAAAAAAAACTGTAAAGATTTTACTTTTCGAACTGATAATAATAACCAAAAGTAAGATAAATTATAAAAAAACACTTGAACAATCATTATAATATACATCCTACTTCCTACTAATATTATAAACGCGAAAGTTTGAGAGGATGGATGTTTGTTACTCCTTCACGCAAAAACTACTGAACGGATTTTGATTAAACTTTACAGTAATATAGCTTATACATCAGAATAACACATAGGCTACTTTTTATCCGGGTACCAGGCGGGCGATGCCGTGAACAGAAGCTAGTTAAACATATATATTAGGTATTAACAGGTACAATCACATTATCAATTTGCAAATCTTCTTGATTTTCCGTTTATCGTACATATTTTTATTGAAGCTGAGTTTGTAGTGTACGGGTTATGTAGCATTATATTAGATAGTGCTAGCATCTTAAATACAAAACTGTAGGTGGTCTAAGCAAAAAACTGCGAAGATTTCAAAAAAACTGTAAATCTACAGGTAGAGCTGTAGGGTTGGCTACCGTGGTTCGTTGGTACTAAAAAGTTAGTCTATTTATTTTTAGGGTTATTGTGAAATTAAACGTACAGCTTTCTGAAATATGATAATTATTTCAATGTAATTTATTTTAAAGTAAAAGTTGAAAGCAAAAATAAATAATTATGTAAAACTTGAAAAATAGTTTTAAATTTCCCCGCCCAAAACAGCTGTTTGTAAACGCTGGGCTTGTTGCTAGCTTCACGCTAGTCATTTTATTCGGTGACTGAAATTTTGCAGTCGACGATTATCGTAAAAAATCTTTGTCATCGGAGGATAATTTCTAAAGTGACATTATGAGTACTGGAATGCCCGAACTGGGCTCCAAAATAAGCCTAATATCGAAAGCTGACATTCGTTACGAAGGCCGACTTTTTACGGTTGATCCTCAGGAATGTACCATCGCTTTGGCTAGCGGTAAGTTGACAAATGGATACTGTTATTCTCAACAAATTATTCACAATTATTGTTTACTGTGTATTTAGGATATTTAGGCTATTCTTCGCGTCCCCTGAATTATGTCTCCGTTGTACATGAGTTAGGGATCTTGCTGGCTCCTAAACTTTATGTTATGCTCGTTTCCCTCCTAAGATGATTGTTGTTTATTGTTTGGTATTGTCTTTATACAAGTAATTATTATAGTGTGTCCTGATTTTATACATTTTGGGTATGATGTAGCATAAATGTACCACATTGTTTTATATCTACCCTCACGACTAAATCTGATGAGTCTGTGACCGCGGTTTCGCATTGATGACGTTGATACTGCCGTGTTTATCCAACTCTAATGGATGTACAATACTGTAGCACCAAAAGCCTTTGAATTTTCACCTAAAAACCACTTTAATCACTATCATATCATGTGGGTAATGCTAATGTGGGTAGGTTTACGATTTTTTTTTTGTGTCAATCTGGAGTAGATTATAACCCACTAACGTAAATCACGGCTTTGTATTACAGACAAATCTTTTTGTATTGCAATTTCAGATCAAAGATTTTCAGGCCTACTAGATTTATTATCCCAATTATTAATTGACACCTGTTGTTTTTCCAGTGCGATCATTCGGCACAGAGGATAGAGAGACGCAGTACCCTGTGGCTCCTCAGAGTCAGGTGTATGACTATATCTTGTTCCGAGGCTCTGATATCAAGGACATCCGAGTGCTGAACAATGTTCCCCCTCTGCCCAACGACCCGGCGATCATGCAGATGTCGGTGCCTCCTACACTCGGGGGGCAAGCACCCCCTGGCCAGTTCACAGGGCAGTTTGCCCATCCCGTGGTCGGTCAGACCCCATACCCGCAATACCACCCCATGGGAGGCTTCCCCGGAAGTGTGCACACACAGCTTGGCAAGACCAGTGAGTTGTCTCCACAAACCTCTGTGGACATGGCCCCACAACCCTCGGCGGGACCTATCGGTTCAGGAGTGCACCATTCCAACCAAGTGAAAGACCAAGGTTTTGAATATTTTTGGCTATAGCTTCAGTATGCCATGCCACCTTGCGATTTTTGCTATGTCATTACTGGATAATCTGAACATTGGTTACAATACAGTTCAACAGTATCTGATGATGACACCTTATTAACTGCTTAATTTGGTGCTGGTTCGTTGCACGCTGTATTTTATTTATTTTTATTTACATGTTTAGCATATTTTAATGTATGTTTTATTATGTATTTGTGTACTTCATTTATCAGTTCCAGTTTAAATTATTTATTTACGTAAAGATAATAAAACTAAATTATATTTTGCAGTGCAGTTTATGTACACTAACACTAGTAATATTGTAATAAGTTCAAATTTGCATAAGTTGCATGTATTATTAAAACTAATTTTGTGAATTATATTATAAAAAATCGCAATATGCATCATGAGCAGTCCTTGGTCTGTTGCTTGCCAAAAAACTATTACAGTAAATTACATATATTTATTTTTGTCTCATAAATAAACACACCACAACAAAAAATGGTTGAAAACATCTCAAACTCTTGATAGTCACTCGCTAGCACCATTCATTTAGTAAATTATTCAAGGTTGTTGATACAAAAACTGTGGAACACAAGAGTTACATAGAATATTTTTTGAGTTTTTTTAGGTAAAATGCACTGAAAATATGCTTTATTTAATCATCATTTAGCTTTTCATGACATCCATTTGTCCATTTGTTCACTCATACACACTGCTTTCGCAAGTTTTTAGTATTACAAATGACAGAGCTCACTAGATTGGCATTAGGTACTTAGTATTTTTATACAAACTCCTGCAATCTTAAGTAATAATTTACTTCCATTTTAGACCAATCCTTCACTGAACATTTTTCGTGTCACTGGTTACCCTGTGTGGGGTAAGTGACTAGTCTAATCTAAGGCATTATACTACTGAAAAGAGTTTTATGTTCTATGGGAAAGAACCAGTTAGGTATCTCTATAGAACTGTTGGGGTTCCAGATACAAGAAATTCTATTGACCCAACCAGATCTTAGCATAAACATACCAAGGGTGCCTTTAAATTTTGGTTCTAGGATACCTAAAAAGGAAATCCTTTCTTATATACCAAAACCTTGCAATGCCTTTCTAGTGAGTGCTGTAGGTACATGTTGTAACAGTTTAACTTATGTCCAGGCTCAATGCTCGATCTCATTGGAGGAGCATCTCAGCAGAATGTGTCGCGGTCGACCACCCCTGCGGTCGCAGGCCACAGGAAGAGCCCTACAGCGGATCAGGGAACTCAGGTGAGACTTCTAGCTTAGCACATTATACTGTTCACACAACACCTGTAACAGTGGCATTTTTTGGATAAGCTTTTAAGAATAGGTATTTAATTGTCTTTCCATTTGTAACTCTGATTTAAGGTTGTTACATAGTTGCATAATAACTTCGTGGATTGTGTATGGTTATCACAAAACACCTAATTTCTGTACTCATTTTCTTAAAAGATAAAATTAAGGGAAATAATTTGCTAACACAAAAGCTTCATTTCATCATCAATTTACATCAGTAATTTAATACTTTAATTATATCATAGCTGCTTTTCTTGAAATTCAATTTTTGATAAAAGCAGTAAATATCTGAATTGATGTTATGATTTTAATCTGAATGAAAGATTTTTTTGATCTGTGGAAGGCCGGGCTTCACTTAAGCCTAACAGATGGTACTATGTATGTATCAGAGAAACAAAAGGTTAATTCCTTAACACATAGCGTACCCCTCTGTACTGTTGACTTTGTCAGTGCCTTTCGATACTGTTTGACTCTGAAGAACTACATTTGACACAGATTCAAATAAAAATCTTTTATTTAGTCATTTTGTCTGTCTGAGACCAGCCTATCCTTTGGTTCATGGACTTGTTCCCCCTCTTTGAGTTTGTTTGCCAGCGGTTGTCTGAGAAGCCCAATTCCCGTATTTAAAAACAGTAAAGTCTCAATCAAGTAAACACCATAATTGATGTTCCACTTTAAAAAAAATAGAATGGTCTGCAGGTCTGGAGATTGTCATTTAAGTTGTAACATTGTTTTGTTATCATGTTATGGTGTACAATGAAGTATTTTCATTCATTAAAATTGGAGCGATAGTGATGATGCTAAACTTGCAAGAAAAGATTGTTGTTTTTTTCCCTGTGGAAAAAAGAACTACTTTTTATCTTCTCTGCTGGACACAAAACCATTGTCTTGCACCAGTAGTATGAGCACCCAAGACAACTGTTTTGTTTTCAGACAAGAGAAGACAACATATATTACTGAATGAGTGAAAATATGTTATTGTCCATCTAAGGAAATAAATAAAAAATATATAACATATTATAATAACCAACTGCCTCTTTTCTGGTGGAAAAAGACAGTAGTAATTTTTGTCGTTGTATACTGCTCATACTCTTTGCTCATTATAAATAAGCCTCTTTATCTGTCTATAGAAAGAAACGGAAGGGTAGGAAGGAATTTTTGTCTTTACTATAGACAAAACAGTTGGAATGCTACTCATACTTGGTGCTCAATGATAAATAAGAGATTCGGTTGTGAATTATTGGGAATTGGGCCTCTGTACCTGCTTGCCTTACTAACCCACTAACACCGGGCAGGTGGGTACGGTGCCCGGCGGGTCCGGCGCGCAGCGCACGGCGCGCCGCGGGTCTGCGGGCGCGGGCGCGGGGAAGCCCCCGGGCGCTCGCACCGACTCGAGGAACCGGCAGCGGTACCCGAGCGGCGGCGCGCCCCAGTCCCAGCCGCAGCAGAACCAACACCACCAGGTATTACTAGTCATAGTCAAAGTAAACATTTGTATTACATTTTCATTGTTCGGTATGTATGATTCTCGCCGCGGGACAAATGTTTGTGTGACCTGCGAATATTTTTCTCGGGTCTGGGTGTTTTCTATGTATAATATGTATGTATGTATTAACAAAAAAGTATATTATATTTATGCTATAGAAACAATTATTTATCAACCAAATATTACCTACAAATACAATTCATTCTAACACTTTAAGATCTACTGGCGATTTATAGTAAAAAAAATTATATACATATTATAAAATTAAATATATTATAACTACTAATATATTTCCTTATGGCATACTGTTTAAATAGGTTTAAAAACTTCGCCCTTTTTTGTTGTGTTATCTTAACCTATTTCCTTTGTCCATTAGAACCAGCATCAGCAGCAGAATCATCAGCAGCAGAACCATCAGCAGCAGAACCATCAGCAGCAGAACCATCATCAGAATCATCAGAACCAGCATCCGGGCCAGCATCAGAACCAGCATCAGAACCAGCATCCGGGCCAGCATCAGAGCCAGCACCCGGGACAGATGCAGCAGGGGCAGTACCATAACAATCAGCATGGTAAGTATTAATGCTCTCCGCCATCAATCACTCCCACGAGGGCAGGGATACTTGGACACTGTTGTCATCAATCACTCCCACGAGGTCAGGGATACTGGAAAACTGTTGTCATCAATCACTCCCACGAGGTCAGGGATGCTGGAACACTGTTGTCATCAATCACTCCCACGAGGTCAGGGATATTGGAACACTGCTGTCCTCAATCCAAAGTCCTTCTCCGCTATTTCAAGGAGTTTTGCTACTTGGGGTTATTTATTTTCATGCACAAAAAAGACATTACAATGCACAGCTTAACTAAATAACTATATCGAGCAGAAAGTGAAACTTACGTTCCAGGACTAAAAGAAGACTAACAAGAGTTTTTGCCATGTATATATGATATCAAGCATCCTAAGGTACCTAAAATCACAGATACATATCAAAAATTACGTCGCAATTAATTGTGGTTGTTATGTAGATTCCTACATAATGGTTAGGTTAGAAGCGGGAGTGATTACATTGTAGCTGGTAGTGATTTTCATAGTTATTTCAATTATTTCACTACCTCAGTCTGTTCACATCACTGACCTAACATAGGGTGGTTAACAAAAAATAACAAACCGGTGTAGCCCGACGAAGCAGAATACCTATTGACTTTGTAAATACATACAATGTATATAAGTAGTATATCAGTCATGTAGTTCCCATAATACAAGCTTTGCTTAGTTTGGGGCTAGATGATGCTGTGTGAAAATGTCCTGCATTATTTATTTATTTATTTATTATTATACATACATATAGTCACGCCTGTTTCCCGGAGGGGTAGGTAGTGACCAAGAATTTCCACTTGCTACGATCCTGGCATATCTCTTTCCCTTCATTCATCCTCATTCCAGGTCATGGCTGAAAATCAGTGTTATTGCTATCACGCTGAGCCAAGGCCTTTTTGAAATACTGCAGCACACATAGACATTTTACCTAGATTTTAATTATATTATTGATAATAGTTAACTGCACTTTATTATTGTTTGTTTTTACTGGTGTACTGTATAATTGTTGTAATTTTTATGTGTGTGTTTGAAGTCGCAAATAAAGTCTTTTATCTATCTATCTATCTTCATACAAGCTCGGCGGTTAAGTTTACTTCTGACCTGACCTTTCTCTAGAATGTCTCCAATTTGGTCAGAGTATGTTCGCCGAGGCCTTGTATACTTGTTTTGTTAATCTTCTATCGCCCATCCTTTCTATATGCCTATATCCTTTATATATATATATATTTTGTTAACTTTACCCAATTTTCCACAGAGATAAACAATCCTAACAACCATTATGTTGTAGGACAAAATTACAACCGCGGCGGCTGGAGGGGTCGCGCGCGCGGTCGCGGTCGCGGATTCGTGCCCCGCAACAAGAACACGCTGAAGTTTGAGAACGACTATGACTTTGAGCAGGCTAACACTGAGTTTGAGGAGCTGCGTAACCAGCTTGCTAAGACGAAGATCAGCGACGATGTTGTCGTCAAACCTGAGGTAAGAATCGCAACAATATAATAGAACAGTATAGAATAGATTTTTCTTAAATAAAGAGTTTTTTAATCAATAAATTACCTACCTAGTTAAATAAGTTAATATTAGCTTATATTAGTTAAATATTGTATGTCCATAATTAATGGATAAACAGTTGTTCCGCCTAGCTTTTAAGATCTTTTTTCTACACAGTTTCTACAATAAATACATTTCATTTCAAACGCGAAAGTTTTTGAGGATGGATGTTTGGTACTCTTTCACGCAAAAACTACTGAACGGATTTTGATGAAACTTTACAGGAATATATCTTATATATCAGAATAAACTTTTATCCGCGTACCATGCGGGCGAAGCTATGGGCAGAAGCTAGTATTTTAAAACAATGCTCTGATATTAAAGGTACAATACAAGTGCCTTGCAATATTTCTGTTGTTTATTAACCCATACAACAAGAGGGGGTTTATGTTTTTATTCAAACATTTCTGGTTTTGTATAGGAGGTGCCGGTGGTCCCAGTGGGACAGAACGAAGCGGACAAGAAGGACGACTCTGGCAACGAGACGGGCGCGGACGTGCCTGAAGTCGACGACGATCCCTACACCGGATACGACAAGACCAAGAGCTTCTTTGATAACATTTCCTGCGAGGCGATCGAGCGGTGACCATACTTTTCTTATTACACGTGACGGACGTATATGCGTTTGCCATAAGAGCTTGTCTGTTGTACCAATTTTCTCCGATTGAAAAGCGTTTTTTTTTCAATCGATTCATATTAATTAATTTTGGTTCTTTGGTAGGTTTTATCGTCATTAGTCACTGGAGGCGCTGCAAACGATGGAAAATACGTTAGTGTTATAATATTGCAAAAATAAACTTGTCCTGTACATACAATCAGCAGGATCGTCCTCAAAGAGCTACTTACACTGGCATTTCCAATTTGTATGAAAGGAGCCTCTGAAAGGCGCATTGAATACTTTCGACATCTGTCACTAAGCAGGATCGTTCTGCCTACCTCAACCTGAGGGCATATCACAGGACTTAAACTGAATAAAGACTTACTTTTTTTTGCATTATTATAAAATAGTTTGTTTCATCTGTAGGTCGAAGGGGCGCAGCCAGCGTACTGATTGGAGGACAGAGCGCAAACTGAACTCGGAGACGTTCGGCGTGGCGTCGGCGCGACGCGGAAACTGGCGCGGTCGCGGCAACTGGCGCCACAACCCGCACCACCAGCCGTAAGTAAACTCCACTGCTAGTGCAGTGTGTGACTGCTCACTAAATACTCTCTCAAGATTTATAGAACACATACAAACTAAATTAAAAAAAAAAATATTACTGAATTTAAAAACCCCGCCGTGTATAGTTTCTCAATCCTAGTGACGTCATAAAATCTAAGAATTAGCCTGATTAAAGCAAAATAAGAAAAAAAACTTGGAAATAGGTAACTACTAGCTTCTGCCCACGGCTTCGCCCGCGTGGTACCCGGATAAAAAATAGCCTATGTGTTATTCTGATGTTTAAGCTATATTACGGTAAAGTTTCATCAAATTCCGTTCAGAAGTTTTTGCGTGAAAAAGTAACAAACATCCATCCTCACAAACTTTCGCGTTTATAATATTAGTAGGATAGGATAGAATTGATCTGTCAAATGTTAGGCACTCTTCTATTTGTGTCGTGGATAAGTCTTCAAAATATAAGTCCAACTAAACTACTGATTAGTTCTGGTCAAGCAAGTATGGGTGATCAATAATAGAGTGTGCATAGAGCAGTTGCCACAAGTGACGCGCAGTATGTCTTATTTCCCCAGCTGGCGGGGCAACATACGCGGCGGACGCGGCCGACCCAACAACATGAACATGAACCCGCACGCCAACATGCCGCGAATCAACCAGCCGCGCAACGCGGGGCCCGCGCAGCAGCCGCAGGCGCAGCCGACCGCAGCAGGTACTAAACATCTTACCATATATAATATCTCACCGGCGCGCCACGCAAGTTCAGCGTTTTAGTGACACGAAGTACTTCTTTAACATAGTGCTCTGTGGCGGCCGTTTTTGTTGTCAATCGCATTTTTTTTAATTTCTCATACATGTGCTTCTGTAAGTGGCACAAAATAAACAATTTAGATTTTTTTTCTTTATCTTCATTACTCTGTGAATCTTGCCTCAATTGGTGAGTCTCATCTTCATTTGATTGGAATTGAGACAGCAATCATTGATGATTTGCATTCACAGGTTCTCAATCTTATTTTTTCCACCACCCACTTTGAAAATAAAAAAATCCTCGCGCCCCCAAAGTTTTTAAACAACCTATGCTTACCCGCCTAGTCGTCTAGACCGCCTTAGGGCCCCCAATCTTCTACCGCCCCTCTGAAGGCCTTCAGCTCCCACAAGGGGGCGTTATCACCCACTTTGAGAAACAGTGATTTACATCATCTTCATTGCTCTGGGAAGAGAAAGAGTTTGTGTCTTCACTTTTCATTATTCTTATGTTTGATAAGGCGTTCTAATATGTTTTTTCTCTTTCAGCAAAGTAGAAAAGACGCGACGTGGAGACTACCCTGAATCTTAATTTATTATCGCGTGGACTAATTACAAACGGCAAAGTAACGGAAAAGTGTACAATGATTGCAAATGTGTTTTATAACTGTAATTATTGGAAATGCCTTTACGGGAAGCTATATTGTGGAGTGGAATTAAGCAGAAGGACATTGTTGTGGTGTGATAGTGTTGTATCCAATATAATGGAAGGGTTCAGTTGGAAGTTCCCGTAAGCATGTCTTCGTCCAAGGGTAGATTCGCTCACAGTAGTGTATGTGTAATTAAGTATGTGTGTGAGCGGACGCGTCGCGTATACGCAAACATTGGCATCTCACTAATAAATTCTATAATTGAATGAATGTCACAAGTCGACCGCTAACCGAAAAATATTAGGCTAATAGAATAAAGATGCCAATGTCTAGGTGAGAGATTGAGCCATGTAAAAAGCGTCTCTGTTTATCACGAGGCTACGTAAGTTGCATAGTATAATTGAATCTTTATTTATGTCATGCCCAATGAAATATATTTTCTTAAAAGCTTCTCACCTATTATGCGCGCATGTGCCTATTTAAAGATTTAACGAATGTTAGTTTTAGTATCAAGTGTTTTATTGTTTTCGAATGGTCATTGCACTTCCATTTTTGTTTACTTGGCAATGACGATAAGACAGCAGTCCTACTGATGTTGTTACATTGCTGAATTGTATAGGGTCGGTTGCGAGGATCCGCGCGGGCATCACGGATCTCTGTTTAACTCGCTCATTATTCATTTTAAACATTTTATTGATAAACTATGAATCCAGAAATCTAGATCTATGTTTCTGCAGCACATAGACATGTTCCTTCATGTATATGCAAGCAGTGTTGCTTGTAACTCATTATTTACAGAAACATTTACGTATCGTTACAGAGACCACTGAAAAAGTGTTTGTTTATAGTTAAAACGCGTGCCTTCATTTGTATGACGTAGCCTCAAGTGTTGCAGAAACACAGATTCTTGTTTCTGAAGTTGTTTATAAAAATGTGGCTTTATTATTGTGAGAAGTGGAAGCTACTCGAATATACTGTGATTGACCTGATCAAAAGCGTTGATGACTTGGAAGTGTTCATATGACTGTCGTTTTATTGTTAATTATAGTAAATGAAATGTGATAGTAGGACTGCTGAGACGGGGCGTGGTGGAATGCCACTGCAGGTCATATTCGCGTTGTACTGATCAGTTGGCGACATCATGTTGATTCGGCCCAAACAATTAGCCTCAAAAAATTGTTTTAATTGTGATCAAATTTTAGTAAACCTACGTTCTAGAAAAGGACAATCTCTTAATATATTTTTCTCGGTAAATTGGAATCTATTTGTCGTAAAAATTGTGTATTTATTTTGATAGCCGACTCAAGTCCTTTTCGAACGAAATTACAAACCACTTTTGACAAAATAAGATGTTTGTAAAATCTGTTACTCAAACTGTACCTGGTGATTGTATTAATATGAAAAATATACATTTACTACAAATCTTCCAAAAGGTTATTTTATTTTGTGATAAAAATCATGTTTTTTTTATTCAAAGTTTTATTGCAAATAAACTTAAGCTATTGTAGGTTCTTAGCGATTAGCATAACCAACAAATAGTATAAAAATGTTATAAAAACATGTCAATTATTTATCTAATGACGAACCTATGAAAAGTACAACATAAATGTTTTACATCCGTAACATACATTTTGAAATGGATTCCAATACCAAATGTTAAAATACATACTGATATAAATACAAGTATAAATTCACTTATTACAGGGTAAAAGTTACTTGATTATAGTTTAAAAATATATTTTTAAAAAATATAATCGCAGTTTCTTATATATCAGTGTATATTCCTACGTAACATATTTACATGACCAGTCACCCCTTATATTTTTCTCAATTTCACCATTCACAGGTTACAATTATGTTATGAATATTAAAACTTACATTTAGGATATTATTATCATTGAGGATTATCTACGCTTTATAAATTTTAAAGTTTTAATGGCGGTATTATTTACCTAGGATTAAATATTAGCATTATATTAAGAATAACTTGCAAAATTTGCAACGCGTACCGTCGTTTGCTATTTATTACTGATACATTTTTGACACATCGTCGTTATATCGCAAACCAAACTACAATTTCTAGACTAGGTACCGATATTTACGTGGTAGTTAAAAATGGGGGGTAGCCGACATTTCGGACGCAGCGATCGGGCTTCGCGCCGTATCTCAATGGTCAAGTCTATAGTTTTTAATGCAGTCTTAGCCGCGCCATTCGCGAGCAGGTTGCCCGTTTTCGACGAGCCATATCGACCCGCTCTGTCCCTTGTTCAGGATCTCCACGAGAGATCGGCCGACATGCTCCGAACTGTAACAATAAATATCGACTTAATATGCTAAGTCGCAAATAAATCACTCGAAGTCAAAGTCAGATTTTAAGTAACTTTAACTTTTTATTGTGAATTACGCCGATTCCTCTCGTGGAAAAAAAATTGCTTTCGGAAGTTTGCTTGGTTATTCAAAGTTTTAAATTGCGCTTTCTGTGCTGTGTAAAATATTGCCTAGTGAACTTGAAAGTTTACCTACTAGCATTGGTAAATCACTTGGAAATCTCGAAAAGCCAATAATTATGTAAGTATATCTCACATTTCTATGACAAACTTTTGCAAAGTACCTATTGTTTCTGATAGAGCTGGTAAAACTAACCCGGGGGTGTTTTCAGCACTCATTTTGTACGTATCTATGGGCTGCATACCTTTGCGTCTTATTAGTAGCATTGTCCCGCTGCCACGCGACCTCGTAGTCCGAAGACATTAGCTGCTTGGTGATGTCTTTCACCAGTCCTGTGTCGGTGAGACCTGGGCAGATCGCCATGGTCCGCACTCCTGTTCGCGATACATGGTATGGATCCTAAGAGAATATTTTTACTTCAGAAACACTCTAGAATAACACTAGTGTTGACAGAAACATGGGGCATAAAGGGTCGCCTTTGGCAACCATGGATGATGCAGTGTAAGAAGGCCCCCCGCCCGATTAACCGATGACATCTTAAAGGTTGTGGGAAGTCGGTTAATGATGGACTTTCCCAAACTTTTCATTATGGAACTCTGGGAAGACTTACGTTCGGCAGTGGATTTCAATAGGCTGGTGATGATAACAGACATACATTTTTGTTACTTTTTAGCTGTATACAACGTAATGGACAATTGAAAATCGTTTACAGTATTATAATATATATCTATGACATCGTTGTGGTTGACTGTTACCATGGACTTACCCCATAGGATCTAGTGAGTCCAACAATAGCGTAGTTGGTGGCTGTGTAGATCGGTGTGGACACCTGAGGCCGCACGAAGCCTGAAGACGCAGTGTTCACGATAGTACCACCCTGGCCGCCACGGTCCTTACCCATAAACCGGTAAGCAAGCATCGTACCGCGGATTGCTCCATTCTGAAGGTAAGTTTTTTTAAATTTTATCATAAAAGGAAGTTTCTAAATTTCAGTAGTTTTTGCTTGAAAGACATCCATCCTCACAAACTTTAACTTTATAATAGTAGTAAGATTAACATCATCGGCAGAAGTCTACTGAACCTATGTAGGAACAAAGGCTTGCCCTATTTTTTTATCCATCGATCACGACGATGTAGAGTGGTATAGTATGGAAAGTGACTTACCACATTTACATCAACTTCAAGCTCCCATAGACGGTCGTTCATAAAACCGGCGTTATTGATTACAATATCCAGTCGGTTGAACACATCCACGGTTAGAATGAAAGCCTCTGGAAATAAAATTATCTTTGTACATACACGTGACATTTTACGCCCGCCTTTCTCTTAGTTCATTAATGCTGTCGAAGTTAAAAATAAATATCGTACCTAAATAAGCTTTTATTTTTGTATCGCTTGATACAAACATGGGTATGTGTGTCGTAGAATGCTTAATATTACACAGAATGCTTAATATGTTTTTTTTGCAGAGATTTTTTCTCTGCAAAAAAAACATATTTTATGGTTTTATGGTCATTTTTGGCGCTGGCCACAACTAATTATCTTTTTGAAATTTTAGGTAGGTAGGTAATGAACTGTGTCACTCATTACCTACCTACCTAAAATTTAGCTAATGATTAATATTTTGCAAAAAAAAATAGGCGTATTAGCTTACAGCTCAAAATGATATGATCGAAGTATGCAAAAAAATCCGGAACAAGGAAATTTGTAGAACTAATGATAATATAGACTTAGCTCGCAAAACCGACAACCGCTGTCCGGCGGACCAAAAACCGGCAGACGTAGTGTTTGAAGGCAATCCACCCGAAGGACCGATGATATCGTACATATTGCGGAAAGTCGGTGCATGAAGGGAACTGTATCGTGTGGTAGCACTGTTTGGAAGCCTCGCCTATAAATGTGTCATATCTACCTAAGGCTTACACTCGATGATAAAAACTGAATTAAGCATTAACAGCTTACCTTCAAACTGCGGGTAGTCGGTAACATCGAGGCGATTGAAGATTACATTTTTTCGGCCATACTTAGCACACAGATCGTCGCACACTTGCTCTCCAAGATCCGAGTCGATGTCACAGATGGACACCTGTATCACAGATTTTTCATTATAGTCTTCCCTCTTCGTATCATAATCTCTACAAAACTTTATCGCCTAGCTAGACTCTAGCCACAACCTTTTCTAACATTGAATGAAATATAAAGACGGACAAACTTTATCGAACCGATGATGTACTCCATTATAAAGTTATGGAGTGAATTATTATTACAGTAGTTTCTATGAATAGGAGGGAAAGTCAATATACCTTAAGTTATTCATCGATATCTCAAGGAACACTTTCATAGAGGTGAATTTTGTGTCGATGTCTTCGCGACCAAGCTTAAATTTAGACAACAGCAAACAAGTTAGTACCTAAGAGAGATTCCTGGACAGATGTCTGTATTTCTTATTGAAGTTTCGAATACTTATGTCTTTTAGGTACTTACCTATGTTAGCTCCCATCGAAATTAAAATGGTAGGTAAGACATGAAAACGTACCCTAGCTAAATCGGAAGTAAATCCGAGAGTAAAGCTAAGTTAAGCTATGACAAAACACTATAACGCCGACGACCGGGCGCCGGAAAATCAATACAAATGTGAGTGCCGCTTGAGGAAAACCGGTACATAGGTTCATCTCTCCTATTAAAATAATTTCCCAAACGCGGAGAAAATACTATCCAAAGGGGTATTCGCTTAAAGCTTCGTAGAAGTCAAATGTGACTCATTCAACAGTTATTAAACCTTGAACCAAGAATTACTTAGCACACTGCGCCATGCGAAGAAAACTCATTTCCTTCAACAAAAGCAAGTATGCTTACCTTCGCTCCTTGTTTCAACAATTCCTCGCTGTAAGCTAGACCGATGCCGGACGCGGCTCCGGTGATCAAAGCCACCTTTCCTTTCAGCTCCATGATTATTTCAGAAAGTATTTACGAGAAACGGCGCGCCCTAATGTGCGATGGCTGACTACCGCCCCCGGAATGGCTCGGTTCGATCGCGTCAGGAGAGGGAGGAAGCAGGGACACACCCGTTTCTCCCCATTTCCCCCCTAGCGTAGTAAATATACGCACGCTTGCACGCCACTCTCGCTTGCTGTTCTGTCATGTATACCTTTACTGCGTGGCTAACAATAACACTAGTCGCATTGTGGGTTGCTGCGTATGGAGTGGGGCATCCTTTGTTTTAGTCAAACGTTTGAAGAGAAAGTGGGTTCGAAAATGTTTAGGAAGTAGTCTAGCTTATATGCCTACCTACCTACTTAAATGTAGGTAAACGTGTTGAGTGGACTCCCACTATAAGCTTACCAGGTACCCTGGGAACACAATAAATAATACTAGGTAGGTATTTAAATGAAAAATTAAATGTTTTTGTTTTTTCTTTATTTGTAAATTTATCAATATTTCAAATAATTAATTCTTCAGGTAGGTTTATTTACGGTAAATTTTTCAGGAAATTAAATTAATAATAATTTTAATTTTACGTTTTTTTGAACATTTTGTATGATTAGAGAAATTATTAAAAATATCACAGATAACAACAATATCACGAACGCCGCCGCGATATCGAAAACATACAAAACGCGACCTCTCTGATTATCGACGGCCGCGAAATGTACAAAATATGAAAATAAAAATTTATCATAAACAACAGCATCGTAAAAACTTGGAAATTTACAAATCCCTCGCGTGAAAAAGTTCTCTAAAATAACAGATTAGGTACTTGAGCGAAAACAATCCGTTTGGCATTTACATACACATATTCCCAAAAAACTAAATAAAAATTTAAACAATCGACCATGATTTGTACAATAAAATAGTCTTTACCATGATTTACTTTATAAATAAAATGGAATTCCAAATCCCTATGTACAAATATCACAGATGCCCACAAATGCTTTAAAAATTTCAAATCGGAGAATATCAGTGCACTGGGTGTTTGATTTTATAACGCAGCGAAGGATTCATTTGATTATTTTCGATCGGGTTCTGGTTCTATGGATATTTTAGTGTTTAATCAAGAGTGGTGGGCTTGGTCGGCACCGGCTGCTGGTACTGCCTTAGCAAGATATGAAAAGGATCTGGCATTGGGCAAGCCAGCTAGGACGCACGCACTCAACGCTGACCGGTTGAGGTTCATGGGAGCCGCGTCGTACCACTCCAAGGAGTCGCCATCGTAGCATTCCACGTGAGGGATGGTAGTGGAACCTGAGAAATATGCCATGGAGCCATTAATTATCGATGGAACAGCAAGAATATACTGTCTGATTCATTCTGAACAAGAGAATGCCATGTATCTTTCTCAAACTTCTTAATAGCCTCTAACGAAACTGTAAAGATTCCTTGTCGGTCGGACTTTGGAACCCTAAAATTACTGAGGGGACGATTAATAACCTACTACGTAGTTATGAGAAGCATTCTGAAAGGTTATCCTGAGCTGCAGTAGGTATCTAATGAGGATGAGAAAGGATCAAAATAGAAGGAAAGTAATACTCAACGGGTTGTACCGTTAAAGCCTCCAATGACGAAGATCATGTCGTCCAGCAACACGGTCGCGAAGTTACTCCTTGCACTAAACATCTCTGTCACCTCTTGCCATTCCCCGCCGCGTTGCGGATTGAACTTCTCTCCTAAAAGAATCAAGATTTTTCTTTATCTGTTTGACAATACTTCTATCGTCAGGAAAGTGAATTCGTCAGGCAACTCTGGTTGGTCAATTGATATGGACTTGTTCTTAAAAGGTACACCTACCACAATAATCAAAATTTCGGCCTCGAAAATTTCGAAAAAGTATGGTCTATGTGGAGCCGGCAACTCGGCACAATAGGCTTTAGGGATGCTCCATCCGATATTCAGGATCCCGTCAGATTGTAGCAGCAGTAGATATATTACACCACAAGATTAGCAAGGGCTGATCCTGTTTAAAGTTTTGTCCAGGACCAATAAGGATTGGTCCTGGACAAAACTTTAAGAATAAATCAGAACCTGTGTCTAGACAGATCGACACAGGTAGGTCTATTGGTCTGATCTGATAACGGATAAAGGTATAAAATATGCAAATTTATAGCATTTCTTAACAACTTCTTAAATTTTGAGTAGTGTTTCAGTTAGTGGCTTACAAACCTGTGTTCAACCGACTATAGCCATTGAATCCGCCCAGCGCGTACAAACACTCCCTATAAGCGATGAGGCTGACCCCTGACCTCGGACTGAGCATGGATCGTATGAAGTTCCACTGTCGAGTGTCAGAGTCAAACACTTCCGCTGAACTAAGAACTTCCTGCCCATTGAAACCGCCGACTATATAGATCTGTAGGACAAGAATTTTAGATGTTAAAGTGAGTTTTTGATGTCGTTCTAATTTTAAACAAGACTGCATGAATTTGATCCGGTAAAACTAAAACTTAAAGCTGTATTGATATTTCCATCCCCAAGTCAATACACAGGAAATACACAAGCATAACTGATTCCCACCCCCTAAAGCAACATAACGATAGGTACGGGTCCTATGCGCCAAAATCGATTAGAACCTGTCTACGTGAATTATGCAACAACAGGTATGAACCGCAATGCCGGAGCCTGTCTTCGAAGATCTATAACCTATGAAAAATATATCAGTCGTTTCGGTGTATCTACCATTGACTTATGTGTACAAGCGCAGGGGAATACTGGTTCTCGAAAGGCCTACACTCGATGAACTGATAGCATTGTAAAGTTTGAAGGGAAGTCTGTGGATAGTGAAATCTCAAGACCATTCGTTTCATGCACTCTTCGAGGGTAGCCTATGTCCAACAGCGAAATTCTCGTCGAATTAGATGTACCTTTCCCCCAAGAGAAGCCGCGCTGGCATCGGACCGCTGCTTGTTCATCGGAGTAGTCATCTCCCACTGGTTCTTATCAGGATAGTATCGCTCCACGGATGCCATGCGTGTTCTACCGTTGTACCCTCCGAGCGCGTAAATCAAACCATCTGGGGCATATTTATGGGTTAGTGGCCGTATCGTACTGGCAGGATTTTTCGTAGGTACCCATGTAAACCCGGTAAGCTGTTACTCGATGAAGAGCCGGAGTCCTTAATTTTAATTAATGCGTAATAGGTTGTTCGTTTGTTGGTTAGTGTGTTCGAATTTGTCTGAAACGGCTTAAACGATGCGTTATCCAATGCGGTTTTATTTGATTTGTTTTTATCAGAAAGGCCTAGAACACTATTTCTCAAAGTGGGTGCTGGAGGCCTTTAGGGGGGCTCTAGAAGATATTGGGGGCGCTAAGGCGGTCTAGAGGGGAAAGCATATGTTTAAAAACTTTGGGGTGCGCTAGGATGTTTTTATTCTCAAAGTGGGCGGTGGGAAAAATAAGTTTGAGAATCTGTGATCTAGAACCTTGTAATAAAAACGAAATACGCAAGCCGTTTTTTTTATATGTAAAAATTTGTTTTTTATTCTTTTTTTTTTCTCAAAATTTTCTTTGTATTAAAAATGTCTACAAAGTTGTATTTATCTGTACACCAACTTATGTAGATTCCTCTATAGGCAATGCATGTACTGAAATTATAATTTCGCCACTACAACATTTATAGTGAAATCTCACCATGTGCAACCACACTGACATAGCACCTCGCCTGGTACATACAAGCACGCTCTTGCCAAGTATTGGCGACGGGGTCGTAGCATCGGACCGTATTGAAATGATCACTACCGTCGAACCCGCCGATCATGTAGATCAAATTGTTTAGCGTGCAGAGGCCGTGGTAAGCGCGAGGAGTGAGATCCATGTGGATGGATAGGAACCAGCGATCAGCCCTGGAGATAAATTAAATATTTAGCAATGTCAGCAAGTATCCTACGTAGTAGAACTTATATTCGATTGCCTCATCGCGTGTTGTGGTGGTCCTAAATAAAAAAAAAAAAGAAGTAAAGTTAGACTCACACTTTTGCAATTTTTTCCCGAATGCGACTGTTTTTCGTTTAAATTGCTACCATAAAATGTTGCCATATTTCGAACTTGTTCATTTTTCCCACAAATTAAAGACGCAAAAGGCACAAATACAAAATACGAATTCACCAATACGAAAAACACCTACCCATGGTGTTTCTTACTACTTTACATATCAAAGGTGCTACCTACCTACTGCTATGTGAATGAGTCAATAATCATTTGGGGATGAAAACATTATAACCTAGTGTCGTAAGTCTCGACAAAGCTAGTTGGACTCCCCGCGCTCCAGCCACCGACTGCAAACAGAATCTCGAATGGTATTCGAGGTCTAGCAAGGGGCTCATTTAAGTCCGCTTCTGTTCCCGGCCTCGAGTCCAGCAGAGTGAGAAATACCACTGCTGGGTACAGGGCTTCTTGACACTTCTGAAAATGCATTCAATTAGTAGATATGAATCACCTTTAAACTAAAGTGTGAAAGGAAAATCTTTAAAAACAATAGTCACCTCATCTTCAACAACAGGCGCCCACTGCAATATTTTCGATTTGAAATATTTATAGCTAATGTGACCGAATCTCACACACGAAAGCAGTGAAGGAATGTATATTCTTCTAGTTTCCAAATCATGTTCAACCCAAGTTTTCACTGCTTGAAATACTACTTCTTCATTTCGAACATTCAGTTCATCGTCTCTTAGCACCTCTTCTAATTCTTCGTGTGTGAGTGATTTAAATTCGTTACATTCCTTTAAAACTCTATTAAAATTCTGTCTTATGTACAGTTTCCCTTTTTTCTCTAGATCTCCGCAGAAGTAGTATTTCGCAAATTTAAAAATTCCCAAACAGTTGTGCGGCCTTAGCTCGTGCAAGAAATATTGGCAGCAAAGCTGAATGACACCAATGACGTCAAACTGATCAGCGAATGGCAATAGGTATTCGACATTCTCTGTCGTTACCTTACATGTGCCTGTGTACGCGTAATCTAAAATTAAACCCATGTAGCAGCTAGGGACATCTACGAATATTTCAGTTTCTTCCGGTTCTCCCTTTTTCAAAGAATTTATAAAAATAGCCTTGAAGTATGGACTCACAGCAGAAAGTATAGCCCTATGTACACGTATTGTTATCATATCCCTACATACGATTGTGCCATCGCAGAGCTGGCCATTTTGTCGCAGTTCATTCCATATCGCTGGGAATTCTACTACTGAATAATTTTCAGGGAGGCACACGCATTTTCGTTTTCTTGTGACGATCTTCTTTTTTGATAAACGCGATTTCGTGGCAGAAACGGAACGAACGGAATTTTTAGTTTTTGATAATTTTCGGTGTTTCGTATTAAATTCCATCCCTTCGAAAAAACGGCGATCGAAACTTGTTTATCTGTCGCGATGACATGCTTGATTGACGGTGATGACACTAATTTTCAATTTTTAAATTGTGGCAGATTTTTTCAGAAGTTGTGGGTTAAAAAAGGTTTGTAGCAGAGCACAAAGTTTTCCTCATAAGGCTGCAATGCATACAAGCCATAATCAAGAAATCGAGGCTGCAACTCGGCAACGGGGTTTTGAATTTCGCGGGTAGTAAAATAATGTCTATGGAAGCTATTATTTGACAGCTTTCAGAACTGTCAAATAGCTTCCAATATTTTTGACATCTGAACTGTCAAACTTCTGTATTGTCTATAGTCTCTTTTTCTTCCGGTTGTCAAGATGGTGAGTTTTGCTGTGGAAATAATAAAATAAATCAATGAAAATCCCAGTGAAAATTATAAATCGTGAAAGTTTATGGTGGTTTTCAGTTCAAAGAGTGAAGTCAACATGTGTTTCTTTACATATTTCAGGGTATCGACATCAACCACAAACACGACAGGAAAGTTAGGCGCACCGAAGTCAAATCTCAGGATGTGTACCTGAGGCTTCTGGTGAAAGTAAGTACTCTTATTAACCGCGCCTTACATTGCTTTTCGAGCCATTGAACCCTTAAACTCGAGTGGTTTGATTCACTCTAACCTATACTTGTTATTGTTGACAGCTATACAGATACTTGGCCAGGCGCACAAATGCCAAGTTCAACACTATCATTCTGAGGAGGTTGTTCATGAGCCGTATCAACCGCCCTCCAATCTCACTCTCCCGTCTGGTGCGCCACATGAAGAAACCAACTCGTGAGGGTCTTATCGCAGTGGTCGTTGGAACTATCACCAATGATGTCAGGCTCTACAATGTGCCGAAACTAACTGTAGCAGCACTCCATGTTACTGAGAAGGCTCGTGCCCGTATTTTGGCTGCTGGAGGTAAGTTTGTTTATGTTATGTTTAAGGCAGAGCAGTAAACTTGCTGATATGAGGTTATAATCTTAGCTTGGTTCAATAAGTCGTCTAACCTATGAAAAATATTTTTTTTTTGTGTGTGAAACAATCAAAACTTTGATATAAAATTGTAATGTTATAGAAATTGATTGGGATCAGTTGGAAGTCCTTTGCTTTCTATTTGAAATCCAAGACAATCAATGAATACATGACTTCCACCAACAAATCCCACAGTTCAGATTTAAAATAATATTTTATCACAAACAAACATAGGCCTAGGTACAATAGTTTCGAATAGTGTTATAAATAATAGGTAGTAGGTAGGTAAGCGAAAAGGTTGAGGACTCAGCCATACTATTTTTAGCCTCTATTATTAGCTGTTGCTTATCAAAGGTACACTAACATACTATGTAGCATCATGTCTGAGAATGCAATATACTGTACTTACAGGCATGGACCAAACTTTCTTGCATTTATGCGAGAACAACAAAGATATAATATCCAGCCCCAATTATAAATAATTGGGGCTGGATATTATATCTTTGTTGGTTCATAGAAACCTATCATATTGGTGTAATCATAGTGCTTAAACTAAACATGAATGAGAATAAGGTTTTCAAAGGAGCAAAAATATATTTTGTTTTAGTTCATGTGTTTCGGTGGCATCAATTCATGGAGAGTACTCATGAATTGATGGTAGAAGGCTATTCCTACATAACACTTTCCAGTTCAATGTTCAATTGCAAGTTCAACTAATAGGATACATTTTTGACTTAAATTAAAACATAAATTGGTAATGGCATTCAGAACTGAGTGCTTCCATGCTTCTAAGGACAAGTTGACATGTGTGGCCCAGTTAACACAGTTGCTAAGCCATGTCAGGAGTGTTCAGGTAGCCTGGCTAATGAATGAAAACAAAATACATAATTTACTTTTAAAATTGAAAACATTGATAATTAGGTTATCAGTTTTTTGTTGGTTCTCTGTTTAAAAATGATCTCTTCCAATTCTGTTCATTATTTCATCATAAAACAGCCTGTAGTAGTCCACTACTAAATATAAGCCTCTCAAGGAGTGCCATGATGAATGATCTTTGGTTATCCCATCCACTAACTTCCTGCAACCTTATGATGTCATCAGTCCATCAGGTTGAGGACACTTCATCTT
Source organism: Perizoma flavofasciatum (assembly GCA_958496245.1). Taxonomy (NCBI): domain Eukaryota; kingdom Metazoa; phylum Arthropoda; class Insecta; order Lepidoptera; family Geometridae; genus Perizoma; species Perizoma flavofasciatum. Next base: position 10,213,813 of record OY292431.1, read on the forward strand.
TGGGTATGTTATTGTCATTCAATATAAGTATTTCTTGTCTATTCCAGGTGAAATCCTGACTTTTGATCAGCTGGCTCTTCGTGCCCCGACTGGTAAGAAGACCGTGCTTGTGCAGGGTCGCCGCAACGCCCGTGAGGCTGTAAGACATTTCGGACCCGCGCCCGGAGCCCCGCGCTCACATACGAAGCCCTACGTGCGCTCCAAGGGACACGAGAAGGCCAGACCTAGCCGTCGTTCTAATGCGTAATCTTTTAAATATAAGGACTACAGCCTAAAAGTGGTATTATTTCAAATTCCTTTAGGACTAAATTCTAAGTGTGCTATAAAGGAGGCCTAACACACAATAGTGGCTAATTAGATGTAGATTACTTTTCATAGAATTAGAAACTTTGTTCAGAATTTATTGTAGATCTACTGGTTGCTATGCATATCAAACGATTATTTGATTAAACTTGATTTTTTTAGAGCTCTCAAGGGACTGTAGACTGTATTTGATATTAATCTCAACAGGATACATTCCTGAGAAAAAGGGTCTTGACATAACAGATGGATGGACCCTGAAATGATCCTATAGAGATACCGTTTTTTCCTATTGAGATAGGAACCCTAAAAACTAAAATCTTTAACTTATGGAGAAAGTCCAATATCAGCAAGAGTACAAAGCATCATTTGAATCAAAACTACCATGGTATGAAATAAAACAAGATTATAACTTCCTAGGGATTTATAGCCTCAACTAAATATACCAGATAATTCCACTTCTCCCAAGCACTAGCTTATTCACAAAAAGCGTTCATCCAAAAGCCAAGTAATTGTTCATCATGCTGCGAGACGCCAAACACTTGCTTCAATTTCACTACTGCAGACGATTTCGCACCGGATGATTGCACAGCTGCCTTCACCGATCGTGCTATCCTGGGAAATAAGTGAAAACTTGACATACAATAGTTTATTGTTTGACTAATGGACAGAAATGAAATAAAATGCGTCCAGAATTTTTTCATAGAAACTGCTTAACATGAGCACCAAAACTGGTGCTAGATTAAACGCTAGCAAAGAGAATACCCGCGGAGTAAGAAGCACGTGTGTGCGTTTGAGATAGTAAACTGTTTGTGTTACAATAACTCTGAAATGGCTTATGAGATTGTTATGCGGTTTTATGCAATCAATTTTCACTAATCATATAGAGAACGCTGCAATAGAAAACACTTGAAGAGTTTTAAGATTTTACAAAATTGAACATGTCAAGGGTCGATAATGAAATATACAACTTACCCTAGCCATTCCATTTTCAGTGATATCACTTGCTGGTGTAAAACAGCATCATTGAACTTTTCATTGCTCATTGCACTTTCAATTCTATTCATTATTGTTGGACCTAGAACAAAATATTTTTAGGTAGGTATAATAGGTATAATATATCTAGGTTGAATATATCGTCCAAAATTATCCTTCAATTAGACGGTCTACTATTATTGGGTGCACATGATACCGTCTTCGTCTTTTTAATGGAAATCGTTTACGTAAATAGTACGCACATATTATGGAGGTTACAAAGGGATTCATTTTTTTTCTTCGCAACTGTACACGTCTGACTAGTTTGCCGTCGGTTGAGCACTAAATACAACCATACGACCGATGACGTACGGTCAGCGCGTACCATACGCGCTCACCGCCGGTTGAGCACTAAATGCAGCCTTAGCATACTCACATTTGACAGGCAAAGATCCCGACCATTTGTAACTAAAACCTCCATTACCTTCTAACACACAAGAGTCAGGGCTTCTACCATTCAATAGCTTGATGTTAGGAGGGTTTTTATTTACCACCGGAAGTAGTCTAGATAGACCAGTGATGATGGAGGTGGCGTCTTTGACACCAGGTGATATGAAAACCTGAAAAAATAAAGAATTTAAGAAAAGAGGAAATACCTTGAAACAGTCTACAAAATGTCAGCAGGTAAATAGTAAAGTAGATATATGGTATATTTGTTATGCCTTAAAATGATTAAATTAAGTAAATTCTACAAAAAAACCCTGATTAATATTTAATCATCAATCACTTCGCGCGGCGGGCGATGACATAAATTATTATGTCATCGCCTTAAATGATACCAAACCACAATAAATTCCAATTTTATTTTACTCACATCAATACCAGTCAGCGCACAGTACATCAGCACTTTGAACACACCTTTTGTTACCATACCCTCTAACATCCTTAAAGGCGTGTTATCACTGGGTACCAAGCAAGCTCCTTCTTCAAATATAGACCCTTCTAAGGATTTGGAATGGAGCTTGTTGAGGAAGTCCTGACTCGAGTACAGCCTCTCTGTATAAGTGTGTGCACCGATTTTGAGCATCCATGTAAAGTGTGAATGCAGCTGTTTGTATATATCTTCATTTCCTGAAAAAATAAGCATTGTGTATTGAATGGTACAGACAGAATTTGATTCACAGGTTCAAAATGGTGAAGGAAAACATAGTGAGATGTTTTTCTACACTGTTTTGAGCTGAAACCAGCAAAGTATAGACGGAATTTTTTTGTATGTTATCGTGATAAGTCATAAGGGGCTGCTAACAGACACACAAGCAACCTCACCATAGGCCGGCGTTTTGTGTGGCGGGTTAAATTAAATCCACTAATTATCTGACTGATAAGATTAGTGAGATCTATGTTATAAACAGTTACCTGTAAGTTGCACAAGTGATCTGGACTGGCCAAAGTCATTCCTTCCTGTTCTTAGTCTCAGAGCTCTCTGGGAGCAGATCTTCTGTTCATTGTCAAACACCACATTGGCTAGGTCCTGCAGATCTTTTGAAATTTTCTGGAATGACAAAACCTTAATAAAAGAGCCATATTGGTCTAGTGGGTGGTAACCCAACTTCTGATGACCATGGCTTCGAATCTAGTCATGAATCAATGTTGAAACATCCATTGGTTGCTAGCCTTTTCAAGTTAGTTTGAGTTCAAACTCACATCAGACCTTACTGGAGAGCTGCATTAGGCAGATCTCAATGGAAAATGCTGGAGGCCTTTGCCAAGAGGCACACTTAACAGAGAAACATAATGTATACCTAATATGTATGTATTTACAAAAAAAAATGTATGTAAGTAGTATATCATTCATGTAGTTCCCATAACACAAACTCTGCTTACTTTGGGGCTAGCTTATTATTACTATTGCAATAATGATAGTAACAAAAAAATATTTTTAGATAAATAATGATAACATTTTTTACATAGCATCATCTGAAATATAGGGTTTGTTTGGGTAAAATGCAGAGAAATACTTTTTTTTTTCACTGTACAATCACCCTTGCACTGCTGGTGGCAGTCAACTAGAAGTTGACATCCAAATTGAAATATTAAATTTTATAAAAAAAAGTTAATCTATGCAAGTAACAGTTTATAATGTTCCAAAACAGTGCTTATGTATTGTCATACTAGTAGTATTATAATATCTGTGGTGATACCGAGAAAATAAAATGTTTACAGACTCATATTTTAAATAGAGTATATACCAAAAACAAGGTAGTTGGCATGCCAATCTTCTGCTATACCTGCATATGTTCAGAGAGAACTGTTGATATATTCAGCAAAAGCATCTTATCCTTCATCAGCACCACAATGGAGAACCATCGCTTCAGACCCCGGGCTCGTGTGTCCCGCAGTTGAAATGTGAAGCTCAGGACATGCCCTTGGGTATCACTGAAGTAGACCACTCCACCTTCTTTGCTCCAACTCACCTGGAAATATCACATAATAATGCTCATTTAATTACCTACAACATAGAGCCCAAATTTCCCGCAAAGTAAGGAGCCTGTACATGCATTAGCTAAACCATACCTAAAAGCTTATTTGTTTGTATGTTACTATTTATTGCTGTTTTTTTAATCTGTGTACAAAGCTACTTGCTACCAATAGAAACAATTACAGAGTGACCAGAGTATGTACTAGCATGTTTTTCAGTGATCAACCAATCACAAGGTAATGCGAAGTGTGTCTCGGTAGTGGCCAGAAACATACCCTATTTAAACCTTGATTTTAGTGAGACTCCTAAGCTGAGCAAAGGGAGTAGCCATCCACCACTTTTAGCAGTGATTTGAGAGTGTAATCAAAGCCTATTTTCACCTAACATGATTCCGTTTATCAAACTTTAAAATTTTATATAAACATCTCTGATGTATTTCCTAACCATGGAGAGTGGCACCGGTGTAAAAGGGAAGTTCAGTCCACATCTTATCGTGCAGAAACTTTCGTAATCCAAAGTTATAATTACCTCGCAAGTTATACTTCTAATAGCTGCCTGCCGCAAGAACGATGTCACATCAGGATTCGGAACTGTTTCCCTGCTGCAGAATATCGTTCCATCATCGTCTTTGGACACTAGGACTGTCTCCGGGCCCAGGGAAGTACATCCGTTACACTGCACTGTAGATTTAGATGACTCCGTCGTGTGCTCTTCATTGTCGGTTGTGAATGTGCAGAATACCGGCCGTGGACCATGGGCTTCACAAAAATGGCAAAGGCCCACAATAGCATTCATGAATTTCGAGAATGCACGAAGAAATGAAAATCACAGATTATTTTTGGGATGGATAATAAGTTGACCTTGGCTATTTACACGTAGTATCTCCTAGCTGTGTAGTGCACAGACTTACAACTACTGGTTAGAATTAGTTATTATAATAAATAGTCCTTTTTGCATTCTAAGAAAATAGCTCCGTTGCAAAAGTGACATTGACACATTACAAGACTGTACCAAAGATCCTGAACTCACTGCGCTTGATGGAACTGTACAGAGCGAAAACGGACAGTCTGTAGAGACGGCACTTAAATCACCTTTAATCACATGGACACAAATTGCATTTATTAGTACTTTTTCTATGCCGATGATCTAGTACTCTATATCTCCTCATCTTCATTAGAAGAGGCAAGTAATCGACTTAACTCTGCATTGTCATATTTAGGAGACTGGCTTGTTGAACATGGCTTATCACTTTCTGCTTCCAAAAGTTCCATTGTTATATTTTCAAAAAAAAGGATAGCCCCACCTGTTGAAATATATATCAATCAAGAAATCATTCCTCAGTCTAATAGTGTCAAATTTCTGGGTTTAACATTGGACTCGAGAACGACGGGTTTTCCTCATTTTGTATTACTTGCTCAGAAGTGTGAAAAAAATGTAAATATTCTTCATTCTCTTTCGGGTGTATGGTGGGGTTCCCACCCATATACCCAAAAACTTATATACAACGCCATAATCAGAAGTCACTTTGACTATGGATCATTCCTTCTAAATATTTGTAATAAATCTTGTCTAGATAAAATTGATAAAATTCATTCAAAATGTTTGCGCATCATCCTTGGGGCTATGAAGTAATCGCCCATCAATGCTTTGCAAGTTGAGTGTAGTGAAACCCCTTTATTTAAATTAAACCAGAACTCTAATCATCCTCTTCTTCCTAAATTAAATCACCTTCTAGATTTGTTTCGTAGTTCTGATAAAATTCCATGTATTCTTCATAGCTTTAAGAAAATTTCTCAACTTTCAAACCCTGTTATTCAATTTCCCTTTTATCCACTTTATCTCACTCCTTATGACGCTTTAGTTTATCAACCCAATATTATTTTAGATTTTGGTATAGACAGGGCGTCCACTAATGCTCGTCAAGTTTTTAACGAGCAGATAGACTCCCTACGTAAGGGTTGGCATACATTATTTACTGATGCATCTAAACTATCCGAGAAAGATGATGTTGGTGTAGCGGTATGGATACCCTTTACAAAAATTTGTCTCAGTTTTAAGTGTCCCTCGTCTACATCAGTATTCACTGGTGAAGCCATCGCCATTCTTGAAGCTATCGTTTTTATAAAATCCCATCACTTACATAATTCTATCATCTTTTCTGACTCTAAAAGTTGTCTTCAATCTATCCTTTCTAATCCTTTCCGATCTACTTCTCGCTTCCCATCAATTCTTAAAATTAAGCATTCCCTCTTCGAATGTCATAAGCTTGACATCAACATAACTCTAGCATGGATTCCAGGACACTCTGGGATCCCTGGCAATGAGACAGCAGATTCTTGTGCAAAATCGGCTGCCCAGATAGGCTCTCTTGAGCACTTCAAAACATTCTCTCACGACCTAAATCACACCTTAATGAATCTTGGTCGGATTTGTGGAATTCCTCAAAAGTTATTAAAGGAAAATATTATGCGGACATTCAGCCAGATATACCCCACGTTCCCTGGTTCTTTAAATTCCGTAAAGCGAATAAAATCACCACTTCGACCATTTGTCGTCTCAGATTAGGCCATGCTTGTACTCCTGTATTTCTGTCTAAACTTAAGATTAAGGACCACTGGATGTGTGAATGTGGCCTGGATGAAGGAAACGTGGATCACATATTTTTTAGCTGTCCCAAACTACGTTGTTCCCTTTATGATATTCTTCCTCTTGATGTCCACCGTCCTACATCCTTCAAATGCATTTTATCTCTTACTTTCTCTCCTTTAATTAATTTTATTCTATGTAAATTTGTAAATATGAATAACATAAAATTGTAAAATATGTCTACATTTAGAATAAGTAACCCTTTTATTATGTACATAGTCTTTAGTTTTTAAGTATCATAATTTTTGTAAAATCATCTTGTAAGTCAAAAAATCTTGTTGATTCTCTCAATTTTTGTAACCGATCATATTCTTAGTAATCACATATCTCCAAAAGTTTATGACACTAACATGATACGGACATTGGCAGAATTGTGACAAATGCCATAATCAAGAAGTGAAGTGAAGTGAGTACTTTTTCATGCTAGAGAATAGAGATTGATGGAATTGTAAGTTTCTCAGGCAGGTCTAATGAGAAATATGCTTTATTTATTTACCTAAGACACATAATAATCTACAATGTAATATAATTGTGGTCTTAAATCTATTTGTTCCTACAATTATAGGACGCTCAGCGAGCACAAAGTAGATAAACTAAATCATCAATCACTTAAAATAATAAGTTATCTTAAAATATTGGTTGCTAAAACTTCCTAAATCCTCTTCCTTTTTGAACATTTTCATAATACTTATGCTTAGATGCTGTTTCACCAGTAATCGCACATTGCGGATTCATAATTTCTACCGGTGGGAGAGATTATGCCGGGGTAGGGGAAAATAACATAATTTAATTAGGTATTAGGATTAAGAACCTAGGTAGGTTCTTTATCGCCATTAAATAAATAGGTACTGATCGCGCGGTGGTAATAACGAAAAAACTTTTTGGATTCTTTTCATAACCCGGTAAATAATTATTTCTGTTAAATAAATAATGTTAAGCAGAGATAAAAATAAAAAGACGCTGAATCTCGATTTTCAATAACTCGTTTATTGAACTGTACACTGATTCACAGTCAAAGTCCACGAAAATCACAAGCAGTTCTCGCCTACTTTACGTAACGTAATAAGTTAATTTGACCGTGCGATCGACGCAAAAATCGATATAATCACAATAACGGTAACATGATCTGAGGTTGGAAATAAACGCGATGAGTTATAAAATAAATTAGTTTAATTATAAACAATATTAACCTGTGCCTATCGAAAAAAAAAATTGTCTAAATGTAAACTCTAGGTTTTTATGCGGCGGTTTTATTTCTTAGAGACGGGTTTGTAGGCGAGCTTTCTGGATTTGAGTGATGACCACTTGTGCCGTTTCATGTAGTAGACGACTACGGCCAGCATTGAGAACATGCCTATTGCCTTGATGGTCATCATTCGCCGCTCGTCCAGCTCTGGCTCCGAGCACCAGCGGAGGAAGGTGGCCACGTCTTTTGCGAGCTGGGACGCCGTTGGGGCTGTGCCGTCCGTGAACTCGGCCGCCTGAAAAACACAACATTACTTACAATCTCAGGGTTTTCTCATTTATCTGCGACGACAGGAGCCGGTATTGCGTTGGCTGTAAGAGGTGTTTGACTGTTCGTTTGCAATAAAACATTTATCAGAGCATGAGCCAAAAACGATACAAAATATACATGTTAATTCGAGTGAGAACCAGAGTGTGACACACGGACGGACAGACCGATAGACAGGGTTCCCAATTTTGCATTGTAATTGGACGGAACAACGGTTGAGCGAAATGGTTCTTAGGAACGCTGCCTTACCGACAAGACAACCTAGGACAACCTAAACATAACAAAACATTGTGCAAAATATCAAGCTGTCAAAATATTCAATAAATTACCTTTACATATCAAATCAGTCATTATAAATAAATACAAAATACAAAAGAGCTTTTTCATCAACTACTTTTATCAGGGTACCAAGCTAAGCCATGGGTAGTAGCTAGTATATTCAATCTTATTCTTCATCCATGGTAATAAACAATTTATACTTATACTTTAATATATACTTATATTTGAATAACTGTGTTTGTTTCCAACTCACCTCGTCGAATAATACTTGCGCCATAGAGATGGCGCCGCCGGGGAAGTACGGATTGTAGTTCTGACCCTCGCGCAGCACGATGCCGGCCGGCGCCTCCATGTAGCCGGTCAGCAGCGCGAATATGTAGTCCTCGCCGCCCTTGCGCCCGGACGAGATCAGCGACAGGTCCGGCGGGTAAGCGCCTGGAACACAAATCATTAATTATTTTTAACAAAATTTGTAAACCCTTGATGTGCGATGTTTTGGCCGTCTTCAAAAAAGGAGGAGGTTCTCAATTCGTCTGGATGTTTTTTACGCGATATATTCGCCAATTTTATTGTGAAACGATTTTAATGATTCTTTTTTTTGATGAGTGAGGTATTATACTTCAATTTATACGGGACCACCCGTATAAATATTATGATAAAAACCTAACCCTAATGGTGAAAAAATGGGGGGTGAATGTGTGGGTATTATTGGACTTTTTCCCGTTTTTTGAAGTCCGTATTTAATTTTTCCTGAAAATAAATTTTACTTGTAATAAGTAAAAAAATATTAACAAACTAGAAAAATAAATATAAAGACCTTCAGTCACGGCCGTCAGTCATGTCCGCTAATTAGTTTCTAGCTTTACAAGAGGGTAGTCTCTTACCGTTGTTGGCAGCGCGCGCCGCATTCTCGTTGGGGTACGGCGACGGGAAGTAATCGGAGAGCTTGCCAGGCCTCTCGTAGTAGTTTCCCTCCTCATCAGGACCGTCCTTGATCATAACCTGAAACCATAGAGTAGACAGCCTCAAGAGATGCAATGTTTAATAATTTGCTAGGAAACAATTCTGTCAACTGTCGTGCTAGTCCCACCACGCCTGCTTTGGTCTGCTCTGATTAGTCGAAACTGTAGTTTCAACCAATCAGAGCACAGCAGACGTGACATGACGCAATGACAAGGTCCGCGTTTGCCAACATCAGTCCTAAAAGACTGATGTGTTGACAGAACAGTGTGGTTCAATGACGCCTCTCGGGGTTAACTGCTCGATGGAGGAACACACCAATCATAATCATATTTAACAATCATGAATCATGACCAATCATGGATTACATCCAATATTGATAGCACTTTCGGTAAACAACGCTAAATATGTATTACAGATAAGCCTAGAAAAGCAGTTTTTAAATTGAGAAGGTTATTTAACAATCTATGTACTTATCGATAACAGATTATTTTTTCATCACAATGTCACCATTCGAGGGTGCCATGTTCAAATTGTGAACAAACCCTCTATAAATAAATAAAGACAAAAAAAAAATCACATGGGCAAATTTCTTTGGTCACCCCTTCAATCTCCAGTCCTGGCTTGCTGGGTCCTCCAGTAGGCGGGTACCTATGTTATTTTAGGGGGGGCATTTGGCCACCTCTGCCCCCCACTTCCGCGGCCGCTGAGAGTGGTGGCTTTAGCCAGTAGGAGTCTGGCATAACCGTGTCGCTCCCGCAACGGAAGGGTATCCATGATAACTCAACTTTAAAAAAAAAGGTACTTACATCGGCCGCCTCGGCCTTCGCCTCCGCCTCAGTGTGCGAAACATTGACCAGGTTACGGAAGGCAATGTACTGCAGCGAGTGACACGCCTTGCACACTTGTTTGTACACTTCGTAACCGCGCCGCACGCTGGAACACACATAACACACAATGTTATAATATGGTTAAATAAATAAATGAAATGAAATGAAATATCCTTCATTTTATTTATAGCACTATGAAGAAGAGAAGCACGCGATCGCGAACTTTGCAAGAGTCTGGGAGAGGCCTATGGAAAAGCAAAACAATCAGACCAAGGACGAATTCAGGATTTATTTCTGTGTGGGGTACAAGGGCCAGACAAGTAATGGAATGTCCCCCTAGTATTGCACTACTAGCTTCTGCCCACGGCTTCGCTCGCGTCGTACCCGGTAAGTAAAAAGTAGCCTATGTGTATTCTGATGTATAATCTATATTCCTGTGAAGTTTCATCAAAATACGTTAAGTAGTTTTTGCGTGGGACTAACAAACATCCATCCTCACAAACTTTCATGTTTATAATAGAGGATGTCTTTGAGATTAATTCTTTATCAAGGACACACAATAACATGATTCTCTTAATCATTACCATTAAATAATGATTAAGAGATTCATTACTAAATTAACAACGAAATGTGGTAATAAGCTGTATTTTCAATTTAAGTGCTAATTGAATAGTGGGTGTATAGTCGATGGTTGGGAGCATGATTCAAAGACTTAGATCTGGCTTACTTCTCTTAACTTACAAACATAATAGTCAATAAAATTGAGCATTTATAATTATTTTTGCGTACAGATATTTAAGTATGAATTATGATTTTTTGTTACTTCTACATCTAATGTATGTAAGTTGTTTTGTAAAAGTATTAGTATAAAGTAACCAGTTTTGTTTTCTTGCCTTCTTTCCTGGCTTGGTTGCAGAGGAACAGGCAGTAGATAAAACCAATGTTTTATATCCTTGTGATTTTAAAAAATAATGGATTTTGACTTTGAGTAGAATGTATAATTAAAGTTTTTTTCATTTTTGTTGCTACTTATTTAAATTGATATTTTTTTTTGTAATTTGATACAAACACATACTTTTCACTAAACAACGAAAAGAAAATAAGTATTAAATTCGCCGATGTAATTTTTTTATCTTGTGTGTAAAGGATAATATTGTGCAATATTTTTTATCATCTATTTATCTACTTCATGCTGCATGAACACTCACATACCACACCTAACCCATGCTATAGAGAGATTTATAACAAAGTATATAATATTATTACCCTAGTGAAATAGACATAAAAATGAAAAATGGGGATGGGGTGTAAAACTGTTTCTTCTTAAATTTTAGTTGTTTTGGACATTGATTGATAAGCCTGTCTAAGTATGTTGTTCCCCATTGGCATTTTGTTAGTGTAATTAATTATGCAGCAGATTAAACAAGATGTCAACCACTACCTCAAGACTCTTCTCCATTAACACAAAGGTTAGCTGGAAGATAATGCTATATAGCATTAAGTTCGCCTATGTACAGTACTTTGTAGTTGTGCAATAAAGAATTTCCTATCTATCTGACAGCTTAAATGGATGCTGTGTTTATCTAGATTAATTGTTTACTAAATCCTTAACTACATGGGGTAGAGTGGCCATAGAAAGGCCAGAATGGAGAAGACTGGAGGGGGCTTTTGCCACCTGGCAAACGGACATACAAAAATGGAACAAAAGGAATATATATGAATAACAAAGAAATATTGTCTTGTCCGACTAAAGGCTTATTATATTATAAAAAGATCCTTAACTATTGGTTGATAATTAGCAATTATTCATAACATCATCATCATCAACAGCATGTAGAAGTCCACTGCTGTAAAGTGGACTTGCTGTCTTGAGGAAGGTTAAAGGCTATTTAACATCACACTAGTGGTAGTTTAATTACTTCTTTTGCTCGGCTAACGGTGGCCTTAGGAGCAGAGCAAAAATAAGTAATTATGCGGTGGGCAATGCAATGTAGTGGGTCAGGAGCCGAGGGTGGCCGTGGCACAGCTAGTAATTAAATAAATAAACATACCTGGCATGGTCGAGGGATTTGAACCAGCCATCATGGCTCCAAGGCTGGTGGGGTGCATGGGCCTCACTGCCAGATGCTTGCACGGACTGCTCGAGGGCAACCAGAAGCGCCCCTACACCACCACCAACTACGCCAAGAGTTGATAGGAACTGGGGATCAGGATGTGCTTATAAGTATTTTTGGTAACTTATTCTTGATAGGGGTTGAATCTAGTACTGTGAACCTCCACCTGTTTTTTATTGGCTTTAAGTCTTTGTTTGTTTATTTTTTTATGAGCAAAGTTTGTTTCTATAAATTATATACATATATTTATTACATATATTCATATTCATGTTATAATTCACATCACTGCTACTTATTTCTAAGGTGGTAATGAAATAAGGGAATTATTTGTTTTCTTATTATGAAGTAGTTTATCCAGAGATAAAAGTGATAGTATATGGGATTTTAAAATGTTATAGGTTCAAAAGTTGCTGGTACTATGTCAGTTGAATTGACTTGCAGCATTTTTAGCAATGATTTAAAATGAAAAACAGAATTTGTGGCACTTTCAGGGGTCCTTGAGAAGCTCCTCTCAATGTCAGAGGTGCTTTTTGTAGAGGGAAATTAAAGAATATATTGAAGACTTACCAATTTCCTACTTTTAGTCCATCCTTGGGCATTGGTGGACAGCTGAGAGACCTGTAACGTATGGTCACCATTAGATTTTCCTGTCTAATTGTTACATAATGCAGAATAGGTTAGCACTCGCCCGTGATAATTTTTCGAGCACTATAACATCTGAATATCATGCCTATGGTTCTGGTTAGCTAGGAAATTACATAAGCCTGGATCGAACATCAAGAAACTAAGAAAACTGATAAATTAACACTTCTCCTTGACGTTTTCAACTTCACATTTTGCGCAAATTTTAACTTGTTGAGCACGCTAACGGTATGTATTCGTTTATATACTGAAATAAATATAATTTTATCACTGTTTTCTGTACCTGGGGTCCAACTATCCCGTAATTTTTGAAAAGTCGTGCCCCACAAATCCTACCGACGGAGGCCGCCATGTTAGAAAAACGTCGTAATGAAAGGTGATTCAACTGACGTCTACTGGCAAAAGTGGCACAGGCTGCCAATTTAAAAAAATATAGTCAGCTGTCTTTGGTACAGATAATAGAAAAACTTAGATGAATGAAAACTAAAAATGTTTGTTAAAAAGTTTAAATTTTTGCAATATAAGTTTTCCTTGCCGATTTGTTTTGAAACTTATATTATAAACAAAGTAAGCGAGCATAATTGCTAAGCAGGACCTAGCGTTTGTATGATTTGATTATTTGCCAGTTTTTCTGAACGCTCTTTCTGCTGAATTTATAGCGCAGTTTAGTTCAAGATCATTGGGCTTAACGGATTAAATTATGTAGGTATTATTTTTGGTTAGCAAAACTTAACGGCCAAATTCATCCATGCATGCAATTCAATACCACTGCTCTGCTGCATAACTCTCCATAACAACCTCTGTGGCACAGTTGGCGAAAGTCCGCCTGAGACGCAGAAGGTTGCGGGTTCGATTCCCGCTGCGGGACAAATGTTTGTATGATCTGCATTCATTTGTCTCGGGTCTGGGTGTTTTCTATGTATAATATGTATGTATTTACAAAAAAAAATGTATATAATTAGTATATCAGTCATGTAGTTCCCATAACTCAAGCTCTGCTTACTTTGGGGCTAGATGATGCTGTGTGAAAAATGTCCAGCATTATTTATTTATTTATTTTATTTATATGGCCTCCGATCCGAAGCGACGTACAAAGAATTTAAAAATCCTGGGTGCACCGTGTGTCCAATACAAAAGATAAACCATATAAAATATTGCCAGCTAAAGGCCCTTACACACATACACAATTCAAACTCATAAGTTCATACACATGAATACTGGCTGTGCATTCCAGGGTTGTATTTTACACGTATAATACGGTTTCCCGTCCGTCAAGTTCACGTTAAGTCATTGTCAATCAAGTTCATATCGCTATATGGTCTGTGATCAAAACCAAGTTAAGTTTTTAGGTTAGAGTTAATTTGAACTCTAAGAAATTAATAAAAATAAACAATGTTATTTCTACGACATTCATAAAACATTCCAAATGAGAAATTGTTTTTGAAAGTTACTAAGGTCTAATTTTTTATTTTCATGAGTTTAATATTAATTACTAAGCTTAGTAGTAATTTTGTAGTCACGACCGCAACTTTGAGAAGGTAAAACTCTCATCCAAACAATAAGTAGTTTTGTTTTTACAATTTCGCTGAAAGTATGCTTGATTTCAGATTTAGAAATATTACAAATAAAGTAGGAACGAAAATGAAAGTGTTTACACAAAAGCGGAACCCTTTATCGGGGAGTACAGAGTGGGAAATGGAAGATGAAGACTATGATTTTCACCAGGAAATCACGCGGTCCGCATTCGCCGACATGCTTCATGATACAGAGAGAAACAAAAAGTATCATAGAGCTTTGCAGCTTGCGATAGAAAAGATGCACCAAGACGGAAAAAAAGCTAACGTTTTGGATATTGGTAAGCACCAAAAATTTTAGACAACTACTCTATAGTTCAGCCCGATATCGCATTTATTATTTCAGGCCAATTTTTGTTAGGAATCTAATTCTTTTATCAGGGAATTATTATATATTAATATTCATTATGAAGACAAATACAAATATATTTTATTCATTATGAAGACAAATACAAATATATTTTATGAATTTTTTAAATAGTTGAAGAAAGCTGCTATTGTTGACTAATAATTGGTTACCTTGACTATGTATATACTGTTTACAATTGTTTATTTTTACTTTTCAAATCATACCCTTAACTAAAGTGAAATGGAAATGAACTGTACAAAAAACAATATGCCTGTTTCATACAAAAATATAAATTAGTAGCTATGAAGTCAAACATAAAACATTGAAAGCTAGCCTACATCTGACAAGTTGACAACTCGGCTATGGGTAAACATAATGGGCTATTTAAAGAAAATGTATCTCAAGCATAGCAAGAGAGAATGATGAAACAAACATGGTAAAAAACTGACTAAAGTTCCCAAAAAAAGAAAAAAATTCAACATTACTTGCTATGATTAGTTACTAATAGCTTAGTTTGGGGCTTAATGATGTTGTGTGAAAAATGTCCATCATTATTATTTATTTATTAAAATAAATTATTGTTTTGTAACCTTCTCAGGCACAGGCACTGGCCTTCTCTCAATAATGGCTGCCCGCTGTGGAGCGGATTCCATCACAGCCTGCGAAGCCTTCAAGCCCATGGCTGAGTGCTGTCTGAAGATACTAGCCCAGAACGGAGTTGCTGATAGAATAACTGTTATCCCTAAGAGGTCTACAGATATCAAAGTGGGAGTGGATGGTGATATGAAAGAGAAAGCTAATATACTGGTGACGGAGGTGTTTGATACTGAACTAATAGGGGAAGGTGAGAGAACCTAATTTTTATTTATACAACTAAATTGGCAAGTAAGCTGTATATTGTTACAGATTCATGCATGTCCATATATGTATAATATAAGTTAACAATAATTTCTCATTGGATAGGTTGTCATTTTAAAACTAGGGCTACCTACCTACTCAATTTCAAATTTCTAATGAAGAAAGTAAATAGTCCCAACTGTGAAGCCTGTGGAGTTAAGGAAGACGTATACCACCTTTTAGAGGAGTGTGTCCGGAGTGCATCGATGAGAGAGAATATGATTAGGAATTTTAATGTTAACCAAATCGACATGGGCCTGTTTCAGGGCATGTTAGCTGCGCAAACTTCAAGTGCAGCAATCATGCTCTACCGGTCCATATACGAGCTGGTTCATAAAAATGTTTAGTGTAGTCTACGAGGGTACAATAGAACTGACATCGTCGAAAATCGACGAAAGTTCTTAAAAAAGCAGAAAAAAAAAAAAAAAAAAACTACACAACATTTGTTAATATGAATGTGTCTGTTAAAAAAAAAACGAAGCATTTGCCAGTAGAGGTGTTTGTTTGTATGTTACCACTAGCTTCTGCCGACGGCTTCGCCCGCGTGGTACCCGAATAAAAAGTACCCTATGTGTTATTCTGATGTAGAACCTATATTACTGTTTCATCAAAAGTTTCATCAAAAGTTTCATCAAAAGTTTCATCAAAAGTTTCATCAAAAGTTTCATCAAAATCCGTTCAGTAGTTTTTGCGTGAATGAGTAACAAACTTTCGCGTTTATAATGGTAGTAGGATTTATCTCTGTAACAACATTGTTCAAACTTAAGAATTTTTACATTTCCAGGTGCTCTGTCAACATTCTCCCATGCACACAAATACTTGCTGGAAGAAGATTGCATAGTGGTACCGGACTCCGCAGTCATCTATACACAAGTGGTTGAGTGTGACACACTGCAGGAGTGGAATAAACTGGAAGACTTTGCCGTCCCTAAACTTGATTTTAATCTGAAGACTCCTGCAAAGGTACTATTTTTATTATTTCCAGTAAAACACTATACTTCAGTAAAATCATCTGTTCCATACTAAAGTTCAATACCTACTTGGCTGAAATGTATGGAACAGCTGATTATTTTTTCGCGTTCACAGTGTTGGTTCCATAGTAAAAGTTGTTCATATTGATGGGTAGTTTCACTCCCCGAAGTTTTCGGGAGTAGACTTATTCTTATTACACCTGGTATAAAATTATAACATGTTTCAGATGAAAGATTGCCCCGGCTCAGCTTCGGTCCACGACCTGCAGCTGTCGCAGCTGCCGCGCTCATCATTCCGCGAGCTCTCAGACCAGATTCCAGTGTTCTATTACGACTGGTCGGGCAAGTCGCCGCTGGACTTCAACAGGACGGTGAAACAGACATTCACTGTGACCGCTACTGGAAAAGCACAGATTGTGTTTATGTGGTGGGAGCTTAATATGGATTATGAAGGTGAGTCAGACCTAACTAAGTTGTGTAGTAGACATACATACAGAAAGTCACGCCTGTTTCCCGGAGGGGTAGGTAGAGACCACGGATTTCCACTTGCTATGATCCTGACATACCTCTTTCGCTTCATATTACATGTATACAAGCTTTCGTGTTCTCTTGACCTAGCCTTTCTCCAACGCTTAGCATGAGCACCCAAGACAACGTTTTGTCTACGATAGAGAAGACTAAAACTATTTCTGTCGCCTATTCTGTCAATCAAAAGAGAGGGACAAAATATTTTTTGTCTTCTCGGCGGTAGACAAAACCTTTTTGTCTTGGGTCTTCATGTTAAACAGGCAGAGGGACTTCAATTTGGTCAGAGTACATTCGCCGAGGCCTTCCCCTTCCAAATATCCTATTCACGGTCGCCTTATTTATTTGTTATTCAGATAATTCTACTATACTATTAAAAACGCGAAACTTTGTGGGGATGGATGTTTGTTACTCTTTCACGCAAAAACTACTAAGCGGATGTTGATGAAACTTTACAGTAATATAGCTTATACATCAGAATAACACATATGCTATTTTTTATTCGTGTATCACTCGGGCGAAGCCGTTGGCAGAAGCTAGTACAACATAACAACTATTATATTTACAGGTAAAATAGTCCTCAGCTGTGCCCCTTGGTGGACGCATCCCGACGCGAATCATTCGTCAGAGCGACCTCAAGACACCATACCGTGGAGAGACCATTGGATGCAAGCCGTCTATTACCTACCTCAGGAGTTGAACCTAGCGAAGAATACTGAAGCAACTTTAGTTTCCTGCCAAGACGAATACTCGCTCTGGTTCTATTTAGACGGAGTAACGAATCATTACAAAAGACCCATCTGCGAATGCGGTGTGCACATGGCCTTATCACGAACACACGTCTCGTACCTGAACGACAGAAACAGGAGACTCAAATTCCTGAATAAGCTCAAAGAAGAATTGACGAATAATTCTATTGTCTTAGATTTAAATGGAATAAGTTTACTAGGCCTTTACGCGGTCGGAATCGCGAAAACGGTTTACGTTAAAGAAAATACAAAACTTAATTTACAAATCCTAGAAGATTATATCAAGGAAAATAGTATTGAGAATGTTCATATCGTCTCGGAGATAACTGAGGAAGTGTTGAAAGTAGTGACGAATGTTATATGCGATCCGAATTTTACAAGCGCTATACTGCCTTGGGAGAATCTCAAAATGGCCTACGAACTTCATAAATACAAGAGTGTTACGAGGGATTGGTCAATAGTTCCTGAAGGCTTTGAATTCTGGGCGATGCCGGTCCAGTTCCAGGATCTGCAGAAAATAAGGGCTCCTCTGCAGAATTGTGAGGGTATCAACATGTCGGTGTTCGACGATCTTGTAGAGGTTAGTGGGTTTTTTTTAAATTTTCAAGCCGGTTGCCAATCGAGAAGTTGGTGAACGCGGTAACACCTTGGGTGCCATCAGTTGAGGGTGGAAGACGGCATCGCGGTCAGCCGCGAAAGCGTTGGCGTCACAATCTTGATGGTTGGAGACCGCCAAGGATAGAGGCAGATGGAAGGGAATGGGAGATCATTGCCCAGCAGTGGGACAAAATAGGTTAGAAAATTAATAAATTAAAGCAGGCTAGGCAAGTATCTAGTTTAGTAACCAAGCCAGTTACATTGGTAAGGCTAGTGAAAATATAGACGATCTCTGCACAGTGGGCAAGAGCCTGTCTGAGACGCAAAAGTTTGCGGGTTCGATTCCCGCCGCGTTTGTATCATCTGGACAAATGTTTGTATCATCTGGAAATATTTGTCTCGGGGTCTGGGTGTTTTTTATTTATAATATGTATGTATTTACAAAAAAAATATGTATATAAGTAATATATCAGTCATGTAGTTTCCATAACACAAGCTCTGCTTAGTTTGATCTAGATGATGCTGTGTGAAAAATGTCTAGCATTATTATTATTATAGTATAGATACTTTACGATCGATACCACATAGAAAAACGTTCAATAGCACGAATTGTCTAAATTCTCATAATGTCTGGATACTAAAGCACGAAATATATACCACTAGCTTCTGACCACGACTTCGCCCGCCTGGTACCCGGATAAACCCACAGAGTAGCCTATGTGTTATTCTGATGTATCCTACTAATATTATAAACGCGAAAGTTTGTGAGGATGGATGTTTGTTACTCCATCACGCAAAAACTACTGAACGGATTTTGATGAAACTTTACATTAATATAGCACAGATATATATATATATACTGATATATCTACACATATATATACATATATATAGATGCTGGATGCGGCAAGCTGAAGACAGGGCGCTATGGCGCTCATTAGGGGAGGCCTATGTCCAGCAGTGGACTAATATAGGCTGATGATGATGATGATGATGAGATATATATACATCAGAATAACACATAGGCTACATAATATCCGGGTACCACGCGGGCGAAGCCGTGAGCAGAAGCTATATTACTGTAAAGTTCCATCAAAATTAGTTTAGTAGTTTTTGCGTGAAAGAGTAACAGACATCCATCCTCACAAACTTACGCGTTTATAATATTAGTATACCACTATAATAGTATAATTACAAAAATATACAAGTTTTCAGTGTCTGTAGATTTTAACTTCTGACTTCATCGAAAAAGACTCAACCTGTTGTTAAAATCAGACACCAAGTTGGACATAATACCTTTTATCCTCAATAATCCTCAAACCCTCTCTCCAAATTTCAGACAACTTTTTACTTCATCCAACCAAATAGGGCGGGCTATCTCCCGTTTTTTTTACCATAGATAACATAATAATGACTATATAGATTAACAATATGTGAGTGATGCGGGCTATCTCCCGTTTTTTACCATAGATAACATAATAATGACTATAGATAAACAATATGTGAGTGATGCGTGCTATCTCCCGTTTCTTACCATAGATAACATAATAATGACTACAGATTAACAGTATGTGAGTGATGCGGGCTATCTCCCGTTTCTTACCATAGATAACATAATAATGACTACAGATTAACAGTATGTGAGTGATGCGGGCTATCTCCCGTTTCTTACCATAGATAACATAATAATGACTACAGATTAACAGTATGTGAGTGATGCGTGCTATCTCCCGTTTCTTACCATAGATAACATAATAATGACTACAGATTAACAGTATGTGAGTGATGCGGGCTATCTCCCGTTTCTTACCATAGATAACATAATAATGACTACAGATTAACAGTATGTGAGTGATGCGGGCTATCTCCCGTTTCTTACCATAGATAACATAATAATGACTACAGATTAACAGTATGTGAGTGATGCGGGCTATCTCCCGTTTTTTACCATAGATAACATAATAATGACTACAGATTAACAGTATGTGAGTGATGCGTGCTATCTCCCGTTTTTTGCCATAGATAACATAATAATGACTATAGATAAACAATATGTGAGTGATGCGGGCTATCTCCCGTTTTTTACCATAGATAACATAATAATGACTACAGATTAACAATATGTTGAACTTTTTTTATCGATATGAATATCGAAGTATCGATGTACAATTATTTAAATAAGTAACATTGTATACAATTTCTTTTTGTAGAGCTCTCGAATAATAAGCGACGCTGAGATCGAGGCGCAGCCGTTATGGGAGTACCCTTGTATAAGCAGAGGGCAGCCCAGGAAGATACTGGAAATAGATTTCAGAGCTTTGCAGACCACTTATGCTACCGATGGAGCTTACACTATGACGTGAGTTTGATTTATTTTTAACTATTTTAAACCCAGTACAGACGCATACGTATTTTATGTTAATTCACCATAATTAGTATTTTTTAAACTTTCGCGCTTTGATTAATTATAAGTCACGTAGAACGGCCCAATTTTTTTTACTAGCTTCTGCTGACGGCTTCGCCCGCGCGGTACCCGGATAAAAAGTAGCCTATGTGTTATTCTGATATATAAGCTATATTACTGTAAAGTTTCATCAAAATCCGGTCAGTAGTTTTTGCGTGAAAGAGTAACAAACATCCTCACAAACTTTCACGTTTATAATATTAGTAGTATAGGATTATACATCTAAAAACTGAATGCGCCCTACCTGTTGGTATGCGGTAATCGTAATCTATAGACGATCTCAACACCAGAGTTATCACTCGCGCATTGCCGACCCGGTGACATAGCGGGTGACAAGTCTCATGTGTCTGTAATTTCATCGGAACCCTTCAAACCGGAACATGGCAGTGTGAGCATTACGGGTTAGCGGCCGAATTAGGTATGGTGGGAATCGTCGAAAAACAGCGGTAACTAAATTGGGCATCTTACTAATATAATAAATGCGAAAGTCTGTCTGCGTGTGTGTGTGTGTGTGTGAATGTTTGTTACCACGTATCTCCGTAACTACTAAACCGGTTTTGATGAAATTTGGAAAGTAGTTTAGGTTCTGGAATAACACATATGCTAATCTAATTTTCTTTTATTTATAATTTGAAGCCTGGAGCGGTCATACGCTACTTTTATCAAAATACCACGCGGGCGAAGCCGCGGGCAGAAACTAGTATTTTATATTTCTTTGTTTTTTCATTTACAGCGACACATCAGAACCCGATGAGTCATCTGAACCCGTCAACGGGTTCGCGCTCTGGGCCGTTTGGAAGATAGGAGAGGATCAAAGCACGGGACCTGTTAAACCACCTTCCATCGGACACAGGGTCGAATGGGACCCACACACCAGGCAGGCAGTTAAGATACTTGTAAGTACTTTAAAGAGATTAATTTAATCTTCCCACCCACTTTCCCTCTCTTCCCCCTCCCACACATGACTTACCCACACACACAAACCCACACATGACTTACCCACACATGGCTTACTCACACATGGCTTACTCACACACACACAAACCCACACGCATTCACACAACTCTTGCATATACATACGTTCACTCCCACTCCCTTACACAACATTACCACGTACACGCATATCCACGCAGGCAATATCAGACTCAGTGATGTTTTTACAAAGATTTGTTTTTGCTTCATAATATAAAAAGTTATGGTATTATTTTCATAACTTGCCCTAGAACAGTGACTTAAGAGGCCAGCGGAGGATGAATTGCCCATAACGTAATACCAAAATCATTTGTAATTTGACCTTATTTCCACCATATTATGTTATTATTTGTAATCGAATAGTAGTTATCTAGGTACCTGGATATATATTTTTTCAAAATACTTACCCAAAATGAAATGTAAACGAATCGCATTTTGCATATTTTTACGTCATAGATGACATGTTTTCATCTTATTTGTTTCGTATTAAAAGCAACAATATCTTACGTATTTTTAAAAACAAATCGTTGCTTTTACATTATTATTGTTTTTTAAAAGGATCATTAAAAATAATAACCAGTCTTGCTTTCTTACCTTTCTTTCCTGGCTTGGTCGCGGAGGAACAGGCAGTAAAATCGACTTCTATTAGATCCATGTGTTTTTAATGAATAAATGAATTTAGACTTTGACTTAGATCATTGAGGAGATCAAGTTAAGTCAAGGGGGTAGTCAGAGGCACCATAATCTTCCATTTTTTACAGTATGAATATTTATTTTACCCGCGACGGAAGGTCTCACACATTTTGGGGTAAGAGGTTCTTTGCCTGTCTGTTACATTTATCTCCGAAACTTTAACCGATTTTGAAGCGGTTTCCTGTATTATATATATGTTCAGATTGTTCAAGTTGCTTTAAAACACCACTTCGCGTTCTGGACATCTCAATGGCCATCTCTGTATTGTATGCGGTAGCTCCTCGTATCAATGTTGGCTTACAATATGCTTAATCGCCATACCAGCCCGCTTAGCATAAGTATTTCCAAAAACAACTTTGTCTATGAAAGAGAAACAAATAACTCTATGGAGACAATAGCTTATTTTTTGGGAAACAATAAAACTCGACTTCAAATAGGAGAATAGAATGAGCAATATGAAATTTCATCCCTTTCTTTAACCTAAAAAGTGGTATTTTTTCTTAAATATAATGGTTATTAAAATAAACTATCTTTAAAATCGATTCACAATTGTTTATTTATACATTTTTGTCGTGGGCCGTATACTTGTTAGTCTAATTAGTAGTAAAAAAAAACGTGATGGAAAATACGTACCTACGGGTATTTTTTTAAAAGTGTTTCCTTTTTGTATATTGTTTTTCAGAAAAAAACTCATTTCACTAGTTATGATAGGCGATGGAAAACACGTACGGTTTTTTCTAATATGTTTCCTTTTTTTTTGTTTCAGAAAAAAGCTCACCTAACTAGTTATTCTGATAAATGGAGCTTCCAAGTGGCCTGCGATCTGGATAAAGGACAGTTTAATGTGAACGTAGATTTAGTGTTAGAAGATTAATGTTATTTAATATTTATAATACAATTAATTACATACCAGTGAACAATTGCTTTATTTTTTGAGCTGCTGCCTGCATGAAGACTCAAGACAAAAAATATTTTGTCCCTCTCTTTCGTTTGACAGAATAGGCGACAGAAATAGTTGTCTTCTATTTCGTAGACAAAACGTTGTCTTGGGTGCTCATGCTAAGCGAGCTGGACGTGGAATGCTAACTCCCATGCAAAGCGTGAACATGGACTAAATAATATGTTTGGACGTGCCCCTGGCTACATCCTACTTGGAATCAGTTCAGCCGTTACGAAAAATAGCGGTAACACACATTCAAACATTCTTCATCTTTCGGTTGAGATTCTGGTATCCTTTCATTATTTTGTCGACCACTTAAAACTATTTAGATTTTATTATCTTTCTAAACACTGCTTTGTCTCTTTCTGATATGTGTCATTTCACATTAAACATAAGAAGACCAAACATTGGCCTCGATTCTGTAGTACACTAACTAAACTAAATTTAAACGGTCGCTCTCTTTTACTGATAGTGCAAGCAAGAAAGAGATAGTTACAATTTTAGTTCTGTCAGATCAGTTTACGTGCCGCTTTTCTTTGTGTTTATAGTCAGCATGTTTTTAAATTACGACTAAATTTGTATGGAATGTAAAAGAGAGCGACAGTTTAAATTGTTACGTTTTTATATATTTTTAAAAAAGTATACGTAATCACTTACATAATCTGCATAATTATCATGTGTATAGAATCCAGCTCTTCTATTATTCAACAGTTTGTGAACAATTTTGTATTTGTTTAGTGTTTCAATAGATGCTGCGTATCGCAGTTGCTGCCCCGCACGCACACCGGCGTCACGGAAGACCAGCGTTTTAGTGGCACAAAGTGCTTCTATAACATAGTGCTGAGTGGCGGCCGTTTTTGTTGCCAATCTCATTTACTTAATAACTCGTATGTGTACCTTTATGTGACACAAAATAAAATATTTTTATCTTTTATCTTAAATTTAGTTTAGTTAGTGAACTACAGAATCGAGCCCAATGTTTCGCTAAAAAAATTCTAAAATCTTTACAGGTTAAGGATCTTCAATCTTTAATGGGGTTAGGTAAGGGCTTTACTTATAAATATAAATAAATGGTTTTAATTTCTGTAACTTCTGTGATTTCTCTCTTTCTCATATATTTTTTTTGTATCAGAAAATGTGGATATTTTTTTAAAACTACGTTCTCACGGTACATCGCAAGCCATATTCAAATTCAAAGTCTCATTCCTGAGCTAGCTATAAACTCCGCTGTGATAAAAGTCAGTTAATACAATAGAGAACTCTGCCCCTGTCAAAAGCTAACTTTTAACTATTGTCTGTCATATTTATGACACTTTGACGTACGGAAGTCGTAATTCTAACCGGGAGTAGTCAAAAAGCGGTAAATCTAGAATTGTCAGCGACATCTTTATAGGTATATGAGCCCTTTCCGGAATGCGTTCGCGGAACGGCGATTTATAAAAAGTACAGGTGTCGACACAAGTGTTAGCAGACGTATCATCATCATCAACGGCTTGTAGGAGTTTACTGCTTTACATAGGCCTCCCCCAACCTAAACAACTAGATATCCTACTAAAATTATAACCGTGAAAGTTTGTGAGGCTGGATGTTTGTTACTCTTTCACGCAAATACTACTGAACGGATTTTGGTGAAACTTTACAGTAATATAGCTTAAACATCAGCATAACACAAAGGCAACTTTTTATCCGGGTACCACGCGGGCGAAGCTATGGGCAGAAGCACTAGCTAGGTTAGTACCTACATACATAAAAGTATGTGTGAAATTAATAATGAGAATTAAAGTTTGAATGTTTGCCGAAATATCGGGAAACATTAAAACCCACAAATCATGGTAAATATCCCGTTTTAATTGAAGTTGTGATATAGGTAGTCTCAGGGCCAGAATATGACACGATAATAAGTAGTAGAAATTACTCGGCTCGCCTTAATAATATAACATAGTAATTACATATGAGTCATGATCATTTTGTAAGGCGTGATTCGTCAAATAATACATGCATTTTTTTAAAGTAACACGGCATTCATATTTTTAGTTTATATATAATATGTACTATAGTGCCCATATCAATGATAATTTTAAAGTAAAAACTACACTTATGTAAAACATTAAATTTAATCAAAAAAATAATGCGGGTTTTAGTGCATCAAAATCGGAATTTTTGGGACACAATTAAAATACCAATAACAATGTTTATATTGATGCAATGTTTTATATGTGATAAAAAGTGTTAATATTTATATAATTTCGCCACAAAACTTTTGTTATTTAGTTACAAAACTGTTTAGAATGTCACACATATTGGTATATTTTTATGATAAAGTACCCCAAAAAAACACTTGTGCCCCAGACAGTATAAATATTTTTATCAAACTTTCGTGATCAGTAATCATAATTAAAAGGTAAACGCGATAAAGAACCGTATATAACTTATAATTAAGTATTCATAGAAACCTAACGGTATAGTAATTTATTTTCAAAAGCGCTTGTGTCCTCAAGCGTACCCGTGTCCTACCTACCGCAGTAAGCATCGAAAAACACCGGTGTTTATAATTCCGTGTCGGTACCGGTCTGCACGCTTCATGCGGCCGTTTCTCGCAGCTCATTACCAACGGCTAATGCAACACGATTAATTAATTACGCGAGCTTTGCTCGGAAACTAACAGACGATCACACGTACCCTTTGCCTCATATAATAATAATAATATAGGATCTAGTTACTTATTTCTAAACTAATATTTTAAAGAGGTAGGTTTACATACCTACCTCTTTAAAATGTCTTGGCAACTACACATCCGAATTTTAAAAATATTTCATTCTGTAATAAATGGACTTTTTGTGGAGACCAATTTTGCAACGTAAGTCGACGAAGAAATGATTGATTTATCGGCTACTTTTTATCCGGGTAAGACGCGAGAGAAGCCATGGGTCTAAGCTAGTCTAGCTAGCTGGTGGAGAAGCTAGTCTTTAATAAAATACAATTCATTTTGTTATTATTGTTAGTTAATTCAAATAAAAACAAATAAGATTAAGTGATTGAATCTGATTTATGCATTAGAAATATAAAAATAATTATTCTTTGAATTATCAAAGATGGTCCTTAATATTAATTAAGGACGTCTCAACGAGAAAAAGCCTTCTCCATTTGGCTCTAAACGTCTCTACTCCTAAATAATCCATGGCTCATATAAAACAAGCACATTTTTATAACATTTTAAAACCCTTGACGTGTTTTCCTGTCTATTGCAGCGCCTAGTGACTTATAACGACAAAACCTAAAACAAGTTGATTTAAAAAATAAATAAGACCCTGGACCACAGATATTATAATACCTGGACCATCGTCCGTCCAAAACCTATCCATCGTCTAAAAAATATCTAAGAACCATCAATCGATTGCAAAAAAAAACGAAATTTCAATCGGATAAGCTTTTTCGGAATAAATGGTAGTAGACAAAAAGGTCACGCATAAGTGGAAATCTTCAGATCCGTACTCTGTTCGCAGATCCGTGAGGAATGAAGATACCCCGCTTGTTATGGTGAGGGGTTACAAGATTTTACCAAAAAATACATTTGGCACATGATCTGCAAATATTTGCCTCGGGTCTGGGTGTTTTCTATGCATAATATGTATGTATGTATTTACAAAAAAAAAAGTACTTAGTAGTATATCAGTCATGTAGGTAGTTCCCATAATACAAGCTCTACTTAGTTCGGGACTAAATGATGCTGTGTGAAATATGCCCAGCATTATTTATAGTTGACTTGCCAAGTGATAGATTGCAAGCCGATCGCCGCTTATTAGAACCCGAACCGATGGTATTTGCCCTCGAATTTGTGATTCTGGGGTATGCCCAGTTTCCCCACTTTGTTACTCTACCGTTTTCGGTATAATATTAATGCGCTTATACATTTTTTTTCGCGTTCTCATCCTTTGCAGTAAGACGAGTACCTATCTATCAGGGGTTTTAAAGAGAAAAAAACCGTTAAACCTACAGAAAGACATAACTTTTAAGTTTATTCGATTCCAAGGTCTCATAAATTGCGTTCAGTGGAGCAACAGCAAAACAGAACTACAAGTCCATTAATAAATCATTGGAGCAATGAAATTTAAAATTGCAGCCATCATGCGTCGGCGCGCATCAATCATTCACGGAGTGAATTGATAAATATCTATCGATCGAGGTTGTGATAAAAATGAAATTATGTTACAGTTTTGCAAAAACGCTGAATTGAAATCGCAGTACTAAATGTTGGAATGTTGATAACTGCCGAGGAAAAACTCTTTCTTACAGAAAGTTCTAAGTTTTGCTGGAAGAGGACTTACCTATATAGTAAGGGTTAGGTTTGTCTTTGTGTTGTTTGAGAACTTTGAGAGTTTTGGTCAAGTTTTTCCGAAAGATCACAAAAAATAAGGACACAACGTGTTTAGGACGTCGCCACACACGTGATTTCAGAGAGCGGACCTAAAAGCGGTCTCCGACAGGATCCATAACTTTTGAGACAATTTAAAATTTGAATAGGCTAATTAAACTTGAAATTAATGTGACAGTTGGGGATCACAGACATAATAGTAATGACCCATTACTGACCTCAAACTAGGCAACCATGTTGTGGGTACTGTATGTAGGTACACCTATCTTTACCTACCACAATACAGGGTGTAATAAAACTACTCCCGTAAACTTAAACTCCCGCTTAAGTATACGGGCTTAGACTGCATTTCTCAATGAATTGACACAGAAATAAATAATAATAAAAAATATGATATTTCGATTGTATATGAGTCATCGTAACCTCTTCCGTAACTCTTGGACCCTAGGACTCCTAAAAATACGATGTTTCGAGGAGTAGGAATCTATAAAGCAGTCATAGATTTCGGAATTAAGTGATTTTTTTACGTAGGACGTACATATGTTACGGCAGCTTTACTTCGCCTCCAGTTTCGGGAGCAATCTTTAGACCCTGACCGCTCAGGTATACCATCATAATTAGAAGAATGCTGAATGAATTATATAATTAGAAGAATGCTCGGACACTTCAGTGTTTACTGAAGTGTGAATAATAAATTGAAGTGTTATTTACACTAACATAATAAATAAATAATAATAAACAGCCAACAGAATCCTAGTGTGGGGACAGGACTATGCATGCGTCATGTATTATTACACAGATCAAATATCTGTTGAACATAAAAACCATTGTCCGGAAGCGGGAATTCCGCACCTCTTGCGTCACGTCTTCGATGCTGCGTTTATTACCATTCCTCGTGATCATGCCTAGACATTTCGGGTATTCCCGTTAACCCCAATGGCTCGTCCCCATCGGGGAACAGACAGCAAACGGCTTCGTTGTTTATTGATGATATTAGATAGATAGTTTTTTATTCAACACATACGATACAGCACAGACAAGTAAAAATGAAAAGAAAGACAAACAATAAAGAAAAACAGTAATTACAGAAGAGTACAATACGTGGGTGCTAACCAGTGCTAACGAGGGCAGTCTATGCTCATATTATATATTCA
The DNA here is from genome assembly GCA_958496245.1 of Perizoma flavofasciatum. Lineage (NCBI taxonomy): Eukaryota > Metazoa > Arthropoda > Insecta > Lepidoptera > Geometridae > Perizoma > Perizoma flavofasciatum. The sequence continues at coordinate 10,242,808 of OY292431.1, forward strand.
TTTTTAGTGGTTGAAAAATGGTTGGTTTTCATATAAGAATGCAAGTTTCTATTGAGCCAGCTAGTCACCATAAGGTATCTACGTAATGTATGGATCTGTATGCGGATATAGCCGGTGTAATAGTTGTCGACATCCTTAGAGAGACGCCGCCTCGTACGCAACTCCTTTACGGCAGAAGGCATTTTCCGCGAAGTGAATAACAATCTCCTTTGCCCATAGATAAATGTAGGGTTGCCAGGAATTTAATACGAATCCATAAAATACAGCATATCGCAGGGAGTTTCGATTTCAAATTGTATGTTTTTGTGTTCCTTGGAGGCAAAAAACAGCCTACAAGATGGTAAGGATTGCCGTCGTCTTGTGACATATCTACAATATCAGGGACAATGCTGATAAGACTTAGTTTGCCTTAAAGACAAAGTTGAAGAGTCTCGAGCGCCTGTTACTTCACCGAAACCCAGCAAACTGGAACACAACAATGCAACCATCATTGCTTGTCTGCAGGAATAAATACGACGGTAGTACTTTCCCGGAAGAACTCTTTCACGAAGAAACTACTAGTCTTTTCAAATTTTCGTTCTTTCGTCGTTCACTGGTTCTGTTTTGGTCCTGTGTTCAAAGACATGGTAGGGCTTGAGAAGAGGCTGAAAATTTTGCCTTGGTATCCTCATGGATCGCGTATCTGAGGAAGTTCACCATAGCACTGCAATACGATAGAAAAACGAGTACCTAGTATTTATTTACGTTTGACCACAATCTCACCCTATGGAAAGTGTTGATGTGATCGATGATGTAGTACGCTTGTCTAGAGATACCTATTTACCTTCGACTTGAAGATTTCAAGATTATATTTATCGGAGAAGACAGCCGCCTACAACGAGTGCCTCACATACTTAATAGTTAGGGATACGAGTACCTTTCCTTTAATTAAATATGATTAAATATATTTAAACACCCAACTGCCACATATACCTCTAATAGTCATTATTCCAAACTATCAATGACATGTCATGAATGAATTAAAAGTATTTTTTACAAAAATTCCGACATTTGTAATGACATCATTTGTTGCAGCCCCCAAGTGACCATATAAAACATATAAGAATCATATAAAACCAGCCCTAGTAGGTCATTCTTTTGGGAGCTGCAATGCCATAGACACACAAAACACTTCTCCGCAATCCTAAAATTGTGTCGGGGAAGCGATCTCTCTGGCAAACTTCGGATGGAGGAAATCACTACCTGTTTTCAAATCCTTGGTCAAGGACCACTACTTGTCCTCGAGTCGTTAACTGTTTGCCTGATTCTGCCTTATCTATGTTATGTATTATACAATAGATTTTATTACGTATGTAGGTATTATGTTGTGTATGTAATCATGTAGGTGTATACTTTGTATATTATAGTATATTTTTAGTATGTGGTACAGCAATTAAACCCCTTGTAATCTTTCATACAGTCCGTTCCAAAGGTCCATCCAAAAGTTATCTGGTAGAGATAAGAACGCCCATTATACTTACATAAGCTGATGTATTATTTGGTGTGAAATAAAGTATTTTTTATGTTCTTTTCTTCTACCTTGCTTTTAAAGGGCCCAGCCCTTAACTTAGACCAAAAGCGGTGGGCTCGTGACCGCTAATAGTTGCAATTTGTCATGTAAACGGTACGACATTGTTAGTTTTTCCGGAACTCCTTATGGGACTGAGGCGTTAAGCATCGTCCAACGGTATAATTAGCCCTCTGCCACTATTAATCGACCTTCAACGTTATTTAAGCTTTAAGCTCTGAGGTTAGCTTTCATAATGGCTCTGGATTCTCGCAACGGGTGCCTGAGGATTCGCTGTTTTGATCATAATCGTATAAACAGGTAAGTAATGAAAATTAATCTGGGACAGCATGAAAAAACCAACGAATTTGATACCCTATGATCCTGAAATAGGATATTGCGAATACCAAAAACCTAGATAGATAGATAAACTTTTTATTGTACACCAAAGAAAAATAATAAACAGGAATTCATAAATATTATCAAGGTATAATGGTCAGTCCAGTCTTATAACTAAAAGCGATCTTTTCCAGACAACCTTTAGACAGGAAAATGGAATTAAAAGACGGAGGTGTATACGAGTAAATCTACTATAGAATATAATATTCGTAATATATACCTACACACATAAAATATATACATATCCTATACAATATACATACAAATAATTATGTGAGGATAATGAAGTATGTAATAATTAAACGATTAAATAGCAGCTCTGAGACATAGGAAAGGAAATGGTTGTCTAGGTACCAAACTTTAAAATAGCGAGTGATTTGATGATCTTATAGAAGAAGTTTAAGGCGTTCCATAGTGGATCACAAACTTGTTTTCTATGAAGAACGCTTATTATGTCCAACATGGCTTCATCAATATCACTTTTATAGATACATACCATAGATTGTCGTCCAATGCGCTGAAGAGAGATCCAGGTGTCTATAGAGACGAAACAGAAAGTTAAATTTCCTCCAATAATTCCATCTACGAAACCACCAGTAAGAATGTATTTATAGATGCAGGTACCACTACCAATCTAACAATCTCATATACCTAATCATTTCCTTTCAAAGGTTGTCTGAAGAATATCACATTATGTAGGGAGTACGCCCGCACTATTGTATAGTTTTGTTAATATTATCTGTGAACGGAAAAGGAACGTCACTAGAACGACGTCGTCTCCTCGTTCTAGCTTCGTTTAACCGGCAGTTGACTTTTTGTAGGTATTCACATGTGTCGTTTTTGAATAAACTTTTTATACATACTACACTGGAGCGATAAGGCAGCCCACTGTACTTTAACAAGAATAAGTGTTTATTTTTTTATGTTACGGTGTGTAATAAAGAATCTCATTAAGAATCTCCATTCATTCCCTGACCGCTCCAGTTTACGCAGGCCTTTACATTATCCAAGACTCGGAAGTGGAGCTTTTGAGTTAGCACTATTATTTTATCTGTGGTAAATGCGGACGCGAGCTTGAATAATGCACATCACCGCATGTCAAGACATCACTAGTTGAATGTGAAGCAGTCGCATCACTAGAATGGTGATGAAGCTACATGGGGCATGAAATGTACATATATATTGTGGTACCCCCTCCTTATTTAAAAGGAGATCTAAATAATGTAATGCTTTTAAAATTGTATAAAACATTGAAGGCGTGTGTTGACGTGCATAACGTCTTGTGAATGTTCGATGAGCACGGTAGGTATGTTGTTAGGTATCGTTTTTCTAACAATTTTTTTTTACAAATCTTAAAACCTCTGTCTCTTTGTCTGTTTTTGCAGCTTTGTCTAGTGAATTGTAGCGATAAAACCTATTTCAGAACCATCCTTGTAAACATTGCGGTTTATGAAAACTTTGCGCAGAATACACGAAAGATTTTGAACAACGCCTTAATCAAAAAAGATTTAGAACATCGAAAAAGTAAGGTATAGAAGAAGTCGATAGATATCCTCTATCGATATGAATGTCAGTTAGTTTGTTCGGATACCCACAGTTTGTGTGTACCTACCTACTTCAACACAATTTAGCGAATTGCTGCTGGTTGAAAAACTCTAGAACTGAACTGAGCGGTAAATCCGCTGAAAAGATTTGAAAATATTGTTTATGCACTATCAGGAGTCTACTCCCTGAGTAGACTTGAGTCACAGGACTTTATAGTCTACACGACAGGCTTATGATCACCAAAACAATGTTTTGGGTATGGCAGAAGGAAAAAAAATGGGACGATCACACCTATCTAAGAACCATTATGCATGAGCATGTATGAGCTACTGCTGCAGGCTTAGCACGATCACTTTTCTCTACTGAAGGAATACAAACTTTGTTTTGTTTCTCTTTTCTGCCAAACGAAAGAAAGAGAGATACATTTTTTTTACTTCGTTACACAAAACCGTTGTTTTGGATGTTTTACTGCTCGATCTAAGTACAGCAGGCTTAGCAAGATCACAAATGTCTACTGAAGGGATACAAAAATTGTTTTGATTCTCCTTTGCATCTTACAAAAGAAAAAGAGATAATATAATATGATTTCGCTTTAACAGAAGGCACACTACTGTAGACGGTTTTGTCCACAGATAAAACCATTGTCTTGGATGATCAATGCTTATGCTACTGATACTGGTAGATTTTCAGATGCAGAATGTAGACAAATATATACCTACCAAACCAACACATAGCGTATTCAATTCAAGTAATAGTCACTTTCCGATAGCTCGGATTTTTTCCGCAAAGATCGATCGCTTCTCAGCGTGCTACAAAAAACAGTCCTTGTGCGTATTTTGCTCGTAAACTAGTTTTTTATTTTATGTAAAACCCGCTAAATTCAGTCGCCCAGCGAGTTAAAGCGACATTTACAGGCATTTATAGTCTGTTATGGTATGTTGAGGCAAGAACTGGCTTAAAGGATATCCGATTGTTTACGAGTTATGTGCTAATTGAACTGCGGCGATGGGCTAGAAACCTGTCACATGGAATGATAACTACTTGCAAAACTTGGGCGCCAAATATCTATAACGTTTGGACGTGTCTCTAGCTTCGCCTTTCAGGGTAATCTTTCGTACCTACAGTCCGTTCCATCCAATGGTTGTTTAGTAGATCGCTAATTAGCGATTAGACCGCCAACTGTACAAAATTGACAAAGTTTGTGCATAGTATTTTTCTCAGATAATTAACTGTTAGTCAATGGAACCTATATTCAATTTTGGTCTCTTAGATATTGATGTTATGTGCATAGGCCCATAATTATGACAAAAGTGCTATAATTTTTAATGTTGTTCATGTTGTTGCCTGAAATAAATGTTTATTACTGAAAATAAAGTGTTTTATATCTACTTGGTACCTTCATATATCTACGTACGGAGTGTAGATTTTATTGATCATGGGGATTACGGTCGTGATCATGTTTTTTTGGTTGATCACTGAAGGTTAGCTAAAATAACATTCAATGCACCTATTTAGCTATTAACGATGTCGTTATAAAAAAAGTATATACATAAGCTATCTAAATGTCACGTGATCACAATGTTTAGTTCTATAGAGTTCATAGGAGCGTGTAATTGTTTAAAGTAGTCAATTTGGTTAAAAAGGTGCTGAAATCAGGTGGTAGGTTACCTACCTGAATATTGTTAGTTTCTAGTAAAATTAATGTACAGAACCATGATATTTTTAAAAGTTATGAGTGCTATGCTTTTTTTATATCACCAGTGTGGCAAACACCATGCGGCACACCTGTTGATAAGCGGTTACCATAACCTAACGAACCTTGCAACACCAGAGGCACCAAACGCGCGTTAATTCCTAACTTTGGGAATGAAACCGTTGGAATTGGGGAGTCCACCTCTTCCACCCCCATCTTTTTTTTATCTAATTCCATGCGACGTCTTCCTAAATCCCAACCGGTGTGGCAGCCAGCTAGCAGTCTACTTTGACAGACACTTTGTACGAGAATACTCACAAGTCTGGATAACTCTTCATTAGCTTGGTAACTCTAGAACTATGCTGCAACTCAAGTCTAATAAGGGCAAATTGCTGTTTCATGTCACATTTCTAGAGGCTACCAATATTAAAAGATAAGTATCGGATTTCTCTGGTTGAATATCTAATTGAATAGCGCGTTCTTTCACGCGATAGTGTCAAATCCGTGTTTTGAAAGGGCCCTTGTGATGGCCTCGTGGATCGCGTGTCTAAAGGTTTCATAATAGGCGTTCCACTACATTCTAAAGGTGCCGCCACACCATGCCATACTGACATAAAGCATTTATTTCAACAATGGTATTTTTCAAATGACAGTCTTAAAAATTACTAATTTGATTTGCGTATCATTGCTTCATGCTCATGCTTGGTTTACACGAAGCCAGACAGACTTATTTGATTTCAGATGTAGATCTGAAATCAAATAAAGTATCTTGTATTTGTATTTATACATAGGTATGAATACAAATACAAAATACTTTGTTTACAAAAATATGTAGTAGGTTACAAGTTTAACAATGATCTCCGCACTAGGTCTAGTCTGTATCGTGGAAGCCCAGATAGCGTTTGACAGAGAAAAAAATATATTAAAAAGAGATAAACAAGTGCGAGGAAAATATTTAAATTACTCCTTGTAAATACAAAATATCCTGACTAGCATCGAAAAAAAAATATCGAAAAATAAACTTTTCTTACTTACCTGCTTATCGACTTACTCATACATATAGGTACACAACATTTTGCTTATATTTCACTCTTAAGTTAAGCATACATTTTACACACATTTATTCGCTTACAAAATTTTGATTCTGATGCTTAATGATTTTGATTCTGAATAAAAAAATCCTACTACCTACTATTATAAACGCGAAAGTTTGTGAGGATGGATGCTTGTTACTCTTTCATGCAAAAACGGGTTTTGATGAAATATTTGAGTAATATCTATATATTACTCTAAAAAATTTATATATTACCTATGTAATATATAAATTAATATATTATAATTATAATTAATATATATAGTATAGGGATATCAGAATTACATTTAGGCTACTTTTATCCGGAAACCACGCGGGCGAAGCCGTGAGCAGAAGCTAGTCTGCTATAAGTCGCAAGTAGATCTGAAGACAGCTGATAGGTAAGTAATTTGCGCGGGCAACTTACCAGCTCTCTGTCTGGCTTCGTGTAAATCATACTATGTCGCAAATAGGCGTAAGCCCTAAGATTGTCTGTGCTTAACCTTATAGATATTGTCTGGTTTAACCGTAAGTATCAGATAGTTTTGATATTTATCTGTTTCTATATTCGGAGTAAACCTGCCTTGCGATATGGATTTGACCTGATCCGATTAACCTTTGGAACGCTACGGTTCATACCATCTACGTATGAAATCAAATTGAATATTGCAATTTATGTCGATATGGAATGGTCTTACGAAAGTCGAGTTCGCGATTATACATAAAAGATATCTGACAGGTTTTTTATAAAATCCGAAAATCTGTCCTTCTGCTTTTTGACGAAAACGCAAAATTTCGCTGTGTACCAGCAAAACTAAATGTTGCGTTTTCGTCATAAATGTCATGAAACTATAGCGGCAGTCGCGTAGTTCGAAATCTATTAATGAGGCGTTTCATACTAAGTAATTTTAAGACGTTTGCGACTAAGGTTTGAGTTCACCTACAAAATAAACGGACGTTCAAGTCACAGATATATAATACAAGTAGTCAAGTCTAACCATCGATTATAATCTCTATGGCACAGTGGGCTGAAGCCCGCTTGTGACGCAGAAGGTTGCGGATCCGATTCCCGCCACGGGACAAATGTTGGCATAATCTACAAATATTTGTCTCGGGTCTGGGTATTTTCTATGTATAATATGTATATATTTACAAAAAAAGTATATTAATGTATCAGTAATGTAGTTCCCATAATCTCTGCTTAGTTGAGGGCTAGATGATGCTCTGTGAAAAAATGTCCATCATTATTTATTTATTTTATTTATTCAATAACGAATTCCTATGGAAACATGTGTCAAAAAGCTTCGATTAGGACCTTGCCACGTTATTGTGTTGGTGAAGGACAGATATCTACCGTGCTCGTTACGCAAACGATGTACCTATCAAGATACAGCCACATTTTATCCGGAACATATTTGTATTGCACCCATAATCGATCGATACTTTATTAACCGCCGGTTAAAGTTTAACTACCATTATTAATAAGCTCATTCAATTGACCTTTTGTTCTGCTAACTGTTGCTTACCATAACATAATTTCAATTGAAATCGATTGCGGGGCGGGCCATAAATAATATGTCCAATAGGTATAATTTACACTGAAGTTGGGTACGTTCATATTTACCTAATGATTTAACTTGTCCGATGATTGTTATTAACTATGTGCAATTTTGAATTAATGAAACGTGAATTTAATTAGGAAATAACCTTATTATAAAATATCTTCCATTAGGTTTAAGTGCTAGGTATCAGTGGAAACAATTAATTTGCTCGATAAATCTTAGCTATTGCTATGCAGAAATCTCTGAGGCTTTTTGCAATGTCGATTTAGTTTGTGACAGTAGGAAAAACTCAATGAAGATTCATCATTGAGATTCAGATTCAAGATGATTTTTCCAAAATTATTCGATTAAAAAATGTTCACCTTTAAAAAATCCAGATAGGTATTAAATCATTGGTGAATTTTGAAGACTTTCTTTATTATAAAGTTTAAGTTATGAATTTATCACCTTTCAGGATAGTATTCTGTATATTCTGTATAATGCATCCCTATCTTGCCTCTAAGTACAGCAATACGTATCTTACCTAGTAGTGCAAAACACGGAATAAGTACGGTACGTGTCTAGACCCGTGTTGATATTAACCTTTGCCCAAGACACTTACAAACAATTTTCTACTAAAGAAACTCTCCTGTAACAATGCCGCGGGCACCATGAATTGTACCAGAATCAATTGAATACTTCACTGCCTCCGGTGATATTTATCCGATTTAAAAAAAGAGAAGGTTCTCAATGCAGCTGTATTTTTTTTGTCGTGTGTTTGTTACTTAATATCATCGCCAATTGTTAACTGATTTTGATGATTATTTTGTTGTTGTACAGAGCATGATTGCGAGGTGGTCCCATAAAAGTTTTATTCCTGAGGAATTGCCTTTTTTTCCCGTAAAACTTACAAACATAATCTTATGGAATCATGACTAGCCGAAATATTTTTTGGAGGCAATTTTACTTAGGTATGTTTTTATTTAAAAGAGTGTTATCCCGGTTGAGCAAAATAATATAAGCAAGTCTGATGATAGAGTATCTACAGGATAGAAACCGAAAACTAAAAACTTTAATAACACAAATTTCTCAGAACACAACATAACATATTCATATTAAATACAACAAATTAACTTAAAGGCCAAAAAAACGCATTGATAAAAAATTGACCGATTTAAAAGAAAGGAGGGTTCAATACAAGAAATATACGCAACAAGACTTTCTAACTTCTATGAGTCAATAAGTTGTGATAAAATATTCAAGTTTTAGCTTTAACGACGATATTTAGATTATTAATTACTTATATTAATTATAAAGTAATTACTTATATTAATACTTAGCCTTCGAAAACCATTAGGTTTAATCTACGTAATGGTTTATATGAGTTAATTAAATAATTATACGTTGTTGAAAAGTTTGTGTCACATCACATACTTTTATTTAACAATTATTAAATTAAATCTATGGGCTGCTTATGTATTTTTTCTGTGAATGTTATTATAACATGCGTTATATATACTTGTAGAGCGTCTTTTATTATTTTTATGTAATCCTTTTAAGATAAACTTTAATGCGTAGGTGACTATAAATTTTGCGCACTAACGTACTGACACATCTTTTTCTACAATACACAAAGTTTATCTGTTTTAGCTTAGTTCACCTACCGAGAGTTCCGTAGAAACTCAAAACTTGTCAAAAATCTTTATATTTTGTTTATTGCTTCATATGTGCAATAAAGAATTTCCTATATCTATCTTTGTTTATTTCGGAGAACATACTATAAATTAGTAGAAATAGGAGCCTCATTGAGGCAGACACGCAACACTGTTTTTTTTTTACTTGGAACACAACAATGGAATCTATTTCCCATTCCATCTTCTGAATTCCCCAACCCACATCGAATCCAGCAAACCCTTTGCATTCCAAAGATCTTGAACAACATGAATGCGTTACAGAACTGACCCGGTTCCCAAGCCCATCCCACATGGAACATTTACTTTACATTCTAAAGCCTCGATATTTATGATATACACTGCGTGTAATATCATTAATATTATAGATTGTATGAGAAATAATCACTTATTGATAATATACTTTATGATCATCATCTTCAACTCTACCTTGTGTACTAGGAGGAGACATATATGGGGTGAAGAAAGACAAAATAACGTTAAAAGAAGGTACTTACACCGTGCAGGCACGTTGCATGAGCATGTTTTTTGTTTAATTTCAATGTGCTTTAATGTTTTTTTTGTGTCCTCTTTCACTCCCATGTAGCTATATTTCATGCTAGTAGTCGATGGCATTGTATGTATGAATTTTCATGGACTTTGACAACTGTGACCTCCATGTCTAAGTGAAGGTGTTCGATAATTCATTGGCGCGATAAAGCGCCAATGAATTATCATAAAGCGATGAAATGAAACAAATGAGAAGCAGAATGCAAGCTTTATACCTCTTCTTGTCCAATTACATTTTCATCAGCCCGTGAAAGTACACAGCTGAAAGGTACCTCTTCAATAGAATATTACAAAGAAAAATCTTGATTAGAGCCACCTCCATCCATCACCTGTAACAATTCCATCCATCTATCGTGAAGAGGCATCCTAACATACTACAAAGTGCGCACCATATGTTTCCGGAACTGGCCACTCACAGAAACAATGATTAAAAAGTAAATACAATATTTAAAAATAGAATTGTTTGGCTGTAGAAAACAGTTAGTTTCATCTAGCTGCAACTTGTTTTTATATTGTGACGTCATTTTAAAAATTGCGTGTCTACATGAGGCATTCCTCGTAGCGCACCAGAGCATCTCTCGGCTTCAAACTGCTTTTGTCGATGAAGCACCATGCAAGACGATTATTTATAGCTGGTTTGCAGAATTCAAGCGCGGTCATGACTATCTCTGTGACGAATTCCGTGATGATCGGCTTCCACCGCAGTGAACAACAAATACGTTAATGCTGTGCACCGTATAATCGAAACAGACAGGCATGAGACCCACCATGAAATTTAGGCATACTTAGGCATAGGCATGATTCAGATACAATCAATCCTACACAAACATTTGGGTGTGAAAAAGCTGTGCTCGCGATGGATCCCTCACAATTTGGCCGAAGCTCAAAAAACGGACCGCGTCACTTGGTGTGCACCAGATTCAATAAAGGGGCATCAAATTCGTGTAGGACATAGTAATAGGTGACTATTTTTAGCTACGACCCCAAAAAGAAGCAAATGAAGTAGCAATCGACCGTTTGGGTCTTTCAAGATGACCCGATACAGACCAAAGTGGCGTAACTACTGTTACTTTGGAGAATCGTTGTACAGTGAATAGTGATTGGTACACGACCATTTGTTTGCAGGAAGTTATTGATGAAGTCCGTAAAAATTACCATAAATTCCATATCATCTTGCACCACAATGCCAGCTCTCACACGGCCAGACAGACAAACGAATTATAGAATGTGAAAAACGTAACGTAGACCTTATGTGCTATTACACTACATACAGTCCCGACCTGGCACTTTGTGACTTCTATACATTTCCAAAAATTATGAACCAAATACCGGGTCAACGATTTTCATCACCAGAAGAGGATGTCAAAGAGTATGAAAAATATGTTTTCGAGCTCACAATTAAGAAGTGGCATAAATGTTTTCGAAATAGGTTAATTTGTATGAAAAAGTGCAATATTTTTAGAAACAATAAAATATCTTTTGACCATTCATTGATTCCGGATTTTTTTAGTGCGCTGAGACTTGATCGCTAACTATTGGCCTCATACATAAGCTCAAGGTCGCACAACGGGCTCTGAAGATACAGCTACGTTTGGAGTTTCACTAAGCTTTAAAACCCGAAACGAGGAAATTGGTAGAAAAACCTAAGTTAACGACACTCTCAGAATCAGCATCTTGAAGTGCTAAAGCATTTGTCCGTGGGACGTCGATGGGAGCCCAGGACAACAAATTTCCTTCAAAAAGTGCGATGATACATCTTCACACTTTTGAATGACGTATTATGCCCAGCCGTGGATTTCTACAGGCTGTTGTTATTGATGATGTCTAAATAGAAATAAGTTGTTTTTCCACATCCAATAAAAATCAGTATAACAACTTCATTCTATGATGCGAGTAGCCACGTATATGGATTTCAACAGGTGACTGTGGCTGAGTGAGTCTGGTTTCTTGCAAGTTAAATAGCATTTACTTAAGTGAATGATGACGTATCACACAGGATAGTGTGACTAACTGTGTGATAACTTAGATGTTATATGGAGATCATAGATAAGGAATAGTGTTGGTTTGGATACATTAATTTAAAAAAGGTAAACTCACCTGTTACTATTAACCTAGGTTTTGCTTGGGATCCAAGGGATCAAAGATCTTATGCCTCCAAATACTTATTAGAAATGTCACTTTAATGTGCCTACTTATCTTTAAAACTTTGTCATTCTTATGTTCTATGTTCAGCATAAAACGACTTCCTTTATTATTATATACCCGTATATTAAGATTCATGTTTCTACTCGATTTCAGTAAAGAATCTTATGTCTATTGTTGCTAATCATAAACTGCTACCGAATTCATGTCAAATAAACATATTGACATGAATTCGGTATTCGGTGAACATTCATGGTATATTCATTCCCTTGATTTTGTATCCAGTGGTAAGCCATTCTCGTATATGAGTCTAAGTAGGTACTGGAATTCAGTCTGGCTATAACTTTGTGACACAGCTTATTTCTTAGACGGTCAAGATAATGCAAAACGAACAGACTGGTTAGTTTCCGTTTATTTATAGAATAATGTGTAAATTACCAGATATTTCTAAACTTATCAAAACTTTATTTATATTAACTTGATTTCAAAAGTTATAGTACAAAAGTTGTTGGGTTCGGTGGTAGGAATTATGGTCTGAGAGCTTTTGCGTGATTTGTAAATAGCCCTGTACATCTGTTCCGGGACCTAGGTACACCGCACATGTAGTTCCTCGTACCCAGGACACAGAAAATATTAGGAGTCAGGTATATGTAAAATTGTGGCTCGAGCGTTATTCATTGATTAATCGAATACCATTTGAGTGGTTGCTAACTAGTCCCCTATCATTACAAATAAATTGCAATGCCGCGATGATTTGCCTACCCTGCCCTTTCATTCAATCAATCTGTAACCATCAACCTACTCACGATTGATCATATATAACTGGATAACCGTCTGTTTCAAATCGTAAACCAAGGGTATTCAATAACCGGTTCTCCAGGAAACCCTCTCAGACAAAGATTTATATCCACAAGCTGGTCGTCTATCTGCTCCTATCGCTAATGTGTGCCATCCATCAGTGTGGGGCCTCGACGGAATAATTAGTTGCGCGCCCAGGGGTTAAGCAATCATAGGGAAACGTGGCTAAGTGCCATGGACAACTTCCTTACTGGCTATGATTAAAAATAAAGGAGGATTCTGCCTCGAGACACCGCTTGGGATTCGCATTCCGACCGTTTATTCTTCAACGCTGCGTCCACGGTTTACCAAAGGGAATATTTTTCTCTGTAGTCTACTCAGAACCTAAATTAATTACATGAAAGTATTTCCGTAGTATCTGCCCAGCTAGGTATAAAAGTGATCCATCCCTATCCTTCTTTTCAACGATCTCATTGGGAAAGACGTTGGTTTGGTCTTTGCGCTGTAAAAACCGTTCCTCCGACAACCAGACAGAAATTATAGAAACACTGTTTTTCATGACACCTTCTCTTAGTCTTCTGACTACTAAATTGGCGTGAAATCATATTAATTCGTCTCCGTTTCCATCCGATTTCTTTCTACCTAAGTTTCCATCAGAATGAGATTCCCAGTCGTAAGCAAATTTGTTTTTGAGACGTTTCTGACTTTGTTTGCAATAAATCTGAATACTTGCCCCATTATTGTCCTATTGCTTCATGGTCCAATTTAAAAATAGATAGCCTTTAGCTCCATCGTCTTTTGCACGGTGTGAATGCTATGACGTCTCTGAGTCCTGTGGAATTCCTGGAAAGTATTTATTGCAACAAAAATGGCTATGAATTTGCTGTATCTTACTTGGTCAATGCTAAATCGGTTGTCAGAGCGATGAAATATCACTGCTAGAGAAACCGTAATTTCTAAGCTCTTGATTTATCAGTGTGTTAAAAATTATACAACAACTTATGAATCTATACGATTCAATCACGCAGGATAATTATAGTAAATAGATTTTATTCTCTGGAATAGAATAGCTTACTGATTTTTATTTATCCCAGTAAATCTGAAATAGCAAGAACAATTCCCCAGGCAGATGATGTGAATTGGAAATGTAGTTCCTAGAATAAAGATTGGAGTAAATTAAAGACGCATGATAATGCGCCTCCAAATATCTGATAGTGGATTTCAGTGAGGCTTCTATTGTAAATTTTTCTCCAATCTTTATTCTAGGAACTACATTCCCAACTTATTCTCAAGATGAGTTTCACTATTCTAAAGTTGTCTGATATAAAATAAGCTACGAGCTTTCCATTCCCAACCCGAGTCTTAACTTGGTTTAAACCGATTTATCCATAGAAAGAAAGATTCCTAGAAATTCTGATTTGTCACCGATGCGTGATTTTACTTAGAGATCCAGTTTTATTCACCTTGTTCGGTCACGTCTGCAATCAACGTGATTACATGAAGATTTTCTAGAGAAAAAGTCAGATCTATTAGTAGATACTATGGGAGTCTGAGACTCGAGGTACCACAATCTCATAACGTTGCTGTCCCTTATTTTGACTCACATAACCCTGGTAAGGATGTAAAACCCACCCGAACGCGTTTTGAAATTTTCGGCTCCGTATCAGTTTATCTTTCCAAGGGTTCCAAAGCCAAAAAATACCGCGTCACACAGGGCGGGGTCACACAGGGTGTGTCACACATCTTCTCATCTCGCCCAAAAAGATTCTGCAGTTTCTAACAGCCGCAGCGCTAAGCGGTGAACTTTGAATGCCCCTTGAGGGACGAAGAAAAGTAAGTGGCGATCACAATAGGCCTGTAACGGCCGCAGTGATACGAAAGGCACAAAAAGCTAATAATTACACATCTTTTCTGAACTGTGGTGGCGGAACTTGATATCACCTCTAAAATTTGTAGGCTTCCCATACTTGAGATTCAATACCTCCACAGGTAAACACAAATGCATTCATCAGAAGCGATTCGGAAATGATGCGGATTAGTGTTTTCGAGTGGAAATTCCCGACGCGCCGTTCGCTAGTTTCCGCTACGGTTTATCGCGATTACGATTACTGAGATCGTTGCAAGGTGTGACATATTGTGTCTACCAACCGGGTTCGATTGGTAAACTCAGGACCTACTTGGGTAACTCAGGTATTTGGTTCTACATTCGGGTGATCTTCACTGTCCTCGATCTTCGCTGTTGTCACGTTTTCTTGATCAAGAAAATCATTAGGCAGTTAATTTAGTAACGAAACGTGCTAATTAGTGCCATGAATATTTGAAAAAGTGAATAAACTTATTTTCTGAAGCTCAAATCGTATCGATATCGATAGAGATAACATTAATTGATCGAACTCTTAGAATCCTCTTTGATTTTGTGACAAACACCACAGAAACTTGCCTATTCGATTATGGGTATAATTATGAGGCATAGTTCCAAGAAACTTGCACTTCACTTTGCCAGCTGATGGACACGAGAGCTCTTGAAGTTTACAATGATTTCGTCCATTGAATCAACATTTTGGTATGTTTATTCGTTTTTCTGATTATGGAACGCTTCACGTGTTACAAACATTAACTTTTCTAAATAACCTTCAACTCTACCGTTCCATAGTTTACACTCTAAGGCCCGAGTACACCAACACAATAACGGATTATTGTGTGATTAGGTCCTAATCGAAGCTCTTTGACACGTTTTAATAGGAATTTGTCATCATAATCAATGGTTGACAGTGCGTTTATTTTGTTTGTGAACTCAAGCCTAAATTATGCGAGACTTGTCAAAGTCTCTTGCGGCCAAGTTTCGAATAGATTGACTGATCAAATAGAAAGGTTACGAAAAGTGGGTGCGACCTCCGTTTGAGCCCTTTTCAATGTGTTGCGAAATCGCAATGTACGATCTGGCATCGATCATCGTTCGATACCTATAGGTTACCTTGTTCTGTAATCTGGTAATGCGGAGCGCACGAATAAATCTACAAGCTTAGGAGCTGGTGGTTTCTTTCCAACGTCATTTACGTAATTTTATATAAAATAGAAAGCTTGTGAAGAGCTCTTCCTGGGAAGTACTACCACCATACCTATTTCTGCAAATCAGTAATGCTCTTCTGACTGTGTTCTGGTTTGAAGGGTAAGGGTGTTGGTAAAATTATAGGTACGTGACACTTTTACCTTTGTCTCAAGGTCGGCAACCTGCGAATGATACCTCTGGTGTTAAAAGCGTCCATAGGTTATGATAATCGCTTACCAACAGGCGGAACATATGCTTATTTGCCACATTATTTATATAAAAAAACAGGGGTTCTTCAACTAAATGCGAATTTTGTTGGCGCTAAACTTGTTAGTTCGAACACTCTACAGTGCTACCATAGACCCAGCCATCAAACCTGGGTTGAAAACACAAAATAACGTAAAAAGGGTGCCTGGGCACTGCTTGGTAGGGCTTTTTAAAGATTGCCTTCTGGCAATCTGACTGACTAGTCGGTAGCCAGTCACGCACCAATCTATATTAATATTAAAGAGGAAAGATTTTTGTTTGTTTGTACCGAATATGCCCCGAAACTACTGGACTAATTTTAATATTTTTTTCACTAATAGAAAGCAAAATTATCGATAATTAATAATTAGTTGTATTAATTATGATTTAATTACGATAGGCTATAATTAATTTTGAAAAAAAAATAGAGAATTTGACCTAAAAAAATCATTATTTGGCGTGCGCTGAGAAAACTATTGATGATACATAAAAATTATGTACATGATAAAAGTACTCTATTACCTACAAAAAAGTCCTCAAGGGAATATATCTAACTATCATAGATAAGTCACAATAGCAGCTTTTGTGTTCTAAAATATAGTTAGATCGCCGGTAGTAACAAAAGTTGGTTACATTCGTATCGTAGTATTCATCATTTTTCAATATATCATTTTATTATCAAGGGTATTTATGTAGCAGTAAAATACTTTTTAATTCATTCGAATCAGACATTTAATTTCGAAGTTATTACGACTATAAAATTAAAACTTACGCGGGTGAAATCGCAGGGCGCAGCTAGTTTTATATACATGTACATATTTACAGAAGATAGATAGTTGATCTACATCGTAGTATTATTAGTTGAATAATGTTACGATGTAAAAACCAAAGCTCCTGTACTGCGGAGTGCACGACAAATCTATGTTTGGTGTGGCAGCGAACAGCGAGTCGGCATGGCTTGCGACCCTCTGACATTTGTATCAGACAGATATTTCGCCCATTCGACGATATCATTAGCGAAACGTGAATCGTTAGGTTCAAATGAGGTCTGTTTATAGTATTGGTATTTCGAGAACGTTCGATTTGGACCGAAGCTTATTGGGTGCCGATGCTTGTTGATGCTATTTCTTGAACTGTAAATCGTGATGGTTTGGGTCCCAGTACGATTTATAACAGTTTAGGCGCAGCATGAATGACAAAACAAAATAGGTAATTAGGGACCGAAAAGGTCTATAGAGCTGAGACCGGTACGAAACAAAATGGGTTTCATTCAGTACCTAGTGGAGATTCAAAACAAGATGAACATCCAAATACAGGAGTTATTAAGTGACAAAAATTACAACCCAACAATAAAATGCATAATAAAGATTGTCTGAAAGAGAACGCTCCTAAGCGATAAGACCGCTCATTGCACTTTAACAAAATAACATAAACAAAATATTATTATATTTTGTTAGGTATTTGTTTATTAAAAGTATTTGTTTATTAAAGGTATATTTAAAGTATTTTCATTCATTCATAACATCGTCATATCTAGAGGTATAGGTAGTGTGCAGATCCTGTGATCCTGTGTGAAGTAGAGAGTAGTTAGAGCATTAAATATCTGTTTTGTGGTCAGAGTCAGTTCTAGTTTGAATAGACTTGTGTACATGTCCACGTTTTACACAGATAGCATTCCACGTGACAGGTTGCAAGCCCAAATACGATGGAATATGCCGTCTAATTGTCGGTTCTATTCTAGGGTATGTCCGATGATCTATGATGTATTCCTTCACCGTTTTGAGCACGCGTTAATGCGTACATATATTTTTCACACCGACTTACCTTCCACGCAAAGGAAAAAAGCTCAGAGAAAAAGTACCAGCCATTTTCTTTCTGCCTTCTTATACTAGCTTCTGCCCATGGCTTCGCCCGCGTCGTACTCAGATAAAAAGTAGTATATGTGTTATTCTGATGTATAACCTATATTACTGTAAAGTTTTATTAAAATACCTTCAGTAGTTTTTGCGTGAAAGAGTAACAAACATCTTCACAAACTTTCACATTTATAATATTAGTAGGATTTCTGGACAAGAAGTCCTAGACAAAATGATAGGCTCTATTTTATCTGCAGGTGGCTAGCATACCAAATTATCAAGCACCAAATCCGGTCGCTGTCTTTGAAAATTATTTTATTAAGATTATAGTGTCTAGTTTAACATGAAATATAGAGATGTTGGCTGTAATAAAGATACTTCGAGCAGAGAAATTCCCGACAGTTGAATTTATAATAACCTCGTAAAGATTAACATTCTATTTCCTGAAGTCTTTGTTACTTGTCATAGCGTAGTTAGTTATTGAGGAACACGTCTTGTGTGGTTGACCACTATTTGAGTACTACATTTTAATATAAGGATAACATAACTCTAACGGTTTAAATTTTACTACTGTGAGATAAGTAGAAGCTTAAAGATTCTTTATTTGCGTTGCAACTGGAAAGAACGTCTACTCTCTGAGCCTCATGTTTTGGTTAAATAAGAAGATTATTCAAAATTCATACACCTACTCATTTATTGACTGGGTGTGCGCGCGCGATTAATTTACTCTTTTGTTTTCTATTCTTTTGTACATGTATATCGTTACAAAAACTGTTTGATATATTTTGCGCACACGTCGTTAAAATTGCTACAAAATAGACCTTTCACGTGTCGAACGAGTGATGGAATTTTCGGTTATAAAAAGTGGTTATCCTCGTAATAACACATGTAATAATAAGTAAATAATAATCACCTCAGGTATAACGGCTCACTTTGATGCTTCCAAAGGTAGACATGGTCTATCAGATTACATTGTAACGGTGAAAGTAGCCTGATTATCTAAATGGTAGAGCGTGTTGCCATCAATGTGTGAAATGATGGACATTTCAAAATACAGCGGCTCATGATTATAACCATGATATGTCCCAGTTTCCAGAAAATAAATGGTGTTATAGAATATTGTCGCAGCCAAAAGGTATAATCCGTTCTTTTACATAACAGCTAGTTGTTTTACAAAAACAGTGTGGGTGTCTAATTCGGCGTATTGAAGTCCAGTCGGAATGTCATTGCGAATTTAATAAAAATAGAACAAGCAACGGAAAAGGTATATGCGAGGATGGAGAATTATTCAGCAACTTACCTGTTGAAGTAAAAATTTGTGAAACACTCTTAAATTTAAAAATAAATTAAAAATATATGTCTATGATAACATTTTCTATGTAATAGCCAGGTCGCTGTAACGTTAATACTTTAATAAAATTAGTTATTTTTAGATCTTAAGTTCATTTTAAAGAAAATTATTTTATTTAATATTTAATTTTGTTGTTATTACTGTAGAACTAATAGCGGAAAATATTTAATCTTAAAATTATAAAACGGCACGCCCATTTGTAAAACGGCTACACATTGGAGCCACATTCACAGCCGCATTGGAGGACACGAAACGCTCTAACAATGTGGCGTACCATTTAGCCGAATTAAAATCCGGCTGAATTAGAAAATCGCGCTGTTTTGTATAGCGGCTAGCCGTTATGTAAATGAGCGGATTATACGTTTTGGCTACGACATAATATTATACGAGATTTTTTTTTATTTTGTTAATGCAATAAAACTATTAGGACGACGCAATGTAGGAAGACACCATCAAAGGTTGCGAGTGAATTTGGTTATAAACTGTCACGCGGAATACTAAAATACATCAGTGGGCATGTGCCAAATAGGTTTATAATATTTGGATGTGCTTCTGACTACATCAGCGAACATAGGTTATCGTACTTCACGGATCAACGATCTAAGGATGTAAATAATAATAAAAAACACCCAACAGACATATGGTCCTGTTAACACACTAAAATTCTCTGTGTTGTAGTTACCAGGAACAACGAGTACCAAAACACTTAGAACTGGAACGAATATCTGCAGAACAAAGATTTATCACGCGCCGAGAGACTAACCCGCCGTCCGTTTGCATCTAGTGTCAACAAAATTATCGCTTGTGTTTTCGTGATCGTGATAAAAATAATTTACACCAATGTACACACTCTGCGGTCTCGTTTTAGGGCGAGATATATTTTATTTTAGACCGTGAAAGTACACATACCTATTAGGTACATATTATAGGTATGTACTTGGAGGTACAAGACTTGACCGTAAAAAATACCGATTTTAGACAGAAGGTAGCATTTTATTTTTATTTCAGTCTGCGGAGGGCACTGTCCATTCAACCTACCGGGTGACTCAGAATCAATGCATCTTTTCCTGAAAGCGGTCATTTTACTTCTAATTATTATTATAATAGGTATCCACTCTTGTTTTTAGGTCCTAACAGCTGTCAGTTTCTGCCTTCATTAAAGATCAACCAACGCTGGCCTTCGAATCTCTATAAATAAACGAAAGCTTATACGTAAACCTCTAGATATTTATAAAATACATACCATTTAGGAATAATCATTTGGGTATAGAAATATTTAGGTACAAACATGAGTAGGTAACTCATGTTTGTACCTAAATATTTCTAATTAATTTTCTTTACTGCTATTGATATTGATGTAGGTGTATGTAAGCATACTATATTATTGAGTAAAGTTATACACGCACGCCAACCTTCAACAAATTAGGTTGGCTTGTAGAAAATGCTTTATCATTAAGTCCTATTTTAATAAAAAATAATAATAAGATAAGCGTTTAGTAAATAAATAATAGATATGATAACATGTTCCGATATCTTAAACTTTCTCTTTTAAACCAAATTGCTCCATTTGGAAAACATACATATTCTTGGATACCCTGTACTTAATAGATAATTGGTCAGTTGACGTAGGTTTGACGCCAGCCGGCGCTTTTTACCCCTTGATTGCAATGCCGGGTAGTCTTTTTGTTCAATTAGCAATGTTTGCCCGTCGTTTTAGTAATTATCGTTTCGCAAACAAGTATAACACAATTATAATGGTCTGACAGCTCAACTGGCGTGTTTTTACTTTGTTAAATAGGTAATGATACGAAACAAAGGCTAATTATTTTGCGTAGGTAGTTTTATCGTCAAACATCGTTGGCCGTGGCGTTAATTTTTTGGTAATTTGATCCGGCTCGAAGGACCATTGTAAAGGAGGAACTGTTTGGTTAGAGACCCTAGGTGTAATGATAAAAAATGAAATACGTAATTCGTTGTGCAATGTGTCAATGTTTATAGGGAATGAATCACATTCGGCTACACATGAAAAGCACAGACAAAAATACCTAATGTATGTAGGTATTTATAAAAAAATAATATAAGTAGTACATCAGCCATGTAGTTCCCATAACACAATGTCTGTTAACTTTGGGGCTAGACGATGCTGTGTGAAAAATGTCCAATATTATTTATTTATTTTTATGTTAATAAAGCTTATTAGTTACTAGCTTCTGCCCACAGCTTCTGTGTTCTGTGTATAAGCTATATTACTGCAAAGTTCCATCAAAATTCGTTTAGTAGTTTTGCGTGAAAGAGTAAGAAACATTTATCCTCACAAACTTTCACGTTTATAATAGTATAGTAGGTTATCATTTAATCTTTTTTTTTCTTATTTTTAACATCTTTGTCAGTTCCATCACTGCTTATTCTGAAATGTTCATCAAGTTATGTCAACGGCTTTACCCCAAAATTAAACCTTTACAAAATCAAACTTTTACTTTTCGTTTCGTTTACGTTTAAAAAACTGCTCAAGCGATAACTACTCTGTTAGAGAAAGTTCTCTGGGACTTGGACAACTCTAAAAACGCGTATGGCTTGTTTTGTGACCTCTCTAAGGCATTTGATTGTGTATGTCATAAAATTCTTCTGGCAAAACTAAGTCACTATGGTATTCGCAATAATGAGCTTTCCATTATTATGTCCTACCTTGAAAATAGAAAGCAAATTACAGAATGTAATGGTTTTAATCAAGTGGTATAGAAATGGGTGTTCCACAAGGGTCCATTTTAGGGCCCTTATTATTTATAATTTATATAAATGACCTTGTGACATGTGTAGAAAACGAAACTGACATAGTTCTTTTTGCAGATGACACTACTATTGTAGTAAGCGACAAAAGTAGAGAAATAGTTTGTATGAAACTAGATAAATTAATATTGAACATTAATGATTGGTTCAAGGCAAATAATTTACTCTTAAACGTTGATAAAACAAACATTGTTAGATTCTTTCTGGGAAATGTTCAAGGGGCAGAACCAGCTCAAAATACAATTGTTAAATATTCTATCAATAAAATTAATGACGTAAAATTTTTAGGTATTCAAATTGACAGTAAATTGACTTGGAACAACAATATTGACAGTCTAGTAGGGAAACTCAAGTCGGTGGCTTATGCAATAAAAACAATAAGACAATTGAGCGATATACGATCTGCCAAGGCTGTATACCATGCGTATTTTCACTCATTGATGACGTATGGTATACTGGCTTGGGGAAATGCATCGCAGTCTAATAGAGTTTTTGTGTTGCAGAAGCGGGCGATACGGTTCATATTGCAAACTGACAAATTAGAATCGTGTAGACTAAAATTTAAGCATTTAGATATGATGACATTTACTTGCGAATATATTTATCAAAATTTAATTTATGCTAAATTACATATTGACAATTTCAGATTAAAAAGTGACGTTCACAATTACAATACACGCAATAAACATAATATAGTTGTTCCAAAACATAGACTTGCTAAAGTTGATATCAGCTTTTTATGCGTAAGCATATATTTTTTTAATAAATTGCCTTTGGACGTAAGGTATTTACATTTTAAGGAATTTAATTCTAAAATAAGGTGTTTTTTAATGTCAAAATCATATTATGACATTGACGAAGCTTTAGCTGATGACTTTTGTATGTAATCATACTCGTTTGTTTTTTTTTCTTTTTTAGAATGTATTATGTACCTATAATGTATTTTATAAACTATAATAACCCCACCACCTTAAAAATGATAAAATGACTTTTCCAAGTGTACAATAATTGTATCTTAATGGAATAAATATATTGAATTGAATTGAATTGAATTCTATAACGAAGAGGCCTTATATAACTTTTATATAAGGGAAAGAGTAAAAGTTTGATTTTGTAAAGAAGGAAACGAACCCGCATCTCGTGTGTTATTTCATCCTACATTTATTTTCATCCTTAGGTCGCCTAAAAGTAAAAGAAATTGCTGCGATAAGACCGCCCACTGTCCTATTGAGACGACCTCTGTGGCGCAGTGGGTGAAGACCCGTCTGAGACGCAGAAGGTTGCGGGTTCGATTCCCGCCGCGGGACAAAGTTTGTATTTGCAAGTATTTGTCTCGGGTCTGGGTTTTTTTTATGTATAATTATGTATGTATTTAAAAAAAATATGTATATAAGTAGTATATCAGTCATGTAGTTCCCATAATACAAGCTCTGCTTAGTTTGGGGCTAGATGATGCTGTGTGAAAATGTCTAGCATTATTATTATTATTATAATGTAATAGTGTTAATTAATTTATTCATTAGTGCTGTGGAGAATCGGTTGCAAATTATCTTTCATGTATCTCTCTTGTAGTTTAGATACGTACCAAAGGTTCCCAAGCTTAGCAACCAGCTTAGTATTATTTCAACGGATTAACGATTATTGACTTTATCTGTTATTTACTTTGCTATTAACATAGCTTTGACGGATACTTTGCATTTAGCGTCCATCAAACGATCCATTACCATAGTTTGGAAAGCGGGAAACATTCCTTGCCTCAAAACTCAATGTTTCTTTGCGTCTCGTGTATGGTAGAGTATATCTCCACCCATTCTCTGCCATCTTCGATACTTGCTAGATTACATTACGTTTGAGCTTAATAAGAATAAAAACATGCGGGTGTTTCCCACATGTTTTTTTTCGTTCACATGATCAGATTAAATGAGCGATTTCAGTTTCTTCACAGCTCCCACCCCTCCCGTGTCCTTCGATCATCAGAAAACCTAGGTTTTATGATAAGTCCTTTACGACTCAGGCAGTGCGCCTTTGGAACGCGTTATCTGTCTTGATAAGGAAGGCCCAGTTTCTAGCCGTATTCAAAACTCGTGTGAAGTTCTTTTATCTGACAGAAACATCATAGTATCGCAGAGTCTTGTCTTGCTCTTTTACCGACGTCTTATAATGTGTATTTATGTGTAAAATGAATAAAATATTATTTTATTATTATTTTATGTACACCCCCGCCCCTCTCACAATCTTTTACTATATCCATTCAAAGGTTGTCTGGAAGAGATAGCTTCTAGGCGATAAGACCGCCCATTGAACTATAATAAGATTTTGTTATTATGTTATTTGTTTGGTGTACAATAAAGTATTTCATTCATTAATTCAAATTTTCTTTGGGGGTTTTTTTTGGTGGTCCCATAAAAATTTTATTAGTGAAATATTACTGTTTTTCCCGTAAATCTTAAAATACATCTTACGGAATCACGATTAGCCGAAGCATTTTTTGTGGGCAATCTTTCTTTTATTTTTTATTCGAAAGAGTAAGCAAAATAACAAGGGCACGTGGAGATATAATGATAGAGTAGGTACCTGCAGGATAGAAAAGGGTAGTGTAGTTCAAGGGTGGTTCCATAATACATTTTATGAAAAATCCCACTCCTGAGGGTGAAAAAATAGGTGATGAATTTTATATTGGACTCTTTATTAATTTCCCGTTAATTGAAGTCGGTTTTTTGACATTTAATGTCTTATACATTATGTACTTGTCCTTTCTGTGTTTTGTTGTTGTGTCAAATAAACCTACTTATATTCGAATGTTATAAAGAACAAAACGAACAAAATAATAATAAAGATTAATATTGTTATGTTCTAACATTTAAAGAAAGAAAGAAATAATATTTTTAATTTGAACCCAAAAACACAAACATGGGTAAATACTGGGAAAGAATTAGCCTATAGAAAATATGTGTTGCTTGGGGTCAAAATAGGTTCCTGTGTCAGCTTAACACAGCATCGTGTTAGTACGTTGCTGCGCTGGTTTTCAGACAGGGCATTTTGTGAGGGCACGAACATTGACGAATACTTACTCTACAAAAAGGAGAGTTCGTCCAAAAATGACTAATCAGAATGCTCAAGAATAGGACTTAACAGTTTTTAAGGGTTATAGATGTGCTTTTAAAATGTGCCCATCCGACCTTCCGGCTTCGAACCTGCACCCTTTCTTACCTTTCTGAAGTATCTTAATAGTACTTAAAGCTTAGAAAAGCGATTATAATCTGTAAGTGACTGTGTCCTTTTTGAGGATAAATCTTTAAACCTAAACCTAATCTTGAAAATTGAACTTTAATGAACTTAGATAGAATCCCAAAATCTATAATTTGATTTGCCCCAAATAACCTAACTACATACCCAGTTTATATGATCTTATGTAAAGTGTGTCTTTCATTCCGATCTGTACAATAAATATTATCTATACATCTATTTAAGTGAATATTTTTTCTACTCGATAAAATATAAAATAATGCACTCAAGAAAGATTTATGGCATGCATTAATAAAATAAATACTTATGTATCACTTGCTTTTTGATTAGAAATGCTGATATATTATGTAGCTTCTAGGTATCACGCCGTGCCAGCGATTATAAGCAGAGATTACAACATCGTTGTAACGGTATATAATATACCTATTCTAATGAAACATTACACATAACATAAAACATGATAATCAAGAGATGACCGATACCCACACCGCTATTAGGGAGACTTCTCACTTGCGCAAACTTTACCAGTTAATACGCTTAGCCCGAATTTAGGAAGAAAACAGGTACAAACGGCATATTACAGTTCCTGGTATAGTGGCATAGACATATAGAATCACAGGACATATAAACGCCGGCTGCGACGGAATAAGCGCTTGAGTCTACAGATCTATCGAGTTCTACAGATATTTGGTCCGGGTCTGAATTATATAGTACCATGGTACCATGGTCATATTTCCTGATACCCACGAAACAGGGTATCCTAGTAGTCAGGATTATGGATGTTTGTGTATGTTGGGTCTTTATTTCTTTATTTATAAACACATAATTTCATTGTTAGGTGCAACCTACTAGATTAGGTACAGTTAGGTAAGAAAAATGGTGTTTAAAAAATCTTGCCAAGCTGCGCCCTGGCAGTATACATTAATTTAACGTGATGTCTGGTCCTCTTTCATCCCATATTCCCATATATGACCTGTCCTACACCGAATACAAGAAGTATTTAAAATCCTGCCAAGTTGCGTGCTGGAAGCATACATTATTTTTACTGTCATCTTTCTATCTTTGTATGACCCGCTATGGTACACGATTGATAGGATTGACTGGCACTTCCGGTCTAACATCGTGAAGAGTTTTTGTTCGGTTACTGTAGCATCAGGGTTCAGTGCGTTTTGCCAGTAATTTCTATAACACTTAGAATTGGTCGCTAACTTATTGGGCTCAAACATAAGCACTGGATATAGATAGAGCAATGCTCGAAGTTGTACTAAGACAGAAAATCGGAAACGAGGAAATACATGAACGAATTAAAGTCACTTTCAAAAAGCAAGTTAATGTGACACTGGGCTGTGGGCAGGCCATATAGCTCGCGGAACCGACAACCGCTCAAAATACGATCGCGAACCGGACAACGTGACGCAGCGGAAGACCAACCGATGGATGGCATCTTATAGATTGCGGAAATTCAGTGTATGGATAATGGCTTAAGACCGTTCATAGTACATAGGTATTCTTAGAGGCCCAGCATGGGTTCAATTTTCAAAAGGCTGTTGGGACTAAATATAAAAGTGAGAAACCGACACACAAAACCTCACATACACCGCTGTTAGCGGCAGGTTGTTTTTACAACAACCTTAGTTTTAGTTTTAAGTATAGTATTATATGAGCGTTCACCACCAACAAGGTTGTCGGGAAGAAATCTCTATTAAGCGATAAGACCGCCCATTGTACTTTTAATTATATTTAGTTTTTGTTTATTTTATTATATTGTGGAGTACAATAAAGTGTTTATATTATTATTATCAGTCAATGAATTGCGAGTTAAGTGAGCCGTTACGTGTTCAGTTTCAGAGTGATCAGAACGGAATTAAACGTTGAAGTCTGAGAAAGGCAGGCAACATGCGTTCTATGTAAATGTGGCCATGTGTACTATTCGCTTAAGGTCTGTAATAAACCCTTATCTCCCATCTGACTGCAGGAATCTTCTGACAATGGCCGTGCGTTCCGATGCGCGCAAAGCAAAAACGCAAAATGGTCAAGAAAATCTGAGATACGGGTACTAAATAATGAATACCTAACGGTAGTGATTGATATAACATTGGTATAACGGTCTTCTTGTAGTTAGAACGCTTCATCTGAATATTTGTACATACTAACTGCACTACTAACTACTTACTAGATGCATTATCCTACTATATATGTATATAAACTATACACCGATGTTCGTAATATTATAAACGTGAAAGTTTGTGAGGATGGATGTTTGTTACTCTTTCACGCAAAATCTACTGAAAGGATGTTGGTGAAACTTTACAATAATATTGCTTATACATCAGAATAGCACATAGACTACTTTTTATCCGGGTACCATGTGGGCGAAACCGTGGGCAGAAGCTAGTTACTATTATAAACGCGAAAGTTTGTGAGGATGGATGTTTGTTACTCTTTCACGCAAAAACTACTGAATGGATTTTGATGAAACTTTACAGTAATATAGCTTATAAATCAGAATAACACATAGGCTACTTTTAATCTGGGTTGGTACCACGCTGGCAAAGCCGTGGGCAGAGGCTAGTATAAAATTTGTCGCAGATGGATTGCTTGATTAGCTGTTTTACATTTGTACGTCCAGCCGGAATGTCATTGCGATACGTTTAACAAAAGGCTGCCAAGGCTAGGCCATATCGTAAACAGAGGAGAGGTAAGATTATTATGTAAAAAAGTGGATCATACAGTTTGGCTACGATATATTATTATACACTACCCTCGGCTAAGAATAGTATACAGTGTCATAACACGACGTTACGTCGTCGTGTATTCAGAAGCTTGGCGTTTTAAACCCCGTTATTTCCAAACACATAACTTATAATGTACGCTGCATTTATCTCGTCGGAAAGGCAACTTATCGATTCGCTACGGACCATGGACCTCAGTGCAGTAGGCAGGGAATTAAATCTTAAAACAATATAATTGTTCTGAAATAGCACTTGCAATAGTTTGTAATCTTAGGGAATGCAGTTGTGATTTACACCCTATTTTATTGGTTTAATGGAAGGCGTTTTGAGTTCGATTCCAGTTATGAAGCAATGGATTTTTCACTCAATAAGCGCTTTAACATGTACTCAAAACGGTGTAAGAACAAATCTTGATGAAACCGATATGTCTTAAAACCAAAAATTCGAAGTGCAGGTAACCGATGTAGAGTTATTCTAAAATTTGAAATAAATAAAGTTTGTGACCTAGAATATAGGCCACATTTTTCTCGTTCCAACGCAGATAAAGCCAGGGGCAGAAGCATAGTTATCAATAAACACAATCAGCAATAATGCGATTGGTAATAGTTAGTCGGAGATCTATGGCCGGGAGGACGGGGTCAAAGGTTGATGGTTTACGAGACATGCTATGAGTTACAAAACCACGTACACTCAGCTCCAGTTCTTTAAATTATCCTTGATAGATAATATAATACTTAGATAGTTTTAAACAAACACAGTGACTACTAGTACCGTGAACAGCCAGACCCGGGTAAATATTTACAGAACAACCGTGATTGACTGACACAATTGTTTTTTGTAACTATTTTTGTTTTTGTGTTACTTAATCAGTTTGAGATTATATAATTTACAATATTAATTTTGTTTAAACTATGTTTTATAAAATACTTAAATTGTTATTGAAAATAATATGTATCAAAGGACGGTTTTTAGGGCCAGAGCCCGGTTTAGGTGGACAAGAGGAATGAGTAGATACTTCTCGGATTGCTATTACGGCTAATAGATGATTTCAATTTATAGGCGATCATTGCAGCACTAATTTGTATTGTGTCTGAGAGAGCTCTCGATGCTTGCAAGCAGAGGCACTGGTCTTCAATAACTCCTGAAAAGCTCTCAGTGTTTCGTGACTATTCTGTACATCCAATTTCCTACTTTAGATCATCAGTAGATATAGTCTATGGTTTTATTTTTCTACTTTAGATCATTAGTATAGTCTATGCCTTTAATTTACGGACCAATTTTATGTCAGTTTATAAAAAAAGTAGTGGTTACATTTCGTCACGATTGTTGTTTAACTATTTGTTAATCATTTAAGAGTTCCCTCGAAGACATTGTTTTTAGCAATAAGACTTTTCATTGAACTATGTAAGTCATTT
This sequence comes from Perizoma flavofasciatum, assembly GCA_958496245.1. Classification (NCBI taxonomy): domain Eukaryota; kingdom Metazoa; phylum Arthropoda; class Insecta; order Lepidoptera; family Geometridae; genus Perizoma; species Perizoma flavofasciatum. The sequence goes on from OY292431.1 coordinate 10,272,466, forward strand.
TTAGTTTGATTATTTTGTAATTTTATTCGGTGTGCAATATTTTCTCACGATAACCTCAAGGGGTGGAATACCGGACAATCCTTTTATAGTTCGACCCTGCACATAATAAGAACATAGGAAGGTACCCTCCACGGGTCTCTAGGATTTACGGCTTAGGAGTCATAAAACGATTTAATAAGTAAAAATTAGAGCAAATTTGATTGGCTATACAAGTCCTATGTGAATTACCCAATGCAAATCACACAAAGTTTGTTGCCTGATTCTTTTAGGCTAGATCGCGAGCGAGGAATCGTCTTAAATTCACATGAAAAATATTGAATTCACTTAGTTTATAAGTTGACATTTGTACAAAGTCCTTGTGATTTTAACTAATAAACACCTATTGACTTTAACTTGAGCACGATACTAAATTCGCTGCTTACACCCTTTGAGTTAATTTCAAAACGTTTTACGAGCATGAATGCAAAATGAAACGATTTAACAAACTAGGTACCTACCTGCTTCATTATCTTGCTCCATAAATCTTATACGATCAAATTGTTCATTTCACACCAAATAAGTTACGGGATGCGCAGGCGCATGTTACCTACTGTAAAGGCTCGGGCACACGAACAACTTCATGCCACTAAGTAGCTGTAAGGTTTTTAATGGGCAACTTTTTTAGACTTACTGCATGATTCTGAAACTATAGGTACTCAATGTTAAATCACGACTTAAATATAAAAATAAATAAACACCCATCAGTCACACACATTGTGCGGATCCTACATTAGGATTCCCTGTTTTAATTATCAGGAACTACGAGTACCACATGGTACCACAACAGCCATACTCGAAACAAATCTATACAAAAATGGACAATTAACAAATTTAGAAACTTTACTAAAGTTTCTAAATATTTGCAAAACATGCAAACATTTGTCGAAACGAAACCGCACCTCTTGCGAGTCAGGGTTTAACTCTTACTAACTTAAATCTTGAGTAGCCTTTCAGTATTGGGCCGCTTGCCGCTAACTATTAGCTTCTTATGTGGGCTCAAAGCCTATGCAGAGCGCTATGTTCGTAGTTTCACTACGTAATAAAATGCCGAAACGCGGTAATCCACAGAACTAAAGTCACTGAAAGAGGTTTAAGTATTAGCAACGTGAAGTAAATAGCCCCATAGGGGCAAACCAGCTCGCAGAATCGACAACCGCTGGGGAAAAAAGGTTCGGAACAGTGACCACAAATCGGACAACGCAGTGTAGTAAGGCCCCCTGCCTAATAGTCCAATGACGGAAAGTCGGAGTAATGAGGTAGTAGTACAAGATCGTTAGTTATACAACTCTTTCCAGCAGTGGAATTCAAAAGGCTTTCGATGATTATGAGGCAACTTATTGCTCCACTTTATTGTAAAGCGATGCACACCAGACCAAAAAATGGCTGTTAAAACTGTTGATGATTATGAGACAACCTATTGCTTCACTAGCTTCATTGTAAGGACCAGGCAACAAAATCGCAGTAAAAGTTGCGCGTGTGTCGAGGAAGATGTGCCGGCGCAGCTGCAATTACCAATGCAAGTATCCCGCCGTAATGACGCGAACATGCTGCTGAACAGTGACCACGAACCGGACAACGCAGTGTAGTAAGGCCCCCTATCTAATGGTCCGATGACGGAAAGTCGGAATAATGAGGTAGTCCAATATCGTTACTTATGCAACTCTTTCCAGCAGTAGAATTCAAAAGGCTGTCGATCATTATGAGGCAACACAATTGCTGTTAAAAAAATGTTGATGGTAAGGCAACCTATTGCTTCAATAGCTTCATTATAAGGAGATGGGCATCAGGCAACAAAATCACAGTGAAAGTTGCGCGTGTGTCGAGGAAGATGTGCCGGAGCAGCTGCAATTACCAATGCTAATGATATTCAGTGTTCCGCAGTAATGACGCGAACATGCTGCCGAGTGAGCAAGTACTGAGCTGGTGAGTTATAGAGCATGCGGCTGAGTGAGCCAGTGAGCTATAGAACTGTTTTATTTTATTATTGCTTCAAACGTCCCGTACTTGTTTAGTATTTGTAGTTTTAGTTTAGTCTATTTGTTTTCCAATCGTCTATTGCAGTAATTCCTAGTGGATTGTGGTATCCTATCCTATGGTATTGTGGTAAACCTATCTAATAACCATTCTTGAAGACTAACAAATCGATTGAAACTGCACTATATTATGAAAAGCCGTTTCGAAAAAATGGTAACGGACAAAAAATAAACAAACTCTTATGGCAAACGCATACACGGGCTTCTGTCGTCATGTGTAACGGATTGAGGTAATAAACCTATCTAATAATCATTCTTGAAGACTTGCGAATCAATTGCAAAAAACTGAACTAAAATATGATAAGCCGTTTCGGAAATAAATGGTAGCGGACAAAAAATAAACAACCTCTTATGGAAACGCATACACAAGCTCCTGTCGTCGCGGTTAAAATTGGGTACCGTTACTATCGCTATGACCCCGATGTAGATTCCTAAAAATTCCCGTTTTACAAGATTAATGATTTAATCGTATTGTTTTAGTTTTGCGATTTAAATCTCATCATGGGTTGCGGGAAATCGGCAGTGTTGGTGGCTTAAGAACTTTCGTCATGGCACTTTTTGAAGGCTTATATATACTTTTACAGGCTGTTAATACACGTCACCTTAATGTTAAGGGTAGAGTTACGTAAAAAGGAAATAAAACATAAGTAGCCAGCCATAAGTAAATGGTAGGCACATGAGACTTTCACCATTATAATAGTGGTGTCTTTGGTGTGACAAGTGTCCATAGACCGCCGTTGTAACGGCTTAACAACACATGTGCTGTATTCTTATTTGCCACTTTAGTTCTATAAAAAAATATGTATAAATAATAAATAATGCTGGACATTTTTCACACAGCATCATTTAGCCCCAAACTAAGCAGAGCTTGTATTATGGGAACTACATGATTGATATAATACTTATATACTTTTTTTGTTAATTTCCTAGAAAATACATTCATTTATACAACTATATACAAGATATATACTATATAAAAACAGATGTAATAGCTAGCTATCTAAAGATCGTTGCAAACGATCTATAGATAACTGTTCAAGAAAACTACCAGACGGAATACTAAAAGTTTAAGACGGAATACTAAATTAAACTAAAAGTTTAAGAATAGCTTAATATTTTCCTATTCATAAAATTGGCTATAACTCGCTCATAAAACTACAGATCAACGCACAAATTATGCTAAAATTACTCAAGTTTCTTGTCTGTTTTTGCGCTGATAATATTATACCGGTCATTAAAGTGGCAGCCGTTTTAAAGCTGGAAGCTCGCTGCCTTCAAATTGATAATGGTTGACGCGCGGTGGACATGTATAACCGTGACATTGTAAGACCTAGAAACCATCATCAATTTAAACTTATACAAAATTGAAAACCCTCCAAAGTGCATTTCAAAAATCTGACTTGAGGAGATAAGACCTAACGTAGGACTTTCCTAGAAGACATGCTAATCGATTGAAAAAAACCGTATTATTCAAAGTCAAGAGTCTAGAGTCACATAGGTACCTTCATCAACTAGAAATGAGCTGATGTTCTTTAAATGAACAGATTTTACTGAAAACACTCGATCAAGTCGACTAGAAACAAAAAATACTCTTTCAAAATCGGTTCATCCTTTTGTAAGCTACGATGTCACAGACATATACATAGATACACACGTTAAACTTATAATAACCTTCTGTTTGCGTCTCAGGGGTTTAAAATAAACCAGTAGTTCGCACGAACGGAGATCTCGCGATCTACTGGACTTCATAGCTCAAAAACAATCCAATTAATTTATAAATATTAGAATTTATAAATTATATTACTATAATCTACAAAGCTACCAAGTTTAATAAGGTTCAATAAACGGTTTGGCAAGTATCGTCCACAAACAAATACATATACAAACGCCAGATTGTATAAATAGATAATTTTGACTAAAAACGGGATATTTACCAAGATTTGTGAGTTTGAATGTTTCCCTATAACCTGCTAGTTAAGCAGGTGACCTTGATATAACTAGGTTAAGGTTAGTTTGAAAGCCTTTCAGAAACCGACAGTTGCTGTGTTGGACAATAGTGCCAATATGTCTGACAATCCTTCTATGCCTAATATTTGCACGGGACAATTTCTATGCATAAAATGTGCAAGTGGGCTGGACATGTTTGACATAAACTTTCTTTGTTAAAAATACGCAAGGTGTAAACCTAACTGCAGAATATAAAACTCCACCCACAATACTTTACGATGTAAGCATTAGATTAGATAGATAAACCGTGACGGAGTTATCTAAACGAGCTTTCTAAAAATGTTATATGCTAATCAACTTAATAAATATTGTGTGTATATCTTCCCTTTTTCACCTAATGGGACGTTTTTATGGACTGAATGCTAAGTGAAAACTCAAAGATTTTTGAACTAAAAAAAAGCTAAAAAACCCTCCGGTTTGTGTAATCAAAAACGTATTGCTGTACCACCTACCTCTAGTGGCGGGTAGTGAAAAAACCTATCTAAGAAACATCCTGATTAAACTAGGTGTCAAATAAAAAGGTGTCCAAGAGGTGTCGCGACAGGCTATGTTAGGGTCCCGAAGTTGCCTCATAATTCCTAAAGTTATCATTGGAAATCCGTCCGAACGAATTTTTATTGGCAGTTTTTATTGATTACTGATGCTCGTTACAATTTGCTTCATACTTTTAGGTCACAAGGTTCATAAGATGGGATGGGGATAACTTTTTAAATACTTTTAAGCTTTATATTTCCTGAATGATGATGGTAAAAATAAATAATGGTTGAGGAAACTTCAAAATTATTTTTAGGGAGCTATTCAATGTTAACCCTGGCGATGGTTCCACACGGCGGGTTCAAAAAAATATTAATTTTAGCTTCATTTTAAATGTGCTAGGGGGATGAGTGAGAAAAAGTAAGCATACTTTATTTTCTAATTTTCGTTTTTGTTTTGGGTTTTGATAACACGCCTGTTTACCATATTTTAACTTTATACGTTTTAAAATTGAGTGAGATACAGACAGACAAACATAACGAATCTATAAGGGTTCCGTTAACGCCATTTGGCTTCGGACCCTAAAAACGGTTTGAAATCGGTCCATCATTTGGGGGCTATACAAACACAAACAGATAGTAGGCGCCACTGTAGTAGGCGAACTTGATGCTAAGAAGAATTATCTTCCAGATAAACTTAGTGTACTGTGAATAAAGATGTCTCGGTAGTGCAAGAGTACACATCCTACTATCCTACTAATATTATAAACGCAAAAGTTTGTGAAGATGGATGTTTGTTACTCTTTCACGCAAAAACTACTGAACGGATTTTAATGAGACTTTACAGTAATATAGCTTATATATTAGAATAACAAATAGGCTACTTTTTATCCGAGTACCACGCGGGCGAAGCCGTGGGCAGAAGCTATCGAAAGTTTGTGAGGATGGATGTTTTGTTACTCTTTCACGCAAAAACTACAAAATGTATGTTGATGAAACTTGACAGTAATATAGCTTATACATCAGAATAACACATAGGCTACTTTTTATCCGGGTACCACGCGGGCGACGCTGAGGGCAGAGGCTAGTTAATGAATACGACTGGGAATGACAGACCATCTTTTTTTTTTAATAACCTATTGTGTCCCACTGCTGGGTAAAGGTCTCCCTCAATTCCTTCCATCTGCCTCTATCCTTGGCTGTCTCCCACCATTCCATTTTTAACATCAAAATATAGCGTTATGATCTCACAAGTTGAGTTACTAATAAATAACTTAATAATATAACTAAACATGCATTTACCGTGCCATTTGGTATTGAATCGCAATTATAAACCTAATGCACCGTAATTTTCATGCCTCTGAGGAATTATTGGTTGCATAAGCCATAAAGACTAGTTAAGGCTTAAGGGATTTCATAGATAGCATATGCATATAAAATGCATTACTGCACAAGATTAAACAAAATCCTTAAATTACTTAATGCTAGTTAACATTTTCTTCCAGCGAATCTTTAAAGCGATATAATTGAAAACTAGACACTGATCATCCTGTTTTTAAACACCCTACAGACACACTCCTACATTAGTCCTGACTCTACGCCTCCACGCTAGGATATTTTTTTAAACACTTTACTGACACACCTACATCAGTCCTGACTCCACGCTAGGGTTCCCTGTGTCGTGGGTATCAGGAACTACGAGTACCGTGGTATCACAGCACCCAGACCCCCCGGTACAAATATCTGCAGAACATGCAAATTCAAACATTTGTCTAGCACCGAGGTTGTCCGGTGTTGTAGACAAATAAATCCTACTTCTATTATAAACGCGAAAGTTTGTGAGGATGCATGTTAGTTACTCTTTGACGTAAAAACTTCTGAACGGATTTTATTAGAACTTTACAGTAATACCTATAGCTTATACATCAGAATAGCACATAGGCTACTTTTTATCCGGGTACCATGCGGGCGAAGCCGTGGGCAGAAGGCTAGTATTTAATACTTCGATAACATTGACGATTGCAACACTTAGTGAATTAAGGCGATAAAAATAATTAAAAAAAAATACTTGAAGATATACAAATCAATTGCAAAAACCCTCACAATAATACCTCATTAGGTACAATAATAATAAAATAAGCCGTTTCGTAGATAAATGGTTTTAATAATAATAACAATCATCATCTAGTCCCGAACTAAGCAGAGCTTGTATTATGGGAACTACATGACTAATATACTACTTATAAATATTTTTTTGTAAATACATACATATTATACATAGAAAATAACCAGATCCGAGACAAACATTAGCTAATCATAAAAACATTTGTAGACAGATAAACAAGCACAAACTACCTGTTATGGCAAATCAAGGGGATGTTATAAAATCATGTGTACATTTTATAAATCCTACTTAATATTATAAACGCGGCTTCGCCCGCGTGGTACCCGGATAAAAGTAGCCTGTGTTTTATTCTGATGTATTAGCTATATTACTGTAAAGTTTCATCAGAATCCGTTCAGTAGTTTTTGCGTGAAAGAGTAACAAACATCCATCCTCACAAACTTTCACTTTTATAATATTAGTAGGAAGTCGGCGGCCCACTCATTTGAGTACCGCTGACCAAATTAGCCCCGCGGTCTGATCGGACACCCCTACATAAAAGCGGGGTCATCCATCAAGATAGCACGATGATCTTTACAGATAACCAACGTAGCTTCAGGGAGACGAGGTAATCATCACCTTTCTACGGTTACAGTACAGCTGGTGTTCACAGGATGCGTATGTTCGCTGCCTTTTATTAACTAGCTATGCCCCCCGGCATCGCTCCTGTTCATCATTTCCTTTGAATGTAAATGCAGTTTATGAGCAGGTAATTGAGCGTTGCAACGTCAAAATATCTGAGTGATCAATGCCATAAGCTATATCCTAATTCCCGTAATTATATCTTAACCGATAAAACATGGCATCAGAGTACTTTCGGTTCAATTTCAATATCAATTATGCCGATTTTCTTAAGAAGAATCGTCTTTTTGATTGGAATACCGTTTTTGACGTTTATCAAACCGAGACTTTATTGTATTATTATGATAGTCCTATCGATATAGAGCCTACACAGGATGCGTTTGACTAAGCAATATTTATAACGCGATTTCGACTCCGAAAATCTTGTCCCTCCTCGGGACCTCGCTAACCTCGGAATAGCGTTCTCCCTGCCTGACATTTAAGAAACAAAAGAGAGAGAGAACGCAAAATTCCGAGGATATCTACGCCGAGTCTAGGCACCACTGTCGCATTTCCACCTTTATCTTTATGATGCCTTTTGCGCAATTTTGACGACCTCTGTGGCGCAGTGGGCGAAAGTCCGCCTGAGACGCAGAAGGTTGCGGGTTCGATTCCTGTCACTTTTTTTTTTTTTTCTGAATGGACTTTAATTCTGCAGGGCCGCAGATGGCCTTGGTCAGCGTCACCGGACTACGGCGAGCGCAGAAGGCGCTCAGCCTGTAAAAAGTTAGGATGGGGCAACTAGCACAAGGGCACCACTTAGGTACGGACCTCGGCTTGGGCCGTTGCCAGAGGGGGTGGAATAGGAGAGAAACGCCCCGGTACATATCTGTACCGTGAGTAGGCGGAAGTGGGGACTCGTCGAGCCCGCCGGCGGGCTCGGTGTATCTGTGGAGTGTTTGCTCTGTCGGGACTTGATGACGTCACCACCGCGTTAGCGGTGCTGATGGGGTCATCGGGGTCACCAAGAACGTGTCTTGGTCTACGGAGGGTTTTCAACTCGGGTGACTCGATCGAGTAGTCGGGGATAGTGGAGATTAAGGGGTTCGGGTGGGATGAGGCCAGTTCATAATACCGCTGAGAAGCGGTTTTTATGAATTTGGCTATGGACTCGAGCTTGGTGTCTCGGTGGAGATCTATGTTGCGCGAATACCACGGCGCACCGCTGGCCTTGCGCAAGAAACGATTTTGGACAGCTTGGAGTTTTTTGACATGAATGGAGTAGCCGAACGCCACTGCGGCATATGTCATGATAGGGCGGATGCACGTTTTGTAAAGTGTCACCTTATTTCTAAGGGACATTTTGCTCTTCGCACAGATGAGAGGGGAAAGGCGGCCAAGGATGAACTTGGCGCGGTTGCTCACTTTCGTAATGTGAGTGAAGAAGGATAGACGTCTATCAAGGATCACTCCTAAGTAACGGGCTGACTTAACCCATGGGATGGGTTCGCCAAAGAGTGAGACCGTTCTTGTGGGCAAGCGGTTTCTCCGAGAAAAGAGCACTGCTGCACTTTTCGTTAGATTGACCTCTATGCGCCATTTACGGAAACATGCACTTAAGGTGTCGATAGCGGCTTGCAGCTTTATGCGCACTCGATCAGAGTTCTTATCGGATGCGTATAAAGCTGTGTCGTCCGCGAAAAGGGCAAGTTCGACTTGATGAGTCCGAGGGATATCGCTGGTATACAGCGTGAACAGGAGAGGAGCAAGGACGGAGCCCTGAGGGACACCGGCTCTTATGGGTCTGGGGTCAGAAAGAGTACCTTCCACGCGATAGCGGAAGCTTCGATTGTGGAGATAGTCTCGTAAGATGAGCACGAGTCTGTCTGGCAATCCGAGTTGGAATAGCTTGTAGATCAAGCCATTGTGCCAGGCTTTATCGAAAGCTTTCACTACATCGAGGAAGATTGCACCTGTATCTGCAGGCCAGATAGCGTGCCTCTTGGATAGGATGTGCTCCGTGATGCGGAGCACTTGCTGGGGGCACGAGTGTCGGGCTCGAAAACCGAACTGCTCGTCCGGGAGGAGCCTGAACTCGTTTACGTGGGACCAAAGACGATTCAGAAGGAGTCGTTCGTAAATCTTCCCCAGGGAACTGAGGAGACTGATAGGGCGGTAGCTGGAGGGTTCATTTGCACTTTTGCCGGGCTTACGGAGGCATTAGGAAATGAACACGAGGACATGGCTGCATTGAAGATGCTGACTAAGAGATAGATGAGAGGAACTGAGAACTGCTTGAGTACTCTGTTGCTGATGCCATCTGCACCAGATGATTTCTTAGGGCGGAGATCCTTGATGATCGTCATTACCTCTGAAGCTTTGACAGGGGGCAGAGCTGGGGCAGAGGGGGGTAGGGAGATAAGGCGCGTGACTTCACTGTTCACCGTATCGAGGTGAGCAGGGTCAACGGGGTAGTGGCTAGGAGTGCATTGGGCTTCTAGGCTTTCAGCCAAGCAGTTGGCTTTATCCTTGTCATCGAATGCGGGAGGCTGATTGGGTCGGTTGAGGGGCGGCATCGTCGAGATCATGTCTGATTTCATAGACCGAGCCAGTTCCCAGTAAGCCAGGTGACTGGGTTCGATCCCTGAAAGTAGACTGTCCCATTGAAGTTGGCGGAGATCTTTAATGCGCCTCCGCACCTCGCGGTGTAGAGAGCGCATTTTGACTCTATTAAATTCGGTGGGCCAGCGGCTGTAATAGCGGGTCGCTGCATTTGACTCCGTGATCAGGCGCCTCACATCATCTGGCAGGACCAGGCGGGGGTGAGCCACCACCGGGACCTGTTTCGATGATTCGCTAATAGCGTTTGTGATGTGACTGGTCAGGGAGTCAACCGCGATCGAGATATCACTAGGGGTCCTAATATCGTCGGGGATTTTATCTAAGTCGGGTGAATGTATTGACTTGAGAGCTTTCCCAAGTTTATGCCATTCTACCACAGTCTTAGTTGAAGGGGGAAGATCGGTGGGGATTCCTGTCACGAGACAAATGTTTGTAAGATATGCAAATATTTGTCTCAGGTCCGGGTGTTTTTCTATGTATAATAAGTACGTATTTACAAAAAAAAAAAAAATGTAGTATATCAGTCATCTAGTTCCCGTAACACAAGCTCTGCTTAGTTTGGGGCTAGATGATGCTGTGTGAAAAATGTCCAGCTTTATTTATTTATTTATAATTCCTCTGGCCCTTTTTTATCCTTGAATAACTGCACGTATTTAGGGACCTCACATCCAGGTTACTAGATAAGCTGGAAGTAAGTCCTACAATACTAGAAATACGACGGTATGGATGGATATTAAGTTCTTTTAATGTTTGTTACCTGGGAGTTAGACAAATAACTCACGCTTACTTTTCCATTCACGCTAACCACAGATATTATAATACAAGTACGCTAACGAAAACTTGTCAAGGTAAAACTTGGCAGCTGTCACATGTCATATCCACAGCTAATGTCATTTCCATAAAATTCAATCTTACCGCAGGCTTTAGCGCCAACAGCTAGTGATACATATTTGTCTAGACCCCAAGTACAACAGAACCAATATGGATCATACTTGGAAGAGATATTCCCCTTTTGTTTATAATCACTCATTAACTTTTGCAGCGTGCTAAAAGTTGTCTACCTCTATCTTTTGTTTAGTGTCAGAAAAGGACAGAGTTAGAGTTAGCGACCTGCTAAGCTAGCGAGCAATATGAATAAGAGGGTAGGTTTGTGGCTTGGAATTGTTATTTAAAGTGTTCCTACTCGGACTACTCCTGGCTTGTACCCCGTGAACCAAGCCAGGAGCAGTAGCTAGTAACAGTTTTATGTGAATCGGTTGCCTCTGGCGGCTCGTAATTGCAACTTATAGTGTCATTTGTAGATTGAATCGTTCTGCCGAATACGGTCTTTGTACTGAGAGTGCCAGAAATGTGTCTTGTACCTTTTAGGGCTTGAGAGTCATTGTTGAGCTTACCTAGATAAAAGCTATATGGGACCTTAACCGTACCATGACACTTATATATTGTGCTCTTATCTTAGAGTAACATCATTTATAGGTAATGAAATACCAAATATTTAGCCTTAGAACTGCTGGAATTCCAGGCATAAAAGAAGATCTATTGTTGTGTCATGTACGACACGACGCGGAGGGAGAGCGTCGCTATCACGCCTGATGAAGACTCTCGGAATGAGTCGAAACTTAGTCGTTGCCTTCACCGATAGTACATGAAAATTCTCGTTTTTACAACATGAATTAGTAACGATAGTTTTTGGAATTAAAAAAGATCTATTGTGAACACAATTAGCATACCAAGGTTAAGGTAACTAATTTATAGTTGCGACGATTTCGGTGGAGGGCGATTAGCCAGCTGCGGCGCAAGAGGTGCGGATTCGATTCCCGCTGCGGGGCAAATGTTATGCCTTGGATAACATTTGCCCCGCAGCGGGAAATGCATATATTATGTTTCGGGTCTGGTTATAGTGGTACCAAGGGGCATGTAGTTCTTGATACCCACGATACAGGGAATTCTAGTGTGGCATCAGGGCTATGTAGGCGTTTGTTTGGTGTTTATTTATTTATATAGGATTTGTAAATTAAGCGGATATAATTACAGATTTCTTGTTCAGAGTCGACTCGGACAAGTCCTACTAATATTATAAACGTGAAAGTTTGTGAGGATGGATGTTTGTTACTCTTTCACGCAAAAACTACTGAACGGATTTTGATGAAACTTTACAGTAAATTAGTATACATAGGTTTTTATACCGGGTACCACGCGGGTGAAACCGTGGGCAGAAGCAAGTAGTCGATATGCGAGTATCTGTTAGGTGTTCATTAATTTATTTATGCGATCAGAACGTACCGTACTGAAAAAGTGTGAAGGAAAACATTGAGAAGAAACCGATGACGTTTTTTCTCAACTAAGGTTACTCAACCTCTCAGGAATAGATAGATAGATAGATAGATAGAAAATTATTTATTGCAATACTACAAAGTACTGTACATAGGCGAACTTAATGCTAGATATCATTCTCTTCCAGCTAACCTTTGTGTTAATGGAAAAGAGTTTCAAGGTAGTGCATGAATATAAGAAAATTATAAATTATACGCTAGAGCTAATCTATTAATAGAACACAAAGACTATTCCCTAAATAAACACAATTACATATACCTACCTATTTACATAACCTAACCTTATAAAATACAGATAATAATTTATAGACTACTAAATATTTTATAGAATATATATTATTCTCACAATATGTAGCTGAGAGACTGATTACTTAAAACTTCAACAGAAGACACCTCACGATATGTCTGTGGAATACTGTTCCAGAGTCGGATAGCATAGTCGGAGGGCATGAGCCCTAGTACAAAAAAAATAGAGGGCACATGTCATATCGGTTAGTGTTTCAATAAGCGGCCATGAGCTTGCAATCTGGCACGTGGAATGCTTACTAGGCACTATATTAAACGTTGGCAATTGTGTTAAATGTAGGTAATACTTGGAAGTGCCTCTGACTACCTCTTTTTTTTTTTTTTGTAGCTTTGGTATCACTGCGGCCGTCACAGGCCTATTGTGATTCTTTTCCCCTCAGGGTTGATCTCTTTGTATTATTAGGTACTTACATTACGTAGCCGTAGGTAAGCATTTCAGACTGGCCCTATTTCGTAAGAGATGCAAGATGTCTATAGATGTATATTGACGGAAGCTTTGTTGTTATGTGAAGAAAAGCATGTGTTGTTTTAGATAAACACAATTAGGCATCAATAGGATAACTCTATCAGATATAAAAAAAACAATTTTTCAAAATTTTTACAAAATACCTTTCTCAGTCTGTTTCATAGAAACTTGTCAAGTGTCAAAAAACTGACCACAGACTGTATCTGCCACCAGTGTACAACGCGCTAAATTATGTTTGCAACAAATGGGAAAATCATGTTTGTTTTGAGTATGAATATATCATGTGTATATATGTATGTATTATAAATAGGTTATTATTATTATCATAATTATATATAGGTATCGATTATTTTGCACCCAGTTGTCCAGCGATCTTCGTGGCATCATGAAGGCCCCGTCTGAAAACCAGCGCTGCACCTGACCCTTAGGTTCTGGTGCAGTATAATGCTGAGACGGGGACCTATTTGACCCCACGCAACACAAAATGACGTACCTACTTTCTCTGTTTTTCGTTTCGTATTATATGTGTACCTGTTTTGTGTTTATCTATTACTATTTTTTGTTTAAATTTTGTGTTGTTTGGTGAAAAATAAATGCATTTTCTTTTTTATTTTCTTTCTTTCTTCAATTATGTGTGACTTTTGATTTGTTGGTTAGAACAAAATTGTTCGTGTTTACACACTTTATCTTAAATAATAAATAGGCCACAGATGTTAATTGATGGACGCTGACATGAGCCTGACTGACGACAAACGTTAGATAAGTACACACGAGTAAATAAAACATGAGTGACAATCACAAGCCTAGATAAGAATCCTATTCTGGCCCTGACTGTACTTACATAGGCCACGATATTTATCGAAGGCGTTTAGATGTCAGTCGTTTCAACTCTCAAGGCGTGATCACTTCAATCATCTTGATATACAGTTAGGCTTGGGGCACACAGAAAACGGGTACCCGTTATACACTCACGTCGTATAAAATGCGGGTCGATACAAAATGCCGCTGAAAAGCTGCTGTTGAATGAATGAATGGAAATATTGTATATAAATACAATTGGTTTATTTTGTTACACAAGGTATTTAACATAACAACCTAGACAAAAACTTCAAGTACAATGTTGATGATAATAAATAAATAAATAAATAAATATTAATTGGTTTGTTTATGTTTAAGGTATCATTGGAATTGTCTAGGCAGTTTATTATCTGACTGTACAAATCATTGGTGTCCGAAATGTCGGTAAATAATTAACTAAAATAAAAAGTGTCAGTTCGGACACAGTGTCCGAAATTTTTGTGTCCGAAATGTCGGCAAGCCGTTTGTCTATATATAATATGTATTTATGTATCATTGGAATTGTCTAGGCAGTTTATTATCTGACTGTACAAATCATTGGTGTCCGAAATGTCGGTAAATAATTAACTAAAATAAAAAGTGTCAGCCCGGACACAGTGTCCGAAATTTTTGTGTCCGAAATGTTGGCAAGCCGTTTGTCTATATATAATATGTATTTATGTACAAAAAAGTATAGAAGTAGTTTGATAGTCATTTAGTTCCCATAATATAAGCTTTGCTTAGTTTGAGGCTAGATGATGCGGTTTTTTTTATTTTTTTTACTATTTTTCAAAACGACTTGACCGTTTTGTATGACTTCAAGATACATTTTAAGATAGGTTATAAAATATAGGTACTAGTCGGAGGATTTTAAATTTGGTAAAAATACTTGTGCGGGAAGTTTTGAAGTTTTCCCGCTGAAAACTACCTACCACTACCGCTGAGAAGCTGCCTTCTGAAGTTTTCAACGAGAAAACTTCAGAAGGCAGCTAATGAACTTAACATTACTACTTAAAAAAATAGTCCTTTAGCCCAGGCAACGCATCCATTATGCCACAGTTGTTGCAAATGTCAACAAGCGATGAAACGCTTTCCATCAAGTAGGAATATGCCATTATTATGTAAATTATTATTATACACATTTATTCAATATCTTAAATTAAAATTATTGTCATAATAAAACATTTATTATATATCTTAAATTGAAATTATTATAATAATTGTCAAATTTCAATGGGGCAAATGTTTGTATCTGCAAATATCTGTCTCGGGTCTGGGTTTTTTCAATGTATAAAAAAGTATGTATTTAAAAAATATATATAAATAGTATATCAGTCATGTAGTTCCTATAATACAAGCTCTGCTTAGTTTGGGGCTAGATGATACTGTGTGAAAATGTCCTGCGTTATTTATTTAATTATTTTATTATTAATTAAGCTGAAATATTGTTTGGTGTGCAAGTATTTTCTATCTACCCATCATACAATGCGGGTCATTACTCATCATAATTGTAACCACAGCCTTATTTAATCGGCATTTAGATATGTCAGTTGTCTCAAGGCGTGATCGCCTCAATCATGCTGATATACAACCACCTTTAAAGTAAATACCAGATCCATTGAAGCGTTTACTTTTATCGCGAATGCAAAGCCTGAGGGCAAGGTCGGCAATTCAGCTTTTGCGGATTGTAAGGCAGGTGTTCTTATAACCTACCTCTTGCGAGTTGGCTTGCAAGAAGCCAACTCGCAAGAGGTAGGTTCCATCCCCGCAGCCAAGCAGGGGGGCTAGACAAATACCACTTTCTGTTTACGTTAACACCTGCGGAAAGATAAAATTGTGTGGAAATGACATTTGCTGCGGAAATGTCACGTGACATTTCCGCAACAGAAGTGAACAGAAAGTGGTATTTGTCTAGCCCCCTGTTCTCATTGCTGTGTTCCCAGCCAAGCAGTTCTCATTGCTGTGTTCCCAGCCAAGGAGTTCTCATTGCTGTGTTCCCAGCCAAGCAGTTCTCATTGCTGTGTTCCCAGCCAAGCAGTTCTCATTGCTGTGTTCCGGTTTGAAGGGTATGGTTGCCGGTGAGATTACAGGCACATGAGATCTTTCATCTTGATATCTCAGGGAGGCACCACGTGTTACCTCTGGTATTGCAAGCGTCCATACTCTACGACAATCGGTTACCACCAGGTGGTTCATTAGTTTGGGTCATTCTCACCAATGCCAAATCTATTGTTCTGCAAATTTAAAATTCCATGAGTTCCCAAGCAATCCCATGCCATTTTTAATATAAAAAATAACTATAATCTTCTATTGTTGAATAGTGGTGTCGAAAGCTGCCCTTTGCTCTTTGATGCCAAGTGGCCGCGACACCGCCACAGATGGAATAATAGTGTATACGATCATGTCCCTTATCCCAGACTATCGTTGACCCATGGGTGAGCCATAATGCTGTATTAGTGAATAGTTGTTTACATAAATGCACCTTACGGAGTTAAGGGCCAGTCTGTTTCATGCGACCCTTTGGATGGAGAAATTATGAATGACCTCGGTGGGTGTAGGACGAGTGACTAGCCGAATAAGACGCTAGATTCTAGCATCTAGCCGACTAAGACGCTAGATTCTAACATCTAGCCGACTAAGACTTTAGATTCTAGCATCTAGCATCAAGCCGAATAAGGCGCTAGATTCTAGCACCTAGCCGAATAAGGCGCTAGATTCTAGCACCTAGCCAAATAAGGCGCTAGATTCTAGCACCTAGCCGAATAAGGCGCTAGATTCTAGCACATAGCCGAATAAGGCGCTAGATTCTAACACCTAGCCGAATAAGGCGCTAGATTCTAACATCTAGCCGACTAAGACTCTAGATTCTAGCATCTAACACCTAGCCGAATAAGGCGTTAGATTTTTACATCTAGCCGACTAAAACTCTAGATTCTAGCATCTAGCCGACTAAGACGCTATACTCTGTTTGAATGTTAAATGTCTGCAAAATATATAGCACACCTACGTACTTGCTTACGCTTTAAGTGAAACCCATTTTCCTTAGCATTATTTTTTCAAAAAAGTATTGTTTTTTTATGAGTATAAAATAAAGTACAAAATATCTTAGATATTAGCAGAAATAATTATGAAATTATATCTCATCTTTCACTCTGATATCGGGGTTAGGAAATTAACAGTAGTAATAATTTCTGGTACCCAGGGCACAGATCTTCTGAGTTCAGTGATTAAACGTTTAGATATATAATGCAATGACATGAAAACATAATGTTTCCATTACGTGTTCGTTGAAAGCATCGAATATTGAGCAATGGTATTGAATGCAATAACTAATAAGATATTTAAAAGATATATCTTTTATCTAACTATCTAACAGTTATTGAAATGAGTAGTTTGTCGTGACGGGCTATGAATTAAATAATGTATTTTTTTCACGCAGTCGACAACCTCTGTGGTGCAGTGGGCGCAGGCTCGCCTGAGATGCAGTAGGTTGCGAGTTCGATTCCCGCTGCGAGACGAATGTTTGTATGATGCAAATATTTGTCTCGGGTCTGGGTATTTTCTATGTATAATATGTATGTATTTACAAAAAAAGTTTATAAGTAATTTATCAGTCATGCTGTAGTTCCCATAATACAAGCTCTGCTCTGGGGCTAGATGATGCTGTGTGAAAATGTCCAGCTTTTTTTAACTTTATCACATTGTTTTGTTTCTCAAATTTCAGACAGGGTGAAAAAACGCTATTCCGAGGTTACGCTAATGCTGCTTTACCTACTTTGTTCCAGCAATCGTTTAAAATCCTTTGAACAATAGGCCCCTTAATGGAATTACTAGCTATGTCTAATGACGGCGAAATGGAACATGAAATACTGGAGTGCGCAAATTATTGGTCGGTTCAGGTGTTTGCGCAATGCGAGAAAGCACAAATGCATGTTACGTTTCGTTTCCTACCGGCTAAGCGTTTGGAATGCGTCCCATTATTTTACAACTAGCATCTGTCCACGGCTTCGCCCGCGTGGTACATGAATAAAAAGTAGCCTATGTGTTATTCTGATGTATAAGCTATAGTACTGTAAAGTTTCATCAAAATCCGTTCAGTATTTTTTGCGTGAAAGAGTAACAAACATCCATCCTCATAAACTTTCACATTAATTATTACTAGCTTCTGCCTACGGCTTCACCCGCGTAGTACCCGGATAAAAAGTAGCCTATCTGTTATTCTGATGTATAAGCTATAGTACTGTAAAGTTTCATCAAAATCCGTTCAGTATTTTTTGCGTGAAAGAGTAACAAACATCCATCCTCATAAACTTTCACGTTAATTATTACTAGCTTCTGCCTACGGCTTCACCCGCGTAGTACCCGGATAAAAAGTAGCCTATCTGTTATTCTGATGTATATAAGCTATAGTACTGTAAGTAAAGTTTCATCAAAATCCGTTCAGTATTTTTTGCGTGAAAGAGTAACAAACATACATCCTCATAAACTTTCACGTTTATAATAGTAACAGGGTAAAGTAGGATATGATAGATTCTCAACTTTATTCCATATGTTGAACAAAGTCAGGAGGGTGAAACGAATGTGGACTTAAAGCTTTATATTGCCTGATTTAAAAAAAAATCTCACACGTCTGCACTCATCTTTCTTTTCTTTGTTGCATTCTTAATTACTAAAGACCGTCAAGCTGAAGCCCTGAAAAGCTTTTGTTGAGGAATTGACGAGCTTTTTCGATGCCGCTTTATCTTCGGCTTGTATCTGGTGACGGTGACAAGGAACCACGTCAGGACAACTGTATCTAAACAAATTGGGGCGAGATACACAAACGGACAGACAAAAAGACGGACAAACAGAATGACTAAACTTTAAGGTTCCGTTTTTGTAATTTCCTCGAAATAAAACTACTTTTGCTAAAAGTTTTGGATACTTTACCTCTCCTTTTTATATTAAACATCAGTTTAGTGTGATCTTTACCAAATTAAAGATCAGAAAATGACGGATCACATTCGACTGTAACGAAACAGAGTCAATTCTGGTTGCCATTTAATTAAATATTTAAATCAACACAAAACACATCCTCCCAGACCGATGTTACTCAGCATGATTAAACATGCGACATCAGGGATTCCTTTATGCATTTATGACGTAAGAGTTGTTTTGTTTATCTCTGTTATGGCTTATCCGATTGTGGGATTTTTTTTTTGCAAATTTGTATGTGTTCAAGAATGGGTCTTAAATAAGTTTTGTAGTTACACTATGTGGCGCTACAAGAGACGGTGGTAAAATTTTAGTACAAGTCGGGTGTACTGAAGTTTATTTTGCCTTGCATTACGATTAATTAGTTAGACTTCCACTATACAGGTTAGACTTATACAGAGCTCATTGTCACACTTGCAATTAGGTACCTACATTATAATAATATTATAATAATATAATATAATAATATAATTTTGCTGGACATTTTTCACACAGCATCATCTAGCCCCAAACTAAGCAGAGCTTGTATTATGGGAACTACATGACTGATATACTACTTATATAGTTTTTTTTGTAAATACATACATAATCATACATAATTATTTAGAACAATAAATTATTTATATTTGTATCGGCTGCGGAGCTTTAAAACCTCTGTAGGTGCAAATATGAAGTACCTACCGACGCTGTATCCAATATCTATAAAAGTAAAGGGCTATTCAATGACCGTAATTTGAAAATTCGTAATCACAGAGTTTTGCTTAGCGACTTACTCGTAGCTATTACGAGCGACAAGTCATCAAAAATGACATTTACGTATCTCACCTTCTCTTTATCATGAAGCAGTAAGGTTTAAAACCTCTTGGCATACAATACTTGCAGTTTCACCGGAACATTACAAGGGTACACGAAACTTCGTGTTGTAAAATACCAATTTACTTTAACAATATAGCGATTTACTTGCATTTCGTTGCCTTATAAGGTAGTGGTGCATTCAGGGCAACGTCGCTAGTAATGCTCGTTGATATAAATATCTAGGTCTCTATCTACATAGTTAAAGGTGACATTCCAGTAATAACGACTCTAAATTGCGGCTTATTTTCTATTTTAAATACCGTTGAATCACAACAGTACGGTACTAGGAAACTATGGTATAAGCGGATCGTACAGCATTATGGTCAATTGTGGGACAACTAATGCAATTATTCCTTACTTTGATTGCACATTATTTATGTTTATTATGTAGTCCCTACTCATAAGAAGGAACAACGATTTGGGCTCAAAGTTTGACATGTAGGTACGGAAAGGTTTTCCAATTGACGACCTCTGTGGCGCAGTGGGCGAAGGCCCGCCTGAGACGTAGAAGGTTGCGGGTTCGATTCCCGCTGCGGGACAAATTTTTGTATATGCAATATTTGTCTCGGGATCTGGGTGTTTTCTATGTATAATATTTATGTATTTACAAAAAAAAGTATCTAAGCAGTATATCAATCATGTAGTTCCCATAATACAAGGCTCTGCGTATTTTGGGGCTTGATGATGCTGTGTGAAAAATGTCTAGCATTATTTATTTAATTACCTACCACATACCTACATTGTTGCAAAAATATTTTCTTCTGATCTTCTAAACACTGGTTCTGGTGAAGTCAATTGTCAGAACGTGTCCTTAAGGATCACTTCGTGCTGGGAGAGTGCTGGCCATTTGTTAGCAATTAATTTAGCCGTGCCATCTTAAAAACGATCGCTGTGTTCGACAGTTGTTCTGTGCCGATGCGATCCGATGTTGTTCCTGTTGCTCTGAGATTGGAGCTAGTGATTGTTGAAGCTCGGATATGATGTTATATACACTGGGCCGATACTGTCCGCAGCCTTACATCGTCGAGCACCAGTATAAACTACAAATAAGGGATGGATAAGTTTATTTTACCAAAAATCTTGAAACCCCCGACGTGCTTTCCAACGTTTATTGCAGAGCCCTCTAGTGAATTGTGGCAATAAAACCTTTCTGAAAACCATCCTTAAAGTCATAAGAATCGATTGCAAAAATCAACGAATAGCTTGTGCTATAAGGCTCCGATGAAGATAAACTCAGCTTCAATCTTCAAAACAAAAGAAAATAGCTTTTTTCTTTATTTTTCTTTGGTTCTTTGACAAAATGAAATGTACAAACATCACGACACGTGCTAACATGATTTATCATACTACTATTATAAACGCGAAAGTTTGTGAGGATGAATATTTGTTGCTCTTTCACGCAAAAACTACTGAACGGATTTTTATGAAAGTTTACAGTAATATAGCTTATACATCAGAATAACACATAGGCTACTTTTAATACGGGTACCACGCAGGCGAAGCCGCGGGCAGAAGCTAGTTAGCTAGCTAGGTAGCTAGCTTGTTTGACTGTTATTTAGCTAGTAGCTAAATAATAGTCAAACAAGATACGGTAGGCATTACAGTGTTGAGACCTTCGTTCAGTCATTTGGTTATGACTGTATCGCTGGGTGTAGAGATGGGACAAAGGCTTGCTAGAATCCAACCTCTATTTTACTATTTATTTCCATGATGACCAAGAGATCATAAGATCTGTTTGTTGGTCATTTTTTTTTAAACGGCTGGTCGGATTTTTAAGCGGCTTTTTTGCAATTTGTGTGTCTGGATGGTTCTTAGATAGTTTTGCCAAGTCATAAAGGCGTGATGATGAAAATAGGCGCGAAGATTTCAGATTGTGTTAGCTTCTTCCGGTTGGAAAAGCGTAGCCCCGCTTTTCCTAAAAGTTCAGATTTTAATTAAGTCCGAATTTTTTGTGTAAAAAAAAAGTTTTGGCCTAGCGTGCTTCACCCTAACTTTCAATATGAAAATTCAAACCCAGTCATGCACTGATAAATATTTTGTGTATTACACGTGCTTAAAAAGGTGAAAAATCATAGTGAGGATCAGTATCTGTTGTATGCCAGTGCATACAACAATTCGAAAGTATATGATATCGATTAGTATTCCAATAAACGAAGATGGGCTGTCATGTGTAATGCATATTACTACTATACATAGCGCTTACATGTGCCAAATATCTCTGACTATTGACATCCTCACATATCAATTTATCTGTACAAAGTCAACTTTAATAACATATTTTTTATGTTGTTCAAAATAATTGTTTCTTTCATAACATTCTTCATTTTAATTTTATTTCACACCAGCTTCTGCCCACGGCTTCGCCCGCATGGTGCCCGTATAAAAAGTAGCCTATGTTTTATTCTGATGTATAAGATGTATAAGCTATATTACTGTAAAGTTTCATCAAAATCCGTTCAGTAGTTTTTGTTTGAAAGAGTAACAAACATCCATCATCACAAACTTTCGCGTTTATAATATTAGTAGAATAGAATAGGATACGATACATTTTTAATCTGTGAGGATAGGATAACATTTGAGATTCCATCATGAGGACTACAATCGTGAGCATTAAAAAAACAAAACAAAACGTTTTGTTTTTGGAATTCTCGTTATCAGAATCAGAATTAAAGGTTGTACATCACTAACTCGGTATATTTGGATTATGTCAAGAAGGCAGCACTAACAGCGGTTATCTGTCTAGTACGTAATGGAATCGTAAGTGGGCAGCAAGGATTTCACAACACATCCTTTTAACTTTTATTGCCGAGATGTTTTATGTTATTGTCATTTGCAGAGTTTAATTGGCTTCTGTATGTACCTAGGTAGATACCTAGCTACAGAAACGTCTGTTGGTAATCGTTGCGTTTACAAATATTGTATTTCATGTTTATTATAATTACTCACAGATACAGCTTTAACGGAACATCTCAGTGTCTTTATGTGGATATGGCTTTGGTTATGGTTTGTTTAGAGAACGTCCAGTTTCAAATTGTATTGTGTGAAAAATTGAAAATCAATCTTACTGCTATTATAAACACGAAAGTTTGTGAGGATGGATGTTTGTTACTCTTTCACGCAAAAACAACTGAACGGATTTTTATAAAACTACAGTAATATAGCTTATACATCAGAATAACACATATTATGCTACATTTTATCCGGGTATCACGCGGGCGAAGCCGTGGGCAGAGGCTAGTAGTATCATAATCAGACGTTTGATTTCCATAAAGGCCTAAAATATATAAAACATTTCATATTATCTGCTCCGATTTTTACGCAATTTGTGATAGGAGACCCTGTGATTATAGAGACTAAGCTTGACTATTCTCGTATTTTCGTTTCTCTAAACAAGCATTGTATTCCCATCAAAAAAACTTAATTTTGTTTTTCGAAAAATATTTTGGACAGTTATACATTTTGTTAGTAGATACTTCAGACTATTAGTCATTAAATTCTGTGAAGAGAGCAAGAGGAGATATAGAGATATTTTGCGATGCGCCAACGGGAGATATTCAAACAATAAAATCATTTTGATTTTACTGATTGACCACCCTCTGCACAAAATGTCTCCAAATAAGAGAGGTACATTTCTCCGTATCGGTTTACTTTTGTGACTGCCCCGAACTCTACTCATCAGAGATGCTGTCTTTACAGATGATGGCATCGAAAATACAATATCCAAAGACAGACAAAATAACGCTATCGTCAGGGCACGCATAGGATGAAGTGAGTGTATTTGATTTAATCATGCACGATATCGTTATTTGCGCATAATATCGTGACCAACCGATATTGGGACGATATCGTTAGGGATGTATCCAAATGTTATAACTTTTTATGGCTATGAATATAATTTATATTATTAAAAAAAATGATTGGTGGTATCTTTCGCAATAAAGGAATGAGAAAGAGGGTAGATCATCGTCTGTCACTAACATTCACTCACATCCTACTTAAGTTCCTCCTGTGCTCATGGATGCAACTGTGCCGAAATATCGGGAACATTCAAACTCTCGAATATCCCGTTTTAGTGAAAATTATATTGGAAAGTTTCGTATAACGGTATCGTTCAAAAATGCTCTTCAGTCGATGGACTATGGAGACGTCCACCTTGTCTTCCGGTTTCAGCTGATAATGATGTGCAATGTCTGATGTAAGCCTCAGTTCTATTTTTAAAACTGCATCATATTCCCATGCAACTTGACGTTCGAAACAAATGAAGCGTTGGCGTAAAGTATCGTTTTGTAAACGTTCGGACAGATGTTGAATCATAAGTTTGAGAATTATTGTAAACATGAGATGCGTCAGTGTACATTTAAGTCGAGTGTCCATCAAATAGCCACCTACGGATCAAACACTGCGACTCTCGAAACTACCAGAATACCGTACAGTATAGAGTACATATCAGACAAGACAAGTATTTTCTTTCTTTTTAATGTTACGTTAAGACATAGGTACATGCATACAGCCCATCTGTTGAAACGCGAACCTGGGCGTTGCCTGCTCTGGTAGGACTTCTTAAGGACCTTTATCTTCTTTCTGAAAAATGATTTCCAACATTTACATTTGAGATAAAATAAAGTAATAACTACAGATTAATTTTACAGTTGTCGATGATAATCTGCCAAAAGAATCCCAATTCGATTTATTACACCTACTTAATACTGTTTTGAAATTCGGTAGTTGGATCACGTGCTAAAATTACCGAATAGAAATCAATCGAAGTGAGAAAAGATATCAACTGTGGTAACGGCCTAGCTCGAATCCGTGTAAATATCAAATTACTCACCCAATAAGCTTTAGTCGACGCTGGCCCTCAGTGTATTGTTGTAATAATAAATATGCATCAGGTTAGATCGGGGATGGGCTGGAACTCTGCCAAGTGACATCGATTTCCTGGAAAGTTAGACAAGGCCTATTCAACTCCTCATTAGGAACTCATCAGTTATAGAGGTATAAATAAAAGTAAAATTGTGGACGCAGTTCAAACTTAACCTGTATAACCAACTGTTTTTTTATTCGTTTGTTTTTAGTCAATGTCCGAGACTTTTTCCGGCAAGATGGTCGTATAGTCATAAAAACATAAAAATAGTGAACAAAAATAAACCTTAAAATGGATAATAAAATAAATTTCTCGAAAACTATTAGCTTCCGCAGGATATAATTTCGTATCTTTGGGTCTAGATACCCAAATCCATATAAAATTTTGGAGATAGAAAGCCATATACCTTACATTGATTCAAAAGACCGGCTCTAACTTTTATGTCACTGTCACTCCATCCTAAAATATGCTCAGAATGAAAAGGACGAATTCAGGTAAACTATGAAAATCTTTTGAGATTTGATTATTTATTTATTTATTTTATATATTAGGAACATCAACAGAATTTACATGCATAATTGCTTATAGTTTCTATTTTAGGATCTAGTTTACATGTAATTCCAATTACAGATGAACAAAACATGCATTATCTTAGCATTACATTGTTTTTGTTGAGTTCTTTAAACACAAATGACATACCCTCCGTCAGTCGGAAAACAACTTCGAACAAGAAACATCTCTGTACGGAAAGCCTATTAATCTTGGGATATTGTTCAAACATTTATGCTAAATCAACAAGACGGTAGACATGTCACTAGATTGACTTTTCAATTGAGATGACCTGACAGCTGCCAGACTTTGCAGGTATACCACTGCTGACCTGCCAAGAGTCAGACATCACAGGACGACAAGCAAATACCTAACCACTTCCTGTGGTATTAAGTTAGAATCTAATCTGTTTGTATTCACAGAAGATTTGTTTGTATTTTAAGAAGTAGTACAGCTTCTTGTGAAGGGCTCGTCCGGGGAAGTACTTTATAAGACATAAGGGGTGAAAAGTCTCATGTACTCGTAATTTCACCGGCACCCATGCCCTTTAATCCGGAACATATCAATGCAAGCATTACTGTTAGGCGGAAGAAATAGATAAGGTGTATCTATTTCATTCCAAAAACTATCGTGAACTTGACTATTCATATTGTGAAAATGGGAATTTTCACGTACTGCACTATCGGTGAAGGCACCGACTAAGTTTCGACTCATTCCGAGAGTCTTCATCAGGGTGAGTGATCGCGACTTTCTCCCTCCGCGTCGCGTCGTGCACTACGCGGAATCTATTTCATCGCGTGTATCTATTTCTTTTTTTTTCTTTCTTTGGATTAAAGGGTATGGGTGTCGGTGTAATTACGGATACATGAGACTTTTCACCCCATATGTCTCAGGCCGTAAGCTTGCCACTTGAGTTGTTTAAAAAACTTCAGTTTGAGGTCAAAATGTTTTTACAGTTCAAAATGGATTTCATATTAGACAAGACCTTTTTTTACAGTTAGGTATATTTTCTTGTTTGCCACTTTAGTTGCATAAAAAAACTTCAGTTTGAAGTAAAATGTTTTACAGTTCAAAATGTATTTCATATTAGACAAGACCTTTTTTAACAGTAAGGTATATTTTCTTGTTTGCCACTTTAGTTGCATGAAAAAGCTTCAGTTTGAGGTCAAAATGTTTTTACAGTTCAAAATGGATTTCATATTAGACAAGACCTTTTTTTATAGTTTGGTATATTTTAACCTGATCCAAGTTGAGATCAAAGGACATGAAAATAAATTATCGTCCACGGTTCGTACGAGCACTGATTCAATTCCAAACGACCTTTCAACGGCGCCACTTCAAAGACGGGAGAGTATGAAACCTATTTGTACCTATCAAGGTATCACTTGAAAACTGATGTTCACAAATTACGTTCTGATTTCATACAGGAAGTAGTTAACCTGGAAGCTACCTTGAAATTATTATAGATCTTGACGTATCATACCATCATAATACAATTAAAAAAGTATATAAGTAGTATATCAGTCATGTAGTCCCCATAATGCTTAGTTTGGGGCTAGATAAAGCTGTGTGAAAAAAAAAGAAAAACGCCCAACTGTTTTACCATAACTTCAGGGCTAGTACCATATCTATAAAGGTATAAAATCATCGGATTAAATCGAGATATCGATCTGAATCGATCGATTCCGATGCGTGCGTATGCGTCCGACGCGACGTTGACAAATTGCGTTGAGGATGTTTACGGCCGACTAATTGAGGGTACTCGTATTTTATGTCCTCTTCACAAAGAATCTCTTATCGATTCTTTTTATCGATTGGATTTTAATCGATGTTTAATTCAGTAAATGCTGATGAATTGGAGCGAAAAGATCGTAAATTCAACATGCAGTAGGGGGCATGACGTTAGGCCTGGCTGGAGTTTCAGAGGACTACCTAAAGTCTCATGAATATTTTATGGTACGTAGTCCTGCCTTTTGAAAACACCAAATTTGCAATGGTAACCCGCTGCAATTATGTACCTATAGCATTATGATAAAAACTATTGCAATTATAGCGTTAAGCTGATTCTAATTATGAATGATTCATAAAAATATACCTACTGAACCGTGAGTTCCCTGATTTTTCTAAGCTTGCTCGCTAGGGATCGGCATAAATAAATAAGTTTAGATGACAGTCCTTGTGATTTCAACGAATAAAACCTATTGACATTTTACCTTATCTGAAATAGCCTGCTACTTAAACTCGTAAATGTTCTCAGAACTAGTGTGCTGGGCAAAGGAGCCGTTGCCAAAAAGCGAGTCACTGTCATAAAACCAACCGTTATATCCACAACCATAATATAACAGAATAATGTACAGTTGGCAGTTATTACAACTGCTGTAACGATGTTTTTGGCACTGCTTTATGTGCTCAACACACAGTGGTCAAGTGGGTGCAAATAGTGGGTACAGTCGGGGAGAAAACTTACCTTTTAGACTGTTTAGAAGATTTGTGACATGCGTAATCCCTGCATGCTTAGCATGTGGACCTAACAGGCTTAGCGTGTACAGTCAAGACAATGTTTTTGTTTACGTCAGAGAAGACAACTTTGACATATGGGTGTAGTTGCAACATATTTAGTGCCTCGAGCATGGCAATCTCAAGGATAAATGGATAGAGAAGTTTTTAGATCATCGAGCATGATGACCATTCTTTGTCTATATTTAACAGAGTAGGTTATTATGCAATGGAAGTGCTTCATCATCTCTGACGACCTCTGTGGCGCAGTGGGCGAAGGCCCTGAGACGCTGAAGGTTACGGGTTCGATTCCAGCGGCTGGAGAAATGCTCGTATGGTCTGCTAATATTTGTCTCGGATCTGGGTGTTTTCTATGTATAATATGTATGTATTTAAAAAGAGTATATCCTACTTCCTACTTAATATTATAAACGTGAAAGTTTGTGAGGATGGATGTTTGTTACTCTTTCACGCAAAAACTACTGAACAGATTTTGATTGAAACTTTACGGTAATATAGCTTATACATCAGAATAATACATAGGCTACTTTTTATCCGGGTATCATGCGGGCGAAGCCGTGGGCACAAGCTAGTAAGTAGTATATCAGTCATGTAGTTCCCATAATACAAGCTCTGCTTAGCATGGGGCTAGGTGATGCTGTGTGAAAAACGTCCAGCATTATCTACTTCACCATTGTATGCCACGGACAACGGTTTTTAGCCGCCGCTATCTACAGAATTTCTGCGAATGTCACAGTCACCGGAAAATCTGTATTCTCCAGAGCAGTTGTCAGTGCTTTGAATCCAAGGCCTACCTTGATGAAGGCCGTTTAGAAAGAAGAAACACTTATGGTATCTGCTAAGTAAAAGAGTGAAGAAGAGGGTAGATCAATTCATCGGCCAAAAATATACATGCGCAGTAAATTCAATATCTCCCGTTATCATGTTACATTCAATTTTGCTATGATATCAGGAAACATTCAAACTCACAAATCATAGTAAATATCCCAGTTTCTGTGGTAATTATGTCTTGAAAGAATATAAATATTTTTTGCACGAAAGTAGATTCTTAAAACCTGGTGGCTTATGAGGAAAAATTTCATGTAACTAAAAATAAGTAAGCGATTGAAATAAAGGAGAGTGCTTACGAGATACAATACAGAGTGTACTCTGTTCCATAAAAAAAAACAAACAATTCGATATAGTAGTTTAGAAATAATAAAGATAGGGATAGGCGAATTGGCGGTTTATTAAATTTTGTTCATGAATCTAGTTGAAATCAACGGGATCATTGTTTTTAAAAAAGCGTAGAGGTCTATCGCATTTTCGCCTCAACAGTACATTTAGGCATGCTTGGACATCAGACGCGCCGCTATCTCGGATCAAAGCCACCGCGCCTTTGCTGGCCGCCGCCAGAGAAAGCTCCGGGTTTCAAGAAAACTGTGATGACTGACCAACAACATTTCGGTGTAATGAACCTCGCTGATTAGATCCGTTACTGAAACTAACGTGATTTTATCATCATCATCAATAGCCTAGGAAGTCCATTCATTAAAATCCATCAGGTCATATAAAATTCAGGTCTTCACCCCATATATTTCATTTTACCAACCCTGGGTGTTTTCTATGTATAATTATGTATGCATTTACAAAAAAAAGTTTACAAATAGTATATCAGACATTTAGTTCCCGTATCACAAGATCTGCTTACTTTGGGGCTAGACGATGCTGTGTGAATATGTCCAGCATTATTTATTTATCTATTTCTCGGTCTACCATGGCGTCGAGATCGTCTTTTATTCCTGAACACCTTGTTTGAACACAGGTTGAACCGATATGAAGAAAGATCTGTGACCTAAAGGAAAAGGAATCGTTTCCGGGGTCGATTACAGATACCAGCCGCGCCCATGTTGCAGTTACTACATGCCAGATAAATAAGTTTTTGTTCGATATAATTATATGTAACTAGCTTCTGCCCATGGTTTCGCCCTCGTGGTACCCGGGAAAAAAGTATAAGCTATATTACTGAAAAGTTTCATCAGAATCCGCTCAGAAGTTTATGCATGAAGAGTAACAAACATCCATCCTCACAAACTTTCGCGTTTATAATAGCAGTAGGATTTAGTTTAAATGTATTTTAATATGTTTAATATGCCTTGTACTTGTACCTACTTTACTATGTTGCGTGAAATAAATGAACCTTTATTATTATTTATTTGGCAACAAGTATGTGACTAGATTTGCCCAACGTTCTGGATTTACATCATTAGATTTGGATGATGTATTTTTGGTTAGCCAAGAATTAGGATTGCACTTGGTTGAAGACGGCTTAAATATCCCATTGGCACGTTACGTATTCGCGATTGTCTATAATGTATATTCCCCTTTATTACCTATCGTTTTCAATAAAATCTCGCCACACAGTTCAGTAACACAATACATTTCTGAGCTTGGTTGTTCTGAGTTAGTGAGCTTGAGATCTAAATCTGATTCCGTGGAAATGAAGAGTAGAGGGTTTTCAATAGAGTTCTTGGGTTATTTTAGTTGGATTTTATAACTTAGTGTCTTTTTTATGGATGTCTATAGGCTGCTGAAAACGTCAGAATACAAAACAAAATATAGGTGAAAAAAAATCTTTGGTAAGATTTTTACTTAGTCTCTCTCTTCTTAGACAAAGGCTCTAACAAAGCCTACCAAATTCTTCACCACTAACGACACATCCTAGATCATTAGTTCTAGCATTTTTTTGAGATATTTAGTCCAGTTCTGAAGTTTTTTTTTATACCACCTTCAATATCTTAGATTTAAGACCCGTACGAATTATATAGGCATGAGAGTACCTAATAAATAAATATGAATATGAATCGCTCGTAAGCTCAACAGCTATTTACTTAGTCGTAATTCCTGCAATGGTTAATGGATGGCGGTGACCGTTGGCTTAGAACTATCAGCAATTGATATAAAACCTACTTAACAGTCGACACGTCTCAAGTACTAAGCTTGGACAATATAGCAACTAGACTAGAAGATTGTGTATTTTTATTAAACATATACCTTCATTCGGCCTATACCCGAAAGGGGCCTTGACCAAATCTAGCTTTAAAAATATTAATTTAGATCATATGAAACTACAATATTTACCCAAGGAAATATATAAGGGAATATGATCATAATCTCATCTGGTGGTAAGGTATAATATGGCCGACGATGGAGCATCAAGGTGTACCTTGAAGAGATTATATTTTCCAGAAAAGACAGTAGAATGTCCAGGAACTTTTGTCTCAAGAACTTAGCTCTCCTTGGGTAAGCACTGTTCTTTATATGCAGGTAAACCGTATGCTTACTCAAAATAAGTACATAGATGAACTTACCATTTTTGGACTGGTTTTTTGGCTAGTCTCTAGGGACGCATTTTTTCAGCCAGTCCTTATCCAGAATACAATTCCAAAGGCGCGGGCAGAACAGCAACTTTCTATGGAATTGACAGTTTGTCGTCTGAGGTTTGCGGTGATGTTCTGAATCATACTTGAAAAATTAATAAAGTTGTAAAAACCCTGTAAGTATGAATAAAGTTTGTAATCAGCAGTTGTGTGTGAGTGAGAAGTAGGAAAGAGTTGCGATCGTCTGTTACTGCGCACTGACCGATCTGTGTGCTTGTGACAGGTTTGGGACATTCGGAATAAATAAAGTGACGTAAACTTTATCTCTTAATGAGTAACTCTCAATGCAGACTCCTAAATCTTTCGTTAAGCCTGTAGTAAGCCTACAAAGGGATAAATGGTTTACTGGGTCCCGTAGCTTATTAGTTCATGGTGTCGAAATATATAGTTCCTCGAACTGCCGTTGATTGACACTGTAATGTGTCCATCATTCAATATGCTACCTTTGTCGCAAGGGCTGTGTGTCGTGAATAAAGATGAATGCTTTAGTAATCGATTAAAGATTTCTGTGCGCTAAAGTTATAACGTTTTAGAGTCAACAGATCAAGAAGATTTTTTATTTGTTGGATAGACAAGCAGATTAGATAGCAGTTAGATAGAGTTAAGTTAAGGAATAATCTTCTTACTGAGGTTTTCCCAAGGTTCTTGAAAAAGGAAGTTTATTGAGATTTTTTTCAAGGATTGGTAACGTGCGTATGATGCCTCGATGGACATTGTATGCTTGCTTACCACGATAGTGGTATAAAAAACAGTTAAGCTATTCCTACATAAGTTGCTCTTTCAAATTCACAAATAAACTACTTTTACCGGGTTGTCCCCCGATTTACACAATTGCCATCTTTTGAAATCAAAGATAGTAAACACTTGGCCGTGTTAGGTTCTGTTTTGCTGCTTTAGCTAGAATTCAAATTGTGGATATACTAGCTTCTGCCCACGGCTTCGCCCGCGTGGTACCCGGATAAAAAATTGCCTATATGTTATCAGATATATAAGCTAAGTTACTGTAAAGTTTCATCAAAATCTGTTCTGTAGTTTTTGCGTGAAAGAGTAACAAACATCCATCCTCACAAACTTTCGCGTTTATAATAGAAGTAGGATAATATCGTTGTGCAATATTCGTCTGTGATTTGTATAAAATTATGTACTTACCAAAGTAGTTCACATATCACGTAAACATTAAGTATTGTTGATTTAACATTACAGGTTAATCATTTCGGAAGCTTTCACTGTGCGTGGTGTAACACACGCTTGACCAGTTTAATTTAAGTACTTCCACGTGTTTAAAACATAATGACTAACACATGATTAGTGTAAAATAGACGATAGTAACGTCTCTGGCATTCGATTAGTTGTCGGCCATTTATTTTTATAGCTCTGTAGCTTCTACCGTGAGTGGAATGAGTAATTTTTCTTTGTCCGGTGCATCAAATGCGTCATATGCTAGCAATGCCGTAATCCATACTGTGTTTACGTATCTAGCCATACTTATAATCATCGGCCTGAAGAAGTTCACGGCTATCCGTGTATCTATATACAGGCCTTTTTCTTTAATATTTGACTCGGATGTGGCTGTTTTCTATGTGTAGGATGTATTTATTAACAAAAAAAACAAGTAGTATATCAGTTCCCATAACACAAGCTCTGTTTACTTTGGGGCTAGATGATGCTGTGTGATAAATGTCAAACAGCATAAACTCAAGATTATTATAATATCTATCACAAAAATTCAAGCTCGTCAGGACTGGAACTCATTTAATAATTCGCCTGAGTCGCAGAAGTTTTTGTGTTGAAAAAAACAATATAAATAATCTGGTCCGTTTTTATTCTAAATGTATTTTTATACAATTCTTACAATCCTACTATTATTATAAACCCGAAAGTTTGTGAGGAAGGATGGATGTTACTCTTTCACACAAAAACTACGGAACGGATTTTGATGAAACTTTACAGTAATAAAGCTTATAAATCAGAATAACACATAGGCTACTTTTTATCGGGGTAGAATGCGTGCGAAGCCGTAGGTAGAGGCTAGTATTTAAATATATAAAAAAATATGTTACGTTTTCAAACTGATCGCATTTTTTTTTTTACTAATTCTGCTCTTAGGTTTACACACTGGGTTAAATTATCCATCATGAATATTCCAGAAAATCATTTTAGTATTTACAATTATACAAATGTTGATTCTTCGTATCTCCATTGATTTGCTAAAGGTTCAAAACTAGTGATACCAAATAAGGAAACGTGTACGCTTGTAGCTTCTTGATTACTATCGGAAACGCAAATCAGTTGACTTTGATTTGACTACCATAAACAACGCATTGGCAGTTGATATCTTCTATCTAGGAAAACGTGCTATAACTTCAAATGCAACTGCATTCTACTGGTTTGATTACACGATGCAAGTCACTGGAGCCAATAACTCGTAACTCGGCACTACTCTTCTGAATACAAAAAAAAACAAAGACTTTATTCCCCATGATGGAAATCCACAGATACATTGAGAAGATCTTTGAGGATACCAAGTAGGGGGTAGTAAGAGGCACGCCCAAACATTACTGTTAGTGACGCGATAAAGTATACCTACTTACCCATACCTACCTATTATAAGTATGCGGGTAGATATTTCGAAACTGAGTATGTATTTCGAAAAACAACCTATTATCATCTCGCTTCTTTGCAAATATCTTCTAATTCCATTTAGTTACGTATAGTTCAAATTATATAATATGTTTATTTTCATATTTATTTTTAATTTGAATATATTACTACTCATCTATTCATAAGCCAGAAAGTAAATAGTAGTTTTGTAAGAACATTATAAATACAAACGGTGCGAGGAAGATATAATACTTTTGAGGGGAATGACAAAAATAATACCAAGTTCCAAAAATATCCAAAAAGTATTTTGACGCTGGCAGCACTCTAGGGAAATATACAGAGTGTTGCCACACCTTGGGTGGCGGTGGCTTCGGTTATTTATTAACAGGTTAAATTCCTAATTAAACCACGCCCTGTTAATATCATTTCTGTATCCGTATATGTGAATAGGTGCAGTCTGACGTTCGGAGAAACTAATTGTTTTTATTTTTGTTTTTATGGTAATAAAAATGTTTAACGTTCTAGAAAGTTTTAAAAATATAATCTGTGCGCTTAATATTATCAATTAGATCGCTAATATTATAAAGACGAAGGTCGTAGGTAGATATTTGAATGGATGTTTGTTGGTAATAACCTTCGTAACGGCTGAACCGTTTTGGATGAAATTTTGCAAATAGCGCATGTTCTAGAAAAACATGACTCGCTAGTATCGCATAAATATTGTCTGTAATGACGATAATATGATCCAAATCACCGCTATGCAAATTTTTCGAAAATCTTTAAGACACGTCAAGCGTCACTTTAAAACGGTGTAGACGTTGACACATAATTCCCTAAAAAAACAATTTTGCTCTCAGCACATTATCTTGACGGGTCCTAATTTGTGACATTCCAACGTCCATGACGTACGTCACGAGATATGTCACGGTACTTACCGCCTTGTTCTTTTTTCCGTGTGATAAATACCATCCACACTTGTGACTCTTCCATCACAGTCGCGGAGTAATATAGGTACTCTGATATACCACTAATGTGGACCCGTTTCACAAAATGTTTCTGTGACATTATAGGTACCTACAGGTACGCAGCTCACAGCGATTTCATCTTTATCTTTTCTGATAACACAGTATTATCGTGATAACTTCCATTTATAGCATTTTATCTGTCCCCCAGTTGCAAAAAAGGGGACGGATCGAACTTTTTTCCCTACTGTCACCCTAGTGGGACAGAGCAGGGTGACAGATGGGAATAATTCATTTAATACGAATTACACATCGCGTGTTTTTTTCCGTGTAACAAATACCGTCTACACTTGTGACTCTCTATATCTATCACAGTGCGAAGTGATGTAGATACGTTGAAAAGCCACTAATGTGGACCTGCTTCATAAAATGTTTCTGTGACATTATTACCTACAATGTCACAAGTACGCCGCTCAATCACAGTGATTTCATCTTTATCTTTTCTGATAACACAGTATTATCGTGATAACTTCCATTTATAGCATTTTATCTGTCCCCCAGTTCCAAAAAAGGGGACGGATCGAACTTTTTTCCCGACTGTCACCCTAGGGGGACAGAGCAGGGTGACAGATGGGAATAATTCATTTAATAGGAATTACACATCGCGTGTTTTTTCTGTGTGACAATTACCGTCTTCACCTGTGACTATCTAGTATCTATCACAGTCGCGAAGTGATGTAGATACGTTGAAAAGCCACTAATGTGGACCTGCTTCACAAAATGTTTCTGTGACATTATTACCTACAATGTCACAAGAACGCAGCTCAATCACAGCGATTTCATCTTTATCTTTTCTGATAACACGTATTATCGTGATAACTTCCATTTATAGCATTTAATAGCAAATACACATCGCGTGTTTTTGTATTCGGTTCATAACTGGAGAGTTATGGAGTGTTATCGGGCAATTATCTCTCAGTCTGTAATTACCGTAAGAGTAGGGAATCGTTCTACTGAATAGTGTTGCACTGTGCCTTCTCTGTACCGTAGGTACAGTTGAAGGAAAAAGGTTAATTGTAGAAATACAATTGTAAAAAATTGAATTGATATAAAATTTATAAAAATAAAAATAATGAAATTGATTGAAAGGTAAATTGTAGATGTACCTACTTCGTTTATCTTGAGGGTAGACTTAAAAACCAGTTGTTTTCTTAACGTAAGATAAACGAAGTTGGAACATAAACTGTTTTACACTCGTTTAAAATAGATCTCTGCAATCCATTTTTACCGGCGACGCAAAGAGAGGTATTTGTCGTAAGAGGTTGTTTGTTTCTTTGTTTGTTTGTCACTCGGCTAATCGGATTATGATGCGGTTTTCTTGAAATCAATTTGTATGTCTTCGAGGATGGTTCTTTGATGGGTTTTTTTGCCACAAGTCACTTAGATGTTTTTTTTTTTATTAACTTGTTATATCAAAATGGATACTATTTCAATAGTTATTTTGTTTAAGTGAAACTTACTGTTACTGGTGAAACCCAACACTTTAGAGAAATCTCAAGATTTTTATAGTATTCCAAAAATATCAACCACAATGGGACTAGAACTACTTAGTTAGTTAAGTTAGTTACGAATTTGGTTAGTTTTTTTTTTCTAGCGGTCTGAATCCTACTCCACTGTGCATATTTTTGCATGACCTTAAAGTTTTTGACTACGGGCGATAGTAACATCTTATTCCTCATTCAGAACACCACACAGAATCATTATAGAAATCGCCAAATCCGGGTCCCAAAGAGACGTCTCATTTCTCTATGAAAAGCTGTCAAAACTTTGCCTTTTTTAAAGGGATAAATACGAACCCGGGATAAGTTCAAGTCCACAGACTTTTATTGTTGACTGTACCTACGTCCAGAGCTTGCGAACAACCAATAAAATAATTATGTAGTTCTCTGAATGTAGGAAAGATCATTCTAGGCTTTACGCCGTTATGAGACGGTGGGATTAGTTTATAGTTTACATCGCGGTGCACTTCCAAACAGAGCTACCTAGAACTTATCACGTACACGCAATCATAATTGTGAGGATAAGTAGTCAGAGTTTTTTTATAATCCTAAAGAGGCAAACAAACTTACGGCTAAGCTAGGCTTGGTAAGCAGTTATAGTTGCTTAAAGACGCTTGCAATACCAGAGGTATCACTCACATGTTGCCTCCCTGAGATATCAAGATGAAAGATCTCATGTGCCTCACCCAGACTCTTAAGTGACTGGAGTTTTTGAAGGAAGCCGGTCTCACACACACACACACACCCGCACACACACACACACACACACAAACACACACAACACCCATAAACACACACAAACACACACACACACACCCCACACACACACAATGCGCATTTAAGTTTCGAAACGTCGTTAAAGTTTTTAGTTAAGTTACTTAGTTTGTTTTTCCTTATAATAATATGTTTCTGTACAACTTATAAGAGAATTGTTAAAGAAGAGCGGGTTTTCCTAATATTGCTTATATTAGGAAAACCCGCTCTTCTTAAAATAATTGGTTAAGCATTCCTCTTTTTAAGCATTGCTTAAAAAGAGACTTCAAACCCTGTCAGCACTAATTTATACAAACAGAAATAAATATTATGTATAAATGAAATGAAAAGATAAGCTGTAGGTACCACAAATGACCTACTTTCTAATCAAACATTGCTTACACAAACAGACCACAGTCACCCACTAACAGAGTCTCTCAAAGCTTGTAATCCGCAAGCAAAACGCAATCGTAACATCATCTAACCTCGCCCACGCTGAGTACCTACTTCAATGCATTGAAATCTGATTGTTCACTGCAGCAGTTCCACTACTCGGCTAAGCTGATTGGATGACCTCAAATGGAAATGATAATAACTTTTTTAATGTTATGATGAGTCAAACGGCCGTACTGGGGCCTAACCATGAAGTCTTATAACGATTAAGTTTAGGCAAAGGTGTCACTTTCTGCTTTGCAATTGAGGACGCTATGGCGTAGTTAAAGCTTTGTCATTCGCAAAGCGGGATTTGACATTTTTGCCTAAACTGAATCGCTGTAACTTAATGGTTAGGCCCCTGTACGACGGAAAGCCTCTACCGATTGACAAATCGTGTCTGAAAATCAGCTCTGATGCTATTTTAAATAATTAAAGAAAAAAAAACCGCTCACTGTATTTCCCATGATGAACATCCTCAGATTCATTTGGCACATGCCCGCGGTTTGCAAGTAGTTAGCATTCCACGTGACAGGTTGCAAGCCCATCGCCGCTGTCATATTGGTACACTAACCAATGGCACATGCCTTCGTATTTTGTCGGTTTCCTCACGATGTTTTCCTTCACCGTTTTGAGCACGTGTTAATGTGCACATTTTCGAGGGCAAAAATACATTGGTGTACGACCGGGTTCGAACCCACGACCTCCGGATCGGAAGTCAGCGTACCACCCACTTTTTTTTTTTGGGGAAAATGCCCCCTAAAAAATAAAATATGGTCTCGAACCCACTAAAACTTCCCCGGTTAACAGTCCCCCGCCGTAGTGGGGCAAGATGGGGTCGCGTTAGCATTCAGCATCGTACCCCGACGGGTGGCCCAGGGCCCACCCGAGCCCCGGCCATGTGTGGGGCCGTGCAAGCCGGCAGAGTCCCCCGATCTCCGCACGTGACCCCGCACCACCACAACCCACTAGGTCAACACGGCTTTTTCAATATTTTTTTAGTGCGTGATAAAAGCGTGTTTTCTTTTTTAAAACTACTCATTTTATTGTTTATTAATCGATTTTCAACTTTATGTCAAGAAATAATTTTAATGACATGCGGCATACATCGCTAGTTAGAAATACTAGGTTGATTCCACTTAGCACTACTTAAATTAGAGCCAATACTACTCACAATAAAACCCAGTTTCATTGTAAATTACAATCGTGAAATCAGAATTGACTAACGATTGATATCAAAGGCTAGGTAAAACCTGCACTGCGATAAAGAATCGTGCGTTATGGGTTTGGCTAAACAAATATGCTATAGAGATGGCGTTGCTGTTTCGCACAGTAAATAGTTATGTTTTTTTTATATCATGAATAATTAATAATTCGATATAAGAAAATTATCTCAAGCTATTAACTGACTGCGAGACACGCTGACGCCTTTGTTAATGCATAGACATTAAGACGTAGTTTGACAGCTAATGGTGGATGTAATTTTTATGTATTACTAGCTTCTGCCCACGGCTTCGCCCGCATGGTACCCGGATAAAAAGTAGCCTATGTGTTATTCTATTGTATAAGCTATATTACTGTAAAGTTTCATCAACATCCGTTCAGTTGTTTTTGCGTGAAAGAGTAACAAACGTTCATCCTCACAAACTTTCATATTTATAATATTAGTAGGATTTTGGCCTTTACATCTCAAAAGACTAAGCATCCATTTACTTCTTATAGTGACAGTTAAAACCGCACATCTGACTGACAAAATATATTGAGTTCCATGTGAAGTAGGAGGACGAGCAGTACATTGGTGACAAGGATCGCGCCTTTAAGAAAGTAGAAGAAACCAGGCGTTATTCACCAATTATTGATCACCAGATATCAAATAGTTTTCCTCCACAAATTACGGTCGCTTGAGACCTTTCGATTTTCATTATAAAGTAAAAAGGGCACACAAAAGTGTCTGCAACTTATAATGTAAAGAACATTAGCAGTTTTGCATCCTTTTAAAATACGCCTTGCATAATAAATTATATTTCACTAACGATTCCTTTTCGCAGTGCGGGCCTTAGAAATTTGTTCATGCGATGTGTCAAATGTACAATTTACGCTTTGCTCAAGTGACTGAGTGGGATGTGTTGGAATAATTTGTATCCAAGTTATTTCTTGTGTAATTTTGAATAACCTTTGCGTTAATTTTAATATTGAAATCAATAAAACAGTGCGCATTTTAGAGCAAATAAAATGTTATTATATTTTTTTTAAGTGCTTCGATAATTAATAAATAATTCAGCACTTAAATTTGGGTTTTCTTATATATTTTTAAAATTTTGAAAGGCTGAAACCGACAAGAGCATAGATAAAAAGGGTATGTTTTTTAATTTCTAAAAATGAATGCTTTTTTTTAAGCCTTAAGGGCTTCGGTCCAAGGCTGGACCGATTTGCCAATTTTTTTAAATGTTCGTAGTAAAGTCAAAATAAAAGTCAAAATTCATTTATTCATTAAAATCACAAGGATCATTTTGAAACGTCGGTTTGAAACTTTGAAAGTAGTTCTCCGAATTAGGATTTAATGGAAAAAATTACCCTAAAAAGATTTTTCTTCCATACAAACTGATTTTCGTTGTCGAATTGACGTTTTCTATCTGTCAGAAAAACATCTGTCGGGTCAGCTAGTTTATCAAGAAAAATAAGTTTATCAAATAAATAAACGCCCAATAGACATATTCTTATTCTCGATCGTACACTAGGATTCTCTGTGTCATGGGTGTCAGGAACTACGAGTACTGTGGTATCTACCACAACACTCAAATCTAGAACAAATACTTGCAGGCCATGCAAACATTTCTTCTTACTAGACCATTAGGTTTGTGTTTTTCGATCTAGTGCCCGAATCCGTTCCTTTCGCGCATTTTGGCATGGATTGACTATGACGCTTTTTAAATTCACACTTTGAAGTGTGAAAAGTAACTTTATATAAGGTTTATACTGTGAAACTCACGCTATTCCAAACTTTAAAGCTACGATTCATTAACAATGCATAATATGCAATCACAGTCCACCTACAGGTTATTTGTGCCCACACAGGTTGTAAAACAGCAACACAAGATCACGCTTTCAATATTATATGACTATACATTTTATAACTGGCAATATATTCAGTTTTATCAAACCGAAGGTTTTAATAATTAAGCGTTGAGTGAGTTACAAAATGTGAAAATTTATGGCTCTATATTCCAACAAAAACTTTATATCGGTTTAGGACTCCATAGTGAAATGGTTATGTGTCAGCCCCTTAATTAGGTACACTAGTAAAATGGGTATGGAAACGAGACGATACCACTAATTTTAAAGGCTAAGCAACGTCCAAAACGTCTAAAACTTAAAAAATGGAGTGTCCCACTGAATTTCGACAGATCGTTTCTTCGACATGTCATTGTTTTGACTGAACATACTTCGACAACACACACCTTCAAAAGAACACTACTTCGACAGACCCTACTGCCAAATGCACTTGTTCGGCAGATAATTATTTCGACAGAAACAAAAAAAAAACCTAATAAACATACCTACATGATATTTATTTCGACTGATCATTTTGACCTAAAATTTTATTATCACACGTAATTCAATTAGTTTTGTTACATTTTAGAGCAGTATTATGTCGAAGGTATGTTTCTGTCGAAATAATGATCTGCCGAACAAATGCATGTCGCAGTAGGGTCTGTCGAAGTAGTGGTCTTTCGAAGGTGTGTGTTGTCGAAGTATGTTATTTCGAAGTTAGCGACGTATCGAAATAACGAACTGTCGAAATTCAGTAAGATATAGGAAAAATGTTGGAAAGGCTTCACCTGTATTAGGTCAGTAGTGTGACCTGTATAAGGTCAGTAGTGTAGTACCAACAAAGGACCATTGATATGACAAAATATCTACGCTTCATATTTTAAGTATCATCATTATTAGCATGCAAAACTATAATGCTGGGTATGCTGGTATTTCCCATAGAGTGCTATGTTGAACAATCCTGAGCCATCTACCCACCGACTTCCGGGATATTATCCATTCATGCGGGGGCCTTCGTACATTGTGTAGTCCGGTTTGCAGCCGTTATTCGAGAATCTTATACCCAGCGGTTGTCGGTTCTGCGAGCTAATGGCCACTTCAACTGGCTTATTCTGAGAGCTTTTTCATAAAGTTTTAAATATTAAGCAATTGTTTAACATCAATGAATAGCATATATTTTATAGAAACATTCTTCCTTTGAATAACGTGCCATCTCAAACAACTTTCCCCACATTTTTCTACCAATTAAAATATCTACTTCATACAAAATACACTGATGTACTCCCACAGGAAACATAAAAATACCTGCTCCACACAACACCTCATTTCGCAGACCATCCATCATTTTAATATCTACGTGCAGCACATTATGGTGTAGGAGCCAGTGGTAACCTTTTTACGTCATACTTTG
This sequence comes from Perizoma flavofasciatum, assembly GCA_958496245.1. NCBI lineage: Eukaryota > Metazoa > Arthropoda > Insecta > Lepidoptera > Geometridae > Perizoma > Perizoma flavofasciatum. Next base: position 10,314,254 of record OY292431.1, read on the forward strand.
CATTGGTCAATCAGTTAACGATTGACACGAGTCGCGCTTTTCTTATTTTATTTTATTTTATTCGGAAAACAAACAGTATTTATGACTAAATAGACAACCTCTTAAAATACTATATACCATTAAGATGTTTTCGCATATGAGGAACGAAATAAGCTTATTTGTCTGAGTTAGCTACGTAAGTACTTAAATAAGTACAAAAATTTAGGTACACTCTTTCGAAAAAAACACAATAAAACAAAAAAAATAAAAATAATTAGAACTTTAACATTAACATTAATAATGCTGGACTTTTTTAACACATCATCATCTAGCCCCAAACTAAGCAGAGCTTGTATTATGAGAACTACGTGACTGATATACTACTTATTATGTTCATTTTTTTGTTTTAAATACATACATATTATACATAGAAAACATCCAGACCCGAGACAAATATTTGCAGACCATACAAACATTTGCCCCGCGGCGGGAATCGAACCCGCAACCTTCTGCGTCCCTGGCGGGCTTTCGCCCACTGCGCTACAGAGGTCGTCACACTATGATCAACTCAACACCAGAGTATGAGTTGAATAAATTGCATGGTATGTCATTTGGGAGTTAGGTATTGACCAAATAAGAAGGGAAGTAGAGCTCCTGTGAAAGGACTCGTCCAGGGACGTAATACCACCATGCCTATTTCTGACGCCAAGCAGTAATGCTCCCACTACTGTGTTCCGGTCTGAAGGGTATGGTTGCTGGTGAAATTACAGACACATGAGATCATTTATCTTGATATCTCAGGGAGGCACCGCGTGAGATACCTCTGGTATTGCAAGCATTTATAGGCCGTAGATTAGTTTGCTTATTTAGTTGTATAAAAATGTTACGACTTGTTACGGCTGCTACATGATCGTAACAAACATGACGTAATAAAATCACAGTTGACTGCAGACTGCATCGGAAACCGCGCAGGAAGCAAACGAATTGCTTTCGAGAATGCACTAATTGTACCGAAAAGCAACTATTTATGATGATTATATAGTACCACCGATTGTTATTTATAGTAACGACGATTTAAATAGTGCCATAGACCGTGGTCAACTTATGTACTGGATTTTTTTTATTTTTCACAACAGATATCTTTAGATCTTTATCGTAGTATAAAAAAACTCCTGAAGCTATCATCGGAAATTCTTCGTACTGATTTTCATAGACGGAATTGGCATAATTATAAGGATTCAGTTTTCTCCATTTAGATATAGAACCCTAAAAAGTGTATAAGCTCGATCTGGAAATAGCACAAGTTACCTTCTATCCGGGTAAGAAAAAATTCGTAAGAAAAGTTAGTATACTCGTACTAAAGTCTATATACCACTTATTTTCGAAGATTTCGTAAGTATTCGTTCTAAGGAGTTGTTGATCATGGTAAAAAGAAGAACGAGGAAAAAATAATATGAATCCATCATTTTCTACTAGCTTCTGCCCACGGCTTTGTCCGCGTGGTACCCAGATAAAAAGTAGCCTATGTGTTATTCTGATGTATAAGCTATATTACTGTAAAGTTTCATCAAAATCCGTTCAGTAGTTTTTGCGTGAAAGAGTAACAAACATCCATACTCACAAACTTTCGCGTTTATAATAGTAGTAGGGTTAACAGGGTGTCCCAGAACATGTATACTAACCTGAAAGGGAGTAATTCTCTGTAAAGTCTTTCCGAAAAAATAGAAAACTTACCAAAATTTCATTTTTTAGTACAATAATTTTATATTGCTTGAAATATCTTTTAATTTGCTGTATATTTGAACTGTGTGCCAACCCTAAGAATACTACGAACATGATGAAATTAGAAACCATAGCTAAAACAGCAGATTTTTTAGTTGTTTACTGAAAACGACTAACTTTTACTATAGTATTTCGAAATCATAGAACAAAATTTACCTATTGTTTGTTGAATTATCCTACATAGGTAAATATTTCTATTTATAATCTCATATTTAGGCTTAAGTTTAGACAAACAGCTGCAGCAGCTTCTCAGTTATATAAGTAACGTATATATTTTATTCCAAAAACTATCGTGAACTTGACTATTCATATTTAAAAAACGGGAATTTTCACGTACTGCACTTGGTAGTGCACGGCGCGACGCGGAAGGAGAAAGTCGCAACCACTCACCCTGATGAAGACTCTCGGAATGAGTCGAAACTTAGTCGGTGCCTTCACCGATAGTGCAGTACGTGAAAATTCCCGTTTTTACAATATGAACGTATATATTATTAATTATTTTCATCTTTCAAGTGCTATATTATAAGTTTTCACTTAAGCAAATTCGAAGTGCAAATTAAGTTCGATTCGTGTGTAGGCATACTATTAAGTGGAGTGGACCCACCTCGGAAATGAATGAATTATTCGTAAAGTAATAAAATCATAGCTAGTATTCGATTCAATAGTTAGATTTTTTTCAATTCTTACAACACTATTTTCTTCTACTTTACGGGGCGGGTTTTGGTACGCCATCACACAGGGAATCCTTAGTTTCGGTACCAATGTAATCCATTAAGGAAAATCATGTATAAGGTTCATAATATTATGATTGTCTGTATAGAGGTATGTAACTGTAATGTTTGTTATTAACAATACAATTTAATTTAATTTCATGATTTTGTCAAACTTTTGCGATTACATAAAATAATTATAAGTTAATATAAGACCCGTTAGGTCTTTAAAAAAGGTAAACGCGAGAAAGACTCATAAAACTTTCATGATGTTTAGGCATTTTTTGTTTTGAGGCTCTACTCTCGTAAACCTAAGAAAATCATCGTCATCATCACTTTGCCACGTTAAATGGCAATGTTGTTAATGTCGCCATTATTATGTGTTATCAACTGGTTACGGTAGAGATTTACTAAATTATCTATTATTCCTTAAATAATTCGGAGGTTTGATAGTAAGTTAAGTAGGTACTTATTTACGTATGTCTTTGCTCGTGTGTTTAAAACAACTTTAGGGGATTCATTTACCGTTCGCAACCTCACGTTCATACCTATACATATATGCTCTACCTACTAAAATTTCCCTCTGAAGCATAATCCGTTATGGATTAATTTAAAATGTGAATGAATATGATTTGTTACGATTAATCTCGTAAAATATTCATTTAAAGTTGCCATGTTGTTCATAACTCATCCCGTTATGGTTAACGATTTAACGGTAAATGGTATTTGAAACTCTAAAACTATTTTGACATGATATGACCACGAGCGGATGCCGCAGAAAGGCACCCAACAGATGAATCGAAATTAATTTAAAGGTTGTGGGAAATCGATGGAGGTTGCCCAAGATCATTCATCGTGACACCCTTTGGTGCAGGCCTAGGTGTCTCCAATAAGACATACGTCTAGGTCCTTTGTAGAGGCTAAATAACCGCCCATTGTTCAAGATTCTCCATGATTTTAGTACTTATCTTAGCTATGTCCAACAGTGGACTTTTACATGTTGTTGATGATTACGAAAGTTTTTTTTAAAAGGAGCAAAGTTTTAATAGGATTACACGCTGGAAATATTCTTCTAAAATACAACAAAGAAGTATTAAGTTTTAAAACGACGTCGTATAACAGAGGAGTATTGACGTTGTAAAACGAGGTCTGAATATCATACTTCCTACTAATATTATAAACGCGAAAGTTTGTGAGGATGGATGTTTGTTACTCTTTCACGCAAAAACTACTGAACGGATTTTGATAAAACTTTACAGTAATATAGCGTATACATCAGAATAACACATAGGCTACTTTTTATTCGGGTACCACGCGGGCGAAGCCGTGGGCAGATGCTAGTAATATTATAAACGTGTAAGTTTGTGAGGATGGATGTTTGTTACTCTTTCACGCAAAAACTACTGAACAGATTTTAATGAAACTTTACAGTAATATAGCTTATACATTAGAATAACACATAGGCTACTTTTTATCCGGATACCATGCGGGCGAAGCCGTGGGTAGATGATAGTACTTACATAGATCCGTGAGCATACCCAGTAGGGTATGTTTCAACATTATATTTGACACACTCCCTAAATAAACTATTCCCTATGATGTACAAGTAGGTATATAAAAATTACAGATGAAATAACTAGCTATCGAAACGATCTATAGATAGGTCAACTGATCCAGATCTCCTGATCGTTGTTCATAGTAAGCGTTGCGAGTTTAGTTATCCTTTCACGCTAACGCAAATACGAGTAACTAAGCGTGAGGTATTTGTCTAGACCCCGTGGATAGAGTATTGCATGGTTCCTGCAATTAGCCTCACACCTTTTGCGCTCAGTTGCCGTCGGTCGTTCAGTTTTATCGTGTAATTAGCGGACATAAAATCAGTAGCTGGACTGTGCGACCAACAGAACCACAGGGTCGGACGTGGAATCATTAATTATCAGCCGACTTCAAAAAAGTTGGAAGTTCTCAATTCATCTGTGTGTATATTTCGCGCATTGTGAACCGATTTTCATGATTCTTTTTTCCGAAAGTCCTTACCAGATTTCCTGGTTAGAGGTGGCAATGGACCGAGTGATATGGAAGGAAAAAGGGAAGACCTTTGCCCATCAGTGGGACATTATCCTATCCTACTACTATTATAAACGCGAAAGTTTGTGAGGATAGATATTTGTTACTTTTTCACGCAAAAACTACTGAACGGGGTTTGATAAAACTCTACAGTAATATAGCTTATACATCAGAATAACACATAGGCTACTTTTTATCGGGGTACCACGCGAGCGAAGCCGTAGGTAGAAGCTAGTAGGTTAATAAAAACAAAACAAAAAGCAGCTACGTTCGACATAATTCGAAGGTCTTTATAAGTTTTTCATCTCATTACAGTGAGTCCGTCCCCTTTCAACATTGTTCTATGTCTATGGTTCACAACTAAAACAAGTAGCATCATATATCAATCAGTCCGTTTAAAGCAACTCAAAAGATTCGCCGGCAGTTTTTGCACTATTAGCAGTCGTACAATAAACATCATGTTTTTTTAATGACAATTTAAGTAAAAACCTCTGCAAGTTGTTCTGCTATTGCATAAATATACTTGCTAAGGAATTTATCCGCTCTCTTTATTTATAAATGTGGTGAAGCTTAGGAACTGTGGCTTAGATTTGGTATGGTTTAGCAAATTTTCTTCTATATCTCTAATGAGAGCCAGGAATAAAATTTAAATTTTGAACTTGTAAAAATTTGTAGCACGCTTACCGTCAATCATTACAAATTGGGTTGGCTGGTAGAAAATGCTTTAGCATTAAGCCCGCCTATTGTTCACTTTTATAAAATGTGCAATAAAGATTTAATACATAAATAAAAATAAACAAGCAGGCCGTTATTAGTTAACGCCAGTAACACTCTATTTCGATATTAAAAATGTATGGGATGGACAAATGCTGTTTCTCCTGTTTGCAACCGGCTTCAAAAAAAGAGAATTCTTAAAACTTAATTATAATGTTATCGAATTAAATATTCATCATACTAATATAATAAATGCGAAAGTCTGTGTGTGTGAATGTTTGTTACCACGTATCTAAACCGGTTTTGTAACTGCTAAACCGGTTTTGATGAAATTTGGAATGTAGATAGTTTAGATTCTGGAATAACACATAGGCTAATCTTATTTTCTAAAATCAACCCCTAAGGAGGTTAAACAGGGTGGTAAAGTTTCTATGGAAAAAATATTCCTTGGTTTTATTCACTCAAAACTTTAACAGGGGTGTACAATTGAGTTCCAAACTTTGTATAAATCGTAATCCTTGGTTCGATTAATTCAAAAGTTGGTGGACATAGTTTAGGCTTCGGTTTTAGGAGACGGTCATACGCTACTTTTATAAACGTACCACGCGGGGGAAAACGCGGGCAATAACTAGTGAAGTCATAAAAACTCATACGGGCTATTATAGTGGAGGTTATATGTTCGTCTGTATGTATTTTTTTTTTCAATTATTTTCTATCTATCTATGTCAATTCCATACAAATTCCATACATAAAAATATTCTGACGAATTTATGCCTGCCTGCTACAACCATAATATCAAATACTGCTGGGCTGCAAATGAATCGAGATGGTTAGGATATTTTTGGATTGAAGTGTTGGTTCAAAAACCTCCGAACTCTTATAAATCTGTCTGTCTCATTCATATTAAGTTCATCTCATTCTCATTGATAAATAACCAAGCTGATTAAATGATATTTTTGAATCAAACAAAATAAAAGAATCGATTATATAAATCCTATTATAATAGGTACCTCTAATAAATAAGATAAATTCTCGAAATCTGAGACATAATAAAGTTTCTCTAAAAAATTAAACACTTGACTGACACGTTTATCATCGTTGATCATCCCCGCCGTGACGTCACATCCTGTAAAGAACACACAATTAAGTAATTATATCAGTTAGCAGTGCTATTAAATTAAATGGCTCATTCATTTTCACCGGAAAGAAGTCTTGATCCCTTTTTGAACAAATTAGTCGTGAGAATGGGAGCTTTCGGTCTTTTTTTGGGAAATAAGTTGTGGGAGATCAAATGATTGAATTAGATTAATCTGTTCAGGAAAAAGGATTTTTAATAATGATGGTAGAGTATAGAATGATAGATAATTGGTCTATTCTAGAGAATAGTGGTGGGGAGGAAGGCATATGACGAGTTTGACAAGGGGGTGCTGTAATAGATGGTAGAAAACACGTCAGGTGATTGAAAGGAGAGTAAAATTTGGTAATCAAGTGAATGTACATTCCTTTATGTAATGTGTCCAAGAAGGTATGACTGGCTGTACATAGAGGAGTGGTAGTGCCGACACTTATGTATGGCAGTAAAAGTTGGGTATGGCAGAAGAAATACGAAAGTAGAATTCATTGAAATTCAAACAGTTGAAATGAGAGCTCTGAGAAGTATGAGTGGTTTGACTTTGAAAGAGAGTGAGGAACAGTGTGATAAAAGAGCATTGTGTAGTAAAAGAAGATGTGGTGACAAGAATAGAGAAAGGTATGCTAAGGTGTTTAGGGCATGTAGAAAGAATGGACGAAAGGAGATTGACGAAACATGTATATAAAGAAAGCGTGAATGGAATGTTTGGAAAGGGTAGAACCCGGCGAACGTACTCTGACCAGATTGAAGATGTTCTGGAGAAAGATCAAGAGAACATTTAACCGGCGAGTATGTATGAAGAAGCAAAAGAGGTATGTCAGGGTCCTAGCAAATGGAAATCCGTAGTCTCTGCCTACCCCTCCGGGAAATAGGCGTGAGTTTATATATGTATGTAAATAAGTGTTTAATGCCGGGTGACCCTGAGCTAGCAGTTTGAAGTTTTAATCAAGATGTTTAGTGCCAGCGAGTGTGGAAGTACAATGTTTTTCTTCATCCATTTTCCCACTAGTGGGGAGAAGCTCGGGGAGAATGAGAAAACTATTCGTAATTATTCTGTTTCAACTGGTAAGTATAGGGCTTGGTGTCGTTTTTATGTTTAAACATCATAACATACATCATAACCAACAAAATAACATTGACTGCGCCTAGGCAGCCCACGCAACCATGAAATCTAAAGCAGCTCATAAAAATTCTTACACGTTTACATTGTTTTGTTTTATGGCAATATTCGTAAACGTTGTCAAGATGTACCTGGATGGACTCCGGACCACCCTGGAGCAAGCACGATGCCTACCAGGGGCGGACTTGTAGGTTACATACGGGTCGGATCGAACCGACCTTCATTTTTTTCGTTCAAAAATAAAAACTCTTCCGTATACTTTTTTTCTATTTCCACTCTTGTAATGTTTGTGATAAATAAGGACCTAATGTTCGTAATAAAAATAAGTATAATTACAATATCGATCTATTCTCGATTCCAATCGATAAAAAATCAATACCGCTTCCATGCTTGAAAATAATTGGGAATCTTTCCTCAGAAAAACGTTGAAATATATCCGTTAGTTTGTCTATAGCTCGCAGAATCAACAATCGCTTTGGGAATAAAAGTTCTCAAATATCGGCCGTGAACCGGACGATAGAAGGCTTCACTATTTCTGGTATGACCAAATAACCGTCAAATTCAAATTAGACGACCAAAAATATACTGAAACTAAATTATTTAAAGTTTAAATTGTTAAATTAATATGTGTATGAAAGTGTCACCAAATATGTCACGTCTTTATTCTCCCCAAACTGACCGAAAATATATTGAAATTATATTATATCGGATGTAGATTGTTAAATGGATATGTGAATAAAATTGAGCTTTTGAATGCGGGCCATTCAATTGATTATGTTAAAAAAATCTTTATAACGGCAGATGGCGGTCTGACGGCGAGCGGAAACCCCACTCATTGCAATTTCAATTGTTTCAATTCAATTTATTTAAATTGTTTGTCACAATAACAGGTATGCAAGTACGCCGACTTGGCTATCAGATATTTATTATTCCTATTATATATTTTTGATTGCGTCCCTGTATGCTAGGCTGACGATGGATGTGACTCGATCATTCGTCGTGGCATTTTTTAGGGGATGCCTAAGTCCTAAACCGTGGATTTCTATAAGCTGTTGGTGATAATGAGGTATCTAATATATGAGGTACTAGCTTCTGCGCACGGCTTCGCCCATGTAGTAACCAGAAAAGTAAAACGTAGTTAAAGTAGTAAAAAGTAGCCTATGTGTTGTTCTGATGTATAAGCTATATTACTGTAAAGTTTCATCAAAATCCGTTCAGTAGTTTTTGCGTGAAAGAGTAATAAACATCCATCCTCACAAACTTTCGCGTTTTTAATATTAGTAAGATAGGATAGGATACGCTTTGGTCATAAAACACTTTTAATCAGACGTAATACGCAATTATGTGAAAGAAACTCATTGACAAAGCTTGCACCTTGACGTATGTGTAGAACCTAATACTTTTTTAATTCGTTTACAAATAAGGATGTGTTGCATGTGCCCTGGTTTTCTTTTAGTTCGTTCTGATGTAGGCATAGTATTATTCATAGAGGTAAGTATTTCACGATACGGACTCTACACAACACGATGGACTCAGTCAAATAAGTTCAACCTCAACCAAATCATCATTTTCAATGATTTGAAGTAATTAAGATTGAATATAAAGTACCGATAATAATATCCAACTATATCCAACTTTTGAAAGACGTAAGATACGTATTTTACAATTAAAACAACTTTATTTATATTTCAAGTAAAAATTTTCGATCAGATTATTGTTGCATTATTTGGCTTGCACTGCCGCCAGCCCTGTCAATCAATGAATTAAAAATCAAAAGTCAGTAATTTATAGTTTCAATCCTAACCGATTACATACGATTAAATATTCAATAAATATAAAAATTTTATAGCCTCACGCGCCTCATTTGAAAAGCTGCGTTTTAGTTTCATTTTAAAATAATGGAAACAGGCGTGTCTAATTTAGGGTATAATAAAGAAGCGGTCGCTTGCCTTAATTGCACAGGAGCTTCAGATGGGGTTGCATTCTTAAAGTGCCTATCAATGATTCTTCTCACGTTTTTGGTGAAACAATTCCTGCAGCATGCACCTGCCGATTTGTATGGCAACTTTTTTGTCTTCATTTCAGCACTTCGACTTTCAATTCGAAAGATAATCTACTCCAAGCTTCGTCGCGTTGCAAAAACTCATAATAATATGGTAATGGTAATTGGTTAGAATTTATACAAACCAGAAAGCAGTTAGACTGAAAAAGAGTTGGGTGGCCACGTGTGCTATATGCCCTATGAACTCTGGGCAAAATTGGCCCCCAACGATGGAAGACGGCATCGTGGCAGACCCAGATTGGGATGGCGGGACTGGACTCGTTTGAGAAGGATTGGCATTAGTATTGGACCGTGAAAAGTAGAAGGGGCATAAAAAGGCTTTTGCTAGCAGTGGGACGACGCAGGCTAATAATTATCATAATAATACAAAACAATTATTAAACAAACCTGTCCATAATACGTGGGAGCAAGAGCCTCTCTGCCAAGCTTATGTTTAGCCCGTGGTTGTAAGAGAGGCTTCTCGAATTAACCGTATTCTGTGTCGTAAGTAGTGTCTACATTTCTGACATTTCTTCAACACGGAAACGAATCTCAACTTGGTCACTGATATAAAACAGGGTGACCAATAAAGAACCAATGAACTGACGCGAATGAACATAAAATATCATTTTCTTACTCGTATTGTAAGAACGGGAATTTCACGTACCGCACTATTGGTGAAGGCACCGACTAAGTTTCCACTCATTCCGATCACTCACCCTGATGAAGACTCTCGGAATGAGTCGAAACTTAGTCGGTGCCTTCACCTATAGTGCGGTACGTGAAAATTCCCATTTTTACAATATGAATAGTCCAGTTCACGATAATTTTTGGAATAAAATCATTTTCTTAGGTGAAAGCAAAGCGATAAAGCGAAATGTGCTTAAAATTTTACACTTACGTTAGCCGGAAATTACTTTGCAGATACAAATTATTTACGTTGAAGTTCCACAGCGGAATAATGACGGAATTTTACGTTTGTGGCATGACATTAGTGTCTTTTCCTGAGCAATTAGTCTTATGAAAGCTTGAACAGCGAGACGGTACCGTGCAGACTCGGTGTTGTCCAAGAATTTCGTTTGCGACCACTTTGGCGTCATCTCGGAATAGAAAGAAAAGAAAGAAAGAACGGTCTTCCATTTGTTTCCCAACTGTCAGAACGTTAGTTTGTAAATACGCCACGGCTAAGCTCTACCGTCACTATTTCCTTTTGTAAAACAGCCATGTTGAAAAGCTGAAAAATGTAAAAGGTTTTCTTTTATAAACACAAACAGTTAGGTTACACGCAGTTACACAATACTTGTCGTGGGTAATGGGTACTACGAGTAATCGTTCCATGATAGCATATCACCCAGATCAGGAACAAATAAGTAACATGCATTTGTCCCACAGCGGGAAGCGAACCCGCATCTCAGACTACTTCCACCGCGCCACCGAAATAATTTTTAAATGCCAGCCCGGTTTATTTCGTATCTCATTTGTTCTTAACCTGGAAAACAATAACGATGCCTTATTTTTGGCAGGGCCTGGTCAAACTGACCACCGTCACCACCACCGCCATCGCCACAGCAACCGCGCGACCCCATCTTGCCCCACTATGGTGGGGGACTTTAACCGGGGGGAGTTTTAGTGGGTTCGAGTCCCACATACCCCATTTCGCCACCCCCGTGGCGGAAGGGAAATTCGTGGAAGGGAATCGAATATTTTTGGACCTTTTTTTTAGGTGGGAAATCCACCTACAAAAAAGTCCAAAAATAATCGACAGCTTTTGTTTGCAAGAATATAAAATGAGATAATAGGTATATTAATAAATTACTTTTTTGAAAAAATAATAGTATGCGTTAAAACAACATTAATTTGAATTAAAAATTCCAAGCCAAAACGCAGATATTTCATTTCAAAGTGGGCAGTTCGACAAAACGGCAATTTCATAGTTGATGCAATTTCACCTTGTGAGTTGCAATGCAAGTATGGTCGTTCTTCGAATAGGTCTATCTCACCTAAAGCTTATTTGTTCACTCCATATTACAGGACGGAATCGATTCTCCCCCGAACCCATAAATCTCTTGGTCGCTTCGGGCGCTGAGCTTATTAGTAGGTGCGCCGAGAAACAATTTCCAATGCATAGTGTTATTTATGACTTCATCTCATATCTTCGACGTGCTCGGTCACGATTCACGCGCATACAGAGTGAATTAAGAACTGATTGAAGACATCGGAATGGTTGAATGTATAATCTGTATTTATAAATAACTAGCTACTGCTCACTGCTTCGCTCGCGTGGTACACGGATAAAAAGTAGACTATGTGTTATTCTGATGTATCCTACTTATAATATTATAAACGTGAAAGTTTGTGAGGATGTTTGTAACTCTTTCACGAAAAAACAACGGAACGGATTTTGATAAAACTTTACAGTAATATAGATTATACATCAGAATAACACATAGGCTACTTTTTATCCGGGTACCACGCGGGCGAAGCCGTAGGCAGAAGCTAGTAATATTATAAACGCGAAAGTTTGTGAGGATGGATGTTTGTTACTCTATTACGTAAAAACTACTTAACAAAACTGAAAAAAAAAACAAAACTTAATGTACAATGGGCGGTCTTATCGCTTAGAAGCGATCTCTTCCAGACAACCTTTGGATGGAGACGATTTAATGAGATTGTAATAATGGCTGGGTGTGTACTAATGCTTTATTAATTTGGAAAGTGTGCAAGTAGTTACAAATAGACACTAACAAATAGGTAATAAATAAAATACATAAAGTACCTAGTATAAATCTATTTAAACATATAATAAAATATATACATACAACATAAATAAATACTTTATAAAATTATTCCATTCGTCTTAACATAAAGTAAAGCGAATACTTAGATTAAAATGTAAAGGAACTGGGTAAAAATAGTGATTTTTATACCTAATTAGTGCCTACTGTGACATACCTGACAGATAATAGTTCTTTATACGAGCTTTAAATATAGTTAGGGATGGGGGTTTTCATGTTGTAAAAACGGGAATTTTCACGTACTGCACTATCGGTGAAGGTACCGACTAAGTTTCGACTCATTCCGAGAGTCTTCATCAGGGTGAGTGGTTGCGACTTTCTCCTTCCGCGTCACGCCGTGCACTGACGGCACAGGCAGTCACACCACGCAGGCAGTCAGTGCACGGCGTGACGCGTCGACGCGACAATATGAATAGTCAAGTTCACGATAGTTTTTGGATGGGGTTTTTTTTATTGGGGAATGATTTTATTTTTTTAATATTTTATACAACTATTCAAAATGGTTAGAGACATGCCCAAACATTAATCTTGACACATGCCCGCGTATCACAAGTAATTAGGATTTAATGGTTGCATGTTTTAATTTAGTGAATAATGCCTTTCAAAGAACATGATTTTCAACCTTATATGAAAGAAATAATTTACATTTTCTCATTAGGTACATTATTTTAATACTTATGTTAAATAACAGCGTGGTAGAGAAGACATGTAATTACATAAGATAAAATCGATAAAACTTTACATTGTAGTACAAACCGATAATTATCTAGCATTATCAAAACAATTATATTTTATTAAAAAAAAGGTCAGAAAACGTTGCCTTTAGTGAGTATTTATTAGGTAGGGACGAAGTCTGGTAATTAACGAATATATATATATGAAAGTTAAAAAATAGCTACTCAGAAAAGGAATATATTAAAACTAGTGGAAAGCCTACGACTTTGTCCACAATTAGTTTTGTCTATGGGTCCAAATTTCAAGTTTTTCCTGTTTTTGGGAGGTTAAATTTCAAACCACGAATATAATCCCCATGATAGAGATCCTCAGATCTATACTCAAGTCGCAGATCTGATTATACAGTTCTATGTGTGTCCGTTTAGAGGTCCTTCCTCATGAGCACCGTCTGCGACCACGCGACCACGCGACTGAGACGTGGTCGCAGGAGAATAATGATATGTGGTTTAGTCGTAATAATATCCTAGGCTTTAATTATCAGTGAGTTTGTGTGTCACAAGGCATGAACGACGTACTAATGGGAATGAATTCCCTCAAGTGAACTAGAACGTACTATTCAGTTATACTCGTTCCTAATAGAACACTAGTTCAGTAGTTCATTCAGGTCCCTAAGTCTGTATGACGTAAAAGTACTCGCTATTTTCTACGTCATAAGGTTTAAAATCGGACAGACGTACTAAAATAATAAAAAGTACTGTTTGATGAACGCGTTTTGTATGTTTCCTTTAGTAATCTAGTACAGTAGTAAATTTTAGAAGAGCGCGGTAATATTAGTACTAATGGTACTAGAAGTCCGAACTAGTTCATTAGTACTAATATTCCCACACACACATACACACACACACACACACACACACAGACACACACACACACACACACACACACACACACACACACACGCACACACCCGAATACTAAACATGCATTCTACTCCATACATTAATACCACTATATGGTACTTTAAATTCTATTGTACCTTTCCATTATGTACCTGTTTAAATAGATACTTAAGGTAGTTAAAATATTTTTTGTTTGGCTCTTTACTTTTCGGAGGAGGGCGCTAATATTCGCGACACAGTTTTTTCAAACTTCTGCGGATATTACCGTTCTTTCAAGTTTTTGTATGTTGTTTTTGACCCAAATAAATAAATTTTTGATTTTTTTTTTGAGTACGATTGTACTAGAACAGAGCGTTCTCTTTACTGACCAAGCAAGAACAAGCCTATGTGTCAGTCATGCAGTGATTTTCATGTAGGGGAGGTACCCCGACAAAATATTATTCCCAACTTTGCCCGTGTTACTCATAGTATGCATTACTATGAAATCAGCAAAATACCTAGCTTTAACCTACAAGTAAAACGGCACAGATTAAAAAAGGCGGCTACACAGACGTAGCGAAACTACAAGAAAGAGTCTCATTAGAACAGATTAAAAAAGGCGGACGTAGTGAACTCTAAAAGAAAGAGTCTCATTAGAAAAGGTGGTTTACTTAGACCTTTGTAGATTGACTTTTGAATCCTGATTTCCATAACAAATTGTTATTACAAAGAAAATAAAATCTAAATGTTTTCAAGAAGGTGTATATAATTGGTGCCTTGGTTTAGTGGACATGGCTTAATGAAGACCTTTGTAGATAGACCTTGGTTAAATGATGACCTTTGTTGATAGATCTTGGTTAAATGATGACCTTTGTTGATAGATCTTGGTTAAATGATGACCTTTGTTGATAGATCTTGGTTTAATTAAGACCTTTATAAATAGACTTGACTTTTGAATCCTGTTTTTCATGATAAATTGTGGTAACAAAGCAAATAAGATCTAAAAGTTTTCAATAAGGTGTATATGATTGCTGCCTTGGTTTAGTGGCCATGACTGAAACTGTGTTGAACTCGAGTTAAGACCACCTTTCGTAATGAGAAAGGTTCCTTGAAGACTTAGGAACCTGAATAATGATATAAACACTATTTTGCGTGACTATCCCTCACCTAAAACTCAAAAAAGTAATTTGATATTCATAAGGTGTTGATGTGAATAAATTTACTTCACACCTGCAAGTGTACGGACGTAATGCCTTGAGGCATTTTAAAAAATCAATTTCTGATCAATATTTACAGCTAATGAGTTTTTGAAAGTCATTTTTACGAAGCCCTCAGGCTTTTTATGTTGAAATTACCCAGAATAAGCCGTTAGTGCACTATACCTCTAAAAAGTGTTGAGTGTCAAAATGACTGAAGAAGTTTCTTGTTTGGGTTTTTGTGGTTAATACAGTGATTTTTTTTTATTGTTGGGAAGGTTTATAAAAGCTCAGTCAGTGGGTTTCCTTGTGAAAAAGTGTATGTGAGAAAAAGTTTTTTTTTCCAGTGCGTCAACGATTGATGTCCGTAACCATATTTTTTTATAATTTGCGAGGCTGAAGCCAAAATTAAGCTTTACAATTTTTTATAGCATAATCTTATTAATTGTATTTGTAAGTTTGTTTGATTGTTGTAATTGTTTTTAAAACAGGGTTAACAACATTTTCTACAATAATTAAAATTAACTTTAAAATAACACAGCTCACACCAGAGATCTGGCTCTTATCTGGGTCAACGCATTAGCATTGCCATTCAGCGTGGCAATGCGGCCAGTATTTTGGGAACGCTTCCGTCTGGTAGTGATCTGGATCAGTTGAGCTATCTATAGATCGTTTGTAACGGTCTTTAGGTGGCTAGCTGTTTCATCTGTATTTTTTGTATATACCTACTTGTAAATATTTGTATAAATAAATGTCTTAAAATAACACATGCGAAGAAGTTATAGTATTTTTTTAGGCTGATAGGTTTTAACCAAAAACATATATAATGATGTCATTTAAAAAACTAACTCATTGTTTTGATAGAGAATCTGGTAGTTTAATATTTAAGAAAAGTAATAGATTGATCGAGGAAATTACAAAAACATATGTATAATACAAAAGAACGTGATATCATTGGGTTAAATTTAATATCAACAAACATTATATAATATTATAGTAAATATAATATTACTCGTACACCGCCGTATTTTGGTTCCATTTTATCCTGTCCATCCAAAGGTTGTCTGGAAGAGATCACTTTTAATATATATTTATGTATATAAGTATGAATTATTTTAATTTATGTTTATATTTTACTTCTATCTAAAGAAGCTAGTTATTAAATTTAATAAAATTTCCTCTTAATCTGGTAATCAGATCGAACTTAATCTGGTAAAAAAATCAAACGCCCGCCCCACTCTTCATTACACAAAGGAAGAAAATGCTAATTAGCATTAAGTTCGCCTATGTACTTGTTGTATCTTTTTTATTCCAAAAACTATCGTGAACTTGACTATTCATATTGTAAAAACGGGAATTTTCACGTACTGCACTATCGGTGAAGGCACCGACTAAGTTTCGACTCATTCCGAGAGTCTTCATCAGGGTGAGCGCCGTGCACTACGTATCTACTACATAAAGCATTTCCTATCTTTTTTTCTTTATTATTCATAATAAAGTTTACAATTACATGGTTATGATAAGTAGATACACCTAAAAAACCTTATAGTGGTTTGTCTAAGATACATTTGCAGAGTCGAAGTATTCACGCCATTGAATGAAACAGCTGGATCTATTTATCTATCTAGTTCAAACCAACTACAGTCCAAACTAAAATCTCAATTAAAACAACTAGCCAGTCATTTCAGCGATTACTATCCTATTAATTAGATTGCTGGATCGTAGCTATTCATTTGCTATCACAATCTGATTCAACGGAAATTGACGGAGGGTCGCGAAATTAGAAATTACGTTACATAAATTATATTGTTTTGTTTGTCCAGTGGAACACTAAAATAGGTCGGGAAAGAGTTAGTGGGTATGTGATAGGGTTCTGTGGGTGATTTAATTGTACAAAATTCTGTTTTTTATGACAAGTCTAGCTAGATAAATGTAACAAAGTAGGGTGTTGTTATAAACGCGAAAGTTTGTGAGGATGGATGTTTGTTACTCTTTCACGCAAAAACTACTGATAGGATTTTGATGAAACTTAACAGTAATATACCTTATACATCAGAATAACACATAGGCTACTTATTATCCGGGTATCTCGCGGGCGAAGCCGTGGGCAGAAGCTAGTCGTAGTAGTATAAATGCACATATTATATCGAAAAGATCAGTGATTTCTTTCATCTACATCAACTCTCAGAAAAATTGCACTGCTGGACATATCTACTAAAGAGTAGATACCATTCGGGTCTAACGGGTGGAAGGGTCTTCCTGCGCTGCGTCGTTCAGCTCTCTTTATAGTAAATTATAATTCGTATTTTTATGAGTGTTTGCTATTGTGGCTTTCAAAATTGTGAGTAGTACCCATAATCATATTTGATGTTCCTATTAAAACTCTAAATATTTATTAAAACGTCAAAATATTTATTAAAACGTCCAAATATTTTGAAATACCTAGGAATATGGGTGACTTGGGTTTTTGTATTTTAAAACTAAGCATGAATATAATTTTGACACTATTTTACATTGAACAGATGTTCGATTTAATTCATACTTCAATCGCCTTCGAAAAATATTTGTTTAAATAGACCTAAGAAAAGACAAAATTTATTATATCTATTGATATGACAATTATTTTTTACTGTAAAGGAGATTTTTGTTAAAGTTATTAATATTTTGGAAACGCAATAAAAACACGATTGAAATCACGATGATGATTCGAATTATTCGTTTTTATGGTAGTTTGTTTTATCAAAGAACCCTAAAATATCCCTTCGTACCAATTACAAGCTAATAGGTACCTATCACAGTGAACGACAACGTTTGAACAAGTTTTTTGTAACAAACCTCATATTTTAAGCTCTATTCCAGTTAATGCCACTCAAGTAATTTGAGTTGGTTAATTATAAAGACATTAAAATAGAAGCATATTACTAAATGTATTATTATAACCACTTTTGTACGTAATTATGCAAACAAAGGCTATATTTTTAAGTTGGAGAATTAACGTGTTTGTATAAACGGGTCTGGGTACAGTTACGAAGGCAAGTGTTAAGATACATACTAAGTAAGTGCTACCAAATAAAGGACAGGAAAACCTAGAATAAGAAAGTAATACATCGTTTTCATAAGTTTCAATTAAGTCAGTAAAATTATATCGGAAATATCTATACCTAAATGTTTTCGAGCTAAACCGCTGAGCCGTTTGTCATGAAATTTGATATGGACTTAGTTTGAAGCCTGGAGACGGTCATACGCTACTTTTATCAACATACCACGCGGGTGTAGCCGCGGGTAGAACCTAGGTAGTTAATAAAAGTAAAGTTTGTTTGAATTGGTTTTGTTTATAAAAAAATAACCTAAAAACATAATTTACCAAATATTACTTTTCTCATCTCAGAAATACCTACTATTTTAATTCGAGCATTGTCAGAATCATTTTTGCTACTTTCCAGTGCTAAGAGATTACCGTAGCTACTTCATAGATCTTACGAGTACAATGCTTATAAGCTTACCTTTAGATTTTTATGAGTACGGGTACTAAATCACTGTACTTTCTAGTACTTATCTAAAGCACGTTTTAAAAATACTAAAATTATATGAACACTTCTCTACTCGCCAGTACCACGTCAAGCCACGGCGCATCAATCAAGCAACGCCCTCTGCACACGAGACATTTCGTGACGGCCTGTATATGTTCGCCCTTACACTGACAGGTCGTGCGCATTTGATCAGTGTAAACTGATCCTCTGTAAAGGTCTTTTTAATTTGCTGTATGTAATGAATGTAAACATGTTGAAATAACTGTTGATTATATTCTGACTAGCTAGAAGACCGCGGCTTCATCGCCCTTCTTTCCTAGTTTAGTCGCGAGGAACAAGCAGTTAGTAAAATTGACGTTTCCAAGTAGCTTATGATTTTAATGAATAAATGGATTTTGACTTTGACTGTGATATTAAAGTATTTTCATTCATTTATTCTCAGTTTCAGTTTTAAAAGTTTTGCTTATTGTTTAGCCTGTTAAGAACATAATAGGTTCGTCGTGTGAAGCCTATTTTCGTGAACGTCTGCGAATTGTAGCTTAGAGAATTTTCGAATCCACATTTCTGATTGGAATGGTTTTCAAGTAAAAATTGCACAGATACTGTCGCAACAGAAATCTCGGAATCAGAACGAGACAGAGAGACATATCTCATTACGGATATTGTTAGGAGGAAGTGAGATAGCGAGGGATGCAATGTTCATTAAAGCGGGTCAGTAGGGGGTTCCCACCCTCGGGCCATCTCGTGGTCGTCTTTTTAATTTGCTCTCGAATTTCAGGGCTGTGTTTTACGTGGATATTGTGTTTTCCGGATTTTGAAAGAATGAATGAAAATACTTTATTATATACCATAACACAACTTAATTAAACTAAAACTTTGATGTTGGCTATGGCAGTTAAACATTACATTAAACAATTAAAATAGAGATAGAAAATTACTACTGTTTTCTGTCGATTTCGCTGACGTTTATATCTAATATAGTATATAGCACTTTATCTAATATACCACAAATTAATATACCACGACGGCGTTCGACGGTGATCTCCATATGGGCCGTGTTCGGCTAGTGTGTGGTACCCCGATTTCAGATACGGAGGTCATGGGTGCGAGCCTGGTCGTGTACAAATTGATTATTTCATTCAAAAAACAAGTACTCAAAACGGTGAAGGAAACCCAAAAATCGTGGGAAATCGACATGTCATAGAATAAAAAAAAACGATTGTGCATCACTTTGTGTTCCAATAAGTGGCTAAGCGACATGTTCCAAATGTAATGTTTGGATGTGCCCTTAATTGGTATTGGGTAGCTGAGGATATCAATCATGGGAGATACAATCGTCAGAGTATCTGTTTGTTTTGTTTTTTGATGGCTATGTATATCAATTCTTCATTCTCCAGACTTGCTCATGCCCTTGGACTACATTACTCTCGTATTTTTTATTACATGCTCCGCTAACCACTCGAATCAAAATCAAATCAATATATCTTATTGGAACAGTTACATGTGATTGAAAACAAAGTTAAAAACGATGATACTCGCAGAAGTAAAAATACTATGTGGCAAGCATGCCCTCCCCTTACAAGGTTCCACAAAAACAGATTAACGTGTAAGTAGGTGGGTAAACAAAATTACTATAGCAAAAAATCCGCTCCACAAGGTTTTCTGAAATATATCGCTTTTAAGCGATACTAATTTTATTTATATTATGTTTTTGTTTATTTTGTTATCTTGTGGTGTAAAATATCTTTTACATCACCAGATTTGTTATCTCTTAGATGCCGGTACCTACACCCTATAAAAGCTTATAGCAATAATAATAAAACGGACAGAAGCAGAACTGTGACGAATAGCCACACACTATACCCAAGAATTAAATTGAAGTACGAACAGTCTTTCGAACAGTTATTCTTTGTTGAAAAGAGACTGAAAAAAGAAAATAATTTTCATTTATTTTCCTGGCAACCCTGGATCTCAAGATGGCATCGCCGGCAGCAGCGTCTTATCAACGAATTAATTCTAGACTAACGAAGACCGGGGGCCACCCCGCGATTAACACAACCACCCCTCAAGCGAGGAGCGAACAACATTTAGAACTGACTGTGATAGCATTTTTTAAACTTTCACGATCAGTAAACATAAGAAAATGCACTTGAGGTACAGAGTAGGCTGGTAAAATGGCAGGAAAAATTGGAGAGTGTCGGACTGAAGATCAGCAGAACGAAAACTGAACATCTGTTTTGCGACTTCGGTGGGCCTTCCAATTTCACTCCTATTGCCTTAGATGGTGTATCCCTACCAGTTTACTCCGACTTTCGGTACCTCGGTTCATTAATCCAGGACGATGGCGAGATAGACCGGGATGTGAGGAACAGAATAAATGCGGGATGGATGATATGGCGACAGGTTACAGGAACTACATGTGATCCACGAATGCCCCTTAGGCTCAAAGGAAAAATTATAAAACGATCATAAGACCTGTCGTATTGTATGGATCGGAGTGTTGGGCAACCAAAGGGATTGATGAAAGAAGAGTGCACGCAGCTGAGATGCGAATGTTGAGATGGATGTGTGGAGTTACGAGAATGGACAAAATAAGGAATGAGTATATCAGGGGAAGTTTGAAAGTAGCACCCGTGACGGAAAAGTTGAGGAGTAATAGGTTAGGATGGTATGGGTATGTCATGGGGAGTGAAGAATGTTACATTACGAGAAGAGTGTTAAATATGAATGTGGATGGAAATAAAAGCAGAGGTAGGCCAAAGAAAAGATTGTGTCAAGAATGATTAAGAAAGGAGTGAGTACTGAGATGACGGCTGATAGAGGAGAGTGGAAGAAGAAAGCATGTTGTGCCGACCCCACGTAATGTGGGATAAGGACAAGAAGATGATGATCAGTAAACATAATAGATCATTGACTATTCTTGTTCTGATTTTGAAATCATTAAATTCAGAAGAAGTGCAGGACCATGGAAAACATAATTAATGGTAGGTATTTAGATTTTTTAAATTTTTGTTCTAAAGAGACAAGACGCGTTTCAGAGTGAGAGCATCGCGATCATTCATCGTGATAAAGACTCCTGGAATGAGTCGAAACAATGTCGATGCCCTTAGAACTTTAAGCCTTATATAGTTTGTCAAAAACGGTTTGTGTCTGCGACGATTCTATGGAGTTGCGAACTCTCTGGTCCAAGGTCCGAGCGGGTGGCATATTAAGACGAAGTTGGAAGTAAAAAAAGGCGAAAAAGAGTTTTATATTCTCTCTCGAATGGAAAGAAATAGAAAAAACCTTTCTCATTTAGCCCACCAGTGCGGCTTGGGGTGTCGTCGTGAACAGACTCCAGCTTAAAGTTTAATTTTAAACTTTTTAGTACGTTGGAATTGATGAAATTGAAGTTTAAAGTTCGGAGGTATGTGGCTATAAAGTTTTTAAGTGTTTGAAAGTGTCAGTGGAAACTGCAAAGGTGGTTCATGGATCATGTTTCAATGATAAAACGCCGCTGGCCAACCCTAGCCTAGCATTGGCTGTCTTTGAGCAGGAATACAGCTGATCAAAGATTTGTCTCCCGTAAGTGAACTTTATGATCTTCATTATTAAAAATAAGATAATAAATACATTTATTCATACAACTATATACAAGGAGGTATATATATAAAATACAGATGAAACGGCTAGCTATCTAGAATAAGTAAGTTCAGTATAAAGTACGATCAATCTTGATACCGGTGTTAATAAGCCGTCGGAAAAAAACCGACGTGATTACTAAAAAATTGGGACTGTAGGGAAACTGAGGAACAGTTGTAAATCACACTAACGGTGATTAGATCTAGGCTTTGACAGTGATGAAAGTTCCTTAACCTCAGCAAGCAGTGGTCAAAATGGATTGTTTTACTGTCTTTGATTTGTGTTACTTCTAAGTAAAGATAGAGATATATGTTCTATAAAGAATTATAAGAAAAACGAAGCGTCATCGTTTTACGGTTTAAAATCTTGTTGAAACTTTAAACAAAGAACTGACGTTTTGATTTCTGTTGAAAAAAAAATAGGTTTGCAATGTTTTCCAACAGAAAAACACAGATTGTTTGCAAACAAATAAAACTGTTTCTATGGCTTCGTTTATTTCCGTATCCTTTCATGCCTGTAAAGTATAAGTACCGAACAATTAACAAGTCGGCGTGTTTGTTTGCGAAACGTGATGTGTACGTGATGTTTTTCATCGTAAAAGAAGCCGCGCGCAAGCGGTTGTTTTGGTTCTTTCACACTGCTACCAATCCTACTAATATTATAAACGCGAAAGTTTGTGAGGATGGATGTTTGTTCCTCTTTCACGCAAAAACTACTAAACGGATTTTGAAGAAACTTTACAGTAATATAACTTATCCATTCAGAATTAACACATAGGCTACTTTTTATCCGGGTACAACGCGGGCGAAGCCGTGGGCAGAAGCTAGTTGTAAATAAAGTAGAGTTAGTAGAGCTTCTTGTGGAAGTGCAGAGTTCGTTCAAAAATCAAAACGTTCAGCTGATAAACACAGTTCCAATAACAACCTTTTCTTAAAAAGACATTAAAAGAAATTCAAATGATAACAAACTAAACATTTTCAACAATTTTCTTTCGCGTTTCGTTTTCGAAATTTGATGAATCGAGGCATGGTGGGCGGGCGAGTAGCTGACTGAGACACAAGAGGTGGAGTTTGATTCTTGCTGCGGGACAAATGCTTACATGATCTGGGACTGGGTGTTGTTCTAAAATTAGTTTAAAAAAATAGTAGAATAGTAAATAGTAGGATTGTTATTGACGACCTCTGTGGCGCAGTGGGCGAAGGTTCGCCCAGACGCAGAATGTTGCGGGTTCAATTCCCGCCACGGGACAAATGTTTGTATCTGCAAATATTTGTCTCAGGTCTGGGTGTTTTCTATGTATATTATGTATGTATTTACAAAAAAATATGTATATAAGTAGTATATCAGTTATGTTGTTCCCATAATACAAGCACTGTTTAGTTTGGGGCTAGATGATGCTGTGTGAAAATGTCCAGCATTATTTATTTATTATTTATTTATAAGTAGAGCTATTAGTGAAAGAGCTCGTCCAGGGAAGTACTTCAACCATATCTGTTTCTACCGACAAGAAGTAATGCTCCCATTACTCCTGTGTTACGCTTTGAAGGGTATGAGTACCGGTGAAATTACAAGGCATGAGATTTTTCACCCGTTGTGTTTCAGAGTCGACAACGCGCAAGTGATAATGGTTTTACAAGCGTTCATAATATGTTACTTAGGTAAATATGTACTG
The DNA here is from genome assembly GCA_958496245.1 of Perizoma flavofasciatum. Lineage (NCBI taxonomy): Eukaryota > Metazoa > Arthropoda > Insecta > Lepidoptera > Geometridae > Perizoma > Perizoma flavofasciatum. The sequence goes on from OY292431.1 coordinate 10,338,166, forward strand.
TACAATCATCTTACAGAATAAATAGGACATAATATTTTTAGATCTCGGTGGCGCGGTGGGTGTGTGCAGGCTGCGACGCAAGAGGTGCGAGTTCAATGCCGCTGCGTGATAAATATTTGTATGTTCTGCAGATATTTGTTTCAGGTGATACAGGGAATCCTAGTGTATGGTCAGGGCGAGATAGGTATGTGTCTATTAGATGTTTATTAACTATTACTTATCTATTTCTGTTTATAACATGGCTTAGTAGGTACAATGGGCGGACTTATAGATTCTATCCTACTCATATTATAAAATATTATAAACGCGAAAGTTTATGAGGATGGATGTTTGTTAAGAGTCACGCAAAAACTACTGAACGGATTTTGATGAAACTTTAGAAATATAGCTTATACATTAGTATAACACATAGGTTACTTTTTATCCGTGTACCACGCGGGCGAAGCCGTGGGCATAAGCTAGTATTATAAACGTGAAAGTTTGTGAGGATGGATGTCTTGCACGCAAATACTACTGTATGAATTTGTTGAAACTTTACAATATACATAGGTTACTTTTTATCCGGGTACCACGCAGGCAAAGCCATGGACAGAAGCTAGTATCTACATAACGTTATTTCTACAAGGCTCTTTAGCGATAGACAGTTCTTTGCCTAGTTGCCAGGTCTTAGAAATCCAAAAGAACTAATCAAAATTACCTATTGATACCCATTGCATTTTTCTGAAATCAATAGCTCCCCACATTCCATATCCAGAAGGTTTATTAAAAAAAGGCACTTGAAACAATAATCCGGTCGAGATCGGAAGGGTCACATACAAGTAAAAAAGTTCCTACAGCATGGAACCTTCGTTATCCCTAAAGTCTACAGGCGGAAAATTCCATTTCGATAGGCAATGTTGCAGGGTTACCAGCTGAGGTGGTTAGAGTTCACCCCTGTTTTTGGGAAAATATGTTTATCCCGAGTCAAAAGCAATTGTTATTCGCTTCTCGTAGCGCACGAATTATATCGCTTCACTTTTCTGGTCCAAAGTTTTATTTGTGATAAACTTTGCCCCAGATTATATAATCGAAATGGTTATGGACGATGGCAGCAAATTTAACAATGAAGGTTGACTGCGAGTGTTGTGGAAGAAATATCTTTAGAAATTAATTAAACTGCTAAATAGGTATAGGTAAAGTGGCCTTATGCTCTGCCGGTTGATTCAACTTTGCCTGAAGTCACTGAAACTCCGTTACTTTACGTGATTGTGTAATTAATTTTCCCAATTTCCCAGCATGTTTCAAGAGACAGGTTTTCTCTGAAATCAGTAATGCCTCACACGTCCCGTTATTTACGAGATCTAGAACCATAGATATTTAAGTGAATCATACTCTTTTATTTTAACTTATATGTGTCAGTGACTACAGGTAAAATTGGGATAGATTGGCAAAGAATAGGCATTTGAGGGTACACATGTAGTAAAGCTTTTTAAGGAACATTATTTCACAGTTGGGAACCCTGTTCAGTGGACGCTGGGTTCCCGCTACCTCACAAATACCGGCTTAATATGCATTAAGGGTATTCCCGAATTTTCTCCAGTAAAAATGTATGAGGCCAACCCGACCGTGACGTATAAGTGGATTATATCACCCTTCACTCTCTCTCATAGAGTCTCGTCTCGTTCCCCCAAATCCTGAAACGCTGGGAAAAGTTAATGTGGAAAGCGATTCTTTTTAACCGACTTCTTAAAAGGAGGAGGTTCTCTAATCTGTTTTTTTATGTTTGTTATATCTATCTTGGGCTTCCAATATTGAAGCAAGGAGTAGGTATATAATAAGGGCTTAGTAGATTACTAACCAACTTCAGTACCAAAACTAGAGCTGAGTGGTCACTAATGTCAAGAAATAAGCCATTCTTTACACAAAATATGATGTATTACCTGCCAAGATTATGTGTTTTATTTTATGCGCCATGATTACGGTAAGCAGTCTGCGTAAATGTTACTGGCAGACATATTATCATTTATACATCCTCTTTCTCACTAATGAATTGAAATTGATAGGAACCTAAAAGTTTATTTCATCCTACTAATTATACAAATCAAAGTTTGGACATTTGTTGCTAATAATCTACGTAACGGTTGAACCAATTTGGATAAAATTGATAACAGGCATAGTTTGTTACCTAGAATAGAATACATAGTTTATCTACCCCACTTTATATCTGGGTACCACGCGGGGCAGAGGTTAGTATAGGAATTAAATCAAATTTTGTGAGTTTCCTGATCTGAGTGATTTTCGTTAGATACAGACTTAGGTGCTATCGTTATTTTAAAGAAACTTCTTGGCTATAAATAAAAGCTGATTTGTATTTAAATTATTAAGCAAGGCCTTAATTTACATTAATATTATGGAGGCAAATTTTGTTAGTGTGGGCGTGCATTTGTTAGCATCTTGTTCATAAATTAACGCAATGTGATTTACTGACTCTGCTTTGGCACTTAGTCATGTTGTTGCAACTTCTAATAGATTACTCGAGCAGCATTACCGGCGTAAAGTGAATTTACGCCGGTTCCATGCGCGACCAAGCCTAGAATATTCAGGCAACAAACTATGTTTGTTTTTTGATGATCCTTCATTTATGAATTAAAGCTGAAGGCGAACTATTTGAGTTCACCTCAAAATTTGTCTTGAAATTCAACTGACTTTAAAATTGAATAAGTCGATATCCATACTAACGTAGCTTCTACATCTCCGTTGCGGAGACAAAGCCATGATGTAAGCATATTTTTCTGCTGACAAGAGTTCGTTCAGAAATCAATAAGTTCAGCAGATAAGCACAGATTGTATAATTATCTTTACTAAGACATTAAAAGTAATTCAGAGTATAAAAAGCGAAAATATTTCCCAACAACTTTCTTTCACGATTTGTTTTTGAAATTTGACAAACTCGATAGTGTGGTGGGCGGGCGAGTAGCTGACTGAGACATAAGAGGTGGGGTTTGATTATTGCTGTGAGACAAACGTTTACATGATCTGGATCTGGCTGTTGTGGTACCAAGTTCTAAAAGTAGTTTTAGCATTTTATTAGTAGAGCTCCTAGTGAATGAGCACTTCCGGGGAAGTACTACCACCGCCAAGCAGTAATGATTGCATTGCTGTGTTCTGGTATGAAGGTGCTACTAAAATTACAGGTACATGAGAATTTTCACCCTTTGTTTCAGGGTCGGCAACACGCTAATGTTACCTGCGGTGTTGTGTAACGCCCCCCTACATAACTCCCCCTAATAACAAACTTTCCTACCTATTAATAACCTATAAATTTATCTATAAATAAATTAATAAACGTTAATATAGTACCTTTATGTTATTTACTTTAAAAACAAACTTCCTACCAGAATGTCTAATATTCTGGAGTTCTATGCAACCGCTGATTCGATCTGTTGCAACGTATCCATACTAGATGGCGTCAATCACAATGTCGTACCGATTTATATCAATAATGTGATTCTGCTCTGAAATAATATTTATGCAGTGTACGGGCACATTTCGACCGTTACAGTTGCGAGAATCCATAGGCTACGGTAACCGTTTCCAACAGATGAGCTTTGAGCTTGACTTTGACTTTGCATATTTGTCATTTTAGTTTAAAAAAAATGTTCCTGATTCCCACGATACAGGGAATATTAGTGTGAAAGCATGTCAATTAAAAAGTCAAAATATTTTATTCAAAATTACAAGTTACGTAAAGTAAATGGGTTGGGATCTCTTTAGTTAAGTTTAACTGAACCACTATTAAAAAATTTCCTTCTTTTCTGTGGTTCGTACATGGTAACACTTGTAATCTACTATAATTATACAGACTTATGCTATAATAAAACCTAATTTTAAGGTAGGATGCAGAGAACGCAAAGTTAAATTGGGCATAAAATCACTCAAATTGAACACAATTACTGCAAGAACTGTTAGATACATAGGTAATGTTATGTTTGCCATCTTTTATTTCATACCTTAAGGGCTAGATTGCAACCGGCGCGCCGTCCAAATGAAATTTAAATGAAATAACGCATAAAAGAAAGAAAAAATACAAAATGGCGGAACATCTGTACCGGGAACGAATTGCGAGAAAGAAAATTTTATTGCAGACAGCTGGAAAAGCTGATCGTTATTAGAAAAAATATTATGTGAATATTAGTTATTTGGTTAGTTTTTAACATCAACAGTTAGCCTATAGTTTCAGCCCCAAACTGAGCAGAGCTTGTATTATGGGAACTACATGACTGAATACTACTTATATACATTTTTTTTGTAAATACATACATATTATACATAGAGAACGTATTATACCTAACTTCGCCGATCGAGCCAACTTTGCCTGAAACATGAAGTCACTGACTTTTACCTACTTTAAGTAATAGTTTCAGTGACTTTCCCAACTTCCCGAATTAGCCAAGTTTTGAAGTCACTGAAACTATTGCGAACCTCGATGGCACTGCGAGCGAGTAGCTGAGACTGAAGAGGTGGATAGATTCCCGCCGCGGGACAAAACGTTTATTATGTTCTACAGATATTTTTGGTACAAGTAGTTCCCAACTCAAGACAAGGGATCCTAGTGTGGAGTTCGAACTATGTATAATGATATCCTACTACTAATATAAATGCGAAAGTTTGTTAGAATGGATGTTTGTTACTCTTTCACGCAAAAAACTACTGAACGGATATTGATGAAACTTTACAGTAATATAGCTTATACATCAGATTAACACAGAAGCTACTTTTAATCCGGGTACTACGCGGGCGAAGCCGTGGGCAACACAGCATCATCTAGCTCCAAACTAAGCGGAGCTTGTATTATGGGAACTACACGACTGATATACTACAGATATATACTTTTTTGTAAATATATACATTATCATTGTATGTGATTGTTAGGTGTTTTTAGGGTTCCATGCCTAAAAAGGAAAAATAAACCATTATAGGATCACTTCGTTGTCTGTCCGTCTGTCAAGACCCTTTATCTCAGAAATTCGTGAAGGTATCAAGTTGAAATTAATATCAAATACGATGGTTTGCGGTCTATTGGAACTGTAAAAATATCAAGTTTCTACGTCAACGCAATAAAAAAATACAGCCATTTTTGCCTTATATTTGGACTCTCGCAAAGTAAATCAAAACCTATAAGGTACTTCCCATAGAACAAGAATAATAAAATGTGGTAAAAAGCAAAATCTCACACGTAAAGGAAAAAGTCCGAAAATTTATATTTTGTAGTTTTATCACATTTAATAATATTTTTTCGATTATAAACTTATTTTTGCAGTGAACAATTGACCGTGACGTATATCGATGTATGGGCGAAAATTTAGGCAACTGCAAAGATAAGTTTGTCTTTCAACCCGACTTATATTTTTTTAGCAATGTTTACTGCTTTCATAATTGATGAACTCGAAGTAATGCTAATTTTGTTAATGCCAGATTCGCACTTGTCCGGTTTTCTTTTCTTTTATGGAGTATCGATGACACTGTACGTCCCTATAGATATTGTTTGTGGTGGAAGACCATTAAAAATGATCACCCATTCAACATCATTGCCTATAATTAACAGGTATTAATATAATGTAGTAAAGTATTAATTAATGAACATATATTCTCTAGCCATAAGCTTCAATCTTAACGGCTATGGAGAAAGGTCGTTTAGGCGAAAGGGCACATAAAGGTCAAATCCATAATTTACTTATATTCTTAGCAAAGATCATATCTACAGGGTGCCCAGGTATACTATTATTGTATTATGGGGTGATTCACATGAAATTTAACAAGTTTTCTGTAAAATAAAATGTCGAGTTTCCAAAACTAGCTTAAATAACCAGATTGAAATAATTAAGAAGAGAGATATCTTTATGATAATTCTTTACTGATAATGTATTCTCAGTAAATTAGTCTGCAATATAGTAATTTCAAATTATCTACTTGCTGCTTATGTAAGTAGGTAGGGACGCATATATTGTTTTCTAAATGCCTCAAAAACGATCCGTTTACCATACAATAGTGAATTTAAAGTATGCTTTATTGGCTAATCATTATAGAAACTGCATAAGTAAGCTCCTACTCGCATAGGAATATCGATTAAAATTTGCCTTTTTAGGAAATGGTAATAGTTGAAACGAATCAAAAAAGATAGGATCAAAGTAGTAATGAGCCTACCTAGTGCTTTGTAGGTATGTATACATAATGCCGATGCCCTCTTTTTTGTGAAAAGGTGAGATTTACGTTTAATCGTGAGCAGTTCTTTTTAAATTTAGCTAGGAAATGACTTTAATAAAAAAGTGCCTAGATTTGGCTTTCAATAAAGTTAACATTAATCTACAACGCAGAATAACTGTTTATAAAAACATGTTTCTTTTGACAACGTATGCATGTCATGATTTAAAATATAAATTTAGAACAAGTGGGTAAATTAGAGGACAGGTAAAGATCACAAATGGTGCGAATATGTATAAAGTAAGGATGTATACATTCAAGAATTTTCTCGAAGAAAAGAATTCGCGATAAGCCCGCCCCGCCCACACATGCACACTATTGGCGAGGATATCGGGGAAAACCGGGAATTGGGGGAAAGAGGAAAGAGTTGGGGGCGTGAGACGATCACGTATGAGATGTTTTATTGAGCTTACGTGAATTTATACCCGAGACACATGGAATCCGTGTGGGGTAAGAGGTTGTTTAGTTTTTTCTAAAACGGCTTATCCGATTCTTATGTGCTTTATCAAATCATGACAGCGAATCATTTTCTATTCTTCAAATTGATATAAGTTAGTTTTAAATAAACAATATAAGTAAAATAAGTTATATTTTTACAATGAAGTCAATTCTTTATATAATTTTTAATATTTAAAAAATACAAAACAGCTAGCTATCTAAAGATCGTCGCAAACGATCTATAGATAGCTCAACTGATCCAGATCACTACCAGACGGAAGCGTTTTCAAAATACTAGCCGCATTGCCACGCTGAATTGCCATTCAGCGTTGCCATGCTAATAATGCCATGCGTTGACCCAGATAAGAGCCACCTCGCGTCGCTTCGATAATAATAATAATAATATTTTAACATAAAAAAGTTTTCAAATTGGTCACATACTTTTTTTTGATATAAGCACTAGTCCTGACCGTATGACACAGAGAATCCTAGTGATTCTCTGTGTCATGGGTATCAAGAACTATAGAATCAATATCCAAAGTCGGCTATAACTCAGTTCAACAGTGGTATCAATTCTCTTATGCACCAACTAAACTTAATTTAAACTGTCGCTCTCTTTTAAAAAAGTGCACGCAAGAAAGAGATGGAAAGAATGTTACCCCTTATCAAAGTAGTTCGCTCTTCTTCGTATTTATAGTCGGTCATGTTTTGAAATCACGACAAAACTTGTATGGAAAACTTCAATCAATCAATCAATCGGCAACTACGTTTTTTTTCTTTGAGCTGCGGGTAAGGGCGCCTAGCTGGCACTATTTGCCCTAGCTTCATCTCTGGAGGCAAAAACCTTCCAGGCCACGGGGAGTTGCCCAGCCTTCCTGGCTTCAGGTATTCCATCTATGTGTGGCTGTTGTGTTGGACTCACAGTGGCGCTAATTTTCTACGAGGAATCTTTTGGTCCTGGATTTCACGAGGCAGAGGCCGCCAGGATCTTCAGATATCGGGAGGCCGTGCAATCCGTGCATGCAGTGGAAAACTTGAATCTGACTAATTTGACAGCACTACAATTGTTGCTATCTCTTTCTATTGTTACTGTTAGTAAAAGAGGGCGAAAGATAAAATTAAGTTAAGTTGATGTACAACAATATCCGCAATATGTACAATATTTTCCGCATCGTAGTGATAATGACAATAATCAAGAAAGTTTACCGCAGTTGAACTGACAACTGAAAGGCAGGGTATAAAAGGTCGAAGAAAGTGGAAAAAAGGCTTGACAATACTTAAACAAGAAAGTTTACCGCAGTTGTGTGAACTGACAACTGAAAGGCAGGGTATAAAAGGTCGAAGAAACAGGAAAAAAGGCTTTCATACTCAATAAGGAGGCCTAAGTATACAAAACAGGAGTGCAGGCTGGTTAGACGAAGACTATAATTTTACTAATAATTTTAATTATGTTAATTTAGGTTCGATTTTCGCTGCGGGCTTAATATTTGCGTTATCTACAGAATTTTTTTTTAGGTCTGGGTGTTGTGGTTCTTCCACAACACTTGGTACTCATAGTTCCTGATACCCAAGCCACAGGGAATCCTATTGGGTCAGGATGTATGTGACTGTTGCGCGTAATTTAATGAAATATTAATAATTTTTAACAAAATCTCGGCGCCTTTTCTGTTATATTTCTGTTATTATTATCCTATATTTCAGTTAACTTTAGCCTAAAACTTCATTCATCACGTCCGAGACTTCAAACTACCCAAACTTACTCATATATTATTTTTCCTTTGCTTTCATAAAGTATTTCAACAATAAAGTGTGGGAAATATATTGAAAACTTTCGTGACCCTAAATACAGGATCTTGTATCGTCAGGGCTATGTCACTGAGGGCCCGGTCAATACATTCACGGAAACTTGACAAAAACCTGACAACCATTCCCCTTTCGCCACCGCCATTGCCACTGCCATCGCCACCGCCATCGGCACTGCGTCAGTTTGAACTGACTTAAAAAACTGATGTACCTAATGATGTAGGTAGTGCTTAAATTAATAATCTGCAACTTAATTATTTTATTTTTATTATTATTTTTCTCTCCTTAGTGCGCTTTAATAAAAAACTCCAAAGAGTTATACAAAAATTGAAAATTAACAAATTTAAAAACGTAAATAAACAGAAACCTAATAAAGACACACTTAAAAATATCAGATTATTTATATGATAAAAACTCTTGGGATTGAAAATGCTCTATCTCGATAAAAAATATAGGTACCAAAAAAGATGTTTGTGTTTAATTTTTGTGTTCAAGGAGAAAAATAAATAGATTATCTTTCTTAATTTTTACTTAAAAACGGGATATTTACATGATTTGTGAGTTTGGATGTTTCCCGTTAGTTATATTTTCAATTGATGTTGTGTTAATAAACCAATAGCCACATAATGTATATTGTTTCTGTCGTCGGTCGGTGAAGTGAAACTTATGGCGATTCGAGGGATTAAATATAATCTATGCTCTTATGATATTGCGAAAGTTCAGGGCCTCCGAACTTTTACTGTAAGGCTGCCTTTGTTCTTTACTCCTTTAAACTTTATTTCTAAAACGTGTACATGAAACTTGTGAAACCGACACTTTATATCCCTTTTTAATGGAAAACATGACTGAGTAAACGCTTTCTATCAAAGTGCGCGACTTCTAGTTGCGCGACGGGCGAGCAGGATGAAAAGCTTTTTTTTTAATGCATAGATGAACTAGGTAATACTTACTGTACCTATTTTATTAAGTGGATATCAGTTAATAATAATAATAATAATGCTGGATATTTGCACAAAGCATCATCTAGCCCCAAAGTAAGCAGAGCATGTGTTACTAGGTACATGACTGATATATATCTTAATACATTTTTTTTGTAAATACATACATATTATACATAGAAAACACCCAGACCCGAGACAAATGAATGCAAATCATACAAACATTTGTCCTGCAGCGGCAATCCAACCCGCAACCTTTTGCATCTCGGCGGACCTTCGCCCACTGCACCACAGAGGTTGTCAAATAATAATAAAATTACATGCACTATTTTTCTAAAACCGAAGTATTTGTTTTTATTGTAAGTAAATTAAAAAGTTATTTATAATCTCAAAAGCTACACAAAGTAGGTACTTATATAGTAATAAAAAACAAATTATTGTTTATGTATATAATTAATTGAAGAAGTAACAAAAAAAATATCGTGATGAGATGGGATGAAGCCAGTCCACAGATCGCGGCGACACCACTGCCCACCGCAACCGAGCCGGTGTGCGCGGGCTTTTACTATATTATTTTTTCTATGATAGATTGGTTTACGATATTTTGCTTTTTATCGCGCTTATGTTAGTGTTACTAACAGTTAGTCTGACAAAGAATGTAATGAATCAAATCTTGGAAGTCAATTTCATACAACTTCTTATTGTCGTATCGAAATGAAACTTTGTATGTATATGTATTTCGGATGATAATACTATAATATTGTAAGATACCATGTTATAGTATTGGCATTTATAATATAGATAATAATCATCACTACTTCAACTGGCGATCTCTGAGAGCTTTGGCAGTGACCGTGACAAACTAACAAAGATATGGTACACTAGCCTCTGCCCACGGCTGCGCCCGCGTGGTTATTCGGATATAAAGTAGCCTATATGTTGTTCTGATGTACAAGCTATATTACTGTAAAGTTTGATCAAAATCCGTTCGATAGTTTTTGCGTAAAATAGTAACAAACATCCATCCTCACAAACTTTCACGTCTATAATAGTAGAAGGATTCAATCTATGTATAAACACCGTTATGTACACATTTACTTGACATCTTTTTCTTTCTGGCGCCATCTTCTCTCAAGGATTTCCATCCAAATCCTACTTACTCGAAGTGTCTCTTGGCTCAGCAGAAATGGATTTTTTCTGTATGTTGACGGAACAGTTTTGATACTGACAACATTGTCAAATCCTACTAATATTATAAACGCGAAAGTTTATGGGCATGGATGTTTGTTACTCCTTCACGCAAAAACTACTGAACCGATTTTTTCTGCATGTTGACAGAACAGTTTTGATACTGACAACAGTGTCAAATCCTACTAATATTATAAACGCGAAAGTTTGTGAGGATGGATGTTTGTTACTCTTTCACGCAAAAACAGTAATATAGCTTATACATCAGAATAACATATAGGCTACTTTTTATCAGAATACCATGCGGGCGAAGCCGTGGGCAGCAGCTAGTAAGATATAAAAATATATTAATTGAGAATAAATAGACTGTGCCCGCTAGAGTTTCGCAGATTTTTCATTTGAAAATTTAATAAACGATCTCAGTGGCGAGGCTGGCAATTAGCCTGTGAACCAAGAGGTGCGGGTTCGATTCCCGTTGCAAGATAAATGTTTGCATGTTCGGATCTGGGTGTTTTGGTATTACGGTACTCGTAGTTTCTGATACTAGTTGACTATGTAAATTATTAAATAAACATTTGGCACTTGCAATAGTTTATCACAGAAATTATCATTCCACGTGACTTACAGTTTACAAACCCATCGCCTTATTGGAACACTAACAGATACCATTATTCTTTGAACTTTTTTATGCCAAAAAATATCGTGAATTTGTTCATTCATATTCTAAAATGGTAATTTTCACGTAACTATCGGTGAAGGCACCGACTAAGTTTCGACTCATTCCGAGAGTCTTCATCGATAGTACGATACGTAAAAAAATCCGATTTACAATATGAATACTTTGAACTTTTGGTTAAAACTCATGAATTTAAATACCTAATGCGCTTATTTTGATTCGGACTTTTTTTATCTGTGACGGTTAAAAACGAGACAAGTACGAGTAGCTAGTTAGTCAGTACAACAATGAGCCATTTTCAGTGTAAACGGAAAACAAATCATGTTTTGTAATTTGAATCGATGCATTCGGCCTAGTGTCGGCAGCGAGCCAAAACGGTGTTTATCCACATTTGTAAAGCAAAATGATGCCATTACAGAACCAACGGTCAAACAAATACGTTGTTGATATCAAACAAAGTGGTGGTTGATTGAATCTGTCATACAGTATGTAATAACAACCCTGCCGTATTCATAAAAGGCGTGCTCAGATTTCAGAAGAACCTTTACAATATTCACAAAAAATATAAGCTATTTAATTTAAATAGTTATGACAATTTAGGAATGATACGTAATAATAATATATCCGAAAAATAGTTTTTTTTATTAAAAAACTTTGAAATGTTTGAAGTTCCTAGATACCTACTTTGTGTTGTGTTGGATTAAGTTGTTTTGTTTTCTCTGTTTTTTCTGTTGTTTATTCTTTTGTTTTCTTAGTTGATAGGTACTTAAGTAAATTATATTAGCAGGTAGGTAAGCACACTCGTGCTAAGATATATATTTAAGTAGATACCTACTTATAAGTAGGTACTTAAAGTTTTGTTTTCTCATATAATAAGTGAACTATAATTATGTTCTTTGAGAACATCAAGAATCTTTAAACCGATATAACACAACGAAGAGTAAATAACATACAGAATAAACAGCGACGCAAAGGACCAGTTTATGCGTTTGGGGTTCATTTTTTGTTTTCCGTCTGTAATTTTTCTCATTACGTCGCAGGTTAAAACAGAAAATTTCAAGTATCAAAACCGCTCGTCCGCATCATAAATAAGCACAAAACGCACCCGCAGAGATCTTTCTTTATATTGCGCGAAGCTCCTGGGAAATACACGGCCTCTGCAACGTAATGTGGTGTCGTTAGAATTTTTTCCGTTTTACGGGACTGTTCGCCGTGGCATATTGAGAAGTAGGAAGTACCTAGGAGGAGTTAGACTTATTATTACCGCCTTATTCAAGTGCATTTTGCGTTTAGTTTATGGACTCTTTCCGTTGTAGCGGACTGTTCGCCGTGGCATACAGAGAAATAGGAAGTACCTAGGAGGAGTTGGACTTATAATTATTACCGCCTTATTAAGGGCATTTTTTGTTTTAAGGCTCTAGACTGTTTGCCGTGGCAAACTGTGAAGTAAGAAGTACCTACCTAGAAAGCGTTTGATTAACGTACCTACCTGTGCTGGATAAGAAGCGGTTGATAACAGCTAGATATCTTTTTGATTTTAAAGGTGTAAAATCACTCTGCCTAATAAAAACGAACACTTGGTAATATGTATTTTAATGTTTTAGGATTTCGCGATTGTAAGACATAATGAATTAACACTTTTATGTGGATGAATGGCGTCGTTTTATTTTTTCCTGACGTTCCTAATACTTTCGTGGTCGCACTAACGCAATTTTCATAAGATTTTCGGTTTGAGTCTCATATACGTAATGCGTATGACAGGTTTCTATATCATCGATTGCAGTGCGCCCTACTGGCTTATGACGATAAAACTTTAAACCTGGAACCGTCCTTAGGTAATTAAAATTACTTTGGATTGGGACGTTGTCTTTCTCGGTTTCGTACACCAACATCATACATAAATTACTGGTCCTGTTTGCACACAAATCATTTCCCGGATTTTGCTATATCCTACCTATTGTTACCTACCTACTGTTTTGTAAAAGGATCATTAAAAAGAATAACCAGCCTTGTTTTCTTGCCTTTCTTTCCTGGCTTGGTCGCGGAGGAACAGGCACCTAGATAAAAACCGACGTTTCAAAGTGGTCCTTGTGATTTTATTGAATAAATGAATTTAGACTTTGACTTTGCCTTTGCGGGTGAAAGTGTAGAATCAGGGTTTTGGTCTAACCGACCATTATAACGGGTTTGCGTGACAGATGGCCCGTCGTCAGCGTAAAGGTTAAAATCATACAAATTAAAAAAAAACTGCAATTCAATCAGATAATAATAATAATGTTAGACATTTTCACACGGCATCATCTAGCCCCAAACTAAGCAGAGCTTGTGTTTTGGGAACTACATGATTGATATACTACTTATATATATTATATATACTACTTATAGATAAGATATATACGTGTATGACGACCTCTTTGGCGCAGTGGGCAAAGGCCCGCCTGAGACTCAGAAGGTTGCGGGTTCGATTTCCGCCGCGTGACAAATGATCTGCAAATATCTGTCTCGGGTCTGGGTGTTTTCAATGTATTATATGTATGTATTTACAAAAAAGTATATAAGTAGTATATCAGTCATATAGTTCCCATAACACAAGCTCTGCTTAGTTTGGGGCTAGATGATGCTGTGTGAAAAATGTCCAGCATTATTATTGTTATTATCACTATTATGTATATATATTATATACTACTTATATATAAGTCATTTCGAAGGTAAATGGTAAAAGAATAGCATATAATAATGTGGTAATCTTTAATATAATGTGTGAGTACAAAAAATAATTTTATGACTACGTCCAACCGTTTAAGACCAGCACTCGACTGCAATTCAATAACCGCAAATGAGATTTGCTCTCGTTGGATGCTGTTTCAATGTTTACAGTTCGCAGGAGAAATGTTTTATGAACAGCATAAATAAGTTAGCTGACTGTGGCACAGAGTAACTGCTTGCAACACGGTCTTAAGAAAAGTTTAATAAATAAATAACTTGGTTTTATTTGTATTGACTACTTAATGCAGTATCCCAGTATACAAAACGGGATGATATAAAAACACACACACAATTCTACTAATATTACAAACGCGAAGGTTTATGCGGATGGATGTTTGTTACTCTTTCACGCAAAAACTATTGAACGGATTTTGATTAAACTTTACAGTAGTATAACTTATACATCAGAATAACACATAGGTTACTTTTTATTCGGGTACCACGCGGGCGAAGCCGTGGGCAGAAGCTAGTATTCCAGATTCCACATTAGGATTCTCTGTGTTGTGGATATCAGGAAGTATGAATACCGTCACATGGTACCACAACACCCAAATCAGGCACAAATATATACAGAACATTACATGTTAACATTTGTCCAGTAGTAAAAATCGAACCATCTTGCGTTTCAGGCGGCTACTTACCAACTACGCCACCGAGGGAGGTGCGAAAGTAAATTATATTTTTCTGAAAAAAAAAAATGTATGTTTCAAACTGATACTAAATGTTATGGGATAGCAATTAGAATTGGCTGATAACAACCTTGAATAAACAGTTTTTTAGGAATTTGGTGCCTGCTCCAAGTGTCATGTTAAATCAGTAAAATCATTGACATAACATTCGACTTTTTGTACCTCAAACCAGCAGATTTTTTGTATAACGAAAATACATAGCTAAATTTTGTAGAGTAGTTAAGAAGAAGAAGGAGAAGGAAAATGAGAGTGAATGAAGTCTACAGTATATTTTCACATGCCCATCGTATATCCTATCCTACTAATATTATAAACGCGAAAGTTTATGAGGATGGATGTTTGTTACTCTTTCACGCAAAAACTATTGAACGGATTTTGATGAAACTTTACAGTAATATAGCTTATACATCAGAATAGCAGATAGGCTACTTTTTATCCGGGTACCACGTGGGCGAAGCCGTGGGCAGAAGCTAGTTATGAATATTTTTTTCCATTGCATAGGCGTTTCACGTGACAGGTTAAAAGACTATTGCCCCTTCTATGAAGGCAAATGTCTTAGAATGTTTGTCCTAGCGAACGGGTAAGCCAACTTCCTTACGATGTTTTCCTTCACCGTTTTGAGTGCATGTTGATGCGTAGGTACATACATTTTAAAAATGGCACACGACATCGTTCGAGAACTCTCGACGTTAGGATCGGGTTCGGGGTACCGCCCACTAGGCCAACACGGCTCCGTACACAAATCAAATTACTCATAATTCGTTTTGAAGTTCCAAACAAATTAACAACTTAGAAGAAGTTAACAAATAACAACAAAGGTCGCTAATTTCGCAAAACTTCCAAATTTAATGTGAAATATCTCACATATAAGTTTGGAAGGCAATACAGGGTGTTTCACACATCACGGATCCATCGCAGTCTGATACAGCAGGCGTCCTAATGATTTTACAGGGTTGAATCGTATCTGTCTGTTTCGTTCACACATTACGATTTTCTGAGCTTGCATAATTGACAAACATGAATAACCTGTCGCCGCGCAGATTTGGTACACTGTAATTATTTTAACTACCAACTGTTGTTTTGAGAAAAACAAAACAAATAAATAATACACGATCCAGACCCCACACTAGGATTTCCTGTATCGTGGTTACAACGAGTCAGCTGACTATTCGCCCGCCACATCATCCAGGTCGTCAAAATAATATACACCGTTTATACTTCAATACTTTATACTTTTTCTATTTCTTTCTTCAGTGTAATTTTTTTGGTTTTAAGATGTATGCCTTTCGCATTACGCGTATTTTTGCACAGAGCGACATAAATATTAAGACACGAGTTCAAATAAGCATCCTGTATAAAAGTTCACGCGACTTGGAATCAATTTTCTAGGGAGCTGCCGTCAAAGAAAGAATTTCTCATAAGTTGTCGGAATGAACATGCCTCGTATAAACGAAGGCTTCAGTATTTTTGCAATTTTGATTAACGTTATCAGTAGACCAATAAATTGTAACGTTAAATACTGAGAATATATAAGCGAAGAATCAAAACATCACCATCATTTTTGGGAAGAAGTCATTGGTCTAGCTAGAGCTTTTAGGGCCTTCGGTGTGCAAAAAATGGGACTGAAAACGCAGTTTAGAAATTCGATAAAACGATAGAATGGTTCCGTCGTGGAAAAACAAACAGTGGTCAAAACAGTGAATTGTGGTATTCTATACATAGTATTTCCGTTAAATGTATGTGCGCATCCATTTTTTGAGTGGAAAGATAAAGTCTTAGTGCTCATTGAATGCAAACTAATGAACAACTTATTGAAATGCTCGTTGGCTACTTGGAAGTCCAGCTGTAGACGTTTTCTGTTTGATGATGAAAAAACACCTATTTTTTTTCTCACCGACATTCAAATTGATTTCAGAAACCGTTAAATGACTTGCATTTACCACAGAATAACAATACAGAACGGATATTTGAGCACTCTTACCCACTCATCATCGAAGCGTGTACCGACAGCAAAAAACCGTGTGTGATGAAAGGCAAAGCTACTTACAATATTTGCGTTTGCGGAATGCGGCAGCGGCCGTGCAAATATGTATTGTGGTCAAAACACTCTGACGGTCTGAGTAGGGTCAGTAAAATCAATGGCCCCTATTGTTCATTCAAAAGCAAACGGCCATACTGAAGGTAGAATTGGAAAGAGATGGCGCTACATGTAATGTCAAAATTTGTAATTTTCTAATTATTGATATTCTCATGATTGAGCGTTGAGTAGCATTTCAGTACTCAGCAGGAAGTTAGTAATCTTTTTTTTATAAAAATAAAACTTGTCAAAATAACATTACTTACTAAAAGATGAATTTGTTAGCTTCAGAATCAGAATCAATCAGAAAAAGCGGGTTCGGTTTTATTGGTTTTTATATTCCTGTTTATCCTACTACGTCGTCCTACTGGTGGAACGAAGGGAAATATTTTTCGTTCCGTTTGTCCCTCCGATGTTATTAGTGAGACGAACAGATATAAGCAGCCTGGTTTTGTGTCTCGTTTAACCACTATGACAGGAACCCGTATTTGCGTTTGCCATAAAAAACTTTTTTGACTGTTTGATGTATCTCCGAAATGGCTAATCGAATTATAATGGGATGGTTCTTAGATTATGTTTTATAGATAGTCACTAGAGAGCGCTGCAAAGCAAAAATAAAAATAGGTGAAGGTTTTTTTAAAAAAAAATATTGTCTTGGTAAGTAGGTATATTCTCCGCTACTTTGTTTTTATGCGCATTTATTTGACTTGCAGTGTTTGTATGTTGATTTAGGTCAAATCTTCCAAGCTGAATTAAAACTATTCTCTCTTATCCTACGGAGTTGAATTTTTACATGTTGGTTCAGTTCCGATGACATTGCATTTTTAAGGTAAGCATGTCCTGAATCGACATCCAGGATAAGATCCAGATAAAGGAACTCTTCAACGGTCAACAGCACATACACGAAATTTTGTGTACGTATTTTATTATGATAGCTGATTTTAATTTTGCATATCATGGTTGCTGAACTCAGGATATATTTCTTTTACTATTAATTTATTCATATCTATTTCAGAAAGTATTGCAAAAGGTGGTTCTGTTTTGCAGGACAAGACAAGTTCACAAAGATATCACAAAGAAAGTTGGTTAAACGTTTTTGCGCACGGTACATGTCACCTTAAAGTTTCTCTCATATACAAAACAAACAGACGAACACGCAAATTATAATATCTATAGTGGCTCTATCTGCGGCTGAGTGACTCAAAGTTTGCTTTAGATCTCAAACCTATCAAGCTTGTTGATTCTACATTTAGATAATAAGCGAGCCTATGATTGAAGAGTCGTAATGGTCTATCTCCACTTACGATCCGGTCGTAGGTTTAAACCCACCCGGTTGTGTACGAATGGCCTTTTTCACAGTAACACGGTGAAGGAAAATATCGTGAGAATTCGGTATACCCTAGAAACAAAAATTCTAAAACATATAGCATCGGTAACCATAGGTATTTTTGTCAATTTTGCACAGAGAAACGAGACGTTATATTTGGAATTTGGTATGTGTTCCAATCAACAGACGGCTTGCAAAGATTGTGGGAAGCTGGTTCAAGACCGTTCATCATGGCATTTTTTGGGGACTTCTTGTGTGCATTTCTATAGGCTTAGGATGATTAGACGAAGATTATAATTTTTTGGTTCTAATTTTAATATAAGGTTTTTGACGTTTCTTCCTGGCGTGTCCCCATAAAGAATGCCATGATGAGCGGTCTGGGGCTTTCTCCATCCACTGTCTTCCTGCAACATTGTAAAAGACAGAGATTTGTAACATTTATCGGTTATTTAAAAAAAAAACCGTACCTACCTACATCTAGCCG
The DNA here is from genome assembly GCA_958496245.1 of Perizoma flavofasciatum. Classification (NCBI taxonomy): domain Eukaryota; kingdom Metazoa; phylum Arthropoda; class Insecta; order Lepidoptera; family Geometridae; genus Perizoma; species Perizoma flavofasciatum. Next base: position 10,356,792 of record OY292431.1, read on the forward strand.
GCTTAAAAGTTATAAAAGTAAGAATACAATTTCAAAAGTACTACCTATCTCACGATAATAAAGCGGCATTTCTTTTTACATTATCTTAATTAAAATCTATTCGTATCTGACACCCGAACGGATTAATTCTCAAGTTCTATCAATTAAAATAAATTCTTCGCTTACAGTTCGTTACCGTCTCATAATGAGGCTTTCAAACGATTTACGCTAATGAGCTATTGATGTTGTTCATTCAAATATTTTAATACAGTGGGAAATAACTAAATAATAAACTACTTCCGAAAACATAAACGGGACATTCAGCCGGTTATGGTCGATCGATTTGTATAGAAAAAAAAAAAAAAAGTGTAGACCTCTTTATTGTTGATACCTTAATTAGCCTTTCTGGAAAATACCGGTTTCTTAATAATAGTGAGGATATTCGGTTGTGGCTGGGTTTATTTGAGGTAAACGTAACCTCTTTTTCATCATTACTTCTATAGCCTATCCACACTATAGTTAGAATTTTTCTATTTGATAGCCCAATTCATGCCTATCAAATCCGACTGGTTCCGGAGATTAGCGCTTTCTAACAAAAAACAAGATTTTTGCAAAAACAATATTTCGAGATGCTCGACTCAAACAACCCAAAAAACATTCATAGCTTGAACATCCTTCGCAATAAAAATGAAAAATAAAAAACAATTTGTTTACCTAGGGCCTATGTCGGTAACTGTCTGTGCCGACATAGGCCCTAGGTAAATAGTCAGTTTTTAACATCCAGAATTGAAATTGTTTTCATGTCAGTTTACTTTTTAACTAAGAGCTAAGATTGTAAAAAAAAAGTGAAAGATTCTTGAAAGTTATATGTCGTCGCTAAGAACCTTAAAGTAACTTCTACTCAGTACTATTAAAGACAATCACAAAGCTCTCAGCCATATCGATTTCCCCCGACCTACCCCAAAATCGATTACCCCAAAAATCTAATTACTTTCGGGTGTAAATTTAGAACGGGCGCCCTATTGATTATCACTGACCTTGTGAAAAAAATTAAGTCAAAGACTGACCCAATTTTACCGAGCTTCCCCTCGCCATTGCCAAGGCTTGCCATTAAGAAAGCGGAGAAAAAGCACTTTAATGAGACAGAGGAAGTCGGGAAGTTTAAGATTTTTAGCGATGTAAATAGTTTTGATACTTTTAAAGTTGTGTTTTTAAAATTCACAACAAACAAAGTTTCTTCCAAAGATTAGGCGCAACACTATGCGTGACCCATCATATTGTTATTTTGTTTTAATACTCTAAAAATCAGACTCAACCTGAGTTTCTGAATTCCTTTGTACAATCACCTCCAATAGTAATGCACCTTTACATACATTCAATATTTTTCATAACAAAGTCACATTACATCTTAAATTTTATGAATACGTAAAGCTAATTTACTTAATAACTTATTTACTCAACTCAAATGCAACACTTAGCTGCTTTGAAATAAATAAGTAACTACACAGTAGGCGAAACAGTTACTATGTGCTTTCATTAAATGTTAATTAACAGAGATACTTGCGCAAGTTAAATTATTACTTAATTATAATTCCATTTGTTTCTTACAAATTGAAAGGGTTATTGCTGATTACCTGCCTATCTCAAAACAAGTTTTAATAGTACTAATACCACTAATACCACATTTAATTGCGTATCATGACAAATCTCCATATTGAATCCACCTCATGAATATTCAATTAAGTACCAAGATTGTGTTTTCTAAGTATAATTAATAAAAAAGAATTAAAACGGAGTTCGAATCAACGGTCGCGTGCCCTGGAGGCCAATGTCCTTTAGACAAGATCGCCCCTTGTCGTGCCTTCTCGCTTTAATTTAATGAAAGTAGTATCTTCGTCCTTTTCTGGTGGGGATGCTAATATCGTATTACCCGATATGCTACTGTGATATAGAATAATCATTTCTACGATTATAGGTACATGAGTTAGCCGAATATTTCATTGGCGTAAAAACTTTTTCAGACACAAAATTACCTATACAATGGATTCGGTAGCGCAGAAATCGAATTTCTTAATAGATTTTTTTCGCATTATGTTGTACGCGTAATATTTTTGGAAAGTACGCAGAATTTTCTTATTTGATGTACGACAATCGGGTATCTGATATCAGAGCTGTGAGTTAGCAATAAAAGTAAAGCATGTCGAAAAATATCGTTAAGTAGCACACGCCCCCCCTTAATAACTTCTACGCGGGCGCACCCGGCGCGTCGTATCGGAGAATTTTCATCTGGATATTTTCCTTTTCCATTGTCGTTATCTGAAAAATATGTTTTTCGTACCGTACCCCCCCTTTACCCACTTTCCCGTTCACGTCCCACTTCTATAAAGACGTACGCACCGATCACGGTACACACCAACTGGAGTTTTGTCTCTATAGGATAAGGGTTAGGATTAATTCTCATGTGAAAAGTGTCGCTGAGAAAAGATAAATAGTGGCACCACCACCGGCCGAATTCAATCCTTTCGGGAAAGAGTGAGGGTAGAATTTTGTTTGTTGAGGGTGGCGGGTGGTAGGCGGAATATGGAACCGGAAGAGGGTGGCGGGCAAATGGACGGAAGAGAAGAAAATAACTTCGCCCTCACACATACATGCGCAAAAATGCTCCACAATGAAACGCTGAGTATTTCTGTCATTTGTCCTCATAAAATCTCTCTCGTCTAAAGAAATTTGCGAGATGTTTTCGCGTGCGATTTACGATTCGCTATGAAAGTTTTTAATTTTCTCGTAAAGCAATCTTGTTCAAGTTTTATGAATTTTTAAGTGTTTTGCATCGAAATTGCGCTGATATGTTCGTTTTTTTATCCAATTTCTTATATTTCTTATTGCGAAACAAATTAGAAATATAAATGATTCAAAAGTCTACGCTGTTACGAAACATAACCGGCTAAGTGTGATTCACTTAGCCGGTTATGTTAGTATATAGTATTAATAATACTATATACTAACATAACCACATAATATAGTATTACCACCACATAATAAAAAAATACACCTTACAATCACATAAGTTACAGTTTTTGACCCTATACACTAGGATTTTCTGTATCGTGGGTATCAGGAACAACGAGTATTATGGTACCCCACCCGGACCCGGAACTAATATCTGCATAATCAGTTTGTATCTAAAGCAATACGAAAATCTCTGCTTATTTTTTGACGTACATTTCTGGAATTTTTTATTGTATTCTTAAAATAAAGTTAAAATTTGAGTTTTTTTTCGGTATAAATCTATTATTTCAGATTTTTCAGGCGTTAACGTCACCACCTAACCCTCTAGGCTTTGAAATTTAACTTTAAATGAGTAGAATAGTTATTTAAAGTTTATCATCATTCGTTTTGTTTGTAATATTATACAAAATATATCGTTATGAGTAAATATTCATAGATGTAACCTCACAGAGTTTACCTGCCTGTACTCAGCACGTTTGTATAGAGAGTTCGCAAATTCGAGTCCTACCTCAGTGGACATTTTTAAAATACAATAAAAATCTTGACAACATGATAGTCTTCAAATTATTGTAAAATATAACAAAAAGACAAAAACTCTTAAAACTGTAATTGACGATCTCTATGGCACACTGGGCGAAGGCCCGCCTGAGACGCAGAAGGTTGCGGGTTCGATTCCCGCCGCGGGACAAATGTTTGTATAATCTACAAACATTTGTCTCGGGTCTGGGTGTTTTCTATACAATAATATGTAGGTATTAAAAAAAAAAGTATATAAGTAGTTTCAAAGTCATTAAGTTCCCATGGCACACTGGGCGAAGGCCCGCCTGAGACGCAGAAGGTTGCGGGTTCGATTCCCGCCGCGGGACAAACGTTTGTATAATGTACAAACATTTGTCTCGGGTCTGGGTGTTTTCTATACAATAATATGTAGGTATTAAAAAAAAAAGTATATAAGTAGTTTCAAAGTCATTAAGTTCCCATAAAACAAGCTCTGCTTAGTGTGGGGTAGATGATGCTGTGTGAAAAATGACCAGCATCAGCATTATTTATATAACCCATGAAGATACTCAGATCTATCATAGATCCACCAACTTAGTACGTAGATCTTAAGGTAACCAAGTAGGTTGTAGTCAGAGACATGTCCAAATAATATATCTGGTACATAACCACGTGAGAAATATATTTGAATAGTAGTAATTAATTATCATTCTGCGTTGCAATTTCATCGCCGCGTATTGGAACACTAACTTATGGAACATGTTTTAAAATTTTTGGTTCTTTATTGAATGCTGGGATCCCGGTTTCATCCCGATGTTACCCTTCCCCGTTTAAGCAATTAGAAAATGCTAAAATTACAGTTTTATTTTACTTTTCCATTAGGCTTTAGGATTGTCACCTGACCGAGCTCGAAGGCTAACCGTAGTTTAATATCCCAACAAATTCCCTTTGTGGCTTCAAAATTCTTTGCCAAGCCGAAAATCAAAGCTCCCGTACGAAAAGTTGGGTGCCCTTTGAACAGTCCCGTTATTATTTTCTTGAGAACCTCTTTTATGTAAAAGAACGCTTCAGATGAGGGCGGGAAAGGGAAAAATATGAAGGAGAATATCTGAATATTGCATACTTTTAGGGTTCAGTGCCGCGGTGGAAAAACAGAGAGCTTATAAATCGGTCAAGCAAGCAAGACCCTTTTTACCGAAATGGCTGAGCTTGTCTAATTTTAATTTACCAAGTAGTAATAATGCCAATAATAAATGTAGAACAGAAATACTTTAAGATTTTTTTTTTAAATTCAATATCTTTCAAGACGCTAGCCGCTAATTTGAAATTAAGTATGTTTAGAGATTTTGTGATGGAAACAGAAGTTCTAAACACTTTATAAATACTATTTCATTTATCGCAAACCAAAATGGGGTTACGGTTATTATTTGCAATCAAATCTTGATATCAATCTGTCAGTCTATTTTCAAATAGCTTGAATATAATTTCAAGAAAGTTCCAAGACCTAGGATGAATTTTTTTGTTTATCATAAAACGAGAAAACTGCTGAAACTCACTAGATTACTATCGTCTTTTAGCAAAAAGAATAACTTCGCTTTACCCCAAAAAATATCGGTACGGAATCCTTATAATCACTAGACTCCCGCACTTATTCATATTTTTCCCTCCCTCTCTTTTCTTCATCCCATGTGAGACGAAGATAGGGAATGTCTAGTGGCTTTCATGTTAAGAGTCTCCATATCAGTGGTACTCGTTACGACATAGCCCGGGGTGGTGTTGTACAAGGCATTCTGACAAGTATTTTATGAAAAATGTAACCTTTGACAATGCTTTTGAGAAATACGCTGTTGTCGGTAATGAGATGGAAGTTCAGGTTGGAAAGTTTTAGGTACTCTTCATGAAATTTCTAAGTAATAACAGTTCACTGAAACTTTTAAGGTACATTTTAGGCGTGCGTCACGTAAAGCTAATCATGAATATATCACGAAAATCTTGAAATATTGGAACTTATATGTCATTAGCTTAACTTTACAAGACGGAAATAAATACGAGCGATTCCTGATGCTAATTCTCTTTAAGATACTAGTACTAGACCTCTACGAATGGGAACTACATGACTGATATACTAATTAAATATATTTTTTGTGTAAATACATACATATTATACATAGAAAACACCCAGATACGAGACGAATATTTGCAAATCATACAAACATTTAGAGGGTACTCAGCTTGATATCCTCAAAGATGTATGTATCTGAGAATGCCCAACATGGGGAATATACTCGTGAGTATGTTTCTTTTGTTTTTATATTACCTTTTTTATTAATTTTATCAGTAATGTTACTTTTTCAGTAAGGATTTAAATTATATTCCAATATAAGTAATGATAGAGTAGGTTCTCGTACTTACAGCTTGTTTGACGTATGGAAGCAATAACAGCAAATAATAAACTCCGGAAGAACGAACGTTTTCCTCCAAGGATGTGGGGACGACTGGATGGGCGTAGGATCGGAGGCAACGAGACATCCTGCAAAATATTTGAAGATTAAAAAGTATTATTAATTAACATAAAGAATAATACAACTATGTACAAGTGATACAGGGATACATTTTGACCCCAATCAACACATATTTTTCTAATTAGTATTTTAACATGTTTGTATTTTTGGGTTCAAATAAAAATATTATTTCTTTTTCAAGTTTTTCATTATTATTTGCTTTGACCAGTAGCTGATATAGTTTTTTTAAGTACAGCAAACACATTACATTAACTTTTTATATCAGAAAATAATAATACTCTCTCAGAACATGTGTATGAACCTGAAAGGCGGTTTTTCTGCCCATGAAAATGAACAAGTTTTTATGAAAAATCTGAAGTGTTTATTTTTTTAAATTTATTTTCAAGAAAATAGTGTGCAATTGTTTGAAAACCTGCGATTAGTCAGATGCATTATGCACTGTGTGTCAACCCTTAGACTACTATTGGGCGAACAAGTTGTTTAACATCGAAAACCATACTTAAAATACAAGTGTGAAGTATGAGAAATCAAAGAGCAAAAGATGTAGCTATATGTAGAATAACCCTCCTTTTTAGTAGGTTTACATATTCTGGGATCACAACTTAGTGCAAATAATATTTACAACTACACGATAAGAACAATATGGATACATGTTAAACCATCAAGAACTAAATAATAATAGATTAGATAAGTTCCCATCCAGTGTTTACGCACTCCAAGTCTTTCCTCTCAGAATATTACTCGCGCGTCACCCTCATTACTAAGCAAATCATTACTGGGTGAAATCGTATGGAATCGCGAAGAGGGATTGTTACCACCCACACCTTACCCTCAACCTTATCACCATAGCTATAAGACCGAGTATTCCATTTCGAATAAAAAATTATGATTCGTTGTGATATGCCATCTATACCGTATGAAAATATGAGATTTTATAAGTGAAGCCTCCGATATTGCTAAAAGGTTTTTAATATCCCAGCAGGATAGGAAAGTTTAATGATGTATTTGCCTACCTACCAATTTATAGCTATTCTTCTTTATATGACAGGTGTAACTGGGTGCAACATAGAGTGTATTTTAAAACTTTCGCGATCAGTAAACATAATTATAAGTTATTATCAATATCGCATTTTTTCATATTTTCCAGACATTTCGACCGTGTTGCAAGCTGTGGCCACGTGTGGTCTAGAGTATCTACATACATAGTATTCTAGAACAAAACTTTTTTTAATTCACCAAATTTAACTGTGTTCCCTACAAACTTTCGTATACATTGCTTATTTATTTGGACATATTTACAAAGAAGGAGATATATAAAGTGTGTTATAATATGTATATTTAATTTAGACACGAAAAAGGATTATTCCAAACTTTAAGGTAACAAGTTTTTACAAAAACTGTTTTTTAATTTTAATTCAGATATATTTATGAAGAAGTTAGTTAGTTTATACAGAGTGTCCCATAATATGTATGTTTACTAACCCGAAATGGGGTCAGATTATTATTAAAAATTCAATAATCAATTATTAAAATGCGTTGTCTTATAAAGTTGTTGTTGAAGTATTAGGCAGTTTTACTGAAAAAGTCTGTGATATTCCATAAAAGTCCTTAATCTGCGGTTCATTGTACAAATTTTACTTATCCGCCTTAGTTGGACTTGGGATAAGCACAAAGTAAAAAACGCAACTTACTAAAGAAGCACATAGATCTCCACATTATCATTGCAAGCTCTTCCTTAACGAAATAGCTATTACCTTCACACATATACTTATATTACAACCCCATCTTAACCAATCGCAAAGCAAAGTTCTGAGGAAAAGTCGCGATTTTTCTTCACATATCCCGCCTACACATCCCCCACATGAGATTCCCCCTTTAATGTGTTCTTATCACTGTACCTTATATGTAGAACAACCCAACTACCCCTATTATCGAATCGAACTCAGCTGTATCGTTCCGGGGATAGAACTGAAAGTGCGTTGTGATTTTCGTTAGAAGTATGCCATTTTGGTGGGTAGATTGGAAATTTGGTTCGACAGTCGATATTAAATCAGTATGTCTCGAACCTACTGAAATTAGATAGGTATTTGTGTGTTATTTTGTATGAGAGTGGCTAATCTAACAGTGTTTGGCGATAAATAGTATATGTGCTTCTGATAAATAGTATACAAACTCGATGTGCTTCTTTAGTAAGTTGCGTTTTTTACTTTGTGCTTGTCCCAAGTTAAAGTAGAATTTCTACTTGTCCAAGGCGGATTTGTCGTTTATTAATTATATTCAAAACGGGAACTACGTTCATATGATTCAAATTTTCTAATATATTCCTGAACCTAATTGGGCCTTCGAAATATCACCACACAAAGTTGATGAGATGACTTTATGTTTAAATGTTTTGATGTTTGTTTCTTATAGTCTCCGTAACGGTTGAAACGATTTGGGTGAAATTTGGAGCAAGTTTATTTCATGACCTAAGTCTAGGACCAAATAGGGTAATCACATTTCATTGTCTATTGCTGCATCGCTCCTGTATTCTGGCTTTAAACGTATTATGAATAAATTTGAAGTCATACAAAATGATTGCAAAAACCTCTTACACCAAATGCAAACTCACATATAATCCTTACGTAGCGCTTGTAATTAATTTGATAATTTATGAGGCGGGCATAAACTCCTCTCATAATATTAAGTTTTTATAATTGTAGTAGGTAAGGTTTTTCATATTGTAAAAACGTGAATTTTCACGTACTGCACTATCGGTGAAGGCACCGACTAAGTTTCGACTCATTCCGAGAGTCTTCATCAGGGTGAGTGGTTGCGACTTTCTCCTTCCGCGTCGCGCCGTGCACCGTGCGTGTGTTAGTGAAAATGAGTCGAAACTTAGTCGGTGCCTTCAGCGATAGTGCAGTACGTGAAAATTCACGTTTTTACAATATGAATAGTCAAGTTCAAAATAATTTTTGGAGGTAAGGTTTTGTTAAAACCCACATGATACGGCTGACAGTAAAAAAACAGACTCGTTATTAGCCATTTAAAAGTTGCAAACATAAAATGCTCATTTGCAATATCTGCCACGTAAAGGCTAACCCCATACTTCACTTTGAAATACGGTGTTCCCAATAACAATGATAGTTTCGCGTGCGTGAGCCAAGTCTTTTCAAACTTTTATGTCATGTACGCCTTTTCACGAACTATTTTATGTCCTGTAAGCTCTGCTCGGTTAGCGGATATTTAACAGCGGATATTTTTATCTAGCTGTCAAAATCACAGTCAATCGGTTTTTACGCTTGAAGTCATCAGGATACTTTTTGGTTAATAGTAATAGATAGATATATAAACAAACCACTTCTTACGGGAAATACGTAAACGGCGAAATAAGGGTGATCTAAATTAGATATTAAACCCTATCTGTGCCTATACCTATGTTTTGAAAAAATAAGTTATATAGTGTTATTGTTTAGGCACATAACCATCTCTGAATATCTGCTAGACTTTAGAGTTGTAAGAATCAACGGTACTAGAGATTGAATACTGCGGAGCTAAGTTATTCTTGCTTGGAAAAATATAAAACACATGAAAAGGAGAGAGAAAAAGTGTTATTACTTTACGAACTCAATTAATCCGATAAAAAAATATATTATAATATTTTATGCCACAAAAGGTTGAGAAAACTTTAAAACAGAGACCGCTCCGTTTCATCCGCTTAGTGTAACAATGGCCTAAAAACAGCAATAAATTGAGAAGTGTTCAAAAACACGATACCTTTAGACGAGCCAAACGGCCGACAAACTACTCAATTAGACGGCTGTATTAATATTTCACATTGTAAACAGTTAACAACTTCATGCCAAACGTCAAGGATGTGAGAAAGTTGGAGGTGGCATGATGCGTCATACACCACACCAGCTTCAACTGAATTCCGATCTATTCGATTATAATGAAAATAATTATAGTTTATAATTTAGGATATTATTATGACTATTTCCAGGTACTTTACTATTCTCTTGCTGACGTTTGGTTGACCGTTAAGAGGTCCTCATGAGTACCACCTGCGAGTGAGACTGAAACTGATTGGCCTCGCCGCTCTACTCTTTGTACGTCGCGTCTATATTAATAATAATATCCTAAAATAATCATTAATATTCAAGATGAAAACAGTAAAAATATGTAATTACTGGAGATAAAATAAAAGGGGCTTTACTTATAAATATATTTAATTGAGCGAGTGAAGAAAGCGAGATCTCCGAGTCTACTTGGACAATCCGGAGTCATTTGTGTGTTTCTATGTACGGTTTGTCTGAAGAGAATTGCTGAACCGTTTATTCAATGTTGATGTAATTTAGTAGGTAGGTTTTTTATATTTATCGTAAAAGAGTTTAATCGGTGCTTACTTGTAAAGATATTTTAAACAGTAGTTTAGTGAAACAGTGTTTGGTTTTTTACGAATTTGAAATGACACGTCTTAATATCAAAATGAGATAAAACAACAAGTTAATTCACTTTTTAACTATTAATTCGTGACAAACTGTGAAATTGCTATGTACCGTTCCGTCATTTTACCCTCATTTCAAACACATGGGATGTTTATAATGAGGGGTGGCATATCAGTTAAATTCGACAGTAGAAAACAAAACACTGTTTCATTAAACTACTGTTTAAAAAATCATTAGTATCTAAGAGCCGCATCAATTCCTCACCCTTATTCGTAAATCCTTAGCAGCATCGATTTCCATAATGAGCGCTTTTGCTGATGAACTTGAACCACTTTGACCCCATTACCAGCTGTTGGTAACGGTCTATTAGAATAATTCGACTAGGTTAGAATAGGTTTCATTGAACTGATATATTTTCGGTCAACTACTGAAGAGTTGGCGTTATGAATTAGGTATAGAGCTATTTTAAATCGTACTGTATATATGATTAGATATTTGGTAAAATAGAAAATACTGGTTCTTTTAGTTTTTGATCATCTTACATTATGATAGTGACCTACGGAGCTATGGTCATTGTCGTAAATTCTTACACTTCAAACTCAGTAAAGTCTTATAATGTATTATTTTGAAAGTTGTGTGCTAAGACGATGATATTTATTACAAATGCAGGTTATCTTGGACTTATAATTTATAATAACTTCAAAATGTCTACAGTAAAATTATTTTGTGTTAATAAATCAAAATACATCCCGATTTTAGAAAAAAAAATTTACAAGTATTTTCCTTTGATCACCACCGACAACGCATATACATAGGTGTGAACTTTAGCTTTTAACAAGCAAAACGGCATATAAGAAAATACTCGAGACGGCCTCCGTGACACAATACTGCTATATAGGCAGCCTTTACAATGAATCATTACATAAATTGCCAACCAGGAAACATGATTTTAAATGGTACGTAAAAGTTTTTCCTTATAGGCCTGACATTAATGAAAAAAAACTTCATTTTCCTCATGGAGAAAGCTCATGCGAGATTTCACCACGCCCTTCCTGAAATGATGCCGTACCCTTTTCCTTATTCGTGGACTTTTCGCGAGTCTTGCTACTTTTACGTATATGTGGGACTCAAACGCCCTCTACGCCCTAAGAAGATATACAAAAGTAATATGTAGGTAAGTATCTTTTCAAAGATTAATGATGAGTGATGACGACTAAGTATATTTGTCGTGGCATTTGCACGACAAATTACTCTGTACTCTGTAAAGGAAATAAAGCATTCACGACCTCTGTGGCGCAGTGGGCGAAGGCCAGCCTGAGACGCAGAAGATTGCGGGTTCGATTCCCGCCGCAGGACAGATGTTTGTGATCTGCAAATATTTGTCTCGGGTCTGGGTGTTATCTATGTATGTATTTACAAAAAAAAGTATATAAGTAGTATATCAGTGATGTAGTTCCCATAATACAAGCTCTGCTTAGTTTGGGTCTAGATGATGCTGTGTGAATATGTCCAGCAAAATTTATTTATTCTTTCATAGAAAAAAATACTATTTTTTCTAGTTTCTTTTTCGAGATGTTTTCCTACCTCAGTCCGGTTTCTTTGAGCACCAAGCTTTTATTACTCACCCACTCACCCAAATCTATAAATATCACTTTTGGTGGTAAAGTGTGGTGCAAAATTACACACTTATGGTGCAAAATTATAAATGTTACACCCTGAATTCTTACATTTTGTCTGTTACCTACATGCATTTCTATGCCTACATCAGGCAATTCTCAAATTTACCACCACTTAGACCGGTTACTACATTTTCACGTCCGTAAAATAATAAATTTTAGACCCTGCCTCTTTCATTTTGTCGATTGCATGCTAAATATGTTAGTCTATTCACTATTCTATTTCCCATTTCTATTTCCCAAGTATCAGTAAACACCTTAGACTATCCGTTATTCTCATTCAATAGCTCAATAGAGAGTTCTTGGGTAATGTACTGTATTGGCAAGTGTGTGCAAATAGGAAGTCTATTGTAGCATATTTAAATAATTGAATTGAGTATTGACATGGCGATAGAAAGAAAATGTTTAACGTTGTAAATTTAGCATTTCCCGGAAATGTAAGTCCACTAGCGAAATGGCTTTGGAGATATTTTCTTGGTAATGTCGAAAAAGTTAAGGTTCTCTAAATAATAATATTTCATTTGGTATGATTTGACCTACCTAGAGATATGTTCTGTCAAAAAATGGTATATTAAAATTTCCCTTTGTCGTTCGTAGACTAAATTCATTTTTTAACAACATTTATTTCATAGTATTTTTAATTAGCAACTACATTTGCTTAAATGAAATAAAACAAGTCTGTAAAACGGAACTATTTGACGGGTACTTAAATACTTATAATATAAGCAATACCTCTAAACCATAATTTTACCGCTGCCTCATATTTTGTTTGAGCAACAAAGACTATTCGACCGACGTTTGAAAATTTTAAAGTACTTTCATAATCTTGAGACTCACTCGCTTACAAAATCTATAGTTCGGGACGAAGTCGAGTGTGCTCCACGACCGCGTACTTGCTTAAGCATAGGCTTACAGGTAGCTGAGTCCATCATTTTTCGTCCGTTATATAGCGGAGACGTAGAGAGAGCTAATATATTAATTATTTAATAAATATATTTACGCTTCATCATTATCTACCAGTCATCCTGATCGTGCAATAAATTGGTGTGGCGTGTTAAGTGAACAATAAATCCTATTAATATTATAAACGCAAAAGTTTGTGAGGATGGATGTTTGTTACTATTTCCCGCAAAAACTACTGAACATATTTTGATGAAACTTTACAGTAATATAGCGTATACATCAGAATAACACATAGGCTACTTTTTATACGGGTACCACACGAGCGAAGCCGTGGGCAGAGGCTAGTTAGGCCGCTATCTCAGAAACTCCGTATTCGCCGAGCACCTTGATACTCACTGAACACTCGTGAGTTAAGAGGGCTCCAGTACTCCGGAGGTGCTCCAAGTGACAGTGAGTCCACTCCGACATCTGATTCCGAGATAGTGCATGTTTCTAATTTCACGGATGCAATCCATTTTGAAGACGATGGTTGCGTAGATGGTAATTAATATAGCCTTTTTTGCCTGATGATAGAACTGATAGGTCTACGGTAAAAGTCTTCAACTTTTTCACAGGTCAGGTCACTTTGGACTTATAAAAAACATATAAACAAAAACTAACTACGCTCGCCATGATGGACATCTTCAGATACATACTCAGTGCGTAGATCTTTGAGGGTAACAAGTAGGGGGTAGTCGGAGACGTACAAACATTATATTTGGCATATACCCGCTTTTCGCAAGTAGTCTGCATTCCACGTGACAGGTTGCAAGCTCATTGCCGCTTGTCACAAGGGCCTGACCATCAAGTCTTATTGCAATTCTTTTGCAGTAAGACTTGATGGTTTGTCTTCGAATGACAAAGCTTTAACCACAAATATTATAATACAAGCTTTAACTATGCCATAGCGTCTTCAATCGCTAAGCGGAAAGTGACATCTTGGCCTGAACTGAATCGCTATAAGATTTCATGGTTAGGCCCCAGGTCATTTTGGACTCAAAAATATAAAAAAAACATAGACCTTTACTACTACAAAATACCGAAGATGAGCATCCTCAGAAATTTGGCACATGGCAATTTTTTTCATTGTTGTTAGTCCACGTGACAAGTTGAAAGCCAATCGCCTTTTATCGGAACACCGATTTCTCGGAAATAGGTCACATAATTGGTTTTCTGCTAAGTAATACAAAGTCTTGCTATCGCTCTGCCCTACCAAAAGTTTAAATGTCCATAGAGTTTAGAGTATCCCTCTAAACCTATATTGGATTTCCCTGTATTTTTGTAACATAATCTAGTACCTGAAAAACTTCAATATTTTCCACACATTTTCTTCAGCAAACAAGCAAGTCTCTGTCGAGATTGGTCATTCGCCGATGCGGGGTCACGAACGCGCCTGACTCCGCACTCATCACACCCCCCACCCTCCCCCTAACCCCTCGAGTGGAGGGAGGTTGGGCGACCCACTTGAGGTGTTCAGACTAATGAACGCGCAAAGGTGGTAACTGCAGTGAAGAAAGAGTTGAATAGTCTATAATGGTACTGTAGAGCAATGAATAAAGGAAAGCTTTGGAACTTTGGCTGTGAAACAAGTTTAAAAAGTTAGAAAATAAACGTTTTTAATGTATGTTTTACTATATGTATAGTATAGATAGATTTGTAGATGCTCGCTGCTAAGGATCTACATAATGGTTAAACTGTAGAACTGATTAAATGCAAAGCAAATTTAGCCTATACCAACTTTTTAAGCCGTGGTTAAAAAGTAGTTGAGTATTGATCTTTCTACTGGTCTAAATGTAGATATTTTGATGAATTAGCATATCTAGTAAGTCTGTGGTGTTTCCTATTGATATTGTAAGCTCATCTTTCTAAGATTTGTTACAGTTTAAAAATTATGATTTTATATTGACGGTAAAATAAGCTTGACACAGCAGATAAATATTTTGAAAGAATACTGGAAACAGATGCACTTTTCTGGGTGTCGGGCGTAGAACAATGCTAGAGGGTAACTTTGGTGGATGTGATGAGATATTGCAGTTGTAAGACTTCATAATAAAAAAATCAGTTGTAACACGCGAACAGTTTGAAACCTCTTTGGAACAGCGGGAGTATGGCGGCAGGCAGCACATGATCTCTGATACCAGTCGACTTACTTGGTGATATGCTTGCGAGGATTTGTGGTGAAATATTATCAGTAGAAAATAACGATGGCGCGAAAGGGTGTAAAAAGGAGAAATTATTATGGGAAGTAGGTGTTATTTTAGATCTGAATTTTAGAAAGCGTTGTAGCGATAAAAAAAACGACGCAGCCCAACTTGCTTGTCCATTTTATGGTCTGCTCAGGTTATTTGGATTAGGCCACTTACTAGAACATGTATGTAAGTAGGTATGAAATTGATTTTTTGTTGACAGTTATTTTGAAATTGGTAATTTTTCTCCTTTATTGTAATTATATCCAAACGCACTATATACCGCCCACTCTTCATTATACAAAGGTTAGGAAGGAATTGATAATTAGCATTAAGTAAGTCCATGCTCCAGTTTTATTTTTCATATTCTATCTAAATATTTATCTATCTCCAATTGAAACAAATATCATGTCGAAGAAGATAAAAGTTTTATTGATTTAAACTACTTAATCTGAAATGTAGGTACAAGTCTTGTTTCCTTGCCTTTCTTTCCTGGCTTGGTCGCAGAGTAGCAAGCAGTAGATAAAATCGACGTTTCAAAGTAATCTTTGCGAATAAAATGAATAAATAAATAATGCTGGACATTTTTCACACAGCATCAGAGCTTGTATTATGGGAACTACATGACTGGTATACTACTTATGAATATACATTTTTTTTGTAAATTAGTACATATTATACATAGAAAAACACCCAGACCCAAAACAAACATTTGCAGATCTTACAAACATTTGTCCCGTGACAGGAGTCGAACCCACAACCTTCTGCGTCTAAGACGGACCTTCGCCCATTGCGCCACAGAGTAAATAAATGAATATTGACTTTGACTTCGATGAGCAGTAAACCCAGTAGAAAAAATCATCGGCCAATTTAATTGTTCCAATAGATAATATCTGAAACAAAATTGTTTACCGGATTATAGGCATAACAACAAAGAACCTCCAAAGTTTCCATCATCCGTATAATGTTCTCGCCCCGCAGGTGGCAAGGGGTAAGCCTACCCAACCTTTTGTATCTACCTATCACGTGAATGCTTCACAGTTTTTCCACTCGTCTCTTGTATTTCGACGTAATCCGTCTGTCGTCTATAAAGGATTTGTCGAATATTTGCAATCCTGCATAACAATGTTTAGTCTGGAATTATTTATGGAATTCCATTTTTGAAAACTGTGAAATAAGTCTACAATAGAAATTACAAGCTTCTGTCCACGGTTTCGCCCGCGTAGTACCCGAATAAAAGTAGCATATGTGCTATTCTGATGTATATAAGCTATATTACTGTGAAGTTTCATAAAAATCCGTTCAGAAGTTTTTGCGTGAAAGAGTAACAAACATCCATCCTCACAAACTTTCGCGTTTATAATATTAGTAGGATTTAACTATACACCCATCTTATACTTGATACGTAGGTATAGTCCATCCATCCCACCTTATACTTGATAGGTACCGTCCATGCTCAGAATAATGCTTTAGTAAAAAAAAACGCAGATTTTTAGAACGGTCTTCGATTGAGTCACGGACAAAGCACATAAAGTAAGATATAATAGTAGAAATAGGATGTTTAACAAAAATGAAGGCCAGGTATTCTGCAAACGTTATAAACTCCTAATTTATACTAAAAACGGGATATTTACTATGATTTGTGAGTTTGAAAGTTTTTAAATATACCGTTTTTTAGTAAAAATTATGTTCATAACCATGATAGTTTCAAAACTTAAAAACTCTTATTTTATTTTGTATTGGCTTTTGTCGTAAAACAAACCAGACAAATACAGAAGGTATATGTCTAAGGTAGATTAGCACCAATTAATAATTGATGCTAATCGGTCAACTATATTTACTAAGTCTATTCATAAGTACAAACTTGTAAGAAAACTATTTTTAAGTAGGTAAATGAAAACGAAAGCTCTTAAACTATTTGCTAGCACACTTTGGAATGCGAGAAAAACCGCAGAGTAAACTAAGATCTTTGAAAGTTAACAGTGAATTATTTGAACAAGCATTTCACTAGACGACAAGCATTAAAATCGCCAGCTTCTGCTTGCATTTTTAAAGAGGCGCAAATGAGAGGGTTTGGTTACAAGCTTGACGCACAAAATAGAAGCGGACAGAAGGAACACTTCTTTATATACTCGATTACAAGTGTTACCGTGTATGAACCACAGAAAAGAGGTATCTCTTTTGATACCAACAGGTAAACTCAAAAGATATCCCAACCCATTCATGTTATGTAATATGTAATATTTTGACAACCTCTACTCTATGGTACAGTGGGCAAAAGCCCGCCTGAGACGCAGAAGGTTGCGGGTTCGATTCCCGCCGCGGGACAAATGTTTGTATGATCTACAAATATTTGTGTCGGATCTGGGTGTTTTCTATGAATAATATGTATGTATTATCAGTCATGTAGTTCCCATAATACAAGCTCTGCTTAGTTTGGGGCTATATGATGATGTGTGAAAATGTCCAACATTATTTATTTAATTCGGAATACCTATTTTAGAAATTTTCATTTGACTTCTTAAAAATGGCAACTCTTAAAAATGCCAACGCTCATTTTGGTTCTGGAGAAGCTGGTTTTCTCACGATATTTTCTTCGCCGTTTTGAGCATGTATTGAAGCGCACATACATTTTTCGAGTGGAAAAATCCAGTGGGCGAGTGACCGTGCTTGAACCCACAACCTCTGGATAGGAATTCGGTATACCGCCCACTAGGCCAACTCGACGACATTGCGAGATTGATGTCATTATTTCTACCCACGTGTTGGTGGAGCCACTTAACATTACCTTCTTCCTATTGCTGTTCTTACTGCTTAGTCTCTGTATTGCGTGGACGGAAACCAAGCAATACGTCCTTTGTTTTTGCCTACTCACGCCCAAAACACTGAGACCTATCTCGCACATACGGCTCTAAACAACACAAACGCTCCTTGCTTAATCTAGAGGCTCTGGTTAAAATGGACGTGCACTCTGCAGTGGGAGCGAAATAACTTAAAAAGAAAAATTAATGCAGCAAAAAAGAAAATGGGTATGTTGAATGAGAAAATGGCGGGATGGAATGGCAGGGATGTAACGCCACAGATAATAGAGCAGTAGAAAAGTGAAATTAGTTGGGTATGAGGCATGGAAACCTTTTTGAGACTAAGCTCAGTTTAAATTCCTCTGTTCAGTTCACTTGGTACTTTTGAGACGCATATTTTGATGTGTAAAGAATCATGTTTTAAAAACACACGTGGTGTTTGTGTGAACATTTATAATTATAATAAACAATACTCAACCGAAGTTGCATTTACAAAATAAACTAATCTAGATCATTTCTTAACATAAATCATGAAATAACCACAGTTTATGACAAGAAAAGCTAGTGTTGTTTGTCTAAAAGAGAATAAGTTCGTATAGACTCAAATTAAATCTAAGAAAACGCCTAAGTACTAATAATTAATAATTAAAGGCGAAGTGACTCTGCTATTACATTGTATTTGAAGAAATTTTTGTAAGACTTTTCATGTTGTTATCATGTCTAATGCTACTTCCTTCCTACTAATATTATAAACATGAAAGTTTGTGAGGCTGGATGTTTGTTACTCTTTCACGCAAAAACTACTGAACGGATTTTGATGAAACTTTACAGTAATATAGCTTATACATCAGAATAACACATAGGCTACTTTTTATCCGGGTATCACGCGGACGAAGCCGTGAGCAGAAGCTCGTGTTTAATATGTAGAATTTGGCAACGGCTGCTGCAGAAATGCCTTGATTGGTGGCCGATGGAATACAGTAAGAGACTTGGTAGACCTACAGCTAGATGTCACTGTTCCCATACAGGGCAAGACTTGGACGCAAAAGACCCACAACCGACAAGAGTGACGGAAGAGGCTCATAATGAAGAATCTGTTATTTTTCCTATCCAGAATACATAAACGTATCCTATTAATATTAGTCTTTACCTATGAAAGTGCCGTTTTTTTTAGTAAAATAATAATCCGATTTAGCTTCTTTGCCTTGCCGATTTCCTACAAAAGGCCCAATTTATTATTTGACACTAACATCAGAAGACTATGCAAGCTCAGCTGTAGTTTGAGATGGATCCGTGTACGTGCCCTTTGAGCTGAACTATTTCTTCATCGTAAGTCATGTTCGAAAATTACGCGAGTTTTCTTAGAGACCATGGTTAAAAATGTAATGAAATTAAAAGTAAAAAAACATAAAAAAAGTAATTGAATAACTGTTTTTGAAAATAGAATAGCATGCCTTAAAAACAACATTAATTTAAATAATAAATAAATAATAAAATAATGCTGGACATTTTCACACAGCTTCATCTAGCCCCAAACTAAGCAGAGCTTGTTTTATGGGAACTACATGACTGATATACTACTTATATAATTATTTTTTGTAAATACATACATATTATACATAGAAAACACCCAGACCCGAGACAAATATTTTCAAATACAAACATTTGTCCCGTGGCAGGAATTGAACCCGTAACCTTCTGCGTCTCAGGCGGGCCTTCGCCCACTGCGCTACAGAGGTCGTCAAATTACATGTCAAATCGCAGTTATTTCAGTTCAAAGTGGCCAGTTCGACGAAACGGCAATTTCAGAGACCTAATAATACAATCTAGCGTTGTTAGGCTAATTAGCAATTTCACATTGAAATCGTTTTGCACAATAAATTATAGAGTGTATCCATTGGCACGTTTATTATTGTATCTATATAAGGGAAAGACACTTAGTCCGTATGTTCTTTACAGGTAGCGTTTAGACTCATTACACTAATATTTACTTTACACTAACTTAAAAGATTTGGTCCTTTTGAGTCTTTCTTTCTATGTCCGTGTTTTAAAGGTCTAATTATAAAAGTCTTTGTACAAATATATGTAAGTGGTTTTATTGACAAGCGCAATGAACCAGCTGTTTCGTCTTTGACATTTAAGCTACAAAGATGGATCAACCACAGATAACGCATCACATTCGTGATAGTTCAGGAAACGGGAGCAAGAGATACCATATTATGTGATCTGATAACTATCGATATTGTTCTATTGTTTCCTCCATTATGTTATGAGTTATGATATTATATTATCGGGGTATAGATATTTATTATGTTATTAAATTGATTGTCCAGTTTCCATTGTTCTTATGGCAGGCCACTTTGGTGGTATTAAATTATTTCTAATAGGTACCTACGGTGCGAACAATGGCTCATCTTTTATCAAAATAGATGAGGAAATAGACTGCGAGGCGACCGTCGTTATAACCATCGAATGCCAAGATGAGTCATACATGGGGAAAGAGGACAAAAAACGAACATAATCATTCTCAGTCGGGCAAAATGTAGGTATGCTGCTATCGAGCGCTGCTTTGAATGCCTTAAAGTTGACTAAAATCATGGTTCTGGAAGAAAGGTTCTGGGGATAAGTGGCACAAATCGGACGGGACAATCAAATCATAGTCAAAATTAATTTATTTATTAAAATCACAAGGATTACTTTGAAACGTCAGTTTTATCTAATGCCTGTTCTTCCACGACCAAGCCAGGAAAGAAAGTCAAGAAAACAAGGCTGGTTATTCTTTCAATGTAGAAGTAATTCCCCACGATGGAAAAAATGTCCTCCTAAACATTGCGGGTAAACGGTGGATGGAGTAAGCCCAAGATTATTTGTCATTATGTTCAGCAGTGGACTTCTAGAGGCTGTTGTTGATGATGAAATTATTCATTCCATTTTTGGCTTTAACATTGTGCATCCACTCATAATAGCGATGAAGGCGACGAGACGCGAGGAGGGTGTCTTGAGAGCAACCCTTATCTTTTTATTGTGAGGTGGCGTGCGCCGGGGCGATGTATTAGAGCCGTTTTGTATTTTCGTAAATATGAAATTTTGTTGATGAGAGTTTTGTATTTTCTGAGATTTTCAATCTTTTGCATACGCTTCTTTCCCATGGGGATGCAGATACCATGGATTTCCATTTGCCTTTCATATAATCCTTAAATTTTGCTTTATTTACTCTTCGATATTATGCTCGTTAGGAACTTTTAACCTTTCAGACTTTCTGGGCATAAATATCCAGTTTTCAATCATTTGAGATAGCATTTTTTTAAATGTTAGAAAAATCATTAAATCCTACGACCTTATCCTTCTACTATTATAAATGCGAAAGTTTGTGGGGATGGATGTTTGTTACTCTTTCACGCAAATACTACTAAATGGATTTTGATGAAACTTTACAGTAATATAGCTTATACATCAGAATAACACAAAGGCTACTTTTTATCCGGATACCACGCGCAGAAGCTAGTGATACTATAAAAAATAGGTAACTTAACAAACTACCTACCTACCTAATCAATTATGTAGGTAGTAAGGATGCTGTGTCAAAGCACTTATGGTCATAGAGGAACTAACCTCTACCGACCTACGTTTAGTTATGGCTGATTTACACGCTGCTAGATAGCCGATAAGTAGGAATGCGTGGAAAACAGCCAAATGTTTTGATTTTCGCGAATAAACGCGACATTTTTGAGTAAACTGCTCGTTAACATTTCAGTGACTAAAATAATAGGGTAATACCCTAATACGTAGTGAAAGTAGTGTTTTGCTTGTGAGAGAATGGGCGGTCTTATCGCTAAAATCTTCCAGTTAACTTTGAAGGACAGGATAAAATGGAATCAAAAGACGGCCAATGCTTTTTTTATCTTGTTGATAAAACTTGTTCTGGTCTATGTTTTATGATACAAATCCTACTAATATTATAAACGTGAAAGTTTGTGAGGATGGATGTTTTTTACTGTTTCACGCAAAAACTACTGAACGGATTTTGATGAATCTTTCCAGTAATAGGCAGAAGCTAATGAGCTATACTTTACCGACGCGAGTGAAGCTACACTACCACAATATCATGCTTTATATCAGAAAAAAGAATTCCTTTAAAACCCATCAGAATCTCGTGCAGAAAACCACACCCTTAATTATAATTTGACATAGACCCTCAACTCCTCAAATTACTGCATCCAGACTAAAAGAAAAGCTGAAAGCGGAACCGCTCTCAGACCGAGTGAAAAAGAACGACAAAAGACAGGGTTACCAATTCTGTAACATTTTTGAAGACCTCGATTTCGCGGTGAGTAGCCGGTTGCAACGAGAGAACTGAGGGTCGATTGCCCTCCAGGACCAATTCTAGCATGTTCTACAGATATTTGGGTGTAGTTGGACCAAGGTACTCGAAGCTCCTGACGACACAGGGATTCCTGGGGCCAGTGTATTTGTTGGGTGATTTTCACATCATAAAGGTCTCCATAGGAACTCGGTGTTTCGAAAACTGAAAAAGAAATGGATATATTCATAAACGAAAAAGAGTGAACATCCTTTTAAAGAGTATAATTTTATCGTCACTCCAATTAGAGTTTTATTTGTTAACAAGATTGCACACTAATGTTGTTTATATCTACTGTGTGTGATACGACAAAAACTGAAAATACAGAGACAAAGGTGAAAAGAAAATCACTTTATTCCGAAGAATATTCTGTTTATTCCTTTTTTGGGGTTAAGCGTTCCAATACATCGTATTCGCACAATCTGGGGTCCTGAAAATGCAAGAAGTTATTGAAGGAGTAACGTTGGTATTTCATGAACCCACATGGTGGAAAGTCGTCATTACGTGTCAAGGATGTAGCATGCTTGCCTAAGACATGACTATTAAAAAAAAACTACTCAAATAACAAAACAATCGGAAGTATTTTTTTTTGATCTGTAGTTACTCATGCAATTTAGCTTCTGAAATTCTAGTGTCAATGTGGGCTGTCACAGATTAAAAAAACCCTAATCTCAGTCCCGAAGTTTAGTACCTACTCTATTGACAAAAGCATGGATTCGGCAACCCTACCAGGGGGAGAGGGTGGTATATGACAAAAACATCTTTTGAGAACTGAGTGCGAGCTTTTTTTACTTTTTGCAGCATGCGTCGTACCTGTGAATTTTAAAAGTTCAGACTGCACTTCAATCTCTAGCTGAATCATTTGCAATTCTGTGTTGTGACTTTTAAACTTTTTGAATAAAGTGGACGGGAATTATAATTTTGTTGCTATATATAACACAGACGTCAATTACTGTCACAAATATTGCCATACACAAAACTCATCTAAGTTTATAAAGACTGACTCACTTCTTGGGTCATTCTCATTCTCCCTAGTATGTAAACAAATGGGAGAAGATACCTCTTCATTTTGGGGTAGTAAATTTTTTTTGGTTTATTTCACACAGCCCCAAACTAAGCAGAATAGAAGGAGAAGAGTGGCAAAATTTCGAAACATACCAGGCACATAGTACACTTACCATAGATACTCAATCACTCCACTAAAAAAAACACTTTACGGATATACCGACCCCGCCGGTGGAGTCGACGAGTCCCCACTTCCGCCTACTCACGGTACAGAAATGTACCGGGCATTTCTCTCCAGTTCTCTCCCTGGTAACGGCCTAACCGAGGTCCATACGAAGGCCATCAGTGGCCCTGGATGTAAAGTCAATTTAGAAAAAACACCCAGCCAACAACTAGACTGAGTCGAATGCAAAAATAATCATAGAAATAAATATAATTTCAAATTTTAAAATGCTTGCTTTATATCCACACCATCATTGCACTGAATAACTCTTTATGAAGATATTCACTTCACACACAATGAGAATCATTAGTGCTCGGGCCGGGAACTGAATCGACAATAGCGCCGCGGGTGCCTGTATTGTGGCATGCGCTATTCGTTCCGGTTGAACTTCGATATGTTTACTTCTAATGGATTTTGGTTTAAATTGATTACACATAAGTTTGGAGAGAAAACTGGTTCAGATTGTAGAGCGTTATCCCTATCCATTTTGATAGGCCCATTATTTAGTAGTGTCATTAGTTCTTTCATAGTTTTCTGGATCTACCTCCTAATTACACCACGTAGTGAAAGTCGATCCCCATTGCCATTTTGTTATTTAATTACGGTAATTAATGGCAATGGGAAACAAGTGTTAGAATCTCAAGAGGCAAAATAATTCCGTGCTTTTAAATGACGAGTTAACTTAAAAACAATTGTCGAAGATTTTTGTAGGTATCTTGCATGACACGCTAAAGTTTGTTACGTAGTAGTTGAGAATAGATACAGTACAGAAAGTTAATTTTAGAGGGCGCCAGCAACGCAAAAGTTCAAATTCCAATTCTGATCTGCTTTCTGAAGCGTCAAGTTGTTTTAGTTGATTTGTGATCGACGACAGAGAAAGTTTTATTAGCCTTGCCTCAATCTTTGTCATACCATTTATTGGGCGATTCGCCATGTCCGTCTCCGTTCATAGTCAAAGCCGTTTTATTACATACTGGCTAGGACATGACTTCACCCGCGTGATACCCGGATCAAAAGTAGCCTATGAAAAGTAGCTCTGACCATTAAGACAGCGTTCGTAAAAAACGCATTTGCTCGACCGTTTTTTTCGTTGATTTACGTTGCAAAATTTATCTTCACGAAAAGTTATATTTTAACGGTATAATATAAAACCTTGAAGGCCATTCTAAATATTAGTGCAATATTTTTTGAAATCGGTCGGAAAGTTTCTTAAACTTTTAAGTTATGAGTGATGAATTTGTAGATAAATTCCAAATGTTAGGTATCACAAAAGATGAAACATTTTAAAACCGAAATTACGGCTAATTACTCTGTTTTTCTTCGATTTGCTGACATTTGTAGTTATTATTATTTATTATTGTTCGTCTAAGGAAAATAGGAGATGTTTATGCTAAAATACGATAATGGTAGCCAAATACTTTTTACGACGTTTCACCTCAGATACAACCTCGATAACCCTCGTACTCTTAAACGCTGTAATTTTCTTTGTAGCACCTTTGAGGTAGGAATGGCGATAAAAATCCTTTTTCATTTAAGGTAAGATTCTACTTCACAACATCGCCAAAGGATACCTTTATCTGTGCAATCAATGATACCTAATTGGATAACAAGCTAAAATTGATTGTTAGCGTTTATTGAAACGATGTGAAATGACCACCGTAAGATTCCATGTATGGTGGCCATTATTTCGAGATTCTGAAGTACGAACATTCTCGAAATAAGGCAAAACATATTTTGGTGCCTTTTCATTTGAAAGCAGGAGAAAAACGTTAAATTGTCATAATGTTTTTACATATTTTATGTTTCTTTAAACATATGTTTTTCTTAAATGTCCTCAAAGGTTGTAATAAGATTGCTTCTCCGATAAACCCACCAATTGTACTTTAAGTTATGTTAAGATTTTGTTATTTACTTATGGTGTAAATTTAAATATTTTCAATCATTCATTAATTCAATTAATAAGTTTATTTACGTGCTCAAAACCCTGAAGACAAATATCGTGAGAAAAACCGGACTGTTAAAAAACACATTAAATGTGCCATCAGTGTTTTATAAGCAAACTGTGTCTACCTTCTGAGTGGCTAGTGATTCTAAAACTAAGCATAGTTGAATAATTCAGAAAAATATAAAGTATTTTTATAAAATTTGAGAGAGTTAAACATGGTTGCCCTATTAAACGGCCATATTGAGATGTGCGAAATAAACTGCGAAAACGCACTCGACTGTGTCGTAATTATATGTCGAATACAATGGCAAATAATAAACGGTTGGCATAAATAAAATAAATTGAAAAATCTACAATAATAAAATATTGATGTGCTATTTTTATACGCGACGTCAGGAGCTCGTACATGCAGTTGTTTGTTTATTTATTTCCATAATTGTTTATTCGATTTAAATGCTGTTATTTGCAATCGATATATTTTATGGAGATAGGAGACCTTTGCTCAAGGGCGTCTTGAATTGAGACGCCATGTCCAACAAAAGTGTTTGCTTTCGAAGATTAAAAAAGGCGTGAACTTGATTTCAAGCGTGATCATCTTAAGAATAAACCGCTTTCTAGGTATGTTAGACGTACGTTATTTGCGCTCGTTATTTCACTTATAAGACAGGGTACATCAGCCATTCTAGGGCCAAATATCCAAGCCCCTAATAAAGTAAATAAAGTTAAGTCACCAAAGACAAAGACGGCTTGGTTGATTGTGATCCTATCCTACTTATATAATAAACGCGAATGTTTGTAAGGATGGATGTTTGTTACTCTTTCACGCAAAAACTACTGAACAGATTTTGATGAAACTTTACAGTAATATAGCTTATACATCTGGATAACACATAGGCTACTTTTTATCCGGGTACCACTCGTGCGAAGCCGTGGGCAGAAGCTTGTGTAATATGTAGATGAAAATGTCAATATCTCAGCCGGAGTCTTTATCTCTCAGAAATGGCGCAAGATTTCGTTCGGCTTACGTAATTGTCCGGTAATAATACACCGGTAGCTGTGATTGTTTCTACGAATGCTCTGGACGGGTTCTGAAGAACTGGGCCCTATTAGAAGAAAAGTCACAACTCAATACAGATTTTCTTTTCATCTGTAGTACTACAATAGGAATAGATAGAAATGCTTTATTGTACAAGATACAACGAGTACGCAGGCTAACTTAATGCTATTTCGCATTTTCTTTCAGCTAACCTTTGTTCAATGGAACAAACTTTCGTTAGACTAAAAACTACAAAAAAAACTCCAGTAATATACTCGACAATATTTATTGCAGCGTCTCCTATGGATAATTTATTTATTTATTTAGATTCAGCTGCTTACTGCACTTACAGTATAAACCAATACGTGCAGTGAGCCATTTACACAGACATAATTAAACTTGTCTAAAAGTCTTTATAAAAAGCTTACAAATAAATTAAAAAATAACGGATTTGTTGCCCGTTTGGGCATCATTTGTGCACAATCAGAAAAACTGGTAAATTTTAGCAAAATTATAAATCCCTGACGTATTTTGCATCGCTTTTTACATTACAGTGACATGGCGATAAAACCTATTTTTTTACATGTTTTTATTGAAATCACAAGGATCATATAGAAACGTCCACATAAAAACTACATGAATTTAAAATTTGAAAGTGAATTTACGCCGATTAATCGAGCGCGACGAAGTTTAGCCGAATCAGGCAACAAACTCTGCTATCTAAGAACCACCCTTGAAATCATACAAATCATTTTGCAAAACAGCATTTCAATCAGATAAAAATTTAAATAAATGGTAAGAGATAAACAAACAAGCTCTCCTTACGTCAATCTAATGAACGAACATATTTCACAGTTCATCTAACCTTATACCTACGTTGAAGGAGGTCGGTAGATGGACTTGGTTTAAAACCGTTCGCAGTTCCCTTGATGAAGGATTAATAGTCGCTGATATGTAAAGTTTTTCTTCGAATAGCTGACATGGAGTAGTGCATATTAGTATGGAGCGTAGTGATTGAGGGTAATTTGAGAACGTGAAGTACTTGATCGGTTCGCATGAGCCGTTTTGCGGCTCGTTTTAGGAAACATGAAGTGAAATGAGTAGAAAAAGTAGTTTTTAATATTAGAATGGCACAGCGACAATGTAGAGTGTTCTTGGAATAGCGTTCTCTCGAAACAAAAGGGATTGACAACGCTATTCCGAACTTGCTCTGAGTGTATAACACCCGTCTCATTTTCAAATATCAGCTATCATTCAGTTAATCCATATATTTTTTAATTTGATTATATTTTAAGTTTGAAACATTTCTATTGACTCTTAAGAACTTATTACTAGTAAACTAGTACAAAAAATACATATTTATAAAAAATATCCTACTAATATAAACGCGAAAGTTTGTGAGAATGGATGTTTGTTACTCTTTCTCGCAAAAACTACTGAACGGATTTTGATAAAACTTTACAGTAATATAGCTTATACATCAGAATAACATAAAGGCTACTACTATTTATCTGGGTACCACGCGGGCGAAGCCGTGGGCAGAAACTAGTATGTTAATCATGATATAGAAACGTGACTGATTAATTTTTATTTTTTTCTTTATAATAATACCAAAACAAAATAATATATGTACACTCCTTATTTCACGTGAAAACCTTACTACTATACATGTTTAAAATTTTGGACATGTGCAAAAAATAATGTTAGGCTCTGACTATCCCTAGTTACTAGATATCCTCATGGATCAGCGTACTGAGTATACATCTGAAGATATAGATCACAGGGATTTAAACTGGTGCCCATCTTTTAATTCCATGTTTTGGTCCCGCGTGTGTTTGCATTGAAAACAAAATTTCAAAAGAACGAATGTAATTTTTAGACATAACTTACTAAACTTACCAACTAGTAATACGCAAGAACAAAGACTCATTCCCTGTTAGTTCTTAGATCAATAGAAATTACTACCAAAGCTACCACTTCTGCAACATCCGGATACTTCTAATGGTCAAGCACAAAGACACATTTGTACGTCCGCAAAACTTTACTTTGATACTCTGTGTTCACTACAAATTAATAAAATTGTAATGTTCACATTCCCTTATAGCAACAGCTTGCCACAAGCAGAAAATGATCTTAGATATAAGTTAAATATGACTCTGCATACAATATCATGCAATAATAAATTAATTCATTTAATTGATTCTAACAGTGTTGTTAGTAAAACATATTATTTGACCAAAGGTAGATACTACCTTTCTAACTTTTACAAACGACAGATAGCTGTTTCGCTATCTTATTATTTTAGTATAACAGCCAAAAACTTGGCTAACCAAAATGCTTTTTTTGAGCATTGTCCTAAAATTGAAAACCAGACATTGGAAATTATTCCATGTCATTTAAATTACCAGACACGACAATAGAGGAAATCTCTAGCACTAAAAAGTCAAATAATATTTTTTTTAAAACTAAACAAAACAAACAGTTGTTAAATAATAAAAATGTGAAATATACCAACTTGATGCACCAAAATATTGAAGGAATTCGTTGTAAAGAATTGGAACTAGAACTGTACATGAACTCAAATGACATTGACATTATTTGCATTACAGAACATTGGCTGCGAAGCCATGAGATCATGTTCAGTTTCAGTAATCACCAAGTTGGTAGTTCTTTCTGCAGATTACATGCTATACGTGGTGGCTCATTAATCCTACTTAATAAACAGATAAAATTTAGAGAACGTTTAGATATAGTCCACCTCTCTGTAGAAAGACACATTGAAGTTGCTTGCATAGAGTTGGAGCAATTCATAGTTATAAGCGTTTACAGCCCACCATCTGCCTCATTTGACATTTTTGAAAAAGTTATGCAAGAAATGTTGTTTAAATTATCTAAATCAAATAAATATATTATTACGTGCGGAGATTTTAATGTTAATTTACTAGAAATTAACTCCTTAAATACTAGAATAATTAGTTTATTTCAATCATTTGATTTAAAACCTCAATTTATGGAGCCTACTCGAATAACCGATACTTCGGCCACATGTATAGACAATATCTTTGCCAACATCAAAATTTTAAATAAGAGTTTAATTAGTAATATTAAGTCGGATCATCTTGGACAAAAAATTAAAATAGAGGTTCAAACAAAAAAACTTGAAAAAAGAAATATTACTTGTATACCTATGACCAAAGATCGATTGGACAAACTAAAATTGAATTTAACTTCTGTATTTCCATGTTTATATGGTAATTTTAATCCAAATAATTTATACAACACATTTTTTAAGAAATTTAGTGATGTGTTCAATTCAATTTTTACATCGAAATCGATCATGGTCTCTGACGGTAAAAAGTTCAGTGACTGGGCAACAGCGGGAATACATAAAAGCAGGAAGAAATTGTATGATCTTTATGCTGAAAAACAATATAATTTTAATGAGGAGTTTAAAGAACAAGTCAAAAAGTATTCTAAAATTTTTAAAAATGTTTGTCGTGAAGCAAAAGCTCGTCATTTGAGTTCAAAAATTAAAAATAGCCAAGATAAAGTAAAAGCCACTTGGAAAGTAATCAACAGTGAGACTGGAAGAGTCACAACTAAGAGCAATAAGTTTAATTTGAAAATTGACAATGCCACCGTCAATCAGGATAGTGATGTAGCTAATGCGTTCGAAAACTTTTTTACCGACATTCCAGTCTCTACCACAAAATCCTTAAACTCCTCTCCCATAGAAGCAGAGTCATTGTTAAAAGAAAACTTAACAGAATGTAAAATACAATTCAAATTTGATCATGTAAATAGTGATGACATCATAAAAGCTTTCAAACTCATAAATGCTAAAAAAACCACGGACCTCTGGGGCATCTCTGTTTGCGTTGTGAAATCATTGATTGGCATTATTGCGCCCGAACTAGCTTTAATATTCAACGAGTGTATTGACTGTGGTGTGTTCCCTGATTTAATGAAACACAGTAAAATAACTCCACTTTTCAAATCGGGTACATGTTCTGACCCTAGTAATTTTAGACCTATATCAGTACTTCCTACATTTAGTAAAATTTTTGAAAAACTAATTTTAAATCAATTGCAAAGACATTTTAAATTAAATAATTTACTGCATAATAAGCAATTCGGATTTAGTAAGGGTCGCTCAACCACTGATGCTGGTATTGAGTTAATATCGCACATATTTGATGCCTGGGAGGAATCTCATGACGCTTTAGGCGTTTTTTGTGATTTGTCAAAGGCATTTGATTGCGTAGACCATGACACATTGATCAGGAAACTACACCATTATGGTATTAGGGGCGTTGCTCTAGACTTTCTCACTTCCTATTTAAGTGACAGAGTACAAAGAGTTGACGTGAATGGAAAACGGTCTCCGGGGTCTCTGGTTACTATCGGTGTACCGCAGGGATCAATTCTTGGTCCATTTTTGTTCTTAGTATACATTAATGATCTACCCCACCTTGTAAGGGACGATCATGAGGTTGTATTGTTTGCAGATGACACGTCACTTTTATTTAAATTAAAGCGACGACAAACCAATTTTGACAATGTAAACAATGCAATCTCTAAGGTTGTTAAATGGTTCAACGTTAACAACCTCCTACTTAATGAAAATAAAACAAAGTGTATAAGATTTATACTACCCAATGTTACACAAGTTAAAGCAAATATCAAAATCAAAGATGAACAGTTGGCTCTTGTGGACACCACCGTATTCTTAGGTATCACCCTAGATAATAAGCTTCAATGGGGTCCTCATATTGATGGGTTATCGAAGAGACTTAGTTCTGCGGCATATGCAGTCAAAAAGATCCGTCTTTATACAGACGTTGACACAGCTAGACTAGTTTACTTCAGCTACTTCCACAGCATTATGTCGTACGGTATACTGCTGTGGGGGAGTGCTGCTGATATCAATACCATTTTTGTGCTGCAGAAGAGGGCTGTTCGAGCAATTTATAATATGGGCCCCAGAGAATCACTTCGCGAAAAGTTTAAAGAAATAAATATAATGACATTCCATTGTCAATACATTTATGAAAATCTGATGTATGTTCACAAAAATATTAATTTGTTTAAGAAAAAAAGCGATAATCACAATGTTAATACTAGAAATAAAGATAAACTCGCTGTTGCCACTTGTAGACTCCATAAAGTTGGTAAATCGTTTAAAGGGCACGGTGTACGCTTTTATAACAAACTCCCAAGAGATATACAAAAATTATCAATTAACAAATTTAAAAACGTAATTAAACAAAAGCTTTATAAAAAGGCATACTATAAAATATCTGATTATTTAGATGATAAAAACTCTTGGGATTGAAAATGCTCCAACTCGAACCTATTGTTTTGTAAAAGGATCATTAAAAAGAATAACCAGCCTTGTTTTCTTGCCTTTCTTTCCTGGCTTGGTCGCGGAGGAACAGGCACCTAGATAAAAACCGACGTTTCAAAGTGGTCCTTGTGATTTTATTAAATAAATGAATTTTGACTTTGACTTTGACTTTCAATAGGAATTCCGGGAGAGAGCCGTGGTCATAGTATAAGCGTCTAGGCGTCTAGGCTGCTAGACGACTAGGCAGCCAAGAGGCTTACTACGAGTGGCCTCACTGCAGGCGTCTAGTCTAGGCGATGCTACGATACAATTATAGCCTAAAGGTACCTACCTAAATTGGCATCGTTTGTTGTTCCTTAAACTTACAATCTAGGTCTTTTCAAGGTGAGAGTGAATATGTCTTCTTTTTAAGATATTATTACGACTATACCACGTACTTTATTATTCTCTTGATGACGTTTTTTTGACTGTTTAGAGCTCTTTCCTCATGATCATCATCCGCGAGCTCGACGGTCGTGAGACGGGAACTGCGGGTCGTAAGATAATTACTAAAATTGTAAAAAAACGCGATCATTTAGTTACTACTTTAGGTATCTTTTGGAGCCTTCATGCTCTATCGTCGGCCATATCATCAGTTACCATTAGGTGAGATTATGACTAAATAAATGTATATACTTGATAAAAAAAAAACTTTCAATAGAAAAACGAGAATACAGATAGCAAATTAGGGTCCCATCCATTTATGCGTTGGTTTTCTCAAGGCAAAGCCGTGAATGCGAAGGCAACCGCTTGCAGTTCGGCCACAGCTTTAGCGAAGCTCTCCATTTCCAAAGAGCCCGTCAAATTTCCAACCCAAACTGAACTCACGCAGCAAGAAATCAAAATCCATATTCAACTAATGTGACAACACGTCAGCGTGTCACAAATATTTTCCCATGACGGTCATCCATGTGTGGTTGCTGTCATCAGGGTCTGAACATGCAACTTCAAGCTCAATATCGTTGTTCTAAGGTGGTAACTGGTTTGAGTTGTGATAAGTGTCAGCCATTTCCCGAAAGCAGTTGAAGAGTTCTAGGGCCCTTGTACGGTAATGGTAATTAATGGTTTGCAGTCTCTAAGCTGGCATTTCAAGCTCGGCTGCGTGAGAAGTCAAAGAAACTGTCATTTTGTATCACTAAAAAGTTGTCAAACTGTTGATCAATACAGCATTTACAGCAGATTGCTACTGCCTGCTTAGCATGAACACCCTAGATAACAGTTTCGTCAACCGCCGAGAAGACAAAACATATTTTGTCCCTCTCTTTTGTTTGACAGAATAGACGACAACATTCTTAGACAACATTTTGTCTTGATTGCTCATGCTAAGCGGGCTGGTATAAAATCTATACCACGTACTTTACTTTTCTTCTGCTGACGTTTCGTTGACAGATTAGAGGTCCTTCCTCATAAGCACCGTCCGCGACCACGCTCGATGGTCGTCAGACGGAAGTTCCTGTTCACGGTCAGACTCCTAAGCGGCAAACGAAACGTAATCAGCAGGAGAATAGTAAAATACGTGGTATAGTCGTGGTATAGTAAAATACGTGGTTCTATGGTATGAAATAATTATAATCTGCAGTGTTCCAGTGTAAAAGATTTCTTATTTCTTGTTAGTTCAATTCGTGAAGTCCATTGGACAAAGGCCTTTCCCAATGTGATGCCCATGATATTTTGGTCTACAGTCACCTCTATATACCAACTTCCAACTTTTAAGATGTTACCAAATTAGTGAAGACCTCGTTGGCGCAGGCACAAGCAGTGCGGGTTTGATTCCCGCAGCGGGGTTAGTGTTTGCATGTTTTGCAGATATTTGTTGTAATGGTTCGTGGTAGCCATTCGAGAACCTTTTTTGCCTAGCGATCGTTAGTACTACAAACTTTAAATGGCCTGCATATTGTCAATCCAACTTACTATTTAACTTATGAGAATTACGTCGGTAATTTCAGCACTTTTACGGATACCCTCGTTTCGGATCAAATTAATAAATAATGCTTGACATTTTTCACACAGCATCATCTAACCCCAAACTAAGCAAAGCTTGTATCATGGGAACTACATGACTGATATACTACTTATATACTTTTTTTTGTAAATACATACATACATAAAAAACACCCAGACCCGAGACAAATATTTAATTTGCACTTTATACAAACATTTGTCCCACGACGGGAATAAAACCCGCCACCTTCTTCGTCTCAGGCGGGCCTTCGTCCACTGCAACACAGAGGTGGTTTATTAATTTAATGTTGATGATGATTTTAAAGCAGCTTTAACCTATAACCCTAAAAGCCCTGACAAACTGACACCAACTAACTGAGTACCGCCACCGCAAATATTTCCAAGTATTTACTGGACCAACATCTTATTTGAAAACTAGCTGTAAAATTATGGTAGGTAGTTTTTCTGACCACCAAGACCACCCGTGGCATTAGCTGGCATTGAGTATAAAGCTGAATGTGATACTTTGATTCCAATAAACTAAGGTTATTCGACGTTTATCGACTGAATTAGCTATCCAATAAGTTCATAAATTGACTTAGAATTACGGTTTTAACATTCGTTGATTCCTATTTATGAACATTTTGGAAGTAATTTAGTTAAAACGATTGGCACACTTAAAAGCCGTTCGAATTTATAAGAATTTACACGTTTCGAAGGTCTGCAGTTCTGAGCTATTGGTATGGCACATCAAAGGACAGAGATTTTTGACGGAATTGGCTATTATAGAGCTTAATATCATAAAAAAAGCTGCCTATAAAACAAAGCTTTATGGTTTTTGTCTGGTCTTAGGAAAACATTTAGAACGTCATTTACTAATAATGTGTCATATTATTAGATGGAGACTGTACAAAATCTCCAAATCAATCTCCGTTAAGCTTAGTACACAAAAGCGCAATCTAGTGGGTAGTTTAAAACCAATAAGCGATATTGAAGCCACTTGGACAAGGGTCTAAAGACTTGGACACAATAAGCCGTATTTATTGAGTACCCCGCCTTACAATGATTGATCCGCACTACTTGGGTACTTATATTGTATGTCAACAGCTTAGGTTAGTCGCTCTACTGAGCAATTTTGAAGTGTTTTAAGTATTGCTGACCTTCACAAAATAAGGAATTGAAAGAATTTGGGCCGATATCGGTGCTTAAAAATAGCGTTGTTTTAGCATTATCATTCAGCGTGGCAGTGCAAGCAGCATTTTGGGAACGAATCCGTCTGATAGTGATCTGCATGAGTTGTTTCATCTGTACCTATATGTTGTGCATAATGACCCTCAGAAGTTATATTTGTCTGTTTGTAAATACGAAGAAATCCTATTATTAAAAACTAGCCACTGCCCACAGCTTCGCTCGCGTGGTACCCGGATAAAATGTAGCCTATGTGTTTTTTTGATATATAAGCTATATTACTGTAAAGTTATATCAAACTCCGTTCAGTAGTTTTTGCGTGAAAGAGTAACAAACCATCCATCCTCACAAACTTTCACGTTTATAATATTACTAGCTTCTGCCCACGGCTTCGCCCGCCTGGTACCCGGATAAAAAGTAGCCTGTGTGTTTTTCTGATGTATAAGCTATATTACTGTAAAGTTTTATCAAAATCCATTCAGTAGTTTTTGCGTGAAAGAGTAACAAACATCCTCACAAACTTTCGCATTTATTATATTAGTAGGATATAGTAGGTTGGATAGGATAGTATAAAACCCCGTGATAAATGATTCATGGGCGAAAGAAAACAAATAAAAACTGTCACGATGTGACAAAATAATGGACAGTGAAACCAAACACTGCTCCGTGGATCTCCCGTTACGATCGTTGACTGATTAAAACAGATAGATTAGGCTGTCAATACCCATATCCACCTTTTTATTCAAATGTGCCATTCTTTATTTCAAAATGGACCTCATTTCCATATCAGCATCCCCAAATCAGTCAAAACTGAACCCTATTTACTTTTTAATTTATAAATTAAAAAATTGTGTTCGTTTGATTTCAAACTAGATGGCAAAAATGTGAAAAGTGTGTTTATTTGAAATCAGTTTTTATTATTTCCTAATAAAAAAATAAGTTTATAGCAATAAAAAGAGGTTTTATAATTATCAAAAACAGTTTCTTTCAGTTTCATTAGATAATATTTATGTATTTTAGATTTATCAAGAAGTACCTAATGAAAATGGTTACTTGATTTTTTTTAGTGTTAACACTCACTCAAAGGAAATGACAATATTTTGAAAATTTCACCCTAGTCTATTTAGTATAGCATTGGGTGCTACCCCGGTACCAACCGGGGTCGCGAGTCTGAGCTTTTAAGAATTATACAAATCTTACCTTATGAAAATTATTAAGTAATAGATACGATATTTTTACCTCAAACTGAGCAACGAAGCTCACTTTAAAACTCGCCTTATCTATTTCATTTGGTCTTTGGTTATTACAGTGTGAGAGAACCGCTCAAGGCCTGCCTCTGCAGGCTTTAGTTACGGAGATTTGGTCTTTTTTATTTATAGCTGTTTATTTGGGCCACTGACGTTTCGATTAGTATACCTTGATATCAATATCAATTTCTTATAGCATGAGAAAGGGTCGAACAATTCAACTGGTTATTTGGAATCTTCGATAATTGGAATGGATATATTGAATAACTGAAGAAACACGTTCAATAACTTACCTATATTTTATTGTACCATTATGAGTAACTAGATTTTGCCCGCGGCTTCGCCGAGCGTGGTACTCGGATAAAAAGTAGCCTATGTGTTATTCTGAAAAAAGCTATATTACTGCAAAGTTACATTTAAATCCGTTCAGTAGTTTTTGCGCGAAAGAGTAACAAACATCCATCCTCACAAACTTTCGCGTTTATAATAGTAGAGGATTAGCGGCTATAGACATACAACCTGTCACTTGGAATGCTAATTTCTATATGATGGGTACGTCCAAACATTATGTGGGAGCGCTACATAGTAACAGTATGAGTTAAAGTAAAACAAAGAACACAGCAATTCCTGCGTCACCATTTTTCTCACCAGCAAAATATTGTTAGCTGTGAATGGTTTTGAATTTTTTGGTATTATACCTCTAAATACATAGTCCTGACCCCTTGGATTCCGTGTCGGGATATCAGGAACTACGAGTACCATGATACCACACTATCCAGACCCGGAACAAATATCTGCAAAACATGCAAACATTTGTCTCGCAGCGAGAATCGAACCTACGTCTCAGCTAACTACTTGCCCGCGCGTCACAGAGGTCATCTAGCAAAAAGTCTAGCATGAGTCATAGTAAAAAGTCAGTATACCTGAGGATAACGCCTTCATTCTGTAAATCGGTTAACGTAGGTACCTACCTAAGTACCAACAGGCTAATTGAAATGGACGTGAAATCGATTACATGCAACGTGCAGTCCCCGGGCTGGGGATTATCTCGGATTATGCAGTACAAGGGCGAGGAGCAGACAAATTTCACTGTTTTAATTACACCACAAAACATAATAGTGCTAGTACAGAAATAATTTTATAATTATTTTCTTTAATACCTATTATTGGTAAGATCGTCTCAACATTGTCCGGCAAAGGGCATTAGTACGCCATACCACATAATCATCCTAGTTTAGGTACTAATATTGTTCTTATAGGATTAAACAGTGTGAAACATATTATAACTACTAATAAAATTGTACCTACTGTATGATTATGTTTGTTGTATTTTCATTAAATAATTTCAATTTCAATGACCAGTCCCTCCTCCCGCCGATTGGATTTGCCTCACCCCATCCGAATTTCAATAGGCAGACACCTTAGTCTTTAATTTCTCGAAGTCATACGACATTTCTTAAAATAAGACATTGGACCATAATCAAATTGTTCATATTCATATTCATATTCATTTATTGCCTTAATGTACATATTCATAGGTCTTAAAATTACATAGAAATAGGTAGGTACATGAACCCCGTTAGGGCGCTGCAATTTGAGTTCAATATACTCGAATTGTCAAGAAAATAATACATTTGAAAAGAAACATGCAAAATATGAAAAAATATTAAATTAGTAGGTGCAAAGTCAAAAACATTGTCAAATTCATTAAATTAGATTCGAATCAAGAAAAACATATAAAGAATAAATTAGGTACAATTAGATTAGATTGAATTAAATTATATCACTAAGAACTACAAATTAATTAAAACAGATGTCAGTATTCACATAAAATTTAATAAAACATAATCAGGTTTTAAGATGTCATTTTACATTGGTCATAGTGTCATAATTTGTCACATAAGAATTCGTCAACGGAGTAATAACATTTAGATAGGAGTAGATTTTTTAGACTATTATGAAAAGTTGTGTCATTTTGTTCTTTTTTAATATTATTTGGAATTTTATTAAATATTTTAATTAGCCTAAAGTTTGGACTGTTATGTACCATTTTTAGTCTTGATAGGGGTAAAATCAAGAATAACAATTTGTTTTTCTTGAAATGCTGTCTGCAGCTTATTTTTTGTTTGATATTTACTAAAATACGAATAAGTTTTTTTGTTGTTCTTGTAATTTGTATATATTTAACCTCCACTAGAAAGTTTTTACCAAGAAACGTATTCAATTTACCAGCAAAACAATCATAATGGGTTTCATCACTAAGGTAAAAGGTATTTTAATCCATATTTCTTTTTATCTTTTTTGTTAAACAACAAACTGAGTGTTTGATCTCCCGATTTACCTTGTACTGTGTAATGTAACCCAACCCCTCTGTGCGTCGCGTCTCACCTTTCGCTTTTCAATCATGCCCGTCGCTTGAAGTCGCCTAAACTGCGGCGGGAATTTGTTTTGTCTGACCTTTACATGTACATGAAATTCAAAAGCATTTTTAAGGTTTAAAAGTATATAAAATAATGTATATAGCTCTGACAGCTAGGATTTCTGAATGTTTAAATATTTGGATGTTTATTACTAATTCGATTCCCGCCGCGGGACAAATGCATGTATTATTTGCAATGTATAATATTATGTATATATTAAAAAAAACAGTATATACCAGTATGCATTTACGGCTGCATATAAGCTCTGTTTAGTTTGGGCTGGATGGTGCTGGGTGAAAAATGTCCTGCATTTTTATTAAACGGCCGAACTAATTTAAATGAAATTTGGCATACGTATAGTTTGTGACCTAGAAAAACACATAGGCTACTTTTTATCCGGGTACGAAGAGGGCGAAGCTGTGGGCAGAAGTGTTTGGAAAATCAATTTTTTTTTATAGTTTGTAACTTATAAATGATGCGTGCCAACTGACCACTAATCTTATGAGAAATTCAGTTCGTATATTGCCTTGCGCAAGAATGTCTTGAAAAATTTGGTATAATTTGGTGAAAATCATTATCTTTATCATCAGATCATCATCTTCCTGTAGTAGTCCACAGCTGGACATAGGCTTTTCCAAAGAGTTACATAATTAACAGTCTTGGGACCACCCCCATCCACCTACTTGCCGCAATCTTTGTTTTTTTTTATCTTGTGGTGTACAATAAAGTATTTTCATACATTCATTCATTCTTTGAGATGTCATCGGTATATCAGGTTAAGGGTCTTCCATCGTCGTTCGTGATCGGCATTTAAATAATTAACGAAAAAAGACATGATTAAAAAGCAAGTACAGTAAATATTCCATGTTTCATTTCTCGTTTACGCAACCACGTAACGGACAATGTGACACGTTTTCCGCTCCAACAAACAAAGATTGTTCAAGTATACTTATAATTTAAGCAAGAAATAAAAACTTCTTCGCAATTCTGCAACATACACTCGAAAAATTACGAATTAATTTGAGAAATTAAAGTGTTTGTCCATTCAAGTATGCCAATTCCTTGTTGGAAAAAGGTCGGACTATTCCTTACCTGACCTGGAAATGTAACTATTGTTATTTAACTATTATCATGGCAACAATTTTAGTTTTTTTTTTCTCTTTTTTACCTATAGTAATTTTTAAGTACATAAGTTTTTTTCAATAGCGTTCAAACTCAAAATCCATTGGTTTTTATTCTTTTAAATCACAAGGATAATATTATAATGTCAGCTTTTACGTGAATTTAGAAAGTGAATTTACGCCGATTCCTCGTTCGTAACTATACTTCATCATTTAGGCAACAGACTCTGCATGGTTTGATGATCTTCCATTCAGCTATAATTTGGTGCCAACCAAACTCAAATATTGAGTTGCTCAAAATACTAGTAGTGTTTTTAAAGGTCAGTTTCATTTTACTTCAAAAACTAGACAACATTTTATAGAATTAAGCACTCTCCAACATAAACAAGTAAAAATGGCTGCTTGAATCTGTTTGCGAAGCAATTTTTGACTACCCTTGTTCTTTTGTGACTTGTACTTTCTTGGTTGATTGTAATTATTGGTAATTAATTACCACATTGGTTATTTAAAGAAAATAACCAATGTGGTCAAAATATTGATAGGATTCACTTACAATTTTGTTCACTATGCTTGATTTCACTTTAACAATAAAGAAAGCTAAAAACAGGAAGCTTCACCCTGCATACCTACCTATGTATTTTGTTTTTTTTTAATTATTCGATCGAATTACTAGAGATACAATATTTTGTTACACAGTTGTCATCCTTCTGCAACACTGCGATCGTGAGGTCACCCCTCACTTCTTAGGTCCTATCTGAAAATCAGCGCTGCTTTGCCTTGGCGGTGCAGCAATAAGCTGAGATAGGACATTTCGACTGATACACACCATTGCAGCATAGACTGCTCTCGTTAGCACTGGTTAGCACCCACTTATTGTACCTACTCTTCTGTATTTACTGTTTCTTTAATTGTTTGTGTTTCTTTTCATTTGTACTTGTCTGTGCTGTATTGTATGTGTCGAATAAAAAACTATCTATCTATCTATCTAGTTGTCTAAGACAAATAGTTAGTTTTACCTACTTAATGATATATACCTGATGCTGTTATGCTGAATTTATGATAATATATTATTATCATAATTTCAGGCAGTAAATCCTACTAATGAAACGACGCTGACCAAGACATCTGCGGCCCTGCACCATTAAAGACCATTCAGAAAAAAAATGTCGGTCCTAGGACCTTGGGTAAATGAATCATATAGATCAGCTCAGTGGAAGATCTATTGCAAATGGAGGGCATACCACCTAAAGTATTTAGTTTGATGATGATGATGCTGTATGTAATTTAAGATGTCGAATTGCTGAAACTCGTGTGTTAATACATTGGGTAGTTCTGAGTAGTGTGGCTAGTTTCCAGAACCCCGCCCAAGGCGAAACCAGCGCTGGACCTAATCGACTTTTGAAGCGTTTTAAATGGGTTTTTCGAAAAATGAAAGACGCAAATCAAAGTATCTGGAAGCTTGAATTAAAAGTACGAGCCAATTGTGTTATTATTGGATTCATCTAAAATCGATTACATTCAAATTGCGATTTAACAACTGGATGGTAGGTAGGTATATAACATTCATTAGTGCATTAACCAAAATTGGTTAGTATGTAACAAAAACTCTGTCCGATCCAATCAATGCGTATTACAACTTCAATAAGACAGATTGCAAACAAAATTAAAATGGGTGATCGATACTTATTCCATATAAAATTTACAATATATGAAATAACTTTATTACCTTATATAAATAGAGCTGGCTCATATCTGGATCAACGCATTAGCATTGCCATTCAGTGTGTTCAGTGTTAATGCTTCCGTCTGGTAGTGATCTGAATCAGTCGAGCTATCTATAAATAGTTTGCAACGGTATTTAGATAGCTAGGCTGTTTCATCTGTGTATTTTGTATATACCTACTTGTACATAATTGCATGAACCAATGTATTTTATACATATTAATATTATACTATAAGTAATAATTCTATCTTATAACATCATCATCAATATAAGACTGTTCCGTTACTTACTGGCAGATCAACGCACAGCCTAAACCATAAGCCCTAGAAGAATGAAACTTGGAGGGTATATTCCTCTTATAGTGCAGGGGTGCAATAAGAAGTAATAAAATTCTACTCTTAAGGGGGTGAAAAGGGCTGAAAACCTTTGTATGAAAAATCGTATTCCTTGAACATACAAACAACATAAATATTCTTCAATCCAAATGATAAAATATTAATATAATTATCTACCCAAACTACCCCTCTAAGGGGTTGTAGAGGGTGTCCAAGTTTATATGGGAACTTTTTAACGAGTGGTCCAATTTGCTTGAAACTTGGTATAAATACAATAGTACAAATGATTAAAGATTTTTTTTTCTAAACTACCCCTCAAAGGGGGTAGGATGATGTATTAAGTTTGTAAAATATTATTTTTACATTTGATACGATTAGCTGTAAATTTAGTTTGGATACTTAAAAATCAAAAGAACTGAACACGGGTTTAAAATAAAAAACGTTAAGGGTGCAAGGCATGCTTTTATTTTTGATGCACCTATCAATTACCCATCTTACGCGAGTAAAACCGCGGGCATCGGCTAGTATTATTATAAGGCCTAGATGGTACGATGATTTAACAAAAAAAAAATAGTTTCACATGTACCAGCTATAAGGCTACTTTTAAAATAAATTCACTAATAAAAAAGTATTTACATAAGTAAGAAGACAAAATCTAAGGTATTGCAATCGATTTCTTATAATACCCGTTCGCATCGGACGGGGTTTTTTTTACATTCTTACCTATTAACTTAAGTGGAACAATAAATATTTACCTAACGATGGAAAAGCTGTTTTTGGTAGCCCTTTTGAAGAAAAATACGTCTTAACATAATTTAGTTTGTTTACGCAAAACCTCGGCCTGCCTACCTATCTGTTGCTATACCTTTAGACAGAGTTCATGTGAGATACCTACCTATAAACACCATCTATGTACCTACCATGTGAAAGCAATAAATGTATTGAGTATTGAGTCATTTTATTAACGTATTCTATCACGGCGCTCTTTTCATAAAAGACTAATTCATGAAAGATAGATTTAAACTCCGAAAAAAACAGGGATTTTTTTTTCGTGGAAAAATCGATTGTTGCACGCGCGACGATATTCGTACCCATGTCCTTCTTCCACAATATACAGAACAGGAACAAATATTTGCAGAACATGCAAACATTAGTTCCGCAGCGGGAATCGAACCTGTTTTTGCGTCACAGCTGGCTCTTTGTCCACCGCGCCACCGCGGTCGTCAATACATTCATAACATTCCAATTAATAGATTCTTGTTACTTAAGTAGTGATCTATTTCAGTTATTCGAAATGCCAATATAACACAGCCTTAATAAAACAGCTGGTTTATTTATGTTTTAGTTTCTGCCCACGGCTTCGCCCACGTGGGACTCGGATAAAAAGTAGTCTATGTGTTATTCTGACGTATAAGCTATATTACTGTAAAGTTTCATCAAAATCCGTTCAGTAGTTTTTGCTTGAAAGATCGACAAACATCCATCCTCACAAACTTTCGCGTTTATAATAGAAGTAGGGTATAAATACACCAAAATATGGGTGGTGAAAAGATTTTCGCAAGTGGGTGTTTATTATATGTCTATAAGAGTAGACGAACTTCTAAAATCTTATTTTATTAAAAAACTTAGACAAACAGTAACAAAATATGGCCCGATTCAATAAAGGTCACCCAAAGATTGTCTGGAAGGTCTCGCTTTTAGCGATAATGCTATTTTATTCCAAAAACTATCGCGATTTTGGTTATTCATATTGCGATCACTCGCCCTGATGAAGACTCTCGGAATGAGACGAAACTTAGTCGGTGCCTCCACCGATAGTGCCGTACGTGAAAAATCCCGTTTTATAATATGAGAATGCTACTATTTTATTTTAGTTACAATCTTGTTTAAGTTCATAAGATTTGTAAATTTTGTTAATTGCTATAATGAATTATTTATCCGTCAGTAAAGGCGCATTTCAATTATATTGTCATAAGTCACAAAACGAAAACAAAGCTGGAAAAA
The DNA here is from genome assembly GCA_958496245.1 of Perizoma flavofasciatum. Taxonomy (NCBI): domain Eukaryota; kingdom Metazoa; phylum Arthropoda; class Insecta; order Lepidoptera; family Geometridae; genus Perizoma; species Perizoma flavofasciatum. Next base: position 10,400,769 of record OY292431.1, read on the forward strand.
CACTTATTTTTTTTTACAAATAGCTCATTGAACGGTGTACAATCTATCAATCTTTCTAAGAAGCATTCTTGATATCACACAAATAAAATTGTAAAAGATAAACAAACACACAAAATCTTATGGCAAACGCATATACGAAGTCCTTTTGTCGCTGAATAATACCGGACAAGTGCAAGTCTGACTCATGCACCGAGGGTTCCGTACAAGTTCGCACAAAATAATTAACATTACTCAATTTCATAAACTATGAAATCTCTAAACAGTGCTTTAACAAAAAGATAAGTTGGATTGAAAGACAAACTTAATTTTTGGTTTCCAGAAAGACGCACTTGTCCGATTTTACCTACAGTAACTATAGACATAATTTATTTTGTTTTATTAATTTTAAAATGGAAATTGCTGCCGAATTGTACCAGCCGTTTACTGGGTCATTACGAAGAGTAATTAAAACAATTAACCGTTCCTTGGAGACAATTAATGATTATAAGTTTACTTTAAATAATGGACGCACAAAAACTGTACAGCTACGAGTATAGTTATGTTCTGGTTTTGGTAGCTGTATGAAATATGTATTATTGCCTACGGCTTCACCCGCGTGGTACCTACTGTCACGTTACAGCCCTACCCTAGGTTTTCAAGAGAAGGGATGGAAGCGGCAAGTTAAATCTTAAGAAAAGAAAGGGTATTAAAGATTATGAACAGTATTTAATCCAAAATTATAACCTACAATCAGTCTGATATCAGGGCGGGTCCACTTCCTCCTCGCCCTAGAAAAGAAAGAAAGAAAAGAAAGAAAATATTTTTTATTTGGCAAAACGGAATGAAGACATCAACTTTGCACTAAAACAGACACCCAGGTAAAATAAAAAGGATATAATGAAAAGATAGGTACCTACTAAAACATCATGTAGGTATGTAAGGTATAAGTCCTATAAGTCTTCGGTAGGTAGTTAAGTTTCCTCACAGGTAGGTACTGTTGTGCCAAGTGAGTCTCCCGAGCACCGCATGCCAAAAGATAAGATATTTAAGCCCTAAAGATATTCTCCACAAATTTAACCACATCATTTCTTCAGGTCAACTCCACTTCACCTCCAGTCAACGCTTCGCATTGCACCCGTCGGTCTTCTCTCCGCTATACTACGGTATTACGTCGTGTAGTGTCCATTAAATCATTAATCATCACTAGGTAGGTAGGTTATATTTTTGGATTTCATATTGTTAAAAAAAATGAATACCCTTTCTTTTCTTAAGATTTAACTTGCCGCTTACAGACCTTCTCTTGAAAACCTAGGGTAGGGCTGTAACGTGATACTACCCAGATAAAAAAACGGATGAAAAGTAGTTCAGCGTTCGTATAAGAAATGCATTCGCTCGACCGTTTTTTTTGACGACTTATGTTGCAAAATATGGGTTTTCACGAAAAGCCCTTTTATTTTGACGGGATAATACACAGTTAATGTCCACTCTGAAGATTCATCCTACTAATCCTATCCTATCCTACTAATATTATAAACGTGTAAGGTTGTGAGGATGGATGTTTGTTACTCTTTCACGCAAAAACTACTGAACGGATGTTGATGAAACTTTGTAGTGGTATAGCTTATACATCATAATAATATATAGGCTACTTGTTATCCGGATACCACGCAGGTGAAGCCGTGGGCAGAAGCAATTTCTAAGTTCTTAATATTAAAGAAAGTTTTTTTTTAAATCGGATGAGCAGATTCGGAGATTACTTCTACATCCAGACATACAAACTTTAACTTTTTATAATATAAGTAAGTACTCAGATGGATCAGATGGAAATATCTTAGTTTGCATTAGATACCAGTCTAAATCAAAAAAATAAGTTCAAGAAATTATGTTTATACTAGCCTCTGCCCACGGTTCGCCCGCGTGGTACCCGTATATAAAGTAGCCTGTGTTATTCAGATGTATAAGCTACATTACTGTAAAGTTTCATCAAAATCCGTTCAGTAGTGTTTGCGTGAAAGACTAACAAACATCCATCCTCACAAACTTTCGCGTTTATAATAGTAGTATATGATATACAAACCAATTATAATAATGTGAGATAATAAGTATGTAATAATTTAAAAAAAAACTATTAATTAGCAACTCAATATTGTATGACTGTATATCCACGTACTTTAGAAGAAAAGGTCACAATTACGCCGGCGCCGCCAGATGTATCTGCTCATGCGCAGGCAATTATGCCACCAGCCCGGATTAATTGTAACGGACGGCGGTCACTCAATGCTCAATAGTTTTATTGCTTTCACATGGTAAATAGCTTTTAGATGGTGTTTCATCTTCATCTTCTTGTCCTTATCCCACATTACGTGGGGTCTTCTTACACTCTCCTTATCAGCCGTCATCTCAGTACTCACTCCTTTCTTAACCATGTCGTTCTTCACACAATCCATCCATCTTTTACATTAGTACACCCCCAGCCATTATTACAATCTCATTAAATCCTCTCCATCCAAAGGTTGTCTGGAAGAGATCACTTCTAAGCGATAAGACCGATCATTGTAATTTGAGTTTTTTTAGTTTTGTTAAGTTATATCTATTTTCTTATGGTGTACAATAAAGTGTTTTCATTCATCTTTTCTTTGGCCTACCTCTGCTTTTATTTCCATCCACATTCATATTTAACTTTCTACTCGTAATATGACGTTCTTCCCTCCTCATGACATGCCCATACCCTGCTAAGCTATTACTCCTCAACTTTAAGATGGTGTTTATAGGTAGGTTCACTAGAACTGTCTAAGGGTATAACAACAGATAGGTACCTAAGAAGGCCGAACTTTTGCGTAAATAAACTAGTAGGAACTATAAAATAAAGTTAAGTAGGTAAAGTAAAGTTAGATAGGTTTGTCAGTTAGTAGGTAGGCGTTATGCAGTAGTTTAAGGTCACTCGGATCAAATTAAAAAAAACACCCTAACAGATACATAGTCCTGACCTCACATCCCTGTCGACCTGAAATCCCTGTGTCATAGGTATCAGGAACTACGATTACACCCAGACCCGACAAAAATATATGCAAAACATACAAACAATTGTCAGGAATCGATCCTGCACCCCTTGCATGGCAGCTGGTTACTCGCCTGCCGCACCATCGTGATCGTCGAAAATTCGAGGATAAATTGTATCAAATATATCTTAATGTTTGAAAGAATATATTGGTTAGCGTACCAATAAACGGCGATGGGATTACGAATACGGAACAGTATCAGCTATGCAAAGAGTGTGGGCATGTGCCGAAAATAATGTTAACTAGCTACAAGGGTACTTGAAGTTCATCAATATTATCCTCCATAACCATAAAATATTTCCTCACATTTTTGATTTAAGATTAAGATTCCAATTTGATCAAAAATTATGTATATTAATATAATATCTATTAAAAATCAATAAGTGAAATATGTAATTTCTTTTGAGAATAAATTTCTTTAACTAGAAATATTTATTCCTTTGACGTCAAAGTTTTAATATTGTTTTTTTTTGTTCCAGGAGTTAATGCGGAAGATGACAATGAAAAAATAATGAAGCTAAAATGGATCATTCAACGATTTTTGTACCTATAACGGATTAAGAACAGAAAAACAGAAAAATATTTCTGAATACAATATAGCCGTGTGTGTTTGTTAGATACAATAAAGATTTTATATCCTATACTACTAATATTATAAACGCGAAAGTTTGTAAGGATGGATGTTTGTTACTCTTTCATGCAAAAACTACCGAACGTATTTTGATGAAACTTTACAGCAATATAGCTTATACATCAGAATAACACATAGGCTACTTTATATCCGGGTAACAAGCGGGTGAAGCCCGCTGGGCAGAGCCTAGTTATATCTAACTGTAACCTGTCATTTTGCTAGGAAACCGTTTCATATATTTTGTGCCTACTTACATTTCAGTTGTATTATTTTACTGCAATAAATATTTAACAATTTATCAAACATGATTTTTCCTTCATCGTGTCCGCCTATCTTTACATTCCCTGAAGTGAATTGAACTAATCCATTACACTGTTGACGACCTCGCAATTGCAATGAGCCAAATTATGCTTGTACACGCGTGTCACTTCGAACAAGCTTTTTTTTTTAAAAAAAAAAAAACACATACAGGCTTTGATATTAACAAAAAATTCTTACTCCTCGTACCTATCTAATAGCCAATAATGGATTAAAATTTTGTAATGTCATATGCAGCCCTTGCTATTAACAAAAAAATCGATCTCCTCGTTTCTTTACAGCCAATAATGGATTAACGTTTTATACAACAAGATATTAGAAACAGACTGCAGAATTTTTAAAACGAACTTTTTAAATTGACTAGTAAAGTAAATGTTTATTGGAACAACTGTGTATAAAAAGTGGTTGGTATTATTTCCAAAAGTTTCAACAGCTTGCCCGTTTCGGACATACAATCTTCAATCATCGTTCTTGTTCCAGAAAAAAATAAAAAGACATTAAATGACAAAAAACCGACTTTCTCACGTGCTTACGTTATTTTGCTCACTCATAAGTTGATGATGTTTTTTTTAGTTTTACGGAAAAATTGGCAATCCCTCAGGAATAAAACTTTTATGAGACCGATTCGGGATCATCCTACTACTAATATAAACGCGAAAGTTTGTGAGGATAGATGTTTGTTACTCTTTCACGCAAAAACCACTGAACGGATTTTGATGAAACTTTACAGTAATATAGATTATAGATCATAATAACACATAGGCTACTTTTTATCCGGGTACCACGCGGGCGAAGCAGTGAACAGAAGCTAGTTCTCTATATAAAACAAAAGAATCATTAAAATCGGTTAACAACTGGTGAAGACATCAAGTAACAATCATAAGTCGGTTAAAAAAAGATAATCCGTGAGTCAAATCGCAAAGACGTAAATGAGATGAACTAATCTTGCTTAGATTCATCTTCTTGCTTAGATTCATGTGCCAATTATGTTATTTGTCTAAAACACAGACATCCCACAAAAACCTCTAAACATTCAAGACAAATAGTCTTTCGGGATTTCTTAATGATACGGGCCCATCTCTTAGTTAAGGCCAATTCCGGCCCCTATAATAAAGTGACCCGTCGCCGCTTCTCCTTAATCTCTGTAATGACCATATGCCATGTGACCTTACAAAATCCATTTATAGCTTAAAGTGAGCGTCGGTTTGTTCGTAAGGGCGTTAGGAGATACGCTTTTATATGTAACTAAAACTTTGTCCGATCGTAATGGGTAATAAATATCGATTTGCTATACTAGCTTTTGCCCACGACTTCGCTCGCGTGGTACCCGGATAAAAAGTAGCCTATATGTTATTCTGATGTATAAGCTATATTTCTGTAAAGTTTTATTAAAATCCGTTCAGTAGTTTTTGCGTGAAAGAGCAACTACCATCCTCACAAACTTTCGCGTTTATAATATTAGTAGGATAGGATAGTAGGATGTATCGATGAAGGGGTGGTCCTTTTACGGAGATAATTAAATAATGCTGGACATTTTCACACATCATCATCTAGCCCCAAAGTAAGCAGAGCTTGTGTTATGGGAACTACACGACTGATATATTACTTATATGCATATTTTATTTTTAAATACATAAATATTGTACATAGAAAACACCCAAATCCCGGGACAAATATATGCAGGTACAAACATTTGTCCCGCGGTGGGAATCGAACCCATAATGGTCATCCAAAAATATTTATTTTTCCCGTTATGTATTTGGGAAATAATAGCCATAAAGTCAGGGCAATAATGGTTGCTAAGTTTATTAAAAAATATATGTCTAGGAAGTTTGGAGTGTTGGTCATTGATAATATCTATTTTTTGGGGTTACGTAGGTACCTATGTTTTCATAAACTATATTTTTATAGTATAATTAGAGGAAAATTAGGTTAATGTAAAATAACTAATAAGCCTAACGTTGCCTAGATTGTGATATGTAATAGAATTTTCGTTTTCTGATTGAAATAAAAATACACCCTTATTGGATCGGTCAAAGTCTTTGTTACATACTGCATAAACAAATAAAAACTTGTATGATTTGCCCTGTGATTAAACGTAAAAGATTGAATTTATCTTTTACGTTTAATCACAAGGACTATATATTTATTTAGGTACTATGTACTTTATCATCATTATCAGCAGCCTGTAGAAGTCTAATGGTAGGCCTTCTCCTGTTAATAAGTTCATGGAATGCAAGTAGGTACCTACTAAATTATTTGATTGTATGTAACTAAATTATCAGTAAGATTAGTAATTATAATCATGTATAAAATACCTTAGTAACAAATGAAAATTTATTATTATTATAAGTTCCTACCTAACCTGAAATAAATTAATTAATTCTGTCGAAAAGAATATGGAAATCGAAATGTCATAGAACCAAAAATTCGAAGGTTTAAAAAAAAATGCTGGCCATTTTCACACAGCACCATCTAGCACCAAAGTAAGCAGGCTTGTGTTGTGGGGACTACATGACAGATATACTATAAACTTGTTTTTATAAATACATATATATTATACATAGAAAACGCCCAGACCTGAGACCAAGGTTTGTGACATTCCCACAGCTAAAATGATTTTTTTTGGATAACTACTTTAGTATGCTCTGTGTGTCTAGACAAATACTTTATGCTTAGTTTTCCTTTTACGCTAATGCAAATTTGTCAGGAAAAACTTGGCAGCTGTCACGTGACATTTCCACAGCTAATGTCAATTCTGTACAACTCGATCTTTCCGCAGACGTTAACGCAAACAAAAAGTGGTATCTAAACGCCAAGATGTGGACTTATCTTTTACGTTTAATCACACGGAATATATTATATACCTAGTAAGGTAATGTACTTCATCATCATTGTGTATTTCTTCTTATTCTTTTTCAAGTCGTCTACTTTCTCTGTGCGTTATCTGTTATTCTATTTAAGTCCATATCTGCAGAAACTTTATAATTGGCCCTCAGGACACACGCGCTGGTATGTACCGGTATGTAATGTGTAAATAATGTAAGTTTTCCTAAAATTATGAAAATAAAAAAAAATAGAAAATAAAAATTATCAGCTGTCTGTTGTTGTGATGATGATGATGTAAATTATATAAGTGGCAATAAAAAAGCCAAGTGGGACATAATGGGCACTGCTTGAAAGCATAACTTATCTGTGGCGAAAGAATTTATGGTTGTTCACCAGATTGGGATGTTTATTGACATATTCGGAGTAGTGGGTGGTCTGCGTGGGATTTTGTTAGTTGAACTTGAAGTTTATGAATAGAACAATCAAATCCTACTAATATAATAAATGCGAAAGTCTGTGTGTGAATGTTTGTTACCACGTACCAGTAACTACTAAACCGGCTTTGATGAAATTTAGAATATAGATATTTTAGGTTCTGGAATAACACATAGGCTAATTTCTGATTTTCGAAAATCAATCCCTAAGGGGGTTAAACAGGGTGGTAAACTTTGTATGGAAAATATTATTCCTTACGTTAAACTCAAAACTCGGTTCACAGTCTACAATTTATAATGATATTGTGTGAATTGGCCATAATGTTTCACGGCTAAACCACTGAGCCGTTTGCAATGTTTTTTGATATGGACATACATAGTTTGAAGCCTGGAGAAGGGCATAATATGCTTCTTTTATCAACATACCACGCGGGCGAAGCCGCGGGCAGAAACTATTAAAACATATACTAAGTACATAAGGTTTGGAGGATGCCGGTGGAATTACAGTACGTTAAAAATAAAAATAGTTTTTTGAGCAGGCAACACATTAATTTGCTCCAGGTGTTGCCAGATGTAAATAGGCGACGGAAGGGGATGCCTAGCTTGCTTTTACTTTCTGGATTCTCTAGTTAAGCCGCTTGTCTAGTATAGATACATACCTGACCTACTTCGTCTCTTCAAGATGGGTAGGCCGCGAATGGTCTTAGGGGAGTGTAGCACAAAAGTCGCCGATTCCTAAAGCAAGCCTGGTAGAGAATCCCTCACGTGGTTGCTCCTTGTTTTCGGTCTATTTCACTCGGAAATATATAGACGTAACAAAAACCACCAGACGAACGCTGCCTGAAATGGAGAGATCATGTTCATCTTTGTGTGATAAACAGAATGGTGCATAACAATGACCTCCTGCGTGTTTGTGCCGTGCGCAGGAACCCGTGCCGGAGGATGAAGGAGTCCTGGTGATTGAGATCGTAGCGAGCCGCTTACCAAATTATGGGCCACTTAGTCCGGACTCCACAGTAGTGTTCCCTATTTCCCTGGGGGTATCAGGAAATTCGAGGAACATGCCAACGTTCAAACGTTTGTTCCGCAGAGGGAATCAAACGCACCTCTTGCGTCTCGCACTCTACTCACCCGCCACGGAGGTCAAAATTTCTTTCGAATTTCCTGTCCAATTCTTAAAAAAACTCCCATGAACTTGACTGTCTTCGAATTGCACCTTCCTTTTTACACTATTGCTCAATACGGCCTTTTCCAAGAGTTTTGTAAGCAGAAGCTAGTGAAAAATAAAAATAAAAACACACACACTTGACTATAGGATATATCTGAGGATGTTCATCATGGGGCATCCTCAGTATTTAGATCCTTGAGGATACCAATTAAGAGGCCCGTTCATACATTATATTGGGCACTTGTCCGCGATTGTGAAATCATGATACGATGTATCATGCTTTCAAATTGTTTATTCTAGTTCTTGTCGGCTTCCTATCGTTATTTCCTTCGCTGTTTTGAGCATGTGTTGATGCTCACAAAAGTATTTCAAGTAGAAAAAGCCATTGGTGCGCGATGTGTTCGAACCCACGGCCTTCGGAGCGGAAGTGCCGCCTACTAGGCCAACAGGGCTTGTGGAAAATAAGTCTGATACAATCAGTGAAAGAGTGTTACAATCACATCATAATAAATTACTATGCAAAGTTTGCAATCATTATGTAGGCCGTAATTATTATTCGTCCGACACATGATATAAAACTCTAATGAGAGTACCTAGAGGATGGCAACACCAAGGTTATTTATGTCGAGATGCTGCAGGCGCATTTGAACTTTGGGAAGCTGGGATAGAGGTTAAAGTTGTGCGATTGTTTTTAGAATATGGTATTACTTAGCTTACAGGAGGAACAGCTAGTTCAATCCGTCAAAATAGTACCTAATACCGGAGCTATTTATTGCGACTGAGACTTTTTTTTATACATTTTGTGTACTTTAGCAGCCTTGCTAGGTCGTACCTGTATTACGGACTGCTAAGTTTTGATTGCCCTCTTAAATGTAATAATAAACCTAGTAGGCTAGACACATTTAATATTTTTAAATTTCGATGTGGGTAGACTAAAAAAACATTCTGTATAAAATATATCTTTCTGTATCCAGCAGTTGAGTTCTACAAGCTGTTAATGATGATGACGAAAAATCTATTGCAAACCTAATACTACTTTCTATTATAAACGCGAAAGTTTGCGAGGATGGATATTTGTTACGCTTTCACGCAAAAACTACTGAATGGATTATGATGAAACTTTACAGTAATATAGCATATACATCAGAATAATACATAAGCTACTTTTTACCATGCGGGCGAAGCTAGTGCTATATAAAAAGAAATAAAATTATAAGTGAACCAGCTGCTCTTCCTCTAAGCTGTGCAGTTGATTTTTAGATTAAAACAATTACAGGAAGTGCATGTTGATAAGCTGCTTGCTTTCAATTGAGATTGATTAACACTATTTTTGAAGCCAGTGAATTTATTCTGCTATTTTCAGCGTCAATTGGTCTAATTGTTGCTGCGTCGGCTTTTGAGTGAATAAAAGAGAATAAGCCATTATATTTTTATGTTAAAATAACATTAACGTAAAATGCTACTAGATGCAATCGTCACTCCTATTTATTGAGTAACAATTTGATTCATTTAACGGGATGAAAGATTGATAATGGTTTAAGGGATATTAAAAAAAATGATGTCGCAGATGAATTGGATTTGGAACATCAATAGAAAGCCCCTCTCCAACCCTGCCTCTGCCAGTTGACGAACTCTGTGGCGCAGTGGGCGAGCCCGTCTGAGACGCAGAAGGTTGCGGGTTCGCTTGCCGCGGGACAAATGTTTGTATCAGTAATTATTTGCCTCGGGATCTGGGTGTTTTCTATGTATAATATGTATGTATTTAGAAAAAGAAATATGTAGGTATGTAATTAGTTATTCAGTCATGTAGTTCCCATAACACAGACTCTGGCTTATTTTGGTGTTCACCGACTAAGTTTCGACTCATTCCGAGAGTCTTCTTCAGGGTGAATAATCGCGACGCTCTTCCTCCGCGTCGCGTCGTGCATTGACCACTGTCACTGTCACTCATCCTGATGAAGACTCTCGGAAGAAGTCAAAACTTAGTCGGTGCCTTCACCGATAGTGCGGTACGTGAAAATTCCCGTTTTTACAATATGAATAATCAAATTCACGATATTATTATTATTTCCTCAGCGCATGGACAGTCAACAGCAGCCTTACCGGCCATCTCATCACGACTGACGCGTCGCCTGTTCAGCCTTCAAAGATCAGATCTTTGACAGTGCATCTTCGAACCGTTTGTGGGACCTATCAGGTCTGCCTTTTGAACAAAGATCTCTATAATATCGAAGCCACAGACTCTGCAGTCTCTGCAGAGGATGTCTAATCACTGCCCACGTAGTCTTGAAATACGTGGGGATAGCAGCCCTCCGTCAACAATTCCTAGGCAACCCGAAGTTAATCTGCGAAGCCTGCGGAACCAATAGAGTTTGAATGCGGAAAAGGACGTATAACGTTGTCAATTGAAATTGGGATTGGGATTGGGACTGAGGCTGAGACTGAGACTGAGACTGAGACTGAGACTGAGACTGAGACTGAGACTGAGACTGAGACTGAGACTGAGACTGAGACTGAGACTGAGACTGAGACTGAGACTGAGACTGAGACTGAGACTGAGACTGAGACTGAGACTGAGACTGAGACTGAGACTGAGACTGAGACTGAGACTGAGACTGAGACTGAGACTGAGACTGAGACTGAGACTGAGACTGAGACTGAGACTGAGATTGAAATTGAAATTTGTTATGATTTACAAACATTACAGTTACATGAAAAAAAACAATCCTTAATATCAATCAGATCTTAAATATACCTTAAATGTACCAATGCCCTCCACCGGAATAGTAGTTATAATAATACGAATACGAAATACGAAAATCAATGACGCCGGATTGGCATGCACTGTCATTGAATTAAGTTTTGAGGCATGCCTGTTTGCATTAGGCGTTTGCCGACAGAAAGAGGTAAAATAAAAGTAAAAGCACTTATATGTAGGCATACCATTTTTGTAAGTCTATTTATTAAATTAATTATAACCTACAAACTACATATTTTTCTACATCTTGAACGGAGCATACCTACTCATTATTTCTACAATCCTTAACAGGTAAATTATCGTTTTAATTCTGTAACAAGCCTTACATTATTAAATAAATAATAACAGTAATTTGTTTCGATCAAATCGATCGCCTTTAATGTAAAGGCTCTGTATTTATTTTCTCTTATCTCCGTGTAACACACAATGTTGCCACCGTAAAGAACAAATAAGGCTGCATACCTTTTTCAATAAGTATGTTTTTTTATCTGTGGCTGGCCGATATAATTCCCTGAAGCTTCCTAGCGTCGTAAGAATAAGCACCAGTTGTATGAGCACGCAAGACAATGGTTTTGGTGACGAAAGAAACTTTTTCCTGACCCTCTTTTGAAACAGAAGTCTCTCTCTCATTACCAAAGCTGTGGATGCAATAAGAAGCATCCCTGAAGCACTTTAAAATATACTTGCCACTAATCAAAAAGAAAACCTCTGATTACAAAAAGTTCGATTGAAAAATTACAGACTTGACATTGCTGGCAAAATGTCAGATAGGAATCGCTTTGATTGACAATGCTAATGGGTTTCGTTCTAAATTTAAATGGATTGCTATGACGTATCGTAATTAGACCGCTGATAAAATTTATGGCCTACTTTGACTGCTCTTAAAATATATTGTCTATGAGTCACCTACCTACTTTTTTGTACCTGTTATTGTTTTCTGAAGATATTTTTGGAAAACCTATTAATTGTTTGCATTTTCTGATGAAGATAAACATAATCACGTACCTGTACAGGATGTGGCAAGATAAAGGGACTTTCAGACAGGGATAGTAATTTTTATTTTCTTTTCTTTTAAGTTATGTTCAATATTTTTCTGTTACTGACTAGTGTGAGATTTTTTGTTACTATTTTTCACACAGCCCCAAACTACGCATAGCTTGTATATTGGAACTAAGTACATGACTGATATACTACTTATATATATTTTTTTGTAAATACATACCTACATATTATACATAGAAAACACCCAGACCCGAGACAAATATTTGCAGATCATACAAACATTTGTCCCGCGGCAAGAATTGAAGTCAACCTTCTGCGTTTCAGGCGGAAATTCAGCCACAGAGGTCAAAGTATCGAGGATTAATAAATAAATACCTAACAGGCATAAAGTCTTGATCCCACAATAGGATTACCTGTATCGTTAGTATCAGGAATTACGAGTACCGTTTAACTTGAGCAAATGTTCATTATATATTATGTTGTTTGCGTCGTCTCAGCTATTTGCACGCCGCGCCGCGCCACCAATATCATCAATAGTATTGTTTTTTTCCTACATAATTGGTACACGGATCGTAAATTCGAACCGTGCCCTTTGATAAGCCCTCTTCAAGTATTTTGAATTCCCAATAAATAATACCGCTTAAAATAAGTAACAAGTGGTATATACCTAGATTACCCGCATATCCCATCCACCCTTTCAACTGAGGCTGTGTTGTATACCGTTCAAAATAAGACACAAAGTAGTTTCGAAGTAAGTTTTAGATTGGTTTTGATAAGTTGGCAGAATTTGTAACATAGTAGCGATTAATTCAGTAGGAGTTAATACACACATTTATCATGTCCCTCGTACAAATTGGGTGCCAGATCTTTGTATTGGTGTTAATGGTATTGGAGATGCGATGCTATTTCTGAGTGCATGTGCACACGATGATTGAAATAGGTATCTGTCTGATGCACTTGAGGCGCATAGAATTTCCAACAAGATAGATAGATAGATAACTCTTTAACGTACACCACATAATATGATGCTTTCAAATTCAAATACAGCAAATTACAAGCTAATCTCTTCCAGATTTGGATGGACAGAAATTTACGATTACGAATTTACGAATTTACGAACATACATAGTGACGAATAATTAGATAAAACACCATATACTTATACATACAAACATGCATACATGAATACATATACCTACATAAATCCTACTATCCTACTAATATAATAAATGCGAAAGTCTTGTGTGAATGTTTGTTACCATGTATCTCCGTAACTACTAAACCGATTTTGATGAAATTTGGAATGTAGATAGTTTAGGATCTGGAATAACACATAGGCTAATCTAATTTTCGAAAATAAAAAATTAGAAGGGCGGTAAAGTTTCGATGAAAAAAAAAATTGTTTGATTCGCTCAAAACTCTATATAAATAAACTTTAAACAAAATAATGAAACACGTATTTATAAAACTACCCTTTGGGGTGTGCAAATGAGTTCTAAACTTTGTATAAATTGTAATCCTTGATTCGATTCATTCAAAAGTTGGTGGACATAGTTTGAAGCCTGGAGACGGTCATATGCTACTTTTATTAATATACCACGCGAGCGAAGCCGCGGGAAATAACTAGTAATCTATATGATAGCATCTCCAGCTTTGAGATAAATACTCGTAGCTTTTTGAAGATAGGAAGACAAAATAGTTGGAAGTTTTTTTTTCACGGAACTTTTGCCTCACTGGTCTTATTAACACTACTCTACTCTTGTATACTAATAACAATCATGGCAGCGCGGTAGGCGAGTGAACAGCTGCGAAGCAAGAGGTGGGGGCTCGATTCCCGCTGTGGGACATTTTTTCTATATTCTGCAGATATTTGTTTGTCTGGGTGTTGTAGTAGGTACCTCGAAGTTGTATCCACACGACACTGGGATTTTTTGTGTGAGATCAGGACTATGTAAGTAACATTTGGGTGTTTATTGGTTTTATTTTTATTTGTTTTTGATGAAATTCTGTATTACTTTTTAAATTCTATATAGAACTCGAGTCTCGAAATTTTTCTATGTTTCTGTCATTTTTAGTGCAGTTTCAAATTGGCTACAGCGCGGATTTTTTAAAGTAATTTAACCATTTTAAAATAGATAGTAATTTAAAACATGGTTATAGTTTAACTAAGTAAAAATTTTGAGGGTATTTTTAAAATATATAAAACTAGTCTAATTATGTACAATTCTAGTGAATTTAATCCTAGGACGCATAATCTTAATATTTAAAAACGTTAATTAAATTACTTCTCAAAACATAAAATATATATTTATTTAAAAATAATACAAAATTACTCCAGATTTTACCGATATACACAATTATTTATTGGTACAAGTGAACTTTAGTTGAACGTTACTAAAAAACAACATAGTAGATAGCAGTGTAGATAGCCGAAGAAATTAAAAATAAACAAGTCAGGAATCACAGTAAAAAAACAAGAAACAAACAAATATTGTAAGACTAAGATTATGAACTAAGATGGAACCCATCTTAGGATCACCCTCGAAGATAAAACTGTTGCAAAAGAACTACAACACTGGTTAAGCAGTTTACCCCAAACTCATATTAAACTCCATTTGTCACGGGAAAAAAGATAAACTACTGGTGTCGATAATTACGTATGAAAAAAGCAGCATTTTGCTACTGTTTAAAATAAATTTAACCACCCTGAAGAAGTAAGTAATTATGCATATTTGACACGCGACAAATATGCCCGTTGGTATTTTGCAACATTGTAAGGACGTAGCTTTTAACGCAGTAGCAATAAGGGCGGATATTAATGTAGGCAAACTCAGTCTTCAAGTTTAAAGATGGAAAGTGCGAGTAGACCTTTCGTCTTAAGGGTTCTGCAATGGACTCAAAGCAGAAAGAGGTTTTTCTAAACTTTCCTTAACTTTGCTATTTGTATTGACCCAAATTATTTTGGATCAGTCAATGGGTATCAAAATCTTCTTTAAAAAAACACGTTTACTTCTTATAATCCCCATAATGCAGAACCTCAGATTCATAATTTGTACATAAATCTGAGAGGAGTAGAGGTAGTCAGAGACACGTTTAAACATTATTTTTAGCTCATGTCCACATTTTTAAAAGATTTCAAGAATAGAAAGAAGTCAACAAAATCAAGAAAGTTAATTAGAATATATATATTTCAGTGTTTTTTTATGACATCCATTTATGTATACGTAACAGCCACTATTTATCGGCTCTCCCTACCTTCAAATGTTTGCTGGAAGAAAACTCTGGTTAGAGTTAAGCTCACTTTTGGATATGTCCTGTATGTACATATTTTTTTTTGTATTATCTATGTGTATTATATAGCATAAAGGTTCTGTGTTCTTAAATTCCACTATACGGTACCCAACTTTCGTAACTTAGCTATTCAGCTCATTGGTGCAAAAGTTTCACCGTTGGTCGACGAGTAGGTATGTGGTATGTAAAAACGCTATAACTATAATTATATATGTAAATAGGTATTGCCAACGTGCCTCGGTACCTTTGTGCCAAGCATGTGCTAATCAGCCACAATAGTTTTTGTGGTACACAATTGTCAAATAATTGCAGTCATTGAAACTGCAATTTACAACAATGTTGCTGGTTTGAGAATTGCTTTTCTGCAGTTGCTATTCATTTTAATTTCTCTTTCGAAGTAAATAAAGTTGTGTTTAGATTTCAGTGTTGAAATACTTAAGTTAGCAATAATAAGTAACGTTTCATGGCGAGGGTCATCTGGTTTGTATATCTCATCTGTTAAAAATAATATTTTAACCAGGGTAATTTGATATAGCTTGATTTCCTTAGTACAGCTACTTATTAACATGCTTTTACGATAAATCCAGACAAAGTACAGTTTTTTTAAAAACACAAGATGCTGTGTTTGTTTGTATTTTTCTCCTGTACACATACAAATACTCATGCTGCATAAAAACATCCGTTTAGCTGGCAGGCCAGGAGGGGGATACTTGACTCCAAAAAATGAGCACTTAAGCTTAATATTTCGTAAACAGATTCGTGATCGAAAAATGGTTTTCACACACGACACAATATTTTTGAACGACCTATCCAACGACCTATCCACCGTGCGATACGTGTAGCGTTGTAAAAAACTTAAAAAAAATATATATTTCATGATTTTATTTTACCAATTTGTCGACGTGATTCATAATCATGTATACCTACCCAATTACCCATGCATATTAATCACGTCGACAACTACAGCTAAATTACAGTAATAAGAGTCTCTAAGCTTGGCCGCGGACAGACGACAGACGCCATGTCCGCCCATCGCGAAACTATAATGGTTCGTTTTTGACTACAGAACCCTAAAATAGAAACTGGCCACAGTCCGATTGTAAAAAATAAACCAGGCGGGCAAAAGGAATGCAAATGTTATTTTTAGCAACAAAATATAAAAATTAATATGCTTACCTAAGCATGCTTACCTTAGGTACATTATGTATTATATATATTATTTGTATTTATGTATTAATATGATTATATTGTATTAATTTTCGGTGTATGTGTAATAGGTAGTTCAAGTAGCGTATAATATGTAATTTATTAACATACAGAGCGTCCCAAAACTATGCGACATGAAGGGAAAGTACCTTAAATATTGTAGATAGGATATTTTGCTGAAAGATGACTTTATTCTATTTTTAAAAATTAGTAATACTGCATTCAAAGATTTTCTAAAAATTACTTGCTTCGTCTGGGAATCGAACCGGCTCAAATCTGAAAAAAACACCCCGTATTTTTATGATGACAATCGATAGAATAGACAAAAAAAAATCCTCTTAAGTAACATAGTGTCTTAAAAGAAAGGAAGGTATTAGGTCACTTACGGCCCTTGTTATATTTATTTATTATTTATTTTTTATTGCTGTCATGTACACAGTTTAGTATAGGTGTTTAAACAATACATAAGAAAGTAGGTAAGTACATGAACCCCGTTAGGGCGCTGCAACTTTGAGTTCGATTGTGTATGTTAACAAGTAACTGTTTTTTTTTTTAAATCTGTTATTAAGAATGAAATATAACTAGCTTCTGCCCACGGTTTCGCCCACGTGATACCCGGATAAAAAGTAGCCTATGTGTTATTCTGATGTATAAGCTATATAACTGTAAAGTTTCATCAAAATCCTTTCAGTAGTCTTTGCGTGAAAAAGTAACAAACATCCATCCTAACAAACTTTCGCGTTGATAATATTAGTAGGATAGGATATACTAGTGTTAGTTATTCAAATAGTAGATATAATTAAAAAAAATAAAATCTCTCGTTAAATCTATTATGTTTTGGATTTTAGCAACAGTTCTGTGTTTTAATTAGTGTGGATTAATTATGTGTGAACGAAGTGTCAGATTGCTCACTGTTTTTCTTAAGCCCCAAGAAGCTTATTATAAGCACCTCAAGAGCCCATTATTGAATTGAATGGACCTTATAAAATATTAATGAAATCTCACGTTGTAATCAGTTTTTGCACTTGATAGGAATTTAAGCGAATAATTATATTCCTAAAACATTATAAATCATAAATCTTGCTGTTTAGAGTACGGACAGCAGGTGAATTTATGTTATCACACATCACAAACAATTTGTTGGTGATTTACGAGAGGCTGATCGTAAAATATTTTTGTAAAATGATTTCTTGACGTGGAAGTTTAACTTAGTATTTTTCAATTTCGCAATTAGATAATATAATTATGAGTCTACGGGTCTTTATCGCGTTTACTTTTTTGGCTGTTGCTATACAGTCGAAACGTCGGAAAAATAATAAAAAGTAAGCTCATTAAAGACCCGTAAAACTTATAATAACGTTTTACTTGCAAACGTAATGAAAGACTGCAGAAATTTCAGGTGACAATTAATGAGTCGTCTCGATAAACGGAAATAGATCCAGGAATGAGATTATGCTTGTAATGAACTACCATTCACTACTATATTGTATTACTTACATAAGGTAGTTATGTTAGTATTGGTGTTTTGTAGTTACTATATAACATAAACAAACACGCTCACGACTGTATTCGCCATGATGGAGGTCCGTCCTAAGAAGTTAGCGTTCCGATTATTTTTATTTATTTCTGATTAGACGTACATATACAGAAAACAGATAATCCTACTAACTATTATAAAAGCGAAAGTTTGTGAGGATGGATGTTTGTTACTCTTTCACGAAAAAATACTTAATGGATTTTGATGAAACTTTACAGTAATATAGGTTATACATCAGAAAACCACATAGGCTACTTTTAATCCGGGTACCACGTGGGCGAAGCCGTGGGCACAAGCTAGTAAAATTATATTTACAACATGTTTAAAGCTTAACCCAAAAGCAAACCCTTTCTTCCAGCAAATCCTCGAGGATAAGGTAAGCTGATAAATTGTGGTAGGCACGTGTACACAACGTAAGGACGTAAGGAGCCCGTAATGTATTTACCGTAAAAGTTGTTTGTTTGAATGTTTGTCTGTTCCTATTATTCTTCGAAACAGATAATCCGATTGAAATATGGTTTTGTATCGATCCGTATGACTTCAACGGCAATTCTTGAATATGTTATCGGCTGAAGTCACTAGCAATAGACGAAACACGTTATGGTTTTAAAATGTCCTAGAATATTACTAGCCCGAAAGGGGGTTATAGTAAAAATGTGTTGCAACAGTACAAAAAACCACATCCTATGTATTCGCTCTTAGCCACACGACTTTGATGCTGATGTCACGTGAGGTGTAGAGGCTATGAACACACTAAAAATGGTATCAGAACTGCTGAAGAAGAAACTGCCTGCTTTAAGGCTCTCCACCTTTTAAAGAAAGCCTATCGAGACTAGAGAACTATACAGTACGCTCCCGGGAACAGGAAAAGGAGGAAAAGTTGATACTCTTAGTTTTCATACCTTCCTGTTGAACTCAGCTACATCCGAAAGCACCACAAAACCCTTAAGATCTACCTGGTTTTCTTGTCAACTGTACATGCTCTGTAATTTAGCTGTCAAACTAACAAGTGATGTATCGTCTAAGCGTCAACTTTGGGCCCATTGTATAGAAGTGATTACTCCCCAATAGACATAAAGCTATTAAATGAATTATCCAGTTTTTACTATGAGTTACTGCACCAAGAACAGATTGATAGAACGTTTTCGTTAAGGCGCGGTCGCGGCAAAAAGTGGAAACGTTACAACTTGTTTCTGAAGAAACTGGTCTTGTAAATAAACATACTATCCTGTAGAGTATAGGGTAAGTAATCGAATAAAATAAAAAATAATACAAAAGCGTGTATTTAGATACACTACATACTCCATATTATCAACAGATACATACATAGTCCTGCCCCACACTAGGCTTCAATGAATCTTGAGTATCAGAAACTACGAGTACTGTGGTACCACAGCACATAGGCGCGGAACATAATACTTATATGCAGAACATGAAAAAAATTCTCCCGCACCTCTTGCGTGGCACCTTACGTCAAAGACTACTCTTTCCGGCTACGTCATTCAATTTTGCCGTACGTATTTCACTACGTTATAACAATGAAGTCGTACGTACGTTTTGACGTACCACTCATTGTTGTACGACGACAATGGAACAAGCTAATCGAGAAAAATATAAATATAATGGCAAAAATATAAAACCACTTAGGTGATTTCAATCGGCTATTGCAGCACTTTTCGTAATAAGTACGTATACGTCACAGAAATGAAGTCTTATAGATTCACGTAAGTAGTTACTTTCTAGATAAGTTTTTCATTTTTTATTATGTCTCCTCATATTACATCTCCATACGTTTAATCCGTGATGCGAGAGCACTGGTGACTTGTAATACAGGTTTTTCAAACCTACTTCAGGCACCAGTCCCTCACAAAACAGGTTATTATATACATAGGTACATAATTTTAAGACAAGAGAAAACCTTTGTGGGAGAAAATAAATGCTTTTTATTATTATTATTATTATTCAGCTATATTACTGTAAAGTTTCATCAAAATCCGTACAGTAGTTTTTGCGTGAAAGGGTAACAAACATCCTCACAAACTTTCGCGTTTATAATATTAGTAGGATAGGATTGACGTAGGTACGACTTATTGGGACCGACCGGAGGGGCCCCTTCGCGTGTCCCTATGAGCCGCATGGGGCACAGCGGATGGGGCAGCATGGTGGGCTCGTGGAGGAGCACCATGGGAGGGCCGGGGCGGTGTATGCTGCTCCGGTGGGAGGGGGCGCCCTTTTAAGGGCGCGGACGTGGGGTCGGCGTGGCCCTTTATGGGCCCGTTTGACGGAGTGTGCCCTTTTCAGGGCGCACTGTGGAGGGAAGGCCGGGGCGGCTTTTGCTGTTCTGGTCGGCTTGCGCGTCCCAATGATCTTCGAGGCTATACCGGCAGGGTTACCCATACCGGTCAGGCTTGGAGTGAGGGACAGCGTAAGTTGGAGGGGGCGCCCTTTTCAGGGCGCGGATGAGGGCTTGCGCGTCCCAATGATCTTCGAGGCTATACCGGCAGAGTTTCCCATACCGGTCAGGCTTGGAGTGAGGGACAGCGT
This sequence comes from Perizoma flavofasciatum, assembly GCA_958496245.1. Lineage (NCBI taxonomy): Eukaryota > Metazoa > Arthropoda > Insecta > Lepidoptera > Geometridae > Perizoma > Perizoma flavofasciatum. The sequence continues at coordinate 10,421,524 of OY292431.1, forward strand.
AAGTTGGAGGGGGCGCCCTTTTAAGGGCGCGGATGAGGGCTTGCGCGTCCCAGTGATCTTCGAGGCTATACCGGCAGGGTTTCCCATACCGGTCAGGCTTGGAGTGAGGGACAGCGTAAGTTGGAGGGGGCGCCCTTTTCAGGGCGTGGACGTGGGGTCGGCGTGGCCCTTTATGGCCCCGTTTGACGGAGTGTGCCCTTTTCAGGGTGCACCGTGGAGGGAAGGCCGGGGCGGCTTTCGCTGCTCTGGTCGGCTTACGCGTCCCAATGATCTTCGAGGCTATACCGGCAGGGCTTCCCATACCGGTCAGGCTTGGAGTGAGGGACAGCGTAAGTTGGAGGGGGCACCCTTTTCAGGGCGCGGATGAGGGCTTTCGCGTCCCAATGATCTTCGAGGCTATACCGGCAGGGCTTCCCATTTCGGTCAGGCTCGGAGTGAGGGACAGCGTAAGTTGGAGGGGGCGCCCTTTTCAGGGCGCGGATGAGGGCTTGCGCGCCCCAATAATCTTCGAGGCTATACCGGCAGGGCTTCCCATACCGGTCAAGCTTGGAGTGAGGGACAGCGTAAGTTGGAGGGGGCGCCCTTTTCAGGGCGCGGATGAGGGCTTGCGCGTCCCAATGACCTTCGAGGCTATACCGGCAGGGCTTCCCATACCGGTCAGGCTTGGAGTGAGGGACAGCGTAAGTTGGAGGGGGCGCCCTTCTTAGGGCGCGAGTGTGGGGTCACTGGCGGAGTCGGGGGACTCCGCCGGATTGTACGGCCCCACACATGGCCGGGGCCCGGGTGGTTCCTGGGCCACCCGTCGGGGTAAGATGGTGAATGCTAACGCGAGCCCATCTTGCCCCACTACGGCGGGCGACGTCAACCAGGGGGGTTTTAGTGGGTTAGAGTCCCACATACCCCCTTTCGCCACCCCCGTGGCGGAAGGGGGATGCGTGGCATTTCCCCCCTTCAAAAAAAAAAAAAAAAAGGTACGACTTATTGTTGGTATTTTACATCGTCTATTGCAGCGCCTATATTGACAATCTAGCGATAAACTCTATCTAAGAACCACCTTAAAGTCATACAAATCGATTGCAAACCGTATTACGATCCGATATCCGTTTTGGAAATACAGAGATAATGAAACACAAGCAAACAACCTCGTACGTCAAACACATACGGATTCCTGTCGTCACCGGTAAAAAGCGACTAGCTGATGGACCATAGTAGCACGTTAACCTACGTACAAGCTAGGTAAACGTGACCTGGGGCCTAACTATGAAGTCATAGCGATTCAGTTTAGGCAAAAATGTCAAATCCCGCTTTGCGAATGACAAAGCTTTAACTACGCCATAGCGTCCTCAATCGCAAAGCAGAAAGTCACATCTTTGCCTAAACTGAATCGCTATAAGACTTCATGGTTAAGCCCCTGGGGCTTAACCATGAAGTCACTTTCCGTTTATTAGTTGCTTGAGGCAGATGTTACGATAGCTTGACAAAATGTCTTATGCTATGGTGATAGGTTGATGATAGGTTACAATGTTCGTCTTACAAAACAGTCCCTTTACATAGCTATTAAAATTGTCCGGGGATTGAGAAATATTTTATGTTATAAGCCAATAATTATGAGCTCGTGACGTTGAATGTCGACAGATTTCTTCCAATGATCGTGTCCTGACGTCTGCTTGATGTTATCATTATCATTATCAGCCCTCATCAGTCCCACCGCTGGACACACGCCTCTCCCAATAACTGCAACTGTTATTCGTTCTGTCTGAACGCGTGTGAAGCGACATCACCAAGCTACGCTTCACATCCTGGTGATGTGGAGTTGCATAATATGCTGAGACAGGACCTATTTGGCCCGCGCGTAGCGGAGAGGAATAACCTACTTTCTATGTACCTTCTGCCTTTATCCTCTCTGTGTTGTGTGTGTGTCAAATAAATATATTTTCTATCTTTCTTTTTTCTTTCAACTGAGCAATGTTCTCTACCCACCACCTTTCTTAATTCTTTCTTGGTGTTCTGGTACCTAATTTTTCAAGAACTAAGAATGAGTGATAATCCGTTACTGTAGTTTTAGATACTAAAAGACTAGTTTAGCTATCAACCAAATGTATATACCAAACTAAACGATTACTTAAAGGATCTAAGGCCCGTTTGCAAGTTAATGCCAATGTGTTGCAATAAAGTTTTCAAGTTGAAATTTATTTATTAATTAAGACAATAAAACAAGTCAATTTGTGTTAGTATGATTTATAACTATGTTAGTATTGTAGCTCATATGCGATTGGTAAGTTCTCTACTTCCAAAGAAGCAGTCTCTACCAGACTAATTGACTTGGACCAAAATGAAAGCCTTTACAGGCAGGTCATATATCTATCAGGTATGACCAGCAGAATACTAGCTTAAGGCAAATTGGTACTAGGGTATTATGCTACTTTTGAGTTAAGCTGAACCACAAGTCTCGTAGAAAGATTAGCAGTAGGCTTTGAAAATAATGATTTTCAACTTCAAAAAAGATTGAGGTTCTTAATTCGTCTATATTTTGGTGTGTATGTTACGCGATATGTTCGCCAATTGTGAACTGATTTTATTTTGATTCTTTTGTTATGGGAAGGGTATACTTCAAGGGTGATCCCATGAACATTTTATGAAAAAACCCAACCTTAAGGATAATAAATTGAGGGATGAAATTTCACATTGGACTCTTTATCAACTTTCCGTTATTTAAAGTCTGATTTGAAAAAAAATACGGGCCTACTGCAACAAAATCTGGTATGACTCGTCTCTGAAGTCATAACAAAACACTTACGCGGTACAGGCCATTCATTACGGTCAGGTGTGCAATCACCAATTCTATGCCCAGTAATGAGGGACCACCGACGTCAATTACCGACATATTACCGACTAGCTGTTTACTTGAGTATTGTTGAGGGAAATGTTAGATAGCAAGTTAAGAATATAAAAATGATCCAACCCACGTCCAGTGTGAGTGCGGGGAACTCATACAAAATATGGCGCACTTGCTCTCCTGTCCTCTGTGCCCCGTCACTTGCACCCGGGAACATCTCATAGAGGCAACCGATGAGGCTGTAAAAGCGGCTACACATTGGTCGAAACAAATTAAAAAAATGAGCCAATGACACGACATGAATGAATGACACAGCATCATCTAGTCTCAAACTAAGCAGAGCTTGTGTTATGGGAAGTACATGATTGATTTACTACTTATATTTTCTTTTGTAAATATATACATATTATACATAGAAAACATTCAGACCCGAATCAAAAAATCTGTAGAAATAAATAGAAAAATATTTTTTTGTCAAAAAGCAGGCTTCGATTTGTTGTTTACACGAAGACAAAATATCATCAACACGATTGTAATTATGACAAAAAGTAGATTGAAATAAATCCGATTCATATTATTATTTTCATGGGACGGTACCGAATGATGGAAGTTGATATTATGCAAGTAGAACCAAGAATTATAAAATAATCAACGGACCTTCACTTGTACTTATTTGACAATAGAACTGTTTATCGTACTTACCCAATGTCCGGCAGATGGCATAGGTGTGCCTTCCCACAGTTGTTTATCTAGTTTGGATACCACCTAGGTATCCTACAATTATAAACGCGAAAGTTTGTGAGGATGGATGTTTATTACGCATTCACGCAAAAATTACTGAATTACTGATTTTGATGAAACTTTACAGTAATATAGCTTATACATCAGAAGGCTACTTATTATCCGGATATCACGCGGGTGAAGCCGTGGGCAGAAGCTAGTGTTGTTATAACTCAGACATAAATCAAGAACTTACTTCTTCTTTTTTAAATTGGTAAAAAATCAGCAACTAATTCCATGCACTGCATACATGAATGATTATGGCATTAAGGTAGATTTTTAAAATATCACCTATCGTTTATTTTATAAAAAAAATATTTATACTTATAAGAAATTACTTAGAAAACTAGCAATAAATATTGTTGCCTGAAATAAATGATAGTAACACACGCACTAATTAATATAACATTCTAGCTAGGCGGTGGGGAAACTTGTTTATAAATTTTGCATTCGTGGAAAAGCCGTTTATTGCCACCAACCAATTAACGATAACGAAATACGAGTTTCGCATAGAAATCTGGTAATAGGACTTACTACCGAGACGTTTTCCGATAAAACTCAATTATTAGAAATCGTTTAAAAATCTTGAAGCAAATATTCCGAGTCACCGAAATTCGGTTTAACTTTACTCATCGACAGTACATCGAAACTTATACCCGCGGGTCAAAACTTTTAAATATCGATATAAACGGTTTCGTAACTTACGTAGCTGACCTTAAATGTTAACCAGTTCGCCTTAAGCTAGTATTTTTTACATACTAGATTATAGGTATTTTTTTAGTTTAACCATCATGGCTATGAAAGCCCTCAAAAAGTGATGCAACGAACGGTCTTAAGTCAACTCAATCCATCTTCGATGTTGGGTCCGATTGCCGCCGCAGGACAAATGTTTGTATGATCTGCAAATATTTGTCTCAGATCTGGGTGTTTTGTATAATTTGCATGTATTTACAAAAAAAAAGTATAAATGTCGTACGAGTATATCAGTCATGTAGTTCCCATAATACAAGCTCTGTTTAGTTTGGGGCTAGATGATGCTGTATGAAAAATGTCAAGCGTCCCAAGAAATAACGCAAAACCTGAAAACAGATTAGAATTAAGAGTAAAATTGTTGTAGATACTTATTTCGGTAGATGATTTTTTTATAATCGCTCGTTGTATAGTTAACTTTAAGCTTTTAAAAACGTGTACTAACCCATGCCCCAATTAAAAGACAATATTAATCGTTTTTCATTGTGATTTTTAATGGATTTGCAATAAATAAATAATGCTGGACGTTTTTCACACAGCATCATCTAACTCCAAACTAAGCAGAGCTTGTATTATGGGAACCACATGATTGATAGAAAATACCCAGATGAAATAAAAACGTAAAAACATACTTGTTTCATCGTCTACTATTCAACATTATTCTTCTTCACAATTTCTGACTTTGGTTGTATTTAAGTTTATTTGAGTTCAAGGTAAATTCCATAAATTCAGAAATTCAGAACTCTCTACCGTTTCTTCAAATAACGATATTTTGAATAACAGGATACAGACGAAATAGTCATAGATTGAAAATCCTTCAGTTTTTTAATTTTTTTTTATTTGGTACCTAAGCAAACTGGCTTACCTATGGCCCGCTTAATGGAACACGGTTAGTTTACACCTGGGGCGTTATTGATTCGATTCTTGAACTGAAGAACTTTTTTTTTGTGTTTTTTTTTTTTAATTTATCATGTTAGTCACCACAGATGACAGCTCACTCCACAGTCATATAAAATTAAAGCGATACTGTTTTTTTTAACTACTACGGGAAATTAGTGACATTTTCTTACAAGCAGTGTTATATATAGGTTTTACGAGTTATAAGAAATTTATAATTTAATGCCAGGTACGTGCCAAAGGGTAGAGATGAAAGTTCAAGCAATTATATTCACGAGGTTTTGTCCAATAGAAAGTGCCTATTAAATAATATTGTCAATGTAGCTTGCAGGTCTAATAAGAAGGAACGTTATTGTGGGTAATTCCCGTTGTCCCTCGATCTTCGGCCTCAGTAGGGGACAATTAGGAATTTTGTTAAAAAAAAAGAAACACGCTCACAACTGTATTTTCCATGATGGACAACCTTACACACTCAGTGAGTAGATCTTTGAGGATACTAAGTAGGAAGTGCCAAGTAGGTGGTCAGAGGCATATCCAAAGATTGCATTTGGTACTTGCCCGCTTTTTGCAATTAGTTTGCAATCCACGTAACAGGTTGCAAGCCCGTCCGATATTTTAAAATTAAAATAAAATGTAATAAAAAACAATGATTTTTGACGGCCTCTGTGGCGCAGTGGGCGACGACGGCCCGCCTGAGACGCAGAAGGTTACGGGTTCGATTCCTGCCCGCGGCAACAAATTTTTGTATGATCTGCAAAAATTTGTTGCCGCGTAATATTTGACTCGGGTCTGGTTGTTAGTATGTATGTATCTATTTACAAAAAAAATATATACCTCGTGTGTTCATAAGTTTTGAGACGAACTTATTTAATTAATTTAAAAAGAAAGTAATTCATGCAACCTTTTTTAAACTTTTAAAATTTTAAATTTCGAATGTTTTAAATCAGAAAAAATATACATTTGAATATTTGTTTCATTCTCCGTGAAAATGGCGCCAACAAAAGATTTGCGTGCGACTGTAATTTCACTGTTTCAAGCAGGAAAAAAACCAATGCAAGTTTTTAGTGAAATCCAAAGTTTGGGATGTAGTCGGAACTTTGTGTATTATACCATAAAGAGGTACAAGGAGACCGGCTCTTTAGAAGACCGTGGAAGATGTGGCCGCCCGCGGTCTGTAAGGACGCCCGCCAACATCAAAGTAATCAGAGAGCGAATTCGTCGCAACCCTTGCCGGACTCAAAAGAAATTAGCTCTGCAGACCAACATTTCGCGAATATCGGTGAACAGGATACTTAAATATGATCTTAAACTAAAGGCCTACAGTCGAAGGAAAGTGCATTATTTAAACGAGCGTCTTCGTAAATTGCGACTGGAACGATGTCGGAACCTATTGAAGAGACACGATCCAAAAAATATCCTGTTTACCGATGAAAAGATCTTCACGGTGGAAGAAAAGTTTAACCGGCAGAACAATAAGGTTTACGCCAGAAGACGTCCAGCCATCTGTACGCAATGTCCAGCGCACTCATCATCCAGCAAGTGTGATGGTTTGGTGGGGTGTTTCCTACGAGGGGGTCACTTCGCTTCATTTTTGCCAGCAAGGCGTCAAGGTGAAGGCACAAAATTACCAAACCGACATATTGGAAGCGGTGGTTAAACCATTAAATGATACGCTATTCGCTGGAAAATACTGGGTTTTCCAACAGGACTCTGCTCCCTCCCATAAAGCTAAGACTACCCAACGTTGGCTGGAGGCCAATTTGCCAGGCTTCATTCGGAGCGAAGATTGGCCCTCGTCAAGCCCTGACTTGAATCCTTTGGATTATTCTTTATGGACCGAATTGGAGCTGAGGGCATGCAGAAAGTCTCACCCAAACCTGGATTCTCTCAAGCGAGCCCTTATTAAAGAATCGAAACGGATTCCCATTGAAAAGATTCGTGCCGTCATAGATGAATGGCGCACGCGTTTGAAGGCCTGCATTGAATGCAAAGGCGACCATTTTGAATGATTTATTTTTAAATACAGATCTAGATGTCAGTAGTTTTAATTTTAATATCCAATAAATGAATACTCAACTTAGCTCCAAAAATATTTTAGTTTTACTGTGTCTCAAGACTTATGAACACACGAGGTAGTATATCTAAGTAGTATATCAGTCATGTAGTTCCCATACAAGCACAACATGAAAAAAAATCAATTATATTTGGTTGTCAACCATATGGTCCAAAAATAGGATTTTGGGACAAATTCACTTGTGTATATCTACTGCTCTTGTAATTATGTAGGTAACATTGGCGTCGGGGGTATTTTTATCCAGTTTCTACGAGATCCGATCCAAAATACCCAGTGGAAATTTTCGCAAAACTTTACTTTGGAATAATATAACAGTCGCAATGAAACGAATCATTTTAGGTAATATCAGAATAGTTCAGAAATATCTCTCAAGCTACACAGTAGCGATGCCAATTTAAGGGCGGTGTCACACATAATCACATAAGTCATCGTTGTCCGACTAATGAGCTTCCATGTGTGATTGCGATAAGATAAAGGATTGAGGCGAGGCTTGGAAAGCTTGTCGACCACAGGATAACATTTAATAGAAAGCTATAAAAATAACAAAAAAAAATATCTTAGTTGTTTTAGGGTCTGTTCACACGGACGTATTTATTACGAGCGTCACAAACTGTGGCAAAAATGTGCTCGGACATAAATTCGTATAAAAACGCGTCGTTCCATTTACACGAAAGCCAACGTGCGTTCGCTTCAAATCTCTGTCGCTTCAGGCAAAATCGATAACAACTGGGAAAGGAAAGTTCTTGAACGGTGACCACGAAAAGACCACGCTTTGTAGGAAGGCCCTCAGTTGCACTGACATACAAGTGGCGGAAACTTGGAGGTGGAGGTACTTAATTGACTCCGCGTAGGCGATTTATGCCACCGAGAGTCCAATACAATAGCTATACTCTAATGAACCACCTGAAGCCAGGAAGACATCTGAGCAACTTCCCGTGACCTGGAAGTTTTAGCCTCAAAGGTAAATAATAATAATAATTACCTAGACTTAGCCCATGAGATTACTGCCATGTGGGATGTGGATTCGCCGATTATTGTTCCGATAGTCGTGTCAGTGCACGGACTGATAGCGAAGAGCCTCGATCAACACCTTAAGAGACTTTCCGCTAGGCTGCTGGATCAAGGGTCAGACTCAGAAGGCGGTGCTCCTGGACTCGGCGCGCATGGTCAGGAGGTTCCTCTCTCTGCAGTTCTAGCCACCGCCACCGAGCGCTTGGGCTCTGTCCCGCGGTTTGTGGTTCTCCGTTTTTATATGTTTTTTAATACAATGTTTTGATGTAATGGATATTGACTTGAAACATTTTTTTAGCGAGATTATAAAATAAATTAAGTGACATAATAATGCTGGATATTTTCACACAGCATTATCTAGCCCCAAAGTAAGCAGAACTTATGTTATGGAAATTACATGACTGATCTACCACTTATGTTTTTGTAATTACATAATGCAGGTATCGAACACACAACGTTCCTCGTCTCAGGTGGACTTTCGCCCACTACACCGCAGATGTCATCGAAATATCGCCAAATAGAGGTCTTATCCTCAGCTCCCTAAAAAAAGAAAGCTGTTGATGACTCTATTGATTGATGGATTGGAGGTGCCCAAGATCGTTCGTGATTGCTTGACCAGCAGTTGATTTCTTCCTCCGTGCTGCCGTTACATAAATAGATAGAAAAAATAGATAGACAGAAAAAGCACATAGGCGAACTTAATCATCATCATCGCCAGCCTATATTAGTACACTGCTGGACATAGGCCTTCCCTAATGAGCGCTATAGCGCCCTGTCTTCAGCTTGCCGCATCCAACATCTGCCTGCAGTCTTTCGCAGATCGTCATCCCACCTGGCCGGAGGGCGTCCTACAATACTTTTGCCGAGTCGCGGTCTCCACTCAAGAACACGATAATTAGCATTTGCTTCCAGCTAACCTTTGTGTAATGGAGAATGGATCGGTAGTGCGTTTGGCTGATTACCAAAATAAGAGAAAATTGTTAATGATGATAGTTTCTCGATATATCGGCATGCCTCTGGCTTTATGCAACAGTCCTAAAGGCATATGACCAAGTGCTATTAATCATCTAGCCCCGCCCAGTACCGTCGGCAGCGTCGCGTGACCAACCGACCTCTGACAGAGTTACTACCACTCCATTCTGGGATCCCGTAAACATTCTGAAAGGGATTGCAATGTAATCATTGTTCATCGATATTATAATTTACTAGCCTCTGAATACGGCTTAGTCTGCTTGGTACCCGAATAAAAAGTAGCCTACGTATTATTCTGATGTATAAGCTATATTACTGTAAAGTTTCATCAAAATCCATTCAGTAGTTTTTGCATGAAAGAGTAACAAACATCTATCCTCACAAACTTTCACGTTTATAATATTAATAGCTTCTGCCTACGGCTGCACCCGCGTAGTACCAGGAAAAAAATTGGCCTATGTGTTATTTTGACGTATAAGCCATATTACTGTAAAGTTTCATCAAAATCCATTCAGGAGTTTTTGCGTGAAAGAGTAACAAACATCCATCCCCACAAACGTTTATAATATTAGTAGGAAGGATAGTAAGATAGGATTGAAGTGTATAGCTACTGTTGGCAAAGATACAGGTTTGTATTGTAAGTTGGTAAGCTTATTTTGCCTGCTGAGTTGGTATTTTGTTTGAGGAATGGGACCAATGGTGTACAATCTATCGGCTGATCCCTTTAAAATAAAGCTGAAGAAGGGGCTTATGGAGCAGTCGTTCTATAGTTCTAGTGAGTTAAATTCCCTAAATCCTACTGTTTAGAAATTAAAAATCGAATATTGTCGAATATTTATTATTAAGTAGCCCGAACTTCATTACTTACTAGCTGCGCCCCGCGGTTTCACCCGCGTAAGTTTCGAATAACAGAATAAAAAGTAACAATTATGTACCTATCAAGTTTCATCTCAACTTGTTTCAACCGGCGATCTAATTATTTCAGTGATGTTTAGGTATACAAAGATTTGTTCTTGCTTCATTATATAAAAAGTTATGGGATTATAGTTAGTGCGTAAAATGTAAAGTTTTCGAGTAGGTATACATTATTTTATATTGTTGTTTGCCCTGTTACAGTGACTTAGAAAATTTGGTAAAGCATCCTATGTAACCGGCCTCCCGCGATACAGGCTAGCCCTCGTGCGGGGACCACAAGAAAAGTAAAATTGAAGCATTCTTAATTGGTAAAAAAATATATTTGTATTTTGTATTTGTATTTAATTAAATTTTAGAACATAAAATCTGCTATTGTGACCTACTTATGATAGTTAGATTTATTCTCTCGACAAGATTTTTGGAGGTAATAATGAGTACTTTAATCATGTAGTACATTATATCTACGTAGGTCTATGCTAATCACGACTCGTAAATTAACCAATTTTTTTTGTACACTATATAAATTTATCTACAAATATTTCGCCATCGCCTCATTATCATTTTTTTCGAGATTTGAGCGACAATTTGTGACCACCTCTGTGGCGCAGTGGGCGAAGGCCCGCCTGGGATGCATAAGGTTGTGGGTTCGTTTCCCGCCGCGGGACAAATGTATGTATCATTTGCAAATCTGTTCTGGGTCTGTTTTCTATGTATAATATTTATGTATTTACTAAAAAAGTATTAAAGTAGTATATCAGTCATGTAGTTCTCATAACACAAGCTCTGCTTAGTTTTGGGGCTAGATGATGCTGTGTAAAAAACGTCCAGCATTAATTATTAATATTTTTTTAATTTCTGAGCAAGTAGATTATTCCGATGATACCTCTTAATCTGGAAAATCTCTTTTCAAATCCAGTTATCACAGATAACACCTTGGTAATATCAGTTTTCCATCACCAAATCGTTTATTTATAGCCAAGAGTCAGCTTTGTCAAAATAACTCTATCCCTTTCCCCGAAACGCGTATTTAATTATAAAAATATCCTCATTTAGTTGACATGAGTCAGCCGTGTGTCGGGAGCTGTTTTCTCTAATTAAGGCTAAGAAAAATTTCATTAATCATAATATTAATTAGGCAAAGAGCATGATTAATTTAGGAGATAGATGAGAGTAATAAATGACGAGTCTCTAACAAAGTAGTACTATTTTTAATTGAATAAGAATCTAAGATTTCTACAGTCATACAGTCTATAACAAAAACCCTGTTCGAAACGAAAGCTTATTAGGTATGCAATGATTTATTATTTCTCAGACAAATCATTTATTTCGAGAAAAATACCTTGCGATTGGCACGTAATTATATCAAAATGACAGCGAGTTTTGTTAGAGGTGTGTTAAAATATTGTGTTTATTAGTAAAAATGGCACGTAATTATATCAAAATGACAGCGAGTTTTGTTAGAGGTGTGTTAAAATATTGTGTTTATTAGTAAAAATGGCACGTAATTATATCAAAATGACAGGGAGTTTTGTTAGAGGTGTGTTAAAATATTGTGTTTATTAGTAAAAATGCCACGTAATTATATCAAAATGACAGCTAGTTTTGTTAGAGGTGTGTTGAAATATTGTGTTTATTTGTAAAAATATTAATTTTTCTGAGAATTTAATGAACTCATACTAAAATTTTATTTTAAATATATATAACCTTTGATATCTTTTAAATAATCAATTTGAGGATTTATATATAAGTAGGAATACGCTTTTATTGGTTCACGCAACTGTTGATGCGCATAAATCTTTGAGCATACCAAGTAGAGGGTAGTCAGAGGCACGTCTAAGTCCGACAATATAAAGAATTAAATACCTTAATTCAACAGGAGAAAAACCAAAAATAAATGTTTTATTGTCTCTAAATATATTTTTTTAAGCCCGTTTCACTCTGGTGTTTCTTGATACGTACGTTACTAGGAAAATATTTGACTAAAAAAGTACTAGTTTATTGTACGGAAAAGTAAAAGTCAATCTTCTGTATCGGCCTCCATTATTCAGCACTAATCTTAATCAGGTAAATAAAATGTCTGCCCAAAAGTTGAAGTCAAATCGTACCTCTATTAGGTAATTAATATGTCTGTATGATGTATTTTTAATAGCAAATGTCCATTGCAATTATTCTAATGCACGTGGCATAAATTTACCATTTTTTTCTTCCCAAATGTTTTCAATAATCGGCCTTACTGTTCAAGCAATAGAGGTGTTTGTGTTCGTAGACATAAATTTGGTTACGGAGTTTAATTTAGTTTTCTAATTTGTGGAGTGTAGTCGTTTTGACATTGAAATGAAAGACAGCTAGTTCAATCCATATTACTGGAAACTCTACACAGCACTAGGTTCTATGATAAATCTTTTTATCATAGAAACCATCCAAAGTTGTCTGGAAGAGATCGCGTCTTAAGAATAAGATTTTGTTTATTATGTTATTTGTTTAAGGTGTACTTTAAAGTATTCTTATTCAATCATTGATTCATATTTTTTTCTATATTGCCGTTTTACCGATTTTTTTCAAGTAAACAATGATTTTAATTTTTAAATCTTGCCAGTTCTGGTGATCAGTCCAGTGATTGTCACTTCTGTCAAAATGGTGCTGATTGTTGTCATCATCGGAGTAATGTCATCTCATGTGTAAAAGTCAAAGCACTCCGACATTTTTAAAATCTACTTTACCAACATGTATATCCTTAAATTGAATATTATAACTTTCTTACTTCCGTGAGCCCTTCGATGATCTTATTCCTCGTTTCCTCGTGGAAAGCCATGCAGGTCAGCTTCGTCTCTTCTCCTGAGGACCTCTTCTCACTCTTCCAGCTGTTATGGTGGTTCATTCACCGTACACCCTGTTAAATTATGGAACTCTCTTCCTCAAGCAATCCGTGCCAGCAAACCGCTGAACATTTTCAAATCCAAAGTGAGAGAGCATTATCTCTATGGCTATGCCGGAATCTAGTTACCGATATAGTTCTAGGATCATAGAAACTCATAATTTATGAACACACGAAATAAATTGATATCGCTGTGTTAAGTAGCTAAGAGTGAACAAGCTTTAGCTTTAGTAAGCTGTGTTCTCAGTCCGTTTCGTGATGTCCAAATAGGTTTTAATGGATGAAATGAGCACTGTTTGTTCCATCCAAATTATTATTAAGTAATAGGCAATGGAGTTAATGGTCTATCTTGTTAAACAAAGTGTTTTTGGACCTTCGTAAAGACGTGCTTAGGATTAGAAGATTGAACAAAAAAAATGTTTTGGCTCTGTGATTCTTAACACGTAGGAGTTCCTGCTACTGGTGTGTGCGACTATCAATATTTATGAAATAGTTTATTCGTGAGAGGAAATTGGTAGAAAGGTCTTAACAGTATTTACGACTGTGTCAGCGTAAGTTATTTATTGTCTTCCAAAAACCGTTGTTTTTAATAAGTAGGTAAAAAACAGAGTTTGTTGCCTTATTATTTCTAGGCTTGAACGCGTGCGAGGAATCACCCTAAATTCACTTTAACATTTTATATTCACTTAGTTTTTAAGTTGACGTTTCAATATGATCCTTGTGATTTTAATGAATAAAAACCTTTTGACTTTGACTTTGACTTTGTCTATCGAAATCCATAAAACTATTAAGACTTATAAGAAATAGTATCCATTTTTATGGGGTTTAATTAATCTCACTTCTGCCCTAGCAGTTATCTATACATTTCAAGTTTCAAGTTAACAAAATCGGTTCAGCCGACGCGTTATGTAGTATTTAATAAACATTTCGTATATTTTGCACATCCTACTACTATTATAAACGCGAAAGTTTGTGAGTATGGATGTTTTTTACTCTTTCACGCAAAATCTACTGAACTGATTTTGATGAAACTTTACAGTAATATAGATTAAACATCAGAATAACACATAGGCTACTTTTTACCCGGGTACCACGCGGGCGAAGCCGTGGGCAGAGGCTAGTACTCAAATGATGTAATAATACTAGTTACTTAGTATACTTATAATTTAAACATTGTACAAAATCTTAACAGAGACAAAAAAAATGTTCCAAATAATAATTTATTGAAAAGTTACCTATACTTGTAACCATTCTATTAATAATGATTTAATCAAACTTAGAGCTTGTCACTTGTGTCAAAGCAATGAGAAGTTTTATTATGTAGTTGATGCAAAATTACCATTCACTTTTCTAATTAGTTACAAAAACGTCTATATCATGAAGTCGGGAGGGGACAGGATTGTTGTTACATCCTGGGCCAAATAGATATTTTTTTAAAGCAATACCTAACACCTGAGCTATCAACAAACCTTAGATGTCCCTGTTACTAAGTCACAGCCATAACCTGAAACCTATATCTTCGACAGTAAAGATGAACTGTCGACCACAAGCCGGTAACAAAACTGCACTTTTCCTACTATAAAGTTATTTATTGTAATTGCTGCCAGTGTGTGGTGACCCTTCACACGACATGTTCATAGTTTGACAAGAACAGCTGGAACAATACGAATTTATACTGTGTTTTTGGAACTTACGACGGACCAACCAAAACAGCCAAAAAGGTAAACGCAATGAAGACACGTATAAAACTTACAAACACTTTAAACTGAGTCTGAAAAGTGGTCGGGAAAAGAGCTGACTAGTTTCTTCGAAGGGATTTTATGAAACAAAAGAGAGAGTAATAGGGACAGAAGTTTGAAAGTCATTATCTTAAATAGCGCCTTGTTGATCTGGCGTTTTTTGACAGCTGCAATATGCTCTTTGATCCTTTCAGCAATTGTTAGCTTCAGCGTGTTCAAAGCTTCTTAGCCACATTTGCGAGCGGAATGAAAACTTCATTCCGTAGTAACAAGTCGGCCATAGCGGAGCACTTAGTGAACACAGAACCAAACCACTGGATCGAACTTCATGACCCTAAGGTGCTATCTAGTGAACGCCAATATTATAAGAGAATGGTTCGTGAATCGTGAAGGTTTCCAATAAATAATATATTTTTGTAGTGACTGAGCTAATCATATCAGGCTGTGGTGGGAGTGAGCGGTGTCAGGGGTCACATGTGAATGGTGTCTGGTAATAATAGTACTGACACACGGGCATTTATTTCGGTAAATCTAGTGTCAACTCTATCTAATCAGCTGGTAACACATACAGCTGACTAAAGTCATATTCTCTATTACGCTGCCCTTGGTAATTATTTATTTGTAATTTTTGTATATGTATTTAAAAAGATGAATATAAGTAGTATGTCAATCATGTCGTTCCCATCACAAAAGGTGTGCTTACTTTGGAGCTAGATGATGCTGTGTGAAAAATGTCCAGCATTATTTTATTTTTATCTTGTTTTTACGGTCAAGGCCCATATTTTCACGAAGAGTTTTTCGTCGCAAAAATTTGAGTATCGTTAGAATATAAAAAACTTGACTCATGTGTAAGATATAAATGATATCCACATGTCCTTCGTGTATTAAAAACATGTGCGAGAATCGACTAAAGATTATCGCCACTGATAATTGCATGTGTCAAAGCGAGCGAGAAACTCTCTCATTGGAATAAGTAAATGGGAATAAGCCTTGCTTTTCACATGAGTGCCTTGTCTGATTATCCACATTAAACAGTTTCAGGGAAGTTAAAAAAACATAATTTTACATAACAAAAAATATCAAAAAATACCTTGCGATTGGCACGTAATTATATCAAAATGACAGCGAGTTTTGTTAGAGGTGTGTTAAAATATTGTGTTTATTAGTAAAAATGGCACGTAATTATATCAAAATGACAGCGAGTTTTGTTAGAGGTGTGTTAAAATATTGTGTTTATTAGTAAAAATGGCACGTAATTATATCAAAATGACAGGGAGTTTTGTTAGAGGTGTGTTAAAATATTGTGTTTATTAGTAAAAATGCCACGTAATTATATCAAAATGACAGCTAGTTTTGTTAGAGGTGTGTTGAAATATTGTGTTTATTTGTAAAAATATTAATTTTTCTGAGAATTTAATGAACTCATACTAAAATTTTATTTTAAATATATATAACCTTTGATATCTTTTAAATAATCAATTTGAGGATTTATATATAAGTAGGAATACGCTTTTATTGGTTCACGCAACTGTTGATGCGCATAAATCTTTGAGCATACCAAGTAGAGGGTAGTCAGAGGCACGTCTAAGTCCGACAATATAAAGAATTAAATACCTTAATTCAACAGGAGAAAAACCAAAAATAAATGTTTTATTGTCTCTAAATATATTTTTTTAAGCCCGTTTCACTCTGGTGTTTCTTGATACGTACGTTACTAGGAAAATATTTGACTAAAAAAGTACTAGTTTATTGTACGGAAAAGTAAAAGTCAATCTTCTGTATCGGCCTCCATTATTCAGCACTAATCTTAATCAGGTAAATAAAATGTCTGCCCAAAAGTTGAAGTCAAATCGTACCTCTATTAGGTAATTAATATGTCATAATATGTCCATATAAATGTCCATTGCAATTATTCTAATGCACGTGGCATAAATTTACCATTTTTTTCTTCCCAAATGTTTTCAATAATACATAATTTTACATAACAAAAAATATCAAAAACTTTCTTATTAACCTATTTTTAAATCTATCTCAGGCACGAGTCTCACACATAACAGATTCATTAAATGGGTTGCTATACAATTAGTTAAGGACCTTATAAATTAAGGACTTATTGTGTTGAGAAAATAAAGAAATAAATAAATAATGCTGGACATTTTTCACACAGCATCATCTAGCCCCAACCTAAGCAGAGCTTGTATTATGGGAACTACATGACTGATACACTACTTATATACTTTTTTTTGTAAATAAATACATATTATGCATAGAAAAACACCCAAACCCGAGGCAAATATTTGCAGATCTTACAAATATCTATCCCGTAAATTCCGATAATAAATAAACATTTGTTAGTATTTTTCACCCAGCTGTTGCAGGTACTCTGGACAAGGAAAGCTGTTGTACTCAAAATAAATAAAAAAATCCAACTGGCCCTAATTGCTCTTGAAACTAGCTAAACCTGTGTCAGTCTCTAAACAAAAATTCTAGCCCAGTAGTTTACACCGACCATAAACATGTGCACTAAATTATTAACAGTGGTGTAAACTCAGAGACCTTATGATTTGCGGTGCAGCCTAGTGATGTACCATACCAATGCTAGATACTAGAAAACGGATACGAAACGAATCCTTTTCATAATAGAACTTACATATCACAACTTTTCGGAATAGAACTTCCGACACAACTTTAATGGATCGGCGAGCGAGTATCCAGCTGCAGGTTCGATTACCGCTGCGGGACAAATGTTTACATGTTCTGCAGATATTTTTCGGGATCTGTGTGCTGTTTTTTATACAACTAAATTGGCAAACAAACGTACATATGTTGGTAACACTTACCAGCGGCCCATTTGCTGGTAAGCGTTTACCGTATCACTCGCGCGTTGTGTTGCCACCACCGTATTGGTACCAGAGTACTCATAGTTCCTGATACCTACGATACAAAAAATCCTAATGTTGGACTTTACGAATCCACAGTTTCTTCAAAAAGATTTTTCAACCATAAACTTATTAATTCATATAAAAATTCTAGCTAATGAGAACAGACAAAATGGAAGACTTGTTATCAAAGTTTCAGTCTATAGGGGTTTTAAAAGTTAAAGCTTGTACCAGCACAGATTTAATACATTGCATTGCACCTGTACTTTACAGGTGTATGAAACCCTACATTATTTTTCAAGTCCAAAATTCGACTTCAATTTGAAGTTCTGAGATCACTTTAGATCACTTTAGTTCTGATCACTTTTTTTTAATACAAAAAATCAGATTTAGATAATACTAGCTTCTGACCATGACTTCGCCCGTGTAGTACCCGAATAAAATATAGCCTTTGTATTATTTTGATGTATAAGCTATATTACTGTAAAGTTTCATCAAAATCCGTTCAGTAGTTTTTGCGTGAAAGAGTAACAAACATCCATTCGCACAAACTTTCGCGTTTATAATAGCAGTAAGATTTGTATTGGAAATACGCCAGGGTTATCCCTCACAAAGAAAAAAAAATGTTAAAAAATAACACAGAACTAAGCTTCACTTAATTAAAAAAAAAACATAAGCTCCGCCATCACTTGACCGTACCCAGATTACACAACACTTTCTACAGCCGTTAATGACGCGTTCTAAAATAGCTAGTAAAATAAGTGGTTAACTTTACTTGAGTTAAGTAGTCACGGAAGGTGGCTTTAAACTAGTCTGTCTGCAATTTCCAAGGTCTATTTTGAACTTTACAGTCAGTACTTGACTGGTAAAGACCACATCACTAACAGCTGAAGAAGTCTATTGTTACAAAGAATGAACAACAATACTGAAGATCAGTGAACGGAATCTCTCCTGTTCATCTATGGACATCCTGCGACTGTTAGAACATCATTGAACCAATTCTTTGAAGATGGTAATGACTGAACGCTGGGCCGACGAAATCATCAAAGTCGCAGGACAAGGCTGGATAGAAAAAGCACAAAATAGAGTAACGTGGAAAAACTTGGAGGAGGCCTATACCCGAAAGGGGCCTTGAATAAATCTAGTTTTAAAAAAAAATATAATAACTATTTATTTAAATTATAAGAATATTTTGACGGCCGAAGGCGAAGGTCCGCCTGCTACACAGGAGGTTGCGGGTTCGATTCCCGCCCTGGGACAAATATTTGTACGATCTGCAAATATTTGTTCCGGGTGTTCTGGGTATTTTCTATGTATAATAAAAAAATATCTATCTATGTAATGTATTGTATTAAGTATATCAGTCATCTAGTACCCATAACACAAGCTCTGCTTAGCTTGGGGCTAGATGATGCTGTGTGGATTGTCCAGCATTATTTATTTATTTAGTCTAGGATATAAAACAGGTTTATTATTATTATTATTATAAATGACTGAAAGGAGTATGAGGTTTTTAGTTTGTATGTTTTTATCATTTTTTTTTCATACAACTTAATTGGCAAACAAGGATGCAGCGTACCTGTTGGTAAGCGGTTACCGAAACCTATGGATGTTTGCAACTCCAGATGTATCACTGGCGTGTTACCGACCCTGAGATATATCAGATGAAAAGTCTCATATGCCTGTAATTCCACCGGCACTCATACACTTCAACCCGGAACACATTACCATACAACCAACCAACCAGTACTGCTTGGCGGCAGAAATACCTTGACGACCTCTGTGGCGCAGTGGGCGAAAGCCCGCCTGAGACGCGGGACAGATATTTGTATGATCTGCAAATATTGGTCTCGTATATCAATCACTAGCTCCTGTCCACGGCTTCGCCCGCGCGGTACGCGGATAAAAAGTAGCATATGTGTTATTCTAATGTATAAGCTATATTAATGGAAAGTTTCATCAAAATCTGTTCAGTAGTTTTTGCGTGAAAGAGTAACAAACATCCATCCTCACAAATTTTCGCGTTTATAATATTAGTAGGATGTATTTCTCATAATACGCTCTGCTTAGTTTGGGGCTAGATGATGCTGTGTGAAAAATATCCAGCATAAAAAAAAAATTTAGTACTTTCCCGGACGAGTTCTTCACAAGTAGCTCAGTTACTTATAAAAGTTTCCTCTGAAAGGTCAATCATGTAAATCCTATCCTACTAATGTTTGTTGTTACCCCTGTAACAGCTAAACAGATTTAGATGAAACTTGGAACAGGTATAGTTCATGATTAATACATAAAACATTTTTATCGGGTACCGCGCAGGTGAAGTCGTGAGGACTGTATACAATCTGTTTGTTTATATTTTAGAGAGTTCAGTAAGAATCAACCCAGTTTCGATAACTTCAACAAAGATTTTAACATAAAACGTAACTAGGGAGCGTAACTAGATGATTGGATTTAAAAGACCCCTCGTCTTTTAAATCATTTTTTTCACATTTTGAAAATTATGAAATTGGACTAATCTGTAAAAAAATATACGGGTCGACTTGAGAACCTTCTCCGTTTTAACGTTAGTTGAAAAGGTTAAAATGTCCATGTCAATGTCCAACAACGGAGACGTTGGCAATGAATCTATCTATTCTGCTTCAACATTTTTATTCCTTACCATCTCAAGAGACACCGACATCGACAGGAGGAGACAGTTACGTGCGCACGATTCTACCATTGTATGGTAATGTGTTTTACGCATGCGCCAAGCGTCTAGCTAGAATCCATCTACAGTTTTGGTCGTGTTCTTGGAATTTTCAGGATGCGTGTCTTTTTTAAAGAAATCTTATCGCTCAACTATAATCCTGCTACTATTATAAAGAAGTTTTTAAGGATGGATGTTTGTTACTATTTCACGCAAAAACTACTAAACGGATTTTGATGAAACGGATTAATATAGCTTACTAGTTTCTGCCTGCGGCTTCGCCCGCATTGTATGTTGATAAAAGTAGCGTGAGTGAATTGAACCAGGGATTTTTTTAATACAAATTTCAGAATTTTATTGCACATCCCCTAGGGGTAGGGGTATTGTAAAAAAAAATATGTTATTTATAATTTACTTTATAGTTTATTTAAACCGAGTTTTGAGCGAATCAAAACAAGAAATAAAATTTTTCATACAAAATTTACCACCCTGTTTAACCACCTTAGGTATGTATTTTCGAAAATTAGATTAGCCTATGTGTTATTCTAGAATCTAATCTATCTACATTCCAAATTTCATCAAAACCGGTTTAGTAGTTACGGAGATAATGGTAACAAACATTCACACAAACAGACTTTCGCATTTATTATATTAAGTAGGATAGGAGGATACATCAGAATAACACTTAGGCTAATTTTTATCCGGGTACCACGCGTGCGAAGCCGTGGGCAGAGGCTAGTATTATATAATAGGTGTACTAAACCGCGTTATGAATTAATTTTATTCTGTCCATTCAAATATCACTTTTAGCTATAAGACCGCCCATTGTACCTTGCGTGCTTATTAATTTCAATGTTTTATATTTTCTCTTCGTGTTATATTTTCCTAGTTGCCTGGATTTAGAACAATGCTCAGCAGGTGCCTAGTGAATTGTGATTCGTAGAAAAGAACTAGTGTGCTGAAGGGTGTAAAGAACTAGTGTGCTGAAGGGGTGTAAAGAACTAGTGTGCTGAAGGGGTGTAAAGAACTAGTGTGCTAAAGGGGTGTAAAGAAATAGTGTGCTAAAGGGTGTAAAGCGCCAGAGTATAGTGAGTTCTGATAATGGAACTGTTAATGATAAAATTCCAATCCAGTTGTGTAGACAACGGCCAGCACCAAGTGTAGTCTATGGATGAATTGGTCAAGGCGTTAATTCGAAGATAGTGGCGATGATTCGTGCTAAAAGTCACTTTGATTGGAATAAATCCACGCACACATATTTAAATTATCATAATATACAGTAATTTATATACATATTTATAGTAAATAAATAAATAATGCTGGACGATTTTCACACAGCATCATCTAACCCCAAAGTAAGCAGAGCTTATGTTATGGCTTATGGGAACTACATGCCTGTTTTTTTGTAAATACGTAAGTCCATATTATATACACAAAAAACTAAGAATCGAGACAAATATCTGCAGATCATACAAACATTTGTCCCGCGGCGGGAATCAAACACGCAACCTTCTGCGTCTCAGATGGGCCTTCAGCCTCTGCGCCACAGAGGTCGTATTTATATCTGTTGTAGTAATGTTAAGATTTTATATCTATTATTAGAGGTAGAACTATCAGAGATGAACCAGCTTCCACAGTGCTATCTGATATCTACTCAGATTATTATTAAAAACATTGTCATCAAAACAGCTTTTATAGACCTAGGCTCAACAGGGCTGGTTAATTTGGAAAAATCAAGAATATACGTTAAATCCTACTAATATTATAAACACGAAAGTTTGTTACTCTTTCATGCAAAAACTACTGAACGGATTTTGATGAAACTTTACAGTAATATAGCTGATATATTAGAATAACACGTAAGCTACTTGTTTATCCTGGTACTACGCGGGCGAAGCCGTGGGCAGAAGCTAGTCATAACTAATTTCCGTATAATTTTTAAAAGCCTCCACCCCAGAATGTCACGGCAAATCATCTCAAGTTGCCTCTTTTGTCGGATACTAGATTAGTTAAAACTCCGTCTATGAACAAATATTTGAATTAATATTTGTATATTTAAAAAAAACCTCTTTGCCTCTGGGTGTTTGTAAAAATCTTACTTTTATTATATATTCTATTATAATATATTATATATATTATTATATTATATTATATATTCTATTCAAACAATGCTAGAGCAAAATATTTTGTTTGATAGATTTAAGACTCTTCTGTCATCACCATTTACGTTCGTTACAAAGTTATCGGTCCTCGGTTGGGGGCCTGTCTTACACCGCGCCTTCCAATTCGTGGTTGATACTCTAAAACTCCAATGTCCCAAAGTATCAGTCCATCGAGTGGAAGCCCGTCTTTCACAGCATCTTCCGATTCGCAGTTGATCCTCCAGACGCAAGGTCTAGAACAAGGAGAACACCTTTATAACAAACTTCTTAGAGATATGAAAAAATTGTTTGTGTAAATATTTAAAAAGTTATTAAACAAACATTTTATATAAAGGCCTACTACATATCGGATTATTTAGATGATAAAACCTCTTGGGTTGCTCCAATTCGATGAAAAATGTTACAATTTAGACGTAACTTATTTTTCTTATCGTACCTTTTATTTTCTAAAATGATCATTAAAAAGAATAACCAGCCTTGGTTTTCCTTTTCTAGTTTTTGCGTGAAAGAGTAACAAACATCCATCCTCACAAATTTTCGCGTTTATAATATTAGTAGGATGTATTTCTCATAATACGCTCTGCTTAGTTTGGGGCTAGATGATGCTGTGTGAAAAATATCCAGCATATAAAAAAAATATAGTACTTTCCCGGACGAGTTCTTCACAAGTAGCTCAGTTACTTATAAAACTTTCATCTGAAAGGTCAATCATGTAAATCCTATCCTACTAATGTTTGTTGTTACCCCTGTAACAGCTAAACTGATTTAGATGAAACTTGGAACAGGTATAGTTCATGATTAATACATAAAACATTTTTATCGGGTACCGCGCAGGTGAAGTCGTGAGGACTGTATACAATCTGTTTGTTTATATTTTAGAGAGTTCAGTAAGAATCAACCCAGTTTCGATAACTTCAACAAAGATTTTAACATAAAACGTAACTAGGGAGCGTAACTAGATGATTGGATTTAAAAGACCCCTCGTCTTTTAAATCATTTTTTTCAAATTTTGAAAATTATGAAATTGGACTAATCTGTAAAAAAATATACGGGTCGACTTGAGAACCTTCTCCGTTTTAACGTTAGTTGAAAAGGTTAAAATGTCCATGTCAATGTCCAACAACGGAGACGTTGGCAATGAATCTATCTATTCTGCTTCAACATTTTTATTCCTTACCATCTCAAGAGACACCGACATCGACAGGAGGAGACAGTTACGTGCGCACGATTCTACCATTGTATGGTAATGTGTTTTACGCATGCGCCAAGCGTCTAGCTAGAATCCATCTACAGTTTTGGTCGTGTTCTTGGAATTTTCGGGATGCGTGTCTTTTTTAAAGAAATCTTATCGCTCAACTATAATCCTGCTACTATTATAAAGAAGTTTTTAAGGATGGATGTTTGTTACTATTTCACGCAAAAACTACTAAACGGATTTTGATGAAACGGATTAATATAGCTTACTAGTTTCTGCCTGCGGCTTCGCCCGCGTTGTATGTTGATAAAAGTAGCGTGAGTGAATTGAACCAGGGATTTTTTTAATACAAATTTCTGAATTTTATTGCACATCCCCTAGGGGTAGGGGTATTGTAAAAAAAAATATGTTATTTATAATTTACTTTATAGTTTATTTAAACCGAGTTTTGAGCGAATCAAACCAAGAAATAAAATTTTCCATACAAAATTTACCACCCTGTTTAACCACCTTAGGTATGTATTTTCGAAAATTAGATTAGCCTATGTGTTATTCTAGAATCTAATCTATCTACATTCCAAATTTCATCAAAACCGGTTTAGTAGTTACGGAGATAATGGTAACAAACATTCACACAAACAGACTTTCGCATTTATTATATTAAGTAGGATAGGAGGATACATCAGAATAACACTTAGGCTAATTTTTATCCGGGTACCACGCGTGCGAAGCCGTGGGCAGAGGCTAGTATTATATAATAGGTGTACTAAACCGCGTTATGAATTAATTTTATTCTGTCCATTCAAATATCACTTTTAGCTATAAGACCGCCCATTGTACCTTGCGTGCTTATTAATTTCAATGTTTTATATTTTCTCTTCGTGTTATATTTTCCTAGTTGCCTGGATTTAGAACAATGCTCAGCAGGTGCCTAGTGAATTGTGATTCGTAGAAAAGAACTAGTGTGATGAAGGGTGTAAAGAAATAGTGTGCTGAAGGGGTGTAAAGAACTAGTGTGCTGAAGGGGTGTAAAGAACTAGTGTGCTGAAGGGGTGTAAATAACTAGTGTGCTGAAGGGGTGTAAAGAACTAGTGTGCTGAAGGGGTGTAAAGAAGTAGTGTGCTGAAGGGGTGTAAAGAACTAGTGTGCTGAAGGGGTGTAAAGAACTAGTGTGCTGAAGGGGTGTAAAGAACTAGTGTGCTGAAGGGGTGTAAAGAAGTAGTGTGCTAAAGGGGTGTAAAGAACTAGTGTGCTGAAGGGTGTAAAGAACTAGTGTGCTAAAGGGGTGTAAAGAAATAGTGTGCTAAAGGGTGTAAAGCGCCAGAGTATAGTGAGTTCTGATAATGGAACTGTTAATGATAAAATTCCAATCCAGTTCTGTAGACAACGGCCAGCACCAAGTGTAGTCTATGGATGAATTGGTCAAGGCGTTAATTCGAAGATAGTGGCGATGATTCGTGCTAAAAGTCACTTTGATTGGAATACATCCATGCACACATATTTAAATTATCATAATATACAGTAATTTATATACATATTTATAGTAAATAAATAAATAATGCTGGACGATTTTCACACAGCATCATCTAACCCCAAAGTAAGCAGAGCTTATGTTATGGCTTATGGGAACTACATGCCTGTTTTTTTGTAAATACGTAAGTACATATTATATACACAAAACACTGAGAATCGAGACAAATATCTGCAGATCATACAAACATTTGTCCCGCGGCGGGAATCAAACACGCAACCTTCTGCGTCTCAGATGGGCCTTCAGCCTCTGCGCCACAGAGGTCGTATTTATATCTATTATTAGAGGTAGAACTATCAGAGATGAACCAGCTTCCACAGTGCTATCTGATATCTACTCAGATTATTATTAAAAACATTGTCATCAAAACAGCTTTTATAGACCTAGGCTCAACAGGGCTGGTTAATTTGGAAAAATCAAGAATATACGTTAAATCCGACTAATATTATAAACACGAAAGTTTGTGAGGATGGATTTTTATTACTCTTTCATGCAAAAGCTACTGAACGGATTTTGATGAAACTCTACAGTAATATAGCTTATACATTAGAATAACACGTAGGCTACTATTTATCCTGGTACTACGCGGGCGAAGCCGTGGGCAGAAGCTAGTCATAACTAATTTCCGTATAATTTTGTTTGGTTTTCCTTTTCTTGGCTTGATCGCGGAGAAATTGCGGTTCAAGATGATCCTTGTGATTTTAACGAAGAGTAATAGAGCTTCTGTGAAAGGGCTCGTCTGGGGAAGTGCTACCACCATGCCTATTTCTACCTCCAAGCAGTAATGCTCTCACTGTTGTATTCCGGTGTGAAGGGTATAGTTGCCGGTGAAATTACAAGCACATGAGATCTTTCTTCTTGATATTTCAGGAAGCAACGAGTGAGTGATACCTCTGGTATTACAACCGCTCGACCATCAGGCGGACCGTAAGTTTTGACTTGACTTGACATAGAACCCTCTAATGTAATGTCAGTGGTTTCTAGTTTGGACAGCCCTTGCTACAAACCGGTCGCAGCAGTCGACAACATTTTAAATTCCCGCATTAACATAATGCACCTATCAATATTCGATGTTTGCTCCACCGAGTGAGAGTCGCATTTACATGCTGATTGCATCCCGAACGTCCTATGAGGCCACTAAACCGGCGGTGAGAGACAGCGGAACGAAGCTATCAACATCATCAAGAGGTAGACATTCAAATGCTGGACATTAACCTGCCTCAGACTTCCATGAAGGACCATCCACCAAGATAACCAGTAATCATAGCGGTCGATCGCTCGGGGCGTATTCCTATACTGTTTCATCAAACAATCATATTTTACTTATCATATGCGATGGATTATTTTAATATGGCAATTACATTTTTATAAGATCCGGTGGATTATGTGACCTGCGCGCTACATGCGCGCCATGTCTATCGCTACATGATCGGCAAAAACATATATTATGTTATTTATTAACACTTTATTGTACAATTTATCAAAAGTTATCAATAGGTGGACTTAATGATAAACATATTCTACCACCCAACCTAATTTGTTGAGGTTATTGGTTGGCATGCTATAATTCTTATCTAACTTCATTATAATGTAGAAACTTAATGACGTAACTTGAGATGCCATATTGAGGTGAAAAAAGCCGTGAATAAAACACTTACTTATCTATGCCTTGATTACCCTGGTACATATATGTAGTAGTCTGTGGCCTTATGTTAGCATTGGTAGTCTGGCAGACAAGATAAATGCGCATGACAGGTCATTTCTTGGCCATCGTATGCTTCACATAATCAAGAAGTGAAGTGAAGTATGTAAGATTATTGATCAGGTTGAGTTGACAATACTGTCCCTAGTTTTTGTGGCTGGAAATATTGATTTGAAACACGCCCCTGGCTCGCCGTATCTGTTTATATTTTACCTATGCATTAGTTCACTTTCTCGCCATTTTCGTAGCCTCCTGATTCAACTCTTTATTAAGGTGACCATAATTGAACTGGGACTTTTCCATACGAATATTAATAGTGTCTTAACGAATGCAACTGTTCCAAGCTACATCAGTAATTGATGGGTAGTAAATTTCTGAACTTATTATGTTTTTAGATAAAATTATAGGCTTGGGGAGGCGGTTTATTGCACATAAACAAAAAACAAACACGCTCACAACTTTAATTCTCTTACTGGAGATACAAACTCCTTACGCGGATCTGTGAGTATACCAAGTAGTGGGTAGTCAGAGACACGTCCAAATATTAAATTTGGCACATGCCCGCGTTATGAATACTAGGTGGCGTTCCACGTGACAAGTTGTAAGCCTATCACTGCTTATTGGAACACTAATCGATGTCAAATGCCTTTAAACTTTTGTTTAATGGGCATGCCGGTATCCTAACGATGTTGTTCTTCATCGTTTTAAGCACGCTTTAAGCGCATATAAATTGAAAAATTTACTAGACCACGATCCTTTGATCACATTACATATTTATTAAAATAAATTCATTATAATAAACTATACCACATTCATTTGGAAGGTTTGCTCGGAAAAAACGCAAGTGTTAATTTGTACGTAAAGGAAATAAAAAAACAAATACTTTTATAGTCTACAGGTGACATTTCGTTACCCGTTTAAAGACCCTTCCTCCATGATCTTAAAATGATACCAAACTACGAGAATTTCGTAACTACGATTTTTTCTAACATTTCTTAACTGCATTAATACAGCAGAAACCTACATGTGTTTTAACTTTATTAAAACCCATTAGACTTAAAAGATCCATACTTTTCCACTTTGAATTTACCGATGTTGCTGGAACATGTATTAGTGATTGCCTATCACTATAAACTTAGCTAAGCTACTGCTTCTTGGCACATTAAAGGCGCAAGAGCCTCTTAAGAGAGTGATTTTCTATATGAAACATTAGATTTTATGTCCATTACGGCCATGAAATATAATCACCCTACTCTGCCACAGTAAAAATAAGTAATAGTAATTATAACGAAAAGAGGTTTCACTCCAACATAAATATAGAGACACTTTATGAATCTGTGACTCGCACTCTAATAGAGCCGTATTGGCCTACTGGGCGGTACCCCGACTTTTGATTCATGGGTTCATACCCGGTCGTACACTATTGGATTTTTACACTCGCATTAACTGGCACTGGGGGCACTGGATCACTGAGACCCTCAAAGACGATCAGGACATTGAGAGGGAGCGAAGGGCGCTGGCAGTAAGATGTAATATGTTGATTCGTAGGTTCGTAAAGTGCACTAAAAGTGTAAAAATTACTTTGCTCAAGGCGTACTGCCAATCTTTTTATACCTGCAGCCTATGGATCAAGTATTATTATTATAGTTATATATTTATTTAGCGATAAGACCGCCTATTGTACAACATTGTTAAAGTTGATAGTACTAAACTAAGTTGATGTGTTGTTTGGTGTACAATAAAGTATTTTCTATCTTCTATCTATCTATCTATACCCAGACTGCGTACAGCACCCCTCGTGTCCAATATAACGCATTCAGGATGCTGTTGTGATTGGCGCGCTTCTGCAGCGCATCAGGTACGTTCGCGGAGGCACACACGGACGGCTTCCACGCCATCATGCGCAAGCGTACAGCCTCCTTGATGCAGCAGGTACGCGCCAGCACCAACAGCCTCCTGAGCACGGTACCGGAGCGGCTGGACGGTCCTATACTCAGTCCTATAATGAGCGCCATAGCGCCCTGTCTTCAGCTTGTCGCATCCAGCATCTGCCTGCAGTGTTTCGCAGATCGTCATCCCACCTGGCCGGAGGGCGTCCTACACTACGTTTGCCGAGTCGCGAAATAAATGATTTATCATTATTATATTAAAAACGATGTAGGAAAACATCGTGAGGAAACCGGCATCCTAGAACCTAAACTTGAAGTCATGTACCATCAGTTAGTGTTAAGCTGTAATGGGCTTGTAATCAGTCATGTGGAATGCCCTTCTTAGTATCTTCAATAATCTACGCATTGAGTCTAATTAAGCCACATAAGGCTGCCAACCAATCACAGCGCACGGAGAAGTCATGCACGTGTTGGGGAATATCGTTTTGTATCAAAATATAGGAGTACCTACCACATTTTTGATTGACTTTAGAACCTCCCAGGGTGAGAAGTAGCTATTACTGACGGGTTGTGGTCTTCAAGGTCTTTCGCTAGGGCAAAGTTGTGATCTTGAACCTTAGGGATAATTTTAGGGTCAATATCAAGGGTTGTATTTCTATGTATGTAATTGGACTCCCTTTTCCGCATTCAAAGTCAAATTTGGTTTATTATGCGTGGAAGCCTGGATAACTATCAGCCTCACTCCACCCAGAAGCACAGAAGCTTCCTAGGATCGCTAGCTTCGCGAAGTGACATCGGGTTGTAGAGGATTTGTTCGCGTTGAGTTGATATGCTCGTGCATTGCATGGTTACGTGAGCAGGACAAAAATCAATGATTATTTTGTGAACAAATAAATGGGCTTCTTCCAGGATACAGAAATGTATTGGGTTACTAAGTAGGTAAAACTAGTATACAATGACATAAATTTTAAGACCTTATCACATAAAGATTTTTATGATTAAAGCTGAGTCTATAACGTATATTGCTAATTTTACATTAAAGTAGATAAGTTCTCTTTTAATTATAGCATAGCAAGGCATACCACGAATAATGTTGTAAAGTTCAATTCGGCATATAGTTTTGTCTCTTCTGTGTAGCAGGAGTGAAATAGGCTTCCTCAGGCGGCTACCCGTGTTACTTTCCATCAGCTCAATTATGAATTCTAATCAGAATCTGCTTCAAGGCCAGGAATCATGGCTTTGATTATTAAACATTATTTTGGCCCTTCCATTTGTAAAATGCTCATCGAAAAGACAAAAACATCGGTCATGGTTTTATATCGTTACTGCTTATTTTTTGGTTCTGTCATAAGTCCACGTGGGATTCGAAGCCAATATATTCGGGGCCTTTATTTACTGCACCTCTACAGCAATAGTTATCCAATGGGTACCCAAAAACTATAGAAGATGCCAAGGATGATGAGGGAAAAGATGGCGAGATGATCTGTGGAGATGATTCGAACCAAAGTGGTTTGATTTTGTATTGGCACTGGATTTATTGAAGGATATATAAAGATGAAAATGTTATTTAAAAAAAACTCAAATCTATTCTCGTGCCACCTGTTGGTAAGTTACCGCAGCATATAGAAGCTTACAACACCAGAGGTACGCGCGATGCCGACCCTGAGACATAACGGATAAAAAGTCTCATGTTCCTGTAATTTCTATGTGGAATGCTGTAATGTATGCTTTTTACAAAAAAACTGGATATTTACCATGGTTTGTGAGTTTGAATTTTTCCCGATATTTCGGCACAGTTGCAGTTCCCGTTTTTTAGTAAAAATTATGTTCAAAACCATGATAGTTTCAAAAGTTAATGTATGCTTTATTTGGATGTAATTAAAAATCAACTCAGATATTGATATGTTCGCATTGCAGTGATGACTGCATTCGTAGTGTAGTTTTTCTAATGGTTCTGTGAGATCAGCTAGATTTAGCAACATATCATATTATAAAATCACAAGGACCACTTTGAAACGTCGGTTTTTATCTAGGTGCCTGTTCCTCCGCGACCAAGCCAGGAAAAAAAGGCAAGAAAATAAGGCTAGTTATTCTTTTTAATGATCCTTTTACAAAACAATAGGTTCGAGTTGGAGCATTTTCAATCCCAAGAGTTTTTGTCATCTAAATAAGCAGATATTTTATAGTATGCCTTTTTATAAAGCTTTTGTTTAATTACGTTTTTAAATTTGTTAATTGATAATTTTTGTATATCTCTTGGGAGTTTGTTATAAAAACAAAATTTGCGGCAGTTATGCTACTACGCTATACCTAGATGACATTTTGAAGTCATCGGGCGGCCAAAAAATTATAATTCGTGGTAGCTCCTATGAACAGTTCCAATTGAAACTGCTGCGAAATATTGAGTTCCTTCGTGGTTTTGATTTTTAAAGCAATATTGTATTACTGCGAAGGAACTCAAATATTGATATTCACAAAACTCCGACACTATATTTACCACATGTCCACTAAAACATTTGTCAAACATACAAACAAAACCTCATTTTATATTCAGGCACCCAACGAAATTAAGTCTTGATTTACGAGCTGATGGTGTAAGTTTATGACGTCACTGATTTATGAGATACCTACCTTTAATTAACAGCTGGGAGTGTCAGAGAGTAATGTTTATAATGTGAATATTTCGGTATATTACGTGAAGTGGTTTCTGTGTTAGTTATTAAAAACTAAAATAAGCACAACCCTTAATATAAGTTATTTCGCAGACAGCAGCTCAGTTGTGCGGAAAATAATAAAGTTCTTGCTTAAAAGTTCTCGAGTGGTGGTAACTTTGTAATTTATTTAAATAAATTATGCAAACTGACATACATTTTAAAGGATGAACACCGGTTATCTTTTTAATAACCACAATCACAAAATCAACAAGTACGAGTATCCTCTGCCCACAGACTAAACAAGAATATAACCATAGATTATACCTATAGTCATTGACGATAACGTTGAGGTACCCTGGTAGATCTCGCAGAACTAAGGGCTATTACACGCGCTACAGTTAATAAAATATCACAAAAACTCAACCTCAGTGGGACTCGAACTCGCGACATCCCACTTGTGGCTATACCAACAAAGCCGAGATCGATAACAGCCTGGTCGTAATGTAGCTCGAAGCGCCGAGGCTCCTAAAGAAACTTAATTAATAATAATTCAAGACGGATAAAAGTCTATGGAGGTGCGACGGTGGAGTGGTTATATGATGGTGGTTATACGATGGTGGTCATACGATGTAGTGGTTATACGATAGTGGTAAGAATTCCTACTCTCCTGCCTAACACTCATTGACTCCCTAGCTAATTCCTAATAGGTTTTCCTAGTGGGTTTTTATAAAATGAAACGATCGATTACGACTGAACTGAACTGAACATCTTTTATTCAAAACTTCCCTACCTTAATACAAAATAAAGTCTCTACAAATATTATTTTGGAAAAGCATAAATTTCTAATCTAGCCAATCACTATGCTCCATTTGCACTCTAGTTTCCAAAGAGTCAAGACCGCGTCGAACTTATATGTAAGAGCGAGATAGCGCAAACATAAACATATCGCGCGCGCTGCGTAGAGCACTCAGTTAATCCTTGTCCAAATCCTTGTGAACGAACGGTCGAGTAGTCGCTATCGTAGGGCGTTGAACTGGTGCTAATGCCAACATGGCATCGGTAAGGCGACGAACGAACTGGGCTTCTTCAATCTTCGAGCTTGAAGGAGCAAAGAAGTCTGAAGGAATGCGTAGAGTTGATCCGTATGTTAGCAATGCTGGACTCAAGTTGGTTTCTTCGCGCAGTGCTGTTCGTAGCCCAAGCAAAACAGTAGGTAGCTCGTCACTCCATTGCGTAGTTACTCCTCTTGCCATCAACGCTGCCTTTAAAGTACGGTGGAACCGCTCTATCTGGCCGTTCGAGTGCGGATGAAATGCCGTGGTCCTTATCCTGGAAATTCCACACTTCTTCATGAGCGCGTTGAAAAGTGACGACTCAAATTGTCTCCCTTGATCGGTAGATATACGGAGAGGACAGCCAAATCTTGCAATCCAGTTCTCATAGAGTGCCTTGGCGACGACCTCTGCCGTTATTTCTCGAACTGGAACAGCTTCAGGCCACTTGGTAAATCGGTCGATCATCGTCACGCAGTACCGATATTCCTGCGAAAGACGAAGTGGTCCCACGATATCTATGTGAACGTGCTCGAAGCGTTGCGACGCCGGGAAACTTCCAAGTGGTGCAATATTATGCAGATTAATCTTCGCTTTTTGGCAGCCGATGCAATTTTTGGTCCACGTGCCCACGTCCTTATTCATCGAAGGCCAGAAGAATTTCGATGTGACTTGTTTTCTCGTTGTGCGTATTCCGGGATGACAGAGCTCGTGTTGCGCTTTGAATGCAGCATAACGATGTGTCGCCGGTAGGTATGGCCGTAGAGTAGAAGTTGATTGCTCGCACGTGATTGGCTGCTCGATTCCGGGCAACGTGACATCGACAAACTTGAGGTTGGATTGAAGCTTGAGATGTTTTAATTCCTCATCGCTCTTCTGCTCTCTTGATAGAGCCTCGTAATTGATAACCGAGGGACAGTGTATTTCTTCAATACGCGACAGTGCATCAGCGACGGAATTTTTCTCTCCTTCCACGTAAACAATGCTTGAACTAAATTGGCTGATGAAATGAAGTTGTCTTTCTCGACGCGGTGTGTCACTGCTGCTTGGAGGTCGCGTCAGAGCAAAAGAGAGTGGCTTGTGATCCGTGAAAATGGTGACTTCACATCCCTCGATGAGACGGCGAAAATGTTTTACAGCGGCGTACATAGCTAATAACTCGCGATCGTACGTGCTGTATCTACGCTGTGTGCTACTCATTGCTTTCGAGAAATAGGCTAAAGGCTTCCAACAATTTCCAAGTTTTTGCTGAAGAACTGCGCCGATGCTATGATCCGATGCATCTGACATTATGTTAAGCGGAGCGCTTGTGACTGGGTGCGTTAGAGTCGTAGCTTCCACAATGCTTTGGCGGCATTTTTGAAATGCTAATTCAGCCTCAGGCGTCCATTCAATTGGCGTCTTGTCGTTCTTTTTCCGGTCGTGCAAGTACTTATTTAGCTCGCGCTGTAAGTCAGCTTGCCGCGGTAAACAGTCTCGATAGAAATTGAGCATCCCCAAGAAACGACGTAACTCGACTACGGTCTTCGGTTGAGGATAACTCGAGATGATTTGGGTCCGCTCTCCAGTGGGTTTGATGCCTTCTGACGTTACTTCATAGCCCAAAAAATTAATTTTGGTCTTGGCGAATTCGCATTTTTGTACGTTGAGCGTTACTCCGTAATTGTTTAACCGACTCAGTACTTCATGTAGTAGTGCCTTGTGACTTTCTTCATTTTCGCTGCATAGTAACACATCATCCACAAATGCAAAACAGTCCTTAATACCACGGAGCACTTCATGCATAAACCGCTGAAACGTTTGGCTTGCATTGCGTAAACCAAACGTCATGGACCTGAACTGGAACAGGCCAAACGGGGTGATTATAGCACTCTTTTGCGCGTCTTTTTCCGAAATAGGTATCCAGTAGTAAGCCATTTTCAAGTCAAGTTTGGAGAAAATATTCTTGCCATGAAGTTGATAGGTAAAATCTTGGATTCTGGGTATCGGGTATCTATCTGGTAAGGTAACAGCATTCAACCTTCTATAGTCTCCACAGCAACGTAAACTACCGTCTTTTTTCGTGACCACATGAAGTGGACTTGCCCATGGACTTTTAGACGGTTCACAAATGCCCATTTCCATCAGGCGCTCAAACTCTTCTTTTGCGGCTTTATATTTATCAGGAGGCAATGGACGCGCTCTTGCATAAAGCGGTGCACCTTTTGTCTCTATATGGTGCACTACGTCGTGTTTTGACGGAGTCTTCAATGACATTGGGCGAAGCACGTCAGGATATTGTTTCAAAATCTCGTGGTAGTAATGCCTCTCGCTGATTACGTGCACAGTTTCCTGGTCTGTAGTAATCTCCACGGCGTCGATAGAGAGTTCGGTGACTTTGTCAATAAGCTTCTTGCGGTGTAGGTCCACCAACAGCTTG
The DNA here is from genome assembly GCA_958496245.1 of Perizoma flavofasciatum. Lineage (NCBI taxonomy): Eukaryota > Metazoa > Arthropoda > Insecta > Lepidoptera > Geometridae > Perizoma > Perizoma flavofasciatum. The sequence goes on from OY292431.1 coordinate 10,456,542, forward strand.
TAATGACGCAGGAAATCCGCTCCAAGGATTGACGTCTTCACATCAGCAACTACGAAAGTCCACCGGAAACTACGTCTGAGACCAAAATCTAGCTGCATATTTTTTTCGCCATAGGTACTGATGGGTGTGCTGTTTGCCGCATATAATTTGTAGGCGCTTGCTGTCGGTTTCTTTCTGAGCGCGGTTGTGGAGGCTAAAACTGATATATCGGCGCCTGTGTCCACGAGGAAACGATGACAAGTGTTGCGATCGAAGACACATAGGCGGTTGCTAGCGGGAACGACACCGACCTCCGCCACGGTCGATGTGTTTTCTAGTTTTCCGACCTCGAATTCCTCTTAGCGCACGGTGATTCACAGCGTCTTGCTTTATCACCGAATCGGAAGTGATATCTACACAACCATGTGCCCTCCTTTATTTTATTTGCCGTACTTTTACTACGGGAACGTGAACGAGAGTGGTAGGGACGACGATAGTGCGATCTGCCTCGGCTATGTAGCTCCGCAACTTCTAACGTGAGCTTCTCAAGTTGCTTAGACAACACGTCGAGTTGGGTAGCTACCACTTGCTGGCTTTGATTGGTACTAGTACTCGGTTCGGCTCTGGTAACTGCTGCGACCGTACTGCTGGACTCGGAATATTCTAGCATCTTGTCAGCCATCGCCGCAAGCATGTCTAGGGAAGAGTCTGTATTGACAGACAGAACGACTCTTACTTGCTGTGGCAACTGGTTCATCCACTCGATTTTTATTCCGTCCTCTGTGATCATGGTTCCTCCGAGCTCACGCATACGTCTCAGTAGTTGCGTTGGTTTCTGATCACCCAATTCTAAACCGCTTATTAGATGCTTAAAATTCTTGATTTCCGATTGCTCATACACCGAAAGTAAGCGTTTCTTTATCGCATCGAACTTTCCTGTAGCTGGCGGCTTAAGCAGTATGTCCGTAAGGTGTTGTAGATCCGCAGATTGCAATTGACCGAGTACGTAGCGGTACTTATTTTCATCGCTGGTCTTTAGCGGGTCGACAAGTGCCTCAAATTGCACGAACCACAGACGTGGGTACTCGCGCCAAAATGGCAGCAGCCTCGATTGAATTGATACGGCGGCAAGGTTAATAGGTGCGTCCCCATCCACTCCAGTTGATCCAGATATCTTCTCGCCCTCCATTGAATAAGTTCCTGGTTTCCTTTGAACGTCGGTGTCACCAAAATATGGAGGTGCGACGGTGGAGTGGTTATATGATGGTGGTTATACGATGGTGGTCATACGATGTAGTGGTTATACGATAGTGGTAAGAATTCCTACTCTCCTGCCTAACACTCATTGACTCCCTAGCTAATTCCTAATAGGTTTTCCTAGTGGGTTTTTATAAAATGAAACGATCGATTACGACTGAACTGAACTGAACATCTTTTATTCAAAACTTCCCTACCTTAATACAAAATAAAGTCTCTACAAATATTATTTTGGAAAAGCATAAATTTCTAATCTAGCCAATCACTATGCTCCATTTGCACTCTAGTTTCCAAAGAGTCAAGACCGCGACGAACTTATATGTAAGAGCGAGATAGCGCTAACATAAATATATCGCGCGCGCTGCGTAGAGCACTCAGTTACGGCGCGGCGGCGGCGCGCGCGCTCGCGGTGGTCGTCGGCCGCTGCGTGCGTATTTGTGTATGCTCCCACAAGTCAAAGACATCCGCTTTAATTCGGATTGTGGAACTGAAATAGAGTTGGGCGGGACAGTACACGACGTAATGACAGGTGGAGCAGGACAACGACTGAATAGTGACTGAGGAGTGGTTACAGTAACGTTAGAAGTCCGGAAGCGAGATGGGGGACAAAAAAAGAAAGAAAAAAAAATTTAGCACGACATAAAAAAACTACAACACATTTTGGAAGTTAGGATGGTGGGATAAGTTATGAGAATAATAATAATAATATATAAGTTAAAACAGCTTACTTATAAGTATAACTGAAACAGAAATGCCCCACGTACCTTACTGCCTAATCTATCTATCAAGACAGTTCAATGTCACACCAAAAAGGTATCAGCTCAGCATAATGCTAGGTAGGCTGGTATTCTGCTGACCCTGCGCAGTGACGTCAATACGCCAGAAGCTAACACTACTCTCCAGAAATTAAATGTGTATTATATGTATACTTTTTAAAACTGTTTTTAGTTGACGTCGCAAGCCGTGGATGGTTTAGACTAGCTCAGGATGGTGTGGATGGCACAAACTGAGGGAGGCTATATACCCACCAGTAGGTGAAGACGGACTGTGGATGATGATGATTTTGATGCTGAAAGTATTTTATAGAGGAAGAAAATTGTATCATTAAATCTGCTCCCCTAGACGTAAGTACTACATAACCTGATGTCATACATTGTTTGTTCAACTTTAGACTTGAGACTGGCACAAATTCCGAAAAATGACAATTTGTTATATAAATTCTTAAAATAATAAATAAACACCTATCAGATACATGTGTGTATGTATGTACATAGTACTGACCCCACACTAGGATTCTCTGTGTCGTGGGTATCAGGAACTACGAGTCGTATGGTCCCATAGAACCCAGATCCGGAACAAAAAGAAATATTTGTAGAACATGCAAATATTTTTTTACATTTTTCCCGCAGCGAGAATCAAACTCGTGCTCAGCCATCGCGCCAACGAGGTTGTCAAAAAAGATAATATAGTTTATGTATATATATGTACATAGTCCTAACCCTACACTAGGATTATCTGTGTCATGGGTATCAGGAACTACGAGTCGTATGGTCCTATAGAATCCAGATCCGGAACAAAATGAAATATCTGTAGAACATGCAAACATTTTTTTTACATTTGTCCCGCAGCGAGAATCAAACTCGTGCTCAGCCATCGCGCCAACGAGGTTGTCAAAAAAGATAATATAGTTTTTTTTCAGGAAATCTTGTAATTTATTGTAGGCGTATTTGATCCCCTTTCAGAACAGCATACACATAATTAATTCTGAGACACCGTGTACCTTTAAATAAGTAGGAAGTTAATCAATCGTTATGTTTGGTATTTAATAACGTCGGTCGTGGGAGTTTAATATTGACTCAAAAGGATGATTATTTTTACACAACCAATTTAGTAAATTTTAAATTAGCAACGAACAGCCCATTTAAATAAAAACGATAATATTAATCTCATTCATAAATTCAATATTTTGAATACTAATTGGTAGTATTCTATTTAATTTCACATTTTAATGTCTATTAAAATGTTAATGTTATAGTTTCAGACCATTTTGGATTTACGAACGATGCCTACCATAAGTATTTAATTAAAATATACGGTGAGTTCCAGTCAATTTGTAAAAAAACGTCTATCAAAACGGAAAAAAACTGTAGAAATTATGTTTTTGTCAACTTTGATGAGGCAATAACTTAGTTTTGTAGTATTATGATAAGAATCTTGTGCGTATTCAAGCTATATTGAAGATAATAAAATTTACAAAAAAAAAAACATATTCTGTAAAATTTAAAATTGAGTAGATTATGTGACGTTACCAAGTTTAGTGGTAAAGGTGATAGAAATAACGACTTTATTGTTATGTTATTTTTCTCAATGAAATAAACTTAACATGCAATAAAACTTTAAAAGGATCTCGCACATCACCTGCTAAAATCAGTTTTCTACTCCTATTATTATAAAAAAAGTATGTAGGTAGATATGGGTGTTTGTAAGAGTTACGTTGGGCTTGCAATTGTCACGTCAAACGCTAATTCAGTACTATATAAAACATGGGTCTTTGTAAAACATAATGGACGTACCTCTGACTATTCTTAACATAACCTATAATTCTAAGAATTTCTATCATGGGAATAAAAGTCTTAAAATTCGTTAGAAATAGACCTCCTTGTGCAAAACCTCGTCCATTGTATGGTGGTAGTACTTACTACTACCGATTTGAAGGGTATGGGTGCCGGTGGAATTACAGGTACATGAGACTTTTCACCCGGTTGGCAACGCACGAGTGACACCTCCGGTGGTGCAAGCGTCCATAGGATACGGTAACCGCTTACCAATAATATGTAGGTGGGTATGCTTATTTGTCACTTTAGATGTATAAAAAAAATGTCTTTGTTCGTTTGTTCGATAACATATTTTATCGGTAACTCATTCTAGGAGGAGTTTGATTAAAATTTACTTGTTAACATTTATCCTCAAGACACTTGATATTAATAGTTGCTCAGGAATTACAAGATGAGCTTATGTGCCATCAAAAACTCGCTCGGACAAGTTCCATTGGTAACGGGAAAGGTAGGTACTCTTAGGTACGCCGTCCGGTTTGGTAATGTTTGTGGTGGATATTTGCGAGCCGCCGGAAGAGGGGTCGCTGACCTTGTGTGTCAACAGGCGAGCCGTCAATGCGCCAGACAAACAGACAGGACGGTGCAAAGGAGAGGATTAAGCGGGTATGAGACGTGTCCATTAACCTAAGCCTTTCATACAAAATCTGACAAAATTGTACGAAAACTGAGACACAACTCAGTTCCAACGATAACTTTTCGGATCTACCTTTTTAATGAGAACGGCGAAGGAATGGAACAAACGTCGTCTGTCTTTCTTGAAAAATACAATCTTGGTATCTGTTAGGTATAAGTGAATAGGTATTTTCTAGACCTTCGTGCTCCATTGTCGACCACATTAAACATGGTCCAATTAATAGACATTCTTGATAAAAATATATAAAGCACGAAAACAACAACAAGAAGACTTAAACAACTGCTCAGTGGCGCGCCATGGGGAGACCAATGTCCATAAGTGGGCTGTGATAGGTTGGTGATGATAATAATACTAGCAAAATAACTGTAGGAAGAGACACTGCACATTGCACAAATATTTTTTCAGGCTTAGCAATGTCCAACGTTTGAAAATGGGAATGTTAATGAAAAGTGTCTTCCTTTTCAGGTTTAAGAAGATTTTACATTGCTTTGCTGCTAGAAGGTACGAGCTGCAGCATATGGTCGATACGGAAGAGGCTTAGTAACTTCGCACTCAAACTAGCCGCTGAAGAAGTAACCTAGCCAAATAGGTGATAATTGATTCAAGATAACCAACCAATGAAGCTGTAGAGGTGACCCTCATACAAATAGCATAAAGTCATTGACAATTAATATGGACAAGGACAGCGAGTGGGATCCATGACTGAGCTTGGTTGAGCTTGGAGCCGTGCATAGGCAAACACTGAAATTATGTATTTGATCAATCTAACATCAGCCAGAACTTGTCATTTTGTATACGCCGCGAGCGTTCACATCGTTGCAGATTTCCGACGTTCACAACGCATCATTCCGCTTCTTTACATAACCGCTGCCCGACATTTTGGTTCCTGCATTCGGCGTCAACAGATTAGAATTGAATTGAGCAACACAACGATATACCTACGTTCAAGATCACAACCAATCACTATTAAAATACAGTATGAGGATGTGACATTGTCATCTGATAATTTAACTCGCTTCCTCTTTCTCTCCAAGCTACAGCAATCTCTTGGGGGCATCTTCATTGCACTGAATAAGGCAGGGGTTGCTCTGTAAGCGTCTAAGCGTCTAAATTGCTAGAATACAAGGCAGCTAAGTGGCTTTTTATGATACATATGGTTGCACTGTAAGTGGTTTAGCAGCTATGCGTCAAGGGGTCTTGGATGGCCGCACTGCTAGGCAGCTTGCTACAATACATGTAGCTATATCGGTGGTTTGGTAGCTAGGTGTTTAGGTGGCTTACATGATCACACTGCAAGCGTTTCGTTAGGCAGCTTACTATGGTGGCCGCATTAGAGTCTGGCTTGGCGTCTTTCATGAGTACAATGAGACAACAGGCCGTACATTCAAACACTTCACTTCATACTACGTGCCCGACCAAACTTACGCGGTGGTGGTACCAATCAAAGGAAAATGATTGCCAAAGGTCGCGTGAATGTATTGATTACAACCGCGTCAGTTAGACCAAGCCCTTGGTGAGTCGGAAGGCTCTAAGCACACAGAACGGACATGTCTATTTTTTGTGATCTTCTCAAGGTTTCCACGAAACGTGAAGCCTGCCGCTTGAAGTCTAACCGTGACTTAAGACAACACTGGACGTTCTCATAAGCTGGTTCCGGTCGAGGCTTCAGAGCCTCTTATAACGGTTTACTAAGATAGGGATTAGAAGTGGATGGGTCCAAAAACATGAACGGCAGTAACGGCATCAATTGGTTACCTCTTTAGGGGTTTAAAGATTGAATTACGTGAAGTTTGTTTATTTTTTTGATGCAATAATGCATTTTGAAGCTTTGCAATCTACATCATGAGATGATCTACATCATTTTCAAATATTTTTTGAATTTCGTAAAGAACACAATGAATTGAAAAACGTAACAATAAGATAAACTTACCTGCTGGAATGGAACTTGAGGGTTAAACTTGCTTTTGTAGGTCATATTATTCTGCCTTTTGTAAGTGTTAATTCGAGTGTTAGTAAATAATAAAGAAAAAGAAAGGATAATTCATGTTAAGGTAATTATTAAATTGTATACTATTCATTACTTTCAAAAATACAATACTGTTTTACGTTGATTCGCCAACGTTTTATAACTAATTCATTAATTAAAAGAATTCCAACCTCCATAGTTTCAATATAGTAATAACATTCTCACAGATAAAATTACCTGACCTTTGGATTCTATAGGAATCCTCAGAGCAATAAGGATAAAACAAGTATTTCCAACAAAAGATACCATTATGACAATTGCATGCGTGACTTCTGCCACCGATTCGGGAAACAGGAGTACCGGGAATTGAATCATTTAGTTAAAAAACGGGTTATCACTGACTCAAGCAACAAGCTCACCGGCATGTGCCGGTTAGAGGAAAGTACCTGCGCCATTACGTTTTGTAGCCGTGATATATATATAATATATAGATGTTTTTACAATTTAAAACAAAATACAATCATTTTAGTTTATTAGTATTATTCCTTATTAAAAATTCCTACTTTAAGTGGCCATAACGCCTGTGTTGTGTCCTGAGAAAGCCAAAGTTCCAAAACCACTGCATACGAATTATGTTAAAACTGTTAAAACTGTTTTTAAAATACTAGAATTGATACGGGTTTCCTATATAAATCTATGTAAAGGTAATTATTAAATTGTATACTATTCATTACTTTCAAAAATACAATACTGTTTTACGTTGATTCGCCGACGTTTTATAACTAATTCATTAATTAAAAGAATTCCAACCTCCATAGTTTCAATATAGTAATAACATTCTCACAGATAAAATTACCTGAAACTGTTAAAACTGTTTTTAAAATACTAGAATTGATACGGGTTTTCTATGTAAATCTGTCCGATGCCTGGAGAGCAGCTTATTACGTTTTTACTAGAATCTGAGTTGCAATACAAGAAATATGCTCTTTCTTGGAAACATTTATAGGCTAGTGCGATTTCAGTTGGCGATGGAATCCAATCAGTGGAAGAGCAACTTTATTATTGAAGTCCTACATAATGTGTTGTTAAACATCATACTATCCTATCCTATCCTACTTCCTACTAATATTATAAATGCGAAAGTTTGTGAGGATGGATGTTTGTTACTCTTTCTCAAAAACTACTGAACGGATTTTGATAAAACTTTGTAGTAATATAGCTTATACATCAGAATAACATATAGGCTACTTATTACCCAGGTACCATGCGGGCGAAGCCATGGGCAGAGGCTAGTTTTACATAATTTATCCTTTTATGATATTACTATACTATACCACGTAATCTTCTATTTCTATTTTCCTGCTGACGTTTTGTTGACCGTTCAGAGATTCTTCCTCTAACTAACCATTTCACGTCTCACGACCATCGAGCGAGGTCGCTGTCGGTACTCAGGAGGAAGGACCTCTAAACGGTCAACGAAACGTCAACAGGAGACTAGTAAAGTACTCGGTATAGTCGTAATAATATCCTTAAGTGATACCAAACCACGATAATTTCAATGTTATAATTTATCATTTTCATCAATAGAGAATGCTGGGCATTAATTAGACCTCCCCCAAAAAGTGCCATGATGACCAATCTAAAACTACCTCCGTCCAAATTAAAAAAATATATATAATTACTAGCTTCTGCCCACGGCTTCGCCCGCGTGGTACCCGGATAAAAAGAAGCCTATATGTTATTCTGATGTATAAGCTATATTACTGTAAAGTTTCATCAAAATCCATTCAATAGTTTTTGCGTGAAAGAGTAACAAACTTCCATCCTCACAAACTTTCGCGTTTATAATATTAGTAGGATTTTACTACTGTTCAAACATCAACAGAAACGTCCCTGTTGGTATCTCAGGAATTTGCATATTGAGTATGGATCTGATGATGTCCAACATAAGATATTATTATGTAGTCGAGATTGTTTTTTTTTTTTGTCTTCGCTGATTATGTGAATTAGATTTTTACTATGTAGTAGTTGAAAATTTTACCACAGGTAAGCGGTATATAGTTTTATAGATTTATGGCCTACCTGTGGTGGCTGTGGTACCCTTAGTAGAATAAAAAAATATGGTAAGCGTGGGAGACCGCCAAGCATAGAGGCGGATCTAAATAATCGGGAAAAGTTATCGGAATGGGATGAAAAAAGTAAGTACATATAATTATGTTTCAAAAATCTTGCAAATCCGTAATAATGCTATAAAACGACCGTCATTCAGCCTTAAGTGTGGAGAGTTCTGGTTTAATGAACCTAAAAACAGTATCCTGAGGTAATCAGTAAAAAGATACGATGACAGACCGACAGATGCATGACCTAGAACGACCGACCATAACTAGACGTTTACCCATTTTTCTTGGTAAACCTTGATTTCAACAGAAACGGCGCCCGTCTTACAGACTAATGTGTATTCTGTGATACAGATGAAAAACAAGGTGTCCCAGAAGAAGTGTGTGTAAAAATTATGTAAAAGTATGTTCAAAAGGATTAGCGTCAGTCGTGTTTTTTTTTCTTTTGTTTTAAGAAATAAGATGGCGAGTCGTGGCTTTGAAATATGAATTACTTACTAAAAAATAATTTATTAAAGTTTAAGTGCATGTCTTTATTAACAAAAATGGTGTTTAATGCAAAATAAATGAGTAAAAATAATTATGATAAAAAAACGACATCGTATTAATTCCTAGAACTGGATAGACGGAAACCAGAATATTTACTTGGTACGATTCTGCTTCTTTCTTTATTCATTATTCTTTATTGTACACACAAATAAACATTTACAAAAAGGCAGAATTAAATGATATGTACTAAGGCGAGATTAACTCTAAAAAGAGTTTTCTTCCAGCAAACCGTGAGCTAGAGAGAGGTAATTATAGAGGTAGGATCGTGTACAGAAGAAAATAGTAAAACAGAACAATAGCTAAACTATTCATATTGTAAAAACGGGAATTTTCACGTACCGCACTATCGGTGAAGGCACCGACTAAGTTTCGACTCATTCCGAGAGTCTTCATCAGGGTGAATGTTCGCGACGTTCTCCCTCCGCGTCGCGTCGAGCATTTAGAGCATTTTAGCTTTTGGAATAAAATAGCAAAACTATTTATTTTTAATCGACTTCATTAAAGGATTTGTGTTTTGATATCTTCGCTAACTGTTAACCGATTTTGATGTTTTTTTTTCTGTATTTGCTGTATTTGCTGTATGAGGATTTGTGATAATTATCTAGAAAAGGTTCCATAAAAGTTTTATTCATGAAAGATTACTACTTTTCGTTTAAAACTCCAAAAACTTTACCATCTTATAGAATAACGAGTAGCCGGACTATTTTTGTGGGCTATATTCCCGGGGCATTACCGGACTAAATGGAAACTATTGATTTGACATAAATTTTACAACGGCATTCGCCACAAAATTACGGCCGTCATAATGAGGTCTACTACTTCATGCAACCAAGCTTTTAGCCAACTTAAACGAGTGAAGCTATGCTAAGAGGTCCAATCAAAATAACTATTTCGCGGTAGGCGATAATTGTAGGCTGGGAATCTCACAGACGGCTTGCTAAGATGTTGCTCTTGAGTTTTTCTTGAAAAGGATTAAAATGGTGTTACGTTTTTGTTTACCCGTAACGGAAGGATCAGGTACTAAAAATAATTGTTCCAAATTGAATCAAAATTGGTTCATTGATTCTTGGTCATAAAAATCCATAATTTTTGTTAGAGGCGTTTATCTGTTACCATTTATTTTCAAAATGGCGTTACCGGAACTTATCTTATATTTTTATTTATGGCAAGTTTTAAGGAGATACGTCGATGGGACTTTGAATTAGGTAACATAATGTCTTAAAATGCATTTTACCAAATGCTTCTTGTTTAAGTGGAGTGTGTCAGAAACGAAGCAGAAGGAATTACATTGGTCAATCTATTTTTTTTATATTTGTATACGATTGGTAAATGGAATGAGATTTCGGCTTTAACTTTATCAGAACAAGCAGAAATATTGTTTAAAATTGTTAAAGTAGATATGATTAGATAGTAAGATTCAATCTAAGCGCTATTTCGAGGGTGACAGAATCATGTATGATTAAACCCTATTTAATAAATTTAGATAAAAAAAAAATATACTTTCAACTATTATATATACTTTTTTTTTTGCTTGTGGCATCCCTATGAGTAACAGCTGTTGATATTGTCCCGATTTTATTTACTCGATTTTAAATATATTTAGGTGTTTTTACGTAGCCCTTTCCGAATTTATCGCTTTGAAACAATCGTAATTAAGTGTACAAATGTTATTAGTAGTGTACATTGTGAAAATAAAGTGAAATTGGCCAAACACTAACGGTTAGGAAGTTTGAATATTTTCATTGTTTTTTACCAGTTTGGAAGTGTTTGTTGCTCGTTTTGTGTAGATTACAAACGTTGGAATACAATTTCCCATCAAATAAGTATACACAAAGCACGTAAGTACACAAAATTTCAAATTTTATAACCTCAACTTGTGTTTACATTTCTTTGGTATTTTCGCGTTGATTGATTCTTCGTTTTGAAGAACCAAGTTAATTTATTAAAAATGAACACCCGTAAGGCCCTCTCACGCCAGGAGGAGTCCAAACTTCACCAGGTTTTGCTGGAATTGAAGGCTGCCAAAGAATTGTGTTCTCGGTTGTCGTTGGAGAGAGAAGACAATGAAAAACTTGTTTTAGACGCGTTAGATAACAATAAAAAGTTAAAAAATGAGCTGTCCGTACTGCATTCACAGTACACCTTAGTTAATGAAGAACGGGACAAGTTAGAAAATATAATTTTAGGGTTCGACCAGTGTGGTGTAGAGTACGACCAGGCCCTAAAGCGAACATCTGTCTTGGAGAAGGAGTTATGTGATGCTCACAAACAAATCACACTCCTGGAAGAAGCCTCTCAATGCTCCGCCACACTGAAAACCCAGAGTTTATTCAACGAATTAGTAACAGCTGATAGGGTACCTGGCCAAATTCTTGATGCAAGCTGTCATATTCCTACTGTAACAATTGACTTGACAAATGATGACTCAGTGGGTATTTCAGCATGCAACAGGAGTAACACAAGTAAAAACAAACTTAAAAAATATGTTAAAATCAATAAATATATTAACAAAACTAAAAAAATGTTGAAAAATCAAAAATGTTTAGTAAGTAAGATTAAAAATAAGAGACAAAAATTAGAAATACTCGATGAGTTGCAAATGTACACAATTAAATTAGAAAATAATAAAATAAAGTATGAATCTGACATACAGCGACTACAGTCAGAACTTGCCAGCGTTGAGGAGTCCTTGGGCTCCATTACTAGTCGCTATGAGAAGTCTCAGGAAGCAATAAGGGAGTACTCACTGGCGATGGATGAATTACTCAAATTATCATATAGCAACAAGGAGCGTTATGATTCATTAGTGGCCAATCACACATGTGATTGCCAGCGCTCTGACATTCCAGAACCAGTGTATCCTGCCTCATCCGCTTCCCAGCTGTATGTCAGTGCCAAAACTTCTGAAACTTTGAATAGAATTGCTTATAAAACTATTATGTTCAGCGATGAAATTGGAAAAAACATGGGCCAGTTATTGACTATGAAATTGGGACATTCAGTCATAAATCATTGTTACCTAATTCTAGCCTTCATGAAATTATGCCAATAATTTCAAAGTATGAATTTGACAGTGAATCAAATCTGATTATTTGGCTTGGAAATAGGGGTAATGTGAACAAATCAGAACTTATAAAATACTTTGATACTCTGTGTTCACTACAAATTAATAAAATTGTAATGTTCACATTCCCTTATAGCAACAGCTTGCCACAAGCAGAAAATGATCTTAGATATAAGTTAAATATGACTCTGCATACAATATCATGCAATAATAAATTAATTCATTTAATTGATTCTAACAGTGTTGTTAGTAAAACATATTATTTGACCAAAGGTAGATACTACCTTTCTAACTTTTACAAACGACAGATAGCTGTTTCGCTATCTTATTATTTTAGTATAACAGCCAAAAACTTGGCTAACCAAAATGCTTTTTTTGAGCATTGTCCTAAAATTGAAAACCAGACATTGGAAATTATTCCATGTCATTTAAATTACCAGACACGACAATAGAGGAAATCTCTAGCACTAAAAAGTCAAATATTTTTTTTTTTTAAAATAAACATAACAAACAGTTGTTAAATAATAAAAATGTGAAATATACCAACTTGATGCACCAAAATATTGAAGGAATTCGTTGTAAAGAATTAGAACTAGAACTGTACATGAACTCAAATGACATTGACATTATTTGCATTACAGAACATTGGCTGCGAAGCCATGAGGTCATGTTCAGTTTCAGTAATCACCAAGTTGGTAGTTCTTTCTGCAGATTACATGCTATACGTGGTGGCTCATTAATCCTACTTAATAAACAGATAAAATTTAGAGAACGTTTAGATATAGTCCACCTCTCTGTAGAAAGACACATTGAAGTTGCTTGCATAGAGTTGGAGCAATTCATAGTTATAAGCGTTTACAGCCCACCATCTGCCTCATTTGACATTTTTGAAAAAGTTATGGAAGAAATGTTGTTTAAATTATCTAAATCAAATAAATATATTATTACGTGCGGAGATTTTAATGTTAATTTACTAGAAATTAACTCCTTAAATACTAGAATAATTAGTTTATTTCAATCATTTGATTTAAAACCTCAATTTATGGAGCCTACTCGAATAACCGATACTTCGGCCACATGTATAGACAATATCTTTGCCAACATTAAAATTTTAAATAAGAGTTTAATTAGTAATATTAAGTCGGATCATCTTGGTCAAATAATAAAAATAGAGGTTCAAACAAAAAAACTTGAAAAAAGAAATATTACTTGTATACCTGTGACCAAAGATCGATTGGACAAACTAAAATTGAATTTAACTTCTGTATTTCCATGTTTATATGGTAATTTTAATCCAAATAATTTATACAACACATTTTTTAAGAAATTTAGTGATGTGTTCAATTCAATTTTTACATCGAAATCGATCATGGTCTCTGACGGTAAAAAGTTCAGTGACTGGGCAACAGCGGGAATACATAAAAGCAGGAAGAAATTGTATGATCTTTATGCTGAAAAACAATATAATTTTAATGAGGAGTTTAAAGAACAAATCAAAAAGTATTCTAAAATTTTTAAAAATGTTTGCCGTGAAGCAAAAGCTCGTCATTTGAGTTCAAAAATTAAAAATAGCCAAGATAAAGTAAAAGCCACTTGGAAAGTAATCAACAGTGAGACTGGAAGAGTCACAACTAAGAACAATAAGTTTAATTTGAAAATTGACAATGCCACCGTCAATCAGGATAGTGATGTAGCTAATGCGTTCGAAAACTTTTTTACCGACATTCCAGTCTCTACCACAAAATCCTTAAACTCCTCTCCCATAGAAGCAGAGTCATTGTTAAAAGAAAACTTAACAGAATGTAAAATACAATTCAAATTTGATCATGTAAATAGTGATGACATCATAAAAGCTTTCAAACTCATAAATGTTAAAAAAACCACGGACCTCTGGGGCATCTCTGTTTGCGTTGTGAAATCATTGATTGGCATTATTGCGCCCGAACTAGCTTTAATATTCAACGAGTGTATTGACTGTGGTGTGTTCCCTGATTTAATGAAACACAGTAAAATAACTCCACTTTTCAAATCGGGTACATGTTCTGACCCTAGTAATTTTAGACCTGTATCAGTACTTCCTACATTTAGTAAAATTTTTGAAAAACTGATTTTAAATCAATTGCAAAGACATTTTAAATTAAATAACTTACTGCATAATAAGCAATTCGGATTTAGTAAGGGTCGCTCAACCACTGATGCTGGTATTGAGTTAATATCGCATATATTTGATGCCTGGGAGGAATCTCATGACGCTTTAGGCGTTTTTTGTGATTTGTCAAAGGCATTTGATTGCGTAGACCATGACACATTGATCAGGAAACTACACCATTATGGTATTAGGGGCGTTGCTCTAGACTTTCTCACTTCCTATTTAAGTGACAGAGTACAAAGAGTTGACGTGAATGGAAAACGGTCTCCGGGGTCTCTGGTTACTATCGGTGTACCGCAGGGATCAATTCTTGGTCCATTTTTGTTCTTAGTATACATTAATGATCTACCCCACCTTGTAAGGGACGATCATGAGGTTGTATTGTTTGCAGATGACACGTCACTTTTATTTAAATTAAAGCGACGACAAATCAATTTTGACAATGTAAACAATGCAATCTCTAAGGTTGTAAAATGGTTCAACGTTAACAATCTCCTACTTAATGAAAATAAAACAAAGTGTATTAGATTTATACTACCCAATGTTACACAAGTTAAAGCAAATATCAAAATCAAAGATGAACAGTTGGCTCTTGTGGACACCACCGTATTCTTAGGTATCACCCTAGATAATAAGCTTCAATGGGGTCCTCATATTGATGGGTTATCGAAGAGACTTAGTTCTGCGGCATATGCAGTCAAAAAGATCCGTCTTTATACAGACGTTGACACAGCTAGACTAGTTTACTTCAGCTACTTCCACAGCATTATGTCGTACAGTATACTGCTGTGGGGGAGTGCTGCTGATATCAATACCATTTTTGTGCTGCAGAAGAGGGCTGTTCGAGCAATTTATAATATGGGCCCCAGAGAATCACTTCGCGAAAAGTTTAAAGAAATAAATATAATGACATTCCATTGTCAATACATTTATGAAAATCTGATGTATGTTCACAAAAATATTAATTTGTTTAAGAAAAAAAGCGATAATCACAATGTTAATACTAGAAATAAAGATAAACTCGCTGTTGCCACTTGTAGACTCCATAAAGTTGGTAAATCGTTTAAAGGGCACGGTGTACGCTTTTATAACAAACTTTCAAGAGATATACAAAAATTATCAATTAACAAATTTAAAAACGTAATTAAACAAAAGCTTTATAAAAAGGCATACTATAAAATATCTGATTATTTAGATGACAAAAACTCTTGGGATTGAAAATGCTCCAACTCGAACCTATTGTTTTGTAAAAGGATCATTAAAAAGAATAACCAGCCTTGTTTTCTTGCCTTTCTTTCCTGGCTTGGTCGCGGAGGAACAGGCACCTAGATAAAAACCGACGTTTCAAAGTGGTCCTTGTGATTTTATTGAATAAATGAATTTTGACTTTGACTTTGACTTTGACTTTATAATATTATAAACGCGAAAGTTCGTGAGGATGGATGTTTGTTACTCTTTTACGCTAAAACTACAGAACGGATTTTAATGAAACTTTACAATAATTTATTCATCAGAATAACACATAGGCTATTTTTGATCCGGGTACCATGCGGGTGAAGCCGTAGGCAGAAGCTAGTATAAAATATAGGCTTTTCTAAATTACGATGCTTTGCTAAGAAAACTAATACATGTACCTTGAAAGTTTATGCCCTAGACGGGCAACATTTTGTCCCCAAGACTACACAATGAAATCTTGATTTGAGGCTTTCAAACGGTTGATAGACAACTCAATGTGGGTTGTCTGAGAGCGTTTTATTTGCAAGCCAGAATTTAGAGAAAGTGTATTTACGAACGATGCACGTTTGCAGTTATAAAAATTAGTTCTGATAGCTCATATTAACTGCCATTCTATCATTCTAATTAGTTAACAGGCTAATTAGTTTTATAACCCGAGGATTATAAAACTTGAATGATATATTTATTATATCCTAATAATCCTACTACTATTATAAACGTGAAAGTTTGTGAGGATGGATGTTTGTTACTCTTTCACGACAAAACCTCTGAACGGATTTTGATGAAACTTTACAGTAATATAGCATATACATCAGAATAATACATAGGCTACTTTTAAACCGGATACCACGCGGGCGAAGCCGTGGGCAGAGGCTAGTAATAAATAAATATAATTTATATTACAGTGTGACTTGTGCCGATTAACTGTGTTCTAACTTTTAATAGTAAGCCTCAAAATGGTAGCATACTAACAGAAACATACAAAAAAACATGCAGTCTTCTTGCATCGTGTGACATATCATTTCAAAAGAGGCATTTTTATTTATCCAAACTAAGGTTGGACGATAAAACTTTGTGACGAAACTATCTAAGGACCATCCTTGAACATCTTGACCATCTTTGCTTTTGCGAAACGATTTAGGTAAAAACGCATTTTGTTCAGATAGCCGTTTCAGAGATAATCGTTTCCAACAAACCAGCGCTAAACGCGTATACAGCCCGTACATGTTGTAACGTACGTCGCTGATCCAATATATAAATATTGCTCCAGAACAATATTTTCATAAATTCTAATAGTGAGTAATATTTCACAATCCTAGGTTATGTTATGCAAATTTCGCGCCAAATCCACTATCCAACAAATCATATTAAACCCAATCATGTACCGCCCACGGCTCACGGGTAAGATTAATGAATTCTTATCGAAATTGGGACATCAGTTGCGTATTGGTACCAACTAGAACGAAAGCTAACGGGGAAGTTCTCACGTCAAACTGTTATAACAAAAATACAAAATACTTATATGTTGTAAATATTAAGTTTAGTAAGAAATTAGGAATGATTTTAAACGGTTACTTGACTTTACAGTACCTCGTTTGACTTAGCTAGTATGTCGCTTGATTTTTAAAAAGTACAGTGAACGCAGAGTGGTGGCGCTAGTGTCGCTGTTTACCCCCACTCGTGGATAGAGTCGTTGAAAGCGGGCGCTTCACTTTGCTTGGGAGCGCCAGACAGAACGGAACACTTCTCTGAGCAGCGAAACTGTCACGTTCACCGTACCTACCTACCTACCTCAAGAATATTGTACCTAGTTGGTAAGCTGTTTTCTTTAAATAAACTTGTGTGAGCTTTATTTTACTGGTTTGCCTGAGTACCCTAGAAGATGGATCCTATACCCGGAGACGGTGGTAATGAGCCGTCTAAAGCTTCGCCCATGCTTGTGCCGTCATATATATTTATACACCACTAAGTAGGTTAAAATATTGATATTCTGGTGATCCACATACGAGGGCTAGCCTGTATTGCAGGTTACATTATAATATTTTATTTTTGAAATATTAGGAAAACTTACAGCTAGCTTACAGGAAAAGTATATAAATAAATATTATACAATTATTAATGTTACATAATATAAGAAGGCCAATTAAAAGTTTCCACAAATAGAATAAGAGATGTATTAGTAAAATAGAAACAGTTAAAGTAGATGACATTTGGAAAGGTAGAAAATAGATATAAATTACAACACACACCTTAATACAAATACAAATAAGTTGAATATATCACAATATAAGCTAGCAAAACCGATAATCGCTAGGGTAGAAAGGTTCTTGAATGACGACCACGCACTGGCTGAGTGTAGGAATTGTCAGCTTTCAGTTAACGTAGGAAAACGCACACTGACTCCTAAGCTACATACGATGTGGGCTTGTTACAATGTTTACAAGGAAAACATTTTGTATGCATCGCCTTACTGACACTAATGAGTTAAATAATGATACAGATTTTTGGTGAGTTCTATTTTTGTGTGACATAAAACGGAGTAGGAAGGTGATGATTTATATGAAACAAGCTTCTGCCCACGGCTTCGCCCGTGCGGTACCCGGATAATAAGTAGCGTATGTGTTAATTGTATGTATAAGCTATCATTCTGTAAAGTTTCATCAAAATCCGTTCAGTAGTTTTTGTGTGAAAGAGTAACAAACATCCATCCTCACAAACTATACCGTTTATAATATTAGTAGGACTACTATTGAGACAGGTTCAGCATAACAATAAACTAATGAATGAAAACACTAACACAAAAATAATGTAATCTTTCGTAATCCCTTTAATGACATAAGACCATCCATTGTACCTTTAATTTTAATGTTATTGTTAATTTTGTTTATTTCATAAGGTGTACCTAAAATAAAGTATTTTCTTGCATTTCAGAAACTAAGATCATCAATGGATAGCAATTTCAAGCAGCAATTAAACTTAAAAAGGTTCATGCTAAAAATGTCTACAACCTGTCTCTAAATCTGGAACACAACATTGTCGCTGATAATCATGTGGACATTTATGCTGAGCATTTAGCATAGGAATACTAAAAATCAGTATTGCAACACTAACTGACAAGTGCCTGACAGTTGAGCCTGTAATTTCCCTCCATTCCATAGGATCTGGAACACAACAATGCGAGCTAAGTATTGAATGCCTATGTAAGTAAGTAGGATCTATTACTAGGTTTTTTCTCCAGCGGTGGTTGGCTGCGAACAACATGCCTATTGCCACTTCTGCTAATTGTATTATGCTATGTCAGTGACTTTTGTACTTCTACCGATTTTCGCTAATAATATGAAGCCCATAGATAGCCACCAAGCCGTATATTTACGTGTGGTTTTGTGTAGAAGAAAACAAAAACTCTTACACGACACATCCACAAAATATCGGAGACGTGGATCATGATCAAACCTAGCTTGATCATGATCCACATCTGTCTAGCCTAGAGCCTTGTCTAGCCAAAGCCTTGTCTTGCCTAGACAAGGCTCTGTCCTAGGTGGCTGGACGTTAGGCCAAAAAGTTTGGAAAACCAACAACTCATATGCGTTAGCGATATTTTAAGCAACTCATTGGCTCCACAATCATTCAACGCATGAATGTAAAGTTTCTCCTCTTCCATTGACAAACCAGTTATCTTGGGAGCTCCAAGCTCATTCTACTACAACAGGTAACGAAACTTCTCTCACTGTTGTGTTGCAAACACTAAAGTAAAGTATTTTGAAGATATGAATACATTTTATAGAACTTATCTCAAAACTTCAACCCTAGCGGAACTCAACCTGCGACTTCCCGTGGGAGCTATAACCAACTAGGCCACGATATACCAGACTCATTGAGATTCTTGTTTCGGCTTGAAAAACTTTAGATACTTACAACTTAGGACATTATTATATCTTGTAATTTATCATGTATGGGTGAACACTTTAAAACCCGAATAAATAAATAATGCTGGACATTTGCACACAGCATCATCTAGCCCCAAACTAACAATGTTACATACTGTTTACTAGATACTCTGTTATACTGCCGCAGATGTAAACTTCACATAATCAACAATCAAGCCAACGTTTCCACAAACATGACTGCTCCTTATCTAAAGTGGACAAGTACAGTCGACCGCAAAACTCACAATCGACTGAAAACTTCATGGGATATTCAGCTCTGTTCTTGCAACGTCTCAGTTGTGTTTTACGTAGGGTACCTACATCAGAGGAGGCAGACTTTTCTTCGAACAAGTCAATGTCATCGCAGCTTGTCTAAAATCTTAGTGAATGCCACTGGCACAATAAATTTCTCTATCTAAATGGACAACACAGTTAAAGCATTGCCCACGCACGTTACGAAACCTTAAGGTTTTATTTATTGTCGAAATTCGAGCAATGCTACGGAGGTCTACTACAAAACTCTAGGTAATGGTAGTTTTTCTCCTCGTAATCTAACTTCTGCCCACGGCTTCGCCCGCATATACCCGGGAAAGGAAAAAGTAGTTATAGTAGTAAAAAGGAGCATGTGTTATTCTGATGTATTAGCTATATTAATGTATTGTTCATCAAAATCCGTCCAGTAGTTTTTGCGTGAACGAGTAACAAACATATATCCTCACAAACTTTTGCGTTTATAATACTAGCTAGTGCCCACGGCTTCGCCCAAATGACCCGGATAAAAAGTAGCCTATGTATTATTCTGATGTATAAGCTATATTACTGTAAAGTTTAATTAAAATCCGTTCAGTAGTTTTTGCATGAAAGAGTAACAAACATCCATCCTCACAAACTTTCGTTTATAATAGTTAGTAGTATAGGATATGTATATACGTAAGCTTGAGTAATAAGCCAAGTGAGTCATAAGTAGGTGAACTTGGATGACGCTTGTAATGGGCATAACTAATTACAAATTTCTAGCGAAATTCAGTTCCGTTGTCACTTAGAACAAAAGGTCAAGCTACCTTCCAACCTTTCTCGACTCCGCCTCTAGAGACCTCTGGAGATTTCGTCTCTCTGTGCGTTCTACCGCTTGTATAATGGATGTTGTTCTTATTTGATATGATGCCTACAGCTATCTTCTATTTTTGTATTGTATTGTATTGTATTGTATTGTAATGGTACCTCATAGTTCAGAATCCCTCCTACCGAGTAAATAACATTTTGATGTTCGATATAAGCTTAATCCGTAGTGGGGTTTGAACTATGAGGTACCATGATCATACCAATCCTACAAAAAAAAATTATGAAACTTGGTACTATATTTTTTTAATAAATGATTTGGCAAGTTATCGTCGGATTAACAAACATAGGTACATACAAATATACATAAAACACCTAATTGCCTGAGTAGACTCAGACTTACTCGATCAATAAATGGTAAAGATTGGATGTTTGGTCATAAGAATTTTCGGCTGAATGGTTTCTGATGAAATTTAGAATAGGTTTCGTACGTGATCTAGTATAATTAGGCTTCATTTACTCAAGTAGCTTGCGAAGCCATGAGCAGAAGCTATCTAAACTTATAAAAAACATAGTTTGTCCTGACTGACTTACTGTCTATCAACGCATAGCCAAAACTACTACGCCTAGAAAGCTAAAATTTTGAATATATGTTTATTTTATAACATCAGCATGTGCTAAGAAATTTTCATTTAAAAGGAGGGAAATGGGGGGAGAAACTTTGTATGAAAGTCTTTGTTCCTTAAAGTTAGAAAAATGAAAGTTTACTTATGCTACTGTGTATAAATAATTAATTATGTGTTTCAGGGTTTTTTGATTTTCACATTTTAAGGCGGGAAACGGGGGGTGAAAGTTTGTATGGGAGTATCTTATTTTTTTAAGGTAGGAACTTGAAAATTGCAATAGTGTCTATTCATCATAAATAAATAATGACATGTTTCAGGGTTTTTGGATTTTTACATTAAATGAAATAAGGGGGAAATAAGTTTGTAAAGTTTGTGTGGGAGAATCGTGTTTTTTAAACGCGACTCCTCGCGTGCAATGCCGCTGGCAACAGCTATCGAGGCAGTGTTATGAAAAAATATTTGAGAGCAGGCCTCCAAGGTTCAACTACTCAGAAAATGGAGCCGTAAATGATCCTTTGTTTGTAAAACACATTTGTACTAACGTGTTACCACCTACCTTTTTGTACCAAAATATTGTATCCGCTTATGTAATCTGGGTGACAATTTATGGGGCCACCCAGTTATGAGAATTACATAAGCCTTGAAAGTATTGTAAGGTGGATAGAGCTTTTAAACTAGAAATAAATAAAAATATAAACCTATATAAAAAAATCTCATAAAATCACTTTGGTTTGACATCAAGATTTTGTCAGCAATAATGTAACTAGTTTGCCATAACTTTTGCAATCGATTTGTATAAACTTTAAAGATGGTTGTTAAAACTTTTATTGCTAAAAGTCAGTTAGGGGCGCCGCAAGATTGACAGTAGAATATACATAAAATTTGGCAAAAAAAATGCCTCCTAAGTTGCCAACATTAACTCACTGACTGACTGATTTTCTAATATTATAATTTTATTGAGTATTCTAGAAAGTATTCTACAGTTATCTTCCTAAATAAGTCGGTACACATCACCTAAATATATAAATTCTAAGATAAGTTGACAATCGAAAACAATACATAAACGGCTAGGGATTTACATTTTATATATGGCGGCCATAAACATCTGGCAGACATTTTTAAAAGCCATAAAAGTCTATGGTTTCGAATACATTGCTATTCCGATTTATCGCTTTCTTTATAGAAATGACGAAACTTACGGAACTTGAATTCTGGAAGTACTTACCTACTAATAATGATAAAATATAGTGTTCTGGTAACAGTAAAAATATATAACACCAAATACTAAATACACACACATTATTACCACCTATTTATTAAAATTTATTAAATATATTTTATTAATTTATTAAAAATATTAGTTACTTTTTATTATATAACCTTTTAAGTGATACTCGTTATTACCCGTAGTTAAAATATTTATTTGATTGATTCTTTTCGGAGGACGGCGCTAATATTCGCTACAGTTTTTTAAACTTCTGCGGATATTACCGTTCTTTCATAAAAAGACTAGCTGCGCCCCGCGGTTTCACTTGCGTAAGTTTCGATTTTATACTCGAAATTGAATGTCTGATCCGAATGAATTAAAAAATACTTTACTGCTACTTGCCCTTGATGATAAAAATATTTATTTGAATGAGAATGAATATTACGATACGAATGTAACAAACTTTTGTTTCAACCGGCGATCTAATTAAATTTTAGATCACAAAAGCTGCTATTGTAACCTAACTAGACCCAGACCCAGAATAAATATCTGCAGAACAAATTCTCATCGTCAATTTGTGTTATTCTCTAGAAAAAAAAACATAATATGACAGTGAAAAATAAATTGGCCATTAAAATGAGCACTAGGCCATATGCGATCTCCATTGGAATCTGAGATATAATATTAATTTCTACAGTCTTATTATTATAGTGCAGGGATCCGCGTTATAAAACGTACTGTGATTACATTATAGAAATCGTTGATTATCTTATTATCTAAAAACTCGCATCTTGTGCATATTTTAAAACTAGTTTTTCTTTGTGATCTGGTTATTTCATTTATTCTTTCACGATGTAACAATTGTATTCAAAATTATAAAATTAACTATTATGCTAAAACGTCAAAAAGTTAAAATATAAAATAAAATTATCATCAAAGTTCCTTAGTCTAAATTATCACAGTCATGTTAAAAATTCATTAATGGTATCGAAACACTATTCCAATACTCAGGAATTACGAATATATTAAGGAAAAATAAAACAAACAAGAGATCCATAAGAGGTACAGGTGATGGCCAGATAGTTATACCACATATACAAAAGGTCTGAAGCACTTTCGATTACAATTTTTTATAAGAGTCGTCAATGAGTCCTAACTCTGTCAGCAAAAAATTACGGGTTGAAAAGTTATGAACTAAAAATTGTTGCGTTCATTCATGAATTTTGTATCGTAAACATTTTTTTTTTGACGACCGACATGGCGCGGTGGGCGAAGGTCCGCCTGCGACACAGGAGATTGCGGGTTCGATTCCCGCCCTGGGACAAATGTTTGTACGATCTGCAAATATTTGTTCTGGGTGTTCTGGGTATTTTCTTATGTATAATAAAAAATATTTATCTATGTAGTGTATTGTATTAATTATATCAGTCATCTAGTACCCATAACACAAGCTCTGCTTAGCTTGGGGCTAGATGATGCTGTGTGGATTGTCCAGCATTATTTATTTATTTATTTTATATTTACGAGTAAAATCTATAGTTAACTTTGCCTACTCTATGTACACATCAAAGACACTGGCTCCTGTTCTATTTCTGTGATATGCGGCTTTAAAAACAACGGGGTCGATGACCTAAAATTACGTCATGCAAGCTACTAGTAGATATCCAGTTGCTAAGGTGATTATTTTAAACCATTGAGCTTTGGAGTAATATGGCGGAAACCATGTCAAATTTTGTTTTATATTCCAGAATTAGAAAAAAGGATTTGGATATCCATAACAGAAATAGCGGAACTCTTCAAAGGTACGTTTGTGTGAAAAAATCATTAATTAATTAGGTAGGTCAGACAAATAAATTAAATTTCACATTAATCAAAATCATTTATGAACTGGACTACAGAGTTTATTTTTGTGTATTTAATATATATTTTTTTGTATGAATTTGTTTATCCAATTCCTATGGGAATCTTATTCGACGACCTCTATGACACAGTGGGCGGAAACCCGCTTGAGACGCAGAAGGTTGCGGGTCCGATTCCCGCCACGGGACGAATGTTTGTATGATCTACAAATATTTGTCTCGGGTCTGGGTGTTTTCTATTTGTAATATGTATACTTTTCAAAATAACAAGTATATAATTAATGTATCAGTCATGTAGTTCCCATAGTACAAGCTCTGCTTAGTTTGGGGCTATGTGAAAAATAACCAATATTATTTATTCGCTATGGATTTTTTTATATTACCCTAATAATATAAAATCAACTTAATTAATTTTTTTATTTTTTATTTCAGACAGATATTAAAAATAAACACAATTAAAATACCTATAACATTTTCCATTTAAAACAGTAGATACATATTCTACTAATATTATAAACACGAAAGTTTGTGAGGATGGATGTTTGTTACTCACGCAAAAACTACTGAACGGATTTTGATGAAAACATCGTCGTGGGTGCTCATGCTAAGCGGTTAGGACTATACTTAGCCGTAAATTTTTACTTTATTTATAAAAATAAATAACTTATAAAGAGTGAGTACCTACCTACCAATTTAACTGTGCTAATAATCAATAAACCCACAGGTAAAAAAAAAATAAACATGTCACTTCCGAACTGCTAATTGTGACAGTGTTGCCAGCCGAGTAAACTGCTTACGAGTCTGTCTTGTCAAAAATGATATCTCACGACGCTCTATAGCTTGCTTCAAATACTCCGACCGACCTTGAAATAGCATAGATTCTTGGTCACACTTACAGCCGCAAATATGTCATATTTTTTTGCGCAGAAACTTAAACACCGCAAAACGTTTGATAAGTGATGGAATTCAGCGAACTTTAGCGAGAAATTGACGTGTGATTTGGAATTGGAACTTTGAAATATATTATTTTTACTTCCAAAATAGGTTTTTTACATATGTGTTGTACTCAAATAGGTTTTTCTTTACTGTGTAGAATTGTAATGAAAGAGGTGATTCCTTTGATGTTGCAAGGTTTTAAATGAAGAAATAAAAGTGAACAAATTCTAAAATACCTAGTTGTGTGCTTATATGTACCTAAAGGTTTTTATGAGAAATCTAAGCTTTACCTGAATGCAACATCAAGTTACTTCAACGAAAAAAGCAGATCTTACAGAAAAGGGCCGAGCCACTAAAAACAAGTTTCAGAAAACAAATGTCTTAACAGTTTTAAACGTTTAAAGTCATTACGACAAAGTATCCATAAATTTTCCTCTGTTTCTTGTCTCCCTGCCATCTTGACCATATCAGAGCACGCCATAAGATAGCATTGCCATCGCCCTTTAGATTTCATTTGTATTTCGCCAAGATGGCCCTGATGGGACACTAATAGCCTATTAGGACCACACCACATTGTTAATCGTTCATTCAACTTGAAAAACACGAAATCATTCAATGAATTTTGTGTGGTTTGCTACGTAATTGGCGATGGTTTGCAAAAAGCGGTCGTGCTGTATACGGCGGTATACTGCCGCACGGACAGTGTCTGGACGGGTGATGACATGTGTCAAACCGGCATTGGAGACAGCTCATGATCGGAATAGCTCACTCACTACGAGGTATATATATACTAGCTTCTGCCCACGGCTTCGCCCGTGTGGTACCCGAATAAAAAGTAGCCTATGTGTTACTCTGATGTATAAGCTATATTACTGTAAAGTTTCATCAAAATACGATCAGTAGTTTTTGCGTGAAAGAGAAACGAACACCCATCCTCACTAAATTTCACGTTTATAATATTACTAGCTTCTGCTCACGGCTTTGTCCGCGTGATACCCGGATAAAAAAGTAGCCTATGTGTTATTCTGATGTATAAGCTATATTACTGTAAAGTTTCATCAAAATACGATTAATAGTTTTTGCGTGAAAGAGTAACAAACATCCATCCTCACAAACTTTCACGTTAATAATACTACCTTTTGCCCACGGCTTCGCCCGCGTAGTACCCAGAAAAAAAGTAGCCTATGTATTATTCTGATGTATAAGCTATATTACTGTAAAGTTTAATCAAAATCCGTTCAGTACTTTTTGCGTGAAAGAGTAACAAACATCCATCCTCACAAACTTTCACGTTTATAATACTACCTTCTGCCCACGGCTTCGCCCGCGTAGTACCCGGATAAAAAGCCTATGTGTTATTCTGGTGTATAAGCTATATTACTGTAAAGTTTCATCAAAATACGTTCAGAACTTTTTGCGTGAAAGAGTAACAAACATCCATCCTAACAAACTTTCGCATTTATAATATTAATAGGATTAGTAGGATAGGATTGTAATGTATTGTATGTTATTTAAATGTGTATATTCTGATTCTGATGAATCAACTTTGGGTCTGAAGTAAATGATTTTTATTTATTTATTATTAAAACATGAAATATACCAGCTGTCTCTTATGCCATTGGTTTCATTCTAAAAAAGGTTTAGCGGGTAAGTCACCAGAAGGCATCGATTACCATAGACTGACCACAGATAGTCTTTTGAATAATAAATAAATGAAATGTTTTAAAACTATTTGAAGAATAACTGGCCAACGATCTGCAATATGGTAAGCATTTACCGTCGCTTGGACATTTTTAACATCAGAATCATTGCTGAGGAGCTGCCCGTCATAGAGACAAAGCTGAAAGTCTTATGACCCGGTAATTTCACCGGCACCCATTAGCTTTGAAACTGGAACACAGCAATGCGAGAATTACTGCTTGGCGGCAGATATATATACGTTGTTAATACTTCCCTTGACGAACTGTTTCACAGCAGTGCTCTACAAACCATAATCTTGAGGTAAAAAAACTTTATTTTTCTATTCTTCTATAATAAGCTTCCGATAAATATAACCGAGCCTTCTATTCCTAGATTTTTATTTAACATAAATAATTATCTAATAAAGAATCTGTATTACACTCTTTCTCGATGGATGACACTTTGTTCGATCACAATACAGCTAAATGAAAGATGATTAAAAAATGAAAAACCTAGCACCAAGTCTGAAAGAATCAGGCAACAAACTCTCCTGATTCTTCTAGACTTAGTCGGTTTTCAAATTATAAATTCACCTAAGTATCTTCTTAAACACCAAACTACAGCTCTTTCACTCCAGTCAGTCTTTTCAGACTTTTTCACCACAGCTCCCGAAACACCATGAATGAATGAATGAATGAATATATTTATTGCATAAAACATGGTATACAAGATGATAATGTACGAATAATATGTACTTATGTATCACTATTTTATAGCATGCAATTGGTTAGTGATTATGTCTAAAGCTTAAAGTTAATAAATTCATTAATTTTATTCCAAAAACTATCGGGAACTTGACTATTCATATTGTATATTCAGTGCACGGCGCGACGCGGAAGGAGAAAGTCGCAACCACTCACCCTGATGAAGACTCTCGGAATGAGTCGAAACTTAGTCGGTGCCTTCACCGATAGTGCAGTACGTGAAAATTCCCGTTTTTACAATAGGAAATTCATTAATGTCATAAAAATTTCGATCAATTAGCCAATTAAACAATTTCTTCTTTAATAAATAATCATTGAGTAATTTAAATTCATTTAGAATCTTATTATAAATCTTTATATACATAGTCAGACAGTTTTAATGATGTTTAACTGATTTTGAGGCCTCGTTCACAATAAGCTTATTCGGGTCTCTACATGAGGTTTGAATTTGCACAGATTTGCGCAAGCTTACTTGGACCGTGTGGCCACTGATACTTGTTCCGTCATCTTCCATGTTCCGACTGTGCTTATAGCTGCGAAGCCAAGAACGAGCTTGTAGATAGTTCTTTACAGTCGAAACCCTTCAATGAAGTTAACAGCGAGTTAAACGAATTCCGTACGGAGTCAGCACCGCTCAGGAAGGCCGAGATAACATTTTCAGCAACGTTCGTAAAGGAAGGTATAACATTTTTAACATAAAGTTCACGCAACATTTGTGACTATTATTGTTAAGATTATTTTTCTAGACAAAAGCGCATACACTTATTTCGAAAACATGCTTATATTATGTCATATATGTTTCTGCATATATCTGCAAGATGCGGCAAGATAATGGGACTCTTAAGAAAACTACTTACCTCAATAAGAAGCTATAGTTATTTCAGAAAACCATCTGCTATTCGTATTGGTGAAAGCATTACGTATTGAGCACACAATTTGCAGTATATCAACGTCGTGGGAGTAATTACAACAGAGATGCGGTTTCTTCGACCCACCGGGTGGAGACCACGTAGGCAACACCACACTTGAGTTATGGTATAGGTCCCATTATAGGTCATTGCAGTACTTGATAACAATGACACTTTGGGATACTTTCAAACTGATATTAGCGGGAAAGCCACCTCTGTGGCGCAGTGGGCGAAGGCCCGCCTGAGACCCAGAAGGCTGCGGGACAAATGTTTGCATCTGCAAATATTTGTCTCGGGATCTGGGTATTTTCTATGTATAATGTATGTATTTACAAAAAAAAGTATATAATTACTATATCAGTTATGTCGTTCCCATAACACAAGCTCCGCTTATTTTGGGGCTAGATGATGCTCTGTAAAAATGTCCAGCATTATTTATTTATTTATTTATTTAAAGCTAATTATGTATTATTTTATAACACAAATCTGCGTGATCGAACTCACACTGCAGCGCCTTTACAAGTCTCATGTAACAACCTGATTAAGACCTATACGAACTATGTCTGCTCGTAAGAGCAATTAAAAAATTAAATGTGTCATCTGATCACACTTAAAGATACATGTGATCGCTCGCTGACAGTAGAAATTAAATAACTAAACAAGACATATGAAAGATAGAACAATTCAAAAATACAGACAAATGAAATAAAACAATTGAAATTCGTACCATAAAATGTACTGCGTAAATATTTGACGTAGTCTCGAAGTGCTAGATAAATTGTTTCGTTTCTTTTATATGTAGATATATTTTAGTTTTAAGTTCCCTAGTTATGTTATGGACCCTGTACGTGTAGGTACTTTACTGTGTTGCCTAAAGTAAATGAATCTATTAAAAAAAGTCTAGATTAATTGTCATGTTCGTAAATTGTATAGAAGTTGTTAAGTCAAAGGTGAGAAAAATGACAACACATTTTGTCTTGTCTTGAGCTGTGGTCTCAGCTAACATTTCCATCACTGCAATTCCCATGTACATCATTATTCAGACCATGAATTTAAAAATGGCAGAGAAGGCAAAACACCTGAAAAATCTTGTTTATTTATTTATTATTTTACTTATTCCGTACAACTTACTCACGTACAATAGACCTATTGTACAGATTTTATTCCATGTTTTTAAACTTTATTGTTTTACACGACCCTACCTCCACAGATTCTTAATGAAATAACGCAAAACCACAATGATTTTCGTTATAAAAAAAATGTTATTCAAAAAAGCAGCTACTCTCGATTCTGATCAAACTATTTTAAAGTTATGCGTTATTTCATTGGCACGTTGTACAAAGACATGTACGGAGCACATGCCCCATAATTCTGCCTTGTATAAGTGTTAATTTGTGTACATCGATGGGGCTATCTGCTCGATGTTTGTGTACACTAAAAGAAGAACCAACGAAGTAAATAGAATATTTCTATAGGAAATTCTCTTAGGATTCTCTTTCGTTCTATAGGAAAGTTGCCTTCTCTATATTATTTATTCGTAAATCCCAAGAAAGTTGTGAACCAAGCCAAGTCGCGCTTCTACGCTTTATAGCCAGAGCGCATGGGTCGCAGTATTTACGACAGTGGACTATCTATCGGTCGCGGGTAACTTATCGAGTGAATACATTATAGGCTATCAAAGGAATTAATGTGAATTTAACTTTATGATCTCGCGGACGCACAAAAAATTACCATGTTTAACGTCTAGCGTCTTACCAAATGATTGAATAAAAAAAACATGCTCACGATTTTATTTCCCACGTTGGACATTCTTATACTTCTATACTTTCTACTAATATTATAAATGGGATACTTTGTGAGGATGGATGTTTGTTACTCTTTCATGCAAAACTACTAAACGGATTTTGATGAAACTTAACAGTAATATAGCTTATACATCAGAATAACACATAGGCTACTTTTTATCCGGGTACCACGCGGGTGAAGCCATAGGCAGCAGCTAGTAATATTATAAACGCGAAAGTTTGTGAGGATGGATGTTTGTTACTCTTTCACGCAAAAACTACTAAACGGATTTTGATGAAACTTAACAGTAATATAGCGTATACATCAGAATAACACATAGGCTACTTGTTATCTGGGTACCACGCGGGCGAAGCCTTGGGCAGAAGCTAGTGTCAAATATAATGTTTGGACGTGACTCTGTGAGGTACCACCTCACAACCCCTCTGCGTATGGGTCTGAGAATCCCCATTATGAGGATTGCAGTTATGAGCCTGTTTGTTTTGTAGCCTTGTCTTACAATAAAGACGCTCATTCATTTATTTATTCATTTATTTTCATTCAATCGCAGTTATGTATACCTGATTGCATTGCACGTTTGAAGATTCAATTAGACATCTCAAGACATCAGACTCGCAGTCATAGATTCTCGAAGCCATAGAAAAAAAAAATCCTTGCTTACTAATGAGGCGCTTAGCGAATCACCTTCAAATGATAATCAAAACCTATCAAAGAAGGTTCTCGACGCTAGAAAAGCTATGCCTGCAGAGCTATCATTAATATAAAAAAAATGGTGGAATAAAAAATATAATTCCTACAGTTGACAAAAAATGCAAACCAAATTTCAATTTCCAACATCGGATTCGTTATATTTAAAAAAAAAAATTGTTAAAGATTCTCATTCATAGGTACATACCATTTTAAAAACACAATTATTCTGATTACTAGCTTCTGCCCACGGCTTCGCTCGCGTGGTACCCGGATAAAAAGTAGCCTATGTGTTATTCTGATGTATAGCTTATACATCAGAATAACACATAGGCATATGTTACTGTAAAGTTTCTTCAAAGTCCGTTCAGTACTTTTTGCGTGAAAGAGTAACAAACATCTTCACAAACTTTCACGTTTATAATAGTAGGATTCTAAAATTCAAGAACTCGCATTAAAATTAAAAACTTGATACGAACTTAAATACCTTCTGGCAATAATAATAACGATCTGTAAATAGAAAATTTTAGATGTTAATTTTATCTCAAAACGTTATCTACAATTTCACGGAGATATAAACTATAGCAGTAATATAATTTTCAATCATGCCGTCTTTTGAACAGGTAAGTAAAAAACTGCGAACCTCACACGTTTTTTTATTTCCGCGCCTTTTTTATCTTCACACGTAATAAACTAAATTATCAACAGGCAGTTCTCAAAGATCGTAAATAATCCCTGACATGATTATCAAGATTTTGAGCCTCCACGTTATGTCTACAGACGAAACGCAGCCGTAAAATATAAAACAAAGATACCATGTTCTAAATTCAAATGAGTTCCTTTTTTTATATTTGTACTTTTAAGACCGCATCGAACAAAATACTTCCATGTTCTTAATTTAAATTATGTTATTAAAATTAAAGTTTTGCTTTTTAAGATAGTTTTATTCAATTTCTTCACTTATATGTTATTATATGTTTTCTTATATGTTTTTTTAAAGTTGTATTTGGTATGTTCACCATGTTCTCAGTTCAAATTAGACCCAAACACAATGTTCAAAATTCAAATCTGGCGCGTCTCTAATCATACTATAGTCGCTGCAATGCCAAAGTCTATTAAATTTTTATGCTCTAAAGTACATTAGTTAAAAGCTATATTTTTCACAAAAATGCATTATTTTTATTAAGGTTGCAGGATAAGTGTGTTATGGTAGTGGGTTCAAACCCGGTACCAATGGATTTTTCCACTCGAAAAATGTATGTGTGCATTATCTCGTGTTCAAAATGGCGATGGAAGCTTTTGTGAAAGATCTCTTTTATGTATCCGAAGCCGTCCAAAATATTTTTTGTTTTAAGATATTACCTATTATGTAAAAATGTTGCTATTAGCTTCTATCAGATTATGTGCGAATCAAATCAAGCCAAAGAAATTTCTAT
Source organism: Perizoma flavofasciatum (assembly GCA_958496245.1). Taxonomy (NCBI): domain Eukaryota; kingdom Metazoa; phylum Arthropoda; class Insecta; order Lepidoptera; family Geometridae; genus Perizoma; species Perizoma flavofasciatum. The sequence continues at coordinate 10,488,999 of OY292431.1, forward strand.
TCATATTCATAAGGAGACACCCACAGTGTTTATTATTGCTAATTAAGTCAGTACAAAATGCGTATTATGCTACCTAATATATACTAAGTAGGTGCCTACTTACCTATCTATTGATAAATTAAGTACCTACTTACTTGTTAATGCGAACGACTCAGGCATTTCAAGAACACCTATTTAGATTTGATTGCATTCCTAACGACATAGCCAATCAAAATAACACAGTTGACCAATATTAGGTACATTTGCTCAATCAGACAAACTATTTCAATCCATCATGGATGTAGACAAAGATAATGATTGCAGATAAGACTATTCGAGGCACGCAAACGCAAACGCACCGTCCAATCGAATTAATAGATACGTCATCTTCACGGTTCCAAATTCAAATTAACAATTCGAAAATCGAACCGAAAAAACGACGTTTTAACGGACTTTTTTTGAAAAAAATACAAGGTGCGGACTTGACGGAGCTATTGGGCACGCACCTGCTATAAATAGGGTCAGTATACACAATGTGTGTCATCACAAAAAAAAGATAAAATCTTGAATTTCTTAAAAAAATAATTCAAGGACGACTGTCTAGGACAATAGAGATTAGTATCAAATAGCAAAAGAAATAATTTTATTGATTGAAAAAAGGAAAAAAAAATCTTCCTTCCAGAGCGCATCAGAATGCTTTTACGTTTGTGACAATTAAAATTTACTTCCGAGATTGACTAAGAACAACCTAGAAATAGCACCATACCTATTTCAGCTCTCAAGCAGTAATGATCGTATTGCCGTGTTCCACTTTTGAAGAGTGTGGATGCTGGTGAAATTGCAGGCATATGATACTTTTTACTATTATGCATATTTGCCTCAACATTCTCTCAACTTAGAATCACCCTCTGCTGGGTATTATAGGCCATATCTCTTCTACCAACCTCCACTGTTCTGTGCGTCTCTCGTCCTGGTGCACCCTACGACTGTTACGCTGTCGTCAACCTTATGCTTTCGGAAAATCAGACTTTCTTCGGCCACCACTCGGTCCAGGCTTTGCCAGCCATCAGCACGTCTGACCAAGTGTCCTATGCTACTCTATTAGAAACTTATTGCTCTATCTCCAACGTCGTAGACTTTCGTCCGACGTCGGAACTCAATTATAGCTCGCTCCATGGCCCTTTGTGAAACTTGTATTCGAAGCACAGTCTCTTGGTAAACGTCCATCTCGGTAACGTGTATCATAGTTGGTAGGACGCAATGGTGAAGATTCCTCAGGCACCGTGGGGTCTTATTAGACCGGAAGATATCTTCAAGCTTAGAATGCTTTCCATCCAAGCTGAATTCTCTGCTGCCCATCTAAGTTGGATTCTCCTGGAGATTTCATAGAGATGATTAGATAAAATGACAGGGACGAGATGGAGATGGATTTAATGATATAAATGCAAGTCAGCTAAATAACTGACGATGGTATGTGCCAGCCCTAAGCCTACACCATTTTTACTCGTATGGTTACACAGAAATGTATAGTAACAGGTGTATTTTGTAAGTGAATTTATTTGTAAACATTTGAGAACTAATTAAAGTGAGATTTTATCGACGTGCGATTGTAATGCTAAGTTATGATTTTCGAGCGCAGTATATTTCGATAAGCTTAAGTAGCGAGTTGGGTAATCGTTGTTTACTGTTCATTATTATCTTTGGTTAACGCTAAACCTTCGTTGGTTGCCTTAAAAGTGGCGATCGTCATATCACGGTCGATATTGCAGAGATATGGACGCATTTATTATTTTTGCGATACAATTTAATTTGTGTGTCATTTGGATGCAATGTAATTCCTAATCATGGTAGGTATGCGTGAAAACATCACAAATGTGTGTATGTATTTGTCACGCGGTCAAAAAGAACGACTCGGCGAGTACCGTGACATGTCATGGAGTTTCGTTGAAATATGACAAATGTGGACCCATCTACATGACAGGCTTTAGTGCGCATTTACATGAGCGTCTAGCTGTCATTCGCGTAAATCACACCTTTTGACGGCTTAGGTGTACAGTCTAATGTAGTAAGTCGGGCATGAATTAGTATAGTATAGAATAATGCAGTATAGATAAATAATGCTGGATATTTTTCAGATAACATCATCTAGCCCTAAACTAAGCAGAGCTTGTATTATCGGAAGTGCATGACTGATATAACACATAAATATTTTATACTTTTTGTTTATACAAACATAAGTATTATATATAGAAAATACCCAGACCCGAGACAAATATTTACAGATCATACAAAAGTTTGTCCCGCTGAAAATCGAACCCACAACCTTCTGCGTCTCAGGCGGGCATTCGGGCACTGCACCACAGAGGTCGCCATAAAAAGTTCCATTATATACCTATGTCCTTTGTGTAAAATTTTGTGTGAATCAATTTATTTTCGAACCACGCATACGGTCGCCTGTGTGGTCGCCAAATTGTGGAAAACATAGACTATCACGCAGCCAAAACGCAGCCATAACGTAGCCATTACATAGCCCCATCGCAGCGCGTGCTTACATCTCTCTCAACTCCGCTTCTTCATAGTTAGTTCAGCTGTCTGTCGCTACCATGATCAGGAATGACGTTGAAACATCACAAAGTTCATCCGAATGTATCATTAAATTGTATCGCAAAAATAATAAAAGCGTACAATAATGTAAAAACGCGCCTACATCGTAAATGAGTGGTCGCGACAACGCAACCTCAGACAGCTGCAGACAGACCGCTCACATACGGCATCTGTGGTGTGATGGGCGAGTAGCCGGCAGAGATGGAAGAGTAGCCAGCAGGGTTTGATTTCCGTAAGGAAACGTTTTAACTATTATTGTACAATATTTCCTACAAATATAAACGGTAAGGTTTTTGGCTTTCATTCCAAATCCATCTCTCTGCTCATATTTTCACATAGAGTGACAGCGACATATTATAAATTCACATATCACAGTAAGCCCTAAGTAATATATTACTGTAAAGAAACCACCTCGCATATTACAAATTACAACCGCCTCTCTTCCGAGCTGTTTGTTCTACCGACAGTATTTGAATGCTGTACGGTTAACAAATCACGCGTTACGATCTATTGAAATGCGCGCTGAATGGATTGAGCAAATTGTTTTGCACACCTTACGTACCTACATAGCATACATCTTGTATGGATCTATTGAATTTAGTGCGCTCCGACAATATATGCACGGATTGAAAAGACGAAATAGCTTTTGACAAAATGTACAGATTGAAAAGATGAAAGATATAACCAACTTAAGAAGAGTATAATAATATAGTCAATTTTGACGACCTCAGAGGTGTGGCGGGCGAGTAGCCGGTTGAGGCGCAAGAGGTGCGTGCGGGTTCAATTCCCGCTGCGGGATAAATGTTTGCATGATCCGCTGTTATTTGGTCTGGGTATTGCGTTACTCGTAAATATCCACGATGCAGGGAATCCTAGTGTGTCTAATCCTATTATGTCGAAATCCTACTATCCTACTAATATTATAAACGAGAAAGTTTGTTAGGATGGATGTTTGTTACTCTATCACACAAAAACTACTGAACGGATTTTGATGAAACTTTACAGTAATATAGCTTATACATCAGAATAACACATAGGCTACTTTTTATCCGGGTAACATGCGGGCGAAGCCGTAGGTAGAGGCTAGCAGTATATATAATGAAAATACTACGTCGTTTACGTCTTACGTCGTTTAGAACTTCAAACTGAAATTACAAATACAGCGGGAAAGTAGATTTAGAATAATTTTAAATTTCATGTTGCTCGTTTTGATAAAAAACTTGATATTTCCAAAAATAAACAATTTATTATTCCTTATACTATCCAAATATAGAAAACCGTATGTTTTTCCAAACCATTATTTTTAAGATTTATACGGCTCTTCATCGTGTTTACCGTAAGATCCGTATAAATATTATACATATTGAAACTATATTTACTAATCGCGAAAGTTTGATAAATACATTTCCAAACCATAAAATGTCTATCATTCTAGAAAAGATTCCGTTGTGTAACTTTCATTCAGTGACAGCGAGTTTGATCAAGCTGTTTGCTTCAAGCAAATACTCGTAGTTGATGTGTTTGAGATCTAAGTATGATGTACGGTTAACAAGTGTGCACGAAATTTTACACTTACGAAGAGATCTCTCAAGTCTACCATTGTCTTAACGAATGATTAAAGTTGGCGCTTATCCTAAAGTTAATTATTGCTAAGGAAAGTCACTAGCTATCATAAGTAGATTTTTTTTTATGTCACAGTTTTTATACCTAAGGATAATACAGCATGTATCTACTTATTAAATGAATTTAATTATTAATGTAAAATCATTAAAAAAACATATTATCGCTTGTACCTAAAAATATTCATCGTAAAAATATATAAATAAAAATTTTTTTATTACAAAAGAAGCAGAATGCAACTGAAAATATGGATAAAATTAATAAGAAAGAAAGAAAGATAAAACATTTATTTAGCACGACATAAAGAAATACAACAAATTTTGGAAGTTAGGATGTGGGATAATTTATGAGAATAATAATATATAAGGTAGAACATTCTACTTATAAGTATAACTGAAACAGAAATGTCCCACGCACCTCACTGCCTAATCCACAGTTCAATGTCGCACCAAAAAGGTATCAGCTCAGCATAATGCTAGGCAAAGAGGCTAAATAGGCAGAGGATATAAATTACTAAACGGAAATTTTCTAGTGAGACCCAAATGAGCATGAGCTTTATCTTTCGCATGGTGTATTAGACGAGTGATGTGATGTGTTACGGAGATTATTTGGTTAGTAACAAACATACCTACAAGCATCCATATTTTTGTAGGAAAGAATTAAAATTGGTTGAGCCCACAACTTCAAGTTACTTACGTGAGTGGCTGGAAATTGAAATCGTAGCTGTCCCCGAAGCATAGAAGCGTTGTGTCGAAATGCCACCCAAGGGTTCTAGGCAAACACCGCACGCTTTGTTTTCCTTACACTGTAACGCAAATTTGTCAAGGTAAACCTTGGCAGCAGACACGTGACATTTCCACAGCTAATGTCATTTTCATACAATTCAATCTTTCCGCAGGCGTTAACGCCAACAGAAAGTGGTATTTGCTTCACCTAACTGGCCACCATTTTGCTAAACTGAAGCCACACAAAATGGCGGTAAATTCTCAAAGAAAATACGATGCGTAAAATGCCATAATTCACATGAAATTAAAAAAAAACTGAAATAGTTGTTCAATCTGTCAAACTGTCTGTCATTATAATTAACAACAGTTCTTGTCCAACGAAAACATAGTTAAATATAAATGGAACACCTTGTTTGTTATTTTTGGAACGACTCGGCCTGCCCTAAGATCGCTTCATGCAAGTTCTAGTTAACTGATGGTTAGCCACCGATCTAACTTTCGGTTAATGTTATGTTGTAACCGTACATTGGAAACATGTAGGCGTGTGTTTGACCAATAAAAATGACATTCTATGCAAACAATTCAATGTACTTAATATGAATCATTCATAGAGCCTAAATCTTTTATTTGATCTCACATTCAGTTTTAAAGGCATTTACATTTTTATTACTATATGTGCAGCAGATTTTGGGTAAAATTTTACCAAAAGTTTTTCTCATGTACGGAAATTTTTCAACTGCATACCCGTGCGGAGATAACCTAAAAAAATTGACAAACGTCACAATCAATCATAGGTCTTCACTAGAAAGTATAAGTATAGTCTACTTAAAAATGTGAAAAAGCTTGCCTGAAAAAAGGTCAAATACCTAACCATTGCTTTTGTTTTATTTGAATAATTAAAATTGTTTGTACCTAACACCTTTAAATCAATTGCTTTTTGGACTTTGTGCTTGCCTTAATTAACTGATAGTTATAAATAAAATGTTCGACATAGTTTTTTGTTACCCGTACTAGCAGATTATTAGGTTTTTACCGAAAATAGTACCTAGATTTTAACCATCGTTTAGATACTATATTCTGGGACACCCACATTTCAAATTTCCTTATAATTAGTCATTGATTTATAATGCCCAGATAAAATTTGCATCACAATGTGCTTTTACACTCGCGTCTATAAAACGCCGCAATTAGGAAATGAGCGGTACCGCGCCGCCTCACTCGGCAACAAATTGCCCGAATGAATGCCGATTGAAAAGACATGAGCAATTGAAATAGTGAGATTACGCCGCGGACGGTGTGGGTTTCCCTTGTGCTTTTTACACTAGTGATTATTGACGCTCTGCTTAATAAATAACACACTACAGTAACATATCTATTTTGACTCCTCGCAAATTACCAGTATTGCAGATATTAGAAACTATGAGCACTATGCAACACCTAGACCTAGGACAGATATTATCTGTGGATCAAAAAGAAGAGTCACACTTGCCATCATTTCTTCGATTCCTCGCGATCGAACCAGAAGAATTTGTATCAAACTGTACTCGGTTATTTTACTGAAAAACATAAATATAAAAGGTCAGTACGGGTACTCTGTCGCGGACTTTTTTTTAAATCTTCTGACGACTAATATTTCTGTATAAAATTATTAATTATTTATTGTCACGTACCTATACGAATATAACCAATTTTAGGTTACCTTTTTTCAAAAATTTTTTCAGTAAAAGATTCATAGAAATAAAAGCTGAAGTAAATATAATTATGAATTGCCTGTCTCCAGCTAGAATACATAGTTTTTGCTAGGCAAAAACTATACAAAATTATTTATTTATTATATAAATTGAAAACGATTGTGTAAGTCTAATGCCCTTCTGCAATAAACTTTAGAAAAAACTGAGGCATATCTTAGTGAGAGATTTCTATGATAGGATTCTAACGATTCTAACATAATATAAAATAGACTATCCTACTACTATTAACGCGAAAGTTTGTGAGGATGGATTTTTGTTACTCTTTCACGCAAAAACTACTGAACGGATTATGATGAAACTTTACAGTAATATAGCTTATACATGGGAAATACACATAGGCAATTTTTTATCCAGGTACCAAGCGGGCGAAGCCGTGGGCAGAAGCTAATTTCTATGATAGGATTCTAATGCTTTGTAACATAATATTATTATAAAACCTGATATTGTGTGCTTAAATACCAAGTTAGAAAATAACTGGCATCAAATAAGCCTTAGTGTGAAATCCCTATGCCATTGCAATCACAATTGAACGAGGAAGCATTGAAATATTGTCATTCCGACTAAAGCGCTTTTATAGAGGCTGTTTATGTATAAATCGCTACAAAGTAATAGGTACAAAAGTACCTACTTCTAGTACATCCTTGGAAAAATATTCATTAAAAAAAAATCAGTAGCGAAACTTTAACTATTAACTTACTTAATGATTATAAACCTATTTAAAAAGTAACAAACAAAAACGGTAGAAAATACGTTCATTGGTAAGACGTATATAGGTAATTTGTGTATTTTTAATAATAACACTGTTTTTAATAGCTGCTTCTGTGAATTTATGATAAGACTGATTGTACAACTTTTAATACTGATTTTGAGTTTTTATAGTAAATTATTATAAATAAATTATATTTTTTTGTTATTTGTCACTTATTTTTCATAAGAATTATGACTGTAATATAATTAAGTTTGTAATAAAACAAGATGTGTACGTGGACGGTTTTAGTAATGAAAACAATATTCAATTTTAAAGCGTCTCTAGGTACAAGTAGTCCTAAGTGTCTAGGTCCCCGTAGTCCATTTTATTCGCAGTCCCTAACGGTAATGACCGTCAAACAGTCAAAATAAATGTTACATAAAGAACACATTTTTATGAAAAACTAGCACTCAGAATAACAAAATAAACAAAATCTTGAAAATAACTAAAAGTAAAATTGGCGGGTTTATCGCTAAGAAGTGATAAATCTCTTTCAGACAGCTTACCTAGTTCTTCAATTAAAAACTACGTCATAGTTCTTCACACACCCTGTATAAAGGACGTAGAAGGCAGCGAAAGTCACTTTAGCTCTATGCGGCATTACTAATTAAATTGATTGTTCTCGATTAGGAATTAATTATCGACTTTATTCATAGGTTAGTACACACTTGGAAATAACTTGTTTCTACATTTTGATTTATTTACACATTTACGACTTTATACCTCTTCTGTAAGAATATCGATTACAGAAAGCTCTGACGTTGAAAGACTAATAATGAAAGGTTAGCTCTCAAAGGAAAGGTAGATGACCTCTGTGGCGCAGTGGGCGAAGGCCCGCCTGAGATGCAAAAGTTTGTGGGTTCGATTCCCGCTGCGGGACAAATGTTTGAACATTTGTCTCGGGTCTGGGTGTTTTCTATGTACATTATGTATGTATTTACAAAAAAATATATATAAGAAGGATATCAGTCATGCAGTTCCCATAACACAAGCTCTGCTTACGTTGGGGCTACATGATGCTGTGTGAAAATGTTCAAGGTCTAGACAAATACCACTTTCTGTAAGCGTTAACGCCTGCGGAAAGATTGAACTGTATGGAAATTACATTAGCTGTGGAAATGTCAGGTGACAGCTGCCAAGTTTTACCTTAACAAATTTGCGTTAGCGTGAAAGGAAACGTAAACGTGAGGAAAATGCCGCTAAAATATTTTTTTCACTATAAAGTCAATATAAATTACATCAAAACATTGTAGTAAAAAATATATAAAAACGGAGAACCACAAACCGCGGAGCAGAGCCCAAGCGGTCGGTGGCGGTGGCTAGAGCTGCAGAGAGAGGAACCTCCTGACGATGCGCGCCGAGTCCAGGAGCACGGCCTTCTGAATCTGACCCTTGATCCAGCAGCCTAGCGGAAAGTCTCTTAAGGTGTTGATCAAGGCTTTTCGCTATCAGTCCGTTCACTGACACGACTATCGGAACGATTATTATTATGAGTTAAGGGTATCCTTCGATATAGCTTGAAATGATCTATCCTACTTCAGCATAAATCTCGATTGTATTATTTATAGAAATAAAACTTATCGCTTTTCTACAGAAAGGCATTAGGCTCCTATCATAGAAATCTGTTACTAAGACATGTCTAATTATTTTCTTAAGCTTAGTGCAGACGGGCAATAGACTAACACAATCATCTTCAATTTATATAAAAGATAATTTTGCATAGTTTTTTTTCCACCAAACAATTCATAATATTAACTTCATTTTTTAATACGAGTGTTTTAATTAAAATAAAAAAGGGCGGTCTTTTTGCTAAGCAGCGATGGATCTCTTCCAAACAGACAGAAAAGCGATTAGTCGTTCAATTCATGATTTTAAGTATGTAAAAGACTAAACGCTAACGAAATCGCGGAGCGTTCCAATAAGTATTGACAAATAATTAAAGGTAGCACACATTATCTTTGACCGATCTTGTCACTAAACTTCTGATCATTTGGAACGGAAGACCAGCGCTGGTAGTTAGTTACATTGACGACCTCTGTGGCGCAGTGGGCGAAGGCCCGCCTGAGACGCAGAAGGTTGCGGGTTCAATTCCCGCCACGGGACAAATGTTTGTATCTGCAAATATTTGTCTCGGGTCTGGGTGTTTTCTATGTATAATATGTATGTATTTACAAAAAAAAAAGTATATAAGTAGTATATCAGTCATGTAGTTCCCATTATACAAGCTCTGCTTAGTTTGGGGCTAGATGATGCTGTGTGAAAATGTCCAGCATTATTATGTCCAGCATTATTATTTTCATTATTATTATTATGCTGAGTTGGAATCTTTTTACAAGCTTTTGCAACTATTGTTTGTCGTTTTCGTAATCTAAATTAAGTTTTTAATATCTAATAATAATACTAGACATTTCATTCAGCATCATCTAGCCCCAAAGTGAGCAGAGCTTGTATTATGGGAACTACATGACTGATAAACTACTAACATACATTTTTTTAAACTACTTGTTTTTTGTAAATACTTATATTTTGTATATTATACATAAAACCACCCAGACGCGAGCCAAATATTTGTGGATCACTCGCACAATTGTCCCGTGGCGGGAATCGACTCCGCAACCTTCTACGTCACATGCGGGCCTTCGGTTACTGCGTCAGAGAGAGAGGTAATAAAACTCATTGTTACCTAATTAAGGTGCTTGCCAAATCAATTAACTACATGGCATATTGAATACAATCGTTCAATTAGCATTCGTTTTCATTGTATTACGTTTATTTATAGACTAGCTTCTGCCCACGGCTTCGCCAGCGTGGTACCCGGATAAAAAGCAGCCTACGTGTTATTTTGATGTATAAGCTATATTATTGTAAAGTTTCATCAAAATCCGTTCAGTAGTTTTTGCGTGAAAGAGTAACAAACAACCATCCTCACAAACTTTCGTTTATAATAGTTAGTAGTATAGGATATGTATATACGTAAGCTTGAGTAATAAGCCAAGTGAGTCATAAGTAGGTGAACTTGGATGACGCTTGTAATGGGCATAACTAATTACAAATTTCTAGCGAAATTCAGTTCCGTTGTCACTAAGAACAAAAGGTCAAGCTACCTTCCAACCTTTCTCGACTCCGCCTCTAGAGACCTCTGGAGATTTCGTCTCTCTGTGCGTTCTACCGCTTGTATAATGGATTTTGTTCTTGTTTGATATGATGCCTACAGCTACCTTCTATCACCGCACCGCTTTCCATCGTCAGGGGATTCATCCTCATACCCTAGAGCTTGGGTGGTCGCGTACCGTAAGCTTCCTGAGGAAGTTCCTTCCACGTTTCCCTGCTGAGGTTTAAGGAAACCTACGAGGTTCTTCAAAAAAAGGCGTTTTACAATTTCTGAAGTGTTGGTAACGCGCGTTTGATGCCTCTGTTGTTGCAAGCGTCCATAGGTTACGGTAACCGCTTGTCAACAGGTGGACCATGATAGTATAAAAAAACTGATTTTAGACCTTAAAGAACTGAAAGTGTGATGATTGAAAGTCATTTTTAAAATGGGTTGTGATGCTTGTGCGCTACCGGGTCTGGTTATAAATTAGTAGCTTCTGCCTACGGCTTCGCCCGCGTGGTACCCGAATAAAAAGTAGCCTATGTGTTATTCTGATGTATAAACTATATTACTTTAAAGTTTCATCAAAATCCGTTCAGTAGTTTTTGCGTGAATGAGTAACAAACATCCTCACAAACTTTCACGTTTATAATAGAAGTAGGATGGGTTATTTCACCTAGAAGCGGCAAAGCAAAATAAACTATGATATTGAAATTGTTTAACCAATTTTGAGGATTCTTTAGACTCTACCTACATCTCCCATCTAAGGTCTTAAAAAGATAAGACTGTCCATTGTGCAGTTTTTTTGTATTAGTTATCTATATTTGTATATGTTGTACCTACTGTTCAGTAAAGTAAAACACTTTTTTATATTCTATCTCCCGGAAATAGGAGCAAGCAGTATTTGTGCGGTGAAATTACAGATGGAAGAGACTTTCCACCTTATATGTTTCAGGCTCGGCAACACGCGAGTGTTGAGATGTTGAGTGGTGTTTAAATTAAAATTGAAATCAATAGAAAACAATACCTCTACATGATTTGAATTCAGTTTGCGCCTGAAAATAAAACATATACCCAGCTATGCAAAAATATATACATAAAGCTAGTATAGAGTTCGTGCACCTTACTCGATCGTTTTTGTAATCCTCGTGTGGAGTTCCAGTAAATACAATAAACTAAACTGTTAGAGCAATAGTGATACCATAAAGTATGGCAAGAATTACGGGATAAACGAAAAAAAATCATTGACCAATATCTGACGCGAACGAGTAGTTTTTTGTGTTATTTTAAGAAATTAGTATAATTATGGCTACACTATTGTATTAGGGAAACCAAAAATGGTTGTAATTTGAAATAAATAAAAAAAAAAAATTTGTTCCGGGTGCTAGATCTGTGGTAACACGATACTCGTAGTTCTTAAAACCCGTTCTTAATACTTAGGGAATTCTAGTGTAGGGTCAGGGCTATGTATTTATCTATTGGGGTTTATTTATTTATTTACAATCAGTATGGATGTTATGGCAACATTGGTACTTGAAGTTCCTAAGTGACTAATTTTGTTTATTATTAATAAGTAAGAGATTTGAGCTTACGAGTTTCCGATCAGATTGGATCATTTTAGCACAGGGAAATTATATAAAGAAAGCGTGGAGGAAGCTTTTATCCAACAATGTCCAGGGACATTAAGGGTTGAAATAATTATTATTGTTGTTAGGTTAATAATGATGTGCAAATGACATAAAGCCATGCCAACCTTAAACCTTTTTAACCTTGACTGTCTGTCTGTCTAGCAAACCTCTTCAAACACATGACATAACCCTCACACCACTAGGATTCCCTATATTGTGGTTATCAATAATTACGAGTACATCATCATCATCATCATCATCAGCCTATATTAGTCCACTGCTGGACATAGGCCTCCCCTAATGAGCGCCATAGCGCCCTGTCTTCAGCTTGCCGCATCCAGCATCTGCCTGCAGCCTTTCGCAGATCGTCATCCCACCTGGCCGGAGGGCGTCCTACACTACGTTTGCCGAGTCGCGGTCTCCACTCAAGAACACGTTTACCCCAGCGGTTATCGGTTCTTCGCGAGATATGACCGGCCCACTGCCACTTCAGCTTGCTAATTCCGAGTACTGTGGTACCAAAATACTCAAAACCGGAATTTAGAGAACTAACTCTCTGTTTTTTGTTCAAACTATGGCCTTGACCTATTTTCACTTAAATATAGCTGTTTACAATTCAATTTAAAAAAAAAACCACCCCTTCCATATTTACCTACCAGTTTGATAAATTCAGATTGTATGGCCACCCCACCAACTAAGATAGAACTCGAACAGAACTACGGTTATGGCCCCTCACCCCCCGTGGCCTTGTTCCGATAACGGGTCAGCTGTTGACCTTGGCGACCTCCTCACAGAGCTCAGAGTAAATTGGACGTGTTGAATGTGAGAACAGATTTCTGGTATGTGTACTATGTGAAACTGACATTGATCTGAGCCCTAAAAGATATTGATTTGTCTCCTGCACACTTTGTATGATATTTTATATACATATTTCATCTATTGGATGATCGCGTCCTTGTCCCTTTTTCGCCAGAAATCTCGCTAGACGCCAGAATCCTGGGGAGGTTCGTGAAATGATCCGAACCGTGGAGGTGGAGGTGGTCCGAACTTGAGTGCCATCTTGAAAGGTGGATAGAAGTGACTCAAAACCGTCCTTTTGCGTGTTTATTCTTTAAGAGTTCATTACTTTTGGGCATTTTTTTATAGAATCCTACAACACCAGCTAACACCAGCTATTAAACCCTATAGGAACCAGGCTCTTGTAATGCCCGTCCTAGGGATTATCACTGGTCATTTTTTGACAGTTCTTCATCTGTTTAGTGTAGAAGTTAAGTAACACTAGTGACCTTCAGATGTGAAGTTGGTAAACCATCATGTCAATCTATCTAACTTCTAGTTAAGATAAAATTATGTCTAACTCTTTAATTACTATCAAATTTATGACTCTATGAAGATTGGATCGATAAAAAGTTTGTATAGATATGTAGAATATACAAACGGCCTTTATGTATTTTACATAAAAAGTTTTATTTTCGTTACACAGCCTCTTATGTGCATTGTTTACATATCACATACTTATGTTACGACGCAGTCTCTACCACTCCTCAATGCATTGAAAAGAAAGCAGGGCTGCCAAAGGTGCACATCAGAAAAAAATATTTATATTTTAAAATTTTCGCGATTAAATAACATAATTATAAGTTCTACGGGTCTTTAATGCGTTTACATTTCGTTCAGTCATCCCGTGACCGGCTGTTGCAATGCAGTCGAAACATTGGTCGGTAAATTTATGATTCCTGCAATGGTTTTTTTTTTGTAACTATTACAATAACAAACTTGATATACACAGTGATTGCTTTAGGGGGGGGGGGGGGGGGGGTAGTATAATTTGAATTAATATAATACAGAAAAACGACTAGTGATTATACATTTCGAAAATTTTATTTTTTGAAATCGGATCTTCTTAAAATCCTTTTACGTCCATCCTTCGAATCTAGAAAGTAGTTTTTATATAATTCAATAAAGGTAATTACGATACTTAGATTAATGGAAAAGGGTTTTTGTTTCTAATGTTCTAGTTATTCTTTGGCCATTTTACTTGTGTATTTGGCTTTCATTCCTCAATTAGTCTTTCTGCGCATATTTTCGGATGAAATAAGAGTGATGTATTTTCAATTTAACTTTTTTTCGCTGTTGAAAGCAATTGATTATTGAAAATGGGCATCCCTAACAAGTAACGTGAAACCGCCAATTATTGAATTATTATTCGTCTCAGAGTTGTAAGGTATTCGGCTCCGAGACGCTATAAACTTTGCCACTGTTACACTGAAAGCAGGCCTTCGCCGATTGCGTACCGCTTCTAAAACTTGCGCGAGACGATAAAACTCCCGGGTGATTTTAGTCGATGAAAAAATGTGCCGATGAAAAATCCCTAGAACTTTAGCGTACAAACATGTTAATTTAATTCGTGTAGCATGAAGCCTCATTTTATACCATTTTCTCACTATTCCGTTTTTGCTGTGATAAGTAGTAAAATGTATCAATGCATAATAATATCATATCTCTGCATTAACGAAATAGCATAGCTGATTGGTGAATGGCTGACTCATTTTGACAGGCTGAACAATGTCCAAAACAGAGAGTGTCCCTGTTTTGGACATTGTTCACATACATTCTTTTTTTCAAGTTTATGAAGTTTTGGACATAGCTAAACTCGGTAAAATAAGAACCGTCGTATTATGCTTATACTCATAGTAATTAGTTATGAGGCTGGTTGTTATTTGAACTGATCTCGCAATGCACGCAGAAACTTGTGCCGTGCCGTTAAGCGCCGGTAATCTCTGAAAAACCAGCTTTCTCTGTAAATATAGGCTAAGTTTTACATTCAGCCGAGGCATTAGGTGAATACGAATCACTGCTAACTAAAGTTATAAATTCAGTGAACAGTTAGAGAAGATATTTATAGAGGTGTGGTTTGTGAGGTGAATAAAACGGCCATTGCTATATAGGCATTCATTCTTTTGGTAATTTTCTGTTTTTTACCATTCTATAATATATACAGGGTGTAGCGAGTAGCACTTTACCTACGGGTGGGGGGCATCATAACTGTTTAAAAAACAAAAAAATGTACTTAATAAAAATGTAATCTCAAGATTTTCGAATTCGGATTCTCTAAATTTTTTTTTACCCTTGTCCATTCTTTTTGACGCTAAGATCACAAATTACGGAATTTGTGATCTTATCAACCTGTTTTTGTTATAATATTCTTGGATAACTGTACTATTAAATTCTAACCACCATTTTTGTTCCACAATAAAGTTTGTTCTTTAGAAATACATTTTGGAAAAAAAGTTTTTAAAAGAAAAAAAACTTCTGTGGTGTAAAAAAATGTAGGGTCATCTGAGTGACCAACTAGTAAATTAATTGATTATTGAAGTTCCGAAATAGTATAATATTTAGAATGTCCAGCTTTCAATTCAAAGAATATTACTATTGAGATGATAAGGAGTCATTTTTTCAAATTACGTATTAAGTATCATTAAAATTCACTTAGTGAATTGGAATTTTTCAATCAAAATTAATGTTATAACAAAGAAATTTACTAAAACAAGAAAATGGAACAAGGCCGATATTAAAAATACATATTTTATTGAATTACTAGCTTCTGCCTACGGCTTCGCCCGCGTGGTACCCGGATAAAAAGTAGCCTATGTGTTATTCTGATGTATAAGCTATATAACTGTACCGTTCAATCGTTTTTGCGTGAAAGAGTAACAAACATCCATCTTCACATACTTTCGCGTTTATAATATTAGTGTTTTAAAACACTAATCGATGTTTTGATTCTAGGGGCATGCCCTACCTCACGATGTTCCCTTCACCGTTTTCAGTACGTGTGAAAGGGCACATGGACATGTTGCTAGCTGGTGCATGACTTGATTCGAACCTACGTTCTCCAGATCGGAAGTACTGCCCACTAGACAGACACGGCTCGACCACAGCTTATTTCGTTCGGAATATCACAAAGGCTACTTTTTTATTCCGGTACCATACGAGCGAAGCCGTGGACATTTATAAAATTCTTGTATCTTTATAGAAGGTTAGTATTCTTATAAAACGAAGCTTTTGTTTGTTATAAACTACGTGGTAGTGCACGGCGCGACGCGGAACGAGAAAGTCGCAACCACTCACCCTGATGAAGACTCTCGGAATGAGTCGAAACTTAGTCGGTGCCTTCACCGATAGTGCAGTACGTGAAAATTCCCGTTTTTACAATATGAATGTTATAAACTACTTTTATTCTACATCTGCACTGCACGCATTTCAAACATATACTACCACTTACTACCCTCCCATAATAATCAAATCCCTATGTTATTTATCATTGATACGGAAGAGCCTAGCTACTTACAACACAGGGAATCCTAGTGTGAGAGTTAGTGCTCAATAAACTACAAAAAATAGGTAGGTAGGTGCTTCATCTTATATTGATAATCTACCTATATTATATAAGACTGTATAATCAAAGCATCACTTAAATTACATCTTAGACAAACTTATGTACCATATGTAAGTCCATACCGTTTATCTATAAGTTCTACACCCACTAATATAAAAAAACTACCAATGCCTAGTTAGCTTCATATCATAGCCTAGGTATCTAAGTAACTATTTGTAAATTTGTAAATTGTAAATTTTCTGGTGAAATAAAGATTTTATGATTATGATTATGATATATCAATCGTGGGAGTACATGAACTAACCTACTTATGCTTTTCATAAATAGAAATCACAGAACGGTTTCAGAGAATAATTCTTCAAAACATATCACAACTCCGTAGCAATCTCAGATTTCGTTTTAGTCAACAAACATAACAACATATGGACATCTCTATCCAACTTTCTGACTAGCAACTTCAAGACTTATGCTGTGGAGATAAGGGAAGGTAGTTTTGAAAGTAGGTGGTAAGGTTACGCTGGCTTAATGCCGGCGTAGGGTTCAACAAACTTTACAATGATTTCAAATTCCCTTCGCGTAGGTGAGTACGAAATGATAGACCAAGTCTTTATACTACAATAGACGATAAATATTGTAAAAGAGATAATCCATTGAAATCGTTTGATATTCGAGCGCCATAACCACTTTGTATGCCCTCTGAAACATGGGCTGATGACGCGAATGATATGAAAACTAATAGTTTTCTGTCTGTCCACTGCATAATGATGACGGTTGATATGTCTGGATTTGCCTCTGGGTATGGTGATGTCCATGTTTGGAAACATGTCTTCGTACATCAAATGGCCAACAGACTTCTATACAAACAACATCTCATTTTCGACCACTGCTAGATTTTATAATATTTACTGTTTTAAAAACTAACGAGAACACAAGTACATAGGCGGATTTATTGATATAGTAACCTTTGTGTTATGAAATGTGAGATGATAATGCATTTATTGGTATAGAGTATAAAGCGATAGGACTGGAACGCAGGCTATACTTAACAAAGTATAGCCTGGCGGAGAGCATTAGTACGCCATACCACAGGGCACCCTAAGTCAAAATCACAAGGACCACTTTGAAACGTCGGTTTTTATCTAGGTGCCTGTTCCTCCGCGACCAAGCCAGGAAAGAAAGGCAAGAAAACAAGGCTGGTTATTCTTTTTAATGATCCTTTTACAAAACAATAGGTTCGAGTTGGAGCATTTTCAATCCCAAGAGTTTTTGTCATCTAAATAATCAGATATTTTATAGTATGCCTTTTTATAAAGCTTTTGTTTAATTACGTTTTTAAATTTGTTAATTTGGGTACTAATGTTGTCCATATAGGATTATACAGTATTTAAATATGATAACTACTTTTAAGATTGTACCTATGTAGGTACAATAACCTATGTACCTATGTAATACATGTGTATTACACGTCTGTTGTATTCAATAAATAATTTCAATTTCAACTTCAACAAAGAATATTTTAAATACTTTTCTACAAGCCTATTTGGCTCACACGGCGATTTCCGATCCGAAGGTTGTGGGCTCAAACCCGATCGTACAAATTAATTGTTCAATTACTCAAAACTGTGACGGACATACGTGAGGAACCAGCATGCCCTAAAACCAAAAAATCTAAGGCATATGACATCGATTAGTGTTCCAATTAGCGGCGATGGGTTTGCAAAATTTATGTAAAGAGTATGGATTCAAGGATCTATAACATTGGGACAACAGATGTGAGTGTTTTTTGTTTTATTTAGAACCTGTTTGTATAGGCAAATTGACTTTCAACAATAAACCCATGTACATAAAACAAATAGTGCCAATTTTTGTTTCTTTTTGTCCTAATCGAAATGTGAATCAACATTTCAATAGCTTATAATAATGAAAATTTGATACATAGTTATTGTTTTGTTGTTGCAGATTTTTTATTATTGACCAAATAAACGTTCATGGGTAGTTACATATTACATTATGTGCACTGTGACAAGCAAACGGACGAGTTGTAGGCACAAAGCCGTTTGCATATAGCTAAGTATGATGAGAAAGGATGAGAAAACACTTCAAAAATTATTCCATAGTGGTTTTAACAGCCAAACAAATCTTATGTCAGATGTCAGATCTTCTCTTATGTTTGTGAATAATATATTTCTTTTGAATAATTTATTAAATGCACAATTAATTAAATTCACAACGACTTTCCTATAAAATGGGGATCGAATCGAATAGCTAACGGAATGGAAAGGTCGCTAATAAATTGTGTTTCAGCCTACGCTTGCAACCTACGTTAGTTTTAAACCCAAAAGTAAGGTATTCCAGTCCTTATTTGATAGCAGGCAAAGACTTTCGGAAATTTGAGAATTGGTAGATGCAACATTGTTACTGTAACTTTAATAGTTTTTTGATTTTGGTAGTGTCGACTGTCGTAACGTTGATGGCGTGAAACAGGCTTTATCCCATCTCGTCACTATTTCAGATGACCACGGTGAAACATTTTACAAAATCTCAACTCACTCATGAATATAAAAAAAATGTTTTATAATTCTTTATTTTACACAGAAATAAAACAGAAATATTAAACAAGATATTAGGTGAGGCATGTACAAAGGCGAGCTTAACCCTAAAAAGAGTTTTCTTCGGAATGTTTCTTACAATAATAAAAAAAAGAGTTAATAATATACAAAATTCTCGAATGTATCGGGAACAATAATATAATCTTAAAAATTATATACCTACAGCAATAAAAGATTAGGTATATTATATAATAATTTTTATATATATAAACACCCAACAGTCACTAACATAGTCCTGAACCGACACTAGGATTCCCTGTATCGTGGGTATCAGGAACTACAAGTACTATCAGACCCGGAACAAATGTCTGCAGATGATGAAACATTTTGTCCCGCATCGGGAATCGAACTCGGAAACTACTCGCCCACCTAGCCACCATGTCCGTTATGTCATGATTTTTTTTTTTCAAAAACAGCATTAATTTTCAGCAATATTATTAGTTGTATAATATAATTAAATGCGAAAAAAAATATGTTCTTCTGCTCAGTATTCATACCGGCTCTTTGAATAAGTAGGTACGCTTAGGTTGGTATGTTTGTTGCCATTTTATGTATAAAAAAGTGTATGGTCATGTGTTATTTATTGTTGTGTAGAGGTATAGTTCGTATGAATAAATGTCTTCTTATCTTATGTTATTTTAAGTCTTACTTTTTTTTCAAGGTTGTCTGGACGAGATCGCTTTTAAGCATGAAGACGTGCAATTATACCTTTAATTGTAATATGTTATTGTTTATTTTAATAATGTGTATAAATTATTTTCATTCATGCATTCATTCAATCATTTCTTCTTTCATGAGGCAGAGATTTTGCGTTGAGCTGGGACTTTTTAAAGATATTTTTTAGCCGCGGTCGGCTTGGATCGTGATGACATGGGATGGACCTAAAACATGTTACAACTCGTTTTATTGCCTATCTGGCTCTGTTATAAAGTATTATTTTATCACTTATTTTATAGCTGAATTACACTATGGAATCGCTGCGGAAATAGTAAAATTACATCTCTATTTTCGAACAGGTGTTTTGAAATTTTATGAGAAAGCCTATCGATGAGCTGCCATGAAATATATAACGTTCCTATATGTCAACTTTAATCTATTTTTACTGTTGAGGTGAAATTACAGGCGCATGAGAATTTTGAATGAATGAATGAATGAATGAAAATACTTTATTGTACACCTTAAGATACTAACGAAATAAACAGTAACACATATGATAAAAGTACAATGGGCGGTCTTATCGCTTAAAAGCGATCTCTTCCAGACAACCTTTGGATGGAGAGGATTATATATGATTTTGAAGCGGCCGGGGGTGTACTTTGTGTAAACTACCTTAAATTATATTATTCATAAGACATACTACAGCAGAATATAATAAATAATAACATATATACCAATTACCTATTATATATATATATATATATATATATATATATATATATATACACACATATATATATTTATGTCTATATACATACGAATACAATACTTACCTATAAATATATACTTATACATACGAACAGCAACTCAACAATAACAGGAATAATAAATAATTTTCTTCAATGTTTACCCGCTTTACGAAATCCTTTCTTTTCTTTTTCTTAGATGTAACTGTGTAACTTTTGGGATGCTTCTGCCAAACTACAACGGGTAATAAAATAAAAAAAAGAGTAAATACGACAGAGCAGGCAACACATCAACAATTCCTTAGGTGTTCCAAATGTCATAAGGCGACGAACGGTAACCGCTTTCCATCACGTGGGCCGTATCTCGTTGCCTCACCACAAAATAAAAAAAGGAGATGAAAATTAGGAAAAAAGTATTCATCAGCAGTACCCATGGTATTGGAGTCAGACCCAGATGTTAATAGGAGATGGTACCGCTCTATACCTGGTGAGCCTCATCCTGTTTGCCTCCAACTAATGCAAGTATGAAAACGACAAGCATAAAGTTGCACGAACCAAGAACGAAGAAAACATTACTAACTGAATAGAAATTGCACAGACCACAGACAAACTTATTCAGACCAAAGATTTGAAATTGCTTATCTATAGAATGTTTCACTATAAACCTATGTATTTCAAAATACATCTACCTACCTACTTCAAAACTTCTCACATAATTATGTTTATAATATAACATCCTACAACTATTATAAACGTGAAAGTTTCTGAGGATGGATGTTTGTTACTCTTTCACGCACCACTGAACGGATTTTGATGAAACTTTACAGTAATATAGCGTATACTTCAGAATAACACATAGGCTACTTATTATCCGGGTACCACGCGGGCGAAGCCGTGTGCAGAAGCTAGTTAATAATATATTTATAAACTGTACATAATACCTATTTTTCTGTTCACTTTGCTCTCCGTTGTTCGTGAAATCACGATGGCCCTGTCCGAAAATCAGCGCTACACCTTAACTAGGTTTGGTGCAGCATATACTGATACTGAGATAGGGACCTTTTAACCCCACACAACACCTTTTAATACTTTTTAATTAAACCTTTTAGTTTAATGAAACCTTCTATGTTTGTGTTTATTTATTCTGTATTTTGTCACCTGTTGTGTTGTGTTGAGGTTAATGAATGTATTTTCTTTCTTTTTTCCCTTCTTTGTTTCTTTATTTCTCTCTTTCTTTCTTTCTTTCTTTATTTCTTTCTTTCTTTCTTTCTTTCGTCTAAAAATCTTGTCCCGCAGAGAAGAACCGCACCTCTAGCTTCTCGCCACCGAGGTCATCATTGTATCGTATCCCTATTGACCTCGTCCATAAATT
The DNA here is from genome assembly GCA_958496245.1 of Perizoma flavofasciatum. Classification (NCBI taxonomy): domain Eukaryota; kingdom Metazoa; phylum Arthropoda; class Insecta; order Lepidoptera; family Geometridae; genus Perizoma; species Perizoma flavofasciatum. The sequence goes on from OY292431.1 coordinate 10,510,928, forward strand.
GATCTGTAATCCAATGAATAGTTAATTATTAAACTCACCGGATGCTCTGGATATGGTAATAAGCAACTTCAATAGATAGAAAGAGGTAAACAATAATTTGGTTAATGTTGTGGCGCAAGACAAAAGGTTCAGCTGGGTGCGTGTAGGGTGACCATGATGGTTAAAATATGTATAAATAAAAATTAAATGCTGTTCGTTGGTAAGCGCATCAGTTGAGAATGCCTAAATAGATTAAGCTATTTTTTTTTATATGTGTAATAGTCTAAATTAGGTTTTTATAGAAAGAGAAACTGTGCGGTGTATATAAAAAAAGGGTTTTCTTTCTCCCCTAGAAACTGATCTTGGTTGTCGAACGTAGTGGTTACTTCCTCTATGGTTGTCGAATTGACGTTTCGTATCTGTCACATTCGAGGGCAAAACAACGTTTATCAAAGTATATATGTAACAAGTATATTATTTTTTCAATAAAATTAAAAACCGACTTCAAATGACGGGAAATTGATATATCATTTATTTTCCCACAATATCATCTAGCTCTAAACCAAGCAGAGCTTGTATTATGAGAACTGCATGACTGATATAATACTTTTTATTATAAATACATATTATACATAGAAAACACCCATACCGAAACACCATTTTTAAAACTTTAATTAAAAAATAATCTATAAAATCGGTTCACAATAAAATTGGCGAAGATACCTATCGCGTAACATACAGACGAGTTGAGAACCTCCTCTCTTTTTTTAGTCGGTTGATAATAACCATAATACAAATAATAATAAAGTATTTATTTGCAAAAAAGATTTTATACCTAAGCTAAGATAACTTAATAGTAGGTAGATTACCAGAAACACCCGTGTAGTCGACACATTGACTACTCGATTAGAATACTAACTTATTCCCACAGCTTACAAACTAACCTGTTCTATTTTCACAGTCGCTGCTACCTTCTCCACTTTTTTTATCCACTTATACAGCTGAAAATCAACGCTGGGTGATAGTATCACAAGCTGAGCCGATCACCATTTTGGTACAGACATACTTTTTCAGACATGAGCCGAACAGTTTTGTTGTTATTGTTTTAAATTTAACTATCTAAGTACTTTTAGTTGTTGGCCTATGTATAGCCATTATCTTATCATTGTTTGTACCAAATAAACGTAATAAACGTTTATTTGTTCGTCTATTCTACTTTTATACCTCTAGACAAAACAGTCTCGTGACCGGGAAAAATAGCCCCGAATCTGTCCACGCGCATTTTATCATAGAAAATGGCGGACGCTATCGTAGCTAGGTCAAAACGAATAATGTAGACGGAATATAATTTACTAAGAAATTTTATTATGTAAACAAAATACGTTTTTAATAGCAGATTAAATGACGACATTAAAATTGTGATCTTTACTGTCAATTTTGTAACTAGTTTTAATTATGGGAAACGTATCGATCATTTCTAAAATTTACCAAAATTTTAGAAATGGTTTTGTGGTCACCCCAGCATGTGCAAGTTTTTGAATGACAATGCGCGCACTCGACCGCCCACGGCACATCCGGTCCATTTGTTACCGTTCCCGGGACTCGAACCCATAGTAGGCGTATGCCATCCATTGTCCAATAACGTAACAAAGTAACGCAAATTATCGTTTGCCATTTTGAATTTTTATTAACAAACTAACAGATAATCTGTTCTCTGAATGACTATTATTTTGTACTTTTTCGTCGTCTCTTCCATTTCATACAGATTGTTACAAAAAACCCTAGTCCTGCATTAAATGGTATTATATCATTCTTTTAATAAAATAGGAAAAATAACCGGTAATGTTAGCCGGTGTACTGATGGCTTTACCAACCTCAGCACTTGTCTCTTGTATCAAAGTAAGCGTATCACAATCTCTTATTATTCTCTCCATCCAAAGGTTTTTCAACTAACAAATTAATACGCCATTATTGCTTGGAAAAACCTGATACCTGAAAACTAAGTGGATGATAGCACGCGCTTCTTGCGCATGCAGATTGGCTTCGTCAAGAATGTCCTTTAATTTAGCAAATAAATGACATCAGAACAACCGCAAGCGGCGCGTGATGTCTAGTTAGTTTTGAGACGCATACCCTCAATTAGGGCATGCGTCTTAGACTCAAGATGCTGGAAAGGAGGCAAGTTAAAAGGCAAGTATGAATACGTAACGTAGGAAGTGCTGTTGATTGGTATTGTATTTTATTCAATTTTCCTTTAAATCAATCAACATAGTGATTTATGATCTCAACTCTTCCACATATACTATTTCTTTTTTTCCTAATTTTACTGATTGGGTAACGATACAGCGACGTATAATAAATTAAGGTAAACTTAATTATCCGTCTATCGGGTACGCTTGTATCAGATGATGGCTAAAGGTACTTTACCGTCCGGAAAGCAGATAAAGTGATTGTTGATGTTGCGTATGCGCAGGGTGTGGTCAAACTGAGAGCAGAACATTTACCATTAATTCATAGCAAATGAATTAAATATGTTGTACACAAGAAAGTTACAAAAATAAAATATTTGATTAAAAAAATAATCTTTGAAGACCTCTATGGCGCAGATGGTTGCGGGATCGAGTATCGAGTATCGAGTTAGTATGTGTGTATGTATTTATAAAAAAAAATAAGATGTATATCAGCGTTAACGCCTGCGGAAAGATTGAATTGTATGGAAATGACATTAGCTGCGGAAATGTCACGTGACTGCTGCTAAGTTGTACCTTGACAAATTTGTGTTAGCGTGAAAGGAAAAGTAATCGTGAGATATTTGTCTAGCCCCAGCAATATTTATATAATATTTATTTATTGCGGATGGCATCAATGCTAATCATTTTATTGTGGGCTATGGTAAATGGCTAACACTGGTTCAGTATAAACTAGTATTCCCTCCCTCACTATAACCATACAAAGATCATATTATATATACACAGAAGTGAAGATCTTATCGAGCCACCCACCTTTAAATACGTAATCGTAATACTACCGTGCCCATTACGTACGTGTAATTACAACGCCTTGTTTTATTGTTCTTGTACGTGTCTATTTTTTTATATTACTTGAAATAAACAAGCATACGGTCCATGGGATAAGGCCCTGTTCACACGGACGTTTGACGTCGACGCTACTACTCGACAGCGACAAAAAAGTAAAGCACGAAATCACTTAAAAACGCGTAGTTCCTTTCACAGGAACGTCAACGTGCGATCGCTTCACGTCTGTCGCCAGCGTCGACGAAACTAATCAAAACGCGAGCACATTGCAGCGCGCCTTATACTACTATTATAAACTAGCTTCTGCCCACAGCTTCGTCCGCGTGGCACACGGATAATAAGTACCCAATATGTTAGTCTGATGTATAAGCTATATTACTGTAAAGTTTCATCAAAATCCGTTCTGTAGTTTTTGCGTGAAAGAGTAACAAACATCCATCCTCACAAACATTCGCATCCTTCTATTATTATAAACGAGAAAAAAACTGCGATCATTGAAATTAGTCGCTCAAAAAACGCTGGAAATGACACTATTCATCCAGACGTGTGCCAGGCGTTTTTTATGCAGCTCCACTAACGTCCGTGCGAATAAGCTTTAAGTATTATCGCTGCATATGACATCTGCATAACCATCATTGCTGATGAGTGCACTGAGACTTTCAGTCTGACATTATAGACTGAAAGTCTCAGTGCACGACGCGACGCGGAGGGAGAAAGTCGCGATCACTCACCCTGATGAAGACTCTCGGAATGAGTCGAAACTTAGTCGGTGCCTTCACCGATAGTGCAGTACGTGAAAATTCTCGTTTTTACAATATGAATAGTTCACGATAGTTTTTGGAATAAAACTGAAAGTCTCATGTGCTTGTAATTTCACCCATACCCATCATCCCGAAACACTATGCGAGCAACACTGCTTATTAAAAATAAACATTGAGCTCGCCTACTCATTCATTTTTTCTTTAAATACAGTGGTATTAGAAACTCCTATTCCTTTACCCTGGGAAAAAACGAAATAGCTTTATTAAGAAGGATGATGAATCTATGAGTGTTTTTGAACTAATTACTCGAAATATCGTGTTTGCGGAAACTCTAAGGCCATCTGAGGAAAGACAATAAGGGGTGCTAGACAAATACCACTTTCTGAGAAAGATAAAAATAAAATTGTAGAAAGAAAGATAAAATTGTATGGAATTGTCACGTGACATTTCCGCAGCAAATGTCATTTCCATACAATTTTATCTTTCCGCAGGCGTTAACGTCAACAGAAAGTGGTATTTGTCTAGCACCCTAGGTCACATTAACCTCAAATAAACCAAAATATACCGAAAAATCTTAGAATATAATATAATGTTTATTTATTGTTATACTTTGAACCTTTCAGAATTCATTTATTTCGGTGCAGTGTTCCTTCTTCGACGAAATAGTTGCTTTGTATTATTTTTTAACTCCTTCAATGCTAGAAGTTAATTGCCATAATTAACATAAATGATGAAGATGCCAAAACGCATGGTCTAAATAAAAAGCAAATAAATACATCAAACACCTTAATGAGATAGTCATAATAAATAGGGATCATAATTTACTGTCAAAATAATATTTATTTCTGATTTTAGGGCTTCCGAGTGATAAATTAGTCCAGTCTTGTTTTTTAACAAGTTCATCTTGATAATACGAATTAAAATATCTACTAGTTCAGGATTCTATGGATTCATATACAATTTGTAACATTTTATTATATCAAATAAATATATTTTACTTTACTCCTTTATTTTACTTTAGAAAGCGACTGAATGAGATACCTCAACGTCTTTCGTCGACGTAACAAAATATTAAATCTGCAATACTTAGATAAATAATTTCTGAGAACTTGGTTGTTTTAATTTAGCACACCATTTTTTTGCATGCCCAAGATGACTGGTAGAGAATGATTTAGCATTAAGTCCTTTTAGTATCACATTTCGGAGGCATTAAATAATTTAATAATTGTCCATTTGCGAATTACAATCCTTTTTTGGAACACTCTTAAACGGATTGTCTTGTTTTAAGTAACTATCCCATCACTAAACTTAAACTTTATTGTGTTTCTTAACAAATTGCATCCATTAAGTAATTTAGCTACCTATTATGGATTTTTAAATCACCTCTTCATAGATGAGCTCATATCTCTTACATAACCGTTAAGACATCCTTAAATACAACCGTTGTATGATTTATTTTGAAACCTCAGTTGGACATCAAAAACAAAACTTCTTTAAAAATATTTAAAAATAAGTAAAATTTGAATAAATAAATAAATAATACTGGACATTTCTCACACAGCATCATCTAGCCCCAAACTAAGCAGAGCGTGTATTATGGAAACTACATGACTGATATACTACTTATATACTTTTTTTGTAAATACATACATATTATACATAGAAAACACACAGACCCGAGACAAATATTTGCAGATCATACAATCATTGGTCCCGCGGCGGGAATCGAATCCGCAACCTTCTGCGTCTCAAGTAGGCATTCGCCCTCTGCGCTATATAGGTCCGGAAAAATCAAAGTAATGTTCTGAAAAATTATGCTCAGGTTCCAATCTGAATTACATTGGGTTGGAATATTTGGCATAATTTGTGTCACGATCACACAGATCGTGGAATTAAATTTATTTTATATTTAATTTTATTATGAGCGCAGGTAACTGAGAAAACATGGCGCTGTGCCTGATTTCTGAACTTGAACGATGAATGGTTATGTGATAGACTAGTAGGATTCTTGTTTCCTGTTATATTTGACATTTCCTACCACATTTGTCAATCTTGAGCATGCAGTAGGATACCTGCTGAATAACCGAAGAGCTCTAGATAAGCCTCAACCAGAGACTTATCTAGGGCTCTTCGGTTATTAAGAGAGAAGAATTTTAGATTAATTTTCCCGTAATTAAACATTTTAGTATCCGCTGTCCAACCACATTTGGACAGAGATTCTCCAGTATCTGTTGTTCTATCAAGGGAACAGTTGAACTTCGCGCATCAAAGGTAAAATCTTGTATCCCATTTACACACGTAGATTCCTGATCTATCTCTGTCCCATCTTTTCGTCAGAATGCTTGACGTCGCAAGGGCGCTGGACAAATAATTCGTTCATCGCATTCGGGTAAACAGAACAATGAAAGCGGAAATAAAAGCACAATAAATTCTGTTTTCATTTATAATTAACAAGCTGCTTCAGACAGACGGACAAAAAGGGTCTTTTTAAATAGAATTTCCGCTAAAGTCCCCTAAAATTAACGTTTTAATTAACAATATTAACCTATTCACAGTTCACACTCAAAATAGAGTCGTAAAGATGTAATCTTCGAATGAAATGCCCAAAACGAATTGTAATAATAGGCTGTTTTCGATTCACATCCGTGATTGTGCGGGACAATACAAATATGTCACGGATCATAAAGTGGTAAACAAATTAGGAAATAGTAAAGTTAGTGCAGTATTTTGAGTTAAGTTAAAATCATTCAAATAAAATTAAAAAGCATGTGCCATTGGCATCAGTTAATCCTGAGAAACGTCATATTGAACCACACTGTTCTGTCAATACATCAGTCTTTTAGAACTGATGTTGGCAAACGCGGATATTGTCATTGCCATTGCCTGTCACGGACGGTCCCAACTGTCCATGTACGGACTTGCGTGTTATCTGTGTTGTCTTTGTGTGTGTTAATTTCAATTGTACATACAATTTAGTAATTTTAGTAATGTTTATTTTATATGAGCTCTGTGGCTTGAAATAAACAGTTTTTATTTTATTGCATCATGTTGCCTGATGTGCTCTGATTGGTTGATACTACAGTTTCGACCAATCAGAGCACAAAATTGTTTCCTAGCAAATTATCAAACATTGCGTCCCTTGAGGCTGTCTACTCTATGGCCATTGGTTAGTGCTCTAATAAGCGGCGATGAGATTGTAATTATATCACGTGAAATGCTAATTACTTGTAAAACTTGGGCATACACCAAATGTACGATCTCCTACTATCCTTAAAGATTGATGCACTGAGTATATATTATAGTTTGGATAGTCATATTATGACTAACTAGCTTCTACCTATGGCTTCGCCTGCGTGATACCCGGATAAAGAGTAGCCTATGTGTTATTCTGATGTATAAGCTATATCACTGTAAAGTTTCATCAAAATCCGTTCCGTAGTTTTTGCGTGAAAGAGTAACAAACATCCATCCTCACAAACTTTCACGTTTATAATAGACTAGCTTCTGCCAACGGCTTCGTCCGCGTGGTACCTGGATTAAAAGTAGCCTATGTGTTTTTATGGTGTTTAAGCTATATTACTTTAAAGTTTCATCAAAGTCCGTTCAGTAGTTTTTGCGTGAAAGAGTAACAAACATCCATCCTCACAGACTTTCACGTTTATAATATTAGTAGGATTGTAGTATGATTTTCTGGAAATCAACGTAGAACAACTAAAGTCATCGATATAGCTCACAGTACTAACTACACCGTCGAGATGTATTCTGGCCGAAAACTGCAACTTCATGAAGTCCATTTAAATGGCCTGCCCATTCATGAATGGACAGGCCATTTAAATCGCAGAACCGACAACTGCCAAAAGAAAGGTTCACAAATAGCGGCCACGAACTGAACAAACTTGAAATCTTTTAACACATGTTTTATCTTGATTTTGTAACTAATATTTTTATAAAGACAAAAAAGGCAGATAGTGAAGTTAAGTAAAAATATATACTACTTACTGACCGCGGCTTCGCCCGCGTGGTACCTGGATAAAAATAGCCGATGAATGGTCTTACTGTTAAGGCAGCGTACGTAAGAAACGTATTCGCTAGACCGTTTTTTCAAACACCTATACGTTACAAAATTGGTAACACACCCTCTTATTTTAACAGTACTATATTATAGCCTATACCCACCCTGTAGGTGGGCATAGGCTATTATGCATTATGATGCGTGGTTTCGGAGATTACCTCCTACATCTAAAATTACGAACTTCCAAACTTTACCTCTTTATAATATGAATATAGGTATTACCTATGTATTAACTTGTATTCTTGATCACGCAATGTGTTTTCATGTGGCTTGAAGAGAGCAATCATTCAATATCGGCTATCAGATTAAATTGTTTGGAATTACGCGTCACTTTTGCCACTCACATCCTCTTTCATTTTGTTGCTATGAGCGCAGTATATGCTAGGTTTTCAGATAAATCAATAATACGCATTTTTTTTCGTTTATCTTGGGGAATATAGTTTGACAGACATCATTTGAGAAATAATAAGAAATAGGCTCGTTAGATTATAAAATTGGATAGTTCAGTGGTTTAACCTGGTTGAGGTATGGTAGCCCTGAAAAACAACCTAGTGGCTTATGGTATCAGCGTGGTGACAGCGTTTGACAGAACTAGTAACTATATTATGTATTTATGAATTATTAGCTGCAGCTTTATGGTACCGAATAAAAAGTATGTGGTCACGAAATATACTCATTCAAATTGAATTCAAATCGGTTAAGCCGTTATCTATTAAGCGACAAATACTATCATCCAAAATTCTAAAATTTCAAAAAGTATTCTAAAATTTTTAAAAATGTTTGTCGTGAAGCAAAAGCTCGTCATTTGAGTTCAAAAATTAAAAATAGCCAAGATAAAGTAAAAGCCACTTGGAAAGTAATCAACAGTGAGACTGGAAGAGTCACAACTAAGAACAATAAGTTTAATTTGAAAATTGACAATGCCACCGTCAATCAGGATAGTGATGTAGCTAAAGCGTTCGAAAACTTTTTTACCGACATTCCAGTCTCTACCACAAAATCCTTAAACTCCTCTCCCATAGAAGCAGAGTCATTGTTAAAAGAAAACTTAACAGAATGTAAAATACAATTCAAATTTGATCATGTAAATAGTGATGACATCATAAAAGCTTTCAAACTCATAAATGTTAAAAAAACCACGGACCTCTGGGGCATCTCTGTTTGCGTTGTGAAATCATTGATTGGCATTATTGCGCCCGAACTAGCTTTAATATTCAACGAGTGTATTGACTGTCGTGTGTTCCCTGATTTAATGAAACACAGTAAAATAACTCCACTTTTCAAATCGGGTACATGTTCTGACCCTAGTAATTTTAGACCTATATCAGTACTTCCTACATTTAGTAAAATTTTTGAAAAACTAATTTTAAATCAATTGCAAAGACATTTTAAATTAAATAATTTACTGCATAATAAGCAATTCGGATTTAGTAAGGGTCGCTCAACCACTGATGCTAGTATTGAGTTAATATCGCACATATTTGATGCCTGGGAGGAATCTCATGACGCTTTAGGCATTTTTTGTGATTTGTCAAAGGCATTTGATTGCGTAGACCATGACACATTGATCAGGAAACTACACCATTATGGTATTAGGGGCGTTGCTCTAGACTTTCTCACTTCCTATTTAAGTGACAGAGTACAAAGAGTTGACGTGAATGGAAAACGGTCTCCGGGGTCTCTGGTTACTATCGGTGTACCGCAGGGATCAATTCTTGGTCCATTTTTGTTCTTAGTATACATTAATGATCTACCCCACCTTGTAAGGGACGATCATGAGGTCGTATTGTTTGCAGATGACACGTCACTTTTATTTAAATTAAAGCGACGACAAACCAATTTTAACAATGTAAACAATGCAATCTCTAAGGTTGTAAAATGGTTCAACGTTAACAATCTCCTACTTAATGAAAATAAAACAAAGTGTATTAGATTTATACTACCCAATGTTACACAAGTTAAAGCAAATATCAAAATCAAAGATGAACAGTTGGCTCTTGTGGACACCACCGTATTCTTAGGTATCACCCTAGATAATAAGCTTCAATGGGGTCCTCATATTGATGGGTTATCGAAGAGACTTAGTTCTGCGGCATATGCAGTCAAAAAGATCCGTCTTTATACAGACGTTGACACAGCTAGACTAGTTTACTTCAGCTACTTCCACAGCATTATGTCGTACGGTATACTGCTGTGGGGGAGTGCTGCTGATATCAATACCATTTTTGTGCTGCAGAAGAGGGCTGTTCGAGCAATTTATAATATGGGCCCCAGAGAATCACTTCGCGAAAAGTTTAAAGAAATAAATATAATGACATTCCATTGTCAATACATTTATGAAAATCTGATGTATGTTCACAAAAATATTAATTTGTTTAAGAAAAAAAGCGATAATCACAATGTTAATACTAGAAATAAAGATAAACTCGCTGTTGCCACTTGTAGACTCCATAAAGTTGGTAAATCGTTTAAAGGGCACGGTGTACGCTTTTATAACAAACTCCCAAGAGATATACAAAAATTATCAATTAACAAATTTAAAAACGTAATTAAACAAAAGCTTTATAAAAAGGCATACTATAAAATATCTGATTATTTAGATGACAATTGAATCTTGGGATTGAAAATGCTCCAACTCGAACCTATTGTTTTGTAAAAGGATCATTAAAAAGAATAACCAGCCTTGTTTTCTTGCCTTTCTTTCCTGGCTTGGTCGCGGAGGAACAGGCACCTAGATAAAAACCGACGTTTCAAAGTGGTCCTTGTGATTTTATTGAATAAATGAATTTTGACTTTGACTTTGACTTTGACTTTGAATTTCGCATTAATAATAATATGATACCTAGGATAAAAAAAAACAAAAGAAAAAAAAGATCGGGGATATTGACATATTTACAGATATGTGGCCAAAAAATCTAAATAAATATATGTGTTTTTCTGAGCGTCATTAATTTGTGTTTTTACTTTTATATTTCTTTTTTACTATTGCCATTTTATAGTCTAATCTTTGAACAATAACAATTTAAATAATTAATTAATGGAAAGCCATTAATTAATTATTTAAATTGTTATTGTATAGTTAGTCTGACCCATTTTAAACTAGTTACAATTTTAGTCTTTAATTAATGTAATTGGCCCTCGGCCGTGTTAAAAGTTAGCAAATAAAAAACTTTTTATCATCGAAATAAGATCGATGAAGATTCGATGTAGGTATCATATTATTGCGTATATCGTTTAATATGGATGTTTTACATGTACTGCGCTATAACATTACCTATATTGCGACATCTAAATTAGGAAATGACTCCATCACGGGTCGCTGCGTCTCCCTACTACCATTAATTTAACTGATGCTGGATGTGGTAATATAAAAATAACATCATTTTTATCCCAGTATACTAAAACAAGTAACTGTGTATCTATCTAAATATATTACTTATTTGAGCCTTTTGGAGTTGAGACTCTGGGTCCGTGAGGAACCGGGACCATTCGCGTTTTCAAAATTCTTTCAGAGCGACTGGTCGAAGCGACGCCTGACCAGAGAGCTGGCACTTATCTGGTCAACGCATTAGCATTGCCATTCAGAGTGGCAATGCGGACAGTATTTTGGGCACGCTTCCGTCTGGTAGAGATCTGGATCAGTTGAGCTATCTATAATTCGTTTACAATTGTGTTTAGATAGCTAGCTGTTTCATCTGTATTTTTTGTATAGGTATTTCTATTTTTACTTAGTTGTATGAATATTCGGAAATTATATATCCTTAATTCTATACTCAAACTACATAAAACTATTAAATATGACCACTACAAAAGAAGAAAAGATATCGTTATTATTAAAACTTATGTAAAATCAACTTATGCAACACGACAATATTTTATACAATCTGCTCTGCTATATAACAAAATAAACAAACTTATAAGCATTTACCCCATGAATAATCATACCTGTAAAATAAATTTAGCCAACTGGTTACTGTCTTTAAGCTACGATGATGTTGAAGCACTTTTGGAGACTATGTCATAAACTAGGTACAAAAATAACAGATACAGATGTTGGCAAATGTAACTCCACAAACACAACATACCGCAATCGCACTATCACCAATCAAAAACACACACTCACCCACAAACATACACGCACACAAACATACACACACACACCCACTCACACACACGCACACACACACACACACACACACACACACACACTCACACACTCACACACACATACATACACACCACTTTGGTTCCATCTGTTGCTCAGACTCTCATGAGACTGGTGTTCCCAGTGGTACTAACTAAACATACACTCATCGCTCACCTTCACACACACAGTTTACACTCGCCCTACACTTCACACACACACACTATAATTCTCATCAGACCAAATGTTAAAAAATTTCATCACCTTACAAAATAATTGTTAAATTAGACCTAAGCAAGAGCGTAATTTCCTATGACAAGTATTTTTTACTTAAAAGGAAATTTCATCATTGTTAATATACTTTGGATGACGTCAGCAGCTACATCAGTAGGCGAGGTGGCTGAGTCCTCGACCTTTTTACTTACAGACAGATATACCTTCTCACTATACCTACTATTTTAAATGCCTACTTATTACATTGTACTTAGGCTAGGTATGTTTGTTTAAGTGTAAGTGAATAAATGTCCTTTTATTTTATTTTTTTATTTTATTACACAAAGCCTACTTTTTGTTCGGGCACCATGCGGGACGCCCGTGGACAGATGCCCCCCTCCCCCCAAAGCCGTAGACAGATGCTAGTTAACTGTATTTTTCCGTTTGTTTTTTTAAATAAAAAAAATAATCTCAATATTGTTACTCAAATGATTATTATTCAAGTTTCAGGAACAATGGGTAAATAAGTCTTTCAGATAAGTTACGGAAAAATGAGATTAATGTAGGTCCCGTTATATCGTCGTAGAAATCATTACTAACTCTCGAGGCACGTAGCATAACATTGTTATCAAGATGTGACTTTATGGATGCATCTCTTCCATTTCCTCTAGATCCTGGCCCTCTCGTCTAGGCCACGATTACACGGCGTGATGGGCACCAAACTAGCAATATTTACAAATTATCGTACGTCCATTGTTATATATATTATTCCGTAGCGTATATTAACCGTATATTTTTGAGTTCATCTGGGGCCATTTTCGGCTCACCAGCCAACCGAATCGTTTTTTTTTTACCGATAAATTTTATTTGGTTTGTGAAAGTCGAAGGACCCGCTGAGCTATATGAAAATCGTGCTCTTGGAAATATGGCTTTCGAAAAGGCCTAAAAATATTATTATTACTTCTTAGCGAAAACAAACCATTTAGGACAAGTATTTAATATTAGCACTTCTAAATCAAAAAGTGGTTCTCACACATGCACAATATTTTTCAGACCATAGGATAAACGAGAAAAAAATCATACCCAGTTTACGTGTAGGGGAGGTACCCTTTAAAAAAAAATGATTTTTAGATTTTGAAGCGTCTAAGTAGGTATGTTTATTTATATATGTATGTAGGTACTGAATCAGTCCACCTATCCTACTACTTTGCACACAAAAACTTCTCAATATATTTTAATGAAACTTTTTATTAATATACCTTATACATCAGAATAAAACATAGGCTACTTTTTATCCGAGTACTACGCAGGCGAAGCCGTGGGCAGAAGCTAGTGAATAATAAAATGTACAAACTTTCCAATTTTAATTATGTTGCCTACATCGTTAGCTCCAAACAAGTAACAGTTTTACCTAAATAATCTAATCGTAAAAATGACATAAAATATTAATATTCACACAAGTAGCCAAGAAGCCCAAATGTTACATTTTTATTGATTTAGTAGGCATTTCATGTTTAAACTACTTATAATTGGGGGATATAAGACAGGTTTATGATCTTTAGATTGAGTGCTTTTACATTTTATAGTGGACATGTCACTGGCTTCCGTCAATAATAGTAAAATTATAATCAGTTAGTCACTGTGTAAAACTGGTTGTGAATTTGTATAAATTATTTTAATTACTAATGATTTGCGTCAAAATCAAATAGGATTAATTAATAATCGCCATTGGTAAGCTTTCATCAAATAATTTATAACAAGGTTCCTATCAAATAAGTTAGCTAACTTGTTAATTTTTTTAACAAGTCTTGGCACTCTTTGGAGAAGACCTTTGGCCAGAAGCATTGTGGGCATAGAATAACAATACTCAAGAATTGTGGGACTTCTACAGGCTGTTGATGATTACGTTAAAAACTTGAAGCTTGTTACAGATCAAAAATAAAACCTCTGATTATCCTACTACTATTATAAATATGAAAGTTTGTGAGGATGGATGTTTGTTACTCTTTCATGCAAAAACTACCGAACGGATTTTGATGAAACTTTACAGTAATATAGCTTATACATCAGAATAACACATAGGCTACTTTTTATCCGGGTATTACGCGGGCGAAGCCGTGGCCAAAAGCTAGTTTATTTATACTAGCCGTAAATCGCAAAGCGGGATTCGACATCTTTGTCTGAATTTAATTGCAATAAGACTTGATGGTTAGGCCCAGGTTTCGTACGCTGTCCAACATTCAAAAAACAAGTTTTAAGAATCAAAACAACCTTGTTGCTGCACCCAGATTGCAATACCCATAACGGCTGCGGCTGGCTCACGAAAGCCGAAAAGTATAAAAACACGTCCAACAGTCACGACTAACTCTCACCAAAATCAAACGAAAACAACCCATATATGGAATGTTGGAAACTTTCACTCGAAACCGTTTAAAATCCGAAATGATTTTGTGTTTTAACAGTTTTCCTGGTTTGGTAATAGCATTTCGTTAACGTTTTTTTCATTTGGATCTAAATTTCACGAGTCTTATCTGACTGCTGATCTTATTAGATTCGACGATTCACATTGAGCTAAAACTAGATCTAATCAAGTCGAACAGATGCAGATTCAGATGAATGAGATGATGATGAATCTAAATAAGTGGGCATTAAAAAAATACAGTGTTTTTTACCTGATTCTTCCAGGCGCGCGAGGAATTGTCATAAATGTCAAATTCACGTAGTCAAGCTGTCGTTTCTATGTGATTTTAATTAATAAAAACCTATGGACTTTGACTCCAAATACCAGTAGGTATCCCCTTCTTTTGCATACTAATAACGCGGAACAAAGTCGTTTGGTCAAGTTTTAATCATTTGAATCACAAAGATAATTTCGTTATCACAAAAACGAAGGTTATTTACGCGACCAAACCTAACCTAAACCATAAGCTAAACTGCGTGTGATATTTAACTGCAAATAAAATCATGTTACATGATGATAATTTTAAATGATTAACTAAAATTACCTATCTATCCAATAAGCTTGTAATAACTTTTTAATTTAAGTTATTTTATTCTCACGTATTATTAAAACTACCTACTATCCCAGCGGAGGGCATGTCCCATCACACAGGTATAGACCTAGTTTGGGTACCAATGTTATCCATCAAGGAATGACATATTTTTAGGATCTTCATGATAATAAGGATTGTTTTTTTCATGTAACTCCAGTAAATTACATTTCATTTCATTAAATTTCAGTGGGACTTTTGAAATTAAGTTACCTAAGCCTGCTTCGATCTGCAAAAAAAAGATCTAATATTTTAGTGGGACTTTTGCAATGAAACACGAAGCATGCTTTCACCTGCAAAATGAATAACACATTTCTGCAGGACTTTTATTTAGTGTGGATTATGGAAGGCCGAATGCTTTTATAAATGATAACAGATGATAACTCTATAAATGGGAATAAACAGTTGCATTTACCTACCTATTTGATCAATGTGTACCGAATAAAGACATCAATACACAAAGTAATAATGACTGGAGGCAATTGTCAGACGCACTGATCTGAAATTACAGACCACTTTTTGACCCACGGGCTACAATTTGTGCGCAACGTCATATCAATTCATGGGAACAGTGTGTTCAAAACAGTATTTTTTTACAAAGAGATAAACTAGGCCATAGATAACTACTATAACACTAGTTGAAATATAAAGAGTTGAATGTACGTACGGCAGGAATATATTAGGTACAAGCTGCGCCCCGCGGTTTCACCCTCGTAAAAAATTGTTAATCCTTATCATAAAACTATTGATTTGAATAAGAATTAATACTTAGATAAAAATGCAACCTACTTTTGTTACTACCGGCGATCTAATTAAATTTTAGAACACAAAAGCTGCTATCGTGACTTAACTATGATAGTAAAATATATTCCCTCGAGGACTTTTTTGTAGGTAATAATGAGTACTTTAATCATGTAGTACATATTTTTTAAGTATCATCAATAGTTTTCTCAGCGCACGCCGTATAATGAATTTTATAGGCAAAATGTTGCTACTTTGAGTCACTTTATTGCAATTTACTTTAAAATCTCTATTTTTTTGTAATAAATTTTAGCCTATATTACTTTAGTGAAAAATGGTTACAATCGGTCCAGTAGTTTCGGAGCCTATTCGGTACAAACAAACAACAAACAATTAAAATCTTATAATATTGTATAGATTCAATTATTAGGACTTTGAGGATACCAAGTAGGGAGTAGGCAGACACACGTCCTAACATTACATTTGGCACATTCTAAACTTTTGCGAGTAGTTAGCATTCTACGTGACAGGTGGCAAACCCATAGCCGCTCATTAGAAAACTAACAACAAATAAAAAAAATAAAAAAATGAATTCAAGTTGCTCTAACTCGATTAAATAATTGGGTACCTACATAATGACCTCGATTCTGTAGTACACTGACTAAACTAAACTTAAACTGTCGCTCTTTTTTACTGATGTGCAAGTAAGAAAGAGATAGCTGCAATTTTAGTTCTGTCAAATTAGTCAGATTTAATTTTTCCATACAAATTTAGTCGTGATATCAAAACATGCTGACTATAAACACAAAGAAAAGCGGCACGTAAACTGGTTTGACAGCAGCACACGGCACTAAAATTGTAGCTATCTCTTTCTTGCGTACACTCTCAGTAAAAGAGAGCGATAGTTTAAATTTAGTTTAGTCAGTGTACTATAGAATCGAGGCCACTATTTTGTTAGAGGATCTTAAAAAAGAATAACCAGCCTTGTTTCTTCCTTCAGCCTATCCTGGTAGGTCACGGAGGAACAGGTAATATGTAAATTCGACGATTCATTGATCCTCGTGATTTTACTGAATAAATGAATTTTGACTAACTTTGTCTTTGACATTAGCTGATGGCCTAAACATGCCTTAAATTTTTTTACATGCCAATTTCTTCCAATGTCCTCCTATTTGTATGTCCTTCATGGGAATCAATCGCTAGCGAATGTTTCTTTATTTTTATTAGGACTTAACTTTCCTTGTGAAAGAGATCGGTACTACCACGGTACATATTTCTACTCCTAAGCAGTAATGCTTGCATTGATGTGTACCTGTTTGAAGGGTATCGGTGCCGGTGAAATTACATGAGACGTTTCACCAGTTATGTCTCAGGGTCGGCAACGGGCGAGTTGTATCTCTGCTGTTGCAAGCGTCTTGTTACGGTAACCGCTTACTAACTGATGAGTCGTATGCTTAGTTACTTGAGTTTGTAAAAAAAAAAAATCCGCCCTTTGCTTCAAGAGATTTATTGCGTCAATGGAATCTTTCACGATGCAGCATTGACTGTTAATGATGATACACATCTTAGCACCCTACACCTATTTAAATTAAATTTATAATTTTATCCTAGCGACTGAGTCGTAAAATGGTCTTAAAATCTATTTTCTGAAGCATTTTACATTTCTAAAAGTTTTACTGCCGTCACCAAATCTAAACAGACTTGCTTATTTAATGCATCTAAATTAGATTCTCCTCACCATTTTTCTTAGATCCCTAATTAAATCGTAGCTTAGGATAAAACCTGGTACAGTCTGCAAAATACTGGCGCTCTTTTTACGTAAAGCGATCTATTCACGCAATTTTGCATGCAATTAATCGTAAAGGCTTGGTGAGTAAATGAAATGAAAAACATTAATTCAGCACGATATACAACTTAAATATTGGTCTAAGACTTTACCTCTTTATATTAGACTAGCTTTTGCTCACGGCTTTGCCCGCGTAGTACCCGGATAAAAATGAGCATATGTGTTATTCTGATGTATAAGCCATATTTCTGTAAAGTTTCATCAAAATACATTCAGTAGTTTTTGTGTGAAAGTAACAAATTTCCATCCTCACTAACTTTCGCGTTTTTAATATTAGTAGGATAGGATATTATATTTCAGTATTGTTTAAATTAGTATAGATAATACACGACTAGGTATTAATAAAATAAAAATAAATAAAATAAATAATACTGGACATTTTTCACACAGCATCATCTAGCCCCAAACTAAGCAGAGCTTGTATTATGGGAACTACATGACTGATATACTACTTATATACTTTTTTTTTGTAAATACATACATATAATACAAGAAAACACCCAGACCCGAGACAAATATTTGCAAATCATACAAATATCAGCATACCTTGGGTATATACCAAAATACCATCCCCAAATGGTCGCGGGCCTAGTTTCATGGTGCGGAAGTCGAAGTGTGTTTTGACTAGTATTATAATTTATCTGTGGTCTTGACTGTGACGTCTGGTCGGAGCATTTGATACCAATATAGGCGAAAGTTAATTTTAATTGGTGGGTAACAATTTTAAGGAGATTAAAGGAAGTCATTAAACGTCTCAACATTTTTCCGGTGGGATTATAAATTTCAAAACGAACACGTTGATGACAGAGGCATTTTGTTTTATTGTATTTTGATAGCTTCCACAAGCTTATCGAGTAGTGCAGTAAATTATGTTTATTTTGGTAATTTGAGTGGTCGGCAAGATTAGATTAGCAGATAGAATAAGCACATACAAGTGGTGAATAAAATATTTTTTTGTACCAACTTCTTGTTACACATAATAAGAAAAATAGTTTTATTTAATTGCCTGTTCAAAGTCGGCAAAAAAGTTATTTTCACTAACAAAGGGCACTTCCATCCGAGTCTAAGTGATAACACATTATCATCCGATAAGGAAAAGTGATACCATAGGCATCTTCTAATACAATAACGCTGTATGAGCAGCGTATTATGCAACTTGCTACCTAAAAGTCATCGTTCTTTTTGAGTTGGGGCCAGTCAAACTATCTTCTAAACTTTATACAAATTTTAACAACCTCTCCCCTAATTACACTAACAAAATGGCAATGGGAAACGACTTTTTTATACAACTAAAGCAAGCGGTCCATCTGTTGGTAAGCGGACGTTTGCGATACCAGTATCACTCGCGCTTTGCCGAACCTGAGACATAACGGTGAGAAGTTTAATGTGCTTGTAATTTCACCGGCATCAGCCTTCAAAGCGGAACACAGCATAGCGTGCATATCGCTCGGCGTCCATAATTTTTTTAAGAAAAAGTTGTCCATTTTAAAACTCGAAATGGGGACACTTCCAACACAAACATTCCCAAGTATTGTAAAATGAGTGTCATTGACTCATTCGCATAGTCATTTTGCTGCTGTAATCAGGGGCTATATACTACAAGTTAGTTGGTCAATTTATGTAATTTTCTTATTAGAATTAAGGTAATAACACCTAAAATTATGATTCCACATTAGAATACAGCTTTCTTTCGTAATTTCCAAACGCAACATGTGTGTGATTCAGAGCACTTTGATAGTTCGATCATAAAACTTTGCTTTAATTTTATAGTTCCGTTGGAATGTGTCCACTGCAATCAAGTTGGTTTTTGTAAGATGTTACTGGTGGACATTAAATAAAATTGCTTTTGCAATAGGCCTCGTTTATTTAGGAAGCAGGTTTCCGGCGCAGATGACGATCTCGGCGGTGCCCGGCGCCCTGCAAAACAAATGTTTGCATGTACTGCAGGTGTTTATTTTGGATGTTTTGGTACCACGGTACTCGTACACACGACATAAGAAATTCTACTGTGTCAGGCCTATGTATTGTGTGTATGTTGGTTGTTTATTTATTTATTGAATGAAAACTAGCACGCACAAATTGTTATGCTTGTCTGCAGTGAGATGAAAAGAGAAAAAAAGGCAAATGCTCAGGTACCAGTTCCAATTCTTTGAAAGAATTTCGATAAGACACTTAAGTCACTGCCTAAGCTTTTTTAACTTTATTGCAGATGAGCATAATATGGTTGAACAGTAACAGATAAAGATCTAAATAATTAGAATATTGTGTGTAAATTATATCATTCTTCGTTTACTATACAGCATTATTGAGTTGTATAAAGTTGGCTAGGAAAAAGGTGGTCACTACTACAAGATCCACGAGCATTGATTTGACGTCAAAACTGGAGCTTGTAACAGTCGTTAACGACGAAGCTATATTCTAACATAAAAAAAGTTCTACATAGAAAAACAAGACACCATCCGCCAACGAAACATTGTAACAAGCAACTTACCAGTAAATCCAAAGAACCGTTAAGATCGGCGCCGAACTGCTTTCACAATTAAATGCGTCCACAACTAATACTGTGTCCACTTGTGAACATTCACACGCTCTGAGGTACGTTACTTTGTAGCTATAGTTAGTATCTTGGAAATTGATTCTTCTAAGATTTGACATTATTATTACTTGTAAAGCTATGGAGAGGGCTATGCTCCGTATTTCTCTTGTAATATTATTTTTGATCCAAAATGAGGTTATTCTCAAGAGAACCAACGTCATAGCCCAGAAAATTAGCAAGCTGTGGTAATGAGAAAATTAAAAATAAAACTTATATCTGCTGAAGAACCGACGAATGGTAGGACGCTTTTCGATTAGCCACATAGGTCCGAGTATTGTTTGACAAAGGTGGGACAGTTTCCTACTTTCGAGTTTTAGTTCCTAATCTTTTCAAAATAGTTTGTCATTGACAGTTCTAAACGCGATGACAGGAGCTTATAAGTATTTGCAATAAAAAGTTGATTTGTTTGTTTTAAGTTTTAAAAATGGTCTGGTATTAGTGTAATTAGTAGCTAGTCTTGTCAAAAGAAGGAATATCGTTACATACGGGTTATTACCAATTTCTCCAATAAGTTCTCACATACTTAGTTGTTTGGTGGGTGAGTTACCGGCTGAGATGCGGATTCAATTCCCATTGCGGGTCAAATGTAGACTGATTCAAAATTAGTTTTCAGGGTCTAAGTTTTTTGGTATTATTATCCGGGTTGTCTCTCATTTCCATCAACGAATCTAACAAACGGACGCTTGAAGAGACACTTTGCTTATATACAATTTAGTAAATATCTGACATAAAAAGGATTTGAGTACCTTTTTGACAATACTATACCTACTAATTAAATTGTCACATAACCTATAACTAAGTATGATGTGTGTATAGTTCTGTACACAATATATCTATCTAATGAGACGGTTTATTTTGTGTTTGTGACAGGCCGGCATTGTTCCCTAAAGCTGCAGTCTATGGCACATCTTTTCTAA
Organism: Perizoma flavofasciatum; assembly: GCA_958496245.1. Classification (NCBI taxonomy): domain Eukaryota; kingdom Metazoa; phylum Arthropoda; class Insecta; order Lepidoptera; family Geometridae; genus Perizoma; species Perizoma flavofasciatum. The sequence continues at coordinate 10,532,282 of OY292431.1, forward strand.
AAATACACAAAGGTTATCTGGAAGATATTGCATTAAGCAATTAAGTTCACGTATGTAGGTACCACTTTTATGTACAATAAAAAAGAATTATATCTATATAATATCTAAAGTTTACTTCTAGATGGTAATGTTATCGTATATACATACCTCTATATATGTCATGGGAATAGTATTACTTTTGCAAAATTACGAAACCATTTTTCGCTTTCGGCGCTTTATATGTGTATTTTAAGAACTATAATGACACTAAACTTGTCAAAGATAAAAATAAGAATTTAAAGATATTTTTTTCTCACATCTGTAACTATGAAGTATAGTCAAATAAAGCTGGCAATGAGACGATTTTTATCTCTATGCCAAATACAATAACCATAAAACTTATAAAACTTTAGTTCGCCCATAAGTTAGCACTTTATTACGTAACTACATTAGGATTCGTGGCACACCGCGCCTTTATCGGATTGAAGAAGACAGCTTGATCACTTAATAAAACCTTCATAGAAAAAAACATCGATTTAAAAGACAAGCGTACTACATCCTCGATCAGATTGACACTTTCAATCAAGAGCGATTTAGCTTAAATACTTATATCATAAAAAAAGGATTCTTATTTTAGATTACAATTCATGATTATTTTATGTTTTTTCTGTTTACTCCCAAGTTAAAACATTTTCCCTACACTGCCCTACTTTTTTCAGGAACTTACCTTCAGATTCCAGTCCTTACTGGAATGTCTTTACATGCCAGTAAGGACTGGAATCTGAAGGATAAAAAAGGTAAAAGGTATTTGTCTTGGGTCCGAGTATTTTATATGTATTTACAAAAAAAAAACATTTATCAAAATATATAGGTACCAAGTCAAACCAGTCGTTTAGTTCCCATAATACAAGCTCTGCTTAGTTTGGGGCTAGATGTTGCCGTGTGAAAATGAGTCCAGCATTATAAAAAACTTAAAACTATAGTGTTAAGATGTTATTCGTAAGTGCTCTGTACATTTTCATTTTAAATTAAAATATTTGACTTGGATTGACATATTTTTTGACAGTTAGTTCCTTCCAGCAAAAAAATAACTCGTACTTAGATTGAATCAGCTATTTTCTTTAAACTGTGTTTTCTATGGGCAGTGTTGTTTGAACCATAAAACCGTTGACATTTCACACGATTACGTTCAAAATACCTTTACACAAGGACATAACATGAAGCAGAAAATATCGTGGACGGAAAATTAGGAACATTATTTTACGGACACTTTAAAGTGTTGGCCTGAATTCGGTTACCTTGCACTTAGAGCTTAAAAAAACAGTATTTTGTTTGTTCTATAGATTATTACCTATAGATTTATTTTAAGAGTCCGACTTAAAAAAAATCTGTAATTAAAAAAGACCTAAAAGGCAATACATTAGACCCAAATACCTACTACTCAGAAAATACATATCTGGAGACGAAAGATTAGGAGAAGTGACCTAATGAAAAATGTGACAATGCTTTTTTTATATAAGACAATCGTCTTCGCATGAAAAATATGTATGTGGTTACAGTTTGTGTAAATTTCGTACGAAAATATACCTTTTCATATTATGTAAAGTACATTTTTTAAATCTTGAAATGTGAACAATTATCGACCTAAACTTTCCTATTTTCAAGTTTTATAAGTTTTGTACACGTATGTTCCTATAGCCATTTTGCTTGTATAAATAGAGGCAGGATAGTTTTCTGCATGTCTTTTAGCTGAGATTGACAGCCAATAAACTTGTATATCCTCCCCATGATAGTCTAAGATCTGAGGTCTGCACCCATAAGTTATTTATGTACATAGTCTATTAGAATACAGGGGTGTATTGTGGTTATCAGGAACGAATAATGTGGTACCAAAGCAACTGTACCAAAAACAAATCGTTGCAGAACATGTAAACATTTGTCCCGCAGCGGGAATTGAACGTTAAATATTATTATCATTATTTTTTTATAGGTACGGCACTTTCTTGTCAGATTGTAATAAATCTGTTTAATAAAATAACACAACAACTACGTTTTATTAAAATTTGTTCTGGTGCTTAAACATATAATTTTATTCATTATCTAAGTATCAAGATGCCTAATTCAGCTATAATAATGATAATCTTTTGGCCTCTCATTATTTTCTAATTAGAAATTAAAAGGATTCTTAGAGAGTAAATTGTTGTTTCATATTAAAAAATAGTAATTAACAAATAAAAATACGATATTTTGAATGACCATGATCCTATAATCACGTACCTACTTTTAGTCAAAAAACTTACAAACACGATTCAAAAGAGCTCATAATATGACTATAATATTTTGTCTCCGTGAAGAAATTTATATTCTGGGTGTTGTGGTACCACGGTACTTGTGGTTCCTGATACCCATGACACAGGGAAACCTAGCATGAGGGAAGGTCTATGCATGTTAACTGTTGGATTTTTATAAAATAATTAAAATTCATGATATGCTAAAACTTATACTAGATATTTTGTTTTTGGAGGCTATACAATTTTTCAAGTACTTAGATGACTCCTTATAATGTAATTTTTAAAATTTATATTCTTAGTACATCCCACACAAAGGTAGATATTTTCCTAATTTTAAGTTTCTAGAACCAACTGTTTAGAGACTCTTCCTATGTCAAACTTACTTGTAGGTATTTTAATATCTGTAGTTAGGCTATGTAGATAGGTAGGTATATGTAATTGTTTTTATGTAGGTAGATATACCTTCGTAGTAATTGTGCTTATTTAGGGAATGATGAATGAATGAATGAATGAAAACACTTTATTGTACACCATAAGAAAATAAAAATAACATAACTAAAAAAACAAAACTCAAAGTACAATGGGCGGTCTTATCGCTTAGAAGCGATCTCTTCCAGAATGGTGTTTGTGTTCTTTTAATAGTTTCGCTCGTGCATATAATTTGTAACTTTTATTGTCATTCATACACTACCCCAAGACTGCTTTCCATATTACACAAAGGTTAGCTGGAAGAGAATGCTGTCTAGCATTAAGTTCGCCATAATACAGTACTTTTTAGTTGTGCTATAAATAATTTTCAATCTATCCTATCTATGTCATCATCACTTAGTACTTACATATTTATTATAATTAATATTTTTATCTAGAGGTTGATTATTGTTTTACAAAAATACGTATTATTTTCATAAACTTTTACTCCATAAAATAGCTTAAAAAAATGTACATACTTTATCGAAATTTTCTATGCTAAAATTAACAATCAACTAAAACAAAAGCGACTGCCAACCCTTTAGAATAAAGGACATTTAAGAGCCCGCATGTTAAGCATAGTGCACACTACGCCTATTGTTTTAAATTCTAAAGCTTAAAACAATGGATTAATTGTTTCTGGCGCCCCGTGAAGTAGAATTCTTTATGCAAACTAATATTTCCTTTTTTATAAATATCAAGCAATGCGGGCGTTTGATTGAACATGTATTGTGTGTTCAATGCAAAGCAACCTTGTTGTGGTAGATCCTTCATCAAAAGTAGAGAAAAAAATATTTCCGAAAATAATTATTGCGGTGTTAGTACAAAAAACAATGTTTCCGCCCGGGATCGAACCGGGGGCCTTGTGCGTGTGAAGCACACGTGATAACCGCTACACTACGGAAACGTTGATAACAACGTCAAAATTAAACAAGGTAAAGGACTTACGAGGCTACCTGTAATTAGGTATTGTATATCATACAAATGCCACTATTTTCGGACTTGCCATTTGGTATACTGACCACAAGAATTAGAAACTGCTACTAACAAGTTAATTTGTACAAAACTTTAAACGAGCGGCGTTTCTATCCTATGTTATAACCTTGAAGTCATACAAAATGATTTTAAAAAATTGCATGAAAAACGGCTACGCAGTTTCAGATTCCATCATCAGTTGCATCGCCCCTCCTAGTGACGTATGCAATAAAATCGATCTAAGAATCATCCTTGAAGACATAATCTCATTTCAGGAAACTTCATTACAATTCGGTAGGTTATTTTGGAGATAAATGATAGACAAACTTGACAAACAAATAACCTCATATAGCGTTTAACTCTTTTCAACCTCTTGGGTTTTTTATGCTTACACGGCACAGATTACAAAAAAAAAACGGATTCTTCACTTCAGGTGGCGCAGATAAAAAAACTCAATATATTTTACACTCATTGTTTAGAGCCTGAAATACTTTTTTGAAACCAATTTTGGTAAATGATAAACACTCGAATTAACGAGGCGAGTTACATCAAATTGCGTTGATTACGCTTAACATTTCAGTTACAGAATATTGTCAAGTTTTTTTTAGCATAAACTGAAACGCCGAAGTATTTAAATTGAAATTGCAGCAAACATTGCAGCAAACCAAAGCTTTTCAAATCGAGTTCCTGAGCTTTTTTGCCTCATTCAATCCAACCCTTTTTAATTCCATATTTCGTGCCCGAATTCTTTCTGCCTTATTTGCATACGGTTCGTTATAATGAACTCGGAGTTTTTTCTGCTCACTTTAGATCTACTGAGAAAAAACAATGCTGGGGTCGGTTTTTTAATAATTGTCATTGAAAATTGCAAAAAAAGTATTTGTTTCATCTGCATCTGCTAGTTTTTTTGCGTTTTTAGCTTGATTTTTTGTCGAATATTTTATCAAACGTTTTTTTTTTCTTTTTTTTACTGAGCTGCTTACTTTTTCTATTGAGGGTTGGATGAAAATTTGCATTTAGTAATTTATAAATAGTTTATAAGCATCTGCAGTATTATTATGAATAAAGAAGGTGATTATATTTTAAACTAACTTAAATCATGCTGACGACTTGTCATTCCTGAGTTTCACTATCATATGTAATTAAAATTTAATTAATTAATTTGATTAAAACTATACTTGACAAAACCTAAAAAAACTTTGGACCTGCTAGAAAACGAAAAATGTATTGGTTATTTAATTTTATCACAAAAGTCATTATCGTTTTATAATGCCCTACTTCATAAGATGGTTTTAGGTGTAAAACCTATTCCATTTTCGTCGTCACGAATGCTTTTTCTACCAAATATGAAATGAATAATGTTTCAATAAATCATCTTGATTGACTAATTTATTTCTGCATTGCAACATGGCACTTAAAAGTAATTTAAACTAAAAAGAAGTGGTTATTTATGCGCCAAACTAAACCAAGATAAAAATTATCGGCTGTTATGATTTATTGGCTGTATTTAGTGTTATTTGATACCACAAACTCCTTTTAACACGGCCATAAGATATTACAACAGTTAATTACAGCAAACTGCTAAGTAATCGAGATTTTTCTTCGCACATAAAATGTTTTTTTATTCAAGAAATCTTGCTTTATGAGTCAAGCTTTTTTATTAAGTAGCTATCTTTACATTATAATATTAAACCTGACTTGCACCATATAACTGTAATTAGAAAAATAGTGAAGACTTATTCAGGTTAAAAAAAAATAACTTACCCTGTTTAAAAAAAAATAACCTGACTTGCACCAAAAATTGTTTAAATATGTTATTAGTAAAATAGTGAAGAATAATCTGTTAATTGGTGCAAGTGAGCCTGATTTCAAAAATGAAAAAAAGAACGATAGTTCGCAATTTAAGAATTATTATAAAGTGTTCCTAATTTAAATATCTCAGCTTCCGGTCGCGTTCACACTGCACGCATCCAACATTAGCATACGACCATCTCGTGGGAACTCTCAACTTTTTACCGGCAACATTGTACTTTTAAAGCAATCCCATTTGTATCGATTGATTATTCGTTTATGTATGTTAATTCAGTACTAATATTAAAATTTATTCCGAATATTCTCACTATGGTAGTACCCTGTAGGTAGCCAGTTCTCAAGGAGCTATGTGTTGTTATGGAGTAACAATGTTGAGTATTATGTTAATGCGAATTTGCGAGCGAGTGAAACGGTTGACAGCGATGTCAGTAATATTGTGGCATTTGTTTATTGAATTGTATCCTGCAATAAATGTAAGATGTCTCTTTGTAAATGTAGCTTAATGGTGAAATAAAATAGCGTAGCCTACTGTACGGTGAGCGGTTAACAGCTATTTACTAAGTAAAAGGCTATCTACTAATATAAAAATAAAATGTTTAAATACACTAGTCGTCTCACTTGTATAGGTGACAGTTTGTGATATTTGCTACTACCTCATAATTAAATTCTTACCTACAAAAATAAATTGTATCAATTGCCTCGTTTATTATAAATAAATATTAAATTATAGTACTAAAATTATTATAACTGTATTTTAAATAATATATAGGAAATAATCAAATAAATTGTAATCAACGTGGGAAACTTGAGATATTGGCGTTAGTGTTGGTCAACAGTTGAAATTTATTCCCTAACGGGAGTTTGAAGATGTTCCAACATGGTAGAACCGGCTCGTACCGTCAGCAGAAAGGGCAGAGTTACTTATTTTTATTTTTCATTGGCGATTATGGAGCCCTATCAATGATAATAATACTGGACATTGTCACAGCATTGACATTGTCATGCTGAACATTTTTTATCAGTATTTTTTATTTATTATTAGCAAAGCTTGTGTTATGGGAACTGATATTCTTACTTCTTTCGCCCACTGCACTATCATATAGATGTTCAGTTAAGCTCCTTTGTAAAAGAGCTCATCCGGGGTAATACTTCCATGCTTATTTCAGCTGCCAATCAGCAATGCTTGCATTGGTGACGGTGAAATTTTAGGCATATGAGACATTTCACCCGTTATGTCCCAGGAACTTATGTGTGATACCTTTGGTATTGCAAGCGTCCATAGATTATAGTAACCGCTTACTAACAAGAGGGATGGGATGTATGCTTGTTTGCCACTATATAGGTATAAAAAAAGATAAAAGTATACTTATATCTATACACCTACCTTATACCTATACCTTTTCTTTGAGTTCTATAAAACTGATTACGTCTAGTTTCCATACCGTGTAATTTAGGCAAAACACAAAAGGACGTCGCGATCACGCACTCTGTTGAAGACTGTCGGAACGAGTTGAAACTTTGTCGGTCATTCATTCATATTTTACGTAACAACAGTAGGTACGGTACGTAATATATAATAATCAAATTTAGGATAGGTTTTGGAATAACATGATATTATGTAGGTTCATTATGTAAATGCGTCAGTGCAGTTGTTAAATATATTTGTCATTAGACAAAGAACAACCTATTTTTTGCTATCTTATATTGGGTGTAAAGACTAGTTAAGACGAGCTGGAAGTCGGATTTGAAATGTATTTTTGACGCTGAAGAGTCTAATCAGCTTGTTCACATGTCAGTTACGTTATGGCGCGTAAAAATCACTCGTACTTATTTGAGTGTTATCTTTCGATTGCGTCAAATATAAAAATCTATAAAAAAAAGATTATCATTTTCAAGTAGGTATAGCTAACTAATAGTAAAATTATAAATATTGGAGTAGCTTAAATTATTAAGAATTGCAAACCGCCAAATTTGTACAAAGGGAACTTTGCGATACTATTTTGAGGATACAAAATTTGTTTTGATACTTCTTAAGTAAGTCTTTAAACTTTTTGAAACTTATATGTTTAACAAAATTATGCTGTTTATTCTTCTGTTACCGAGCTGGTTGTTTAATAACGTCACTCATGTTGAGAGAAAGATCCCACTTTTCAGCCCACCCCACCTTAAAATGATCTCCAACTACTACAGTTTCAATTCTGTAATTAATAAATTAGTAGTTTCGGTTAAAATCTGAGAGCCACAGTCTAGATATTGAATACACCCTGTATAGTCAGTTCTAACCGCTGACGGTAATCACGTCGGCAATGAACATTGTTAATATTATCAGGGGATTTTCCCACTATATCACTATATGAGTAGGTACCTACACATAATAATCGTTCACATTGATCTACCTATAGTGCTTGATTTTTTTTAAAGTATTTTTTTTTGTATAGCCAACAGACATAGTCCTGACCCCATACTAGAATTCGCTGTATCGTGGGTATCAGAATCTACGAGTACTATAGTACCACAACCCCCAGAAACGGAACAAATATTTCTATAAATTTAGGTAAGTCTATGAATCTCTTACGATTTCTTCTTATCCTCTTCACCCAAAGGCTGTCTGAAAGAGATCGCTTCTCAGCGATAAGACCGTCATTTGCATTGAAGTATTAATAGGAATAATATTTATTTATTATATTATTTACTTACTTATGGTACACGATAAAGTATTAAATAAATAAATAAATATTACTGGACATTTTTCACCATCTAGTCCCAAACTAGATTGCAGAGCTTGTATTATGGGAACTCCATGACTGATATACTACTTATATATTTTTTTTTGTAAATACATACATATAATACATAAAAAAACACCCAGACCAGAGACAAATATTTGCAGATCTTACAAACATTTGTCCCGTGACAGGAATCGAACCCGCAACCCTCTGTGTCTCAGGCTGACCTTCGCCCACTGCGCCACAGAGGTCGTCATGTATTATCATTCATTCATTCAAATGTCTGCAGAGCATGCAGGACTAAGTAGGTATTTTACTTTTTTTACTTTTTTATCACATTTCCATGAGTGTAGTTACACTCTCAAAAAACAAGTGCCTGAGTCTAGATTCGTTCTTTTCTTTTTACTAACTCTATTTAGATAATGTTTAACCTCTAAGTTATTTACCTACACGTCCCACCCACATTCATATGTCACACATATTTACCTCGTTCTCGTAAAAAGCAAAAAAATAGCACATTTACCCCCACAGTACCCGCCAAATCGCCCTCTACCGATCAATCACTACATTGACTCATGATTGGTTACCCCATGCCTACCAACAACCAGTTTTAAATGACCTTCGATATTAAAACGCGCTTTAAGATCTGTTGGCAGAGGTAGGGGTGAGAGAGGTCGTGTTACGTTTGCCGGTCCACACGCATGATGCAATAAATTCTTTATTTTCCGCGATTTCCCGCTATTCCGCCATCTACGACACATCCCGTTGGGATTTGAACCAATCAAATTATATTTCGCGATTGACGTTCGAGCGTTTGAATTGAGAATTGCTTTTAGATTATTAAATTTTTAGTTCCAGCTACAATAACAGAAATACATATGATTTTGATCAGAAAATATTGTGATTCCACAATTTTCTATTTAAAAAATACATGAAAAAAAAAACCAAAATCTTATTTAAAATAAAAAAAAATTATATAACAATAACAACATTTTTAAAATTTTTGGGTCTTCAAATTTTGTACGAAACTAAGGTCAAAGTACAAACTTTCTTATTAAGAGTAGGTTCCATTTCTAGAAGTCCAACATACAAGCCATATTTATAAATTTCTATAGGAGGTATAATATAAAAAAACAGTGTTTGTTTTTCGAGAACAATGCAGGCCGTTGCAAGAGATGTCAACAGAAAAACGAGTATTGTCTCAAATCTGGTCCAAAGTTTTTGTAAGGGCTTTTTGAACACGTGCTTTGAACAGTCTTTTATCCGGCTTTGTAAACACAGCCTTTGAAATAAAACACGTGAGAGACTTGAAAACTCATGCCCGCCTGCACCAAACATAAGTAAAGTGCGACGCGTGTACAGCTTAAAACCTTTTTGGAGCAGCGGGTACTAACCAGGCGGCATGTAGTCCAAGATCTCTAGTATCCAACCTATTTGGAGTTTGAAAAAATGACATTGGCATGCGGTGATAATGCTCGCGGGATCTGTGGTGATGTATTATCTGTGAATTAGCCTTGGAAGGCGGGAATATTTTTAAGAGAAAGAGAATTACAATTGGTAGAATTGTGACAAATGTGACATAATCAAGAAGTGAGAATAACAATAGAAAATTATGTAAAATTGGAGTTTTATTATATCTGTGTTCTAGACAGTGTTGAAACATTCTATAAGACTTATCTCACTGACATTTTATCATATATAAATCTGTACCAGCTTTAGTTAGTTCAGATAAGCATTATTGACTCTGTTGTCATTATATAAAGGCGATTATCTACAACCTTTAGAAATCCACTGCTGGATCAAGCCTATATACACAAAAAAACACAATCGCCTGTCACAATAGGTATATACCATGATACCACAACACTCTCACTCTGAATATTTATCTGCAGAAACGATTCCGATTGTCGAATCGATTTGAAAACCTATCTAAACCCATCCTTGAAGGCACACGAATCAATTGCGAAAACTGCATTTCAATCGTCTAAGATAAACAGTAAGAAACAAACAAGAAAACTTCTTATAAGTAAGTCAAGCTCCTACCGGGGCGTCGGAAAACAAGTTAATTTTTGCAAAATGTTAAAACCCCGCGTGTTTTCCATCGTCTATGCAGCGCCCCCTAGTGACTTGTGGCTATCTAAGAACCATCCTTGAAGTCATATAAATCGATTGCAAAAAAACTGTATTTCTATCGGATAAATGGTATAAGATAAACAAGTACAACTTCTTAAGTCAAACGCATAATATACGGGCTTCTGACCGCATCGCGTGTAAAAATGCCATAATAGTTTTTCTAAGAAAATTAGTAAACAAATTATCAGTTACCAATTAAAGTTTAAAACAATTTATCAATTATTGGTAATTGGTTATTTGTCTAAAATTTTAATTGGTAACTGGTAACTTGGGTAAAGTTTAAAACAATCTATCTGCTAACAATGAAAGTTTAAAACAAATTTTAATACCTTTAAATTCGGGGGAAGAAGCTATTCCTAGAGACCTTACTGACCCAAAGCATTATAATTTTCAATTTTAATTCAGAAACTAAAACTTAGAGAGCATCAGATCACCTATTATGAGGGTTGCACCCCTCACATTAGTATGCAACCCTTTCGCCCGATTCATTATAACTAGGCCGCATTTATGTGGAAAGCGGGTTACTTACTGGCTAGATCTATTTACCGGGAAAGTAGGTGCGCAGAAACTTGTACAGTTATAGGACCACCACGTTTTATCGTGGCAGGGTAAATAAAAATAAATAAATAATGCTGGACATTTTTCACACAACATCATCTAACCCCAAGCTAAGCAGAGCTTGTATTATGGGAACTACATGAGTGATATACTACTTACATACATTGTTTTTTTAATACATACATATTATACATATAAAACACCCAGATCCGAGACAAACATTAGCTAATGATACAAACATTTGTCCCGCAGCGGGAATGAGCACTAGTGATGTTGTGATTAGTGACTCCAACTTTCAATCCATAGGTCGTGGGGTTCGAATGACATCGTTTACTAATGAACACCGCTCTCAAAAGTTAAAGGAAAACATCAAACACAACGCATATGTGTGTATGTATTGTTTGTTGAACTAACTATTTTCTTTTAAGTCAATCTAGTTATGTGTATGTTTGTGGTGTTTTATATGCATTTTTATCCGGCATCAGGCAAAATAGGTAGAGACTGGTAATCTGCTTTCTATGTTAATGAGGCGTATAAAGTACCTACGTTCTCCGGCATTCACCTTTGGATAGTTTTTTATTCTATTCCTATTATTTTACTGAGTGACGTCGGTTATTCGTTTATAGTCTGACTGAAGTGTCTTGGTGATAGTTTGAATGGTGACAAACTACGTATTTTTCAACCGTTCCCGATCAGTGAACGTAATTTAAATACGTTTATGTTTATTTATTTAAAGGTTTATTGAAGCAAATCTCCTACAGAACACTGAATTCAACTTACATTATGCAACTACAATTTGCAGTTAGTTAGTAGGTTCGTCTATAAAACAGTAAATGTTATAGATAACTTATAAAATATACAGATGTTTCTAATCTATTTGTAAGTGGGTTCGCTAGCTCCCACCCTAGGATAACCTGTGTTTATTTAATTTGAAACATTATAAATATTTTAAGTTGTAAAATCGATATGGTTAATATTAGGTTACGAAAAACGAGTACCGTTGCCATTTTAAACACTTTTGAATTTTTTCGTCCTGATTTGTTCGGAGAAATATCAAAAAAGCTTAGGTATCTCATTTCTTATCAGCAAAGATTTTTTTCTTTCCTGATAAAATTTCTTAGTTTTTGGGTTCCGTACTCATAAGATTCCATGCGTCCTACTACATTTTTTTTGTGATATCTTAAAAACATTCTCAACTCATTACGTTATTATCGACCGGTATAACGCAGTTGTGTTCGGAGAGGCTTTAAGATCCAAACGATCAAAACTATGATTCCTAGTAAGTACTAGGCTAGTACCCCTTCCGACCATTTGCTTGCATGACGTATCACCTCGCATACTAATTCACCGCGTATTTCTAATAATATCTGGACACACTTACCCCAAACTCATTGTTTCAGAATAACCCTATGACGCGGACGTTGCTCGAAAAAAATGGTTTTATACGAGAAACAATGCACGGGGAATTCCTTTGAAACGATAAATGAATTTTATAATCACGTGTGTATTCATAAATACGTTTTCTAGCAACATGCAATTTAAACGAAGTCATGTTTAAAGACTACATGTTTTAAGACCTCTGTGAAGCAGTGGGCGAAGGCTCGCCTGAGACGCAGAAGCTTATTGGTTTGATTTCCGTCGTGGGACAAATGTTTGTATGGTTTGCAAATATGTGTCTCGGCTCTGGGTATTGACTATGTATAATACTTATGTATGCAAAAAAGTAGTATATGTGTAGTATTATCAGTAATGTAGTTCCCTTAATACAAGCTCTGATTAGTTGGTGCTAGATGATGCTGTGTGAAAAATGTCTGGGAGCATTATTATTAAGACGAACCTAAGATGCTATTGTACTTTTGAATTTTATATTATGTATATTATTTATATTTTATACAAATCAGAATCTATTTTTTGGAAAGTGTTTTCTAGCTGATGACAGGTTTTATTTTTGTTCTATGGCAAGTTTCAATTGATAGTTCTTAAAAGTTCGATGTCACAGTACCGAAATTAGAGATAAAAAAAGACTGTATTCCTCATGATAGACATCTACAAATACATTATTAGTGCGTAGATCTTTAATACTATGATGAGGTTAAGTTTTTCCTTCACACTAACGAAAATTTGTCAAGGAAAAACTTGGCAGCAGTCACGTGACATTTCAACATTCGATCTCTGTATCGTTTGTGAATACGGTTGTTAGAATATTTTTGTCAGACGTCCGGCAAAGTTGGTATTTGTTTGGTCTCGTAAAGAATTTTTAATATGGAAGCGAAATTGATTTCGTGGTGAGTTGAACATCATAAAACAAGCAGAAACGAATTGAAAAATCAAAAAACCCTCTATGCCTTTGTTTTAAAAATTTCGTTATTCACGTATAATATGAGACCCACCCTACCATATCCATAGAAGTAAGTATGACTATATTTGAGCTCGTCTCATTATGATTTTAGTTTTGATACCCATATCGATTGTATTGGAAAACTGTTTTAACATTCGATGGTAGGGTAGGAATTAATGAATTAATTAATATCTTTTAGAAGGAAGAAAATTACGTAAAACAAAAACTTTACAGAAACTCTGAGTAGAATGAGCGGTCTTATCGCGTAAAAGCAATCTATATTAAGACTTTTACAACCGGTTAATTCGTAAACTGAAAGCAATATTATTTCTGGTAAGTTAGAGTTAGGCAGCATAATATTCTCTCTGTTTTTTAACACTCGTTCTTTCTTTTTGGAGATTTTTATGTGGCTCTAAATAGAGTCCTAAAACAAATTAATGTACCTATCTTTTAGTTGAATTATACGAGAAGCATTGACATACAGCTCGTAAATAACATCTTTTCATTCTGATAATTCAGCTTTTTTTGCTTTGATGAAAAGGTTACAAGTTCTATCAAAAACTTCTTATCAATGCTGTCATCAATTACAATTTGACTTTAAAATGTCACTAGGACCGGCTATGAAAAATCATAATTAAAAAGTTGTAAAAATGTAACAAAAAAATAATAAAAATATTACAAATTGTGCTTCTCGATCATGTCGTTGTCATTAATTTTAGAGCAAAATATCCAATTCACAAAATGTACGTCCCTAGAGACTATTTGATGACGTATGATCCTGATTTTTTAGAACAGCATAATGATAGCTCCGATTTCGAAGAGTCATGTCTGCCCGTGATAGCCAAGAAAGGAGGTAACCATAGTCTACTGAAACATAATCAAACTCGCAAAAGGTGTATGATGAATCCTGTGTATTTAGACGGTTTTGGAGACTATGATGAACATCCTATCAAATTATGTAGAGAACGCACTGAAACATGGGCCAAAGCAATTCAAGTAAGCATGACGAGAAATAATGTCAAGAAAAAGGAACACGCAACCAAGAATCTAAACAGTGGTGATCAACCACAAAATGCCCAGTCAAAGTTATCACTGTTTCGCCATAAAGTGATACCATGTTTGTCAAACATATTTAGACGGTCTCGTACACAAAATAGCATGTACGCAAAAGAAAACCACGAGAATACAGCTAAAAATAACGCCTGTCAACACTGCAGCAATTGTGAGAGAAGACGTATAAAAAAACTGTATAAAAGACAACAAAACTATGCCGTCCAACCTGTTTACGCCATTGAAGGCAACATACATAAAGCACCGGCTCCATTTACTCCGAAAATTACTGAGAAACCGTTACAGAATCATAATCGTAAGAAATCTAGAAACCAGAACTCAAGTTGCAGTTTTTCATCGTCTTCAGATAGCGAGACTGGACTGACTGAGGAAATTAAACGAAAGAGCATGAAAATGAAAAAGAGGTTTAAGACGGAAATAATGAAAGAACATTGGAAGTATCAGCAGAATCAACATTTCAAAAACCAGCAGCATCAGTACCCATCTAAAGACCGTAAGACTCCATACCATGTGTTCACGTCCCCGTACCAGCAATCGAGAACCAACCTCTCACCATCAAATAGCCAATACGCGAGTGAAATGCCAGCATCATCGTCAGGTTTCTGGGAGTATCTCTTCGATAAGATCAACAGGAAGTACCAGATTCAGAAAGTGGAAATGCCTAAGCCATGCCAATGCAGCAGTGGCGAGCAAACTCCATGTTCTCCAAGTAACTGCGAAAACTTTGAGCCAAAGCCAGAACCAAGCTGTTGTATGGGTCACCAACAAAGTCCTCCAGGAAACAGCTGCTCCCGTTCTTCACCTAAGCCAGAACCGCCAATGGGTGGGTGCTGTCAAAATAAAAGCCCATTCGAAAGTTTACCTCCACCACCGTCTCCTATGCTATCTCCTATGCCTAGAAACTCCATACCCATGAAAACGAAGCCTCAAGAAAAGGTTCAATGCAAATGCTTCGACAAAGCAGATAAGCAATCAAAAGCTCCTTCGAAAGCTCCAAAACTTCCTTCACTAGCTCCAAAGCTACCATCACAAGGAGGTCCTAGCAACAAGCCGTGTCAAGAAGGGCATGACGAGATCGCTGCCTCTTTAGCTGATAAGTATCACGGAGAGATACTATGCATTCACAATCCCCCATGCATCCTCATCAATGGATGTCTGAACCTGCCACCACAAAAAGAGCCACAGCAACAAATGAATTTCTGGCCAGTCAGCGAGAACAAAAAATCTGGCTTTTACAGTCGCAAAAAGAAATCATCGAAAGGTTCCATAGAAAAATGTGAGCAAGCCTGTCAGTACCACGTCCCATATGTTGAAGTCCGTCAATGTCAGACACCAGATTACAAAGTAGAGAAGCACATCCAAAGTATTTGCCACCACGACCCCCCGTGCGAGGTCGTCAGAGGGTGCTACAAGCCAAAATACGACCCGAAGTTGCACAACTCTTGCGTCCACGTTCCTATGTGTAAGAAGATACCGGAATGCGTTGTTGGAACTAGAGCTGAAGGAAAAAACTCCTGTGGGCACAGACCTAGATGCCCAGAAATACCTTTGTGTTCTAGGAACTACACAGTACTGACTGCTAGGGAGAATTTTGGGGCACAGGTCAAGCCGAAAATGAATCTGGTGTGCCGTCATGTACCGCCTTGTATCATGATACCGAAGTGCCTGGGAAGGGCTATGTGTGACAACTATATCCCTTGTGAAGCCATACCCGATTGTATCCACCAGCCTGCGTGTGATATGATCCCAGCTTGCTGCAGGAAATGTGCTAAAGATATGGTTTCTGTCTCATCCCAGTATCCGAATTCGTGTCGTATAGTTTAGGAGACAATGTTTCATTATTTTAATTCATTTTGATAGGCTAGTAGAGCAATTCCCAAAAAATGTTATTCTATTTTATTTTAACTACAATAAAATGAAATTACTGCTGAATGCATAATTATTTATTTATATTGCGGAGTAGATATTTGTAATTACACTCTTAATTCATGACCTTATATTTAATAACCGATCAATTCCCTATGTAAGTCAATTTAGAGTCCATTTTGTAACATTTCCTGTTACAAAATGGACTCTTAATTGACACTTACTGAATATTACTTGCTATTTATTTTACTATACACTACTTACAGCTTTTTATTGCCAAATGTTTTATATATATAATTAATCGTATGATAATTAATAGTGGCAATAATTTCAAGTCATATCAAAACAGACATACCAAAGTAAGGATCTATCACTGTTATGTTCCAACACTTAAGTAATACTTTCTCGCAACATAACAAAGATATTGTCTCCTGGACTATACAAACAAATCAAGGAAATACAATAATCAATGAATGCTATTATTTTATTTTACTAAGCTATGGCCACCATAGCTTAACTTATTAAATCAATTGTATATCAAAAAACATTTTTTCTGTAACGTTTTAAAGTAACATATAACAAACCTTTCCTAGAATATACAAACAAGCCAAGGATTCACAATAAAGAAGAGAGAAGAAGAGCCGATAATATTTCAGAGGAAACTACAAAACATGATAATGAAACTTGAATACATAAAAGCAAACTAAAGTGTGCAATGTGTGAATCAAAATAATATCTTGTGTTACTGTCAGTGCCTAAATCAAGACAATAAAGTTATAGTCAGTCTAAAATGGTTTTTTTTACATCCTTTTTATTCGCAAAGCAAGGAGCCTTGTTTGTATGTTATTTTTCATAATATCCATCTGTCTAAAAAGAATTATGAAATATTAACTACCTATCACAAATCAACCACTCATCCATAATTACAAGATTTTCTTTGATTAAACTCATTTGCCAGTATTTTTAATTGTAATAAAAAGGTAAATGAGATAAAGACCCTTAATATTAATAATTATGTCATTTGCCAGTTTCAGTGGCGCGCCACTATTTGGTTGTTGGTGTAAACTACAGTAAATGTTCATTATATGATATTTTCATATAGTGGGCGATACTGTAGTCGACCCAGAGGTCGACTTTCAACACGTGCTCAAAACGGTGAAGGAACCTACATCATGAGAAAACTGACGGAAAATTAATAAGAATCAAAAATGTGTATATGAAAAGCTCCATATAGGCAGTGTAGTCGTCAGCGTGTTTGTTTTTTATTTTAAGGAACTACTGCCGACAAACTGTTATGCAGTTTAACAGAAACTTTATTTATAATGTAATGTACTTTTAATTTGAAAATAAATAATATACAAAAAAATACTCATTTTAATGACTAACTTATGATAGACTTCAAGCTAAATCTAAAACCACTAAATCAATTGGTTTCGGGAGAAGAATATGTAATTTCTGGTCATTCAATGCAAATCTCTGGAGCATTCTCTCACGAGGTAGCGTCATGTTTCACATACCAAAATAACACAATCTTTCACTAACGTTTAGTTAGGGTGTGCTCAGACTGACCACAGCTGCAATATTTCACTATCGTTCAGACCTTAGGATGTGTTCAAACGGACCACACAATGACCATACAGCTGCGATCTTTCACTAACGTTCAGACCTTAGGGTGTGTTCAAACGGACCACACCATAACCACACAGCTGCAATATATCCACTAACATTCAGACCTTAGGATGTGTTCAAACGAACCACACAATGACCATACAGCTGCGATCTTTCACTAACGTTCAGACCTTAGGGTGTGTTCAGACTGACCACACCATAACCACACAGCTGCAATATTCCACTTATGTTCAGACCTTAGGGTGTGTTCAGACGGACCACACCATAACCACACAGCTGCAATCTTTCACTAACGTTCAGATCTTAGCATGTGTAAAGACTGACCACACCATAACCACACAGCTGCAATCTTTCTCTAACATTCAGATCTTAGCATGTGTAAAGACTGACCACGCCATAACCAAGCTGTGAAAATGACAACGGGCAGTGGTCGAGTGTGGTCTCGATGTAGTTATGTTTTACTTGCTATTGCCCACGGTTTCGCACGCTTGGTACCCGGATAAGAAGTAGCCGATGAAAAGTATCTAGCATTAAGACAAAAACGCATTCGCTCGACCGATTTTCGTCGACATTATACAGTCTATAATGTACAGCTATCCACCCCAAAAGTCCATTCTAAATATTTGTGAAAGCTTTTTTGAAATCGGATGAGAAGTTACGTAGATTACTTCCTACATCCTAGCCTACAAACTTTACCTTTTTATAATATTTGTATATTTATTTGGTGTGATTGCTCTAAAGTATATTATTATGTTGTTATTATTTATTATCTTTTGAAACTTCAAGTCGTAAAGTCCATTATCATCCCAACAAGTGTTATGGTTTTGGAGAATTCCGTTATTACGTTATAATAATAAAGATGCTGAGTAGTTAAATTCCAAGCAACCAAACCCACGGGCAATAGCACACACACACACTAAAACATTCACCCACTTAAAATTCAACCGGAATTATCGAGTAATAGCTAGAAAAAACTGGCCCGCAGCGGCCTCTATAAACATTTTTAACTTATAGTTTAGAATTTCCTAATCTTTACGTGGCCGACTGAGGAATTTTATCATATTAACCGTCTAAATGTAGAGAACCAGTTGTGTACCTACCTGTACAAAAAAATCTACTCAAAAACACATACTAAAACCACTCATATCTCGACTCGATAAAGCGGAAATTCTTCTATTTTCCAAATGAAATACAGCCTTATGTGATTTCGTAAGGTTGTGATCAAAAACTAATGAGTGGAGACCGTTGAACCCGACCTGTTTCGGATTAGGGTTCCGTGGTACCAATAAAAATGGAAAATTGTAGAGATCAATTATTTATTTAACGAAGAAGCCGCTTATGTTGCTTGGAATTTTAATGGTAAGTTTCAGGATATAATAAAAATGGTTTAACACTTTATGACTTTTTTCATTTAAATTAGAAAGATTAAAATAAAGTCAACTACATTAAGCAGCTTACAGTCACATACATACATAGTTCTGACCTCACACTCTTCCCTGTGGCACCAGAACACCCAGACCCGAAACAAATATTTGCAGAATATGCAAACATTTGTCCCGCAGCGGAATTCGACGATCGACTTTGGACTCGTAGCATGGACTTTAGATAGTGAGACCTATAGATTTTTTTATAACTAGCTTATGTCCATGGCTTAACCCGCGTGGTACTTGAATAAAAATTTGCTCCTAAATTTAGGAGGCGTTGGTAAAAAAACGCATTCGCCCGTCCATTTTTACGTCGATGTACGTTGCATAATTGGTCTCCGCGAAAAACTCTTTTATTTTAACGGGTAATATACAGCCTAAGAGTCCGGTCTAAATATTGGTGAAATAATTTTTGATATCGGATAAGTAGTTATTGTGTCAGAGATTACCAAGTTTGTACAAACTTACAAACTTTACCTCTTTCTAATATTAGTGCAGATTTAAGTAAGTACCTAGGGTACCCTAACTAGTACGAAAATTATGTATTTGTTGACGATTACTGTTCTGCTTTCGAACGGTTAAGAAAAACGCCATATAAAAAAAATAAGAAAAAAATAATATCTTATCCTACTATAATATTATAAACGCGAAAGTTTGTGAGGATGGATGTTTGTTACTCTTTCACACAAAAACTACAGAACGGATTTTGACGAAACTTTACAGTTATATAGCTTATACATCAGAATAACACATAGGTTACTTTTTATCCGGATACCACGCAGGCGAAGCCGTGGGAAGAAGCTGTATCTTCATAGAAAATAAATTGTAAAACATGGTCAGTAAATCTTTTTACCACAGGGTACTTTTGTTTTTTGTTTTCTTTTGTTTTTTCTTTTTACTATGTTTCTGTGTTGATATTGTAAATTGGTGTTATGCAGAATAAAGAGTTTATCTATCTATCTATCTATCTATCTACTTTTATCATCGGTCAAAATTCCCAATATCACCTTTAGTAATCATAAGAAAAGGTACAGGGTGACCAAGAAAAAACCAATGACAAGATAAACGAACGTAGTATTATTGAGTCATTTTGTTTTTGTATTAAAAGTGCCTTTTTGTTTTGCGTCGTTTCGCGAAGGCCAAATCAACATGCCTTTTAGGTACACACCCTGTGGTCTGAAATATCTTCATGGTTATATTAAACTAGTCAACAAACGAGTTTTGCTTGTGAACTGGGCATACCTCATCATCATCAGTAGCCCATTTTTTTTTCATACACAGCATCATCTAGCCCCAAACTAAGCAGTGCTTGTATTATGGGAACTACATGACTGTCAAAAAAATGATATTATACTAATATAGAGGTACTATTTTTCGTAAAAACATACATAATATACATAGAAAACAAGACCCGAGACAAACAAACATTTGCCCCGCGGTGGAAATCGACCCCGCAACTTTCTGCATCTCAGGCGGGCCTTCGCCCACTGCGTCGCAGAGGTCGCCAAATATTAGTCCACTGCTGGGTATACCTTTCTCAATACCTTCCACTGAGCCCGTTGTTCGGTTCACCTTAACCAGTTTTTGCCCGCTCTCCAGTTAAGTAGCCGGGGGCGCCCCACACTTCGTTTGCTAACACACGGTCTCCACTCAAGAACTCGTTTACCCAACGGTGTTCGGTTCTTCTCATGCAGTTTAGGCCCACTTTCCGGTTAAGTAGCCGGGGGGCGCCCCACACTACGTTTGCTAACACACGGTCTCCACTCAAGAACTCGTTTACCCAACGGTGTTCGGTTCTTCTCATGCAGTTTAGGCCCACTTTCCGGTTAAGTAGCCGGGGGGCGCCCCACACTACGTTTGCTATGACGCGGTCTCAAGAACTCGTTGGTTCAACCCAACGGTGTTCGGTTCTTCGGCCGATGACATCTTAAAGGTTGCAGGAAGTCGAAGGAGGCATAAAATCGTTCGTCACTCTGAGGCTTACGTCTGTTGATGATCTTAATGATGACCTCTGTGGAGCAGTGGGCGAAAGCCCGCCTGAGACGCAGAAGGTTGCATGTTCAATTCCCGCCGCGGGACAGTTGTTTGCATAATCTTTAAAAAAAACTCGGGTCTGTGTGTTTTCTATATATAATAAGTATTTAGAAAAAAATATATATAAGTAGGTAGTATATCAGTCATGTAGTTCTCATAATACAAGCTCTGCTTAGTTTGGGGCTAAATGATGCTGTGTGAAAATGAACAGTATTGTTTATTTATTTATTTTTGTCTACAGATGGATTGAAATCTTTCTGTGTTATCGAGTTATTACATTTTGTCGTCAGTATTTTTTTCGACTCTTCTATTAAGAAAGATGGGAGAGTCACCACAGCATCCTGAACACTACAGAAACCTGAACTGAACACGTTGCCACTATGGCAGTGCCTTGAGGGATGGGTTATCAGAGGAGAAACTGACTTAATTATGTATTTCTTTCTCTTTTGATAATTCTTGGGTCAGGGACTTGTGTCAAGCACCTCCTGCCCGGCCATTTTATTTGTTTACTAGCATAGTACCTAATATTTTTTTTTTTCTAAAAAAGAGTGAAGTTTTTTTTTTGTAACAACATGCAACCAAATTGTTGTTATCATACATTATTAAATTGAATTAAAATATATCACCTTGAATGAATATTATTAAATTGAAAGTACATAATTACCATGCTAATTCGAATTATTTTGGACACAAAAAATCATTTAATTTTTTGTGTATTTCGGATCCACATCCTATAAGATTAATGAGATTATGTCATATACCTCGGCTGGGCATCAAATCTGTTCGAGCTTTTCAGACAAACAAAACGTTGCTTGTTTAAAGAGGAGAATAAATTAAAACTCCACACATAAGTAGTATGACGTACTTGTTTACCACTGCGCACCAAAAAAAGACGTTTGACTTTCATTTTGGAGTCCAAAACTGGTTCGGAAGACTACAATTATGGTGAAACGCGTGGGTGTCAGTTTAAAAACGAAATGGGCAGGTAACGTTGTTTTGGACTGAGAGATGATCATAATTTTATTTATTGCATTGAGATGGAGGAAGGAATTCCACAAGAAAGCGTACTCATATAAAAAAAAACAGTTAAAAACAAGGGGCATAAAATTACAGTGTTATTCAATTTGTTGATGATGATGTCTATGTGAAAATTTTAGAATATTATTACGACTTTACCACGTACTTTACTATTCTCCTGCTGACGTTTCGTTGACCGTTTAGAGGTCCTTCCTCATGAGCACTGTCCGAAATGATAAAATGATACCAAAACCACGATAATTTTAATTCTATGTGGACATATCCAGCTTTATTTTTATAATGAAGTATATATTTATTTCAGGCCATTTTCTTATTTTTTTTGGTAAGTGATAAAATTAACTATTGATGTTAATGAAAACGTTATTTGCTTTTTAACTGCTTAAATTTTGCTATTATATGGTAACTTGTGGCCTTCTACACTAAAATCAAAAGTTTTAAGCAAAGGCATGTCTCAGTAACAGTTGTCCTTTAGATACTAGGCTTTTAAACTTTAGTGCAATCGGACATCAGTATTATCTGCTTGCCATTTATGGCACGGCTTAACAACACAAAGAGGGTCTTTTAATTTGTGAAAGAATTAATTTTGTGACTGTAATTGGACTGTAACACGAGTATCAGAACTAATCCCTATCTCTAAGACAATGTTACCCTACCTCTTAACGTTTCTTTAAATAAATAAATAAAAATATTTATTGCCATAGAAATGGCGCATATTCTTATTTCTAGACGTACCTACTTTCAATTTTCATTTTATTCGATCGGCACCACACTAAAGCGAAATAGCTCAAGCTCATTAAATGGTCAGGGAACTTGTCTAAATTATCAAGCCAAGTTAACTGATTTTTTTAGTCTTGAATTCACTTAGTTTTTACAGAATCTATGATTCCTATTGATTTTATGAATCACCTTAATTGAAAGCAAATTATTTAGACTATATAAAAAACTTTTTAAACACATCACACGAAAGAAAACGATAAATTAAATCAATATTGATTAAGCGTCGCCTGACCAAGCATCATTCACACAACACATTCCTTAGTCTCGTGACTAAACCTAATAAATAGCTGGAACAACGAGCAAAGAAAACTTTCTTACTAATGAAATCACTTGAAAACGAGTGACACTTTCAGTGTGCTTAAGATTTTTCTTTGATAGTTGAAATTAAAGCTTCTTAACTTTATCATGAAGGTAAGTTGCATTGTCAGTTATTTACCACCCTTTCGCACTAAACGTGTTGGTTCCACCTTTACAATGAGAATAACGAATAAATGAAACAGACTACGATTTTCTGTCTTTTCTGAAAATTACTATTCTCCTTTTATCTCATCTCATTTATTCACATCCTTTGACACATTATGCATTCTTGGACAAGACAAATTTACAAAAATTAGGTTTAAGATAATAATATGTTTTAAGACAAGGTAATTTACCTTATCAAGTAGGTACCTACAAAAGATAAAAAAGTGACATGTTACACAATAGTACAAAACATTAAAAAAAACACGGGGTACCTTAGTCATCTGAAATAGCATCATCAAAATTGTATAAAATAAAATTAAGAATATATGAAATTCAGAAATTAAAACATAATCAACACAAACTTAATTATATTCAAAAAAAAAATTATCAGCAAAAGCTTCTAACTTATAATATTAACTTTTATTCATTAAATGTCCTTTAATATACTATTTGGGTCTTTACAAGGTAAGAGTGGATAGGTATCATCTAGACCTTCGTGCTCCATCGTCGGCAGTATAATTATTTACCGTCATGGTCAAAATATTATGGTGAGATTATGGACATAAGAAGGTAATGATAAAAACAGTTGCTGGTTTTGTCGATTTTGAGAAGTTCACTCGTATTTATCTATTTGATAAAAAAGTGGGGTCGAAGATTTCTCGAAAACGCCCAGATGAATAAAGAAGTAACTTATTGTACTTGCAAGACTTCTACACTGTGAAAATACGTTTTGAAGTCCATTTTTTGACTAAATAAAAATATTTTTATAGCCACAAAAAAGTTGCGGTATAGTTTCAATGCGTAAAGTTTTATTATAAAGTTGTCAAAGGTCTATCTTTTGCAGGATCATTTTTATTTATTTACATAAATACTGTAATGTACAGTTTTATATATTTAAGAAAAACAGAAAAACTGCTACTATTTCACTCCAATATGGCGGACAATAGATGGATATTTTTTGTGTGATTATTTTGTAAAACTCATAAGGTACCTTGCTTTCCTTACTTTACTGTAATTTCTTGTCAAAGGCCAGTCTCTACTGATTTAAAAATATGATAAATAAAATTAAAGCATTTCATCTACCGAAGTTTACGAAGGAAGTCAGTTGATGTAGTCCAGGATCATTCGTCATGGCACTCTTTGGGGATAGCTTATCCAGCAATAGTGAAGTCCATTGCTGGATAGTAAGGGAATCTAGACAGTATTTGTCTACGCTTTGTTTTCGTTTCACGCTAACGCAAATTTGTCAAGGTAAAACTTGGCAGCAGTCACGTGACATTTCCACAGCTAATGTAAGCATTTCCATACAATTCAATCTTTCCTCAGGCGTTAACGCCAACAGAAAGTGGTATTTGTGTGGACCCCAGATGTTGATCATGAAAATAAAGTGAAGGCTGCAGGACAAATATTTGCATGATTTGCAAATATTTGTTCCAGATTGTGATGTTTCGGTACAACGTTCTTCATAGTTGCTGATACATGGATATGCGAGACAGGATACCCTTTATAATTGTTACTAGCTTCAATCCACGGCTTCGCCCGCGTGGTACCCAGATAAAAAGTAGCATATGTGTTATTCTGATGTATAAACTATATTACTGTAAAGTTTCATCAAAATCCGTTCAGTAGTTTTTGAGTGAAAGAGGAACAAACATCCTCACAAACTTTCACGTTTATAATAGTATTAGGATGACGAGATAACAGGCATACGATCTGATGGTCAGAAGCGGTCACCGTAGACATCTGCATCATCTAAGGCGTTGCTAAAGCGTAGCTTGCTCTGAATGACTCTTTTTAAATGTTTCAGTGGTTCAGCGGAATATCATTTCAGTGGAAACTCAGAAGGCAGCTCATTCCACAGTTTACATCTACCGGGTAGAGTCTGGGATCAGCTCATCTGGACTATGTAGGTATAAGTTTTACTAAACAACGGGATATTTACAATGATTTGTGAATGTTTCCGGATATTTCGGCACAGTTGCATGTACCATGATCACGGGAGGAACTGATCGGGAAACATTCAAACTCACAAATCATGGTAAATATCCCGTTGTTTAGTAAAATATGTATAACATATAAAAATATGTTCAAAACTATGATAGTTTCAAAAGTTATGTATGTAGGTAACTGAGTAGATAAGGTGTACAGTTGGTATTAATTTGACTAGTTTCTGTTGCTAAACCTTCTCAAAGGATTCTTACGAGATACGAACCTTATACCTTAAATCGGTATTTATGTACAATGAGTTCGTTTTCCGCTGTTTTCGGTGACACTTTTCTAGGTGTTGTTGTAGGCGCTCGTAGTATCTGATACCCACGAAACGGAATTCTAGTGTGGGGTAAAAACTATATAATTATGTATCTGTTGGGTTATTTATTATATTTATAATGTTAAGAGCAATACATACTCTAAGTATGTTTTAAGTGTATTTATTTAAATACATTTTATTCTCGTTTTGTATTTTACGAGTAATTTATGTTATCACTCGAAAATTTTATATCATTTCAAGATACCGATCTAAAACAGCCTATCACAATTCAAATCCCAAATGTCAACAACCTAATAATGTGTTTTTACATCTGAAAAATATCATAAAAGTCTCAATAGTCATCAAAAAAACATATAACGCCGCACCAAAGTTATACTAATTTTATGCTAATGTTCGATAAAGCAGACGAAGCTGACTTGATGTGTTTTTACGTATTAAAAAGTAAAAATTTATCTATTTTATATTATTTATAACAGGAAAAATATGAACGCAACCGGTGTGGTGTGTTATGGCGTCACATTATCATGACTCTCATTAATACAAACGTAGTTATTAACCCTTTTCTTCAATCATTCAGTAACTTTACGCTTGACGCTAACTTCTAGGCCAGTGTTTTTTAAAGACTTAACAAAGTATAGAGGCAAAATACTTTTAAGTAAACTTTTACATCCTACTAATATTATAAACGCTAAAGTTTGTGAGGATGGATGTTTGTTACTCTTTCATGAAAAAATTACTGAACAGATTTTGATGAAATTTTATAGTAATATAGCTTATACATCAGAATAACACATATGATACTCTTTATCCGGGTACCACGCGGACGAAGCCGTGGGCAGAAGATATATAAATTAAAATGAGTCGAGTAAATGTGAACAGCTTGTACTGAATGAAACGATTTTGATAAGATATTTATTTTTTTTGACTTAGGTATCAGATGTACCTATTTGTGTATTTTTTAGTTTTTTAGTAGAATTTGTATTGTACAATGGATCTCGTGTCTGAAAATAAAGAATTTATTATTATTATTATTATATAATAATTGAGTAATACATTTATTCATACAACTTTGTACAAGTAGATATATACAAAAAAAAGATGAAACAGCTAGACCTTAAGACCGTTCCAAAAGATCTATAGATAGCTCAACTGATCTAGATTACTACCAGATGGAAAGGTTCTTAAAATACTGGCGGCATTGCCACGCTGAATGGCAATGCTAATGCGTTAACCTATATAAGAGCTATAATATAATAATTTGATTATAATATTTTCGAGCTGAGAGAAATAAAACAAGAAACTAGCAAACTTCGGTCGTTCAAAATAATCACGTTAATTTATTTTATCAATTTTGACTCTGACTGTACCTACCTGTCTTGAAATAAAAATCCTCGTAGATAATAAAATAAATGTAGATAGTGATGATGTCACCATTTATTTTAAGCTTGAAATGACTTACCTTTAAGAATAGGTGAAGAGAGGTTTTATTTTTGACCAGTCAAGTCACGTTATTATATAGCGTGTCCCGCAATCAACTACATACTTAAGTATACTATTTTTCATTTAATTTATTCAATAACGATTTACAATCGTGTCTGACCTGAGCTAATATGAACAAATTTTAAAATTAAAATATAATTTGTTCATACATGTTGTTGCGACGGAATTGATATTAATTGTGATTTACCCTTTCTGATAATAAAAATACAGTTTTTTGCTATTTAACAGGTTCGAGAAACGGGTACATTAACCCGGCTTAAGTAAACTACTTTTTTTAAATCTTTGAATGAAGTATTACTTACTTTAATAAATAAAGGAAAGCATTATTAAGTAAAACGAATACTACACGGGAATAATATATATGGAGGAAAAGTACTTTAATCATTGAAGACAATGTACAATATTTAAAGTACTCTTCCTCCGTGTAGCATGGCCGCAGGACACACTGTATAATTTTTCAAAGACACCAAGATGGCGATAGTCGAAGGCAAAAAAAAAATAGAGTTAGTCAATCAATCATTACATCATATTTAGGTAATGTTTTTGAAAAGATACCTGTGTTGGGGGATCACACTCCTTCGTTTCTAATTTTCTTGAAAATTAAGTCGTCGGATTTTTTCATACAACTAATATTAGAATAGGCCAACCTATTGGTAAAAACCCGTAACCTATGGATGTTTGCAACACCAGAGGTAAAACTCGCGCGTTGCCGCAGAGCAAGACTCTACCACAAAATATACCTTTTCAAAATCCAATAAAAACCCGGCTTTAATTTGTGAGTGAGAATTAAAACTATCTGTTTTTATTACTTTAATTTTTCTAACCTTAGACACCTGTATAACCTAAAAGCATCGATTATTCTATATTTTTACAACTAAATTGGAAAACATGTATATCGATCTGCCTGTTGGTCGGCAAGCATCCATAGGTTACGGTAACCTATGGATGCTTGCAACAACAGAGGTACCGTGCTTTGCCGACCCTACCTACTAGTTTTATTGTTATTTATCGAATGTCAAATATAATGTATCATATCAAATATTAATACACTATGTACCTGAGGATTTCATGGTCATGTTATATATAATCGAATAGTCTTTGTTGAATTGATCCTATAAAGTATACAAATTTTATGATGCTCATTATAAATTCGAGACACGAACATTGGTAGGTATTTCTCTATCTGAAATCTCGTGTATGTGTGTCATGAATAACATAAATTAGTTTTATCTATGATTTATTTTATTGTAATTATATATATTACGCGAATTTACGATAATTACATTTATTGCTTGTTAAGATAAGTGGTGTAGTATATAACAATACTCTCTATATACCGAACATACAAAAAATAAGTACTTTAGAACTAATGTAAATCCTACTACTATGATAAATGCGAAAGTTTGTGAGGATGGATGTTTGTTACTCTTTCACGCACAAACTACTGAACGGATTTTAATGAAACTACAGTAATATAGTTTATACATCATAATAACACATAGGCTACTTTTTATCTGAGTACCACGCAGGCGAAGCTGTGGGCAGAAGCTAGTAAGAAATAAAGATGATATGAAAAAAACAAGGATCTTTAATCAAATCAAATATTATTTGTTTAAAGTTGCATCACTAATTTTACAAATACCTACTAAATAATACCAAAATATCTATAGACTCACTAGCTTCTGCCCCGGCTTCGCCTGTGTGATACCTGGAAAAAGTAGCCTATATGTTTGTGTAGATCATAAACAGGTGTATCTATTCCTCATTTCATCCTTATCTATTCAGCTGTGGTGTTAATAAAAAAAACCATCCATATATTCGCATTTCTAATATTAGGGACTAATTAAATGCCCAGGACTTAGGTCCTCCAATTAGCCTTATAACGTTTCGTTTCTTTGTAGAAAAAGCATTGACATTGTTTATAGGAAATTTGAGGCGTCATCATTTTATGACTATAGATAATTGGAATTTACCCTTACTTACTGAACCCTTTTGAAGAGCATTTCGGAAAATCCTATATTAGTACACACATATAATGATGTATACTAATCCTATATTAGTATATATCAGAAGGAATATAATTTTCGTTGATTTTCAGTCAGTCAATAAGTCAGTCGAACCACATATTTATATATATTTACAGATTTTGACCGAATAAAATTTAAGCGATACAATAGGAATGGACTTATATAGCTGTATATAACTCTATGTATTCAACCGATACTTTGTTCATGTAATTGAAATGAATAATAGTGGTATTTACTGACCCAGATAAATTAATTGTACATGTAATTAATAAATTGCAACTGTCCTGATAAGCAAGTTATTAATAAATAAATTCTGGAAATATCTACAAAACTATAATGTTTACTTGTCAAATTCACATTATTAATAACTTTATTGGTTTACTTTAGGCTTCGTATCAGCCGCCACAAATTAAAATAATAAACACATAGTCCTGACCCCATACTAGGATTCCGTAGTTGTCTTTATCAATATAAATTTCGCGACAGAAAATAATACAAAATATAAACTTTTACTTGGTACAAACAATGAAAATATATAATGGTTATACATAGGCCGTTAATTAAGTAAGATCAATAGTAGTTTAAACAAACAAGTTAATTCTTCATAAGTTCAATGGTAGTTGATTCATAAATGTGTTATTATTTGACAGTAGATCAAATCATTTGTTAGCGACGCGATAAAGTATACCTAATTACCCATATCTACCTATTATAAGTATGTACCTGTTTTATATTGTGCAGGGAGCGGGCGGGGTACGGAGGGGTGCGGGAGGAGTCCCGACGCTAGAGTTGCAATCAGTGGCAATGATGTGCATTGCTATCTTCAAAAGTCAGTCGTAGTCCCCGCGTAATACGCACGCTCCCTACTTTCATGGTTTCACCTACTTAATAAAAGGTGTGTTTTTTTACCTATTTCTCGGTTTTCATTAATACCTACTACCAAATTGACCAAAACTTGCCTGCACCGTCTTCACCATTCATTACCTTTTTTCGTAGATTTACGAAATCCAAAGTTTTAACTACTATTGATCGTAACATATTGGTCGTAACATCAATATGTTACGACCTGAAAAATAAAGATGGCTACTTAAATCTAAATCAATAATAACAAAGTTGATCGTTCATATACAAATACAAATGTTTTTATTGAGTTCCCAAAAGATACTTAATTTTAAAAATGATGAAATCTCCTTTTAGGTAAATTATACTTGTCATAAGAAAGAGATTTTGCTCTTGCTTAGGTCTATTTTAGCAGTTATTTTGTAAGGCGAAGAAAGTGTCATAATTTTTATCGTGAACTTGACTATTCATATTGTAAAAACGGGAATTTTTACGTACTGCACTATCGGTGAAGGCACCGACTAAGTTTCGACGAGGAAGGAGAAAGTCGCAACCACTCACCCTGATGAAGACTCTCGGAATGAGTCGAAACTTAGTCGGTGCCTTCACCGATATTGCAGTACGTGAAAATTCCCGTTTTTACAATATGGAAAGTGTCATGATATGTCTGAAAGACAATGATGGTGTAATGGTTTGTCTGCACTATCCAGAGCAGCGCCATCTATTTTCTATCGTGAAAACCTCTGATTCTAAATTCTTCTTTCTTCTGGAAGGTTGTAGAAAATTGGCGAGCCCAAGAGCACGGTATGAAGTTCCTACAATATAATAACACGTAGGAACTCTATACCTCGCTAGTGGTAATCACCGTGTTTTTTCTTCAGTCTTCTGCGTACTTCTTCATTCTTCTTAATTTTACACTTCGATGTTATTGTCTTCTTGTTGTTTCTTTTTCCTTCGACTTTTCAATGTTTAACTAGGCTTGCAATCAATTAATTATGTTTAAATCTCATTATTAATATACTGAAGTAAAGTTCGATCGATGTTATAATTGATCTTATTCGTTCGTATAGTAACCAGGTAATTTAAATCTACATTGTAATAAATATCTGACGGACAGAAAATACGATATAATTAATAATTGTGGCTTAGTCACGGTACCAATCAATTTTGGCTACCTGTCATTTCATAAAAGACAACAACAACCAAATCTTAATCCAAGGCTAAGCCGAGTTTATTAATAATAAGGTCAAGGTATACCAGTGACTAAGAAATTCTGCATTATTCACAAAAAGCTCACAGCAAAATATTTGGTTACATTCCAACAGACATTTGCATTTGAATAAAGCAGCTGCGTTTGATTAATTTTCTTAAGAATTTACATATTTTATCCACGGAAGGGATTTAAACATTTAACCCTTTAGGTGAATGCAAAAACGAAAAACCCTTTCGCTATGCAAATATCTGTGGGAACTCTGAATTTGCATGAGAAATTCATGTCTCTGCGAACAGTAGCAGTTTTTGTGAGACGGTTTTGGTAATTTGGCTCACGGGAATTTGACTGGGTTATACAGAATAGTACTATGCTAATTATGGGAAGATGTCTGTCTTCTGAGGGTACCCTGGACTGCGCACAGTACCAATTAGTAAAATTTAAAAGAACTTAAAATAAAAGAAAGATAACCGTCTACTGTTCAATTACGAATTAAAATGCAATCCTGTCCACCCAAAGGTTGTCTGGAAGAGATCGCTTTTAGCGATAAAACCAATCATTATTCCTTTTATGTTTATGAATTCTTGTGTTTTGTAGTTTTTTTTTTGTGTGCAATTAAGAGGTCACGAGTGCTTAGTTACTCCCAATTATGAATAAATTTTGATTCAACACACCCTGTGTCGTAGATATGGAACATTTATGTAAAATAAGTACACAAACTAACAGTAGGTAAGTAGGTACTAATTATTAAAAAATATTCACAAAACGGACAGCGCAGTGTAGAATGACGCTTCAGCTATCTAAAAGGTTGCGTAAAGTTGGTGGATGTAGCCAAAGATCATTCGTCGTGGTACTCTTTTGGGGAGGTCTATGTCCAGCTGTGGATTAGTACAGGCTGTTCATGATGATGATGATGATAATCATAATACTCCATGCCCTTTAAAAATACGACCAGACCAAGATACCTACCTTTACCTATCATGAAATTAAGGTGTTTTCGACTTCAAAAATGTTTTCGTAATGCGAATAATTAGGTTTAACCTTTTAAAGATAATTAAGATTGTTTTTTTATAATTAAATGTAAATTAAGCCCTTCAGTGCGAGCTAAAAGCTTACGCACCTTAGGCAAAGTATACACATGCCATGAAAGTTCATTTTTAATGAGCCATGCAAGTCTGCACCCCCTTTATAATTATTAGGCCAACCGGTGGTAGATTCCAAAACCAAATTAATTTGAACCCTATTTTTGTACCAATAGTAGTAATTTGAATAAAAAGCGGTTCTTGTTACATTGGTCGCTGGAGGTACTTAATATGATATCATCGGTGTCTTGTTTATGATGATTACTATAACGTTATCAAGACGCTTGATTTGAGGACTTACATATCAGAAAAATAAATAATACATTTAAAAAGATAAAACTAATTATACATGAAAATTAGTACAAAAACAACGGATTTGATTGAACGAATCAAATGGATGACGTGGAAGGTCCAGGCAAAGATGACAGGTTGAGCTAGTGTTCTACTTAAAGGGTTGTTTAGGAAATAGAGATAAATGTTAGAGAGAAGAGAGAATTTTACCGAGAAAAAGTACATTACAGGCCCTAAATTCCACTTAAAGGATCTGTCAGCAACAGAGACGAATGAAGGAGGGAAAGCTTTTACCAAGAAGTAGGACATCACAGACTCAAAATAAGACCTAAGCCTATTTAGCATCCTTCGACAACATAGAAGATTACTTCGATTAAAATTTATATAATTTAACAATTATATATTTAACCATTTCAATTATTAATATTATTAAATTTACTTATATACATTTTAAATATGTAATAATAATTGTTTATGTTTGCTCAAATTGCAAGATTTTTCCTTTTTATAGATTCGTTACTTCCTTTCTATTCATTTTCTGAATTTGTTTAGACTAAAGCTAAAAATTAGTAATAAGAAAATCATAAATAGGGCGTTGCATAATATAATAGGAAAAATGAATGTTATAGACTTAAGAAATCGCATAAAATTCCACACCACATTATTAGCATCTGTTATAAAACCATAGCAACATTTTCCTAGAAAACGGATATTATAAAGATGGCTACAGACGCTGGCTATAAAGGTGTGTACAGACGCCCGACGCGTAAATCCCTCTCATTTAAAGGATTTCCAGTTGAAATTAGTTCGCAAATCTCGAGCTTACCCTCCCCCGTTACAGATGTAGATGCATAAATAGGAGTGTGCTTAGCTATCTTATTGTTTTTTACGATGTGTTTTTCGTATAGACGCATTTTTATATGACATGCAAAATTACGAGATTTTTTTTTCATTATTTTTTACAATTCATTTATATTCGTTTAAACTTTTTAAATTTTGCTGGTTCCTTGAATTCCCAAAAATTCAACCAAAAATCTTTCAGTTAATAATACTGAAAGATTTTTGGTTGAATCTTAGATTTTTTGACTATAATAATCTATGGAACAATAAGACATACGGTCTTTTTCTAATTCAGAACGTAACCCTAAAAATTATCGTGACCGCATCAATTAACACGTTTTCTATGTTTACGTACAATTTGTGTGAAAGTTATCGTTTAAGTCTAAGGTTATTCCTAAATATGTATGAACAGCGCGATTGAGACGCCACGCAACTTGGTATAAGTGCTCTTACACACGATAGCTCATAGTCTGGTATTATTATAGAAAAAACTACATACCTAATTATTATGTCTATTATTATAAAAGCCGTATGAAGAAGCCATGTTGGCGGTCCCCATATGACTTGGAGGGCGTGGGTTTAGACCCGGTCGTGAACCAATGGAGTTTTTCAAAATCCAGAATCCAAAATGGATTTATCTAGAATTTCTAGAGCTAATTTATAGGCAGTAAATATCTCCGAGCTTTAGCTTAAGGTTGTATGGAATAAATCGCTTCTAAGAGATAAGACCGCCTATTGTACTTTAAGTTTTGTTAAGTAATGTTTTTTTTCTTAAGCTGTACTTATTAAGTATTTACATTGATTCATTTTTTGGGGACACCGTTTGGTATACAAAGAACCCTAAATTGGAGTTGAGTACAAGATCTAATAGCTCTATCTTGGCTGGTGGTTCGTATGCTCTTTATGGTTTGGATGTCAAAGCCACTATGTAAGATAGTGACTCAATTACTTCAGCCTCGTTACAGTTGTATGGACACTGAAGTTACTTGTGTCACCTGAATTGTGTGAATAAGACAACTGTCAGTGACTTGTTTCATGTCATTTAGAAGACTATTTATCATCAAAAGTTTTACCAAGGAGGTTGACATAAACCAAATAAGATTA
This sequence comes from Perizoma flavofasciatum, assembly GCA_958496245.1. Lineage (NCBI taxonomy): Eukaryota > Metazoa > Arthropoda > Insecta > Lepidoptera > Geometridae > Perizoma > Perizoma flavofasciatum. The sequence goes on from OY292431.1 coordinate 10,567,026, forward strand.
TTTATTAAAACATCCGCATTCAAAGTCGGTAAGTAAGTACTCAATTGAGACCAAAAATAAATGGGTATGGATATGACTATAATTTTGTTTGCAGAAGCCATTAGCAGAACAGGAAAAAGTCAGTTGCCAAAAGCGAATGCAAGCATGCGTGCGTTTATGGCGCGACATTTCCCGCGCGTTCTATATTCAAATTTTATTGCCGCAATTAAAAACTGAACAGAGTAGGCATACGTTTTTCTGCCATTTTATGTTTGGTTTGTAAAAGTAAGTTTTTTTCTTCAAGGAAACATTAGTTAAAGTTTTGACTCATATCTACAATGTAAACAGTTCATTAATACCTACGTTTTCTTAAATTCAGCGATTTTCGTATTATGTCATTTTCTAAATAAAAAAACAAATTGTAAGAAATACATGTCATTTTCCAGAGATGTTCAGAAATAGCAGCTCTTAAAAAATGTCTTATTTCACTTGTATTTTTCCAGTTGTAGAGTCATTATCTAAGTCTAATTTTAACACATTTTATGTATGTAAAAAATAGAAATCAGTTTAAAATACATTCTTTAAAAATACACACAACTTGATATTTAAAACTAAATAAACAAAATCGCAAAGTTATGTTGCAAAATTAAGCATCGTTTTTATCTTGAAGCCGTTTATAATAGCCGTTTACTTAAAGAAGGCGTTAAATGGCAACATTTTAACGGGCATGTTACGTTTATGGCGTGATAAAAATGTGAAATGTTGCTCTCAGATCTACCAGTTGAAATTATTTTTTGTATTAAAATTTATCAAAGAAATGCTAACTCTTTTTTACTTTATAGTGTTGTTTATTACGTTTCTGTCGATCGTTCGTTGTAGCATCTACAGTTTTTTTAACACTCACAAAAAGCTAAGACTCTACCGTAATAAAATTGGCATTAATCCTAATCATCATCAGTAGATAAGTATTTGTTTTGTTCTTTTTTTAATACGAATTGATAAAAAAATACATTAGTAATAAAAATCAGACCTGATTTTACGTTTCAATATCAAGTGGCCTGAGTGAAAAACTTCACATTTACCTAGTGGGGATGCACTCACGACGGAAATACGCCATTATCATACCCTCGATCACACATAAACACACACACCCTCACATATTCGGGGTTGTTCCCCACGAATTACCCTCGGGGGTAATTTTTACCCCATCATCGCCGTTGCCACCCACTCGACTCATCGAAATATTTGAATTACTTATAACCAATTTCGTAATTCGTATACGAACTTCGAACGTTTTATTCCAGTTTTGCGGTCGAACCGGCCAGCTTACGCGGTCTGCGTCATTATCGATTGTATTTTTTGAATTCCGAACAGTTTGCGATGTAATTTCAGCTGATAAGGATACATTTTTGTAGTTTCTACGAGTAAATGGATTTAGGACTATGTTAAGGGGTTGTTGTTTTGTGACGTTCAAATTGTGTTAAAGATCAGCAGTTATGTAACTGCTGAATAATTTGTAATTTAGGAGTTTTTAAAACTAACTGTCATAGAAATATAATTTTTTGATCACTCAAGCGAAACAAATAGATCTCGAGGATCTAGGTGCCTTCCGTAAATGAAAACCAAACGGAGATTTTAAATAAACCTACGCATCAATATGGCCGGTAGTATAACCACTCTTCGCGCCTACAAATCGATACTCGGTGAAATATAGTACCAGACCCATACGCACATACGTACGTACAGTATACCGCTAATTTGTTTTGACAATTCAAAACGAACGACCGCTTTTCCCGCCTACTAGTTGTGCGTTCCAAATCCAAAGGGGATTCGAAATCTAATTCTATAAACGTACCATTCGCACATTCGTATTTCGAACGACAAAGGGTCCAAATTCGTTTGACCGGTGCAAATTCAAAACAGACCTCATTGGGTTTTATTGTCAGAAGAGAACGATCGAATTTTCGTATATCTATTATGCCGGACCCCTTGTTGGGATTTTTTTGGCCTTTTGTAGTTCAAGCGAGCGTTTGAGAGTTATCCCCTAGCGCGTGCCGTGAGATATGAAATACAATTTATAATCTGATGCCTTATTCGTACTCCGAGCAAAATTCCACTTTTATATTTTCTCAAATCTGAAAATTACCTTTAGAGTTGAAAAACGCAAAAAAACATCTTGATTGTCAAACTAACTTTGGCTACAAATAAAATTGTGACCACGAGGTAGAGCTGGGTTTGATCTATATACACTCACACATGAGGTGACATGTCACGTGTATTTTATTTAAACTGAACGCCTCATTCGCACTGTTTCGGCACTTTTATCCACGCGCAAGAATCATTTAGCGCAAAGCATATTCATATAAGGCCTCCGGTCTAATACGTTACCGTCTCCGAGTTGTACTATGAAAATCTAGTAATTACAAAATACGTAACACCAGGGTCCCCGGGGCACAATGCACAAAGACATTCTATTGTGTAACGCAACAATGGCGTGAGTCACACATGACAGACAGAAAGACAATGCGACGGCCGGCCGAGCCGACTACACTCGCGAAGTGCCCGTATTAAGTATAATACATAACGGGTATTGAAGGCGTAAAATAAACTAGAACACTTCAAAATTATCTCTTTGTATTGCAAACGGTCAATTGCCTTACCAAATAACCTTCAGAACTGCAACAAAGATTACTGATTGAATAAAAAACTGAATAAAAACACTAGCCGCAAACGCTGGCAGAATGCAGCGTGAATGGAGCATGAAAAAAAAACAAATCAATCGCGTGCTTGAAAAGAGATCCCATCAATCAGACGCCAATGCAACGAAGAATGTTTTTGTTCGAAGTTCAAAATACCCGCGACCTTGCCACGGTCAACCTAAGACGGCTTATCCTAGCCGAATGTTACTTTTTGCGGCACTTTTTGTTCGCCAAATCTAAGTAGGTAGGTATATAATGAACGTGCAAATTTGCATAGTTAACGATGTAATGTTGCCAAAAATGATTAAAATACAATACAATGCTGGCAAAGGCCAACAAACTGAGAACACACAACCAACAATTTATGCACACATAAGAAAATTCACCTTTTCAAGGTCAGTCAGTGCATACACCCGAAGAGGATATTGCAGCAGTCTCATTACTCATCACAAACAATTTATAAAAGGCGCAAATGATGATGCATGTAAAGAGATATTTAACAGAACTAAGTTCATAAGTAAATATTTAAATATTATGTCTACCTAGTAACTACCTAGTGATCTAACATACTTAATAGTTTTTTTATTGCTCTTTAAAAAGTGTAAAAATGGCTCACGTTTTTGTGCTAATGATGAATTTGCTGTTTCTTGTAAGCAACGCCAGGCTTGACCTGCATGATCTAGAAGTAGAACCAACTCTTTGTCACGATAAAAGTGTCGCAAATCGATTAAGAGCGATGATTTTAAAACGATTATCGAAATCCGATACGATGGAGAAAACATAGCCGTGCGCGCTGAAATAAAAAAACAAAAAAATCGAATATGGAACGGGTGGTCGTTGCCGCAGAGCGTCCGTTTGAAACCGGTTCCGATAAAAAACAGAATTCGGCCCGAACAAGGAAAAATATTTATAAGTTTAAATATCAATTATTGTTTAACTATTAACAAGGTGGTTTGGAAAATTCCAAATAGATGTTTTTATCGGAAACACGCTAATGGGACTGTCGAAAGGTGCACAACAGATAAAATAGGTAATAGTAGGCACTTAAGAAATAATTACAGTTTATCAACCTGTATCTTAATGTGCTGATAAGTTTAAGTTAAGATTTGAACTGTTTAACTTTTACGTGACGCAGGTTTACCATTTTGAACGTAAGTTATAAATTGATTATTGCGCAGTAAAAAAATATCTGTGTTAATTTACCTAGAGTTAATCAATTAGAGTGACAGATTCCTATAGAAAAACATCCGCAAGGCACGATTCTCAAGTATATACCTAAGTTAGTGCAGACAGAATTTGGCAAGTTTCAGTTACTTTTTCTATGAAAAATGACAAACTTACAAAATGACTACTACACAAATTCGTTTAAAACCGTTACCTATCAGAGTTCAAATAATAAGTATACTTACTTACCTACTTTTAAATGTGAATATTTTGATACTCTTCAATCATAATTACTTATTTTTTACCCTTAAAAGTTAAGGCATGAAAAGGTTGCAAAAGCGTGTCTAAATAAATATTAAGGTTATTCTTGTCCGATTTGATACAACGCCCGTTTTGCCTCGTGCTTGGAGTTAATCAATTTTTTCCGAGTCATCGATCCGAATAAAATTTTAAAATTATAGGAAAAACAATCGTTTAGCGTCGCCACAGATTATTCACATGTCTACTATATCAAATCCGTTACTATTCGAATAAAACATTAATCTAGCATCCGGCTGCTCGATGCAAATGTAGTTTAGTCCTATTTTTCGTATTTTACTGATCAAACTTGGTATTATTTTATGTACACAATCTCAAGAATAATATTTAAAGTAAGTAGATACTTAATGTTTATGGCAGTTCAGAGATGCAATCTTTATAATTATATCCCAAAAACTATCAATCCGTAGATCAAACTTGGGACCTCCCTGTTTGTACCTGAGTAAACTTACCATTATGCTGCTTGGTCAAGTAAAATCAGTCAATACAAAAAACTGAACTAGACTACGTTTGTAGCTAGCTAGTTAATCTAGCTGTGGACTTGATTAGAACGTTTAGCAACGGTGAATTACTCAAATTAAAAAATGAGTTATGTTCGAATAATTTTAGCCGTTCCTTTGGCATTTAAAATTTGAAATTGGAACTTTATTGAAACTAAATGAGCGAAAATAATATTTAGAATGTTTCATTTTAAAAATGGTTGCCGTCGAACGAAAGTCTGGAGTTTGGGAGTCAAGAATATTTCTTTATTATTTTCAATGAAAACTCAAATATGCTTTTTTATAGCAGTGGGTTTTATTACCTAATAATCGGTAATCTTCACGCCACTTTCCCATTTAAACCGGCTTTCCCTTTTCAATTTTTTAACGTTATTTTTTGTGAATACCTACATGGGCCGAAAACTATATACAACCCAACCCATACCAAGATATACAAGGTTGTTGAGACGTGGTTGTCAACTCGTTGTAAACAAACTGAAATGGAGTTGTCGATTTCACAATATCATAAACAAAGTAGGCTCCCACGGTCTTTTAAAAAAAATGTTGTTTTTAAAATGAAAAAGAAGATTTTTTTTTCTGTACCGGTGTCTAGAGAGCAGGTGCTATGATGCGATGTTATGCCATATGTAGCCATAAAGTTATTTATTTTATTTATTTTTATCTTCAAAGCTTTCTCAGCTCCGTTTAGTTGAAACTTGAAATAACTTATTTCAGTTAAGGCTTTATCGAGTTATAACAAGAATAATGCTTTATTATTTAATTTTTAAAATGTTAAGTCAGGACAATAGGTGCTCGTATTGTCCTCGCTAATCTTCGTAACGATGAACTGATTCGGATAAACTTTGAAATTATAGCTGGATAACACATAGAAAAGTTTCTTTCTAATACACAAGCAAATCGTGGGACTGTAGCTAGTTTATTTCAAATTTACTTGAAAAGATACCTTTCCTGTTATGTGGCTAATGACCACATAACGGTAAAGTTTTCGGCTATTTTCTAATAGCAAATGCAGGGTAGAGTACCTACAGAGTGAACATGGGCAAATATTAATTATAAACCCAAAATTTAGTAATTCAGCCCATGCTAGTAAACAATTTATATGTTTTTACGGGTTCGCGTTTACCTTTTTTATTATTTTCTCGACGTTTCAATTTATCCCGTAATCCTGTTGCAACATAATTAAAACGTCGCTATAATTAAAAAAGAGGTTAACGCGATATAGACCCGTAAAAACTTACAATTATGCTAACTGAAGTTTGAAATATACTTTTTTGGAAGTTTTCCTGAAAAATATAAGTCAAATTTCCAAAGATTTATTTTTTAAAGTACACCCCCGGCCGCTTCAAAATCATATATAATCCTCTCCATCCAAAGGTTGTCTGGAAGAGATCGCTTTTAAGCGATAAGACCGCCCATTGTACTTTTATCATATGTGTTACTGTTTATTTCGTTTGTATCTTAAGGTGTACAATAAAGTATTTTCATTCATTCATTCATTCATTCATTCATTAATTTAATAAAAAAATATAATAGAATAAAAATATTTACTGGCTACGTATTGTGCTCCATCGTCCACAAATGCAGTGATAGCAGGTTTACCATTCACATGTTTCTTTGAAATACTTATCGTGATTGCACAGAAGGACTATGAGTTTAATCCAACAGTAAATAGCTCTCATTTCAGTTTGAACGCACAGTGAACGGATAATGAAATAGCTATATAAGTAATAGTATAATTTAAAACGTATCAAGGCTGTGATTGTCTTTGACAAAAACAAATGAAATGATCAATAATTGAGGCAAACTCGAAACAGCCATTTGTTTTGATGACTGAAACAATAAAATTGAGGCACTCAAATGTTTTGTTCGTGGGTTGGGCTTTAGAATACCTACCAAATGTTTATTAATAATAATTTGGGCTACCTCTTAGGTTTATTTAATAACTAAAACAAAACAAACACGCTCACTACTGAAATCCATGATGGAGATTTTCAGAGCCACACTCAACACGCAACTCTGTAAGGACCATAAATAGATAGTAGTCAGAGACACGTCTAAGCATTATAATTTTGTATTGGGTACATACTATACGAGTATGTACCTCTACACATAGTTGCTAATATATTCGGATGAAGCCTTCGTATAATTATAAAAGAACTTCACTTATAGGTAAGTTTGTTTAATTATTAATTATTTCCGCGTTAGATATAGTAGTTAGCACAGGTTGCGAATCAATCGCCACTTATTGGAACACTAACTGATGGCACATATTTCGTACTTGGGCATACCGATTACTTCACAATGTTCCTTCGTTCGTACATTTATTTCACCGATTCAAGCATGCTTGATACCAATAACTAATGAATTGTGAGAACAATTTTGTTTTTTTATAGATTTTTAGCTATATTTTTTTTTAGAAAATTTTATTTGCATTTATCTTTATAATTTGAACTTCTATTAAATTTAAGGCAAATAAATTTGGTAAGCAACTCCTCGTTTATCAATAATTCATTTATATTTTTAAATTCGTCACTTAAAAAATGGTAGATAGTCCGTAAAATACCAGATTTATCGAATACGAAATAAAAAGTCATAATTATGTTAACCCTTCTCGGGTCTACGTATGCTATCAAATCAACTTTTAATCCTATACCCAATAAATTTCAAAAAGTAAAATAAATAGGGAGGACCTATATCCGAGTGGAGCAGAAGAAAAATAGTAAAAAAAAGTAAAAGACGATACCTGCACTTAAACTCGAGCGGAGTGGTCCCGTCAGTCGAGAATCGAGATACGAACTAAAGTTGGGACACACTAGGCGTGCGCTTATGACATCGGAAACATACCTATTATAGGTACATTATAGTTTAATAGAATGCGGTCATATTTAAAGACTTTTGTAATTTTATAATTAGAGTTAACTTTTCCAATTCTCAATTGGATTGAAAACTGACATAAATAGATATAAACATACGCTAGAAATTTTTAATGAGAAACAGATACTGAGCATAAATGAATAATTACGTGTTTCAGGGTTTTTGGATTTTCATATTTTAAGGCGGGGAAATGGGGTGAAGTTTGTACGGGAGAATCGGTTTAAAAAAAACACGACTCCACGCGTGCAATGTCGCTGGCAATAGCTTGTAATATTAAATAAGTGTAGATAATGCATAACTCGATTTTTGTCAAAGTAGGAATATGACAGATGCATGCCTTTTACATGAATACACATTTTTCTCTCGCTCGATGTGCCCCCATCCCTACACCACACGTATCTTAACGTTTTCAAAGGATCGTATTATTTACATTTTTTACTTAAAAAGTGGTACAAAAAAAGGGTAAAGAATAAATTTCGAGCGCTCACCAAATGTCTCTGAACGCCAACAGGTTGGTAGTGTTTAGTTTTTTCTCCACAAATTTCCGACGTAAATCTGAAATGAAAGAAGGATTGATGTTAGGAATTGTTTCGATAGGGATAAGTGTTTTCTAGTTTCGGCCATGCACAGGGTAGTGACATTATTGTTAAATGTAGGATACTGTAGGACACTTAGTAAGAAAGAATACGAAATGATTTTTTATTTAAAAAAAAAACCGAAATCAAAAACCGAATCTCGTTTTTTGGTAAAAAAAATAACAAAAAAAGAGATTTCGGTTTTTTATATGACTCAGCAAATATATATCCATATTTTGATAACACTATTTTCCTAGTTTATATGAAATATAAAGGTGCTAATCTCTTTGGTCTCGTCATGATTGTGAATTTATAAGTGAAATATTTATTTTAGTAGTTTCGTAGAACACACAGTGCTTCGTTTGCCCACGCTTTAGAAGAACCGCCAGAAAAACAGACATCAGCGTTAGATAAGTGCGATGCTCGGTGGTAAACTTGATATTTGATGATAACAATAATTAGAAAAATATCACGTAGGTATTCATTCAAGGTTTGCTGGAAGAAAACTCTTTTTAGGGTTAACCTCGCTTTTGTACATGTCATTTAATTCTGCCTTTTTAAGTGTTTATTTGTGTGTACAATAAAGAATATAAAAATAACAGAATATAAGTTATTCACTAAAACTCAACATTCAGCAGTGACGGATTAAGAAATAATTTATACGAAATTCAAAAAAGTGTCAAACACTAATTTTGTTTTGTACGAACTAATGGCAATCTCTGAGATAGGCACGACCAATCTTAAACAACTTCTACATACAATTGCAATTATCGTGGTTCGGTATCATTTTAGGATATTATTACGGCTATAATACGCGTGTGGTCCCGAATCACTAACGTGGTCGCGTGGTCGCGTGGTCGCGGACGGTGCTCGTGAGGAAGGACCTTTAAACGGTCACGGAAACGTCAGCAGGAGAATAGTAAAGAACATGGTAAAGTCTTTATACTTCACACTTATTATGTGTCACTTATACACAATATATACCGACTAAAAAAATCATTAGTCCGTCGAGTAGGGCGAGATCATACCTACTACCTATAACCGAAATGGTAGTTTTTTATATTCGTTATAAATCTACTTGCAAAACGCAGGTCTGTGCTAAAGATAATGTTTGGAAGTGCCTTTGACTGCCCCCTCATTAGTATCCTCATAGATCAAGTCAAGAGTACAACACAGAGCTTGTATGGAGAATGTGATGAAGTTCGCTTCATGAAGAGGTATACTAGGGTCATAACAAGTGGAATTCCGTGGTCTCTGCCTACCCCCCGAGAGTAGGTACCTTCATATATTGTTGTTTGCTAAATAAAAAACTTATCAAAATCAAATCATAAAATCAAAATTATTTGGGTCAAAAACAAAATACAAATACTTGAAATAACGCTAATATGCGCAGAAGTTTGAAGATTGTGTCGCTAATATTTTTTTCTTAAGTTTTGTTAATAATCAGTACTATCTATGAACAGCTTTCTTGCTAAACAGTCGCAAAACGTAGTTATGTGCCACATGTAACGTTAGGACGTGCCACTGACTACCTTGTATCCTCAAAAATCTACTCGCGAGTATGTCAAAGTCAAAGTCAAACTTCATTTATTCATTAAAATCACAAGGATCACTTTGAAACATCGGTTTTAACTACTGTTATACATGTCTGGATGTCAATGTGTAGGTAGCGTATTTGATTGGTTTGTCGTTTTTTCATTTATAAAATGTTTATAAATCGATCTAAAAACCAAGACACCTCCGTACGTTTTTTCACCATTCGGACCTAAACTCTACTCTTGGATGCCGAATGCAAAAAAAAATCGACTAAGAGCCGATAATCGAGAGAAATGTTAAACATTTCATACGAAACTGTACATTTTGACCCGAGGTATACGTTGTGAAAAACGTAACAAAGTAACGATGCCGACACAGATACGGTCATGCACGTTCCCCATTTAACTGGCTTTATCGTGTATCATGAAAAAAACAAAAAAAAACAACGAAAGAAACCGACCTCAGAAAGCCGGCGTGCGATGAAAGTAAACCATTAAGTCGTTTTAGGGTTAAAATTACAAACAATTACAATTTTTCTGAAGAAAAAACTGTTATTGCAAGTTGTAATTTTTAAATGTTATTACATGTAAGAATGCAGATATGTACGACATATTTTGTAAGTAAATGTAACATAACATTAATGTCTTTATTTTATTCTATAATTTCTTTTTGTCATAGGTTAGTTTATTTAGCCGGAAGGTGATATTTGGCTTCGTTAGCATAGTTTGTAAGTACAGTCTCGGCAGTAAATTTGTGAACCGTCCTAGTATAAAAAATTACGCTGAAGTAGATTGACGTAAAAATAATAAATACATTATTTCATAATTTAATAAGCTTTCATTACTTTTTTCTATGTTACCTTACTTCGATAACATTAATTATTTTGACATAAACAATGATTTTAATGCAATATTCTTAAAAAAACTCAAATGTTTTAATGCAAATGAAATACCTATTAAATACTGGAAACCTTTTTTGTAAAAATATTTTCATCACGAGTTCGCTTTTTAAATGGAAATTCAAGATGGCGACTGGATAGCGGGGGAGCGATTAGCTGACCAGGCCACGCCTGCATCAGCGATACCGAGGGTTGCCCGGTGTGGCGTGACTATTACGCCGTTCTCATTACTTTTGAAAATACTTAAGTTAAGGCTTAAGTACTCCGCACTGCCACTTAAAACGGGTTAAGTTTTAACAACTTTTTTAAGTGAAAAAACGTTTCTTGAATTTAAGTGTTCAATTCTAAAGTCATTATCCGTAGTATCAAATAATTCAGGCCACCTATATCTACCGACTAGCGGGGCGATCACACTAATTTCTCATGGCTGGTATCATCGGATGGGATGAATCGTATCACGCTAATTTGTAAGCTGGATGAGCCATAGATGGACAAATCGAATGAACAAAATTGGTTTCATATTGGACGTTCCGTTTTTTGGATGGATGTGATATTAAAATAAGGAACTAGTGTGTGATAGCCATGAGTTAATGTGATCGCCCCGCAGGAATCTTTCAGATGTCATCGATCCGTCAGGACACTTGATTTTTTACAGTTAATTAACTAAATTGACTCGTAGTAGGTATAATGGGCCACCATCATTGCGCTAGGGATTGAATCATCACTCAAATACACTTCCATAATCCACGATAAGGCTTCGTCAAAATCAATCGAAAGTCGAAAAATATTTCAATAAAAGTTTAGCTTCGGTACCTACTCTTAATTCGTGTAGCTTGTTTTAAGTTCAAAAAAGAAACATAATAGTATCCTACACACCGTAACATCGTCTTAATTAAACAATTTCATAATTTTATCATTTTTGACTAAATTTTTCTTGAAGAAAGCTGTCGTTTAGTTTTGCATAGTTAGACAGATAGATCAAAATCTTTAGGAACTGCACGATTAAAAAGTATAGCATTCCCTTCCAGCTTGCTTTACTCTAACTTGTTTGATGACACATCAGAAATTTATGACAATTAACCTCTCTCCCTCCACTTCTGTGACGGCACGTCCAGTTAGGACACCCTGTATAATACAGTGCGATGACAGGTGATAAATAAAATTAAACCAGTTTATTCCGCATTCAAGGGGTGTTATTGGGCCGTAATTAAAATGGCAACACTTGAGCTTCATTTGCATTATTGAATCACATTAAAAAGTTGTAAAAACACCATGTTAGCTTAAATCGCTGATTTCAAATTAAAATAAGCCTAGGCTTTGATGGGTTCTGTACCAGCTAAAGGCACCGTTCGTCTGTCTGTCCGTCATATTTCATCATTTTAATGGTAAAAGGTTGGTACCTATAGTTACTTATACGACCTAGGTGGCGTGGTGGGCGCGAAACTGGCTATGATAAAAGAGGTACGGGTTCGATTCCCGCTGCGAGACAAAGATTTGTATGTTCTACAGATGTATAAGTATATAAGTAGTATATCAGTCATGTAGTTTCAATAACAAGCTCTGCTTACTTTGGGGCTAGATGATGCCGTGAGAAAATGTCCTGCATTATTTATGTATTTATTTAAGTATATTTGTTCCTGATACCCACGATACGGGGAATCATAGTGTAGAGTCAGGTTTATGTATAAGTCTGCTGGGTTTTCAAATATTTTTTATTAAATACAAACAAATGAAATACCAGTCAATATACCCCACCCCTGCCCCTCAAGCCGGCCCCTCGAGGGCGCTCACCCTCGTATGACATTCCACTTCTGTGCTAGCACACATATGGAAAGAAAACTATAACAAAACGTTCACCAAATTGGTAAATGTTCCTTAGTTAATAAAACTTTATTAACACACATACAATACTCAAATAAATTTTAAATGTTTAATTTTAAAATAAACGAAATAAACGCACATTGAAGATCCCAATCGACAATTAATTTAATAATGACTTCAACTTTAATTAAAACCTTGCTGTAATTGAGAACGAGATATTTTAATTCATACAAATTAAAACCGGCCTGGCCGAGATTCATTAATACATACTTATTAGTTGAAAACGCGGCTAAGTACAACTTTTTTACTTTTCTTAAATTGGAGCTAGTTAATCTAGTTCTGACATAGTTTTCTTTACACCGTACCTACTTAACCAAATACACACCCTATATAATTTAACAAATAAAAATGTAATAAATCACAACTATAAGTGCATACTTCTTTGTTTTTTATATTAGATTAATTTTAGAAACTTAATAAAGTCAAAGTCAAAGTCAAAATTCATTTATTCAATAAAATCACAAGGACCACTTTGAAACGTCGGTTTTTATCTAGGTGCCTGTTCCTCCGCGACCAAGCCAGGAAAGAAAGGCAAGAAAACAAGGCTGGTTATTCTTTTTAATGATCCTTTTACAAAACAATAGGTTCGAGTTGGAGCATTTTCAATCCCAAGAGTTTTTGTCATCTAAATAATCAGATATTTTATAGTATGCCTTTTTATAAAGCTTTTGTTTAATTACGTTTTTAAATTTGTTAATTGATAATTTTTGTATATCTCTTGGGAGTTTGTTATAAAAGCGTACACCGTGCCCTTTAAACGATTTACCAACTTTATGGATTCTACAAGTGGCAACAGCGAGTTTATCTTTATTTCTAGTATTAACATTGTGATTATCGCTTTTTTTCTCTCTTAATACTTACTAAAAACACCATTTGAGATGAGATCTCTATATAAATTAAAGTATGAAACATAAAAAAATTAAAATAAGTTTTTTGTACATAGTCCTGACTCTAGATTATATCCTGTGTCGCGGGTAACAGGAACTATGAGCACCATAGTACCACAACAGACCCAGAAAAAATATCTACAGAATTAAATAAGTTAAATAGGCTTGCAAAACGCGCATATGCTAAATGCGATGTTAGGATGTGCCTCTGACTAGATCTACCAACTAAGTATATCACAGGATATCATGGCCCCACACTAAACTTCCCTTAGTGTGTTTCCGCAGTGGGAATCGAACCCGCACCTCTTATTATTTATTTAATCAGAACGGGACAGACTCAATACACTAATTATTAAATAGGTGTTCACATAACACAGAGATAAAATAATATGATAAATTGAAAAAAGAAAAAAATAAATAAAAAGCATCTTGACAAAATACAAAATTTAATTACAACTCATTAATTAATTACTCTTGCGAATCAGCCGGCTACTCGCCCGCTGCACCACCAAAATGATATAATAGATAGAATATAAAACAAAATGATATAATAGATAGAATATAAAATTCCTATTGCACACCAAATAACACATCAGCTTAGTTCAGTACTACAAATTTTGACAATGTTGTGTCGGGCGGTTTTATCGATAAATAGCGATCTCTATCAGGCCAACTTTATATGGAACGAACTAAAATCATATAAACTGGCGTAAGTGTTTTCAAACAGAATCCGTATTCAACAAAAAATTACCATTCAAATATAATATATACATATAATCTTAGGGCTTGCAACCTGACACGTGGAATACTAACGTAATGTGCCAAATGTAATGTTCGGACGTGCCTTTGACCATCCCTTACTTGATATTCTTAAAGATCTACGTTCTGCATACGTAACTGAGTCTATCAGTGGAAATAAAGTGAGCTTGTTTATTTTTTACTAGCCTCTGCCCGCGGCTTTCCCGCATGGTACCCGGATAAAAAGTAACCTATGTGTTATTCTGATGTATAAGCTATATTACTGTAAAGTTTCATTACAATCCGTTCAGTAGTTTTTACGTGAAAGAGTAACAAACATCCATCATCACAAACTTTCGCATTTATAATAGTAGAAGGATTTTGTTATAAACACACGTCTCTTCATCTCTAGTCTCGTTCAGATTTATCATTCTCATTCACTATTGGAAGGAGGAACGATAAACTTGAAACCACTTTTGAAAAGTAGAAAATCTTTAAAAAAAAAAAAAAAGAAAACTCCCTCATATTTTATCTGATTGATCTAATCTACACTTTATTACATCCCCTTGAGGCAAAGATCGCTTTTGGTCGGTGGTCCTTTAATTACCATCCATAAAGTTTTATTGAGGAAGCAACCAAATTAAGCGACATGACAGACAAAACCAGCGATATTATTTTTTTTATTATTGAAGTAAGAAAACATGTGTAGTCTTCTTTTATGGCTCTAATGAGGTCGCAATGAGGCTCAGTGAATTGTTTGAATTAATTTCTGTCTGATTCGGAGGAATTGGTGTCAATGCACTTTTGATGGCTCCGACTGGCAAGTTAATTAATTATTTGCAGCTTGTGTATGTATTTACTTATTAAGCAGGCAGATAGTCGTCACCACTTCAAATAATAGAACTAATATTATATTATTATTACTCATTATTTATTTTATTTTTGTAGACATGTATTAAATTTTGTAATAATTATTTGTTTGCAATTTATCCTGTAAATAGTGTATGTATTTGCATCTAATACCGTTCTAATTAAAATAAAATAAATAAAAATATATTGATTAGTTTGGTAGTAACTTTAATATTACATATTATTTGTATGTTTTCCGACAATTTTTATTTGTTAAGTAAGTATTACTGCGAAAAAAACTTATTTAAGATCTTTAGTTTGATTTAAGATTGTTATAGCAAGATATCCTATATAGGTTACTTAAGTACTTAGATACAAAAAAAGATTATTAATTATCTGCTTCACCTTTCAATACTCATTTAAAGAACATAAAAAATGACAAATATAGAAATGAATTATGATAATATCCAAGAGAATCAACAATTAGTAAATTATTTTAGTTATTTGTTTGCACCTTTTATATCACACGCTTGTTTTATTTATTAAAATCTAGTTAATTACATTACTTTTGGAAAACCCAAACTGCAGATAAAATTAATTATACAACAGTCAGGTGACAACTTGTTTTTTTTTACACAACATCATCTAGCCCCAAACTAAGCAGAGCTTGTATTATGGGAGCTACATGACTAGACTATACTAAATTATACTTAACATAGAAAAAACCCAGACCCGAGACAAATATTTGCAGATCATACAAACATTTTTACCGCGGCGGAAATCGAAACCGCAATCTACCGCGTCACAGGCGGGCTTTCGCCCACTGAGCCATATAGGTTGTTGTTATTATTGTTATGGTTTTAATAAATGTCTTCCGCATTGTAGTGAAATGTCTTAATTATAATCAAAAGTAACTAAAACACAGTTAGCGTGATAAAAGTTGTCTGCCTCTATCCTTTCTTATGTGTTAGAAAAGGACAGGGAAAGAGTTATCACAAATATTTTAATATTTCATTTTTTTATAAAGGCGTTTTGTTTTAACGTTTTCAAAACGCTAGAAGCGGCTTTAAAAAGTTAAAACGGATTAAAACCAAACTGAAAAATGGATCAAAATTAACAAAAAACTGCATCGCTAAAATTTTAATTTAACCGAGCGACGTGTGGTTTAAATTTAACAAGAATTAATTTAAAAAAAGTAAAAGGCTATGAAAAATTTAGTATTCAAAACTAAAAATTTGTGTAAAATATTCGTTTCACACTGAAGACGGTTCGTTAACACAATAATTGCGAGTCGTAATCGTAAATAATTTATGGCTGTCGTTAAGCTAGGCGTTTCTTCACATAAGTATTTGTTAAACTTATACCGCTTAACTGCTTCGCACATTATGTCACATAAATGACTAAATTTTATAATTTAATGTATCATTTTAAGCTCTTAGTAACATGCTTTTTGTGTGTGGTGTTTTCATGTGTTTCTGATTAAATTAATGACGTAATACTGCTTAAAACCAAAAAACAAACACGCTCACGACTGTATTTCCCATGATGGACCTCCTTAGATACATACTCAGCGCGTAAATCTTTGAAGATACTTATTCCACGTAACAGGTTGCAAGCCCATATAGACTCATAGCCCATAGATACACGCATTAAATAATTAAATGCATGTACTAGTTTATTAATGTTTTAGAGCTTGAGATTAATTTTATTAAAAATCTATTGCTTGCTTAATTTTGTATCGAAATGAAATGTGCTGAAAATAAAAATAATCAACGCCATCTCTTGGCTTAGTCATATTGTGCTTACCTTATTCAATTTGAATAATTAAACTCTATGTCAAGTGTACATACTTTTTCCACGTAACAGGTTAGAAGCAAATAGATACTTGAAATAATTAAATGCGTGTATTTGATTATTAATGTTTTAGAGCTTGAGATTATTTTTATTGAAAATCTATCTGCCTGCTGAATTATGTAGCGAAAAAAATGTGCTGAAAATAAAAATAACCAACGCCATCTCTTAGCTTAGTCATATTGTGATTACCTTATCCAATTTAAATAATTAAACTCTATGTCAAGTGTACATACATAAATTAAATTACTTTTGTAATTTTTTTAAACACACAATTTCTAATATTCAATTCAATGAACTTCCATAACATTAAACGTGCTCTATAATCTAAGCCAAGTATTTCAGTGATGGAACTTCAACACGTGTAAGAAACACTCTACCTTTGAATCAAATTAAATACTGTTTTACATAAGAATAGTAGAACAGCTGTATGACCATCTGTGTAGCGCTTGCTTGTATGTTTCACCAGCACACATGAACCAAGTTTGTAAATCGAACGTTATTTTAAATTAAAAAAATCTTTCATTCTTTAAAGCGAATCAAATTCTGTGTAGTTCTTGTTTGCTGCCAGCATACAGGAACCTAGTTTGTAAATAGAACGTATTTTTAATTTAGAAAATCTTTCATTCTTTAAAGCGAATTAAATTCTGTGTAGGTCTTGTTTGCTGCCAGCACACACGAACCAAGTTAGGAAATCGAACGATATTTTGAATTTCGTTTTTTTTTCCATTTTTTAAAGCGAATTTTATTTTGTATCTTGTGTGCTAGCACAGGTACCAAGTATTTACCTATTCCAAAGTTTTTTAAAATTTATATTGGCCTAGTGGATTCTCATCCAATGGATTTAAAAAATAATAATATGTTAAACGAGAAGAAGAGAAAATACATCGAAGAAGAGAAAATACATCGTGAGAAAACCGGCATGCCCTCGAATCAAATGTTTTGAGTCATGTGCGATGGCGATAGGCTTGCAAACGGGTACGTGGAATGCTAACATCTCGTAAAATGCGGGCATGTACCAACATGTTATGTTTGAGCGTGCCTGTGACTAACCCCTAATTGGTATCCTCACATATCTACGCACCGGGTATGTACCTGAGGATGTCCATCATGGGTTTACAATCATATGCAAAGTAAGCTACGCCCAATTAGGAAAAAATTCTATACTTTTAAAGTTCATTTTTAATCTAGTCCTACATTTCAGGGTTTAAATATATTTCACCCATTCCATATTTATAACCGACGAGGGAACATTCTCAGATCGAACCACAGATCATTAGACACGTTTCACTAAACGATAATCCAAAAATTTACGAGCAGCCAACCGTCTTAGACTGCGACCGTGAAAACATTAGAATATAAAATAAAACACAATATTCTCACATAAATTACTATCAATGCATGCACACGTATGGGAAGTAAGCTAAACAAAAGGCTAAATCTTAATAAATGATCGAATTCAAATAGGGTCGCAAGATATTTGGAAGCTCAACCCTTTGTCAGCGACACCTGGTCTATGTGACCGAAGTCAAAAAATTTCTTTATCGCATTAGCATAATATTTATAATAATCACAATGGGATGCGTATACAAAGTAGCTTAGATTCTGTAGTTGATTTTAATGTACGGTAGCTATTGTCAGCAAGATAGGAATGGGACAATGGTTCTTTATGATGGTGGTTTGTAAGACGCTCTATGAATAGACTCAAGTATTTTAGCTAACGAGGTGGTTCAAACTAGTTTGAAACTATGTCGGAAAAGAACGATGTTTTAAAAATTCCATGAATTTATTAACAAGATTAATAACGTGTTAGGCTAGATTCCTAAATATTTATTTTGAGATTTAAATATAAAAGTGCGTGTTCTGATGAATTATTATTGGTTATTCTAAAATGTTTATTTCAAACGTTCGATCTTAATTATGAGCTAGATGGCTACCTCTGATGTCTGATTTAGGCTGCTTGATAGACTTTGATTATAGTCCAGATGATAGTTCAACGTGCCCTCTGAAACACTCTGTGTTCTGATAAAAACTCAACCGAAGTGATGACATGTTTGTGAGCTGTTTTTTAAAGAAAGAATAAGCAAGCTTTGCTTCAATCGCTGTGTTGCCATTGCATCGCATTTATATTATCATAAAAATAAAGTTAAGAGCCATTAAAACTGAAAGTAATACCACACAAACATCAAAGGCAAACTATCGGTTGCATCGACCGTTCGACCCAATTTTAAGACGACAAAAAATCCTATAACCCCACAAATAGATAGTAGGCTTTTGTCTAGAAACCGTCAAATGATACGCATTAAGGGTTTTTTGCCGCGTTATGAATACATTTAATGCAGGAAGGATGTGAAAGTTCGGGTACCAAGACACCGTATGTCGGGCAAGGGTTAGCGGCTGAACAAAGAGATAGGTGGATAATGGGTGAAACATTTTATTATGGAATGAATTATTGCTGAGGTCTGCTCTATAAAGTTTGTCTTTATATTATTTTTTTTGATTTGGTCGAGGAAGCGATGTTATTCCCGAAATTAATGACTATAGATGCATCATGTGTATTTCCATAACCTCCCGTTGCGTTTTGTAATTTTTATCATAATTTAACAATGCCCAATATATCAATTTCATTCCGTTTTTTTAAACAAGATAATCAAATGTAACTAAGTACAGAAATAGCATAGCTAGATGTAACATTTCACAATGACATAAGGCTACTTGACATTGAGTATTATTCTAGAGAAATTTATCTGATAGTAAACTTCTTATCATATTCTTATCAAAGCCGATACAACACAATTTCGCGATCAATCAAGCTTATCCATACTTTCTTTTTGATAAACATGTTACATAACTCTTTTTGACATTGCATTTATTGCTGAATAACAAATACGTCCAACTATATCCTTGTAGATATCAGATATATCAGTCGGTACGTAAATAAGTGAGTAAATTTTGGGGAACCGCTATCATTATCGGTTGTGTACCGTTGCTTTATAGTATATGCATAAATTGTGACTAAGATTTTAAAAAAAATATTTTTTTTTCACACATATATAAAGTAATAAAGTAAGATAATTTGTTTTCTTGGTAATAACCTTTGAGGTAGATAAGAATTAACAATAAAGAGACATAATTAAACTTAGTGTAAAATATTGCGATAACCTGCACGATGATTTCATGTTTCTTATTGCCTTGACCTATCCATGATTGCAAAATAATCTTATGAACTTTATTATTTCGATTGACATTAGGTGTAGAGGTTTATTTAAATATCTCCTTTTTTTAACAACTTTTTGTGAATTTTAATGTTTGCCATGATTTCCGATGTCTTAAACCATATATCCACCAAGATTTAAGTTCCTCTCGTGATCGTGACGCATGTAACTGTGCCATAACAACGGGAATAAAACTTCCCGTTGTCCCCCGATGGGGTGACGATCGGGGGGGGGGGGGGGGCAACGGGAATAACCCGAAATGAACTCACAAATCACGGTAACTTTGTCTTATGAAAATAAAGTTCCGTATAATTTTGATTGGCCTACAAAAAGATTTTTGTCAAACATGTTTTTTTCTAAATTTAGATTTGAGTACTGATGTGCAAAAATAAGAGTTATTTTTGTTGTGAACATACCTCGTTATGCAACATCAGTCCTTGTTTTGCAATACATAGTGCCTAGATGGAAATACCTGCAACAAAAACACGCAATTAATTAAGTAAACCTTACTAAATGCTACGTTATTCCAAAATTGCTTCTATTTATCAACAAGGTGGTTGTATAAAACGCCAACATGCCAGCGTCCAATTAAATAAAACAAAAACGAAATCCGCGCACGACAGATGATTTATTAAAATTTTTATCGCGCAAAGGTGTCAACAAATCTTACTTAACCATCCATCTTTGTCTAACTCGACTTATCGCTCCGGCGATATCAATGTGTCGACGAGGCCCATACATATTTATTTATGCGCAAAATTTGCATCGACTTTTCAAGGGTTAAACCATACCCTGTTAAAAGCTTGTTTCCATGCGTTGCATGCGTATACAGAAGTAGAAAAATGTCTCTTTTTTAGGAATGCTATGTCAAATTTGTTTTTCGATCACTCCTCCCAGATTTTGGGCTATGTGACGTACAAGATCGAAAAACCTTGAACTGGGTATAACCTAATATGCGAAAACGTGAAAGTTAGTGAGGATGGATGTGTGTTACTCTTTCACGCTTATACATCAGTTTATACATCAGAATAACACATAGGGTACTTTTTATCCGGGTACAACGCGGGCGAAGATGTGGACAGAAGAAGGGAATATAAAATAATATGAAAATAAACTACAATTTTACGAGAAATGAGAGGTTTATCATTAGTACTGACAGGTAAGTCATAATGACGGTCAAATTATGTGGCTTTTTTTCCATGAGATAATAAGCTCTGACATAGGTAAATAAAACGATAAAAATCTATAAATTGCATAAAGTAACGTTTCAATTTCTTTTTCTGAACTCCATCGTGTATTTCTGCTTTTTGACATTTACCGAGATTATAACGACATGGAGTAACTCAATCTAGCTCCTTGAACTAACGCAACATTGTATCCTTAAAATAAAATTAACAAAAGTATCACGTTGCCACTTGACTTCGTAGAAAGGACCGCATTGTGGCTGGCATAGCCGGTAAATCGATATCGACTACACCTATTAACTTCATCCTTTACGAAAAACATGACAAAAACCGAGCATTAATTTGAAAAAAAAATGTAAAGAAACAAGGGACGGCAGTCGCAAAAAAAAATCAAAGACGCAATCCGATTGGAACAAAATTGAGTCACAATAAAAGTGTTCGATTTTTGAATGGATACACTCAAAGTGATTGTACTCTATTGTTGAGGTGGGCTATAGATGGTTCATGCATTGTGCCGAGACAGTAATGAATTGCTTGTTACTTTATAATGTGTCAAACATGTTTTGACAGCGATCCACAAAGTATTTTTTCCTACAACACTATGTTACTTTACTGACATCTAAATATTTTTTTAAGTACAATAATAATGTGGCTACAGTAAGTGCCTACTTAAGTAATAAGTAGCTGTTTGTCTTGCTCTTTAATTTTACAAGACTAATCTATTTTCAATGTATTTAAGGCGATATTGGTTCTTATAGTTTTACAATGAGATCTAGTAAGTATGTCATCATCAGCCTATATTAGTCCACTGCTGGACATATGCCTCCCCTAATGAGCGCCATAGCGCCCTGTCATCAGCTTGCCGCAAGACAACAACGCTACAAGTATGTAGGTATAAATGTATTTTTTTTATACTGAAGATTTTCAGAAATTTTAATTTTAGTAATAATTACGCAGGTAGCCCATAATTTAGGCCATTGATTACGATAAAGATAATAATGTTTATCGATGTCTTATTTTTCTATAACTATTATCTCCTTTTTTTTTCAATAAAAAAGTCTTTTTTTTTTAATAAATTTTTTTTTTTTCATAGACAATAAGTTTATTATGCCAAAGCATAATAAACTTATTGAAGAGAGCAAGAAGGAAAGAGACAAGAAAAAGGTAAAAAAAATAGATAAAAAAGCTAGAAGTCATTTGTCACGATCGTCTTCTTCTTATGAAATATATGATTTAAAGTAATACAATTTTTTGGATTAAAAACTATTTGGACACACTATACACTCGACTTCAAATGCTTTTATTTAATTTCAGTCAAAGGTGTCAAACTTTTTGACAGGAAACCTTTGTAGGTTTGAAAAAAAATTGACGACCGAAGTAAGTACATGAAACTTTTTCAATTTATGTTCACAGATAAATAGGAGTTTAGACCAACAAATGATAGTTGTTTTTTTTTTGTAAGCTTAGCAAAGCTTACAAAAAAAAAACAACTGCTGAGAAAAAGTAATTTTCAAATTAGGTATTTTATTATCCCTCAGATTTATTTATTCTATTATAATTCATAAACAGTTCCATATATTTATAAAACATATTTTCGACTGACGCCAACAATTATCGTATAACTCGTTAAATTAACTATTCTTATGGCCAGTTGATTGAAATAAACTGGTTGCTAGGATTTGCCCATTGATTTCCGATTAATTAGTTACCAATAAATTGGAGCCATTTGTAAATTGTCTAATATACAACAGTCCAACTGCCCCCGTGATCGGAGAACACATCTTTTTTTTTACATAATTATGTTGGGAATCGTCAACTCTGTAACACACAGAAAACCTCTGAACTTTGATAACCAAACTCAATTAGTTTACAATACAAAGTTTTTCAACACTAACATTTGTATTTCGAAGATATATTTTGTCTTTTTAATTTTGTACCAATGGCATAAAAAGTAAAAACAACCGTAGAAACGTAACTACTGCTTTATTATCCTCTAAAATCAAGTTACAATACTGCTTTTTCGAGTACACGGCAGGCAATGTGGTGCATCATGAAGGCGTGCGTCAGTAACTGACTAAACAACTGTTGTTTTTTGTATGGTCAGGAGTTTCACTTCTATTCGATGTTCCATTCTATAGGTAACCATGTTTCGGCTGAGTCATTCGTGGTCAGAGCTGAGAATAGAACGTAATGACACGAGCTTGAATGACACTTCAGAACACTAGATTTGTAATTGTATTTTATATTTTGCTCAATTCGTATGAAATACATACATGATAGGCAGGCAGACATTGCTAGCATTTTCAGTAGGTGTAAAATCGTTTTTTTTATAGGTATGCGACGTAAGGACGTATGATTATGACGTAGGCGTTTGGTTATGAGGTTATTTGTTTGTACCCATTTATCTACCGATGCTCAGATTTCTCAGTCAATTCAGTTATAGCCAGGTTTTAAACATCTATTATGTGGTTAGATTGATTTTAACACCATACGTCACTAGGTTACTATAAGCAACCTAGGTACTATAAGTGATAGAATACATGTTGGGTATATTTTTTTTTTGTGAATATTAACTTGTCTATGGTACCTAATGAACTACAATTAGTATAATATTATAATATATATGCATGCCCCTAGATTGCTCCTATCGTTGAATAATTGATGATTTTTTTTGAATTCATACAAATCGATTGCAAACATACCGCATCCTATTCTGGCCGTTTTGGAGGTAACATGCAAATAAAAAGAAACCTCAGAGACAAATCATAGGGCTCCTATCACCTAAAAACAATACGATCTTCTATAAAATGCTATGTTTGCGAATGTACCAAAAACTAATGTATGAGTTCTGCTATGTTATCAATAAAATGTTATCAGTTCTTATCAGTCAAAACAAACTGTCAAATTTAATCTGTCAATGTCACTTACAGCGACCTTGAAAGGATTCAAGTCTTATCAAAAATAAATGAATAAAATAATTAAAAATGTTACAAATAGCCACGAATTATAACTTTTGGAATTGTCATGGGTATGAACACATTGTATACTAAAAATGGGAAATTCAGTTCTATCCATGTTCATGGTACATGTAACTGAAATATTTAAACTCACAAATATTTGTGGGTATAATTTGAGTTTAAATTATACCCACAAATTCACTAAGAACATGACTGCTTACGGTTGCTCATTAGCAAACTTTTGTTAAAAAGTATCATGATTATGATAGGTGGTAAGGTACTTAAACCACAGTATAGGTTAGGTCTTATCCACAAAGTAGTTCAAAGTCTATGATATGGAAAAGCTGACATCTGTCACGTGAAAAGAAGTAAGAATAATCTAGTGATAACAAAACGACAGAAATCTAGCGTCTTTATAAAACCACAGTTCTAAAAGTTATATCAAATTTTTGTCAGACCACGGTTTTGAAGAACTATAAAATGACACCTGCCTGGGGTATATATTACAGTAAACCCATGATCACGGCTGTTTCAACGCAGTTTAAACGTTGGGTAAATAATAAAAAAATGTAAACGCGATATATACACCTAAAAAACTTATAATTATGAAAGAAATCTTGTATAGAGTAAGATTGCAGCTCCTTTAATTAAATATTTTCGTTTCGATCTGTAGCAACTAGTGGCAAGTATCATTTTATAGTTCTTTAAAACCTGTGTCTGTTAAAAATTTGTCATAACTTTAAGAACTGTGGCTTCATATCTATTTACATAAGTAGATAGATAAATAGATACTACATTAATTCAAATGTTTTCATGTTCTGCACCCATAGTTCCAGATAACCACGATACAGGAAATCCTAAAGCGGGGTGGACTATGTATGACCGTTGGATGTGTATGATTATGTTTAAGTGATATTACTTACAACTAAACGTTGAAATTATATCTATAGAAATGTACCTACTGTCTTTCTTCAGGTTCATTATACTATGGTAGATGGTACATCCATACCATTAGCAATATTAGTGATCGCGTATTGATATTGTGTGGTCATTTATCGCCATTTATTGCGATTTCTGCGTAACGCAGTAGATAATTTATAATTTTTATTATAACACACTTAGGTATTATTTATGTATTAATATACACAAACATTATAGTATTAAAATTAAAGTGCTAAGAAGTTTGAAGAAAAACATCGTGAAAGGAGCATGCCCTAGTTTAAAAAATTAAATGTGCCATTTAGTGTTCCAATAAGCGGCGATGGGCTCATGCCACGTGAAATGTCAACTACTTGCAAAAATGCGGGCATGTGCCAAATGTAATGTTTGGACGTACTTAGTATCAAAGATCTATGCACTGAGTAGGTACCTGATGATGTCCCCTTTTGAGACTGAGAGTCAATTGAATCAAGTTCACATTTCTTGATCGAGTGACAGATAAACAATTTTTTGTTTTCATTCTACTAATATTATAAACGCGAAAGTTTGTGAGGATGAATGTTTGTTACTCTTTCACGCAAAAACTACTGAACGGATTTTGTTGAAACTTTACATTAATATAGCTTATACATCAGAATAATACAAAGGCTACTTTTTAACCGGGTACCATGCGGGCGAAGCCATGGGCAGAAGCTAGTACAGGAATAATCCTTTTAGTTCAAACATATGGAATTGATTTTATGGATAATTTATAAAGAAGTATAAAAAATATTTTTATATTTAACGTCATATAAATTTCATTGTTTTTTGTCGAATATAATGGCCTAGCATAGTTTTATTGACGTTCGTCCAATCATATGCCAATCAAGGAATAATTTAAATCATAAAATCTAATAAACAGTCATCAGATCGCTTATTAAAATGCCAAGCGAGGCCGACCTTGAAATAATAATAATTTGTTTCTCAGTTAAGCTTAGATGCAGTATGACTCATCTGTTACTAGCGGTAATAAATAATAATAGCGTAATAGAAACGCAATTTCTTTTTATACCATGTGCCCACAATGTAACAAAACGTCACACAAAATACAAGTATTAAAAAAACTAACCAACTCCCTACTCCTTATGACCGCTTCTGTTTGACCTACATTGCTAGCACCCATTCTTTTCTAATCTGATACAACTGTGCGAGAAGAATTGCTTACTTTTTTCTTTTTTTTTTAAAGACAACCGCTGTACGGCTAGATTGCCTATCCCTTGAAATGTAACACGGTAATGCAATGGTCATAATAATTTATTGCAATTTTGTAGGAGTTTCAGTTCTATAAAGTTCTATTATTATTCTACGCAGCATCCAACTTTATTGGCTGCGCCCACGCTTTCTAGCAGCTAAATAAACTGAGATTAAACACAGTGTGGCCGCTATGTGTATATTGTATTATCTTGTTCTGGCTTTGGTGTGTTTGTTCGATCTGTCACCGTTTCTTTTTTGGTCACACTTTTTTGTTTACCTATACATACATTATTATACATAGAAAACACCCAGACCCTAGACAAACATTTGCAAATCATACAAACATTTGGACACAATCACGTCTCAGGCGGGCCTTCGCCTACTGAAAGTCCTTCGTATTGGGAAGCCCTTGTTAATGTTTTTTTAATTAATTAAGCTACTGCATTTCTATATTACTGAAATAAACGTGTGTAAACATATAAGCTTTATTTCAGTATTTGCCTTATCATTTTGTCGTGTGACGTCAGCAACTCACTTTCCTGTTTATGCGATGATTTCATGAATTACCTACCTATTTATAATGAATAATGGCTATGCTATATGACGAACTGTAGGTACCTTATGGCACGTGTACCTAGCCTACACCCAAAAAAAACACGTTCACGGTGTATCCCCCATGATAGACATATCTTATACCTCTACATACTCAGTTTGTAGCTAATTGATTTCGTTTGAAATCAAATGATCAATTTATTATCTGGAATTTGGCGAACGTCCGCATTTTGCAAGTACACAAGTTACAAACCAGTCGTCGCATTATGCGATCAATTAAAAAAAAACATTTCTATTGTTGGCAAGGGATTGATTGGAAATATTACATTCACGGATTAAGACAGTGTAGGAAGTATTTAGCGGGATGTGGAATCACGTTGTCAGTGGTGTCTAGACAACAACCACTTTCTGTTGGCGTTAACGCCTGCGGAAAGATTGAATTGTATGAAAATAAGATTGGCTGTGGAAATGTTAAGTGGCAGCTGTCAAGTTTTACCTTGACAAATTTGCGTTAACGTAAAAGGAAAAGTAAGCGTTGTCTAGGCCTCAGATGGAAATTAAAAAACTATTTTTTTTGCCCGTCTGCACTAAGCTGAATGATTGAAAATACTTTATTGTACACCATAAAGAAAAAACAAAACAAACACAACCTTACTCTTAGTACAGTGGACGATATTATCGCTTAGAAGCGATCTCTTCCAGACAACCTTTGGATGGAGAGCTATTTACAGACAATTTTCATAGGGCTTTTAAAATTAACAAACTTTGGAACGTTATAACGTTCTGTGACACCCTATACTTTTAATTACAGTGTATTTTAGTGTGCTAAGTGCATTGCTTACACTTTCCCATAAATCCACACTAATAACCAACTCATCACGAGAAACTCACTCACCAACTAATCTATGTCATGAATTTGGCCGGCCGCCATTTTGTATGCAATTAAAAGTATTTCATCGTCACTTTACGAGCTAATGATTATTTGTAATTATTATTGTAAGTACTTACTGTGTAGCTTGATTTAGTTCTTTGTTACGCTACAGAATACATATAAATGAAATTGAAAAAAAATATTTTTAGTTATGGAATAAACATGCTTTTTGTTTTCATTGAACCACAGACTATTTACCTATTGGTACTAATCTCAACAAAGACTCAGAGGTATGCATTTTTGACAGGTTTCTATAAAAAAAAATCGTTATTATTATTGTAAGTACTTACTGTGTAGCTTGATTTCGTATTTTGTTACGCTACATAATACATATAAATTAAATTTAAAAATTGTATTTAAGTTATGGAATAAACAGGCTTTTTGTTTTTATTAAACCACAGACTATTTACCTATTGGTACTAATCTAAACAAAGACTCAGGAACCTATGCATTTTTGAAAGTTATCTATGACAAAAAAAATCGTACTCTATGTGTAGATCTTTGAAAACTCAAGAGTTATGCATTTTTGACAGGTTTCTATAAAAAAAAATCGTACTCTGTGCGTAGATCTTTGAGACTACCAAGCAGGGGGTGGGTGGGCGTGGTACGTCCAAACATTACATTTGTTATATATGTAATATGCGTTAATTAAATCAAATCTGAACGGTTTTATCGCATTTCAATAATCTCTTCTAGATATCTGCTCAAAGTTTTGTTTAATTAAAATACATTTTTACCGTTAGTTTTCGTATTATTATGCCTTGCAGGCAAAGATAAAAGGTACTCATAAATAACGATGCCCTCTCAGGATTCAAACCTGCTACATTTAGTGGCTAACGATCCACCTGTCACCTGAGGCTAGATAAAATTAATAACAGAGAGTGACTATCTGATTTATATCTTTATAAGGTATATAACTTAAGGCATGGTAGGATTTTAAACAAAAAAAACTGGACATTCTTCACAAAGCATCATCTAGCCCCAAAGTAAGCAGAGCTTGTATTATGGGAACTACATGACGGTATTATAGGTGCTACTTATATACATTTATTTTCTGTAAATACATACATATTATACATAGAAAACACCCAAACCCAAGCCTAATATTTGCAGATCATACAAACATTTGTCCCACAGATGGAATCGCATTCGCAACCTTCTGCGTCTCAGATGGGCCTTCGCCAACTACGCCACAGAGATCGTCGATTATCATTCAATATAAATCACTTTAATGATAAAAAAATAGCCAACAGACGCATACATACTCCTGAACCCAGATTCCCTGTGACGTGGGTATCAGGAAATATGAGTTCCATGGTGCCACAACAGCCAGACTCTGAACAAAATCCTACTACTAATTATAAACGCGAAAGTTTGTGAGGATGGATGTTTGTTACGCTTTCACGCAAAAACTACTGAACGGATTTTGATGAAACTTTACAGTAATACAGCTTATTCATTGGAATAACACATAGGCTTTTATCTGGGTACCACGCGGGCGAAGTCATGGGCAGAAGCTAGTATATAATAATAATTTATGTTTTTATCCAGATAACTTGATCCATAATTTGTTAGTAAGTTAAATCATGCCATAGTGTTAGTACAGTTTCTTATTTAAAATATTTTCAACTCAATTCAATTTAATTCAATTCAATTCAATTCAATAATGTCATCATCATTCATTCATGTACCGATGATAATATGCAGAACATGTACGGTCTCATTACGAAACGTGGTCTAAACTCGAGTTGAACTCAAGTTCTGTCAGATCCACTAAACCATGGTTTAAATATACCTAATCGAAAATAGAGTATTATTGCAAAGCTACTAAGATCTAGAATTTAAAAATAAAATAAAATCGCGGGATGACCATTACTTAAAAAAAACTTGTAAACCAAAATAAAAAAGAAACACATAATTTTGATTGGCTATCAATAGAAAGTAGGTCCTCAAAAAGAGGTTGAGTTATGATAGAAATAAACTAGGTGACCGCCTGGTTTATCTTTTAGCAGTTATTTGTAGTCGAAACTCTTTTTTTAGTATTATATTATAGCATTCAATTTTTAACCTTGTTTCCTTTGCACAACAATTTGTATTGAAAATCACGAATAAAAAGCTTAAAAGATAAACCACCGATTTAAACCATCTTTCGTAATGAGACCCAAGTCTTTCCACCGAAAACGTCATAATAACGAGCTACCGAAAAAAACCCCTTTTTGTTATGTTTTTTTTTAAATCTCTTCCAGTGTATGTAATGATTTGCTTTGTTGCATAATTGCTAACAAGAATATAAGTAATGATAAATGCTTTCAAAATTATTGTTCAAGGCAAAAACTTTGAGTCAAATTATGAATAATATAATACAAGCCTCAGGCTACAGAGTTAATGGGAAGCTGCAATGTTGTTAGCGAGATGATGACTTATGTAATGTAACACATACCTACCATTATATTATATACCATTATATATACCATTATATATCGGCTAGCTAACAACACCGCTGAAGGTTTTGACATTTTTATGTCAATGGATAGATCTTTCCACTGCGCTTCTGTTCACCAATACAAACATTGCATTTCAACCAATCACAGTTTCAATTTCAGCGTTAGCGATTTCAATTCTGTGGACGTATATCGGTCTGGTGTATATCGTCTAATTGCACAGTACTTTATAGTTCCTGGCGCGTTTAAATCTTTTGTATGGAAAACTGAACGTTAAAGAATAAAAAAAATAAACAAAAAAGCAAACAATCTCTCATATTATTATCCATGATGAACATAATCATATACATAATCAGTGAGTATATTTTTGAGGGTACCAAGTAGAGGTAGTCAGAGACACGTCCAAATTTTACATTTGGGACTAAACCCGCGTTTCGCAAATACTTAGAATAAAGTCTTAGGTCCACTGCTAGACTAGCTATAATGAGCTATATGGCTTGCCCATTGCCATTTGAACGGGCTAGTTCCCAGAGCTATTTCGGTGACTTTAGCTCGTTTACATAATATATACACAAGCGTTATTTAGGTACATGATAAGACATGCTAATTTTGCACCAGTGACATAACAATATATTATTTACCTACATGGGTATATCATACCTACATTGTTATCGTTGTTGCTAGGTGGTAAGTTTAAATAATGTTAAAAAAAACTTTTTTTATTGCACGATACTCGGAGTTCCTGATACCCACGACACAGGGAATCTTTGTTTGGGATTAGGACTGTGTATGTCTCTTTTAGAGAGATAGATAAACTATTTATTGCACATCGGCAATAAATTGCCGATTCTGCACATTGATACAGAAAAAAAAAATCTGGAATTCATGAAATCTATTGTCATATCCAAAGGTTATCTAAAAGCGATTTCTTCCAGACAACCTTTGGATGGACAAATAAAAGGCGTTTAGATGTTTTTATTATCGTATAAGATCAAACGAACTTTTTGGAGTGAAGTTCGATCGATATTCGAAGATTTATACTTGTAAAAAAATGTATCTAGTTCATTACTAAATTACTAGCTTCTGCCCACGGCTTCACCCGCATGGTACCCGGATAAAAAGTAGCCTATGTGTTATTCTGATGTATAAGCTATATTACTGTAAAGTTTCACTAAAATCCGTTCAGTAGTTTTTGCTTGAAGGAGTAACAAATATCCATCCTCACAAACATTCGCGTTATTATTAGGATTTTTAAAATATTTCAGGAAAGGAAAATCTGAATCAATTTACAACGGCCGGTGCTATATAAAGTTAACGAACTATATTCACGGACATAGCTCTCAAAATTAGTAAATCTAAAATGGCAATGGGCTGGCCATATCATATGCCTAGCTCGCAGAACTGACCACGGGAACGAAAAGAAAATCTCTAATGACAGCCATGAACAAACAAGACCGCACAGTGTAAGAAGCCCAGGATGGACTGATGACTTTAGCGGGAAAGACTGTTAGCCATGGCACTCCTTAGGAGACTTGTGCCTCTTGTGGACCTCTACGGACTATTAATGATGATGTTGCGGTGCAAAGGTTAGCTATACTGACTAGCGATTATAATATCACGTGTGCAAGATGATTAAATTTTGCTTGTTTCTTTTTTTTTAATAAAAACTAGTTTTGAATAGTTACCTACCTACTAAGATAAATTTGAGTTGGATATTTTCACAAAAAAGGGGTATCCGAAGCGTCCAAACGGAACACCAAGAATTGTTCATTAGAATTAGAATTACTTATTGTTTGTTTCAGTGTCTAACATAGTATTCTGAGTAAAATGAGATGGACACATAAAATTTAATTAGATGAACAACTAAATTGTATTAAAACGTAATTTTTGTTTTATTTTACCAAATAATCTTTTAAATATTTCAAACTTAAAAGATTATTTGGTATTGGTTTGTGAGCTGTTAGATTCATTTGTTTATTTCATCAAAACGCGCGATGACAAAAACGATACGGCACTCAGCCAATAAATTTTTCATTCATTTTTATTAATTAATTAATCCGCTAGAAAAGACTTATAATCGTTTCTAGCGATAATTATTAAGAAAATGTTAATATTGATTAATATCGAATTATTTATAAAACTACGAAGTTACTTTTTGGACTAAGTATTTCAAGTTTGTCAAAAAGTACTAAGCAACGTTAAGTTTTTATTTATTTTTCTGTTATTTGTTCCGTGATAAGGGCTCGTACTAGTAACAAGATAAAAACGTGACGTGACCATTTTGCTGTTACCAAGAGAATAAATAGATACATGCACAACACACAAATGTTCAAAAATAAAGTTATTTTTGATTCGCCCCATTAAAAACTTGACAAGTCTATATCATAGTTAAATTAGGTAACTACCTATCATCTGCGTGATGTTATGTGCTTGAAATGAAAATTTGTGTCAAAAAATATAACGATAAATTTACAAAAATAAATACCTAAGTTGTATTAAAATATTTTAAAAACATGTTCTATCTTATTTTTTAATCTTAAATTAGATACCTAAATGAAGTAGGTAGGTAAATCAATTATATTGTTATATGCTTTTTTTTAAGTATGGCACGCAAATAAATTCAAATAAAATGACTTTTCATAGCATGACATTTTGGGAGCTATATCTTACTATCATTACTTATAGTTGATTTCTGTTCGGTTTTCTGTCAGGTGTTGAATGATAAAAAAAATATATACCTACACCGAGATAGGTACCACCTATATTTGTAGTATTTTTTATTAGTCATAATTAATCAGACTTCATTAATATCGCCGCAATTTATTGTCAAATAAAGTTCTTGTTGTGTTACGCTTCGCGTTCCGTCGGATATTTTATTACACAAAAATAATTTAGTAAAAGTAAAAAAAATATTACTTACCATTGGTCTTCTACGTCAAGGTTTATGGCAGTCTTTAGGTTCATTTGCACCAATGCATTTAATTCCATATTCTTTCACAATTGCACTCAACGTCACTTATGTAGGTATTTCTGTCACATATTTTCGAATTATATTTTGTCTTGCTGAATATTATCTGTGGTTCTCAAAGACACCATGACAGTTTTCGTTATACAGGTGTTCATTATTTTTTTAATTATTGTCGTCTTTCTAGTTTGATATTGTTAGCACGTTCAACTTTTACGAAGGTAATCGACATCCGACTTTTTGCTCTAATACCTACGTTTTTTTTTCAGCACATTTTTTTAAAGTTATGAACGAAATATTATTTACGTGATTAGATTGTTTAAAATGCTGTGTTCCATTAGATTATTTTCAGCTCCTGCAAAAAGCTGCCACTATATTCTCCATAAAAACACAGTCTTCTAAGTCTTATTGGATTCCACGATTCTTATAAGTCCCGAAACCGCTGGAGCGCGGTGAACCCGTATGAGTTTCAAAGAAAAAAAAAACAATTGACGATACGTGTACGCGCGTTGATCGTCGTCACAAGAAGACGCTACGCGACCGAAGCAGCCAAAGCGAGCATCGGCCGCGCTCCGAACCAACGGATTGTGTTGTTGCGCGCCGCTCGCTCGGACGGCGGCAGCGGGGGCGGCCGCGGGGGGAGGGACACTCACACGCACACATGCACCGACCGACACCGTACCATCCATAACTAACGTACCTACTTTGAATACGCGACGCGCCAATCTAGCTCCTATGCGTCCCTACTAGGGATGTGACGATACCGCATCGACAATCATGCGAGTCAAGTGAGATGGGGCTAGCCGCGCATAGAGACAGAGAGGGGCATCAAAACGCATGTGTGTCCTCTTGAAGCGCTCTACGATGAAATAGTGTAGTGTAGTGTCAGACTTTGTAAGTACGCGGATGAGAAGTGGTGTGCCTATAAAATTTAATAAAGAGGCTCTGTTTCATTCTCTTTCATTTCAGCGTGATACTCCATACCGCGACATATGGCGAGCAGTTGGATCGGGTTATCTCGTGTATGTTGTTAATTGACGTGTTTTCACGGCTCACTGAATCAGTCCGGGTTTCATTTACCCGCCATCGATGCTCACATTTATATCTCAAACGCTTATGGAAATTGAGACGCATCGTGAACTACTTGCACTGAGAAATAATAATCCATGCTGTTAAGATCTTAGTCATGAATGGACATAATATAAGAAGGCTAAATAAATAAAAAGAAGAAATAAATAGAGTTGAATGACCTTATTTGTGGAGCCACAACGTGCTATGACGAATAAAATGTGAACGTTCCATAGAAAAAAATCGTTTAAACAGTTGACGCTGGAAGCACACTACTACCACACCCACGCCTCAAACAAACCCACACGTTCGAAATTCAAAATTTTAATTTACACTTTTCTATTGGCCAGAAGCGAAGAAGGCATTTGACTATTTAACGGCAATAGCCAGTTTTATTTATGCAACTGGTTTTTATCTCTTATGATATTTTCGAAACAAGATTTTTTTATGTGCCCTGAGGTTTGTATAATTTATCTTACACAAGGCATGGTGAGGATACACAGGTGTGTTTACGGCTTATTCATTATACCTACATTTTGATCATTATTCTTTTTGATTGGGTTGATACCCAATTGAGAGCAAATTTTATTAGAGTTCTGTTTTCTAAAAGTTGGCCAAGCCAGACTATTAGAATAAGTTCTGACTTTAAAATAAGTAATTAGTTTTTTTTATGTATCTAAAGCTGTATCATAAGGTTATATTATTTTAACTTCTAAAGCCTCAAAATATCACATATGAATTCAGACAGCATTTTCATGTTGAACTTTATATTTTGTTAACATATAACTTATCTCTTCGTGGTGTCGGTTACCTACTTCAGTTACCTTAGCTTCATCCCGTCTAGAGCTTACAGATTAGGATTAAGATACGACTTCCTGCGTATTTATGACAGGAAGCAGTTGAGCACCTACGTATTTATCAAGTCTGATAGCTTAGATTTATATTGTCTTATCTATCAAGACAAGTTACTGTGAATTTTATTCTTGCACCGATTTTGCTTCTTCATTTACCTCTAACGAGACTATATTAGTTTTTCTTTGTTATCTATCTAATGACGCAACTACAATTTAGCCTGGCAGCTAGTTAAAATTGATTTAAAAATCTTAATTTTAAACAGATACGTCCTATATTTTTACTCAGTTGAATGATTTTAAGTTGGTAGTTTTAGGTGTCCACTTGCTACAATGAGATAGCAGAAAAAGTTAAGTTTTTCAGGTTGTATACTTTTATTACTTTAAGTTACTTTCGAGCTTTTAGGTAAAATAACATATTTTAAGGGGACTGAAATGGGTCATTTAAGTTCTACTTTACTGTCAGATCTATCAGAAATTGGTATGATAAAAATCTGAATTAATATTCTAAGATAGTTTTTATCAGCATGTTGCTAAGTGTATATTTTCTTAGGCAATAAAACTTTAATGCAAGCCTAGACCAAAAAGATAAGTTTTAAATATTTTATCAAGCGAGAAACTAAGTCTTGATAAAACGTCTCACCTGTCACTATCGTGCTCAGATAGTAGTTTAGTGTTAGATAAAATGTGAGTTTTATGTAATTTTTATTTATGTAGTTACCTACTGATAGTATTTTGTTCGATTCAATTCTTTTATGTTTTTATAATTGTCATTTACAAATTTATTGTCCTGCAGTAAAACTGAATTATGCTTGCTAACGGATTTAAAAAAGGGTTAAAGAATGTCTGTCTTGAAAGACCAACCTGCTACATTGATACCTCCATTTCTCCTTGCGTTCTGTTTACAGTTTATACAAAAACTCATGTCAAAGTTTTGTCATGCAGCTGTTAATTTTCACAGTAGCTTAGTCAACATTCCTCAAAATTATTAAAGCAAACAGCAAACGAAATCCAAAGAGAATTCTATGATGAGAATTTATTTTAGCGGGAAATCGACTCTATCACGTTCAAAACTATTGAACCAACACGTCGGTACCGATAATAATCTAGCGTCATGAACACCCTGTATCTTTTATAAAAAAAATACACTAGCACATTCTAAATTTGAATAGCTTGCCATCACTAGTGTTTGTTTCGCGTGCTCGAACGGTATGTCGCTTATTATCGCAATAAATGATCGGTTATTGTTTCGCCGGCCGCGCTGGTGGCGGCTCGCGGCACGCCACAGCACTGCAACTCTCGTCACATACTGCCCAATACAACGTCTCTTTCCCCCTTTACTTCCGCACCGGCTAACAACTTAGGGCGCAGGCGCCCCTGCCAATTTTTTCAAACCGCGCCCATGTTGCTGTAAATTCTATCGCACGGCGCAACGTCACTTAGAACAAGCTTTTTTCGAATATTTTTTTCACGACATCTCTTTCTATCGGCCACATTTGCTGACTCCCCGTCCCCCTTCTAACGGTTATTGAACAGCACCGCTCTATCGTGATGCTTTTGACATAACGTTCTCTCTGTCTAGTGACGCCGCGACGCCAGTGACGCCGATTATTTCGCTGTTTCTCGTTTAATAAAACACAATTCTAGAAAAGTACTTCTCTATTTTCAACCTTAATACCATGAGTCAAGATCTAAAGTGTGACACGTCTAATGTAGTTACGACTTTGTAATCTAATGCGCAGAGTGTAAAGTTCCGGCCATTTTTGCGATAAAAAAAAATCGCGTGAATGCACGTAACCACGCCTTTGTACACGCACATTTGCTGTCTATTTTACTCCTTTTTTATTTTGTCTTGCGGTCTCGCTCTGTCACGCACGCACACTTGCTCAAACGGAGTTCTTCGTGTTGGATATGCGCCACCTGGTGTCGAGTAGCGGAACTTCTAGGAAGATTTGATGTGTCCCGAAGTGAAAGCTTTCTCCCGAAGGCGAGAGAGGTGGCAGCACTTTGGAGAAAGGGATGGTTTTAGTTTCAGTTTAGGCCGCGCGTTCGCAGCGCCACATTTAGATACAAAAACAACGCTAGCTAACACGGCTTTTTAAAATAGCGTGGTCACTGTTAATATAATCACTTACCAATGCAACAAGAACCAATTATTTTCGACCAACTAAGGCTTAACCCGTAATTCTTCATTACTTTAGAATTTAATGAAAATAGATTTGCTATTAGCATTTTATTTGCCAAGTTTGTCCCGACTCTCAGCAGGGGGCGCCCTGAGCCGGTTCAATGGTGACAACCGGATTGTCCGGAAGAAAAATAGCTGTAAGATTAATTTAAGGTCGGAACTTTGTATGTAACTATCTATTGGTTGCGAAAAATGTGAAAAAGTGTCATGGAAGGAAAAACGGTGACGTCTGTCCTGCAGTGAGATATCATAACATAACCTACCTACTTACTGTTCTAAACGCGAAATTTGTGAGGATGGATAGATGTTTGGTACTCGTTCACGCTAAAACTACAGAATGAATTTGATGAAACTTTACAGTAATATAGCTTATACATCAGGATACATAGGCTACTTTTTATTCAGGTACCACGCGGGAGAAGCCGTGGGCAGAAGCTAGTTGCCTATAGATTAATAAAAGAAATAAAAAAATCGCAATCAAGGCACGATCGGTGCCTGAGAGGTATATAGAATATTCCTACCTAGGTGTAGATGCATTTACTCGGTGCCTATGTAGTAGGTAGATATTGAATAAGTAATTACAATCTAATCTGTGACTCATTAATATTAACTGACCATTAGTTACAAGATAAATAAACTAATTGCACTCAGATAAGGTAAAACTATATAGAATATTCCAAACTATTCAGAGAAATACCAGCACGGAGTTATAGAATACTAGCTAAGCTACTGTCCACGGCTTCGCCCGCGTGGTACCCGGATAAAAAGTACTTAAGCGATGAAAAGTAGGTAGATATTATCGTTATTATAAATAAATAAAATAAATAAATAAATAATTCTGGACATTTTTCATACAGCATCATCTAGCCCCAAACTAAGCAGAGCTTGTATAATGGGAACTACATGACTGATATACTACTTATATACATTTTTTTGTAAATACATACATATTATACATAGAAAACACCCAGACCCGAGACAAATATTTGCAGATACAAACATTTGTCCCGAGGCGGGAATTGAACCCGCAACCTTCTGCGTCTCAGGTGGGCCTTCGCCCACTGCGCCAAAGAGGTCGTCATATATTATAACGTAGATGGGCTTGCAAACTTGGAATGCCAACTCCTTCCAAATGCTAACTAAAGGCATGTGCCAAATGTAATGATTAGACGTGCATCTGACTACCCCCTATGTATCTGAGGATGGAGAATACCGGCATGAGCGTGTTTGTTTTGACCACACAACTATGACATGCGTCAGTTGTCAGACGGACAGTGTTTCGAGCAAGTCCATAATTTGAAAACTGGCTTTGCAAGAAAAATCCTGTTTTTTCGTCTATATGTAAGTTGGCAATTAAATTCAAATTCTAATAAGATTCTAACAAATTAATATTAAAATCCATGCTAAAATTATCTATGGGTAAAAAGATAAATCCTAAATCGTTATTGTTTTACTCAACTAAAAAAGAGCGCCACATATTTTCGCACAAAAAAAATGGTGTTAAGAAACGACTTTAGTTGCGAGGGCAAACATTAAAAAAAGTATTCTAACATTTTATTTCACGTTAAGTAATGTACCAATTCACGCTTTCCCACATGTTTTTTTTTTGTTTTTTTTTTTTAATTTTTCACCATGTTCGTGAGACAGAAGGTTATATATGGGTATTTTAAATTTTCTCACAAAATAGGCATAGCTCAAGAACTGTAAAAAATTGTAGAACAAACATAAGCGGTGATCTGAATCACCAGAAATCACAAAGCTTTTAAGTTTGTAAGTTTAGTTAACTTTTAGACCGCCTTGCTTTGATCTTTTAATGTTTTAATTCGATTCTTCCAGTTGTAGTTTTTACTAAATTCCTTTACCTTGCTAATAGACAAAATCTATACAATAACTACAGACCAGAAAGGTTGCACGAAAAAAGGTTTTAAGCTTCACGTATTCGATCCACGAAAAGGTTCACGATAGAAAGATAGATAATAATTTATTGTTCACCACATAATGTTGCTTATAAAATCAAACAGAGCAAATTACAAGCTAATCGCGGAAGTGCAATGGGCGGTTTTAAAGCCTATAGCAATATCTCCCGGACAACCGGTTATCATGAAAATTGATGAGAAAAAAAAACTAACTAAGGCAGGTACCTTTTATTCCGAAGGCGAATAAACATTATGGCTAAGACTATTATAGGGACCTTGAAATCCCTTAGATATAAGACCTGCCATTAGGCATTCATGTCCATTTACATCAAACCACGCTGATCGATTACACCAAGAAACCTTATTAGTACTCGTCTACACATCCAGACACATGAGCGTAGTTAGGGTAGGGCGTAGATGGGCAACTGGTAATAAGCAGCATCTTCTCGCCCGCCGCGCCATTGTGGACTCTCGACTTTTTTAACAGGAGAGAATAAATACTTTGAAATTTAAAAAAATATATGTGTAAAACGAGAGTTTTCACGTACCATACGTGAAGACACTTAATAAGTTTCTACTCATTCCGAAAGTTATAATTCCTATAGAATACAGCGGACAGATAAAGTTTATACACAAAAACCGACAAAGCCTTCAAACAGGAGCTTACTATCATAAAATTAAAATTGTCGTGGTTTGGAATGATTTTAGGTATCAGCAGGAAAATAGTAAAGTACGTGGTATAGTCGTAATAATATCCTATAAAGAGCTTACTAGGTAAGTAAGGAGAAATTATTTACATAGAAGATGCGTGAAGATAAATTCCACCCCATACCGGCCTTAACCCGACCCTGTCACATATTAATGTCAAAGCACGTTTCTAGTCTAGAAGTCCTAGAACACATTTACATTCGTTAGCTACGAGTAGGTATGCGGAAATAAACGAAAGACATTTTTTACTTGTGAAATAATGCACGGCCAAGTGTGATTTACAACGTTACCTCAGAGTTCGTTCTCGCTAACTATGTTTCCGAGATTTGCGGACCGATAGTATCCGGAAAGGCATGTTGTTAGTTAACTATAGGGTTGGCAAAACAGCTGGCAGACCAATGAGGTATATTGCGATAGCAATCACTTAGACCCGTAACGACAAAACTAATTTCAAAATGAATCTACCAAAACAATCGATTTTACTTACTGTTAAATAGTCATTTGTCTTAAAATGTGTCATAATTTAAGATTTTTAAATAGTCCTGATTATTAAATTTTAAATTTTTGCCTATATTCATAGAAATAAAAACATATTTTGCCTATGTTTCGTTAATAAGACCATTTTCAACTGAACTGATCTGGTTTGCATTTTTTTACTTTATCAAAATCATACTGACATTTTGACTTGTGCAAGATTTGGATAGTGACATTTTTAGGCTCATCAAATAATACCTAGTATAAAAATATGGATGGATACACATTTCTGGATCAAAAGCCAATCGTTTGTATAAGACCAAACGCGTCTAAGAGATTTCTAAAAGCATATACCAATATCTCAAACCCATAATGACATTTGTCTTTGCGAACTATCAGAATGACATCTCTTTTCTGCTAACCATCCAACCGACAGTGCAATCAAGATCTGCGCCCAATTGAGTTATGATGATTCGCGAGCGAGCCGGAATGCGGACGCTAGTGCACCCTTAGCTGATACAAATCTGATCGTTCTAGTGATAGATTGAAGAACCTACAGGTTCATCATCATTACGAAGTCCTCCACTATATAGATAGATAGACTCATTATATCACACCAAAGAAAAATACATCCTCTGCAAATGAAACAGACAAAACACATACACAACCATAGCCTTTGATAAATTAATCTCCTTTTATAAGTCAGTTTTTTAAGGAGGTGGTTTTTCCTATAAGCCTATGCAAGATGCAATTAATCTTTCTGCCACACTATAGGGCCCGATGCCCTTTGAAGAGACCACTATAATACCTGGCGGTCCAGACAAATACCACTTTCTTCCACGCCTGCAGAATGATTGAATTGTATGGGAATTACATTATCTGTGGAAATGTCACGTGACAGCTGTCAAGTTTTACCTTGACAATTTGCGTTAGAATGAAAGGAAAAGTAAGCGCTAGGTATTTGGTTAGACCCTTGCGATCAGGTTACTGACCTAACGCAGGGTGTCCAACAAATACCCGGTGGAACGCGCCCTTTGAAAGTGTTATTTTATCATCAGCCAGTGTCATCAACCTCGAAACCCATCATCCTCATCACCAAAGCAATTACAAACTATTTGATCCTAAGGTCATTAAGATAAAACAGGCAACGTGATAATATGTATATTGATTGGTAAAGCCTGTTCAGCTGATGTTCATATTGAGAAATGGAAAAAAAACTTGCTTACGATTTATATAAATACGATCTTTGTTTTTTGTTGAATAAACAAACATACCTACATATAAAACGCCAGATTGTCCAAGTATAGATGTACTATGCTCACATAATGTATATGAAAATACTTGTTCAATTCTCATCATTTTTAAAATTGTGTCATTTTAGCTTAGTTTAGGCGGATTAATGTGTATCATTTAACCTCTAGATACTAAAGTTATTTTTTTCTAAGTTAAGTCGCTAATATTAACGGAACACAAAATTTATGTGATCTTTTAAAAAGGCGTGATGTTCGATTTTTGAAATAATTTCTTAGAAAAAATATATTTTATTTTTTAATAAGAATTTATTTTTAGAAATGGAACTGAATGCGACTCTGCTGCACTAGAGTTTCTAAGCGATCTTTGGATGTATGCGTCTGTGCGTTTGACAACAAGACATTTTAAAAAAGTTGGTATTGCCGCGTAATCTCTTGAATTTTTAATGTAATACATACCTACTTTATTTTATTTTCTTGCAATCAAAGTGAAAAGTACAGTGTTGAATTTGGGACTAAAACCATTTCATACTCAATATAGCAAGGAATAATATAATTATAAAATTATATAATTGATTATATAGCCTCTCTAAATCTCGTATGAACATAGGTTTTAAAAAGTGCAACTCTTATAAATTTGAATTTTGTTAAGAGATGTAAAAGTAATGTCATGTGCTATGTAGTAGACTGTGTCTAGTTATGTAGGTATATTGAATTGTATTTTCATTATGATTCATACTTATCCTTAAAAAAAGACTAGTACTAGAAGAGAAAGTACTAGAAAGAATAGAAGAGAAGAAAAAGATTTTAGTTCACTTTGCCCGGTCGATCAATAAACCCTACCATTTTATTCCCGGTCGCAAATAAGATCGAGTTCATCTCTCACTGAGAAGACTTTAGAAACGTTCATTATTACTCTGAACTCGGGTCAAATTCGTTAAGCTTCCTTAAAATAAACACTTTATTGCAGATTAGGGTCAAAATAATCAACTGGATACCAGCATTGAGTAATAAATGCGTACGGCGCATAGAAACGCAACTGTTATGTTTTTTTACATATCTGTGCATTTAGAGCAGGTGTACAAACACATAATAAAATTCAGTTTAAAATGGTTTAGGTACTTTCCTTTAATATGAACTAAATATAAAT
This sequence comes from Perizoma flavofasciatum, assembly GCA_958496245.1. Classification (NCBI taxonomy): domain Eukaryota; kingdom Metazoa; phylum Arthropoda; class Insecta; order Lepidoptera; family Geometridae; genus Perizoma; species Perizoma flavofasciatum. Next base: position 10,609,794 of record OY292431.1, read on the forward strand.
ATGTTAACAAAATCGGTAACTGACTCTGACTAGCAATAAATACACATCCTCAACCATAGTACACATAGGCACTACCTACTTTTAATATTGTATTGAGTTGTTTTCGTTGGTAAATAAGGATCAGTGTGAATAGTATCAATTAAAACAAAGTTCTTTATTATTATAAACTTATTATAGTTCCTAGCTATCAATCATACTATAAACATATTTTTTATACAACCTATTAGCTAAAAATCATAAATTGGTGGGACAAACTCAAGTCTCGTTCTACTATCAGTATTTTATACCTACGTTTCTAACCTGAAATAGACTAACCTACATAATTACATACATAAAGTCACGCCTGTTTCCCAGATTACCAATGATTTCCACTTGCTTCGATTCTGGCATACCTTTTTCGCTTCACTCATCCCTATCACATTCTTCTTCTTCATACTAGCTCGTCGGTTTAGGGTACTTTTGACTTGGCCTTTCTCCAGAACGTCTCGAATTTGATACGTAAAATAATAAAAAAATCACGTTACGACATAGGTAAATTGTTACTTAGGAGTTTTACTTCTACGAAATAGCATCTAGTTATGCATCGGTAATACTTAGTAAGTAGGAAGAACTAAAGTTGATTATTTACGAGCGCGATGTGTTTACAGCATTTTATGAGATGCAAATTATGTTAGTAACAAATTTAAACTAATTGATACTAAGTAAGTATTCCAATCAAGAAAGCACAAGGTATTTATTAGACGACCTCGGTGATGCGATGATCGAGTAGCCAACAGAGACACAAGAGGTGCTGTTTCGCATCCCGCTGTGGTACAAATGTTTGTATGTTCTTACTTTAGAGTCTTAGAAGTTTGAAACAAAATTAAGAGAGCAGTCATTGATAGGAACTACCAATGAAAATTGGTTTGAGAAAATTGGTTTCAAAGATTTCCAAATCTTTAGGAGTTATGAGGCAACTTCGGGACAATAACAAAGCGTGTCTGGTCAGGTCTTAGGCCATTTACCATGCGACATGTTCATTGACCAGACGACGAGATCTTTAGGTATTGGTATATGGTCAAAAACGTCAGATAGGCAGCCGTAATGTCGGTTTCCATCTGGAGTGCGGGGTGAAACAGGGAAAGCTGACCTCCCCCGCTTTCTTTAATAATGTACTGAAGCGAATTAAAGATTTTATAATTATTAATATTCAATTGATGCTGAAATGTTATTGTGAGGACTACGCCGCTAGCTTTGGTCGAAATATTTTATTTTAAGTACCTCCTTAAAATGAACCTCCTTTCCTTGTTTGAAATAAGTAACAATGCAAGATAATTATGCATTCTGAGACAATGCCCTTTCTTAGGCGCTGGGTCTTTTAGGTATGAAACGCATTTTCTTCCTTTGTTCTTCAATCAATACCTATTGCATGACAAAACCGTGTATATTATTATTTGTACGCTAAGCCTTTGTGCTGATGAATGATTCACGATACGTATGAATCAGATTACAGCTGTCCTTTGTGACAAACAAGTTTTATGACAACTTTGTCTTGGAAATGAATTAAAAAAACCAGCAAGGTTTGTTACCTGATTTATCTAAGTTCTCACATGTGCGAGGAATCGGCGTTAATTGACTTAAAAAAATACGTTATATTATAAGTTAACGTTTCTTTATGATTCTTGTGATTACACTGAATAAAAAGCTATTGATTTTTAATTTGATTATTACTTAGTATTGTTTGTTTTTTCAGTGGATTTCTGTTTAGTTATTTGTTAAAAATATAGATGACACTGTATCTAAAGGGGATACAAAACTAACAATGAGTTCAAACACCATACGAAACAACTTTAAAACTTAAGAACTTTGATACAAGTAAAAAAAATACATTATGATCTTTGACTCTCTTTCTCAATAAATCAGTTCACCTTGTTCGATTGCCACCACACTAAAGTTGAGTGATATGAAAAAAACCAAACAGAATTTGTTTCCTGATTTTTCTAGGCTCGGTCGCACGCGGCTTAAATTTTATCCACTATAAAATTAGAAATTAACGTATTTTATAAATTTACGTTTCATGATTCTTGAGATTTGACTGAATTATTGACTTTGACTATATTTGTATCAGCACTCGCCTGGACGAAATTGTAAGGTTGGTTAGTAGGAGCTCAGTTGCGTATTTAAAAAAAAAACTTAATAAACGCTGCGCTGAATTTAATAGGTACCACATCACGAGGACTGATTTAAACTATTATTACAAAAAAATACGTTATATTATCAATCTAATTACACATGAATAGAGTATACAGTGTTATGTTTGTGTTACATTGTTGCGTGGCCACAATTATAGATAAGCAGGTTGCAGGTTGCAGGTCTATACCGGCTATCGGCGCATATCGTTTATATTAAGTAGGTTCCTACTACATAGGTACTGCAACTAACTTGCTTGTTTATATTCCCTTTAAATATAATTTTAATTTTGGGATACCTAGATAAGATTACGGGTTTGTTGCCATGGTAAAGCTTTTATTTTGCTACAGAGAAATACGTGTGTGTTTTCTTGCCTACATACTTGTAATATCAAAATTGGTATTATTCTTGAAAAGAAGTTACAAGCTTTCCTAAAACAAACGTAGAAAGAGAGTGCAATTACGAACAATCTTGAACTACCTTCCGACCCTATGATGATAACTGAAAGTAAAATATCGAGACCAGATTCAAAAAAAATAGGAGAGGTTTTTGTTTCTTTAGTATGAAACATATTGAGCCGAAAAGCGCTTGTAAACAAGCGCTGACTACCTGCTTTCTACATAGAATGGGGTCTTACGTCAATTATATTCCTTAGTCTGTTGACAAGTCGAGTAATCACTTCTCAAGGTTAAAATAAGACACGAACTTTGTTTTAAATTACTTATTTATAAGTTTATAATAATAATGATTATAAACAATTATAATGATACATACATATAAAACATAATAATGATATCATTTTTTTTTAATTTGCGCAACGCTTGCGATGCAAAAAGTTTTGATTCCTGCTGTGGGTGGGAAAAATGTTCTACAGATTTTTGTTCTAGGTCTGGGTCTGGTACCGTGGTACCTTATCAGGTACTATAGGTACGAACCTTAGTGTGGCGTTAGGAATGTGTATGTGACTATTAGGAGTTTACTGATATAACCTGTCAAGCATGCGTTCTAAAAAAAAGTTCCGCACTGTCAAGCCTTAGGGGGAGGGGGGGGGGGGGGGGGGGGGGTGGCGCTAGGGTACGTAGGTCCACCCCACCCCAGGGCACCTAAACGCCTAGATCTCAGGAATGCCTAGGTCTTTGTTTATAATAAAATATGATCTAGAATCTAGAATAAATAACCTATTTATTCTAGATATGGATCTGTATATAGTATATTTGTGATAGCATGTTAGATATACTCTAATTTCATCGATAAACTCAAAGAAAGATTTCGCTAAGTGGATAACAATTTGTAGAAAACAAACTCGTTTCTTCAACTAACAAGATGATAAACCAAATCTATCGATGGATTAGTTCAGTGGATTGATTCGTGCAGGGAAACTATAAAAAAACCAGGTACAAACAACCAAACCCACAGCTGAACAAAGAGCTTTTTTCTTGTCTAGAAGAGATCGTTTTAAGCGATAAGGCCGACCATTGTAACTTTTATTTTTAATATTTTATTGTTCATTTCATATGGTGTACAATATAGTATTTTTATTCATTCATTAATTCCCACAAAAGCTGGAATGATGAAAAGTTCCCTCTATTAACTGAATTCCCGTTGCATCCATCTGATGGAAGGCCTTTCTAAAAGGCCTTTATTTATTTATTCTAAAAGGCCTTTATTTAGTAACACTTTATTGCACATTTTATGAAAGTGAACAATAAGCGGAATTATTGCTAAAGCATTTTCTACCAGCCAACCCAATTGTTTGTGATTGTCGTAAATTTGCTACTAGGTATATTTACACTTTCCTACGGTCTTTCGGTCGAAATTTATCAAATCAATGTCGTTATCTTCACCTCCCATTTTAGGTATTTCGATATTATAATCCTATGTTCTAGATATAAATTGATACTAGAATTAATCCTCCATAAAGCACATAAACTTATACTTGGCTATTTACTATTGCTGCCCACAACATTGCTCTGCCCAAAACCGCCTTTACGAGATAGAACTTTGTCACTGTAACTCTAGTATTATTATCTAGATATATCTCAGAAGCTGGTGAGTAGTTAGTTTGACAAGGGTCTGAAGTGGTTTCAATGTAGTTCGCATAATTACAGCAGCCTACACGACGGCCCGATTGAGCTAATCTGTCTGAGATTAGTTATGGTCATAAAGCCTAGACTCCTACGTTGCTAGGGCTCTCTCAAGGTCTCTCATAAAGCAAGGTATCTTACCTCGAATACAGGATGTCCACAAAACCCGCGTAGCGTTCAATGACACACATAATTATCATCAGAAATAGAAGTCCACATAGACAGATCCCAAAGAGTGAAAGATATTGCTATCTCCGTGTTTTGACTTAGGTTTACATAATGCGGTTTGACATTTGTCTCGGCACTCGTGTCAAAATGTTCGTATACAAACTATAAACATTGACAAAGTTCGTAGTATTTATCTAAGCTGAAATATTATTTGGTTTTCTAAAAAGTATTTTCTATTCTTTTATCTATATATGACTTCACCTCCAATACCAAGGAACGTTGCTAAAGCGTTGTCTGCCTTAGAGTCAAAGTTAAAAACTCTATATGCCTTTAGCTTCACCGGCACTCATTCACGGCCTAAAGTACTGCGAACATTACTGCTTGGCAGAAAATAGCTTAATCAGCATGTATAAAATAAAGGCCTCTTATTTGTAAAGTCGTTATAATGAATTGGTCACTGCAACAACAATTATAATAAACTGATTTTAGAGTATTTCTTATCAAGCATTTAGTTTATGCCGTTGATTGAACGTTAATGGGATACAAATAGCGGGTAGGCCACTAAATTACAGAGCGAGATAGGTATGCTAGAAGTAGTTAGAATTTTTGACTAAAATTTATCTATCTTCCTATTAAGATAGATATCTACTATCTATCTATTAGTCAAAAATATATGCCATATAAATATATAAAAGCACAGACAAATAGAGCGAAAGAAAAACTGTGAGCTCAAAATAAACGACCTCTTTGGCGTTGCGGGCTTGCGACAAAGATGCAGGTTTGATTCCCGCTGCGGGACAAATGTTTGCATGTCTGCAGATATTTGTTTCGGATTTGGGCGTTGTGGTACCACGCTACTCATAATTCCTGGGGCCTATTAAGTGTATTAAGTAACTCTTACGTAGTCAAGCCACACTAGGAATTTCAGTGTCGTTGTTATCAGAAACTATAACGCGCCGCGTAGTGTACTGCACGACGCGGAAGGAAAAAGTCGCGACCACTCACCCTGATGAAGACTCTCAGAATGAGTCGAAACTTAGTCGGTGCCTTCACCGATAGTGCAGTACGTGAAAATTCCCGTTTTTACAATACGAATAATCTTTAAAATGACAAAAAAAAATATAAAAAAAAACAATAACACAGAAAGTATTTTGTATTTGTAGGAACTTAAGATATATACCAATCTATCAGAACTCGTAACCTTGCACGGTTTGCATTGCAAATTGCAAGCGGGTGGGCACTAGATTGACAAGTTGACTTACGAAGCAGGCTTTAGCGATATTGGCTTTCTGACTATTAAAATACCAAACCATTTGGTATAAGAATTTGGGCTGGTATTTTAAAGCTAGTTAACGCTGGGTTGGGTAACTTTATTTGATCTTTATCTGTAGCTTGTAACAATAGGTTTTATCTACACTATTATTTTAAAGAGGTAAAATTTCATATTGTAAAAACGGGAATTTTCACGTACTACACTATCGGTGAAGGCAACGACTAAGTTTCGACTCATTCCGAGAGTCTTCATCAGGGTGTGTGAACGCGACTTGCTCCCTCCGCGTCACGTCGGAATGAGTCGAAACTTAGTCGGTGCCTTCACCGATAGTGCAGTACGTGAAATAGTCAAGTACACGATAGTTTTTGAGGTAAAATTTGTTAGTTTGGATTTAAAAGGTAATCTACAAAACTACTCATCCGATTACAAAAATTGTATGAATATTTAGAATGGACATAGGCTGCATATTATTTCTTCCGTTAAAATAAAAAGGCTTTTCGTGGATACCTATTTTGCAATGTAAATTGATGAAAAAATGCTCGAATAACGAGCGAATGCATTTCTTACGAGCGTTGCCATAACAGTGAAAGCTACTTTTCATAGGAAACTTTTTATGCGGGTATCACGGGCAAAGCCGTGTGCGGTAGCTAGTCTATACTAATATTATAAAGAGGAAAGATTTTTTGTTTGTTCGTATCGAATAGGCTCCGAAACTACTGGACCGATTTTAACCATTTTTAGCTGAATTATCAGGAAGTAACATAGGCTATAATTTATTTTCAAAAAAATAGAGATCCTTAAGAAAATTGCAATAATGTAATAACCTAGCCTATAAAATTTATTATTTGGCGTGCGCTGAGAAAACTATTGATGATACATAAAAATAATGTACTACATGATTAAAGTACTCATAATTATCTACAAAAAAGTCCTCTAGGGAATATATCTTACTATCATAGTTAAGTCACAATAGCAGCTTTGTGTTCTAAAATTTAATTAGATCGCCGATATTCCCACGGAATCGAAACTTACGCGGGTGAAACCGCGGGGAGCAGCTAGTTTTATCCCTTTATTAATAAATCCCTTTTTGTTCTTGACTGATTTGTGTTTTATCTATCATTTTTTATACTATGAGTGTGTCTCTTGACAAAATCCTCTTCCAGCATTTTACATTCATATCTGTCTCAGGCAACTCTCACAATTAGGGCTTGCTGTGTTGATCATATTCTACTATCCATCACAGCTTCAGAGCAGCTGCTCCTCTTGTCATTTCATATTCATTTATTGCCTTCATGTCCATATTCAGAGATCTTAAAACTATATAGAAATAGGTAGGTACATGAAATCATGAATGGAGAAAAGATATATCAATGATATTTTTTCTCCATTCATCTCGGAGAGTGCGTATCATATGGCCTGACCATTTTCTTTTCTGTCGGTCGATTTTGTTGTTACGAGTATATCTGTCAGTTTAGGTTAACAAAACTATCTGAAAGTTAATCATATATCAATAGGAGCATAAAGTATGCATTGTAGAAAGTTCGGTGAAACCTTGACATCAAAAGCCGGCGGATGTAGGTAACTCAAGATATATGTCATAGCACTCTTTGGGGAAGGTCTATGCCCAGTAGAGGAATTTTGGAGGCTATTATAGTCGATCATGAGGCTATAGTTATTTAATTAAACTAATGAATTTGTATCGCTTTATAGTGCTTAGGTATTTAAATCGGGTGTTTTCGATCTCGCAAACTAATTAACTGGTATGAAAATCATATGATAAGGAATTCCTCTCAGTTATCCATGTTATATCTTATAAATCAATGGGAAAATATAATTATCGGATCGAACTCAACAGCTTTTATTAAGGCTATCACCATCCTCATAAATTAACCTGATTATTAAAAGCATTCCTTGGATCACAGTAGAATTAGAAAGCAGTAGGGGCACTTCAAAGGTATGCAAACCAAGTCTCATATAAAAAGTGCATCTTCTGGATGAGGTCTTTGCCCATATTATCAACAGCCCGTATTAAATTCTAGTGCTAGATGATTCCCTCAAATAGTGTCATGACGAATATTATTTAGCCACATCCATCTATTAGCCACCAGTCTAGCCACAGACAACCTCTGTGGCGCAGTAGGCGAAGGTCCGCCTGAGACGCAGAAGGTTGCGGGTTCGATTCCCGCTGCGGGACAAATGTTTGTATGATCAACATTCATTTGTCACGGGTCGGGGTTTTTTCTAATGTATAATATGTTTGTATTTAAAAAAATAAAGTATATATTAAGTAGTATATCAATCATGTAGTTCCCATAACACAAGCTCTGCTTAGTTTGGTAGATGATGCTGTGTTAAAATGTCCAGTTTTTTTTTTTTTTTTTTTTTTTTTAATTTTTTTGACTTCTCGAAAACTTTAAGTAGTGATAAATAAAATAAATAAATAATGCTGGACATTTTTCACACAGTTAAATTATAACTATGTAACATACATCATAGTCTCTAAGTTATTTTTGTTTTGGGTCTTTTGTCACCATTTCTACGATTAGTACTTTAAATCCTGAATTCATAGTCGGGGTTTGAACAGTCCCCCAAAATCCATCATTCAGCATGTGCCTTATGGTTGGGTGCATAAAGGTTATATTCGCATTTGATTTTTTACTTAGCGCCTGAACAGTCCCCTACGGGAGCCCCTATTTGACTATGAATTCGGACCGAAGATATCAACACGAGAGTTGGTTCTCTCACAACCCATTCCACGATATTGAGCTTATGTATAAAGCCAAATAGTTACCGATCAAGTTGCTTTTTCCTGATTTTGATCACACCTTGTTTCTTTTGAGTGATCTTACTGCATTGTGTGTACTGTTGCAGCCAAACCAGGAATCGGACTAGGTAGTTAAGGAGTGTAACAAACCGCTTTGACTCAAATAACTTGATTACGCTTGACAGAAAATCTGTTAAGGACCAGTTTAAAGAGATCTGTGAAGTGATAGCCAGGGCTTCGGTTTCAAGTTATGCGGCGAATAATGCTTTGCCTTTAGTTGCTTTTAATCCTACTACTATTATAAACGCGAAAGTTTGTGAGGATGTATGTTTGTTACTCTTTCACGCAAAAACTACTGAACGGATTTTTGCGGAACTTTATAGTAATATAGATTATACATCAGATTAACACATAGGCTACTTTTTATCCTAGTACCATGCGGGCGAAACCGTGGGTAGAAGCTAGTATTACCTAAATAATAAAGTGTTCCAAGCGTGACGTCACGGGATATTATAAAAATTGTATTAATTAATAAAGTCTAAAAGCCTACTAAGATTCTCTGTTTCGTGGGTATTAGAAACTGCAAGCACGGTAACACGATGGCGCATGGTGCCTGATGATATACAATGAGACTGTTCGGAGGGAAGGGAACTCATACGTAGTACTTGACACTCCTCACAACACTAGTTATTAACTAGTATATAATGATATTCTAGGGTTAATAATTCGAGATAATGCTTTGTTAGATGACTAAGAAAAAGAAAAACAAGTTTTCCTTATAAACCAGACTCAGTATAAATATTTTCGGATCATGCAATCATTTTGTCCCACCAAAGCGGATTTACTCTGTACCTTTTGCGTATCAGCCTAATATTAGCCTCACGGTACTAATAAAAAAAACACTGATTGCGCCTACTAAAAGACATCCTCAAATACATATCCATCGCCACCTATCGGAACACTAATCTATGGCACATGACGATGTTTTCCTTCACCGTAGCTACTTAGTTTGTCTGTTCGTCTCGTCTCGCTTTGTTTTATGTTAAGTATCTGTTTTGTGTTTTTATTATTATTTTTGACTTTTGTGTTTTAAGGGGAAACATCAATATATTTCTTTCTTTTCTTCTTTCTCACCGTATGTGCACATAAACTTTTTGAGTGAAAAAATGCTTTGGTGCACGATCGGCTTCGAACACACAGACGGGGTACTACCGTTAACTCACACGGCTCTAGTTCTTCCTGTTGATGATAAATTGATAACACACAAGCCTTCATTCCAAGGGTCTGATTACAATGGTCCCTTCCCACTCACCTGACAGTCTTGGCTGATATGGATCAGCATTTCATAGCAATTGTTGCTGCCACAAAGGTGAAATGTGGTTTGTAACCATGGAATTGCTAGAATTCCAGGTTGATATTGCAGAAGCTGATTGCGAGATACCAAGAAAAGGATAACGGATCGAAGTAGTATCATCATCATCATTTGACGAACTCTGTGGCGTAGTGGGTGAAGGCCTGCCTGAGACGCAGAAGGTTGCGTGTTCGATTACCACCGACAAACGTCTGTATGATCTGCAAATATTTGTGTCGAGTCTGGGTGTTTTCTATGTATAATATGTATTTACAAAAAAAATATATATAAGTAGTTTATCAGTCATGTAGTTCCATAACACTTATTTACTTTGGGGCTAGATGATCTTGTGTGAAAATGCCCAGCATTATTATTATTATAAAACAACTGGAGATTTTCAAGCAAGCCGATCACACAAACACACACACACACAATGCGCATTTAAGTTTTAGTTTAATTAGTTAGTTTGTTAGGTACAACTATAAGATGATTTATTAAATGTTAAAGAAGAGCGGGTTACAAGCATATAATTGAATAAAAAGAGACTCCACACCCTGTAAGCACTAACCTATAAGTAACAGAAGTAAATATTTGTATTTGTATTTGTAGTAATCAAGTGCTGGAAAGATATTATAATACACTAGTAGCGCCAGGATCTAATGGAATTACTTTTGAGAAATGAAAAATTAGCATGGTATGGACACGTCATGAGGAGAAGAATATTCACATTACGAGAAGAGTGTTCAATATTAATGTGGATGGAGTAGAGAAAGAAAAGATGGATGGATTATGTAAAGGGTGACATGGGTAAGAACGAAGGGAGTACTGAGATGACGGCTGAAAGAGGAGTGGAAGAAGAAACCACGGGACAAGAACAAGAAGATGATGGTAACATAGGTCTTTCCAGGGAGTGTCATGGGCAATGATCTTGGGCTACCACTTCCAACTATAAGTTCATCGGGTGGGGGACCTTCACACTGCGTAATTACATATATGGTAACGAAAGCTAGCGCTTTTTATTAGAACAATTTAATCCTCACCAACTAGGTTGTGGGTTCACAAAATAATGGAATAGCGACCTTTCAAATGCATCATCAAGTCTACGTGTTGGTATGCAACTTCCAAAGAATGCCACAGTGAGCTGTCACGACAAGGTTCCCTGCGTCGTGGGTATCAGGAACTATGAGCTTCCACAACAATATCCGGAACAAATATCTGCAGTACTTGCAATTTTTTCAGCGGGAATTGAAACAGCTGGCTACCCTCCAACAGCGCCGTACCGTGATCGTCATTTATTTTGAAGTAAATCTACGGGTCCCAAAAATATTTAAGACATAAAATTCGAAACTATTAATCTACTTTCATCACTGACTGTACAAGTAAACAGTTTATTAAAAAGCGGTCCTATAACAGCTCCTTGCGAAACGCTGTTAGTGAAGCGTTCTAGCCTTGAAGCTACAGTCACTCCACCACTATCAATGTAAATTGAGCGGAATCTATATGATAATGCTAATTTGCAAGTGAAGGAAAACATCGCGTGGAAACAGGAATGATTCTAGAACCAAAAACTCGAAGGCATGTGTGCGATCCGTTAGTGTTCTAATAAGCGGGGAATGAATTAATGATGAAAATACTTATTTGTACACCGTATGAAATGAACAAAATAAACAATAACATATTATAGGGTTTAAATTATCGTGGTTTAGTATCACTTTAGAATATTATTACGACTTTAAGGAAGGACCTCCAAACGGTCAACGCAACGGTCCTGCAATTGAACAGGAGAATAGTAAAGTACGTGCTAGAGTCGTTATAAAATTTAAAAAAACATATTAAAATATCAAACACAAATTATAAAAAAATATTCTACTAATCAGCTCCTGGCTCCATCATCAGGCCCTCGTTACCAAGACCAATCTATTGTACCAGACAAAACGAATCATATGAGCCCGAACTTGCAAGTTACTAGCCACTGAAGAGTTCCACTATCCACCCCCTAGTTCCATAATCAGATACCAAATTATAGTATCGTCATCAGAACTATACATACATACAAAATATACATTTTGATACGACAATGTCTTTGATTACGTTGTTTATTTCTGCGTATAAGAGTAACAAACATATGTACATCCACCCTCACAAACTTTCGCGTTTATAATTTTAGTAAGATAATTACTTAGGTAGTTATCGATAGCTGCATTATCTCAGACTATGCACGTGCCGTCATATTGTCACGTGGAATATAAATCATGAGTTGGAAGCAACATTGTTGCATGATTTGTCAACGATGACCTCGGTGGCGCGGTGGGCAGGTAGCCAGCTGCGAAAAGGAGCGGGTTCGATACCGCTGCGGAATAAATGTTTGCATGTTCTATTCCAGGAAGTGATATTTGATATTTGTTCTAGGTCTGGGTTTTGTGTGATACTCGTAGTTTCTGATACTCACGACACAGATAATCTTAGTACGAGGTCAGGACTAGGTATATGTAGGTATTTATTAAATGACTTATTTTAATGTGTGAACCAACAAGGATTAGTATTTTTATTTAATTGACACAATTTTAACTTTTGTTCAAACATTTTCGGTCTCATAACGAAAGGTGATTTAAATCGGTGTTTTATCTATTAGACTTTTGAATCCTGATTTACAAGATAAATTGTTGTACAAAGGAAACAAGGTTTAAATTTGAATGTTGATAGATGACAATAGCCGACAGTTGATTTGAAATTTCAAAAAGAGGTTTAACCACAAATCCTACTAAAATTATAAACGCGAAAGTTTGTGAGGATGGATGTTTGTTACTCTTTCACGCAAAAACTACTGAACGGATTTTGATGAAACTTTACAGTAATATAGCTTATATATTAAAATAACACATAGGCTTCTTTTTATTCGGATACCATGCGGGCGAAGCCGTGGGCAGAAGCTAGTAACTGCAAATAAACCAGGCGGTCGCCTAGTTTATTTCTATCATAACTCAACCTCTTTTTGAGAAACAATTTTGGTTTCCTTTTGGTGTCCAATCAAAATGATGTGTTTCTTTTTTTTTGATATGTTTTAATGGATATTTTGCAGTTTTATTTTATATTTGAATTGTAGACCACATTACTATGTAATCTTTGTCAAAAAATTAGGTATTCTTCACGCCTTCCGGACTTTATGACAGAAAAAAACACTCGTACTCGTATTTGCAAAAAAAAAGCATATAAGTAGTTTATCAGTCATGTAGTTTCCATTATACAAGCTCTGCTTAGTTTGGGGCTAGATGGTGCTGTGTGAAAAATGTCTAGTATTATTTATTTATTTTTATTTAGCATTTCACGATTTCTTACTGTGAGCGATTTTTAAATTCTTCTGATAATTGCATCTTCGAGCTAAGAAACTATCTTTGTGTAAATTGGCCTTTAGCTTTGCATGTAATTGTTCTCAGAGGATAATCGATAGTCAATTATAATCGACTAGCCTCTGCCCACGGCTTCGCCCGCGTGGTACCCGGATATAAAGTAGTTTAATGTTATTCTGATGTATTATCTGTAAAGTTTCATTTTTGCGTGAGGGAGTAACAAACATCCATCCTCACAAACTTTCGCGTTTATAGTACTAGCTTCTGCCCACGGCTTCGCCCGCGTGGTACCCGGATAAAAAGTAGCCTATGTGTTACTCTGATGTATAAGCTATATTACTGTAAAGTTTCGTCAAAACCCGTTCACTAGTTTTTGCGTGAAAGAGTAACAAACATGCATGCTCACAAACTTTCGCGTTTATAATATTAGTACTAGGATTAATAAGATAATTATCTATGGCGTGACTCTGAAAACAATTCCATGGAATTATGCGGCGTTTTCTAAAAACTTGATCAGCTAGACATGTTTTGTACCTCTAGGGTCTCAGGAAAATAGGTTTTTCCTCGTCGCCATTTATTAATTCCACGTGTCACTAGTTAATAGTCACCCTGTGTAGTATCAGTGGGTAAAGATTAACCACACTGGTTGTTTCATATTTTTTTTGGTTAATCTCCCTTATGAAGGAAAACTGAATACTAATGCTAAAAAAGTGCAGAAATCCCCCTCATCATTTATTCCTATTTCACAAATCACTCCTGAGAAATCCCCCTTAGGGGGGGAAACTGAACTCTAATGTTAAAAAAGTGCAAAAATCCACCTCATAGGTGACGAGATTCAGTGACCGTATGTTTCACTAATGAATTTTGGCAGTGAAATGAGAGCAAGTGAAATGATATATAAAATATTAATTTGGCACAGCATGAAAAATAAAAAAATATTACCTACTTTAAGTTCACCTCTGTGGCGCAATGGACGCCTGAGACGCAGGAAATTGCTGGTTCGCTTCTCGCCGCGGGTCTTTTTTTTGGATCTGGCTGTTTTTGATATTATATAATATGTAAATATTTACAAAAAAAATGCATATTAGTAGTAATATCAGCCATGTAATTCCCCTAACACAAGCTTTACCGTGCAATACACTGTACAGTGTTTCCTCTGCTTCCTTTGGGGCTAGATGATGCTGTGTGAAAATTTCCAGCATTATATTTTAGTTTTTAAGGGACTGTAAATATAATAAAATAAAAAGATACTTAGCCTAAAAGTAAAACTGAACAGAAATGCTCCAAGCAGTACGCACCTTTCTGATCTACCTAGGTAGTTCAATATCCCGCCAAAAAGCACGTATCAAAATGTTTCCAGTAGAAAAATCCTTTTGGCTAACGGAATTCAAACCCGAAACCTTTTGACTGGGAGTCAGGGAAGCCACTACACCAGAGGTTTCTCTATCATTGTTGATAAATTGCTGCGGAAAGCAATTTTAATTATTCAGTTCCGTGTCGATATTGTAAGTTTTTATGACCATTGACACATAAAGTCCTACCTACTCTAGGTATGGTTTATGTACCTACTTAATATTTATATCCTAGCTTAGATTATAAATTGCGCTAATGGATATTGAAAAAATCATCATCTGAATCATCAGCCGGTATACGTGTACTTCAATGTATTTCCCTAAAGTATTATTGTGTGTTTTTTTCTTATCTCCAATGTCGACCTCAGTGGTGCGAAGGGCTAGAAGACGGCAAGAATTGCGGGTTCGATTACCGCAGCGAGACTAAGACTGATATACTTACTATTTATATATATTTTTTGTAAATACATACATATTATACATAGAAAATACCCAGACCTGAGACAAATATTTGAAGATCATACATTTGTCCCGCGGCGGGAATCAAACCCGCAATCTTCTCCGTCTCAGGTGGGCCTTCGTTTACTCCGCCACAGAGGTCGGAGAAAAAAGTAACTTAGCCTTTTTAGCACGACATTGGACCTTCTAGGTAGATGGATAAGCAAGGTGCGTGGGCATTTTAAGTTTTACTTATAAGTAGACTATTCTAATTATTATTCGTTTCATTACTTAATACTTCCAAAATTAGTTGTTTTTTATGTCGCGTAATATAAAAATGTTTCTTTCATTTCATTTGTTTTTTTCTTCAGGAAGTAGAGAACATTTTCCGTGGAGCATAAACTGTTGACGCAAACAAGCTATGAAGGACATTGTAGATGGCGCTGCCTCTCTTGAACTCTAGCGTTGAAACCGGGAACTAACTGCGAAAGTTACTCACCGCTCAGCTCACAGATGGCGCTAGTAATCCTCAGTGGATCTGAAACAAGATAAACTCAACTTAGTAACGAGTAGTAGGGCTTTGTGAAAAAGCTCGTCCGGGGAAGTACCTACCACCACCACCACCATACTAATTTCTGTGGTATCCAAGCAGTAATGTTTGCAGTCCTGTGTTCAGGTTTGAAGGGTCTCATACCTTAAATTGACAGGCACATGAGACTTTTATCCGTCTCAGGGTCAGCAACGGGCGAGCAATATCTTTGGTATTACGTCCATAGGTTACGGTAACCGCTTGGGGGTGGGGCATATTCTTGTTTGCATGTTTATAAAAAAAACTAGAGAAGGATACATATTTATTTACCTAAAACTATTTTGGTAGGTAAGTAGATGCTTGTTAAAAATAGTTTTTTCACATTCATGGTAGTCATTTAATCAATGTAGGTTTGTGACGTTTTTAGTGAATTAATGAACGAAAATATACCTGGTGAAAGATAAATACATATTAACAACCTTTGGAGCGATCTCTTCCAGATACCTTTTGAATGGAGATATTTTTTTTCTTAGGGACAACAAACAGGATTTAGAATTCATATTGTAAAAACGGGAATTTTCACGTACTGCACTATCGGTGAAGGCACCGACTAAGTTTCGACTCATTCCGAGAGTCTTCATCAGGGTGAGTGGTTGCGACTTTCTCCTTCCGCGTCGCGCCGTGCGTAACGCACGGCGCGACGCGGAAGGCGATCGGCAGTACGTGAAAATTCCCGTTTTTACAATATGAATAGTCAAGTTCACGATAGTTTTAGGATTTAGAATTTTATGATATTGAAAGAATTAATTATTTTTTAATATGGATTTAATTGCACAAAGACGGCTGTAAGGTGTTATAGATGTGAGGTACCATTGACAGCGATTTTAAACCTTAATACTTAAGAAAAACACGAATTCACCAAAAAATTTGGCTAAACTTAATCTAGCAAGGAATTTAGTTATAGTTATATATAGGAGGTGGACAGGTAAGTAGGTATAGTTTTTATATTTTGTATTCAATCGTGTATTGGAAATTTATTAAAAATAGACTAAAACGTGAAATTATTCCAACAAGACACCGTTCAATCTAATACGAAACCAATATTGAAAAAAAATCTTATGAGAATCGTCAGCTGCCCTGTTACCAAAACTATTAGGGGTGGCGCCATCCCCTCTCGCCAAAAATCGATGGGCGGCAACTAATATCTACTAACTGGGGTGTCTCTGCGAGGTCAACGAATTTTTTTGGAACTTGAAATTATGGGGTCGCTGAGTAAAGACTTTTTTTCCCATTATCGGTGTAAATTAGTATTTTTTTCGAGAGTCAATTTAGGTAATTTCGGATTGTTCTGTGAAATTGGGTATGTAATTATGTAGTTTAAAATTGTGTTTTAGTAAGTACCGTGACAAATTTTGTTTTGTTAATTCATGTATCCTGTTTTCATAATGGGCCATTGATAAGCAGTTTTAAATATTTACGTATTGTCATTTTTAATTCATCCAGAAATCCTACTGATATTACAAATGCGAAAGTTTGGATCCATAGATGTTTGTTGGCTGGACCGATTTAGATGAAGTTGGGAACAGGTACCTATAGTCCGTGATCGTAGACTGGCCGTGTGGTAAAACGTAACACAAAAGTTACGTTTTACCACACGGACAAATTCGTGGGCAGAAGCTAGTTTCAAATAGTTAGATATTCGATTTAATACCTTTTTTATATATTTGACAAATTGTACCTGGCATCTAACTTTTGCTTATACCATTTTTAACATGTATAATCTAAAGTCCTCTTTAAACTTATCAAAGTATAATTTACGTTCATCAAAGGAGTTTTCTACTTACTCTACTTAACTTAGATATAAAAGGGTTTTTTTCAAATTAAAAATTAAAAAAAATTTTGATCGTGATAAACACAGATGGTAGGTATTATTTAGATTTATGATATAGGCGAGATAAACATTCCATTCTACGCAAATGAAGACATCTATAATACCGTTGGTTGACTAAGTTACGACTGTATGTATTTCTTGAATAATTTATAGTGATGGGGTAAAGTTATCAGTTACAATTTACTTTACTTTGACAATAATAGGGTATCAACTTTTATTTTCCTACCTTGTACCTTAAATGTTTTAAATATTGAAATTAAAGCCTCAGTTAAACTAAACAATGTTATAAATATTATCAGTAAATATTATATGCTTCATTAACTCAAATTGTGAGTTCTTAATATACTAAAGTTTTTTTTTATTGCAGATTGTTTTGTCGAACAACCAACATTTCCCAAATGGCCAATTCTAGTGTCGGTTTTTTTTACCGAATTTTGTACGTAAATCAGAATATAGAGGGATGGAACTTTGTTCAAAAATTTAAGAAACATTAAAAATATAGGATGAAGGATCTACATCTCTATGTCCAAGTAGGTACTTAATGGTACCTATTAAGGTCCGCCTTTACATTGTCAAGGCTTAACCACGTGTAACATTTTATAAATAATTTATAATAAGCTAATATCTCTAGCGATCTTTGTAAACAACCGATGGATGGAAAGTTCAGATTCAGATTTGCGAAACATGATTTGCAGAGTATGTTAAAACAATAAAGTAGGTACAGCCATAGTTAGCAAATAAGCATGCAAATTTAATTAAATCTCAAGTAATTTCATCATTCATATTAAAAAATAGCACGTGTTGTTGTGTAGGTGATAGGCAGGAAACCTTATCAAACAGCGAAAAAGTCTAAAAATATGTATTTAAAAGTAGGGTGTCTAGACAAATATACCTTACGCTTAGTTTTCCTTTCACGCTAACGCAAATTTCTAAAGGTAAAACTTGGCAGCAGTCACGTGACATTTCCACAGCTAACGTCATTTCCATATAATTCATTCTTTCCGCCGGCGTTATCGCCTACAGAAAGCGGTATTTGTCTGTAAGACAAACTATAAAAAAGTAAAAACAGCAACATCAATAAAAAACCCAATTTTCTACCGACCATCCAAATCGACTCATAACAAAAACCACCCACATGTGGCATAAAAAAACGGTAGCCAATGACCCCTTATTATTGGTCAGGGGTAGTTTCCAGGGGGGAATCGAACGTTTGGGGTAAAACTTTAGATTAAATGCCTCCAAATTCACGTGCTTAGAAAGAATTGGACGAGGGGTGAGTTTTCCTGTTTGTGACGAATTATTTATTTTTATCTGTCGATATTTAGGTGATTATACTCGTACATTCTGATATCTATACCTATCCCAAAATAGTATAATTATATTAAAAGGTATATTAAATTATATCATATTAGTTACCTATAAATTCCTAGTAATATGATTATTTTAAGTTATTATAAGTATAAAGTATCCTTCTATATTAAATTAATAGCATATAAAAGATAAGTTATATAAAATTGAGTGAAATATGCTTATATTCATAAAATCGCTTCTTTAGGTGGCTAGCTGTTTCGTCTGTTTTTTTTGTATATACCTAGGTACTTGTAAATAGTTGAATAAATAAATGTATTGTTCTCTAAAAAAAAATCCCTAGGAAGTAACTGGTTATTCCTCTAGAATTAGTAGGATAAATAGTTTTAAGTTATTTCTATAATTTAGTATTTAATCTGAGGCTACATTTTTGAACTAGTTTACTTAAATTCGTAGTTTAACCTGTCAAAATTTTCTTGGAATCATTTTCGGCTTCTTGGGGCTTTTCACATCACATAGATTTAATAATTTATCATGTTTTATTTATGATTGGTTCTGTTGGTATATGCCTTCACTCGCGTTGTACCTGAAGCTAACAAGTACATAGCTCATGTATTACAATGTTTTTACATCATCAAAATGTAATCAGAATCGGCTTAGCCGTTACTAATATCAGTGATAAATTGATAACACTTCTTAACATTCTAACGCCGAATCTTATTCAATATTTTGTTGGACTAAGAATGTTTGATTGGTAGTTTTTATTTAGGTACTATTTCACTTTCTCACATTAAAAAAAAAGCTTAAGATTTTTGGTAAAAAAATACTTGGTAGTTTTTTTTTTAATTCCTCTTTTCACAGTAAAAACAACATCCTGTTTATCATCTAATCCAGGTATGTTTTTTTTTACAATAGTTTATTTTGTTATGCAAAATTCTACCCGTAACCCAATATGCAAATGATGCACCTATTTCGATGCAAATTTTCACTCTGAATAGGACAATGATGTAGGACGTTGATGGGGTCGATGGGATCAGTACGGTTATTGATTTTTCGAGTGATTTATTGGCTTATAGTGTGTTCGAGTTTTAGAAAACTGTAAAAAAATATAGATTAGAAGATTATTTTTATATGTCATATCTAAAATTACCTATTTCAAGTGCATCACTCGGCGTTCTTGTAACGTAATTCACATTTTCATTCAGAATTTTGATTCCAAGTTCAATATAAATTGGTTCTCCCGTTACGAAGATATTAGCAACGAACATAACATTAAACACCTTACAGACACACACATGGTCCTGACCTGTGTCGTGGGTATCAGGAAATACAAGTACCGTAGAACCAGAACACCCATCCACAACATTCTTTCGCATTTATAGGATTCATTGCATCAATAAAATGTCAGTCAGCTAATGAGCCAATGAGTCAACCACGGTACGATTTTATAAACTTCGATAAAAACAGAAACCTTATCATCGTATTCCAGAAAACTAATAAAGGTTGTCTCGAAGAGTTTACTTGTAAGCAATAAGACCATTATAATTTAACAATAAAAATAAGATTTTCTTTATGGTGTACAATTAAGCATTTTCATTCATTAATTCATTCATAACTAACAATAAATTAGACTTTTTTTCTCCATTTCAAATAACTTTCGGCAGTTAAGTAAAACATTGCTGGTATTAGGTAAGTAAACACCAAGTGCCGTTATTAATTAAAAACTGAATAACCAGCGTTTTCTTACCAAACCATAAAATTAACCCTTTAAATCCACGTGGGTCTAAAACGACCCGGCAACAATAACCCTTCAGACGCTAACGAACTTATACAAATCGTATGCAAATATAAATCATGTAGTCAAGTCTACAATGCCTCATTCAAACATACTCAGGTGCCCGGTTGTCACAATGGTGAATAAAAAACGATTTCTCATTATTGTTACTGAGCCCAGAGTAGTCTATTTAATATGCGTGCGAATATTTCCCCGTATTAAGATTGTAAGACTTTTTATCGTGCTTCTTTTCATACGAAATCGTAGTAGAAATGTTCGTCAGTTTGTCATTGAGTGGGATCCAAAATCTTGACGATAAAGTCTTTGTCCGTTTCACATTGTCCGTGAATCGCGTGTTTAATACTATTTCCAAGTTGCTTTTTTTCGAATTTATACTTGTTTGCCTCGACATCAATATTTATATAATATAAACAAAAAAAGCTAAAATATGGATTCTATCTCAACGTAAGTTAAACTTTTATTTTTTCTTCTTAGTAAAAATTCTAAAATAACCTGGTACAGGCAAAGACGCGATTTGCAACTAGTTTCTAAAATTAAACTTTACAATACCAGTTGGTAAGCTGTGTCTCAATCGATATAGCAAAGAAAATGAATAAGTTTGCATGCAGCGCTATTTTTAGACCACATGTGGCTTACAGAACTGTTAATTACTTTATTTTTAATTCCATTTGCATGTATATGCAAAACGAATATGCATATTTTGTGTCACTTTTAAAGAAACAGTAAAATATAGTTTAAATTCGTTAGATTTTTTTTGTTATTGCAAAAGCAGGAATTTATTTTAATTGCCTTTGCGTGATATAACAGCCATGAAGTATTTTAAAATATTAATTCGAGACCTTTAAATATGAAAAACCAGCATTCTCATGAAATTCTATTACAAAAAATAAATAATGCTGGACATTTTTCACACAGCATCATCTAGTCCCAAAGTAAGCAGAGCTTGTGTTATGGGAACTAAATGACTGATATACTACCTACTTATATATTTTTTTTTGTAAATTCGTACATATTTTACATAGAAAACACCCAGGGCCGAGACAAATCTTTGTAGATCATACAAACAAACAAATTCCCGCAGCGGGAATCGAACCCACAACCTTGTGCATCTCAAGCGGGCCTTCACCCACTGCACCACAGAGGTCGTCAAATAATGACGAATTATGAATGACACAATGTATCATATTAAAAAAAAAACCTTCCGTAGAAGCTTATAAAAGGATCCATAGATTCCCACTATCAATTTCACACACTAAATAATTGCGCCAGTACCGTGTATAAATCACTAAGACTTGTTTAACCCTTCACTTTCTACGCAGGTGTCTAATCGACCCCGTGACTTCCGCCCCGAAAGGGTTAACAGACAATGATAGTTTAAACTGGCATCCTTTTGTTAAAAATCTCAGGTGGTGTAACTTTTTTCTTTGGTTTACACAGGTCTAGAGAAAGTGAATCAATTGAAGGGTTGCTCAAATGGATATTTACACGCAGTTTTGAACTTTTTATAACCAATATCGTTTAGTTTGATATATTTTTTATTATATTGCTTGCGTTTACTTTCTAAATCCGAATGTTTTTAGAGATATGTCATAATTATGTTTTGCTTGGTATGATGTGTAAGCCCAGTCAGATAGGTCTGTTATTACTTTTAAATTTTCAAGAAAACAAAAATGTTACTTATTAATTTACTTCTAAATCAACGTTCTTATATATCTTTCCATCTGACACACGCAGATTAAACTTGAAAAAACCAAACCTCGTACTGAACCACCTTAGTTCAGTACGAGTATGTGTTCATTCGTAGCTAACTCGTTTTATTTGTAGGGATTCATAATTAATAATAATAATAATAATAATAATGCTGGACAATCCACACAGCATCATCTAGCCCCAAGCTAAGCAGAGCTTGTGTTATGGGTACTAGATGACTGATACACTTAATACAATACATTACATAGATAGATATATTTTTATTATAGATAGAAAATACCCAGAACACCTGGAACAAATATTTGCAGATCGTACACACATTTGTCCCAGGGCGGGAATCGAACCCGCAACCTCCTGTGTCGCAGGCGGACCTTCGCCCACCGCGCCACATCGGTCGTCTAAATAATTGTACTAAATATGTTTATATTTTTTGTCAGTGAGCTGTTTATATAGCCGAAGAACCGACAACCGCTGGGGTAAACGAGTTCTTGAGTGGAGACCGAGTCTTGGCAAACGTGTGGGACGCCTCCTGGCTACCTTAAGAAAGGCGGCGGGAAGAAACTGGATGAGAAGCGCCGAACACTGGACCCAGTAGTACGTATTGGCCAATTCAAGACGAAGAAGAATAATTTATTTTAAATATGTCCTAAAGATCTTCATTTATTAAGTTCTTTAATGCAAAGTAAGAAATGACAATCGATTAATAGTGACCTTAATTTACTAAATTTATCCCCATACTAAAATGAATATTTAAAAGGCTTTTAATAACGTTAATTTTGCATAATCCTTTAATTAATAAACAATTTTTACGTCGTTTAATTCTTGTAGAAAGATTTATTTGACACTTCATAACGGGGAGAACTATTCAGGCCAGGGTACCTAGACAAATACCTAATGCTTAGTTTTCCTTTCACGCTAAAGCAAATTTGTCAAGGAAAAACTTGGCTGCAGTCACGAGACATTTTAACAAATAATGTCAATACCATACAATTCAATCTTTACGCAGACGATTACGCCAACGACAACAGTAAGTGGTATTTGTCTAGAAGCCCTTGTCAAACTGATGCGGTGGCAATGGCGGTGGCGTTGGCAGTGGCGATAAGAACATTCACGCGAACTTATGACATTAACTTGACAATCATTTTCCTTTACCGCCACCGCCACAATAATGAATAACAGGCGAGCGTTTGACCACAATTTTACCTGATGGAAAGTGACGATGTGGTCAAGGATATAGCATGCTCTTGAAGACTCCCAAGATTATTTTTATCAGTAAATAAATTCCTTTTGCTGATGATGAAGGTGGACTTGAACCGCTTTGCGGAAAGGACTACACCAAAGAATGGTGAGACATTATTATACGTCTGAAATGAGAATGCCAGAAAAAAGTCACGAAGGTTGTTGATAAAATTAACATTACTTCATGATATGACACGGGGTATATCACGGTACTCACCACGTTGACACTTTATCCACGTGCCAATTTCTGTCCAAACTTGTGACGTTGTTCAATTCCCGCTGCGGGATAAATGTTTACATCTTACGCAGATATTTGTTGCGGGTATTTTAGTACTACGGTACTCGTAGCTTTTGATGCCTAGTGAATCTTAGTGTAGGCTATGTGTGTGTCTGTAGGTATTTAATTTTAATTTACTGTCACTCGTTTCCGCCATTAAAATGTCACAAATGTGGACCGGTCTTTACAGACCTATGACTAGCGATTCCCGTTCAAAATCAGCCACTCTCGATCATCCATTTCTGAGATTACAATCTGAGATCAACAATCTTATACACTATTTTTCAGAAACCATTTCGAAAATTGAAAAAATTGCCGGAACTTTTCTCGCCCAGACGGTTATAGATTAAAAATAATAACTATCGCGTTGCTTCGTCTCGTGCCAAGCCGTAAACATACCGAAGCATGGTTTATGCCGAACGTTCCCGAATATTGCCGAATACTTACGATCTTGGCAGCTTTTGAAGGAATGTCGTACTTTTAATATAATTTATGATGTGCAAGTTCCATAATTTGTTGCAATTTTGCACTATTTAATTGAAAAGTACCTAATTTAAAAGATTAGATTTTTATGGGAATTGGGTTTGAGGGCTTTGGAATTGGTTTTGGGAGTTTAATTATTTGTATTTCCGATATTTTTTTTAATTAAAGACCTAATATAATTAGAAATGTATTAAACTACGATAACTTTCTCACAGCTTATAACATTACAAAATACTTCTTGGAATATAACAAGTAATTAAGTATTTAGGAAATATATAGT
Organism: Perizoma flavofasciatum; assembly: GCA_958496245.1. NCBI lineage: Eukaryota > Metazoa > Arthropoda > Insecta > Lepidoptera > Geometridae > Perizoma > Perizoma flavofasciatum. Next base: position 10,634,252 of record OY292431.1, read on the forward strand.
ATGAAGTCATTAAGGCGCGGACAGGTGCCGAATGAGCATATCAAAAAGTAACACTCTTACAACACCATGCTGTCAAAAACTGTGAGAAACGATTGCACTCTTTAAATATATATCAAGGTTCTTAATTAAAGTGAACTTAATATATTTATTCATACAACTATGTGGAAGTAAATGTATACATAAAACACAGATGAAATAGCTAGCTATCTAATGACCGTTGCAAACCATCTATAAATAGCTCAACTGATCCAGATCACTACCAGACGGAAGGATCCGCAAAATGCTGGCTGCATTGCCACGCTGAATAGCAGTGCTAATGCATTGATTAAAGTAATAATAGTTTTCAAATTTTAACAATATTTTGTAATTGGGTCGTTACTTTGCCATTGTTTTATGGAAAAAATTATGTACGATTTCACATGATTTTCTCGTTTTGGAAACAACAAGTTTATTAACAGAAAGGTCAAGGGTTATTTTCTTATATGTTTTTTTCACAGTCACAAACTAAAATGGTTTTTTTTTAAAAAAGGTTTTAGCCAAGCGTACGTTCGCGGTGTCATCCCCTTAAGTAGAACATCTAAATGTCCATTTGCACTTAGCTTATAGCAAATACAAATGATACGTAGGTATTTTATCAGTTTCAAGCAAACATTGCATTTCATTTACAAAACAAACCCTTAATATCTCAACATTTAGCCAAAACAACCCGTATCTCCAGGATATCCGACATTAGGGGATAAATTCTCAACTTTAGGGGTAAACTGCCAATATTAGGGGTAAAATACAAGATACCGAATACTGTGTTCGGGTATTTTCAACTTCGATCGGAAATCCTGTCCAGACGATTGGTATCTAGACTGCAACAAAACAGAATTTGAGTGCTAAGTCTGAGGTTCGTAGGGAAAATAAGGGATGATAAAATATTAAACGTAGGGGATGGTTTTGTATGGAAGGAACTTTCCTAACTTTGTAATAACCGTTGCTATGCGAATTATTTTATTGACTAACTATTTTCTGCCCGCGGCTTCGCCCGCGTGGTATGTTAATAAAAGTAGCTTATGACCGTCTCCAGGCTTCAACTATGTCCACCAACTTTGAGTGAATCGAACCAAGAATTACAATTTTCCATACAAAGTTTAGAACTCAATTGCACAACCCCAAAGGGTAGTTTTGAAAAAATAAAAAATATGTTGTGTTTTATTATTTATTTTAAAGTTTATTTGTAGCGAGTTTTGCGTGAATCAAACCAAGGATTTTTTTTTTCATAGAAACTTTACCACCCTTTTTAACCCCTTTAGGGATTGATTTTCGAAATTAAGATTAGCCTATATGTTATTCCAAATTTCATCAAAACCGGTTTAGTAGTTACGGAGATACGTGGTAACAAACATTCACACACGCAGACTTTCGCATTTATTATATTAGTAGGATAGCTTTTGTCCACGGATTCTCCCGTATGGTACCCGGATAAAAAGTAGTCTATGTGTCAGGTTTTTCTGATGTTTAAGCTATATTACTGTAAAGTTTAATCAAAATCCGTTCAGTAGTATTTGCGTGAAACAAACATTCGTCCTCACAAACTTTCGCGTTTATAATAGTGTAGTAGGACTATCTTGACTTGCTTGTTGTACTCAGTTAAATACTTATTTATAAAGATCTTTTATTTTCATGTTTTATTTTCATCTGTTGTATTTGAAATGACACGTTTATCAGAAAGAACATAAGCATAGATAAGATAATCATCATTTTTCATCATCGGTTTTTTACAAAAAGTGTTTATAAACGGATTTGGAAAATAAAACACATATTTTTTTTTGCCGACTCCAAATAATTTTAGACTTGTCCAACTTACCGTGATTCACAAATTTATACTTTATATGACCCACATGATATACACACAAGTTTCGCCATTATATCATTTAAATTATGACCTCTGTGGCGCAGAGGGCGAAGGCTCGCCTGAGATGCAGAAGGTTGCGGGTTCGATTCCCACCGCACGACAAATGTTTGTATGATCTACAAATATTTGTGTCGGGTCTGGCTGTTTTCTATGTATAATAATGTATGTAAAAACAAGAAATATGTTTATAAGTAGTATAATCAGTCATGTAGTTTCCATAACACATGTTTTGCTTACTTCGGGGCTAGATGATGCTGTGTGGAAAATGCCCAGTATTATTATTATTAATTATGTTCATAAATAAATGTTCATTATGAAGAATACAGTCGTGAGCGTGTTTTATTCTTTGTTTTAATTAAAAATATCGCCTGCCTACGCACAGTGGCACAAATCTCCGCATCAAACTTAAGACATGTATAATGTTGTATAGTATTCGTCGGTAAATACACGAATTATACTGATTTCCATATCACATGACTAACAAAGCATACTCAGGAAAATGTATCCGAGACACGGCAGGAAAACCGCTGTGCTGCGTTTGAACGAGCGAGTAGCACTGTTAAGAAAGTAAAACAGCGCGCACTTGTCCATACTATCTCTTCTTCTTGTTCGTCGTACGTTACGTAGAGCCCACACAACACGTTTTCTTCTTTCCCTGTCCTCTATGAGCCGTTACTTCAGTGCTCACGGCTTTCTTAACAATGTCATTTTTTAGACACTCTTATATCCATCTACATTCATTATTTAATACTTTTTTCGTAATGTGACTTTCTTCCCTTCCCTTAGCGCTAGTGACGGAATGGGTTGGCCCATTCCGTCACTAGAGCGCTACTTTCAAACTTCCCCTGATTCATTCATTCATTCATTCATTCAACTTGTCTATCCTATGTATTCTACACAAATAGCAATAAAATGATTTACTCCAAAGTATTATTCAGTTCAATGATTTTATCGTGATAAAAATGAGTTGGTACGCATAATTAGAGTAGGTACGCAGAGGTAGACTTCGCAGCCGCTTAGCAAATTCAATTAATACTACGAGTAAGTTTGGATATTAATGCGTTTGTTTTTGACCAAGAATCTACCCTATCTTAGGTATATAAGATATTATAAAAAAACTGGTCACCCAATTGTCTAAAAAAAAATATTATAATTAATTTTGATGAGACTTTTTCTTAACATGGTAAATTCTATACATTAGCATTATTGAGTTTTAAATTAGACCTAGAAGCTAAACTTGCGTTAGTAACTCGCCCGTTCAAACGGTACAAGCAAGCACGCTTATAAATCGAATACTTAAACGCGACCAGTAACCATCGACTGCCATGCGAGACGTATATAAAAGCTATTTATACTACATCTAATGTATATGAGAATTTTATTTACATGTTAATGTAGACGAGTCACATGGAAATAAAAAAAAATCGCACATTCTTGTAAACTGTAATCCCGATGATAGAAATCGTCAGATCCTTACTCAGTATACAGATCCATGAAGATATCAAGTAGGGGGTTACTCAGAGGCTCGGACTTGCCTCTGGCTAAACCCTTTTTCAGTGAGGGAATGCCAATTACACTATTTTACATAGTAGTTAGCATACCACGTGGCAGGTTGCAATCCCATCACCGCTTTATTGGAACACTAACCGATCTTCAAACTTTTGTTTCTATGGCAATAGGAAATAATTAAGAAAATAATAATATACTTTACTATGTATATTGGTTAAAAACCTCAGAAATGTCAGGGTCATCATCAGTATTACAGTATTATTTATTTACAGTAGATATCGAATAGTAGATAGATGGTCGAATGACATCGTCAGCATGGCCGGTAATCAGTTGATGAGAATCGCAAGAGATCGGAAAAAATGGTGTTATAAAGAGGAGGCCTATACCCAACAGTGGGTGCAGAAAGGCTAGATGATGATGACGATGATGAGAGTAGGTAAGTTACTTTTAAAGAGTGCCATGACGAACGATCGTTGGCTATCTTGATCCGCCGAGTTCCCGCAACCCTAAGTTAAGTAACACATAAGTTGACTAAAGATTAGATTCTGACTAACTATGCTCAACTTCTAAGCAATGATAGAAGCCAAATGTTATACAACTACCGGTACAAAAACAGAATGCAAGAAAGAATAAAATACCTCAAACTCCCCGAGGGTCCCATCCTGAAAAGTCACCCACACACGCTCGATAAACAAGATCGCCGTATGCACACGAGAGATTGTAAATGTGCGTGTGTAGGGATGTCACTTTAAAATTATTTTTCTTTGACGATGATAAGATACGATAAAGTTGATTTGTTCAAGAATACAGTTTGGTACAATAATCATAATCATAATTTTTATTTCTCTTTGACATTTTATATGTACATATACTAAGATTCGACAAAAAAATATGATGTAAGTGCTAAGAGTTACAAATAGGTATTAAAAAAATAAGTTTACATTTGGTTATAAGTAGTGTAAAAATGTAAGGTATGACCGCAAGAATTAGTCAATATCACAAAAAGAATGTTTGCAATGATAGTTTTATATGTATGACTATTCATAACTTAATGATATCATGTAGGTACCTAAAGGAGCATGATTTAAAAGTCTTGAGCCATCGACTCCATGCAATTTTTCTTATCGGCCCATTTTGTAGGAAATTCGTACACTGTTGACCTCAGAATCAATTGATGGAGTTTTCTAATGGCGTTGTTTGGGAAGACCATTATACAGGATTAGACGTCTACAGACTATTGATGATGATTATGCGGAAATATAAACAAAACAGCAAATAACTTTTAACCAGGACTGTCTTAATTAATTCAATACGCCACAAAACATTTATCTATGAAATGAAGAGAATTAAAACAAAAACACGATTTTAAGGATTGAATGTGGGTTCAGCGTCCACATGAATAATTATTAACATTAATCTCTTTTAATTTAATTACTTAAATTATATCTAGATCAAATACCTATTTCTGTTAAAAATAAAACATGTTTATAAGCAATCGCAACAGATAAAATTGTGTAATCGATAGGTAAGACTGAACTCTCAAAGTTGTAAAATAGTGAGTTTTGACTTGAGAAAAATATAAGGTGTCATTTTTCCTTGCATTTGTTATTATTAGTAACTTATAACTTTGAAACTACTCGTATCATGGATATGAACATATTTTTAACTAAAATACATAGTTCTCCGATAGATAAAATAACTTATATTCGAACATGATTGAATTCGATCGAATTCAGAAACCTTTCCTTCCGACTTGGAGCTCGAACTTTCCGTAGCAATATCATAAAAGCACATCCCTATGATCTAAGCCTTCCACTGTGCATGTGTGTGTGATTCTTTTCCGGCTGATCTGTATTTTTGCATGTAGTTGTATACACACATGGATAACCCTTTTGTTAAGGTGCAATCTCTCTCCCTTTTCTCAATTACTTTCCACTTGCGGAAAATGTTTTTGCAGTGTTATGCCATATGTCATACCTACTTTCACGACATAAAATAGCTAAATTTAGAGCTATTTTTACACGCAATGACAAGAACCCATGTATGCATTTGCCATAATAGGTTGCTTATTTGTGTTTTTGTTACCAAATCTCCGAAAAGCTTTTTCTTTAAGGATCTTTTTTAATGATGGCTCTTCACCACAAGTCACTTAAACTGTTAAAACTTGCAAAAGCAACTTGTCCTGACTTGTGTATTATGTAATACCTATTGATTTTTGCTTTTATTCGCTTTTTTTAATACTTAAAACGCTACTCTATGTGTAATTACGACTTAGGGACGTTTAAAAATAGCTACTTAATAGAGCCATCTATTTCCAAATCTACTTAAATCTTGTGTAATTTTCTAGAATTTGGTCGTATTACTCATAATAGACTGCTGTCAATAACTGTATTCTACCGAAATATTGAGTCCCTAGCCTTCCCCTTAACATCCCATTTCTATTTCCTCACTAGTGTGCGTAAAGGTAACTCGTGCAAGCATTAGTGTGATTTCTATTCAATCTTCTTACGTTCCATTTCGCAAGGACATTTGACTCTATCTCATTCTAACTTTCAGAAAATTATATATGTTTCTCTCTCGGTCCTAACGGGCTTAGAACTGTGTGATATATTGTATTGGATGGATTTTTCGTTTGAAAATGGAATTTCTTTTCTGATTTTGTACCTGATGTGAGGATTCTATCAGACCGCAGCTTCCGTATTCTATTACTTTATGAAATATGTTTGATTTGATGGAGAATTTGATGAAGACCTGATGTTGTTTACTTATATTATTCAAGAAACGTTACGGAATGAAATTAATTTTAAAAGCCCTAAAGGCTTGAAGACAAAGCCAAACTTATAAGGATTATTGAACAGTAAATTATCTTTCTTATATGTGTCAAAATATCTTTCTTATATTTGCAGGTGTTAAATTCAATAGAAGAAAACAAAATACTTCTTTTTTTCTTCTATTGAATTTGGAGCTGGAACAAATATCTGAACATGCAAAAATTTGTCCCGCAGCGGGAATTGAACCCTGAAATCATTTAAATCAATGTCTTTATCATTGTGGCGCATTGGGTGAAGGTCCGCCTGAGACGCAGAAGGTTGCGGGTTCGATTCTGGGTGGGTGTTTTTCTATGTATAATATGTATGTAAGTATATATAAGTAGTACCTATAACAGTCATGTAGTTCCCATAATATAAGCTCTGCTTAGTTTGGAGCTAGATGATGCTGTGTGAAAAATGTCCAGCATTATTATTATTTATGTAATAATACGTCTAATCAGGACCAAGTTGAATAAAAACTCCTTTGACGAATACCAACAAATAACAACATGTCTTATTACAATAACAACATAACGACAACGCGTCATTAGTAAGCCTCATACAAAGACATCCGAACCCTATGGGTATTCCACAAAATTGGAGGCATTTTATTTAAAATTGTTCTAATGTACTATTCGGACCTATTTCACTCCGGATCGCTTTCTAAGTAAAATAATCAGTACCTATTAGATGAGGTACAAGCATGTTGTAAGGTTTCTTTACAAATTGTCAGGGTGACCAACATAATACCTGTGATCAGGCGCGCTTTTTTTATTACCAGCCAGGACTATAACGAAGCGGATTGCGTTCAAACTTTTTAATTAAATAGTGTTCCAAATTTAAAAGTCATATTGTAATCTGCCTGATCTGACTTGTAACTTGGTGATATGAATATCTGACTTGTAATCTGCCTGATCTGACTTGTACCTTGGTGATATAAATAATTTATCGGTAACCCTACCTTACAGAGTTCTTTTTCTGTGCTTTTTTTATTACCAGCCAGGACTATAACGAAGCGGATTGCTTTCAAACTTTTTAATTAAATAGTGTTCCAAATTAAAAAATCATATTGTAATCTGTCTGATCTGACTTGTAACTTGGTGATATGAATATCTGACTTGTAATCTGCCTGATCTGACTTGTAACTTGGTGATATGAATAATTTATCGGTATCCATTTCATGTTGTGTGGTAACGAAATGACTAATTGGCTACGGTCAATATGGTCATTTCGTTCTACACCTCCAGCTCAGAACCGATGGGGTTCAGAAAGTATTTTTCATTTCATACTTAAATATCATTTCCAAAGAGGAACAATATAGGAACCCGTCCACTATATTTTCGTTCGCATTTTTCTATCTGTTAAGGTAACCCTTCCTTACAGAGTTCTTTTTCTGTGCATCACTTGTTAGTATGACAAAAAAAATATAGAAACATGAAGGGGTTTATTGTTAGGGTTAATCTCGCCTTTGTACATGCCTAATATTGTATGTTTTTGGAATAAAAAATACAAGACTATTCCGTTTTGTACCCCTAGCTCAGATTCCCTGGGTATTCAGAAAGTATTTTCCGTTCCGTATTCCCAGATATACAGACTATCGTTAACCAAAGAGGAATACATTACTCGACAACTGTATTTTTTCCCATTGTACTAAGCCCCGATGTAGCCCTTCCATTTCTGGACGTCTCTGTCAGGATAACAAAAAAAAACATGAAATTAAAAGTGCGACAGGTTTGCTGGAAGTAAATTCTTGTTAGAGTTAAGATTGCCTTTTTACACGTATCATTATGAAAGTTTTTGGTCTTTATTATCTGTGTGTACAATAAAGAATAAAGAATACAGAACTAATCCATTCTGTACCCCTAGCTTCTAAAGTAGGGGTACAGAATGTACCTGGGAGCGCAGAATGTATATTTAGTTCCATATCCCCAGAGCTACGGAACAAATATCGTTGACAAAGAGAAAAAAATTACCTGTGTACTATATTTTCTTCCATGGTACTATTTTTCTATTCGGCTCCCAAGGTAACCCTTCCTCACGGAGGGTTTTGAGACATTCTATAGGTGAGGGGGTTTCCCCATCCACCCCCTGTTACCCACCCAGTCCCATCTCGCTTCTGAAGGATTTAGCGAACGCGTGTATTGTAGGTAGATACAGGGTGTCCTTGTATCGTCTTAAGAGGATGGTTTGGAAAGGCACAGCGATTTGTAGTAATGATGATTATTTCTAAGAAACGAAAAAATCATTTTAAATCCTACTACTATTATGAACATGAAAGTTTGTGAGGATTGATGTTTGTTACTCTTTCACGCAAAAACTACTAAACGGATTTCGATGAAACTTTATAGTAATAAAGCTTACAACAGAATACAACAGAATTACACATATGCTGCGTATTATCCAAGTACCACGCGGGCGAAGCCGTGGGCAGCTAGTAAAATATAAAACTCTTTATTACCATGGTGACTGAAACGCTATTGGAACTTTAATTAGGTACGACTTGAAAGATTTTAAAGTGACAGCTATATAAATTTCATAGAGCCTACATCTCCTTTAACTCTACTTAGGAAAATCTTAAGTAATTGGTTAGTTTAAACAAATAACAGATTTTACGGTTGAAATTATTTTTTATCTTTTTTGTTGCATAACAGCATTATTATCATTTTCACAAATTAACATAAAAGAGACACCCTTTATGAACGTGTATGATACATTCTTTTCCAGGCACGTTTCACTCCGCAGTTTAGGTACGAAAATTTACCTACAGTTTCTGTGCGCCTTTGACGTCTGGAATCAGCAGAATGGCAGTGCGAGGTGTGGTGCGGAAGGGGGACGCGGGGTAATACATCCAACCGACACATTGGCAACAAGCGAACCAATAAAAACTTAATCAGCATGGCAACTAAGCTCAAAATAACGTACTAGTTATCGTGGAGTGAGTCTTCTGGACTGTATTATTGATTATTCTGTGGTTTTGGGTCGTCTTTGAAGACTCAAATAAGGTCATTGTTTGTGAACAAGAGATTTTTTGAAGGATTATCCCGTGTTGAGGGTAAAGGGTGTTGTGTTATCCGGTTCCGGTTCGTGTAACATCCTTTTATGTTGATTTGATGAAGTTAAAGTCTAAAGTGATGTTATGAGATATGTATACCTACCTATAAAGTTTTTGAAGAATCTGTGCCACGTTTTCTGTATTTTTCAGTCAATCATCCGATTTTTCTATTTATATCGTGAGGTGTCTTTTGTTGAAGTTTTCAGATCCAAAGTCTACAATAGAATAGATTATAATTTACATTTTGATTTTCGCAATAACCTAGCGTGAAAAAACCACAAATGAAAACGAAACAGCAACGATCTATGTAAATTTTATTTTTTGAAACGTATTATTAATTATATATTTAAAAAAATCATATTAGGAATGCGCACTCCAGTAATAAAATAAATTATGTTGGACATTTTCACACAGCATCTAGCTCCAAACTAAGCGAGCTTGTATTATTAGACCTACATGACTAAGGTACTACTTATATATATTTTTTATTTGTAAATACATACATTTATACATAGAAAATACCCAGACCCGAGACAAATATTTGCGGGTCATACAAACATTTGTCCTTCGGTGACAATCGAACCCGCAACCTCCTGCGTCTTAGGCGGACCTTCGCTTACTGCACCACGGAGGTCGTCCATATTAATATTCACTACATTTCCTATTGTGTTTTCAAATTAAAAAAGAAATCTTGATAAAATACTAAAACAGCTAAAACGATAAAAATAGAAAAGCGAAAGGCTTCACATTAAACCGCCATTACTGCCGGCAATTTGGCTCGAATCGTAATATCATTGTTAATAGCCATTTATTGCTAGCCAATAATGTTAAACAGGCAGTATTGCTGGATATCGGCTGTTCGCTACGTTTTAGGTATATTGTCATTTCATTTCTATTGGAAGCTAAGGCACTGTTATATTGGAATTTTGATAATAATAAAGCTTAGAATTAAAATTATCGTGGTTTGGTATCATTTTAGAATATAATTACGACAATACCACGTACTTTACTATTCTCCTGCTGACGCTCGACGCGACCACGCTCGACGGTCGTGAGACGGGAACTGTTCCCGTCTCACGACCGTTGAGCGTGGTCGCGGACGGTGCTCATGAGGAAGGACCTCTAAACGGTCAACGAAACGTCAGCAGGAGAATAGTAAAGTACGTGGTATAGTCGTAATTATATTCTAAAATAATAAAGCTTGTTAAGTCACCGATCGAAGCATCAGTATCATAATAACGAAAGTGTCTCTTTCAATCTCGTCTTTGATTTTGATGTCTACAGACTATGCTTCTGGCTTTGACTTTGACGTCTACAGATAATGCTTCTAGAAACATAGTTTTATAATAACGGCAGTGTCTCCTTCAATCTTGACTTTGATTTTGACGTCTACAGACTATGTTTCTGGCTTTGACTTTGACGTCTACAGATAATGCTTCTAGAAACATAGTTTTATAATAACGAAAGTGTCTCCTTCAATCTTGTCTTTGATTTTGATGTCTACAGACTATGCTTCTGGCTTTGACTTTGATGTCTACAGATAATGCTTCTAGAAACATAGTTTTATAATAACGGCAGTGTCTCCTTCAATCTTGGCTTTGATTTTGACGTCTACAGATTATGCATCTAGAAACATAGTTTTATAATAACGGCAGTGTCTCCTTCAATCTTGACTTTGATTTTGACGTCTACAGATTATGCATCTAGAAACATAGTTTTATAATAACGGCAGTGTCTCCTTCAATCTTGACTTTGATTTTGACATCTACAGACTATGCTTCTGACTTTGACTTTGACGTCTACAGATAATGCTTCTAGAAACATAGTTTTATAATAACGAAAGTGTCTCCTTCAATCTTGTCTTTGATTTTGATGTCTACAGACTATGCTTCTGGCTTTGACTTTGATGTCTACAGATAATGCATCTAGAAACATAGTTTTTTAATAACGGCAGTGTCTCCTTCAATCTTGACTTTGATTTTGACGTCTACAGACTATGTTTCTGACTTTGACTTTGACGTCTACAGATTATGCATCTAGAAACATAGTTTTATAATAACGGCAGTGTCTCCTTCAATCTTGACTTTGATTTTGACATCTACAGACTATGCTTCTGACTTTGACTTTGATGTCTACAGATTATGCTTCTAAAAACGTAGTTTTATAATAACGGCAGTGTCTCCTTTAATCTTGGCTTTGATTTTGACATCTACGGACTATGCTTCTGACTTTGACGTCTACAGATTATGCTTCTAGAAACGCAATATCAGTCAAACAGATATCATCTATCTACTGAGTCATTCATTACAAATCACTCTGATTTTGGTTTCATTCGCTTTAGCAAATAATACTTACGGTCTTTGGACGGGAATTTGATGATCGTGGTCGCGGACGGTGCTCATGAGGAAGGACCTCTAAACGGTTTACGAAACGTCAGCAGGAGAATTAAACAGTTGTGGTAGTTAAAATAATATCCTAAAATGATATTAAAATTTAATTTAGTTTCAATTCCAAATTAAGTTCATTAATAAATCACACAGTAACCTAATTCTTACCCCCTCTACCCCTCATTACGCCAGGGGCTAATAGCCCCGACCTACCCCAAATTAAGGGCAAGACAAGGCGGGAAAATAAATGAGTGTTTGAGAACCGGGGTGCGTTTAAGTCGAGACGACGGCGGCTAAGTAATGGCGGACGGTTTCATGTAGTAGCGCGAGTTTTTCCAAGCTTTTCATACAAATTATAATATCAAAGGTTTTTTCGATTGTTATGCATCATAAATTGTTTTATTATAGCAAATAGTTAACTTTCAACTGCAAATTTGCAAAGCTAAAAACAAAAACGACGCGATTAATCCGTTTAAAAACGACAAAATAAATCACTTTTATACAATTATATGGAAATTATGTAAAAAATTATGGAAAAAAGGTAAAAATTTCAATTTTACTATTTATTAATATTCTACGTTATATTTTTCAAGATTACAAATCAGTCTTGAAATATTTTTAAACTGTTATTTTTTTTTTGTCCTTACATGGATTCGGTTGATAAGAAACATATTAAACGAGAGCATTACCTCAAGTTGATAATATGCAGCAGATTTTGTGATTTTGCCTTGAACTTACTGCTGTAACACAAACAAACTAACTGTCCCACTTTCCGAACAAGTTCGAACAACAACTATCCCGCGAAATTCCAATCAAACTTTCTCGACACTCTCACTACCGCATAACACCATCCAAGGCGGTATAATTAAACCTTTCATGAATGGGAGGAAGAGAGAGGGCAAGTTAGAGTGAAACGAAATCGTCTGCTACGTAATCAGTTTGTAAACGCAAATTATATGGGGGTGTGGGGCGAGAATTAATGCTTTTACAAGGTCACTGAGTTTAAATTGCGAACGTTTTTGGGTTATTGTAACGAACAGCTGATTCTGAAACGTCGATTTATTGTTTCTTCTTCCTTGTTCGGAGTAAAAGTTAGCTTGGGATTCAGCTTAGGTCTATAGATTTCGGTTTCAGTTTCTGAATTTTATTTAAGATATCATCATATGTTTACAAAGCCAAAAACCTCGCTTTGCTTTCACTGTCATATGGGTATAACTAACTTTGTTTTGTCGATTTGTTAGTTATTTACTTTTTTGGTGCCTGTGACTAGTTATAGACCATGCCACATAGCCCATAACTAGCTATAGATAGAAGCAGAGCAGTAAAATAACCCTTTCTTATATCAAAAACCATTTATAAATCAGGTAAATTATGTGAAAAGGTCCCAGAAAGCCTACTTTTAGATAAGTAGGTTCTATTTTATTCTCATAAAAACTCGAAATCGCAAAATAAGGAGCGAATAAACGGCTTCTGTCTATGTCAACTTTTTAGTTCCTTTCACAGAAATTACAGTCATCTTAAATCAACATAATCAGCAATTCAAGTATACCCAGCCTTTGTCTACCCATCTTTGCCAAATGAAGCCGCGTGTCCTATAATAAACCAATAAAAAAACTTGCCAAAAGACTTTTACGCTTCGATAAATCGAACAAACCGTCAAATTACAAATGGAAACACAAAACGACAAAGGGAAAAATCGAACGCCGCGAAATTTTGAAGAATCATTTCTTTTCCTTTTTTCCCCGTTTTTTCAGCCTGTCAATCATTTGTCTCTGGCACGGCGGATCGCTATTTTCTTTGTTGATGGATGGGATTCGCTTTTCTCGGAAACCGTTTTGGGGGACGAAAGAACAAACGGGTAGTGCGTAGTTCATATTTCAAATACGTTCCATTATTTTGCGCAGGGGAAATGTGTGTTGAAGTTTGAATTCGAATTTGGAACTCCATTTTGAATTTCCATGTAGTACCTACAACAGTTTTATTTTTCTTTTTGTCTTTGCTCTTAGTTTTTGTATTGATTTAAGAAAATTTAATGAATTTTTTGAAATGATCAAAGCTACTGCGTAAATATATATCAATAAAAATCTATTGCCGCATTTATAAAAGATCATCACTTGAGAATGATTTTTTTTGGTGCGTTCGTAATTTATAAGGTTTGTATGAAATGTTATTTTTTTAAAATCCATCTGAAATATCGGAAGTTTGGATAACCCGTGCATCAAACGCTAGTTGGTCGTTAGTAATTAATAATAAAATTATAATCGAAATACGAGAAAACAATATAATGTAGTTTGCTCAATTAAATATTTATTACTGCGCTAAAGTCTACAAAAAGGTTACACGCGTACAGGTTTATCTTACATGGCAACACCAATCAATCCTTACAAACACAAAACTGTATTTCCATACTAAAATCGAAATGTCTGATACATAACGAATGCGAACAGGATCGTTTTCAGGACAATCATTTTGTAGGTAAATTTATGTACGTATTAGTTTCATTATAATTATAAAGATATATAAACTATTTAGTTAATTGACTTTTCTTGTGATGTGGTCTGCGTTTAGTCATAATATTTGCTAAGAGCCAGCGGTTTCGAGCTATTTGAGTCAATGGTTTTCATTCTTTCAAAGGCTCAACTATTTCATTTGCTTCACTTTTATAGCCGTTTTTACTTAAATATGTAAAATATTGAAAAAAAAATTCTGTATAATAAAGCAAATATAAATTTATATTAGTATAGGGTGTCACAGAATATGTACCTAGTTATACTATCCCAAAAGAGATGTTCCCAAAAAAGCCCTCAAGGGTGCAAGGCATGCAGTAATTTTTTATGCAGCTATCAATTACCTATCCTAACTCATAAACACCCACGGACATAAACATAGTTGTAAGAGTGGTTATGTGCTTTAAAAAAAAAAACGCGTTGTTTCAGTCTATGGTACCCTGACTACTTACTTGCAAAGAGCGGGAATGTGCCAAATGTACGCGCCGCTGACCCACTTGGTATCTTGAAAAATCTACGCAATGAGTATCGGAGTATGTCCATCATGTGTAATAACATACACATTCCGGCTGTTCGTGGTAGTTATAACCTTCAGCTGTACAGACTAGGGCTTGCCCCCATTATAATGTTTGACTCGGGTCTAGGTGTTTTCTTTGTAAAAGAGTAGGTATGTATTTACAGAATAAATGTCTAACAGTCATGTAATTCTCATAACACAAGCTCTTACTTTGGGGCTAGATGATGTTGTGTGAAAAATGTCCAGCATTATTATTATTACTAGTTTCTGCCCACGGCTTCGCCCGCGTGGTACTCGGATAAAAAGTAGCCTATGTGTTATTCTAATGTATAAGCTATATTACTGTAAAATTTTATTAAAATCCGTTCAGTATTTTTGGCGTGAAAGAGTAACAAACATCCATCCTCACAAACTTTCACGTTTATAATATTAGTAGGATTATATTTCGTCCTTGCTACTACTCTGTGCCAAAACGGCAGGCATGTAGATCGGAGTCATGGTAATACTGTGCTCTTATATTACCTATTCCACACCGAACCTTGTATTTGGTTAAGGGTGGATTTGCATAGAACTCATACAGAGCTGAATTCATGTTTTCTGAGAAAATTTTGTTTGAAATGTGGGTAGGTTGGTTATGTTACATTTTGCGGTAGATATGGAATTTGATGCTAATTGACGCTCTTAGTAAAACAGTAGGTTCCTTATACAACTTATATTTTTTATCAATTTATTTAGTTTCGGAAGTTCTAAGTCATACCAAGGGCTTTTATAAGATTTGAGACTTTATCAATTCCCAATATTTTTTTTAATACAGTGGCTTAGTTGGTATAACCAACGCGTACCGCGTACCGCTCTGACAAAAAATACGAGAAAAACTCACTTTTGGCTTTTCGAAAATATAAAACAACTTAGTTCTTTATTTTTAAGTTCTTTTACCTTTCTATAATGGTTTTATTATTATAAGTAAGTATATCATCAGGGAATTATTTTCGTAGGTGGTATTTCAGAGTTCATATTGAGCTCTTGGCTCAAATCCTATATTACTACGTAGGTAATCGTCCTTAGGATCATGTGAAACCATTTTTTTTATATTCCCAGTTTTTAGAACTTTGAACATTGACAAAACTTGGAAAACTTAGAGCCGTTGTTCTTTTCCACGCCATTTTGAAGTGAAATACAAATAAAGGATATGGTTATGGAATCTAGGCCCCTATTGGTAATTCACTGTTTTATGAATGAGGTGAAGAATTATTGAGCCGTTCATGACGATGCTGATTATAATTCGCATTGCCTATCAACTAGGCAGTGCATAGATCCAAGGATTCGCGAACGCTTCCCACCTCTGAATATAAAGGCGATATTTATTGTAATGTCATAAGCGTTACATCAGCCTATGAATCATGCATAGCTAATGTTCAGCATGAATAGAGTAGGAATATACTACCTAGTGCTATGAATATCTACCTGTGTTCAACTGTTTTTCTATCTAACCTATCGGGTTCCGTTCTATGAAAAGGTCTCCCCAATCCTTCCATCTGCTTATATCCTTCGATCTTCCACTATTCCGTCTCGAACGCCTCCAAAATACCTCACGCTTAGTTTTCCTTTCACGCTAACGCAAATTTGCCAAGGAAAATCTTGATAGTAGTCACGTGACATTTCCACAGCTAATGTCATTCCCGTACAATTTATAATGCTGCTGGACACAATCCACACAGCATCATCTAGCCCCAAGCTAAGCAGAGCTTGTGTTATGGGTACTAGATGACTGATATACTTAATACAATACATTACATAGATAGATATTCTTTTATTATAGAAAATACCCAGAACACTCGGAACAAATATTTGCAGATCGTACAAACATTTGTCCCAGGGCGGGAATCGAACCCGCAACCTCCTGTGTCGCAGGCGGACCTTCGCCCACCGCGCCACATCGGTCGTCAAATTCTAAAAAAAATCCAATAAAAGGTGGTATTATATAAAAGTGGTCACTGCGTTTGCCCAAGTGGCCTACCCACTTCTATTTAAATTTAGCTGTTTTGCTCCCGACATCAGAAATGGAAAAATACTGTATGGAAAAATCCCGTCCGTTCCGAAACGGTATTATCAGGTAATTCCTGTATAATCTCTAAGATCAATCCCTTATAGTGATATGCGATTACATAGTTCATGTTATTTTACGGAAGTAAGATATAATAAAGGTCATTTATTTATTTTGTGAACATAAAAAATTGGGAGCAAGAAGTCTTATTCGTCAATTGGTTGGTGTTGTCAAAGCAGGGTAGAATGTTATTTAGATTATAAAATGTGTCCACGTTTTTGGAACGTAAACGTATATCTTTATTCTTTACATATTGAATCGGACATGGTTTTAGTTATATACTATGGACAGGGAAGCTACTATCAGGTATACCTAGAGAATTTGGATTAATCACACGTGAGGTGAAAGTTGATTTAATGCATACTAGCTTCTGTCCACGGCTTCGCCCGCGTGGTACCCGGATAAAAAGTAGCCTATGTGTTATTCTGATGTATAAACTACTAGCATATTACTGTAAAGTTTCATTAAAATCCGTTCAGTAGTTTTTGCGTGAAAGAGTAACAAACATACATCCTCACAAACTTTCGCGTTTAATAGTAGTAGGATGAAAACAAAAGCTTTTCAGAGTAATTTTTAGCTTTTTTTATGTTACTAGGCGACAAACATATAGCCGTACAGTCTATCAGATAGTAAATGGGCATGTCTTTGAATGTTACCTTATTTAACAGAATACATGAAAATGGGGTTTCACGATTCATACTTTTACAGATTACGATGAGTACATCATACTTTTACAGATTACGATATACCCTAACATTGAAATTATCCCTCTGAGCATAACACACGACGCGCCTACAAAGCTAAGTGAAACGTCCCAGACTCAAACCTAACTACATAGTACTAACTGCTACGCTAGATGGCAGTATTGGCAAGTCACGTACGGCGCCGCCGAGTCATGTGATCGGAATCCGAAATCGAAGCGAGTTTTAAACCTCTTTTGGATCCGACTCTTTAGCAAATATAACTGGATTGTGACTAGAAAGGCAATTGTTAGGTGGGTGTAGTTGGAATAAGGAATTTTAGAGAACGTTTTGCATCGGTTGGCAGTACTGGCTGTAAGTACTAGGCTGGAATTTATCTTTGAATTTAGAACTGGAATTCATAAACAGGTACGGCAGCTGTCCATACATGTCTCTTGCTGACAAAACAGATAACGCTTTACAAGATGGCAAGCTGTTACTTTGACAACAGAAGTACTTAGGATATTACATTAGTCTTCAACTTAGTCTCTATTGCACCAATTATTATTAACTCTATTGCGTTGAACAGTATTATAATTATGTATGTAAAATTGTAAGAGAGGCACAAAACAAGAAAGTCCTTTCCTTCCTCCTAGCCCGAACTCAAAATATAAAATAATTCAGCATCGGAATTCCATGCTGTGTCTGCTCTCAATCAAAATCGTTATATCAGATCGATCTGATAAATTCATAGGAACACTGAAAAGTAAGTGAGCGTTCTGAATTCATAACAAATTCCAGATATAAATTCAGGAAGATATTTCTAATGAGAGCGACCCTAATTAATAAATAAATAATAAATAAATGCTGGACATTTTTCCCACAGCATCATCTAGCCCCAAACTAAGCAGAGCTTGTATTATGGGAACTACATGACTGATATATTACTTAAATACTTTTTTTTTGTAAATACATACATATTATACATAGGAAAACAATCAGACCCGAGACAAATATTTGTAGATCTTACAAACATTTGTCCCGTGACAGGAATCGAACCCGCAACCTTCTGCATCTCAGGCGGATCTTCGCCCACTGCACCACAGAGGTCGTCATAATTGGGACTAAAGTTAACTCTGTTGGAACTCAGTGCATCTAAAACTCTTTTAATTCATTATAATTCCTATATCTATAGATATAGGAATCTATCTCTTTATTTTGTTAAGTATTAGAAAAGGCTAGAGTAAACGAATTGACAGCATTTTTGTTTTTTTGAATAATCAAGTTGACATAATAATTATTGTAAGTACCTATAATATAAAGTCAGAGTTACTCAGGTAAAAGTCAATGCCAAATTGAAATTGAATGTCTTCAATATGATAATCTCTTCCGAATTTCATATAGGTACCTGTCGTACTCAAGATAAAACAAGAAAAATCATAACACGCCTGAGTACGCGATACATTTCTTCATATCCGTCTCGTATCCCGATGAAAAATGCGCAAAGAGTTGACTGGTCTACTCCATTCCATCCCAACCCAAAGGGGGACACTACAAATCCGCTAGAAAGAGAGGTAAATACAAGTTTTATATGTTAGAGCGGGAACGATAAACCCGAAAAGATGGATGGTATACACAATGTCACTGCCGCTGAAATTGTATATTTTATATTCGGTATAAAAAAGCTTCCATAACATACGATATTAAAAAAGACCGCGGCATTTTCTGAATACTAGTTATATTGTGAGGAATTTAATCTTGCGACGTTGAGAGCTAAAGTAAAGGATTATTGGAATGTGCGGGGTTTTCGAGATTTTGTTATATTTCGTGAGGTCTATTTTCAGGAGGCTCTATATAATGAGGCGTGGGATTTTGTGCGATGGTTTGATTTGCATGGAGATGCTAGGGAGATTGTTTTTACCATGAATTCTGATTTTGATTTCCACACAAGCGCTATATTAGATTTTTTATTGTAAAATCAAATTGTGAGCACCATTTCTAATGCATGAATTCAAAGTAAGTTAAAACATTTTAATTTTTTAATTTTTAACATATTTCTGGAGTTACGAAAAATATGCAAGTTATCACAGTCAAAACTATTTTCTTGTTGAAACATTTTATCGACACCATAGCAAAGAGGTGCATGCCTACTTTTTTTTTACAAAAATATTAATTCATGCAGTACCTAATCAACATGAAATAGGTACCTACCTACCCAAATTATTTGATCATACCACAAACCTGAACAAATGACGCAAGAAACATTTTTAAACTGAGAAAACTAACCTTCAAATTTGTGCCAGATTTGATTTTAATGATAATACCCTATTTGAAATAGAGGAAGTCTTCAAAATCATAACATCGATACAACATAAACCTTACATTATCTTATCTCAAATAGCTATCTAAGTTCGTCGTTCGCAATTTCGTGGGATATTTTGTAGCAACACAGCTCTATAACGCGCGCTTATCTTAGGTTCGAGAGAGCTTAGCGCCGGTGTGCACCCGCCTTTATGTTTATGATGAAAAAATGATGGGAACTTATCTCAAGGGGTTTGTTATGGGGTATAGAACCATAGATAAGTCTACAGTTTCGTTTAAAATGTTACTCTTAGTTTTTTGTTTAATTATTTAACGGCCACTCTGTGGAAGCTATTGTGGTTTGGTAAAATTAGAGGATATTATTACGACTATACCATACATTTTTAAATGAAAATAGAGATCCACTTTTTCTTAAATTGTTGACGGCCTCGATGGCGGGCTCAAAGCTGGTTGCGATGCAAGAGGTGCAGGCTCGATTCTCGCTGCGGGTCAAATGTTTGCCTGTTCTACAGATATTTGTTTTGTGGTCCTAATGTTCCCTACATTACAAGTCAGTAAAAACTACTTTCCTTTCGAGACCCATTGCCTTGTCACATCCTTTAGGGTTCAGTATTATTATTTAAACCACATATTTTTAACGAGACTAACCATAGATTAAAGAAAGCGTGTTTGCATTTGAGAGAATCTCAAATACTTGAATGTATGATTTCCTACAATGGTAAGTTTATTTCCCTATTGCAAGTGCTTGCGTTCATAAATCGCTAACTCGGCTGTCACCCGCACGCCTAGTGAGCACCATATATTATAAGGGGCGGTTTTTGTTGAATTTTATATGTTGGTTCTATGTTGAGTGAGAGATGAAGTTGTAAATGTTTTGATCGACTCTAAAATACAAAATAATTTATTTCAGACTAAATTTACGTAGATTATGAAGAAGCTTGGTTTTGGTTCTGTCGTCTGTTTTGGTTGAAAAACTGTATTATAGAGTATTATAGACAGTGTCTTTCTTATCATTAAGCTCAAATAAGTAGTTTAAGAACGAAAAAAAATAGATTTTTAGAACACAGACCCGGTTTTTTTTATAAAAATAAAATTTCATTGAGTAATATGTAAATGGCGTATGTATCGCAGTAAGTACTGAAGCAATTTAATACAATAATGTATTATTTTATAAAACTTTTTTATAAATCAATTTTAGCTATCGACATGAAAAGTATATTTGTATAGCTTAATTGCTTAACAGTATTTTTTATATTAATCGTGACGCTTCTCAAACTCAACCGTGCGTCGTTCTAATGTTATCAAAAATTACAACGTAAACCAAGCCTAAAACTTACTCAGTCTCATTACGAAAGGTGGTCTAAACTCGATTTTAAGCCAGAACTACTAAGTCCAGGCCTAAATATAGACCTTTGGTTTAAACTTGATTTTATTACAAAAGCAGATTTTTCCGAGATCTTACAAAACCATGACAGATTGAGCTTAAACCAGGGAGCTGGCTGCTTTAAATACACGGATGGATCGCCGTTTTCGGCTTAAACCTCGTTTAGTTACATCAGTTTTCTAAAACCCAGTTTTTCTTAAACTTAACCTAAACCACGTTTCGTATTGAGACCGAAAACCTAAGAATAAAAGTGTCATGAAAGGATTAGTAGCACAAAAGATGATTCATCAAAAACATCAATATAAAATTGTAAGGAAGTAGGTCGTATTGCACATTGTAAAACGCATAATTACCTACTTTTATACACGTAGTAGGTATGTAGGAATAAGTAAGTACTATTATGATGCAAATTTCCCAATTAGTTGCGTGCGCGCCGCGCAGGGATAGGGATCACATCTGCTCTTTGCCTAACAATACCTGCTTTTTAATATGCAAATGTATGCGCACCTATAGAGCTCTTCTTTATGAAAGAGTACGTCTAGGAAAGTAGGTACTAATGCAGCTATTTTTGCCGCCAAGCAATAATGCTTGCATTGCTGTGTGCCGGTTTAAAGGATATGGGTGCCGGTGAAATTACCAATATACCGGTAGTTGCGAATACCTAAATAGGGGGTTGTACTCGCTTACTAAGCATGGTGGGCCCTAAGCATGTTTGCCTACAAATTACAAAACTATTTTAAAAATTATAGTTCTCTAAATTCGAATATGAAGCCTAGTTTCTTAACTCTAAATAGATAGGTAAACTTGTGTAAATCGGGCCTAATGAAAGCTTTACGACCACCATTATAAAACCAACCGTCATTACTGCCATTCTTTATTCAAAAGCGGAAACGCCACATTTTCCACACGAATCGTACGTTCTGGCAGCACTCCAGTGCAAGCGAGATAGAAATATAGTTTGCGCATAAAATAAAGATCAATCAGAGCGGGATGACAAGCGTTTATTGGTTCCACCGCAATGTGTGACCAGCGCTCGCCAACATTGATGTTATTTTTCTTGGCACGACGCGTTATTTTCTAGACCATATTTTTCTATGCAAGTGCATGGTAATAACTGTTTGTTTTGGCATGGTTATAATGCTTCTTTTCCGTGATAAAGTTCTTGAGCTAGGAAAATTTGTTTTTACTTCCATTTGATAGTGTGTTTAATATTATTATAATACCTAGACCATGTATTTATCCAACCTATAAACCGATGATTTCATAGGGTCGAGGCCATTTACTGTGGCTTCTAGAGAAGACCGCGGACTTCACATCGACTTGACGACAGGCGGTTAATGAAGCTTATGAATAACATATACAAGATAAGAAATATTTGAACACTTACTCAAAATTATGCGTAGTGTAATTACCTAGGCACTATCAATATAAAATTCATACACGGCCGGGCGTTAAATAGTTTATCTTCATACTATTTGAAAGCTAACAGCTCTACTGATGGTAAACGGTAACCGCCATCTTTATTGATATGCAGGGCATTGTATTAACCATGCGTTGCCCACCCTGAAAAACTCTTTAATACTTTTCTCTTAAACTCTTTGTCTTTACTTATCTTGAACGTAAACAAAACTCCTCAAAACTCTACACATATACCATAATAAGTTACAAAGGAAAGGAGTCTACACTAGATCAATACTTCGCTTTATGCCACATGTGTCATATGGCGCTGTTACGAACAGGAAATATATGGAGACCTATATAGTGCAAAGTATTTTTCAAATTTACAGAGTTAGAAGAAAGTATTCCAGGTTAAGTATCTATTAATTGTTCATAAAATTTAATACGGTTTGTTTTATATTTAATAAAATAAAAGACAAAGTATCATCCTCATCATAAATGTACTTACATATTGCTAAAGTACTTAAATACATACTTTTTAAGATTTTGGAATAACTAATCCAATTCACAAATATTCTAGTTAGGGAAACACTTTATATTTTTTTTCCGGTTAAATAACTAAAATCTACATTTTGACCCGAAACACCTTTATGAGGCTTTATCATTAAATGGCTTTGTAGAAATAAACTAGTATAGTAAGTAGTACCAAAATGAGTTTTTTTCAGGCATAATACTTCACATGATATCATCAAGTACAAGTATGGTGTATTATTTACCTAGTTACTATACAAGATTTTTAAAATATCTCAAAAATATCAACCTCGGCGAGACTCGAACCTGTTTGAGGCGCGCGGAGGTTGATATTTTTGGGATATTATAAAAAAAATTAAATTTCCTGCATGTTGATTTTGAGATTTCCACTTTAAAACCAATTAACCATACTTTTCCCATTTTCTTCCAAAATATTTAAGTGAAATGGCAACTCCACCCCTCGTATCTTATTTCGTGATAGATAATGTGTTACTCGCATATGCCGAAACCTGTTTTGTCAAACGCCACGCAACGAGGAAAAAACACTTTTATTTCGACTATTTTCCCCTACGTATAAGGATTCCAATTTTTTCAGGCGAGAATATTATTTTCGCGATGTTACGTAAACTTTTTATTGTGGCCTCATTGTTCCTAGTTAATTCTTTTTTTTATATTCAAGGGCTTTGTGTGGAACAGTGAGAGAGAGCGGGTCTTCTTTTTTTAAAACAGATTCAACAAAGAAACACCTATAATAAAGAAAGAAAACAGTTGCGGTCTTTTAATTATAAAAGACGCGGCCATAGTCGACGGCATTTTGTTTCAGAGTTGAAAATGTATACTTACCTACAACTAAAAATTTTAACATTTTGTCATCATTGTCAAATCGACTTAGTAGTTAGAATATATGATTAGGTAGGTAGATGCGTTATATACGTAGCTAACATGACGTGAAAAAACATTCTTATTTTAAAATTAAAAAATAAAAAATATTCCTGTTATTTTTCCACTACACTGATGCCCCTACTTCAAACCATACGAACCAGCCAGACAAAATATTGTTAAACTTCTTCGCTTTTTGGAGTGGTTTCAGAACTTCGCTGTCATAAGTTGAGCATTCGAATATTTTATTTTTATTTATAACCGAACTTTTTAAACTTCGTCTGCTAGTTCGAGTTTTAAATAAATAAAGGGGAACGTGTGAAAATGTGTACTATCTAGATTCTATTACGAGTGATGTTTAGGCTTTCTTAAAATTTGTACTTTGAAATAGGTGATTCGTTTAATGTGTCACCTTGCCCATAATTATCAGATCTGTAAAAGCTGATTTAGTTATCTTGAGAATCATGTTGTTAGAGGTGATATAAAATTATGTTGGTAACATTATTATATCATATAACTTTTATTATAATATAATATAATAACGTAAATAATTATAAGAAGAATGTTTATCACTTGCTATAAATTGACCTTGTCAAGAACATCTGAAATACTTTCAACAATAGTGACCCAATAACACATTTTTGAATGCGGAACATTTTTTGAATGTCGAACAGAACTATTGACAATAAATTATCAGGACAATAGAAACAGTGGCCTCCCTTACAGAATGTCGTGCCATCCTTTCCAAAATGTAGTACCACTCAAAGGATTAATTCGATCTATATTCAAAATCGTTACAATTGATTGGTTTATTTAAATAGCACTTTATTGGCTGGATGTGTCTAATGACCTGTGAGGATTTATGGTAGCCATTTTATTTGCATGGTGAATTCCGAATTCAAAATTGAAATTTGTCGCTAGACATTCCAAAATAGTGTTCATCTAGGTTCTGAAAAACATAAATAAAAATGTAATAATCGCAAACCATCAGGAACGCAGGTATGGTAAAAAATGCTTACTCGATTAAACTTTAATCTCTCAAACAACAGAACTTTCTCGAAAGCGAAAATGTTCCACATCGCAAGAAAAACTTAAGAAAAACACGTATAGCCTGCAAACCTTAAAAGATAAAATGAACGTAAAAAGAACCACTTCAGGGAAAGTGCATTAAAAATGAGTGAGATAGAGAGAGATAGAGCTAGGGGGTCCTAGCGCGCTGTCGCGCACTACAGCTTCTAAGAAAATGGCTTTATGAATGAAAATTACTTTTTTCTCACACCATTTACACAGTTCAGGGACGTTAGTTTTGTTGGTCGTTTCTCGGGAAATAGGTGAAAGTCGACGGAGTTATTAAAGTGGGGCGTGTATAGCGTTATTTACTGCGCTAATTTTGTTCGTCCGATTCTTTTTTGGATATCCTACGTTAGGTCAGTCAATGTCCTAAAGAGTTTTTTGTGGGGTGCCCGATAGTAAAAGGATTCAGCGAGTCTTGTTCAAATATTTTTTTTCAGCATAACTTGGGAATAGTTAAAGATACGTTTACGTTAAGTTTACGTAAACTTAGTATTATTTATAAGAAGTAGTTTTCGACAGAGATTTTATTTTAGTAATTTTTGAGTTTTTTTTAATATATTTTTATATTGCTTTCCTTATTATCGTTTTATTAGTTGAATAAGAAGATGAAGGACTTCTTGTTAATTTCCATGTCATACTTCTTATCTCAATTATTTATTTGATCAGTTTAAGTAACTAGGAACCTACAGATACCTAGATACCTATATATATCAGTTTAGGTTAAAGAATAAAATAATTAAATGTTTGCCTCATAAACTTCTTTAATTTTATTTAAATATACTGCCTATTCTGCTTTATGACATGATAAGGCCTGTATAATTGCTTTCACCATAAAAATATCGCTTCTCGATACATGTCGTACATCGCCAACGCACGATCCCCTGCCGATAAAAAAAAACATTCTTTGTCTATACCTCTATAAAATATAACCGACATTTTTAAACATCGAAATAATACGCATAAATTTATCTATCCATACATTAATAGAAAGGGTTTAATAGCCTATAAATCAGCATTTTAAACAATGGTTAGTCAAATTCAAAATTGTACCGATACAATGGGATCGGCCGATTCACCCGTATTGCGCATCTATTATAGACAAGAGTTTTTTTGTTGGCATAAACCCGTGAAATGTTTGTTTTGTTGGTAGCGTGTAGTGGTTTTTTTGCCAACTTTTTTTGTGATATTTTGATCGATACACCGATGATTGCAATAATAGGTTTGTGTGTGAAGTGTTGGTTTTGTAAATATTTGGAGAAACTTGTTATATCTTTGAGTACTTAACTAGTAGTGTATTTTTTTCTGTAACATACATGAGTAGTCGTTTTTTTGATTTTGATCAAAATATTGGACTTGATAAAGTTTTGTCCCAAAATGTGTACGACCTACATGAAATCAACCCACTTACTTATTTTGTCTCAAAACTTTATGAATCCCTGATTTAGCTAAACGAAATTTGGTTGCAAATTAAACATTTTAAAATAACTCACGTTCAAGCAGCAATTCATAAACTTTTTTATGAGTAACAAACCAATATTAACATGGTAGATACCAGCTAAAATTATAAATAATAGAACAGATACGATCACGTTTCTTACAATCAATAGTTATTAATATTCAACCACAATGCGACCAACGAACCGGAAGTCTCATCTTTTGTTATAGACAACCCTTCCGGTATCAGACCAATTCTTGTAAAAAAACTCAAATGAATGGGCCATTTGGACCCATTCATTCTGACGGCGTCTCACGGGTTATCTTTGGCTTTTGATGTGATCTTAGAATAGTTTTTTAATGGTTTTTATAAATTATTATACCTTTTATTCTTCTACACTTGTGATGGTCGTAAAAGTTTTGGTCAGTTGTATATCTTATCATAAAAGTAATTATTATTATCATTTTAAAACGTTTTTATAACGCGTTTATGTTTATCATAATTGATTTCGATATGAATCTCTGATGAACACTCAGAAAAAATGGTAGATAATGAAGAATAATACAAGTAAATAGGTTTATCTAATGTTACACTTTTATTTATTTGATACTTCCGCACAAACAATGCAGTGCTCACTACATTGTTTGTGCGGAACAATGTAGTAAGCAAAACAGTCACCGAGGATGACTGGTAGAGAATGCTTTAACATTAAGTCCTCCTTATCCTGCAAAAAGATGGTGTGCACTTTTAAAACTAGCTTATACCCAAAGATAAACTCCATCGCGTGTTAAAACCTGTTAAAAAAACCATAAAAAAACTGTTTATCATTGCAGGTCACGAAAAAATATACTTATGTGAAATTTTATCCAAATTGATTCTTCTGTTACAAAGATAATTGGTAACAAACCTCCCTACTTTCACATTTAACTATATAGAAGTTTTGGACATAAACGCTGTATTCTTCGCTAAACAAAATGGATTAAATCTCCAAAGTTCCAAACGCAAACTGTATACATCTCCGTAGACCTCAGCGTAGAACTCATCGCGCTATAAACCTACATAATCCTTATTAATAAGGCCAATTCATCAGCCCTGAAGTCGTTACCATAACAAAAGAGAGTCCCCTTCAAAAAATAAATAATAAACTAAAAATTATATGCAAATTCACGAACCATAAGTTTCTAAAGAATAACCCTTTGCCGTTGAGGGGTTAAAAGTAATATATTCGAAAAGATAGGTCACAGAACATGTTTGGGCTCATTCAAATTTTTACTTTTAATGTGCAAGGTTGTGCTGTTGATGTTTTAATAGTATTTAAGGTGATTTAAGTGATTTGTGAGTAAAACGGTAGGTACACCTTTTGTTTTGTAGTGATGAAATAGTTTTATTTGCAAAAAAAACGATGAAAATTTAACTGACCATTTGTAATTAGTCAACAAACAGAATTTGAAAATAATGAGGTCATAAATGACATCTCTTAGAATAGGCACGCAAAATTACTATCGGCAATTTTTTCTGGTGTTTCATTTAACGTTATAAAAATGGTTAAACTTGCTAACAAGTAAATTTTGATCTCAAGATATACAAATCTAATTTTATATGCACTAGAAGTCAGCAGTCGTCTTATATCAAGTACGTATTAGTGAAGATAGCTTCACTAATACTTGATCATATTATAATAAACTAAAAAATATATACAAATTCATGAACCATAAGTTTAAAGAATAACTCTGTCTGTATGAATACCTACATAGGATAGGTTGAAACAAATATGAAATTTAAAAAAAATACTTATAATGTATGTTTTTTTAACTCGAATATACCTACTACTAACTAAATACTTTTGTAATACCCTCTACACAATCGTTTTGTTTCTATTAAGTGCTTTACTGGATTTTTTTACTGATGACATAATCAACGGTAATCCACTAGTTAACATTGCATTAGAGTTGCCATTCATCGTGAAATTGCGGTCAGTATTATGGGAACGCTTCCGTGTGGTAGTGATCTGGATCAGTTAAGCTATCCATAGATCGTTTGCAACGGTCTTTAGCTGTTTCATCTGTATTTTTTGGTATATACCTACTTGTACATAACTGTATGAATACTAGTTAACTAATAAAGATATCGATGAACATTCTTATAAGAAAAAATGAAACAGTCCAAAAGTACACGTCGATAGGCTCCTAAAACTTAAATAAACAATAATTTAATGGAAAAATGAAACTGGATATATTTGTCAATACATTTCCATCGCTCCTATGACTCTTATGTATAAGAAAAATATGTCAAAATTGCGTACACACCAGCCCCAAAAACGATCTACAAAAATCAACTCTACTCCTTTGAAAATAAAATAGAGTTTCCCAAGTGTAGAGTTGTGGAGTTACGTTGTTTTTTTGCGATGAGCTGTCCCTATACTGTTTGATCGATTGACAAGTTGAGGGTGGGGTATTGGATAATAATAATATTCCCGAATCCTATGTCAGTATTTTAGTTTGGCAACGTTGCTAGCATGCTAGATGCCATTGTGAGCAGAGTCAGGTAAAATACTTTAAAAAACATTTGGTCAAATATTAGACACCAAAGGAAATTTTAAAATGGTCAAATTTTAGAAAAAATATAATTTGAAATTGGAACACCGATAAAAATGAGAAAAAAATTAAGTTGAAACATTGAACATTGCCCCGTGGTTCGTGACATCACGATCGATGGCTCTGTCTGAAAATCAGCGCTGCACCTTTCTTAGATTTGGTGCAGCATAATGCTGAGATAGGGACCTTTTGACCCCACACAACACATATATTTTTATTTTATTTTTGTAGTATTTTAATGAAACTTTCTGTGTTTGTATTTATTTGTTTTTGTATTTTGTCACCTGTTGTGTTGTGTTTGTGGTTAATAAATGTATTTTCTTTCTTTCTTTCTTTCTTTTTCTGAAAGATGTTTTGTTTAAAAAAATAAATTAACTTTTTGGGGAGACAAAAATACATTCTTATTTTTTATAGGAGAGTATAGGGGTTTATACCTATCAAAAATAACTTCCTAATAAAAAAATAATAGGAATAAAATAATCAAATCAAAAGCAGGGTGAGGCTTCTCGTGTAACATTTCCATATAATTAACAAGACAAATGATCGAAAAGCACGTAAAACCAAAACGTTTCTATTAAATCATAAATAACCATGAAATTAAATCAACGAGCCTACGATTACAAAACAAAAGATTCGAAATTCAAAATTAATAGTGTAATTTACCCTAATAACTTGGTTGCCATAGACAATCTATAGCTCGTAAAAATCAACAACCGTTCTGACTACAGACCACGTAATGAAGTTATATCCATAGATACAATCTGAATAGCAAGTAGATAGGGTTTTTTGTAGGGAATTTATGTATTTATGTTTAACTTGCTTGACTAACCTTAAAAAGCATGTAAAGATAGCAATAATGCACGGATGTCTGGAAGAGATCGCTGTTAGCGATAAAACCACCATATGTATGACGTACCTACATTGTGTTCCTCAATAAAGTGATTTTCCATTTCATGTTTAAAATTGTCTATAATATAATGGTATCTACCGACTCTAATCGAAATTATTATAGTTAAATTATTCATCTGTGCAAAACTTCGTGATAAAAATGGACTCGAATCATGGAACGGAAATGGAAATGCTGGTTTAACATTGCAAAAGAATGGGCCACGATAATGTTCCAACTATTGAAAATCGAAACATTCAAAAAGTAAAAAAGACGTTAATCGCCAGAAGCGATCATAGCCGATTAAAGTCGAGTTCTTTATTAGGCATCTTTTAAATACAAACAGCGAAATAAAATTTAACGACCAACCGTTAAATAAATAGCTACGGCTAAGCATCCCCGTTTGGTCATGCCATAAATTAACTACAAACGCGTAAAAAATTAAGAAGGCTTTAAAAATGAACCAACTCTTATTACGGCGGCGAAAGGGCTATATTCATTAGCCTTTTGGTTATAAGCTAAAATATTGGACGATGCGACTTTAAGTCGCGTAGAACTGTGTCAAATACATTATAAGGTTTTTTATCCGTAGCAAGTTACAAAGTTCATAAAAGTCATAGAGATGGCGCTGTACCAAATGTTTAGGTACAGGAAAAAGGAATGGATGGCTGCCGAAAATGTCCCTGTCAAATCTAGTGATGTTGCCAAACTTAAAATATAAAACATTATGAATCAAACTGTGTACAGTTCGTGGATCCCAATTGCACAGGGTTTAACGTTGTCTTTTACCGCTCATTCTATTCATAAATCTGTAATTGATAAATCTTCATTTCATTTCGCCCATATCAATAGGTATCTAAAAACTTATGATTGGGAGACATTATCTTGACCACTAAAAAGGGTCCTATAAGACAACTTATAAAAGAGTCAAGTGATTAATTTTGTGCTACAGGTACACAAGTAGTATCTGGCATTATATTGTGTCGTTTTTGCGACTAAAAGTCGTGTTTCACAATATTTACCTATCTCAAAAAATATTGTTATCCAACAATTAGCGGACATTGTCGCTGAAAATAAAACCATTAATTAAAATGTTGCTATAAATTATTTTCTCGTAGAAAGACGTTTTTTGGTTTGTCAGAATTCAACTAGCACCTTGACTTTACCGAAATTGGAAACACAAGTTGAAAGGTTCATTTAATTTAGCAAAAACTTCTTTTCTGATTTATAATTATTGTTTATTTCTCGATTATTTTCAAAGATTTTTATAACCGGACCAATTAAATACGGTCCGTATTTAATTGGTCCGGTTATAAAAATCTAGCTTACCTAGTAATTATCTAGTACCTGCCTAAATTAGTGTATGTATTGGGTTATTGTTGTTTTAGCTTGTACCTACTCACACCGTTCAAGAATACGGTAGGTTTGTTGGATTCTATATGAATGATTTAGACTTCATTTTTATTTTATTTTTTTTAATTATGATCGCAAACATCATAATTAAATTTGTATTTAATTTTCCTTTTTCAATACAATAAATTGTTTTCTAATACAAGTTAGTGTGTTTTTGTATTTTAACTATAGAATTAAGATCATAATATAATATTTTTGAAAGTTCATAGACATTTTTTGTATCGAGAAAAGGCTATATTTGACAGATCAAAAATCACAAAACCGAAGCAGGTTTTAGAAAGGAGGTATATCGATTTGTCGCAACCCTACATCACCCACACATACATACATGCGTTGGAGGGTCGCAAGGTAGGGTGGTACCAACTATCGTATAGTACGTATAGGTACATAATGTCGTTCACCCCATCAATAGTATAATGTATGGAGATTCGTATTATTTTCTGATGGGTTTTACTGCATCGGGAAATTTTATGTTATAGTAAAATTGGTTTGATAGCTACCTGTAGGTAGCTATCAATTTTGTTGCGTGATCAAATAAGGACACATACATACAATGATAGAAGTCATATTTTCAGGGTAAAGTAACAGGCTTAGAACTTTGAACCCATTATTCCAAAGTTTAAAAACCAAGAAACCTGATAAAATTTAAACCAAAAAATATCTAGTTTCATAAATTAAACTAAATCCAATTATTAATTCAAACAATAATATAGGTCCATTTGAGTTAGTATGACCTAAAGCATATGCTAGTGCTAAACACGTATACTAAAAACGATCTACGAAAAAAGAAAAATATTTCGATTCTCCATAACATTTTATGAAGCCAACATGTATAGCCAACACTTTGCAATTGCGCGTTTTGATATTGTTTAAGACACAAACCATCTGTAAACATTTTTGTAGATGCCATATTATGATAAATTTATCAAATAAGTTGGTGCAAGGAGAATACTATAGTGAAAAGTCACCATCAAGAACTCAAACCAAAGGCTATAGGGTCGAGTTTATGTGTGAACAAACTAGCTATTTTATTTTAACAGCAATCAAAATACCCAATTTATAACATAACCGTGATCACTGATCACTGAGAGCTGACCACAGTGATGACTGACTCAATCATGTCACTGAACTTAGAATCTTTGAAAGAACTAGTGACACTAATTACTTATCAACATCATCATCATTACTTCCTCCGAAGAGTTAAATGATGAACGATCTTGGGCTTTCTCCATCCACTGACTTCCCACAACTTAAGATGTCATCGGTCTATTATAAAATCTTACCAATCAATGATTTTTGTAACTAATTATAAAAATAAGCTATAAAAAGTTTATTACAACCAACGGTGTATAAGAATGGGCCGGAAGTAACTACCTTCTAATTTAACATTCATATTTCAAAACCAGTTTAAAATGACAATGACACGCCACCGTTTTTCGCCCACTGTTAGTCCAGTGACATTCTTATCAACTCGATTCAGACGATTATGACAAGTCTGACAGCTTCCACGCCTCGCTGTCATAATTAACATTAAGTAGCTGTTCCGAAAGAAGATTGTGACAATATTGAAAAAATACATCTTGTGATGTTGGTTGAATGAAGCTATAAAATAACTGTTCTATAAAATCAAATTAGCTAGTAACTACATAATCAGTCTATTTTAACTTGTTTTACCATTTTAACATGTTTATAAAGCAGACTATAAGTATTTTTGTGAACGTAGGTGTTTTTGAATTGACAATTAATACATTTAACTAGATACTTGATATGTATACATATATAGTAGTCAAATATATTGATTGAGAAGTTAAGACTAAAACTATTAAAAATAAACATTGTAATCTTACCTTTACGAAGTATCAGCAAAAGTTTCAAAGTTCAATATTACCGCGACGCGAAAAAAATAAATTTTATAACTAAAAAAGTAAAAGAGAAAAGAAAATAGCTTCTAAATATAACTAAACCTAGCAACCAATTTCGATCACCAACAAAAAATAAATAAAATTCAAATTTGGAATACGGAGACGGGTCCCGAAGGAAAATCGAGAAAATCGTCATCTCCATGCGACGTACGACGAACGAATGTCCCGCTCAAACTACGCTACAATTTCCTCCGCGAAAACAGAATCTACTGCGCTGGGTAAGTATAGGGAAGGGTGGTTTTTCCTTCGAATTTCATAAGTATCTACCTTTCTTTATATCTAAGCGCAAGAACTACGCTCACCCCTTGAGAATACCTCGTGAGACTCGATCGCGAGTCTTTTGAGCGCCAATCGTAACCGCCCGAATCGAGTCCATTCTAATTTCAATTTTATTCCAGTTGGAATATGAGAAAAATAGGAGTGGAGACGAAATAGTGATGTGACGTTACTGTTTTATCGATATTTCTAGTCAGGCAACGGTAACATAGATAAAATGTATTGGGTGGTGAGTAGAAATATATTTATGTATGTAGATTCGTGTGTTCGAGAGTAAGATATGGTGTGGGCTTCGTTTCACGTATGACTGTGGAGCGTATATCTATGTCAGTGTAGAAACGTGCTGTGTCTGAAATATGAATTTTGATATGTAGATATGCTCGCAATTTGTCACCAAATGAAATATCGTATCGGGTAACGCAATTTTTTTCCTGGAACCCTTATAAAAAAATATAACGAAAAACAATATTGTGCTGATATTAGAAAACCTTAAAAGGTTCAATAGAACTAATGGGTGGAAAAATATTAACCATCTAACGTGTTAATTTTTACGCCTAAAGCGTAGCCGCTCTTGTGTAAAATTATCCACTGAAACAAGTTTTACGGTTAAGCGATAATGGGTATAGGAAAATTTGGTTCAAAGTGACACACCATCGGAAAATCAGATCGAGTATCGATTATAAGGTTCAACGCTTGTACAAAAAAGTGCAATGGCACTCTTCTTGTAATTCGAACGTCTTTAAAATACTTAAATGATTCTACCAGCAACAAGTTCCATTCATTCACGGGCAAGGGAGAGGCAATCCAATTAGAAAGGGAAAGAGAGGAATTTAAAAAGTGAACGCCCGGAAAGTTAGGCGGGAAAGCTCCGTGCTAATAACCTGTTGCTTCCGCAGCTAAATTAAATATAAGTGCTTGCAGAACTTCATCGACTATCGATACTTTTCAAGGCACTATACTAATAAACTGAATTTTTACCAACACATGACAAGCGCAAATAAATGAATACGAACCCTGTCGGTCGAGAATTGTCTAAGGACCTACTTTTATCCGTGACGACGGGAGCCCGTTTATGCATATGCCATAAGAGTTTGATTATAATTTGTTTGTCTATTACCATTTGTCTCCGAAACAGCCAATTAAATGCCGTTTTTTGCAATCGATTTACGTATCTTCAAGGACGGTATTCAGGTGGAACGGTTTTTTCCCAAGTCACTAGTAGCGCTGCAATCAATTATGGAAAACCCATAAGGGATATCTTGATTTTGTAAAAAATTACTTGCATTGGGATCACTTGGTCACTATGTAACATTAGGATATTATGAAAACCTCTACTTTATCTTTCCATAATAAAAAGGTCTAAACAAAAATACATTTATCAAACTACTCTTCATTAGGAAGCAACGACACCCTTTATATCCCATAGTTTTTTTCCATTTCATTTTGATATTGAAGAGTCAATATCGAAAATTGTGCCCATTTATCATTTCACTATTTATAAGCATGCCTCCCTCAGATGTGCTATCTAAAAATATCGATAGAATAGAATGTTACTACACCCCTACGCTACTTTTGATGCGACGTGAAAAGGAAAGAGTTACATGCAAACTCTAGAGTAAGAAAAGGATAGAAGAAAGTACCGCGACGAGATAAGTGTTCTAATTTATACTCAAATTGCGAACGTCGTCGTCACGAAAACCACGTGCGAAATAAGTTTCTAGTTTCTGAACAACCCAACTACAGATACAAGCGTTGCTATTTTGGTCTCTATTTCGGAACAATAAAGTATTCTTTTGAAGATGGGGTGCTCCAAGAAAATATTGTCATAAAATTTTCATTTTTGAAAACAGAACGCGTAGTCTCCTCTTCACAGAGACGAATTTAATTCTTATGTGTTGGTGAAAAGGGTGGCTTTTCTTTGAAGGATGAGATCACAAATTAATACATCAGATTTTAAAAGAAAGCTTGCATACTAACTAGGCTATGTCAAGGTTAAAATGGCCGCGTAACTTTATTAGTGGGTTACTGGGTTAACTGTTACTTTAGGGGTTGATATGGGGTGTGAAATTAGTTTTAACTTTATTTTGCGAATGTTACAATGCTTTTCTTCTCATTTATACGTATCGATAAGAAAGAATAAAAGGGAGTTTACGTGTGACGCATTTAGTTTATGACTAGTACCTAGTCTATTCGATATTTAAAAGACTGTCGTTTTAAAGTTTCTTTCTTTTTCTTTTCTTATTGAAAATAAATCTATTTTATTGAAAATTACACAAGTTTCTGTGAATTTGTTTTCATCATTCAATTTGTCAATACATCTATCATTCTGAAGAGATGAAATCTTAACAAAGATCGTTCTATAAATCCTCATTATTTTCTCCCCGTCGTCGTATTCTATTTTTATAGAAAATTTCGTTGTGCCTCTTACATGGGAAAATACAGGATTTTGTTCATCGAGAAAATAAACAAAAAGATAAAATTGAATTGAATCTTAACTCAAATTATATAAAAAAGAATACTACAAAACTAGTGATAAAATAGGCGGCCTTTTGCTGAAAGCGATCTCTTCCATGTAATCTTTGGATGGTCATACAGGAACAATTTAGGCCTACCTAACGGGGATGTCAGGAATTACAAAAAAAACGACAATATTTATCATAATTCCGGGCTTAGGTTACCTACTAACAAGGATATCGAGAATTAAAAAAAAATGACAATTGGTATAGCATAAACATGTTCCTGTAGTCGGGTAGTCAAGGAAAATCGTTCCCGGGGTGATGGGGGATCACCCCTTTGTGATCCGAAGGCGGGACACGTGTCAAAAATGCAGTTAGCTGTAGAGAATTCTTGCTATGCTGCCTTGAGAATTTTAAGTTTTGTGCAAACATTTTAGGGAGCGGGTGTGGTCTGAGCCTTATATTTTTTATATTGTTGGTTAGCAGTTACCGTAACCTTATAGACGTTTGTAACCTCAGATATACCACTCGTGCGGTACCGACTCGAACGAGACATAACAGGTAATGTGAACATTACTGCTTTATGGCCATACTATGTCTGATGGTAGAACTTGCTCGGCTAAGCTCTTTCATAAGGAGCTCTAGAATTAGTAGTATTACTTTTTTTTTTTTTTTATAAATTTTTATAAATTTATTTGCTTCAAGATAATATAGGTTACAGTTATAGGTCTTAAACATATTAAATGTTTCAATTATGTTCTACCTTAAAAATAGGCATGCAAATATTTAAAATTATATTCGTTTGAGGTAAATTGTTCATAAAATTAAATGTCAAAGTTTCAGATCGTCAACAAAAAAGTTATTTTTATTGTAAATAAATAAATAATGCTGGACATTTTCACACAGCATCATCTAGCCCCAAACTAAGCAGAGCTTGCATTACTACATAAATATATATTTTTTTGTAAATACATACATAATATACATAGAAAACACCCAGACCTGAGACAAATATTTGCAGATACAAACATTTGTCCCATGGCGGGAATTGAACCCGCAACCTTCTGCGTCTGCGCCACAGAGGTCGTCATCATATCATTGTAATAGCACTTACTTACTAATAATTGTTTTAATTTAGCTATAAGCATAATCTTACTTAGATTTAAAAAGGACTTCGGTATCTTATTATTAGAGCAGTAACTTTTTAGAGAAAAATTAAAATCTAACAACTAACTCACGCGTGGACTTAATCGTCTCGTTACCAGTTCTTTCTTTCGCTATGCTAGGTCAGTGGCCAGATTAAGATGTGGTGGTTCTGAAAAGGGTGTGGTGATAGAACCAGTGCGTCTCACAGGGGCCTTTTCCATGCACGACTCAGTCATATGCCATTATGTTTCCTCTTTATAATATTAGTATAGATATAGATGGTATAGAACATATTTATTCATCTTTTGACAGGTACAACTCAAATAGTAGATATAATATACTATAGAAGATACTTTTATTCTAGTTGTTTTCCTTTAACGTTGAAAAGCTCTGTAGATGTTGGGTCAAATATACAAGTATAATGGATTAATGCATTTATTAGCATTGGATTTTCATATTTAAAGACGTTAAAAAGCCTAAGTTGATACCATCACAAGTGAAAATATTCTTGTATTTTTTTATTTTATTATTTTGACCGTTAAGATCAGAAATGATTTCTACAAAAACTAATTTTGTTTTAGAATTTATACAGAATTTGATTTAATATTTTCTATATACCTATAGACCGTCGAGTTACCCTTCTGGGCTTTAAAGATTGTTTAGTGAATTTTATTCATTTTTAGAGGCAAAAATGTAGCCGATTAAATACACACCTAATTATATAAACAATCTTTTATGACTATTTTACTCATTTAAAATTCAATCTTTATACCCCAAGGAATCACCAATCGGTATCGCTTTCCGTATCAACGTACAGCTAAAAGACAAAATATTCCACTTTAGAATGGTATAACCCAATAAACTCCCGAATAGGCATCAATTTTGTCTCCAATACCGATGAACTAAACTAAATTTTCCAATAGTGACTTTTCAAGATGGCGGCCTAAGCTCCATGTGTGTGTGTGCGTGCTTGTTATCCAGTCACTCTTTCTCGCATATTTCCCATTCGTTTTGACAGGCGGCTTAGGCTAGAAGAATAACGCTGTAGGCGCAGCAAATGTAAGAAAATGACGATTACCGTGCAAAATAGTTACTCTTAAAAATCTATCAAACGATAAACACTGCTTGGAATAGTACTAAATAGTATTATCTCCTACAACTGAATTATATGACCAATAGAGACAGTCGCTTTTAAATTGATAACGCATGAAAAAGTTCTAAAGATAAATGAGTTACATTTTGCTTTGAAATTAATTACGTCAAGTTTTTATTCTTTAAAATTCGAAGGTGATTTGTAAACTAAGTAAACGAAGTAAACTAAGGTACTTTTTTTACAAAATTTGTCCGAAAATCACATTTAGCATGACTTCGAGATTATCATTGTAGGTATGTCACAATATGTTTTTGTCTCGAAATAATATTATAATCCATATTTATTAACAGTCTAAGGCACGAATTCGTATAAAACTGCAGATGAACTGACGGAATGTTGACGTCTGTCGGAACATACTCCAAATTTAAACTTTAGTTACTGCGCCATCCTACTTTGCAAAACTTAAAAACGCATTTACCACAGATTGAGCCTTTTACCCGTGAGGCATGCCTCCCCTATCGACCTCTCAAGGGTTGCTTGTTAGACGACAATATGCAGCCGCGATCACATGCGGATGTGGAATTATTATTTACTGAAACCTGATTACGTTATAACTTGCATTATTACGGAATAATAATGCAAGTTTGGAGAACTTGAGAAGTTTTAGTGCACTACCAATTAGGGGATCCTGTTTGGGTTGAAGTATAAAACGTCCCAGTGAAATAACGCATAACCTGAAAATAGCCTGTTTAGAATCGTGAGTAAAATCGTTGTAGCTACTTATTTTGATAAACTTTTTTTTTCAAATTAATACATGTTCTGTATATCCTATATTCTTTTTGTCCTTCACAGTTCCGCGCCGTACGGCATGCACGTTATCAATAAGATTGGAAGAGATATAAAGCGATCAGAACTTTTCACTACAACATAAATACGAATATTTTCTACAATAAGTACCTAAAACAGATTAGTTATTGATATATCAATTTATTATAAGAAAAATCATTTGGGGTGTCTGAGGTTTTGCGTTATTTTATTAAAACCCTGGATATACCTACGTATGATATAGGTACCTATGTAGTTATTTATTTATTTATGCCCAATCATTTAGATGGTAAGCGGTTTAAGTCACCTAGTTGCCATATAATTTATTCACTATTATTTCACTATAGGTTATTTTTTTATTTTTTGTAGTCGTGAATAAAGTTCAAAGGTTCAAGCGTTGTTAACTTCGTTGGGTTTAGTTTTTTTTTATGCTTGCCGGCCTTAACAAGTCGAAATGTCTCGCCGGTGCAATTACAGGCCTGTT
Organism: Perizoma flavofasciatum; assembly: GCA_958496245.1. Lineage (NCBI taxonomy): Eukaryota > Metazoa > Arthropoda > Insecta > Lepidoptera > Geometridae > Perizoma > Perizoma flavofasciatum. Next base: position 10,673,836 of record OY292431.1, read on the forward strand.
ATTTCACCGACGCCCGTACTCTTCAAGCAGAATTACTACTGCTCGGTTGCAAATATAATTACGGTTCTACTTGCCGGACGGAATCATTCACAAACGCTTCATACGAAGTTCGAAGGTGGATCAAGTTTGAAATTGCTGAATCTAACGATCGGTCATCCATTAAAATTAAGTTATTTATTGACTTGAATAACTTAAAGTTTCCGTTATCGTTGTAAAAGATTTTACTACACCAATTCACTCTGAGCTTGAATCATACAATTGGTAAATTGTGGTAATCGTCAATTATTTTCCATCCAAACATTCTATACGCTCAATAAACTTGCAAACTGTGTATAGTAAAAAGTAATTTGTCTGTCGATTTAGCACAGCGCTTATTTTCGGGTAGCCCGCCAAAAGAGTGGAATCACAGTAATGATAAAACTCAGGTACGCAGTAAATACACTCTAAGTGAAATGTCGAATTCAACCCTTGTTATTAAACTAGCAAAATAAAACTAAAGATACATTGCTCTTGCTCTGCCACTGATAAGTTAACACTAGACCATTTAGCAGTCGTGCTGAGCAAGTAAGTAATAACATCAAACTGGTTCTTTTCTATATAAACCTAGTTACAGGAGAAGTCTGAGTAGAGATTATTTTGTAAAGAAACAAGACAATTAGAGCTCATTTGGGAAAGAACTTGTCTGGGAAAGTACTACCACCACTTCCATTTCTACTGCCCAGCAGTAATGCTCGCATTGGTGTGTTTCCATGTGAAGAGTATGGTTGCCAGTAAAATTACAGGTACATGAAACTTTCAACTTTGTCTCTAAAGCAGGCAATGTTTTAGCAAAGTCACTGGTTTTGATGGCTTATTCTCCTAATAACATTTAAAATAATTTATTATCCTACTAATATTATAAACATGAAAGTTTTTGAGGATGGATGTTTGTTACTCTTTCACACAAAAACTACTAAACGTATTCTGATGAGACTTTACAGTATTATAGCATAAACATCAACGCGGTCAGTACCGAGGTAATGTTGTTACTACGTGTTACTACTTACACTGCAGCTAGCTTATTTAGCTAGCTTATAAGTGTACTTTTCAGTTAAATTGCACTCTATTTTTTTTAATGGCCGCTGTTTCGAGGTTAAAACTTGGACTACACGACATAGTTGGCTAGTCATACATATTTATGTTTATCAAAAGTAGGTACATACATATATAAAAAAGACTGTGTATGTTGTATGACATAATCAGCATGATTATGTTATAATAAATTCTGATTGGTTAAGCCACAGAATCGATCGAAAATCATTATTTAAATGGTCTTTGTATTAGAGTTTTTTTTTATTAATTTATATCGATAGACAGATTACATCGTTCAGGTTGCGGAAAGTCAGTAGATGGGGATCCCCCAAGATCGTTCGGCTGGTAAAAGTCTATGTCTAGCAGTCTTCTACAGGCTGCTAATGATAATGATGAATCTATATCGTCTCACTATTAGGCATAGGTCTCCCCGAAACCTCTTAACCATCACTGTCTCTTGAGATCTCCAATAACTCGATCGTTGAAAGTGTCGCGATCGTGCCTCCATGCTTTCAGGTGTCTTTACTGCTTGAGATATATTGCTGTGCCGAGAAAAAGAGTGGAATCGAGTCGCGACTGAAACAAATGCTCTGTATCCGTTACTTGGCGTAGAGTTGGGAAAACTCGATGCCTATTATCGATTGCAATTTATTTCTTTGCATACGAGATAATTTTTAAAGAATTATTTTGCTAAGACACAACGCGACTTTTTGCTTAAAAAAACGTTTTCAAAACCTTCAACGCACTAATAATACAAAACATAAATTATCCGTGTCTATATTTCTGCTATAAAAAGTATAAATTATAGTTTATTAAAATTTATAAAAACCAATGAATTCGATATCATTGGTTATGCTAAATGAATAATCAATACCACAAGAAACATAGTAATTCTACAAGCTTAATGGGTAACCGTTAACGACGCTATTTTATCTTTGATGATGGATCATTCATAATGTTATGCTAACTTGCATCTATTTATCATATTCATGATTTTTTGATCAACTTCTAATTAAAATACAACAGTAACTATCATTTTTAAATAACTTACTTTGACTCGGAATAAAAGGTATATAATTTAAAAAATAACAATGCACTAAAACAAAGGGTTTTGTAGCTCATAAATTGACGGATAAACATCAGTTGGCTTCTTTATGATCAAGGAAATAGATGGAATTGAATAGTTTGATAATCGATCTTCCATCGTAAAGTAAAGCTATTGATATCTCTTTTGAACTTAAAAAAGTCATTACTTCAAGATCTAGTTCAGGTAAATTAAACATACATCAAGGTACAAAATTAAATATGGTCGTAGGTTTCATAAATCAATCAATTAAAATATAAAATAAAATTATATCTGTTTTGCTCTAATTCTAATTAATATAATAAATACATCCGACTATGCTTAGTCTAGCAATATAGTGTTAGGAATAAATGATGTAAACATGTACTTAATAAGTGTCTGATGTTTTTTATTTATTTATTCTCTCTTTCTCTTCAGGTTCGTATTCAGTCATCAACTAGTGTTGAGGAGAAACAGATACTCAATACTCAATATATTTATTGCTTTCACATGGTAGGTACATAGATGGTGTTTATAGGTAGGTATCTCACATGAACCCTGTCTAAGGGTATAGCAACAGATAGGTAGGTAGGCCGAGGTTTTGCGTAAACAAACTAGTTATTAATATAGATTAGCGTGGTATGGGCAAGTTATCAGGAAGGAAGAATGTCATATTACGAGAAGTGTGTTAAATATTTGAATTGGTAAGAATGAGAGTAGAGGCCAAAAAAAATGGATGAATTGTGTGAAGGATGACATGGTTAGGAGAGGAGTGAGACGGCTGATAGAGAAGAGTGGAAGAAGAAAAAAGTTGTGTCGACCTCACGTAACAAGACTTCTTTTTGTCCTAGTCCCAAATCACGTGAGGTAATCATGATTCAATTATCGACAAATATATCGATATCCAATTAGAACAATCGATAAAATACTTCCGGGTGGTCCCAAGTCTATTCGGAACAGGAATAGCGTTGAAGCGAAGAATTTCAGGGCCACTATAAATGTGTACAGTTTTGTTTCTGACGGCCCACCATCAATTACGCTCTACAAATGGAACAAGCCATTTGTTCTTATTTATGACTCGCACTTAGATAGGGGTTACTCACTTAAGCACTACCCTAGCTAGTAAATTTGGATTGAGATGAATGATGAATGTATTTGAAAAGGGTTTTATTTTGTTTGTCCTCCTACTCTAGCAGAAAGATCTAGCTTTCTTGATAACTCAGCGCTAGGTCAGTGATCTACAGAAAAGATTTCTGATTTTGTGACCAGTGAAAGAATTATTTTCCATCCAAACATTCGAAGACCAGTGAAATAAGTTATATATCAGTCATGTAGTTCCCATAATACAAGCTTTGCTTAGTTTGGGACTAAATGATGTTATATGAAAAATTACCACAATTATAATTATAACTAATGAGGTAAAAGTATTCGTAAATGACGATATCGATATTTTACACTCGACTTGAAAATTAAACCATGAAATAGTGCACCCGTTTGGGAGCTAAGTACATACAACATACATACAAATAGTCACCCATTCAAAGGTTTCAATCGTAAAACATCCTACTTTTTACGTCGGGCGTAAAAAAAGTTGCCAGCGAAAACGTAAGAGATTCCAGTTCGATTCCCACTGCGGCACAAATGTTTTTGATCTAAAAATATTTAATGGGTTTTAATAATATCCCAAAAATTCAACCTCGGTGGGACTCGAAGCTGCGACCCTCTAGTTTGGTACGCGGTGGCTATACCGACTAAGCCACGAGATCTTTACGAGAGCTTCAACCAAGCTTATGATTCCCTTGAATGTGGGTGATAATATTTTTATTTTTTTAAACTAAAGATATTTTAGCACCATTGCATGTACCATGATCACGGGAGGAACATCTTTGCGGAGGGCAAATATCCCGGTTTATAGTAAAAGTTCTGTTAACAATGATATATTTAAAAAATACATTTAGATAATATATCTGAAGTCAGCGTACCTATCGGAAAAAGCTCTAAGCTCTCAACAGTAAAATCGGGCTGAACACCATGGCAAGGCATTTTAACAAAAAAGAGTCCATCTTGAAATAACCCGAAAGCATCATCAATAAGTTCGCTGCATTCATACGTTTGAATTTTCAAATCTATGGTTCACCTTTTGGAGTTTACTTAAATTATTAAATCTTAGGTTGGTACCAATTACCATTCATTTTCTACAACCACCAAAACCCTATTGAGCATGAAGGGTCCTTTAAAGACCCGTAATCTTCAAATAATCTTAGAAATCCAAGAATTTGAAGGCACTTGTGAATATTTCTCATTTTGTACGTTTTATTAAGATATACGTTGGGAATTTTCATAGAATACGGCAACCAGTGACATGGAAAAATGAATATTATTAAAATACGCCGGCATACAGTCGAGTTTACAGCTAGTGATGTGCTTTTCCAGGTTATCGATAAGTTTAAGTCAAAACTGAATCCTTTCATAATACCAGTTCTTCTAACATCAGTCAAAAGGCCATTTTTTTTAATTATTTGGTGGCTAATAATATATCCAGCCTACAATTGTGCATCCAGTGAAGTTAATGTGTTAAATTATATTACCCTACTCTATGTCATAATGGTTTTTAATACAAGATATATGATTTTCTGAACCTGGCAAAAAAATACAAAGAAGCTTAAACCACTCAGTTTCGCACATTTTTAATTTGCTAGCAACTTATAATAATTATTAATGCACTTTTTTTCCATTATATTACATTAGGTGATTTCGATATCCTAAACTTTATCGATGTTTCTCCAACCCTTGTCAAACACACACACGCAAACTTTTGCTTATTCCGTCGAATGTCACATTCATTGGTAAAAATTCAACATCTAGATATGACGTTACCCTTTCTTTATCAAATACTTGCACACGTGCGCATTATAACAAGATTTTCTTACGTTGCGACACAAACCAACACTAGTGTGCAACTTTTGTAGCGATTTCGTAGCACGAATTTGGACTTTATGACTTTTAAATAGAAGTCACCATAAAGCTTGCAAGAAAACAATTAGAAAAACTATGGTGCAAAAACGAACCTAACCTCGCTTCAGATAAAACCCATTTGAATGACAAGACGTATTCAACGTTTTGAATCTATAACGATGAAAATTTTCCCAACACTGGTTCAAATAAAAATATACTTTATCTGAACGTTCTATGGTTGATTTTAAACTAAAATTGAGATTGAATCGTGGGTGAATTCGCGTGACAACAATAGTGTCCGAATAGGGTTGTTGGGTTTTGGTCGACTGCGCATCAACTTTGCGCATTTCAAACATGGCGGCCGGTAGTCGATCGCGCCATTTTTGTTCAATTTTTCGTTCCGGCCGCAGGAACACAGGCAAATTTGTGGAAAATTCACATTTAAGTGACTAAGTATTACCAACCACTGTGAATAAAATGTACCTGATAGGACTTTAAAGCAATGTTGGAGCTATCATTGTGATTTTGTTGTAAGGTAGAGTCGGTAGAGTACTTCCAAATGCTTGTCAACTAGGTATTTTGTTACCTTCTACGCATCTAGTTCGTATGCTATACTTAGAACTTTTACGGTATAAATATCTCTAGTTTAAAATAAAATATACAGCGACATCTTTCTTAACTCATCAGTGAGTAAATAGCTGCTTGTGACGCAAGAGGCGCAGGTTCCATTCCCGCTGCAGGGCAATTGTTTGCATGTACTGCAGATATTGGTTCCTGACTGTTGTAGTAACAAGTTCCTCGTAGTTTCTTATAACGACACAGGGAATCCTAGTGTAGTGAATATCCTAGTATTTATAATTATATACTATTTTTATTATTTACCCTTGCAACCTTACAATGTACTGGAAAATTTTGCGCAAAAGTATAAATTTTATTTATAATTTTCTAAGTTTTTTTAGTTCTAATGATATTAAGAAAATTATCTTTGTTCCAGATATCGTGAAAACGAATTAAACGAAAATGATTAGGAAAAAATATACATATCACAATAAAATGTACGACATTTTAATGTGTTAGTGAAAGTCAGAGCTTTGTTCAACCCATTTAGTAGAAGACACAATTTTGAAGAGTAGTAAAACGCCTTATGTATGAACTCGTCTGGGGATGTACCTATCACCATACCACTTTCTGCAGCCAAGCAGTAATGTTCACATTGCTGTGTTCCTGTTTGAAGGGTGCTGGCACTTGAGGCTTTTCACAATTATGAATCAGGGTCACCTCGAGTGATAACTCTGGTATTGCAACCGTCCGTAACCAACTTGCGACTCTAATTGTATATAAAACCATTTTAATCTAAGCAAAATGGCTGAGTACGAACATTTTACAAGACTAAGCATTGTTCAAAACTTCAAAAAAAAAAATCGGAAAGTTTAGTCCAAAAAATGTTATTCATCTAATCAAACCAGATTCGAAAAACTCGAAATAAAAAGCCTCCATATTTTTTTTATGAATTGACTCATTCTTCTTCATACTTTAAATTTTATTGTAAGACGATCATGTAAACTGATCATTTTTTACGTTTTGTAACCTATCAAGTATTATTTAATATTTAGTTTGACGAATCTAAATGTAAGTACATGTAACATGTCTAAAGAGAAATCAAAATTAAGATTATATAATGTATTTTTGCCATTGCTATTAATTATAAAATAGCTATGGCAAAAATATATAATAGATCTAGACTCTATTGCAATACGTGTGATCGGATTTTTAAAAGTTTGGTCAAGCAATCTTTAATCAGGGCTCACGCTAGGAATTAAGTTTTAAGTTTAGGATATTTTTCTAAATTTAGCTTGGTCACTGTCATTGAAATCAATGAGTAACTATAATTAAACAAAAGCGTAATTATGCAAACGATTTTTGTCTAACACAGTTCCACCAAACGGTTCTCACTGAGAAATCTGTTAATCAAATAATAACCACAGCATACCAACAAAGACCCAAAGAAAGTTACCGACAAAATTATTAAATTACAACTTCCATTGTGCGCTTATTCGAATAAATTAATCTAACAATGGATATTCAAATTTGTTCCCAAGGAACTCGATACTTTGTCTATCTTCACAAAAGGGTTAACCCCTTTCTACAGGTAGCGAGGAAACTTGACAGGTTAAAGTTATTGCCGATATTTGATTCTCTAATAAATAATAATGTACTTACTCGTAAATATAAACACCCAACTGATAAATCTTCTTCACATCAGTCTAGACCACATACTTTCCGACGTACCATAACAAACAGGTCCGGAACAAATGTCTGTAGAATATGCAAACATTATTTTGTCCCGCCGTGGGAATCGAGCCCGCATCTTTTGTGTCGGAGCTAGCTACTCGCCCACCACATATTCTTAGATAACATTCATATAATTTTTAGTCCAGGGACTGACTAAGTCTACACTTATTTAACTGACTTATTTAAGAGGTAAGGTTTGTAAGTTTGGTGTTGTGATGTAGGAGGTAATTTCCGAAATTACTTACTTTTGAAATTGGTCAAAAGTTATTTCACCAATATTTATAATAGACCTTTAGGGTGGACATAGGCTGTAGTTATTTTTATCTCGTTAAAATAAAAGGGCATTTCGTGGAGAGCAATTTTGCAACGTAAGTCTACGAAAAACAGGTTCAGCGAATGCGTTTCTTACGATCGCTGCCGTCTTGTCTAGGAAAATACCGCTTTTTATTGGCGTTAACGCCTGCGGAAAGATTAAATTAGGGCAATGACATTAGCTGTGGAAATGTCACGTGACTTCTGCCAAGTTTTTCCTCGACAAATTTGCGTTAGCGTGGAAGGAAAACTAAGCGTGAGGTATTTGTGTTGACCCCTTAACGGAAAGAGTTTCACGTGGGCAAAGCCATGGGCAGTAGCTAGTAACTAATAAAATTAGAAAGAAAAAACCTCAAATACAACCAAAATATAATCAGTTTCAATCAGAAATCGTAAAAAAACAGTATAATATCTTTTGTTGTTTTCGGTCAAAATAATTTGACAGTTTCGGCCGGAGTTTAACTTTGATTATTTATAAAACAGGATGTTATTACTCTGTGTAACATATAATAAACAAATATTATGTTTATATTTATTTGTATTTGTATTAATATGTTTGTTAGTAGTCATTATGACTGTAGGTAGTTTATTTTTATTTTTTTGTTGCTACTTATTTATAAATTAACTAAGAACTATCTATTTTTGTAGTTCTATCCAAACGTACTACCGCCCCACTCTTTATTACACAAGGTTGGCTGGAAGGAAATGTTAATAAGCATTAAGTTCGCTAATGAACAATGCCTATGTCTTGTACAATATAGCATTTTCTATCCATCTTTTGTGTTTTTTCACGGCAACAGGGTTTTAAACATGTGTTTTTTATTTTTCAGAAGGGCAGTGTCTACGAAGAAGATACTTTAAGATTTTTTTTAAGATGCAATTGAACATAATTGTACATATTATTCATAGATTTCAGTTTTCAATATATTCTATCATTGTCACCTAGGGTAGGTTCTAAAATAAAAAGTATAGGTTCCTGATCATAAAATTTTAAGCAAATTGTAGAAAGTGTTCTATTTCAATCAGTAAAGCCACAACTACATTTTAAACATATATATGGACCGTTTTCACTTTTATACAAATCCAACCCTCCACTTTCGATCCCAGACTTTTTCTATTTCCTGAGTTATATCACACATCTGTGCGACAAAAAGTGACATACAAAGAATATTCTAATTATACATTACAACGGACTTTAAAAAAAAAGGAATAAAAAATAATAAAAAGGTCGATGAAGGGTTAACTTTTTGCTTGACGGATGAAAACGTACTTTTTTCTATTATGCAAATGGAGGCGACATTTGCATAGACTTTTGAAAAGAAAAAAATCACGCACATCTGTCGCTAGTTCCGTTTCCTGGTTCGCTTTTAATGTACAAACGGATTTATAAGAAGCGAGACGTCAATTTATTGTCTCATTTAATTGATTGGAAAGTTTTTTAATGAGTAGATAGTTATTTATATATTTTTTAACCTGAAATGTGTTTGGACCATGGTGTTTTGGACGTAAGCCAGCCTTTTCTGTTATTTTATAACAGGAATATGCAATTTAATTAATTTGGATCATTTAGTAAAATTTGTTGTTTGTAATAAAAATAGACACTAGTAAACTTACTTTAGAATAGTAATAGTATTAATAGTAATAGTGTATTTTTGTAATAAATATAATATATGGTTATATTTATTACAAAAATACATTTACAAAAAATAGTACAAACCTTTTATTTACATTAAGTCTTATGGTATTATAAAATTTATTCCTATAAATCACACATAGATATCCTACTTATTATTATTAATAATTCTAAGGATGACTGGTAGAAATGATGTATAGAATTAAGTCCTCCCTTTGTACATTGTTTTTTGGATGTTTGTTATTGCTCCTATTACCTATGTAACAGCTGAACTGATTTGAATGAAGTTTGGAACAGGTTAAGTTTGTGGCCTAAAATAACACAAATAGGTAGGTACTACTTTTAATCCAGATAACACACAGACGAAGCCGTGGGCAGATTCTAGTTAAACTAAAAATAAAAAACATACCATAAATAAGGTTGTTGGTATAAGTAGTTTTGCTATTCCTAATTTCCTTGTATTGTAACATGAAGAGTTTAAAATATTTATCTATCTTTCACTTATTTTTTATCTGTGCATTTATTTTATAGTCCGTTTCAAAATAGTTTTGACAAGATAATGCTTGCGTTCACTAACTTAATCAATTAACATTCGAAATACATACAGACAAACACACATAAAGTCCCACGTATTTCCTGGAGGGGTAGACAGGGACCATGGATTTCCACTTGCTTCAACCTATACCGCTTCATTCATCCTCATCACATTCTTCATACATTCGGCCTCTTGGAACCACCTTTCTCCAGAAAGTCTCCAATTTGGTCAGAGTACGTTCGCCGTGGCCTTCCCCTTTCAACTATCCCATTCACGCTCGCCTTGTATACTTGTTTCGTTAATCTTCCTAATTAAAGATTTTACTTTATTTTTCTTCGAGTGTTTTATGTCTCGTTCGTTTTCACCATAGATTATATACGACTTTGTAAAATTGTTTTTAAAGCTTTAGACTTTTTGCGGGACTCATTGTTCTTATTGTGACAAGTTTTAGTGTTTTTCAGAAATAAATTATTTTTACTTATTTGTGTTTGTAGTGTTACTGACGACCTTTTAGATTAAAAAATAATTGATTTTAAGAACCAATTTAAGGATTTGCAACTTGTCACGTGGAATGCTAACTACTATGTAAAACGTAGGCATGTGCCAAATATAATATTTGGTCGTGTCTCTAACCTTCCTTACTTGGTATTCTCATAGATTTGAATCATGCTACATGTCCATCATGGAGATTACAGTTGTAAGCGTGTTTGTTTTGATTTTTCTTCTTACTAATTGGGGTTTGTATTAGATTATTTTATTTTTTTATGAAACTCGATCTTTGACCAAACTATTTTGAACACTTTTATAAAACATTGAAAACTTTTGTATAGTTTAGTGATGTATACTCGCATTTTAAGCCGAACCACGAGAAAAACATTGGATAAATAAAATGGTAATCATTTTTATTCATCAGCATCTTCAAAGGTTTGCTGGAAGAAAACTCTTGATTTAAAAATTAAGCTCGATGTCAATATTAGTAAAAAAATTAGTGAAAGTACCCATATTTTTGTGCGTTCATTATAGAACAAAGATATATAACGCCTCCCTTTCAATGTAGTATTTAGAAAAATACAATAATGATATTAAAAATAAAATAACATAAAAAACATGTGCCTTGATACTATCTTCACGGAAATGCGTTTAGATAGATGGTTAGATAGTAATTATTATATATATAGGCAATTCTACCTTTTATGACTGAGGTATCGGAAGTTGCATGAGCATCCAACGGGTTAACTTTTCAGCACAGGAATTCCGACCCTATCACTGTAACATTAAGGCTGAAATAGGTTAGTATGCTGTGTATTTTTATTTGTATAATTCACTTTTCTGCGATATAAATAAAAACATGACATGGCGTGTTTTATTTCTAAGACCGTAGGCTATCAAACCCTTTTGCTTCAGCTGTTATGTTCGCAATAAATATGCCTCGGGGTCCAAACGACCGGAGCATCGGAGGTGTTAAATTAGATAGCTATTTGCTGATATGATGTAGTTTTTAACGTTTTTACAACGTTTTAGTAAATAAATACGATATACCTTGAGGGTTATTGAAAGAAACATAACATAGGGGGTGGTCAGATGCACGTTTAAACCTATTATTTGGCACATGCCCGCGTTTAGCACGAAGTAATTATTCCACGAATATACTTACCTTGGGCAGATTCTGCAGTTGGGTAAAAACTATTTCGAGAAGGAGGCCAAGAGGAGGATCCAGCTAGGCTGGGCAGCGTTTGGAAAACTACGTGGAGTCTTCTGGTCATACATACCGCAATGCTTGAAAACGAAAGTTTTCAATCAATGCGTCCTACCCGTCATGACCTACGGAGCTGAGACGTGGACACTCACGATAGGGCTGGTCCACCAGTCCAAAGTCGCTCAGCGAGCTATGGAAAGAGCTATGCTCGGAGTCTCTCTGAAGGATAGGATTCGTAACGAATACATCCGTCAGAGAACCAAAGTTATCGACATAGCTCAACGAATTAGCAAGCTGAACTGGCAGTGGGCCGGTCATATCTCGCGAAGAACCGATAACCGCTGGGGTAAACGTGTTCTTGAGTGGACACCGCGACTCGACAAACGTATTGTAGGACGCCCTCCGGCCAGGTGGGATGATGATCTGCGAAAGACTGCAGGCAGATGCTGGATGCGGCAAGCTGAACACAGGGCGCTATAGCACTCATTAGGGGAGGCCTATGTCCAGCAGTGCTGCTGATGATGATGATGAAGTATTCCACATGGCAGGTCGTGGATTCGAACTCGGTCATGTACCTGTAAAGGAAAACATCTTGAGGAAGCTGGCATGCCAACCCTTGAACCGAAATAATTTAAGCCATGTGCCATCGGGCATGTAACATGTCACTTGGAACGCAAAATATATGCATAATGCGGCCATGTGCCAAATATAGATAATGTTTGGTTGTGTCTCTGACTACCCCCTACTTAGTATCCGCACAGATCTGCGTACTGATAATGGATCTGAGTATCTTTATCATTGAGAATACAGTCATGAGCGTGTTGTGTGAGTGTGTGTGTGTGTGTCTTACCACTTGGACGCAATGAGTACACACACACACTATGTCGTACCACGTGGACACAATTAGTGTACTCACATACACAAACATACGCGATAAAAAGAAAATATAATTTTTATAGGTTGGTATCTCAAATGAATTATTGAACCATATCAAAGCCAGGTGGGATGACGATCTGCGAAAGACTGCAGGCAGATGCTGGATGCGGCAAGCTGAAGACAGAGCCCTATGGCGCTCATTAGGGGAGGCCTATGTCCAGCTGTGGACTAATATAGGCTGATGATGATGATGATGATGATGATCAAAGCCCAACAGATACCTATAGAATAAATATTTATGGCATTTCAACGTAAGATTATTGTGTGAAGTCCATTACAACTCGCTAATTAAATACTTTTAGGTCAGATTCATAAAGATGAATCTGACCTAAGGATATGAGGATGTAAAATTATTGAACAGTGCAAAGTTATGAGCTTATAAAATGGATTGCACGAAATTACAAGGCATTTTTTTTAAACCCAAACAGAGACGTACTTAGTCCCGCGTTCCCTGTATCGTGGGTATCAGGAATTACGAGTATGGTGGTACAAAGACTCAGTCCCGTAACAGATATCCGCAGAACAACCCCCACTTGCGACTCCTTGCTTTACTATATACTGATATACTATATCCTACTATATAAACGCGAAAGTTTGTGAGGATGGATGTTTGTTACTCTTTCACGCAAGAACTACTGATTGGATTTTGATGAAACTTTACAGTAACATAGCTAATACATCTGAATAACACATAGGCTACTTTTTATTCGGGTACCACGCGGGCGAAGCCGTGGGCAGAAGCTAGTATTATATATAATAGACTGTATTGGAATTTCAGCTCTATAGGTTGCTTGTTTGTTTTCAACAAACACGCTCACGACAATCACCCACGATAGACTTCCTTAGTATTTGAGCTATAGGTCTTATACCTTATAAGGTCTTATAAGTAAAGAACACTCGTAGACACGTCCAAACATAACATTGGGCACATGCCCGCGTTCTGCAAGTAGTTAGCATTCCACGTGACAAGTCCCATCGCCGCTTATTTGGAACACTAACTTATGGCACATGACTTCGAATTTTTCTTTCTCGGGCACGCGTTTTCTCACGACTTTTTCCTTCGCCGTTTTGACCTCTAGTTTTTTTTTAAAATCCAGTTAGTATAAAATCCAAAAACTTTGACAAATAGGTACAATGACTTACCTACCTTTTTTATTCATAAAACTATGTAAAAGTAGGAATAAACAAAAAATACAGCTATCTAAAGACCGTTGCAAATGATCTATAGATAGGTCATCTGATCTATATCACTACTTACCTACCTATCTTATAAGAATAAGGTGTTGTCTAAAATAAAATAGACCACACCCCCAAAATAATAATTCGAAGGACGTATTAAATTAAAATATGTCCTTCGAATTGGATCCAATTTCTTATTAGACATGGGTCAAATATCTGTTTAAAAAGGATTCTCACAAAAGACATTGGCCTCGATTCTGTAGTACACTGACTAAACCAAATTTAAACTATCGCTCTCTTTTACTGATAGTGTACGCAAGAAAGAGATAGCTACAATTTTATTGCCGTGTGCCGCTGTCAAATCAGTTTATGTGCCGCTTTTCTTCGTGTTTATAGTCAGCATGTTTTGATATCACGACTAAATTTGTATGGAAACTTAAATCCGACTATTTTGACAGCACTAAAATTGTAGCTATCTCTTTCTTGCTTGCACTATCAGTAAAAGATAGCGATAGTTTAAATTTAGTTTAGTCAGTGTACTAAAGAATCGAGGCCAATATCTTTCAGAGGCATGATTATAGTTATCTGGCTTAAAGTTATAAAAAAAACACTCAATATATATATGTATACATAGTCCTGATCCAAAGCTAGGATTCCGTGTCTAGGACACCCAGACACGTACCAAATACCTGCAGAACATGTAAACATATGTCACGCAGCGGTAATCGAATCTGCACCTCTTGTAAGGTAACCTTAGAACGCAATCGAACGACAAAATAATAAATAAATAAAAATTGTTTATTTCAAGCCACAGAGCTCATATAAAATAAAATTACTAAAATGACATACAAATGAGTTAAAATAAACACACACAGAGACAACACAGATAACACGAATAATGATCGATCTTGATTGAAATCTGTTAAAAAATTAAAAAATTATAGACCTTTTTTATTCATACAACTATGTACAAAAAATACAGGTGAAACATCTAGCTATCTAAAGACCGTTGCAAACGATCTACAGATAGGTCAATTCCGCGGATATGCGATCTCTGTGGCGCAGTGGGTGAAGGCCTGTCTGAGACGCAGAAGGTTGCGGGTTCGATGCCAGCCGCGAGTAAATTTTTTGTATGATCTGCAAATATTATAAATATAAATATGAGTGTTTTCAATGTTTAATATGTATGTATTTACAAAAAAATATATAAGTACCTAGTATAGCAGTCATGTAGTTCCCATAACACAAGCTCTGTTTACTTTGAGGCTATTTGATGCTGTGTGAAAAATGACTAGAATAAATTTATCTATTATTTAGTGTATACTTGAAATAAAAGTGAAGGATAAACTTACTAGGATAACTTTTCACCTCGCCAGTACCTACCCAAGATTTAAGCAAATAACTAGATTCCTTACGTAGTAAGGGATTACTTATAAAATAAAATATAAACTACTCACGTAAATTGGATTAATATATAGTTTATTGAAATATAGTGGTATTTTAAGTATGATAATATTTAGTTATTTATTTCCTGCCTTTGTAAACCTACCAACTTCATCTCTCACTCTCTCCTCAAAGGTTTGCTGGAAGAAAACTTGACTTGCATACACTGAACAATATTATCATTATTACCAAAATAAAAACTATTTAATAAATCAAACAATTAGTAAATTTGTTAACAAGAAATTAGCAAAAAAATAAGATGCTTATTAAATCTTTCTTGGCTGAATCTTTACTAATAATAAAAGAGTTTATTTCTGTTTGCACATAATCTCGTAATCTCTGGACAAGCAGTCGAATTATGTATTTGATAGCCCAATTCTTGAGGAAGGTTAGGTAATAGGCTATTTAACATCATCAAAAGAAGTAAAAGCGCGGGCGGGCGATGCGATGTGGTGGGTCGGGGCCGAGGGAGACCTTGGCACAGCTAGTACCTAGCTAATAGTATAGATAAGTAGGAATCGTTCCATTAAAAACAAAATAGAACTTAGAAGTGAAACCGACTCCAATTTTTATGACCGATTCTAATAAATGACTATGGTAGTGACATCTAGTATTTTTTAAAGTATTGTTTGAAATACCAAGGAGTACTTATAAAATTAACACTTCGTTACTGCTAGCGCCATCTGTGAGAGGGATAGTGGAATATAAACTTTTCTAACAAGACTGTTGATTTGTTCAATTGAGAGTAATAACAAATGTATTATTATTATTTTTCTATGATTAATTTATTATTAGGGTTAGTTATTATTAGGGTGATATCCATTCTTTCGAATTTCCGACCTACTTTATAAAACTTTTCCAAACTATAAAATCTAATAAGACTAGCAACGCCATCTAGTGTCGAGTAGAAACATTTTACGAAATACACTTTGTAGATTACCAAATAGTTACTACAGAATAACTATGTCGATAAAGCAGTGCAGTTAAACCTCTGTAAGTTTACTGGGAACTTGTACCCTAGCTGGAAAACTTTTTGTTGGAAACTTGAATAGCTACAAACTTTTTTGTTTAAACTTTTTTCAAAAGAGATTGGAATGCAAAACTTTTCCTTTTCCTTTGTAGGTAGGTTATGTACACAGCACACAAAAATAATCTAATTGGTTTCAGTGATAATGTGTATGAAATTGTTTGTTTTTGTATCTACCTACGGTCCAAGTTGTGTCATGGACACAAAATTAAAACCATAGAGTTAACACACATCTTACTAAGATAAGCATACTTACACCAGAATTCATAAACATTTCGCAAAATTGATCAACAGCTACATCAGTAGCCGAATGCTCGACCTTATTACTTACCGACAGACATACCTTATTATAACACCATTGAAAACTATTTTACCTAGGCTAGGTATGTTTGTTTAAGTATAAGTAAATATATACCCTTTTTTATAATCACCTGTATCTCTTCGTTTCAGATTTTGTCATGTAGATTTCATTTTTCATTTCACATTCGATCAAAGTCAAAGTCAAAGTCAAAATTCATTTATTCAATAAAATCACAAGGACCACTTTGAAACGTCGGTTTTTATCTAGGTGCCTGTTCCTCCGCGACCAAGCCAGGAAAGAAAGGCAAGAAAACAAGGCTGGTATTCTTTTTAATGATCCTTTTACTAAACAATAGGTTCGAGTTGGATCAAAGTTGTTTTCAGGGCTACAATAGTTTTGTCAGACCATGAAAGAAACTATGTTTACATTAGTAGACAAAATGGATTACGTAGGTATTCTTACAAAAACACTTTATATTTAAAAAAAAATCTTACATCCAAACTCAGTAGATGTGTTCATTGCAATGGATGGATTCAATTTGTTGTTCCAATTTCGATTTTAAATTTTATACATTCTTTAAAGTCGATTTTAACTTTTTTACACTCCTTTAGAGTGCAATTTTAACTTTGATGCACTTATTTATATTCGATTTTAACTTTATTGCACCTTGATGCACTCAAAAAGGTTCTATTGTAAAGCTACCTTCAAAGGTTCAGTGTCCTACGACATAATATCTAATATTTCACATTCCACATCGCGTGCACGCCACAGCTTCGATTAAATAAAAAATATGGCGTTTTGTCATGATGAAAATGAAAACCACCCCCACACTCAATGTTGCCTCCCTGGTTATATTAAATTGTATGGGGGTCCGTCGTCATGGTTAAATCGAAGGAGATTGCTGATTTCTTATGAGCGATTTGGGTAAGGGCCTCATTGCGCCACATCATGATTCTCTTTTCATACAATCGTACTAACACTTCAAGTCTAGCCAGGTGAGTATTTCCTGCTCTACAATTAAATATAATAATTAGTATTTGATGGTTTATAAGAAATACACCAACATAAAATTATAAAGAATTATATGACTACTTATAGTAAAATATAATTATAAGTAATATTAAAATATATTTAACCTATTTTTATTATAATGCCGACGTAACGCTTTCATATAATAGGTTTTCTGTTTTAAGACCAATACCAAATTTAAAATTAACCGCGAATTATGACATTTATAATACGCCCGGAGAAAAATTAGCCTGTGTGTTATTCTGATGTATAAGCTATATTACTGTAAAGTTTCATCAAAATCCGTTCAGTAGTTTTTGCGTAAAAGAGTAACAAACATCCATCCTCACAAACTTTCAAGTTTATAATATTAGTAGGATAATAGCATAGAATAGAAAGTAGTTTATTTGACAATACCACAAAGCACAGAAAATACTTAATACTAAGTAAAATAAACTAAAATAAAATGTGATTAACTGACAATAATTCTGGGATTTGAGGGTTTTTTTTTATGTAGAGGTGAACTGAGAAAGCATTATCGTATTCCTATGGTTAGAAATGCATTTGCATAAATTTAAAAGAGAGTCATAATGAGTCTTCAGAAGTTTGGCAAAATATCAATAACGCTGTTGCCTTCTTTTCGGAGGTAAGAAGCCGCGTGTTGTGTAAAAAAGTAGGTATTAATAAAAAAAAATGCTAAACATTTTTCACACAGCATCATCTACCCCCAAAGTAAGCAAATCTTGTTTTATGGGAACTACATGATTGATATACTACTTATATTTTTTTTGTAAATAAAAACATATTTTATATATATAGAAAACACCCAGACTCAAGACAAATATTTGTAGAAACTACGAACATTTGTCTCGCGGCGGGAATCGAACCCGCAATCTCTGATAGAGAGAGAGAGAGAGAGAGAGAGAGTTTTTGATGAATATTACATTTATAAATGTAATATTTATCAGATATTTACCGTGATCGACTTTTTTTATGTACTTAGATGTTTTTTATGTATTTTTTTATGTACCTATAAAGGTTTTTAACTAGTTCAGGATCAGTATCGACCACTTGGACGGAACCAGTAGGAATTTTCGACTATGTTTTTTTTTTCTAGCTATAGAGGTAGGTACCTATCTATTTACACATTAGCTAATAATAAGATAGTTTTGACATCACACTAGGATCCCCTGTGTCGCGGGTATCAGGCACTACGAGTACTGTGGTACCATAACCTGGGCGTTATGGTAGCTGGAACAAATATCTACAGAACATGTAAATATATTATATCCCGCAGCGGGCATCGAACCCGTACCTCTTGTGTCGCAGCTGACTACTCTACTGTGGCGCCACTAAGACCGTCAAATAATAGAATGCACCTACTTTATTGATTATTTAGAAATACCTTGTAGTTATTAACCTAAATTAATTGGCTGTTGAAGTAATATATTAACTAGATTCTGCCCACACCACACAACGACTCGGTGAAATACCTGGCAATGCATCTTGATCGTAGACTGACATGGAGAACGCATCTAAAGAAGAAAAGAGATGAAATAAACCTGAAATATCGAAACCTACACTGGTTACTAGGCACAGACAACAAACTCCTGATCTACAAGGTTGTGCTGAAGCCGATCTGGGCGTATGGCATACAACTATGGGGATCAGCCTGCAACTCAAATATAGCCACCATACAAAGAGCACAAAATGCCATACTAAGGAACTTGTCCAATGCACCATGGTTTCTGAAGACCTCTGAACTGCACACCGAACTGGGTATCGATACTGTAAGCGAATAAATCAAACAATACTCGGCCAAAAACAAAGAACGCCTGAACAAACATTCTAATCACTTGGCATCACGGCTAACCACCATCAGCTACCCAAAGAAACTATGCAGACAACACATCATGGAACTCGACAGACATGATACCTGAAGAAAAGGAGAAATGATCACCACTTCCCTAACCTGATTACCCACACCAACCACCACCTGCTCATAGTCTGAAGACTGATCGCAGATGTACCTACACAGAACAAAAAAAAGAAGCTTCTGCCCACGGCTTCTCCCGCGTGTTACCCGGATAAAAAGTAGCCTATCTGTTATTCTGATATATAAGCTATATTACTGTAAAGTTTCATCAAAATCCGTTCAGTAGTTTTTGCGTAAAAGTTTAACAAACATCCATCCTCACAAACTTTCACGTTTATATTATTAGTAGGATTAAATTGATGTACTAAATATCATGCATTACAATAAATGTCAGAAAAAAAAACAATTAAAATATGAATTTAAATTTGAAATATTCTTCTATGTTATAAAAACATCGGTCACAGAGCCATCTATATATTTTATGGTTGATTTATTAAATCTTGATGAAACTTGATTGATAAAGACAGGTTATTTCTACCAAGTTTTATAGCTAGCTATCGTCTAAGCTTTAGTCGGGAAACAAACGCTGGATTATCCAAGTGGACTCAATTCTCGATTCTATCAGTACTTAGGGACTGATATTTAACTTAACAAGAGTTGTTAAGTTAAATATGTTTTTTAAGTGTGTTTTAAGTGTGCAATAAATGCGTATTTGAATGTTCTTGTGTGTTCAATTAGTAGATTTCTACATAATAAAAGAAGTGACTTAGGTTTTTATTAACTATTTGTGCCAAGGCCGTCCTCGGCCCCCGACCCACCGGGATCGCCCGGCCGCACTTAAACTTTTTTTTCTCGGCTCCTAAGGGTCGCAGCGTGATGTTAATAGCCTATAAACCTTCCTCAAAAATTGGGCTATTAAATACAAATGTATTTTTTTTCAATATGAATGAGTTTTCCAAAGATTAGCGCGTTTTAACAAACGAACTCTTCAGCTTTATTATATTATTAGTATAGATCTGCTATGCTACATGTGTAAGTGAATAAATAACTTTAACTTTAGGAACTCAATCGGTAGCGAAGTTTTCAAACAAGGACCTGATTCCTAGGCCCTAAGAAATAATAAAATCTGATATTGCTTGAAATGAAAAAATATGAAGAGTGCGACACATTTTAAATTTTATTTAAGACACAATGTCTAACCTAACCGGTTTTAAGTAATAAAGAAAATATTTTTATTTTTAGTACAAAATCGCGGTGAAGTAAATATCCGGAAAGATTATTCGAAAATATTGCGACTGCTAAATCCATATAACCCTAACTTCAGCATTAAATTAAAATTATATATCGCGTGGTAAACTATTAAAAAAAGGTTGTCTGGTAGAGATTTCTATTAAGTGATAAGACCGCCCATTGTACAACATTGACAAGTTTTGTAGTACTTATGTAAGCTGATGTGTTATTTGTTACTTTAGTATTTTATAGAAAGAAGAAAGAAAGAAAGAAAATGCATTTATTATTCCCCAAACATCACAAAAGTTAAACAAAAATAGTAATAAACACAAAACAGATACTTAACATATAATAACACAACGAAACGAAAAACAGAGAAAGTAGGTACGTCATTTTGTGTTGCGTGGGGTCAAATAGGTCCCCGTCTCAGCATTATGCTGCGCCAGAACCTAAGGGTCAGGTGCAGCGCTGGTTTTCAGACGGGGCCTTCATGATGCCACGAAGATCGCTGGACAACTGAGTGCAAAATAATCGATATATATAATTATAATAATAATAATAACCTAAATAAATTTATAATACATACACCATATATATACATATGATATATTGATACTCAAAACAAACATGATTTTTTTATTTGTTGCAAACATAATTTAGCGCGTTGTGCAAAATCACTGGTGGCAGATACAGGCAGATTTATCTATCTATCTACTATTTCTAGTAAAAAACAACCTAAGCGATTAAATACCTATTTGTAATTACTTCTCAGTATTCTGAAAGTGATCCAAAACGTAACATAAAATTCTGCCGTTCCCAAGGGAACAATCGTTAATAACAAAATGAATCTTTTCGCAGTCATTGGCGAAATCAAATAATTTAAAATAACTCTCGATCACGCTTGCCGCAATTTTTTTTTTTGCATAATCAAACCGCTGGGAGTCAGATATACGTAGAGCTGATACTTAAAACACAACTATTTTATCCTACTAATATTATAAATCGGCCATGTGGGATAACGATCTGCGAATAACTGCTGGATGCGGCAAGCTGAAGACAGGGCGCTATGGCGCTCATTAGGGGAGGCCTATGTCCAGCAGTGGACTAATATAGGCTGATGATGATGATGATGATGATGAATATTATAAACGCGAAAGTTTGTGAGCATCCTCACTATGTATACTATGTTTGTTACTATTTCACGCAAAAACTTCTGAACTTATTATTATAACGTATAATTTATCGGATGAGTAAGTTTCGGAGATTACGCTCACATAAAAACTTACAAACTTACTTAGTAAGCATAGATGTTGATTGTGTGATTCGGTTTGGCTCAACATACACTGTGATTCAGTTATACCTGAATCACAGTGTAGGGTATTATCAGCTCTATATAAAAATCCCTGTAGACAAAAGCGATTCCTCGCTAATTGATAATTGGCCGGCATTAGTTCGCGATCTCCTGAGACGAGGGCGGTCGCTAAACGATTTATTAGCAGGTAACTCAGCAGGATTTGAATTGTGATTTTAATTCTGGAATAAAATCGAAATGGATTCAAATCAACCAGACCGTTTTGGTAGGGCGGGGAAAATAGGGCTAATGGAGAAATACCGTTCACCCCAATAACTTGCTAAATTTGGTGCCTAGGAACAGGGCGAGCGGGCTGAAGCACTGAGGTGTGACGCTTTAACAGGCAGTGGCCTCGATTCTGTAGTACGCTTACTAAACGCATCATATCAAGACGCATCTGAGGAATTAGCTAAAGTAATTTTTAATTTACTGACAAGCGATGTCGCTAGTATAAAAGTCATAAAAACACCGCCATAAATGCAACGTCCCTTGCCATCCGTGCTCCAGGCATGGACAATGACCTCGATTCTGTAGTACACTAACTAAACTTAATTTAAACTGTCGCTCTTTACAAGCAAGAAAGAGATAGCTACAATTTTAGTGCAGTCAAATTAGTCAGATTTAAGTTTTCCATACAAATTTAGTCGTGATTTCAAAACATGCTGACTATAAACACGAAGAAAAGCGGCACGTAAACTGATTTGACAGCAGCACACAGCAGTAAAATTCTTGCCATCTCTTTCTTGCGTACACTATCGGTAAAAGAGAGCGACAGTTTAAATTTAGTTTAGTTAGTGTACTACAGAATCGAGGCCAGTGACAAGTAACATCAGTTCGCTCGCAGCACGTGAGAGTGGTGTGTGTGTGATTTTTTGTAATTGTTCGTTATTATATTCGAGGTATTAAACATTATATTTTGCGATAACGCATTCAATTTTGATAAACTAGCTTCTGCCCACGGCTTTGTCCGGGTACCAGGATAAAAAGTAGCCTATGTGTTATTCTGATGTATAAGCTATATTTCTGTAAAGTTTCATCAAAATCCATTCAGTAGTTTTTGAAAAGAAAGTTGAAAGTTGTTGAAAGAGTAACAAACATATATCCTCACAAAATTTCACGGTCATAATATTTTTTTTTTCGTTTGGGATTATACCGCTCGTCATCATAAATCAACATCGGATCATAATAATATGGTGTTAGTTATGAATTTCTTATTCTAAATTAGTAAGCACATTCCTAACTTAAACTATTTTGATATAAAACAACAAATGAACAAAAAAATACGTAAATAGAATTGAAAATGTCAAAAATTGCTCAAGTGAATGCTTTGCAAATAATACCCCTAGGTATTATGGTATATATATATTAGGTATATATGTTTTTTAACAGATATGCCCAGAAATCGTCGAAGGACCACCGCTAAAGCGGCTTGGAGCGAAGAAGACTTGCAGTACGCTAAAACTGTGTTTGAAAGGGGAATGTCAAAAAGGCAAGCAGCAAAAACCTATTAAAACCTATTTACTACGTTGAGAGATAGATTTTAAAAAAAAATAAGCTGTCCACAATTTGGTCAATTGCAAATATAAGCAAGGGAGCCACGGAAATATACCCTTTTAACCCGAATGTTTTCACCGAGCAAGACTTTCTAGCAGCATCATTGATGGCTCAAGAAGGGCCAACCCAATCAAAATGAAGGCCAAGTCACGACAATCTTGGTGTTGCACAATCTTGTGACATGATTGTGATACAAGGACCTGAATTTGGAGTCCGAAGATGAAGGACATCAAATTCTTTAAAGTGATGATGAAATGGACGTGGACGGTGAAAACTATGAAGTGTTTGCGAAGAATTTGGAAGAAATAATGAAATGTGGTATCGCTGTTCCACATGTGGACTGTGGTCTCATGCCATGTGATCTGGATGGGATTCTACAGAAGGATACATCTGCGATCGATCTGCGATGTGCCTAAGAATAAAATCTGAGTACTCTAGTCTAATATTTAAACGATATTACTTCTAATTTAAGATAATAATCGGAATTAATACGGATAATTTAATTTATACGGATAATTAATTAAGAAAAAAATTAATACGGATAATTTAAGATGAATTGTGATTGTAGCTTTTAGTTTATTTATTTAATGTTAATATTCATTGTTTGTGATTAATGAAAACGGACGCTCGAACTGTTTTTTTAATTGATTTCATGTAAATGCTAAATACGTTTAGCGTTAAAAAGTTCATTACAGAATAAATATAAATAAAATATAAATAATGTTGGACAATTTCCACACAGCATCATCTAGCCCCAAACTAAGCAGAGCTTGTATTATGGGAACCGAATGACTGATATATTAATTACTCTTTAATAATAAAACCTTAATAATTAAACCTTAAACCTTTGTAAGAAATTACAAAGGTTTAATTAAGAATAATTAAACCTTTGTAATTTCTTCATACTTTTAATATAAAACAAAGTTTTAGACAAAATTCCCCTGCTTCTCCTACAAATTCTTGAATGACGATTTTGCCTGTTTGTACTAAGCTTTGACTAGATAAGTAAAGGCCTACGCAAATGGGTGCGGTGGGAGCGGCGGTGGCGGCAGCAGTGGCGGCGGCGACTAGGATACCCAGTATTGTGATCGCGACTATCGACTGCATTAATTTGCGAGAGCCTTGAAACTGTCAAGGTCCTTTTGCAATAAACTTTGACAGTTCCTTAGTTTAAGCATAACTAGCTTCTGCCCACGGCTACGCCCGCGTGGTACCCGAATAATAAGTAGCCTATGTGTTATTCTGATGTATAAGCTGTATTACTGTAAAGTTTCATCTAAATTCGTTCAGTAGTTTTTGCGTGAAAGAGTAACAAACATCCATCCTCACAAACTTTCGCATTTGTAATATTAAGTAGGATAGGATGACAAGTTCCTACAGAAAACACTTACTGCGACTTACCTTAAGCGATTCAACGTTTTCGGCTTTGTCTATGCTTGAGTTTAGTTTTTTCTGGAATACGGGCCTAATGCTTGTCTTACTTAGCTCAGGCTAGGTGTGTCTTTACTGACTGTTTGTCTCTAGGTGTAAAACTTTATTGCAGACTAGTTATCGCCCACGGCTTCGCCCGCGTTGTACCCGGATAAAGAGTAACCGATGAAAACTCTTACTTTACCTTTTTCGTCGACTTACGTTGTTAAATTGGTCTCCATGAAAAACTATTGTAGCTTAACGAGATAATATAGAAAGGTACAGTCTTTCTAGTTTATCTACTTTCAATATTTCGATATTATTTTTAAAATTGGTAAAATAATTAAAGAAATCAGAGTAGTTTCGGAAATTACCTCCTAACAACCAAACTTTCAAACTTAACCTCTTTATAATATTAATCTAGACAAAGGACAATGCAAAATGATACGGAAACGATCAACTTGCGGTCAAATGTTTGTCAAAACTCGCTCGGTTTAAGACAAATAATATTATACACAGGCTACTCTTATCCCGGTACATCGTGAGCGAAGCCGGGGGCATCTCGTTTATACTCCGTAGATCACGCTCGATAATACAAAATGGCAGCGTAGATCACGCTCGACAATACAAAATGGCAGCCAAGGTTTCCAATGAAAAATTAATGAAAAACGCATCAAAACCAAACTTATGCTAAGTACATGATAAATCCTACCCCTCCGGCGGTTTCCTCGCAATTTATTCTTTTCCTCGGCCCTTAATCCGGTTATTAATGGTATTTTACCTCTCCCCATGTGTGGGGTGCATTGTCTGAGAATTGAGATAAAAAGCTTTTTCGGTATTGAAAAGAAATACCTAGTTATCGGAAGATGGGTGGTTTGGGGGGATGCACAAGGACGAATATATCCTACTACTTATTATAAACGCGAAAGTTTGTGAGGATGGATGTTTGTCACTCTTACACGCAAAAACTACTGAACGGATTTTGATAAAATTTTACAATAATATAGCTTATACATCAGAATAACACATTTTTATCAGGGTACCACGACGGCGAAGCCGTGGGCAGAAGCTAGTAATTAAGTTTAAAAGTGAACCAAATTTTCGATTTAGAAAATGGTTCTAGACTTAGTACTTCGATATAATATAAAATTTATTGACGACTTCTGTGGCGCAGTGGGTAAGGCACGCCTGCGACGCAGAAGGTTGCGGGTTTATTTCCGCCTCGGGACAAATGTCTGGGTGTTTTCTATGTATAATTTGTATGTATTTACAAAAAAAAAGTATATAAGTAGTATATCAGTCATTTAGTTCTCAAAATACAAGCTCTGCTTAGTTTGGGGCCAGATGATGCTGTGTGAAAAATGTCCAGCGTTATTTATTTTATTATTTCTGTCACATAGTAAAACTCGAAACCAACAAAAATCATCAAGTTTTGATCGGTGTAGGAAAACATTGCGAGGCAACCGGCGTGCCCTAAAACGATGGCAAGTCATCAGTTGGTGTTTCAATAAGCGGCGATGGCCTTGGAACCTGTCACGTGAAATGCTAACTTCTTGCAAAAACGTTGGCATGTGCCAAATGTAATGTTTAGGCTAAGTACACCCTACTTAGTATCCTTAAAGATATTTGCACTGAGTATGTATATAAGAATGTCCATCATGGGGAATAGGACGGTCCGTGAGCGTGTTTTTGATGCCATTTTTTTTTTACTGGCCTTTAAGCAAAGAGAATGTAACGGTTCCCGATAATTTATCCAAGATTTTTATGCAACCAACGCACACACACAAAACTTCTATTATTTGAATTTAAATATCGAACATGAACAACATAAATTGTAGTTTTTTTTTGTTGTTCTTTTATACTGTAAATTGGTGTTGTGCGGTATTAATTCGAACGTTAATTCGGAATGCAAACATTTTGAACCAGTGCGTGTATTATTGAAATTCCTTCATCAATTTGAACTTGGCAGTTTAGATTTAATTTTGCGATTTCAAAGAAGTACTTACAAGTACCTACCTCTCTGAAAATACGTAGAACTTCGAGGGGACTGTTAGGTACGTCTCATATAAAATTTATTTCAAATAACATCCAATTTCGCCAGACTCACCCTGCTACGTTATTAAGAAAATATTTAATACAATTCTATTCCGCCATGCAATAACAACCTTTAAACCAGAACAAAAAAGACTGTTTCAGCTTAGATATTATTTTAGAAACAAAAAATAAATCTAACTCATCAACATTGCGTATTATCAAAATGAAATAAAAAGAATTTTCGAAATTGGTCTAAAGGTGACGTGTTACACTGACGGACAAAAAAATAGTTCACATTTCTTGATGCCTCCGTGTTCCCTTTTTGAAGTTGACAAGTTCGTTATTATACGAACTAAACACGCGATAGAGTTTCAAAATATAACAAAAAAAGTTTAACGCTCAGTCAGAAAATGTTTTAGAGCCTTGCTGGTATATTTAAGGACCCAGCAATTAATAAATAGGGTCAGATTGGAGAAGATTTAAAAATTTTATTCAAAGTATTTTTATCGTAGATGTGCATGCTAAATTTTTTTTTATATTATCTTCATTATCAAAGCCAAAAAAAGTTACTACCATAAAAATTAATTATTGTAGTTAAAATCTTTAGTGCGATAACCTTAGGTACCAACTATCGTCTTCTATTTTGCACTTACTTAGTATATTTCAAACATTCACGATCAGTTAACATAATAATAAGTTTTTTACGGGTATCTTTCGCGTTGAAACCCCATAAAAAACTTATAATTTTGCACTTACTTGCAAAAATCTATAGACAATAAACCACGTTATTCATTAATTAGTAATTCGATATACGTCATTATGGCAGTGATCTTTTCTTAAAGCTAAGAGAAACAGCGGCCGAAACTGTACACTAAAGAAAGCCGGAACAAGCCCTAGGCTAAATTATAATAAGATGTCACTGCCAAGCCTCCCTTCGAAACAACAAAAACTGTATCTTCCAACAATAATGGTCGAATTTACGTACAATCTTAATTGGGTCTAATCGACTAAGGGTATTTTCTAATGCGATGATAGGGCGGGAATGGTTCTGGGGTAATTTTAATTTGACAGTTCGGTTACTTAATGAGTGTGTTAATTTTGACAGGTCTGTGTTTTAGAATTTTCGAAGTGTGATAATGATGGATGGTTTTTTTGTCCAGCAGTGCTAAATGAGGATGAGTGAAGTTACCTGATCCCACCATCTCCTTTTCATCTAAAGACAAGCACAGCTCAGTATGATCCGTATCTTGTCAGTTTACCACAAATAGTCAGTTAAGCGTTTTGGTTCCACTTTCCGCACTGAGTTTGGTTCCACTTTTATATTGAAAACGGCGAATGAACACACTTTCATTATCTGTCTTTCCTGAAAAATACAATCTGGGTCTCTTCAAGGTAAGAGTGAAAAGGTATCTTCTAGACTTTCATGGTCCATCGTCTGCCAAATTATCACTTACCATCAGGTAAGATTATGGCCAAATTAAAATCTATTATTGACAAAAAAAACCTAGTGCTTAACAGTTATGAACATTTTTGTTAGTAAAGATATTATGTTAAAATTATTTATTACAAGATACATACTAGGTATTAAGGCTCAATGTTGTAAACTTCCAGTGCATTTTTCCACGTGTGGTAGAGTTAACTAAATAGAGTACAATCTATTTACTCACAGCCTCATAATATGGCCCGCAAAACGGAATTTAAAGCTAAGTTTAAACTCTTTATAGAAAAACCAGTTAGTTTGAATTTCGAATTGCAGCAAACTCGCAAGAACAGTCTACACTATGGAAAAGTCTATTATAAAATTTGAATTACGAATTCACGTACCGTATCGATCATAGGGGCTGTTGGGAAAACTGCTAAGTGACGTGGCAAGCGGCAAGAAGAGTAAAATAATTTCTATCCGGCCTACCTACCCCCGTGCGGCAGTTAGCACGCATCCAATACTTAGTGCGACTTCTTGCACAGTACATGTCAACAGGTAGATAAAGCAAATTGTGAGATACTTATTTTTTATTAAAAATCTTACATTCTTTTGCCTTCAACTTAGCCCTTACCAGAAAAAAAAGTGGCATTGAGTTATTTTAGATCACGAACGAACTATATCTATGCAAATTTCATCCAAATCGGCCCAGTCGTTAGAAAGTTTATGTTTGAAAATCAATTATTTTGCATTTCCAATATTAGTAGTATCAAATATTAGCAAGTAGGATTTTTTAGGTAACAGATTAAGTGTTTAAAAATCATTGTTTCAAATACATAACATACAAATTTGCTTTAGGTAGGTCTGTATACCTTAAAGAATGCTCCTTTCTTTGTATTTTGAAAAACAGAACGAATCAAAAAACTTTTTATATATCAAGGAAATAAGAAAAGCAACTGAATTATCTAAAACTCTTGCATATCCTATCCACTAACGCGACTTTACCACCAAACAGGGGGAGGGACAAAATGGATTCGCGACATTCGGCAGCCATTACTCCGACCCTCGCCTTCCCTCTCTGTTTACTAAAAATGCGTTCAATTTTATATGCGGGCTTTATATACCCACCTACGTACCGTACTCTGTGTACACAGCTTTAGATTCTTACTCAAACAGAAATAACAAGCCTGTCTTTATTTGAATGTTGAATAAAAACTCCGTAGTGTTTACTGGATTAGCTCGCTTCAAAGCAAACTTTTTAAACGGTGGACGGAACTTGGAAAAGGAACGCGCTCGTTTTTTTTAAACTGCCAGTCACTGAATTAAATTTTAATACTTTAATATAAATAGTATGTATATACCTAATTAATTTACACAAAAACTGATAAGTCAAAATTTAAAAAAATGTCACGTCACTTGGTTTTAATTTAGTTATAGATCTATGTTAACTCGATTTCTTAAACTTCATTAAAAATGCACACTAACAAACTTACAATAAATTTAAATGTGTCAAATAAATGCTACTTACAAAAGCTAGCTAAGTACAGCTTAAGCTAGGAATCTAATGGCACTAAGGCATCAATCAAATTATAAAGTTTGCCTCGCCTGTAAATTATCATCGTTTTAAAATTGCAAAGACTTCAAATTATTCGGTTCGGCTACACAATTTTACCAACGACCATTTGACAAAGGCAAAGGACCGTAGTTGTTCTGCATGATAATTAATATTTTTTTTACAAAAAAGTTTAAAGCACTGGAATAGAACACAAACTTTTTAAAAGTTTAAATTTAGATCACTAGCACGTCTTCCACAAATCACTATCTGTCTCCTAATGCGAGTTAACCCTTCACAGCTGAGACTATTTTTTTTCTTGATTCCTGGCATAATAAATTCCTGTTTTTGTGCGTATTACTGGTTGTCCTGGACAAATTGCAGACGGCTGAGCGTCTCTTTATAAATATTCCGACGGTTAAATAAAGGGTAACGACTGCGATTCTGAAACTTTTTTATTTTTTATAAGGCGAGTTTTCTTATTAAGTTTTGCAAATAAGTCTTTGTTCAGGTTTCATGAAGTTGATAGATTTTAGTTGTATTTGTAGATAATATAAGGACAAGGATTTTTGTTGGATTATACTAAAATTAAAAACGTCCGCTATATAAGTGGTTAGGTCCATTAATACCCAGACCAAAATGAATAAATAAATATAGCTGGACATTTTCACACAGCTTCATCTAGCCTGAGTAAGCAGAACTGAGTTATGAGAACTACATGAGTGATATAGCCGTTTATTTTTTTTAAATACATGGATACATATTATACTTATAAAATACCCAGAGACAAGTATTTGCAGTTATCAAAAAAGGTTATTAGGTACTCTTGTTTTCAATAGAATACACTAAACACTCACTTATAATTTGCACTAAACGTTTCGGTTTCACCTTATTAGGTGATAATAATAACGAAAGAATGGAAAAAACTACAATCGTTTGTCTTTCCTGAAGAATAAAAACTGGATCTCTTTAAATCAAGAGTGGCAATATTCTAGTTTTCCATACTCACGTATCATCAGGTAAAGCTATAGTCAGATAAAGGCAAAATTCTTAATAAAAAATAACTGATATTTGTACCGATGCTCATGACGATTTTTATTTATTAAAATTAGATATTTCAATAACTTCCTTTTAGGACTTGCATCTTAAATATATGTGTGGAAAACTGTCCAAATAGTCAGTTTTTATTAATTTATTTAAGTTTAAAATAGCGTAGGTAAAAAGTTTTATTATAAAAAGTTTTAGAAATGGTGGCCAGTTCCTCCATTTCATTCAAGTTTTCTTTTTCGCATTTTAAGGCGTAGCGCCAATGCTAGCATGTTCTTTAAAACCTATTCAGTAATTTGAACATATTTTAATTCAAAATTACTTCTGGCTTTTACTCAATTCAATAAAACTTTTGTTATTATTATTCTACCGGCTATTTATAGCAGTACGGTTACCTAAGTAATGTGCCTATCAGCAGCTACATTGTACATATATACTTTCAATACATGACAAATAATAGGACTGAGCACTTTTATAAAATTATTAGATACATTACAAGACGTTTTATCTTGAAGTTCCTAATTTGAATTTTGTAATATTTATTTCAATAGCAGGAAACGTTATTTTTGTAGAAACATCTGTTGCTATATTTCAAGGGATTTGCTCGAACAAAACTTAAAAAAACTTATTAGCATCTCAACGCAGTTACAGTTATAATTCTTCATTGTATCTAAAATAATCACGACTCAAACAAAAAGACAAAAGAAAAAAGCTAAGAAAAAATATGCAAATTATTTAGTAATTTCGCAGTGGTATGAATAGGGTTAAAACGTAAACCATGTCGAATACTTTTTTATTTCAGTTGCAATTATTTGTACATTTGTGTGTAATATTTTGACAGATGTATGATGTCAGTAAAGTTTTGATAATTTTGTTCCTTCCTCTTTTTAATGGGGGTGGTGTGACTTGACGTGTAATGATATCTTTTTGCGGTTGGTCAAGGTGTGAGTCACTCTGTGGTTTTGAAATTGAGAACGATTTATAAAGTTTTGCAAACAGTATTGATTGACAGTGGTATTCAATATTGATTGAATTGCCGTAGCAATTTATTTATTTTTTACCAAACTAGCTATCTACTGTTTACCAAAATCAAAAGCCGTGTATCCATAGATGCAAGATATAGTTATTTTAGATAGGTCAGTGCGTAGATAATTATTTTGGCTCATATAATAACCAAGTAAAGTTTGGAGCCTGATTCTGCTTGGCTTGGTCGCTAGTTAATAAAAAAAAAAAAATTAATTTGATTGTTTTTATGATCCTTCTGATCTGAATAAACAAAACCATATTAACGTTGACTTTAACTTTTTTCATCTGTTTGTAAATAATAAGTTAAAACAAATCTCAATAACAGGTCAATATTTTTTGAAATTTTAGTCCTTTTTTGGGGCTACAATCTTAACTTAGTATCAAACGCTACAAAAAGATACTAGATAGGTACTTATTTTTCATCTTGTTTTATATGGAAATTCTTCTGATCTTTATACTTAGATAGCGAGCTTACATTCATTCTGCATTATGTTGAACAAATTGACACAAATATAGGTACATTACTTACCATACGCTTTGTCTTCAAAGGGTAAAACTATTCATCTCATCTCCACTCCATTCAAACGAGTAACCGATATCCCTGAGATTGTTCCATATTCAAATTAGAAAAAAAACACTCGCCATTCACAGACAATTTTGTTGTTTTTTTGTCTCTAAGTTTTAAAAGTGGGACACGCATATCATTAATGTCCTATTCATGTTTTTTCTACAACCAGTATGGATATGAATAATAGTAAATCATTAGTTGTAGTTTTGAAATAGGAACGCAGCTGGAACATTTTTTTGCTCTATTTTTTGTAAAAATAACATTTCTCATACATTTTGACTGTAGAGTCAAAAGGTATGTACGCCCTGAATAATAATTATGATTAAAATGGTTAACTTATGCGCTGCTCTAAAGTGTTTTCTGAATTTGCTGATTTCAATCATCTTTACTAATTTTAATATTTTAACGGAATTATATTTGATGAAGTACGTCAATTGGATTAATTGAATTCACACGCCTACACGGATATTTAAAAGCTTTAGTGTGGTGTACATCGGAAGTGAATGCAAGTAATATTATTCAAACAACAAATTAAAATCGAAAATAATACCCAATACGAATATCTTTCACGAATTTTATCTATTGCAACATTCACCCATACAGCTTTTAAAACTCTCATGAAATAAGGAACCAACTAAAATTTAAACAAGATCACTTTTCTGTGACATTAGCAAAATAATCAACTTGCATAAATTGGCACTATATACGAAGGAAGTTACCCCATTTCCCACCAAGAACCAGTAGCGAAATATTTTTTCAAGACATCTGCTGACTAATTGTCTAACAAGTGTGCAATGTGCATAAATTGAACGAAATTACTATGCACTAATAAAAAATGTGCGTCACACGGCGATGCATTATTTTTACGTCTTTTGGTAGAATGTGCAAGTAGCGCCTTGCTTACAAAGAGTTTAAAAACCTGTCGCCCCAACCTCAAGGTGTGAAATTTGCAATTTCAAAAAAAGAATCCTTCAAATACGTTTGAAAAAAGAAACTAATTTCGACTTACTAACTTTTTAAATTCGTCTCTTATTGCCTTTTCTATATTTTGTAGTTACGTCCTATAGAAGTAAGATAGTTTATGCAAAGTAGCTAACCCATTTCTTGGGTTGCCCTATAATTACAGTTTTGCATATCATTTGACGAATAAATATTTATAAGGAAGTGAAATTTAAGAAGTTTTTATTTAAAAAACTAGTTCTTAATAAAGTGCGTCCGTTATTTTGCATAAAATTACATTTTGTTATAATGTCGTGTAGCTTTATGCTAATTTATTAATTTTGTCGAGTTGGCTGATTAAATTTCATGTGAAGATGCCCTGAGGTGATGCTTCCCACGTTGATATTTTATGTGGGAAGCACAAGCTGGGATTACTTTGTGTCGAGTGACATAGTTCTAGCTGGTAAAAACACGACTAAACGAAACTGTGATGGTGAAATGGACACAGATACGTAAACCATCCGGCAGCGAGATGGACAGACTACATAATCCGTTGATGGTTGACTAGTACAGGATTAGTGGATAGTACAAACTAAAGGAGGCAGTGGGTGAAGTTGGGCTGTGGATCATAATAAAAAATTTGACGACCTCTGTGGCGCAGTGGGCGAAGGCGCGCCTGAGACGCTAAAGGTTGCGGGTTTCAATTCCCGCCACGGGACAAATGTTTGTATTTGCAAATATTTGTCTCGGGTCTGGGTGTTTTCTAAGTATAATATGTATGTATTTACAAAAAAAATTTATATAAGTAGTATATCAGTCATGTAGTTCCCATAATACAAGATCTGCTTAGTTTGGGGCTAGATGATGCTGTGTGAAAATGTCCAGCATTTTTTTTTAAACTGACTAAACTATGATAATTTCAACTGCCTATATACTGTTTTGTTTAAGAAATGGTCTCACAGGTTCTCATCGTTTGATTTAAAATCTCTTGTCAGTGCAACTAATGTAATTAATGTCTTTTATTGCTTGCGAAGTCGATTTTTTTTAACTTCTTATACGACTTGATAGTACCGGACATTTATCTGGTACATGTAGTCTATTTGCTGCTTAGCTGTTCCTCGTTTTGTTTAAATTTTCCCTTCGATATAATGGTTTGTTTTTATGAAGCTTTCATGTTGTACAAACACTTTTCCCCTATTTTTTGCATTACTTAAAGCCTAATCAAGACAAGTAAGCGACGACTTAATGGTTATATAACTTAATTACTACCGACCAATGGTCTCTAGTGTAAAGCCCATATTTTGATACAAATAAAAAAAAAATCTATCAACCTTTCTTGGGTAAAAAATCAAGATCAGCATGAAAATATTTTTTTCTGATAATAAAATTAATAAAATTGTAAGCTAAAATTCTAGTACTAGTTATATCAATTGCTTGGTTAGCTGATTAAGTACCTACCTATTAAGTTTCCACTGACTTCAAATCAAAAGTAAATACTATTCAATTCAATTTCATTGGCAGCCCCAATTCAGTTTAACAATAGATCGATACGCTAATATCGAATGAATGAAACCACTTGACTCGTGTTTAGAATCGATTCAGCCACCTCCCTTCGATTGCTTTGTGTAATATCGATTCTATTGTGTGAAATCGATTCACAATGATAGTATTGTGCAACCGTAATATTTTGACTTGATGATTTTTGAATTGATGTGGGTTTCTAGTATATAATGTTTTGCAAATAAAATAAATGATACATACATAATATAGGGTAGTCATTTACATCGGGCTTGCAACCGTCACGTGCGCGACGTTGGCAATTACGTAATCTGTTAAAAAGGTGTGAAATTTTTTTTTCGTTCTTCAATTCTTTTAAAGAAACTATATAATTGCAGGTAATATTAAACAAGATACCTATTTTAGTGCCAAAAACATTCCAAGCGCCGTCCGTTTGGAAGATGAATCAAACTTTCTGCCGAAAAGCTTATCTTTGTTTTTTTATATAGAAGTTTAAAATTTCCCGCTGCGGGACAAATGTACGCAAGATCTGCAGATATTTGTTACGGATTTGGGAGTTTTGTATGATAGGTATTGTATTTACAATAAAAACATGTATTTTATATGTAGTATATCAGTCATGTTGTCCCATAACACAATCTCTGTTTACTTTGGGGCTAGATGACACTGTGCAAATATGTCCAGTATAACTACTAACATGAAATGAAATGAAGTCAAATGAAATATTTTATTTGCGAAAATGGGTACAATATATGATGTTATAAAATAATGTTGTGTCCTCCATCATCTACTTTTAAAGCATGCAAAAATTTTAACTTAAAACTATTTAAAATTTAAACATTAATTTGTACGAGTCTTTTAAACATATATATTTTAAATTTAATTCACATTTTTTTAAATCTATTGTATTTTATTAAATGACTTAATGAATTTGATTGAAATAAATTAGGTAACATTAGGTAATAGTTAACATAACTATTATTATTAAAGAAACCACCATTTAATTACATAATACTGATAGTAAGTTTTTTTCTTAGTGTAGATGAATTAGTCTTTGTTAGGAATTTGACTTTAGTGCAAACGGGCAAAGTATTCAACTGACAACGTTTCGTCTTAATGAACCAACCTCAAATACCTTTCAAATAAAGACAAGCCCACACCTGCTCGCAATAACATCTCATAATTACAGAGGATAAGAATTATGACGTTATTTTAAAACGTAAATACCCTTTTAATTTTATTACCCTTCTTAACTCGTATAAAAATGAGAAAATAATGACACGTTCTGTCGTTTTTTGAATGTTCAACGTGTCTCATGAATTGTCGGTTTTAAATATACGTTAATGATGAACATAATGTTGCGAGAAGTCAGTGGGAAGAGTGGCTCAAGATCTTTCGTCATGGAACTCTTTGGGAGAGGCCTATGTCTAGCAGAGGATTGCTACAGACTGTTTATGATCATCAAACTGATAATCTTAGAAACCTAGCCTATCCTAGTCCCTACTAGATCACATCCCATCCCTATGAGAACTACATGACTGATATACTACTCATATACATTTTAAATACATAATTTATACATAGAAAACACCCAGACCCGAGGCAAATGTTTACAGATCATACAAACATTTGTCCCGGCGGCTGGAATCGAACCCGTAAGCTTCCGGCAGGCCTTCGCCCATTGCGGCAGAGGTCGTCAAACAGCAAAATCTACGAAAAATAGGGGGATTTAGCCATTTTTTTAATTTGTTATATATTAATAAAATTTGTATTCTAAAAACTATCCTGAACTTGTCTACTCATGTTGTACAAACGGGAATTTTCACGTACTGCACTATCGGTGAAGGCACCGACTAAGTTTCGACTCATTCCGAGAGTCTTCATCAGGGTGAGTGGTCGCGACTTTTTCCTTCCGCGTCGTAGTAAACGGCGCGATGCGGAATTCCCGTTTGTACAATATGAATAATAAAATTTGCTTAGAAAAAAACGGCATAATCGACAACACATAGTGGAAATTACTTGTATTCTTAATTATCAATTACATCCAGCCACTTAATTTATCATCGTCGTAATTTCCATCATTGGAAGCTCGTTGTAACCCACTGCTGGGCATATTCTCAGAACGCTGTATGTACTGCCTCGGTACTGAACCGCATCGGAGATGTTCGACAAAGCGCGTATTGTGTATTCACTGAGAACACGCGAAAGCGAATTGCGTCAAATTTAAGTCGAGCGCGAAGCAAGTAGTAATTGCTACGTACAATTGCCTTATAATTCGCGAAGTGAAGCTTATTATTTAGTTTTATATATGCACTGGCCTCTGCCTACCGCTTCGCCCGCCTGGTACCCAGATAAAAAGTAGCCTATGTGTTATTCTGATGTATAAGCTACATAACTTTAAAATATCATCAAAATCCGTTCAGTAGTTTGTGCGTGAACGAGTAACAAACATCTATCCATACTCACAAACTTGCGCGTTTATAATAGTATTAGGATGTTTTTTTATGTTTTAGTTCTGTTATGTAACAGAATTTTGTATATCTATATGGATCTTTTCCGTTTGAGAATAAATAGTTTATTATGCGAACGCCTATCTAAACTATCTGTTCTGGGAAAAATACCTCACGGTCAGTTTTTCTTCCATGCTGACGCAAATTTGTCAAGAAAAAACTTAGCAGCAGTCACGTGTCATTTCACAAGCTAATGTAATTTTCATACAGTTCAATCTATCCGCAGGCGTTAACGCTAACAGAAAGTGGTCTTTGTCTAAGAGGCTAGGTCTCAGCTCCGTAGGTCATGGTGGGATACTTTGGTTCAAAGTTTAATCCTCAAACATTGCGGCATTTTTGGGACCCTGAG
This sequence comes from Perizoma flavofasciatum, assembly GCA_958496245.1. Classification (NCBI taxonomy): domain Eukaryota; kingdom Metazoa; phylum Arthropoda; class Insecta; order Lepidoptera; family Geometridae; genus Perizoma; species Perizoma flavofasciatum. The sequence continues at coordinate 10,711,671 of OY292431.1, forward strand.
TACATCAATCAGTTTCCTAAATAAAGAAAAAAAATTATACACCCAATAGTCTCATTCATAGTTCTAACACCACACTAGGTTTCTCTGTATCGTGGGTGGTAAGAAACTATGAGTACCATGGTATCACAGCACCTAGACCCGAAAAATACTAACAGAAATAGCAAAAAATGTTTCCGTAGCGAGAATCAACCGGCTTCTCGTCCGGCTTTGTCCCCACTTAAATAGCCACAAAATAGTTTCATTCAAATCACAATATATTAATAAAAAGTAAGTAGTAAGTTATAATTAACTAGCTGCGCCACGCAGTTTCACCCGCGTATGTTTCGATTTTATACTCGTGATAACATCGAAATTAAATGTCCGATTAGAATGAATTAAAAAGTCTAATTTTTTATAAATAAATTATAGCCTATGTTTCTTCCTGATAATTTATCTTTATATTAGTGAAATAATGGTTAAAATCGGTCCAGTAGTTTCGGAGCCTATTCGATACAAACAAACAAAAAAATCTTTCCTCTTTACAATATTAGTAAAGATTAGGAACCTGCCAATTTTTAAAATTGTTGAAAATATATTACAAAACCTGAACAAGCTTGCATACGGCGTCCCAGATGTTCAAAGAAAACTTCCACTCCAGCCGTCAATTATAATATTTCCCTCCTAATCAAAGATCATCATGATTCCTTTGCGCGCCAGCCAAGCATGTGAGCACCCAATACCCTACCGGTCAAAGATAGGCTTCACCTTTTAAAAAAACGAAAATTTGTTGAAAGCCCGCACAATTATTTCTAAAAGAAATATACAAAAGGAAAGCGGAGGAAAAAATATAAGCTTTGTTATCGAAATTGGAAAACGTATATCCTACCTAAAGACGGTTGGGGTGCATTTTTTCGTACACAAAAAACACCCTACGTATGAGACATTACCCCCGGCCGTGCCCCATCCACGCTTTCATTTAAACAGATTTTTTTCTTTGCGCGCGAAAGAGATATGACTATACATCCTACGCTTTACGACTGCGAGTTAGAGAGAGAGGGCCGTAAATAAAAAGTTCGGTCGGATAAAGAAAGCTCAGGTACGGATAAGGGTGTGGAGGGAAGAAAAAAAGGGATATGATGGAATGGCTACCACCCCTCGGGTGGGCTTCAGGTTCGCGTCTCCGCCGCTAGATGGAAGTGTTGAAAACTTTGTTTTTTTATTGAATTTCGGCGAGTTTTGGCATAATGATGATGGATTGTACTGTGGCTTTCGCTGATAAGTTTTAGGGAAAATATCCGCGTATAATGTATTTTCTGAGTTTTTAAATTAGGTGGGAGTGATGCTAATGTCAATTTTAGAGCTTCATTTCTTATGAGTGTATATTAACACAGCTCACTTAGAAATGCTGTGGGTAAATACGATAGGTACTGAAAAAAAAAACTTTTTGCTAGCATTTTTTCATGTTACCAATGCTAACAATATAGTCTGATTGAGTTAGGTAACTATGACAATTTGTTTTTAAGTTTAAGAGGCTTATTCCCATACAAACAATAGTCTGTTACAGTAAGTGACAATGTTTTTATGGGAGATAGTCACACATGTAGGTACAAGTTAATAGATTGGCACTAAAATATTACGTACTTCTTTAACCCCTCCAACGCTAGGTCTAGGTCACAAACAATAGGTACTTGTTCTAAATTTCGGAGATTATTAGCATCTAAATTTTGATTTATAATATTAGTATTAGAACAGGAATCTATTTACTTATTAACAGAAATCTAACAAGAATAAAAAAATCAACGAGTTTTCTCTTTTATAAAAACACTTGGGACTAAAACAAACTACATAAAAACGCCACAACACCGCCCCAGACTAAATATCACAACTATTGTGACATTGTGTCGGTTCTCATCCAAAAATCTTCTAATTAGCGACTCACTTGACAATTTCATCCCTTCGCTAATGAGACAACCCCTTAGAACGTCTGCGTATTGAGCTGTGCACTGACATTCGTCTTTTTGTACGAAAGTTTTTAGCCGGATTAAGTGAGAGATATTTTATGAAAAATGAGGTTTAAAATAACTTTATTCTCAAAAAGACAAACAGATGTCACTTACATGAGAACAATACAATCTTAATTACTAATCCGAAAGTAGATCGTTATGAATAATTTAGGTTTTGCCCATTAACGTGTCTATAGCAGTGATGTATTATTGGTAATATGATGGGCTAATTTGTGTTTAAACACGTTTAATGAGCAAACACTTTTTATATTTGAGGTTAGTTTATAATAAATGGATAAATGTCGTAAGTCAAAAAAAAAATTGAACGTATTTTAAAATGGTTTAATTTATGAGCAAATAATAGAAACATGCGGAAATAGCGTCATCTTTTTCCAACTCAACTTAAATCTTGAGTAGTTATTTAAATGAGACCGCTACTTAAATTAAATTTAAATATGCCCAAAAAAATTCAATTCATTGGGACTTGAACCTGCATCTTTTCCTCTAATCGGCAATGCGTTGGCCAATTACGCCATGAATCGTGAGTTCGAATTTATTGGGCACTTTCTATTCAGGGTATAGCTATTTAAACTGTCAGCTATCCTACTAATATTATAAACGTGAAAGTTTGTGAAGATGTATGTTTGTTACTCTTTCACGCAAAAACTACTGAACGGATTTTGATGAAACTTTACAGTAATATAGCTTATACATCTGAATAATACATAGGCTACTTTTTATCCGGGTACCACGCGGGTGAAGCCGTATGCAGAAGCTAGTTTCTAATAAATATACGAACGTGCTATGTTATCATTAATTTAACCTTATCTTGTAAATTATTATCCAGGAACACGGAACTTGAAATATCATGGAATATACTTTTTTTAACCACCTACATTATTTTACGTACTTACTAATAAACACAGCTCAAACGTCTAATCCAATAAGAGCAGAATCAAACAAGACGCCAGACTTCTTAAAAAAATAAAAACGTAATATTTTCGCATTCGCAAATAACAACCTCTCACAAATATCCAATTTGGGCTTCGTATAAGCAATAAATAAGAGGAAAAGGTTTTCCAGACTGAAGGAAGAAAAAGGCAAAAAAAAAGTAAAAAGGCGGATCGAAGTCTTTTCGTCCGTCGGATCCAATAATCCGACCGTCTGTCCGCCGCCTAATGTGATCGTAGCCTAATGAAAAACGTTCACGTCTTATCTATAGTTGGGAACTAGTATTTATGTCAACACAGTGGGCAAAGGCCCGCCTGAGATGTAGAAGGTTGCGCGTTTGATTCCCGCCGCGGGACAAATGTTTGTATGATCTGCAATCTGCAAATATTTTTCTCGGGTCTTGGTGCTTTTACTATGTATAATAATGAATATATTTACATTTAAAAAAGGATATAAGTAGCGTATCAGTCATATAGTTCCATTAACACAAGCTCTGCTTACTTTGGGGTTAGATGATGCTGTAAAAATGTTCAGAAATATTATTATTGACTCTAAACATAAAAATCTGTTTGGTCGCCTTTGGTCTAATTCTCATTTGGTCCAGATAAACAAATTCGCGTTTGGTCCCATTCTCATATATTCCAGTTTGCTTTAAGAACGCTAACTGATGTTTCCTCAGGATGTTTTCTAACACCGTTCTAAGTTAATACGAAAATATTTATAAGATATATCTAACAACAAATCTAACTAGAATAAAAGAGTTGATTCCAAATTGGACTATAGATAGAGCATCGAACTGAACTGAGTGTAAAAATAAATCGTGAAATGGGCTTACGTTGGTAACGAAATCAACATAAATTTGGACAAAATTAAAAAAATGCAAGTGACCATCACTTCATTGTATCGTTTTTCTTTAAATAAGAATAAACAATAATTTAGTAATTGAAAATATATGTTTATCACTCTAAACACCAAATATTTACTGGTAGTTAGCCCCGTTTGTTAGTGAAAAAAATATTTTTAATAATCTATTTCCAAAATTAAGCCTGTAGATATAACCTGTAGATATATTTTTTTTAATAATCTATTTCCAAAATTAAGCCCGCATTTACTGGAGCTTAAAATTACATCTACATTAAAAAATCGTTTTTGTTATCTTTTGTTGTCCATCAAAATATTTTTAAACATTCATTAATTCACTGAAAAAATAAACATACCTAAAATTCAACATAAATTACGCAAAACTTTTTTTAAGTCTAATAAAGTAAGCTAGCAGTTTGCCACGAACTGGGATCTCACGATATACCTACTGATTTTACCTGACGGCAAAAGGTAAAGAATATGTCTCTTGAAATGATTTCTTGCAAAAGTTCCAACATGTAGTAGATCTATAACGATAGTCTTCTAAGTATCTATCAGTATTTGAGTTTGAACTTAAGTTTTATCTAAGATAATTCTAGCAATTAATAAAGATTGCATTTTGGTGTTAACTTATAAGCAACATCTAAAGAAAACAATTAATTCTAAGCGTAATTCTTATTCGAATTTCCTCACTTCTTAGGGTCTCTTGTACCACATAGTTCAAAAACTTTCCTATCAATTATGCGCCGGATTGCCCAAACGCAGAGATCTTCGCTTGATCAATAAAGTATTTGCTCTTCCACAAACAAAAAGAACAAAATGGAATTCGTAAATTCGTAGACCTTGAAAACCGTTCTAACTTTCATTGGCACGTCTTGATCTCAATTTCATTACAGCGACCTCTTAAGAAAATTCATTCAAGCACTCCATCCCTTTCCCTCTTCATGAAAATCTAATTGGAAAACTCTTCTATCTCCGTCTAGTGTGACGTCATAACGAGGTCGTCTCCGATTCACTCATTAAATAAACACAGAGAGGAGAATCTCAGTAGGACCAATTGTTAGTTGAATAATAGTTGAAGTGAATGTAGATGGTATGAATTTAGGGTAGGTACTTATTAATACTTGTTTTATAAATATAAATATAAACATCCAACAGCCACATTATCATGTAATCACACTACTCAGAACATGCAAAAATTTGTCCTGCAGCGGGAATTGAAACCGCACCTCTTGCGTCACAGCCGGCTACTCACCCGCCGCGTTACCCAGGTTGTCATTTTTTTGTATTTATTTCTTGTTTTTGTTTTCTTCTACTGTGTCTTTCTTGATCACTTTCCCAAGAAACCTCTAGAAGAGTGATCTATAAAAGACTTACCATTGGAAGACGTCATACTGGGTCCGGTTTGGTGTAGCGTTTATCTTTGAAATCCATGTTAATATCTGCTGTAAGAATTCCACAGCTTCACATAAGCCTCCCTAAAAGTGATATGACGAACGGGTTTAAGCCACAATGATTTGCCCCAGCTATTCACATTAGACGAAAGGGTCTAATTATTGGCCAACGTCATACTAAATTTCATATTTCTTATTGTTTTTGAGAAAATTATAAAATTAGCATACAACTTTAGTTTAAGCTTAGTTTTATGATCTTCAGTTTAAAAGTAACCATTCGAAAATCGTTATAATTATGTCTACAAACACGCATACAAATCCGTTTGAGTTGAGAAAAGAACTGGCTTCGTTAGATCAGTAGATGGTGATGATGATGATTAGTGCAGAGTTATTTGGGGCATGGCATACCAACTTGACTTCCTGTGAATTCGTGCGCTATGGCAATCTTAATTCGTAATTCGCCCAACCCCGGCGTTCTTCATTATCTTATTACTTAGCCAACTTTGTATACTCTGACTGGTGGGTCTTGATACTTTGGAATATATTTTGCTAAGCATATTTTTTTTACTTCCCTAAACTCTAGGTTAATGTGACATACTAGCAATAAAATGTCTTAATCTAAATTTTGTAAGACGTTTTTGTGAATACAAAACTTAACAGTCAATATACTCCTCTAACAAATAAGCTGTCAAAGACTCCTCTCAAGATACGGGGTTAATATTAAAAATCCATTGCACTATTTTTTATTCACAGTTTGCTAAACTTAGCTTTATAATTCTATGGCCGGTGCCCTTTTAGGCCCTGTGACTAAAAAGTTAAAAGACAGAAAATAACTCTTGGTGCTTTTAATATATTAATTTTCAGAATGGCTTCAAATAAAAAATCGGCAAGGAAAAGTCAAAACGCTTTTGTACGCTTTTGTAAAACATGTATCTAACATGTTTAATGATACCCCGAAAGTGTGCGAAGAGGAATAACTCCTCTATTTTGACGACTTCTGTGCAGTGGGCGAAGGCTCGCCTGAGACTCGGAAGGTTGTGTGTTCGATTCCTGCCGCGTTAAAAATGTTTGTATGATCTGCAAATATTTTTCTCAGGTCTGGGTATTTTCTATGTATAATATGTATGTATTTACGAAAAAAGTATGTATTGAATGTATACTACATTAAATCAGTCATGAAGTTCCCATAATACAAGCTTTGCCTATTTTGAGGCTGAATGATGCTCTGTAAAAAATATCATTATTATTATTATTTTATTTCTCATACTTTTTTACCATTCTTTATTCATCTTGTATGTGGTGCGGATCAAACAAAGTGAACTCATTCATTTGCATCCTTGAAAACTACTTATTTCTTCAAGTTTCAAGACCACTTGTCCTCGCTAGGAATCTTAAGACGGTGCTGCTGGCCGGAGTTGTTCTAAGTGCAGACGTTAATGGGGCTCACCTTGACCAGCTCTGAACCTTCACCCAGTTTCAGACCCTGGGTCAATAGAGTTCAGGATGGAATTCAATTCAAGATGAGCTGATTTTCATCCTACTATTATAAACGCGAAAATTTGTGAGGATGGATGTTTATTACTCTTTCACGCAAAAACTACTGAACGGATTTCGATGAAACTTTACAGTAATATAGCTAATACATTAGAATAACATATAGGCTACTTTCTATCCGGCTAACATGCGGGCGAAGCCGTGGGCAGAAGCTGGTTTAATTATACCGACGATACAGGGAACCAAAATAAATGAATGAAAATACTTTATTGTACTCCATAAGGAAAATAGATATAACTTAACAAAACTAAAAAAACCCCTTAAAGTTAATGGACGGTCTTATCGCTTAGAAGCGATCTCTTCCAGACAGCTTTCAGATGGAGGGGATTTAATGAGATTGTAGGCTAGAGGTGTACTAATGCTTTATTAATTTGGAAAGTGTGCAAATATTTATAAATAGAAACTAAAAAATAGGTAATAAATAAAATACATAGAGTACCTACCTATAGTTTATATAATTATATGGTATATAGTGTGGGTTTGGGATTATTTAATACCGGAAACGTCAAACCCGTATTATACGTTTGAGGTAAGAGGTTTTTTGTGTGTTTGTTTGCCTGATACTACATATATACATGATTTATAAGACAAATGTGTCCAATGGGCGCTTTTATCGACGATGAAAAATTACAAAACTTCATAAATAATATTAAATTGTTTTATTTATTTACTCGAGGCTTATCAGTATTAAACTTCAATTATATATAGCTTTTGCTGTCATGCATAACTAATTAACAGATGCGTAGATAGGTCTTGTAATGGAACCCAAGGGCTCTGTAATTGAGGTACGGTAGGATTTTTTAATTCATCTTTGGTCTGCTCCATTTCGTGTTAAAAATTAAGTTTAATCAATCGTTGAGTGATATATCGCAATATTAATAGGCTTTACCTACTACTAGCTAGTTTAAACTGATAGTTTATTTTACCAGTTTGTTATCTAATGCGTACTATGCGTAGATACTTATACGATAATTATATTTCCATTTTCTAGTTGGAATCTATCTGCACACAATTTTGTAACAAATTTTGAAATTATTCTAAGGAAAAACGAAGCGTAATCATTTAACGATTTTATTGGTACCCAGTGTAAATAATTTTCAAAATAAATTAATGTTTTTGCACCAATATTCATACAAGTCTAATTTTTATTTTAGTTAGTAAATTCATAATAATATGTTCATTCATCAAAATATCAACGTATATTATTTTAACACATAAACCACTCCTCGTGTTACAATAATGTGATCATGTGATCAATCCTCAAAAATAGATCGAAAAAGAAGAGCATTGAAGCAGTGCATTACCGTCGGCAAAGTTCAAAGCTACTCAGCCGCCGTCGGCTCTTTGATCATACCGCCGTCGGTGCCTTTGATGTCACTATTTGCTGGTTATTTGCAATTTTTTGACCCAATTACTTTATGGCACACGTTTAGCACTTGTTTTATTTAGTGGTCTATTTCTGTGAGTGAAAATAAAAGTTTAAAAGACATTCTTATTAGTGAAAAAATCCATTAAGACTGGATAAATAATTTATGTTTTTTTGATTAAACTTAATGAATTTTATTCCAAAAACTATCGTGAACTTAACTATTCATATACATAATACGTGCGCGTCGTGCAGAGGGAGAAAGTCGCGATCACTCACCCTGATGAAGACTCTCGGAATGAGTCGAAACTTAGTCGGTGCCTTCACCGATAGTGCATTACGTGAAAATTCCCGTTATTATAATATAAACTTAATGAACTTTCATTGAGGTTTAGAGTTTCCACTCTAAAATTCAATAAGGGTTGGTCTTACAACGGACAGCGACGGTAAGATAGTAAAATATTTATTTATTTGCTTGAACATAATGTTCTATTATATTTTACCATAATAATAAGCGTGAAAATATCAAACAAAAAATTTAAAAAGAACCAAAATAAACAGTGACTTGGTAAAATTAAAGTGGGTGGGTGATGCAATAATATTTAAATTATTGCTGATAGAGGATTCCACCCTCTTCTATCGGCTGATAGAGGAGAGAGGAAGAAGAGTTATTAATTTTGCATGCTTGTGAGCTGGCCATGGCTGTACCTACTTAATTTTTTACCACACACTGTTACCCATGTTTTGCAAATAAATGAATCTGAATCTGAAGAAAACATGTTGTGCCGACCCCACGTAATGTGGGATAAGGACAAGAAGAAGATGATGATGGATGGTATTATCGCGTAAAAGGAATTTCTTCTAGGCAATAATATGTGGTTAAACTAACATACTGCTTCTGTCAGGCCTATTCACTTTTTTTATTCTACTAAAGAGGATCAAGATGAAACCTCCCTGAGATATCAAGATGAAAGATCTCATGTGTAATTTCACCGGCATCCTTACCCTTCAAACGTAATGAGAACATTACTGCGTGGCGGCAATTTTTTTTTTATAATCACCATCATTTACCCCCAAAGTAAGAGCTTGTGTTATGGGTACTACATGACTGATATACTACTTATAGCATTTTTTTATTGTAAATACATACATATTATACGTAAAAAACACCCAGACCCGAGACAAATATTTGTAGATCATACATAAATTTGTCCCGTGGCGGGAACTGAACCTGCAACCGTCTCAGGCGGACCTTCGCCCACTGTGTCACAGAGGTCGTCAAAAGACTTGAAGAAATTGGCTTGATGTTGGAAAAACTTCCCCGGACGAGCCCTTTCACAGAAGCCCTACTACTTTTTTATATCTAGCAGAATCCTCTCCATCCAAAAGTTATCTAGAAGAGATACCTTTTAAGCGATAAGACCGCCTATTGTACATTCAATTGTTATATGTAATGGTTTTTTATTTATTTTTATTCATTTAATTCATTCATTCTTTCAATCATCCCTTGGTAGTCCACTGTGGGAGTTAAATGTAAATTATGGTACCGACCTATAGACATACTTAATAATTTAGTCTGATCATGTTCCATTTCCACTTTTTCATGTGAAATAACTTTCTTATCGAAACAAAAGTCCATAAGTTACTTGATTTAAAATCAATTTACCCATAATGACATTATCTTGCCGGGCGGGATCGTATTTTACTGAAAACGTCTCAATATCGATGTAAAGAGGGTATAGTAATATATCTCTGTACCTCCAGACGTAGAACTCCTTTGTAAAGAAGGGTGAGTGCACAGTGAAAGCTACTCATAAATAAGATCGAGCGAGTGAAGCAAGATTTTAAAATCAAGTTAGACGACTGGTCGAAGCGACCAAGAGTTGGTTCTTATCTGGGTCAACGCATTAGCATTGCCATTCAGCGTGGCAATTCTGTCAGCGTTCTGGGAACGCTTCCGTCTGGTAGTGATCTGGATCAGTTGACCTATCTATAGATCGTTTGCAACGGTTTTTAGTTAGCCAGCTGTTTCTTCTGTATTTCATCGGTATAAGGTAGATAGATAGATAGATAGAAAATACTTTATTGCACACCAAATAACACATCAGCTTAGCTAAGTACTACAAACTTTGACAATGTTGTACAATGGGCGGTCTTACCGCTAAATAACGACCTCTACCAGACAACCTTTGGATGGAACGCATTGTACGAAAGTTTACAAGGGGTTTAATTGGTGCACTTACCACATACTATGAGTATACTATAACGGAATATACAAATATAATACCCCCCCTTACACACCCCATATCAGGTCATGTGTAGAGTCATATAAAAGGGCTATCATAACAATTTTGAAAATGTTAAGTTTAAGATCTATTATTTTTACTTTTCAAATAAAAGCCCAAGAATAAGCGAAGCGAACCAAGATCTCTGTGTCTACTTTGGCTATCTAGCGTTTTTTATGTATATATTTATGTTTGTTTGTCATAAATGCTGAAGCGTTTATTTAATCTGAATGAAACTTGGTAGATAAATAAAATAAAATAAAAGGGCATTTATATTATTAACGCGAAAGTTTGTGAGGATGGATGTTTGTTACTCTTTCACGCAAAAACTACAGAATGGATTTTGATGAAACTTTAAGTAATATAGCTTATACATCAGAAATACACATAGGCTTTTTATCTTGGTACCTCGCGGGCGAAGCCGTGGGCAGAAGCTAGTACTAATATAATTTTCTTGTTGAAATATTAGTTTATTCGGTAAGGGTTTTTTTTACGGGTGAAAACGTTACGATAGATTTCAATTCGAGGCGAACTACTAGTAATACTAGCTTCTGCTCACGGCTTCGCCCGCGTGGTACGAAGTAAAATAAAAAGTTAAAAGTGGCCTATGTGTTATTCTGATGTATAAGCTATATTACTGTACAGTTTCATCAAAATCTGTTAAGTCGTTTTTGCATGAAAGAGTAACAAACATCCATCCTCACAAACTTTCGCGTTTTTAATAGTAGTATTTTGTTCTATCTTACAGTGGTCTACAAGGATACGAAGAGAATGTATCCCCCTCCTTTGTCCCGCTGGATACAGCGGCGTTCACACGTGAATGCGCCCCTTTTTAATCCAGCAAGTATTTCTTTGGAGGAGGAATAACGCGCTGCTCTTCTTAAGGCGCGGCTGTTTCTTATCTTAAATTTAGTTTTTATTTGTAACCTCCAAGTTCAAAAAGTCTGTCTCGTGGAATATCAAGACGCATCTGAGGAATTAGCAAAAGTAATTTTTAATTTACTGACAAGCGATCGTTCTACTTGGTCTCAACAGGTTTTTGGCTGAAAATCAGTGTTTTTGCTTTTAAGCAAAAAATTTTCACTGAGCCATGGCCTTTTTGTTGTACTGCAACACACACAAACACAAACTTACTGTCAATAAAATGTATATTGGTGTGTGTCTGTAGCAACGAATAAATGTTTTATCTATCTATCTATCTATAAGCGATGTCGCTTGTCATAAAAACGCCGGCGTAAATGCAACGTCCCTCGCCATTCGTCCTCCAGGCATGGACAATGATCTCGATTCTGTAGTATACTAACTAAACTTAATTTAAACTGTCGCTCTCTTTTACTGATAGTGCAAGCAAGAAAGAGATAGCTAAAATTTTAGTGCTGTCAAATTAGTCAGATTTAAGTTTTCTATACAAATTTAGTCGTAATTTTAAAACATGCTGACTATAAACACGAAGATAAGCGACACGTAAACTGATTTGACAGGGGCAACATTCTTGTCATCTCTTTTTTGAGTACACTATCAGTAAAAGAGAGCGACAGTTTAAATTTAGTTTAGTTAGTGTACTACAATATCGATCTGATATTGGATAATCGAGGCCAATATCAGAGATGCCTCCCATAAATATTAAACACAGTCGCAGTGTCTGCCATAGACTTAGTAATGTCATCGTACCTAAATTTCCTGTTGGATGTACCTACCTACCTACTGTTATAACTATACCAGTATTTTTTATTTATCGGGTTATTTTTACTTTATACGATGTACTTCTTAGTGGTTATTTCCTATGTTTTTTATATATTTTTGTAGTTAAATATATACCTAAGTAACGCTGTCGGTCGTAGGGTTTCATCTAAAAGCCAGTGCAGCTTCACATCCCGGTTATGTGGAGCTGCATAAGTGCTGAGACAGAACCGACAGTGAGTTTGGCTCACGCGTCACGGAGAGGACTAGGTATTTTATGCCTACCTATTACTGTAGGTAGGTACCGTGTTACTGAAATATTTATATACCTCTGTACCTATATGCTATGTGTGTATTGTGTGTGTAAAATTTTGCATGTATTTAGTATAAATATTGAATAAACATGACCTGGAATGTTATTTACTTAGCTACTGGACATATTTTTGAAGTTTCTGTAGATATTCCTTCCAGGCCTGGGTAAAAGCCAGGTCTGGTGATTCTGGTACCATGGTAATCATAGTTCCTGATACCCATGACCCAGGGAATCCTAGTGCGGGGTCAGGAATATATAATAACGTAACTGGTCGATGATATTTATTATTCTTATTAACTACTTGTTAACTTTTAATCCTATACATTTTATTAAAGCTTGAGAGAGAAGATAGTAAATACTTAGATTACAACTTGCCCTTAACTAGCTTTTTTCTTGTTGCGAAGAACGCTGCCTTGCTTATATTAATGCTCCTTTAACGCATCGGAAATAGATGTTCTCTATATCCTTTTATGTGGGTATTCTGGAATGGAAAATAAGGTATTGGAAATGTTTTTTATCTGTAGCAGATGAGGTCAGGTTCGTTCCCTGAAACTAGATGGCGCTCTAAGTAAGGGTGATAAAATGATATAACATTTCCTCCCTCCTTTAGCCTATCTTCACAATGCCATATGTTTGACTTCAAAGATCTATCAAATGGTGCTTTCGACAGACAAAAAATATTTTGATCTGAAAATTAAAACTATTGTCTACGAAACTGATTATTGTTAATCGAATAAAATAGAATAGAATAGTTTACTGGCATGACAAAAACCTAAACGTGAAAGTTTGTGAGGATGTATGTTTGTTACTCTTTCACGCAGAAACTACGTATCCAATTTGTTCAATGTACTTTCGACTAGGTTTACCCCTTTCAATTGCCCCATTCACGTTCGCCTTATATGTTTCGTCAATCTCCTTTCGTCCATCCTTTCTACAAGCCACCTTAGCAAACCTTTCTCTATTCTTGTCACTACATTTTCTTTTACTCCAAAAAGCTCTCTTATCATTCTGCCATATGTGACGGTACTAACACTCCTCTGCAAAAAAAAAAACAAATAAGCTAGAAAAGAAAAGTTAGGAAACTACATTCCTTTTTGGCAAATAACACGAAAAAATACGTTTTCCTTTAAAATACGGTTTTCCTCAGAGCCTTGCGCTACATTAGTGGGTGACAATATTTATGATTCGAATTTGTAGAATTTATCACCGAAGGAAAATTACGGGTGGGGTGCTTACCCCAACTTACCCCTTGAGTTTACATCTTTACCTCCCGTTGAGATAATGTTTGCTATTTCTTGGAGCTTAAGTTTATGTGATAAAACATTAAACGTTTTTTGTGAGAAACCAACTGTCGGAAATTCTATGTATAAAATTATTTACTAGTAGCTATTGCCAGCGGCTTTGTGTGGATTCGTGTTAAAAAAACTATACTTCCATACAATTTTTTACCCCAACATAGTCAACAATATGACCTTAGGCTAGTTCCTATATCAGGTACCTCAGCAAATAAGTAAAAAAAACAGTATAAGTCATAGTAGTCAGTAGTAGCACATGTATTTAAAAATATTTCTTTCCGTGAAGAGGAAAACAGCGGAAACGGCGCACCGGACGCGCGCCGCCGGAAGTACCCGCCCATGACGCTAAAGGACACGTCACATAAATCAGCTTTTATTGGCGACTACCCGCAAGGGTTTGTTGAAATGAAACCTTGCATTTATAAACAGAGCGTACAAAAATCAAAACATAAAATAATCATTTTAAAGATTGTCATGAAAAAGGGTAAAAAAACTCCAACTAGACATAATTTCTTCAGAAAGCACCCAGACTCGAGACAAATATTTGAAGATAATTAAACAAAACATTTGCTTCGTAGCGGGAATCTAACCCACAACCATCTGCATCTGAAGCGGGCTACAGTTTCACACTAGTTCGAGGGATAGTTGACAAACAAACTGGGCAGCTTTGCTGTTAGCGGCACGTCTTATTACACAACCTTAGTCTTAGTTTTAGTTTTTAGTATAGAATTATACGTGTCTGGAAGCTCACTACCAACAAGGTTGTCTGGAAGAAATCGCTACTAAGCGATAAGACCGCCCATTGTACTTTTAGTTATATTTCGTTTTTGCTATTTTATTACCATGTGGAGTACAATAAAGTGTTATTATCATTATTATTATTATTGTTTCATGTAATGAATAAATGAATCTCGGCTTCCGCCCACTGTGCCATGAAGGTCGTCAAAAATAACTCCGGTAAAGTGCAATACCTATATCTGATACCAAGCAGCTTTGTGATGTATCAGTGTAAAAGGTTTGGGTGCTTATAAAATTACAGGCACTCAAGATTTTCCAAAAATATATCTTAGGGAGTCGAGTAAATGCAGTGGAGATGAGAGCTGTGAGAAGTATGTGTGGTGTAACTTTAAGTGATAGAGTGAGGAACAGCGTGTGGAGCAGTGTGGAGTGAATGAAGATGTAGTAACGAGAGTTGAGAAAGGTATGTTGAGATGGTATGGGCATATAGAAAGGATGAACGAAAGAAGATCAACAAAAGAAGTATACAAGGCGAGCGTGAATGGGATAGTTGGAAGAGGAAGGCCTCGGAGAACATACTCTGACCAAATTGGAGACATTCTAGAGAAAGGCCAGGTCAGAAGTACACTAAACCGCCGAGCTTGTATGAAGAATTTGAAGAGGATGAATGAAGCGAAAGAGGTATGCCAGGATCGTAGCAAGTGGAAATCCTTGGTCTCTGTCTACCCCTCCGGGAAACAGGCGTGACTATATGTATTTATGTATATATGAAGTGTTCCTATGTTACGGTAACAGTTTACTAACAGGTGCTTGTTTGCCACTTTAGTGATATAAAAAGATTAAAGACCCTAACCAACCTTGATTTAAAACAATTAAAATTAAATAAATAACACTCACCAATCACCAATACAATAAAATACTAAAACATTTTCACACTAACTCCAATTACAATCACCTAATTGAACAAACGCAAACTTAACATCTACAAAGTTAATAAATTGAGGCAAATTGTTCGAATCTTTCGTCTCGGACACAGTGTGTTCAGAACAGCTAGTTCAGTCTACCCCTGCAACTATGTCTTAGATACGTAGATCCTTTTGAAACTATCACATAAATTGCACTTAAAACAGACGGAGTCGTGTTGACCTGGATTGGTACCCCGACTTTCGATCTGAAGGTCCTTGGATTGAATCCAGCTGTGCATCAACAGATTTGTGAATTCGAAAAACGTGTGTGCGCATTCACTTTGTAAATGCTTTGTAATGCGTAATGTGTGTGACATTACGCATTACAAAGCATTTACAAAGTGAACTCAATGCTATACAGCATTGAGTTCACTTTGTACATTGTTTGTATGCAATAAAGCATTATACATAGGAAAAAATCATGAAAAAACAGACAAAAAGTTCAAATCAGCAGCCATCGGTTAACAAAGCAGTTACTTTTTTTTATACACTATTGTAAAACAAACCGCTATAATATTTTTTACTAAAAACGGGATATTTACCATGATTTGTGAGTTTTAATGTTTCCCGATATTTCGGCACAGTTGCATGTACCATGATCACGAAATATCGGGAAACATTCAAACTCACAAATCATGGTAAATATACCGTTTTTTAGTAAAAATTATGTTCAAAACCATGATAGTTTCAAAAGTTTTAATAAAACTAATGAGCTACAAATTGTAAGAGTGGGATTCACTAATAGTTCTGTTTAATTATCAATATCTGTCTAGAATAATGAGGAGTTTCCTCGTATACTACCGTTATTAGTTAGTATGTGTTTAACAATAGTAATATAACTAATAAAATAGTCCTATGTATGTTAATGGATGTATGTTAATACTACTTACAATAATAGGTAAAGACAACAACAAGCCATATCAGCTAAAAATCACTGAAAGACACTAGAAGCCACTGATTTCTTAAAAAATATTTTACCATCAGTTACAGCATAGAAACGGAACTCGTTGCCGGTCTGTCTTCCCTGATAAATATGATCTTGGAGTCAAGAAAGTAAGTATCTCCTGGACAAACATGCTTCATCCTCACATCGTTTAAATGTAAATGATCAAGCTGCTATTTCTCGACTGTGTCTGCGAGAAACCGGCGACTCGCCCCATTAGCGGTAATCACAAACAGACTAATCCCTAATTATGGAGACAAAATGCAATCTTTGTGAATTCAAACAAAAAGGTATTTCGTTTGAATAATTGAAAATGTAAGAAATAAGATGCTGCGGTGAAGGTATTTTCACAAGTTGTTGTAATTCAAAACTTTACCTAACTTTAAATTTATCGTAGTTTGGGATACCAAAACCAGAGTGCTTTCCCGTTCAACCCAAAACATATGCTCCATTCTACCCAATCCAAAAATCTATGTCACAGTGTATTCTAAACTGTACAGGCGCCATATATTTGTAAAAAATATAAGGCATATATTTGTCGAACATGATGAAATGAGTAACCACGCTTGACGGTCGTAAGACGCGAACAAAACCACTTAATTGATAAATTTAGGTTTTGGCCGGTGGTTATGAGGAAGGACCTCTAAACGGTTAACGATACGCCATCGACTATCATCGAGAATAGTAAAACATGTGGTAATCCTACCAGTCCTACTTAATATTAATATTAATAATAATATCCTACTAATATTATAAACGTGAAAGTTTGTGAGGATGGATGTTTGGGACTCTTTCACGCAAAAACTACGGAACGGATTTTGATGAAACTTTACAGTAATATCGTTTATACATCAGAATAACACATAGGCTACTTTTTATCAGGGTACCATGCGGGTGAAGCTAGTGTCATCACAAAGAATCTCTCAGAGTATGTGTACCTTTTAAGACTCTTTGAAACTCAGCTAATTTAATCGAAGAAACTGGTTGTTAAAATCACCTGCTAAGTAAAAAATCTAAAATCTGCTATATAGCACAGAATCCGATGTCAAACATTTTGTTCATTGGGGCAGCTGTTTTTGGCACCAAGTTCAAAAACAGCTAAGTTATCAAAGGTTCCAAAACAACTTTTCTCTACTCCTGATACCACATCAAACTCTTCTTCCTTCCAACTGGTGAAATCATTAAAACACTCCCGCGCCGAGGAATTTAATTATTTAAGTCTGCGGGGGATTCTTAGACACCTGTTGAGGTGCTAATTAATTCAATAAGGACATCGTCAGAGTTCTGTGAGAAAACAAAGAAAAGAAATGCAATGTTTTGGTCGAGAGATGCAAGTCAGAATCAGAAGTTGGTTGTATTCTTACATGTAATGTCACAGGGTTGCCAATATGCTAGATACCTCGGATGTTGCAAGCGTCCATAGGTTACGGTAACTGTTGACCAACAGGTGAGCCACTCAAGTTGTATTTAAAAAAACGTTTCAAAATAAAATAACCTAGAGCTCACGATTAAAAAAATGAGTCCAGTAAAACTTCAAGGTTTTTTTATGCAAGTCAGTTTTTATAGGCAGATGCTTTATAATTTTATAAATTACAAGACTTTCTCAATATATGTTATTACATAAAATAAAGCCTGGACAATAAGTTGGAGACAAATTTGAGGCAGGTGTTTGTGGTCATTAAATACAGTTTATTGCTCGTTTCGATCGGCTATCGCGGCCGCCATCTTGCTAGAGTTGTCGAACTCACCGTCCGTCTTTAGACTAATAGCCGGCTATAATCTGTAAATAATTATGAGATGTTTCAGCAATAATAATAACAATAATATACCTTATTGATAAATAAATAATAAATAATACTGAACATTTTCATACAGCATCATCTAGCCCCAAACTAAGCAGAGCTTGTATTATGGGAACTACATGACTGATATACTACTTATATACATTTTTTTTTAAATACATACATAATATACATAGAAAACACCCAGACCTGAGACAAATATTTGCAGATACAAACATTTGTCCCGTGGCGGAAATTGAACCCGCAACCTTCTGCGTCCCAGGCGGACCTTCGCCCACTGCGCCACAGAGGTCGTCAATGACTTAAATTAACATGTTATGCACATTTAAATATATAAAATTGTCACACAATGGGCGGTCTTACCGCAGTCAGCTATTTCTGTCACACAATCAGCTGTCTACAACATAGTACTTTAAAAAAAGACGCCCGTTTGCTTCTTAGTAACATTCATCATCATCATCATCATCAGCCTATATATGTCCACTGCTGGACATAGGCCTCCCCTAATGAGCACCATAGCGCCCTGTCTTCAGCTTGCCGCATCCAGCATCTGCCTGCAGTCTTTCGCAGATCGTCATCCCACCTGGCCGGAGGGCGTCCTACTCTACGTTTGCCGAGTCGCGATCTCCACTCAAGAACACGTTTACCCCAGCGGTTATCGGTTCTTCGCGAGATATGACCGGCCCACTGCCAGTTCAGCTTGCTTATTCGTTGAGCTATGTCTTTAGCACTTGACTTTGGTTCTCTGACGGATGTATTCGTTACGAATCCTATCCTTCAGAGAGACTCCGAGCATAGCTCTTCCCATAGCTTGCTGAGCGACTTTGGCTGGAGGCTGGTGGACCAGCCCTATCGTGAGTGTCCAAGTCTCAGCTCCGTAGGTCATGACGGGTAGAACGCATTGATTGAAAACTTTCGTTTTCAAGCATTGCGGTATGGATGACGAGAAAACTCCACGTAGTTTTCCAAACGCTGCCCAGCCTAGCTGGATCCTCCTCTTGGCCTCCTTGTCGAAATTGTTTTTACCCAACTGCAGAATCTGCCCAAGGTAAGTATTCGGAAACAATTTCGAGAAGTAACATAGACTTAGTAACATTAATCAGCATTATTGTTTGAAATAGTTTGAGCTAACACTAAAAAGGCCCATAAAAGTGCCCATGATTGTTTCGATAAGGACAGTGTTTGCTATTGTTAGGGTAAAGAAGAGTCTATTTAGATTCGACATGCGTCCGTCTTTTTAGATCCATATAAAAACTCGTTTAGTAATTCAAATGAACTAATTACACATTTCGGTAATATAGTAACAATTTATGAATTTATAATAATACTGAATTAAAATCAAATGAAATCAAATAATTTTTTTTTTGACAAAAACTGACACCAGGCTAAGAAATGATAAATCGTTTCCATTCATTGTAACAAGAGGAAATACTTGTCGTTGACATTTCTTCGAAGATTGTGCTTCTAAGTATAGCAAGGTGTCAATGCTTGGCAATAGAACATCGTTATCATGAGCCCACATCAACAGTCTCATGCAGTATTGTGAGTAGACCTACTGGAAAGGTACCGCGCAAGATGCTTCTAGGCGCTTCTAGCCTTTTTTAAATGTATTTATTTAGTAGAGCTTTTGATAAAAACATCTGACTATTTTTTGCCTCTATCTTTTGAAAAGACCATTATCTGCCCCGATGAGTCCGGCTTTTTTTTTACAACCCTAGCAGCGCCATATTGTTTGTAAATTTATTACAGTAATTACGTCACGTTGTTACAGGGTCGATTTAAATTGATATTTTTACAGAGTTGCCAGTTTTTGTCGGTTTTATACTTAAAAAGGTTAGCCTCTAACTTTCTTTATGTGACATTGATGCTAAGTTAATGAGTTCAGCGATGGACATGCGATTATCATTAATTTTACTGTAGGTATATAACTGTACTCGCAGTGCACGGCGCGACGCGGAAGGAGGAAGTCGCGACCACTCACCCTGATGAAGACTCTCGGAATGAGACGAAACTTAGTCGGTGCCTTTACCGATAGTGCAGTACGTGAAAATTCCCGTTTTTACAATATGAATAGTCAAGTTCACGATAGTTTTTGGAATAAAACTGTAGCTAAATAATAACAATTTCGTATTAAATACTCTTTGATTTGATATTGACACACTAGCTTCTGCCCACGGCTTTTCCCGCATGGTACTTTGATAAAAAGTAGCTTTTATATTATTCTGATGTATAATCTATATTACTGTAAAGTTTAATCAAAATCCGTTGAGTAGTTTTTGCGTGAAAGAGTAACAAATATCCATCCTCACAAACTTTCGCGTTTATAAAACTAGCTTCTGCCCACGGTTTCGCCCGCGTGGTACCCGGACAAAAAGTAGCCTATGTGTTTTCTTGATGTATAAGCTATATTACTGTAAAGTTTAATCAAAATCCGTTAAGTAGTTTTTGCGTGAAAGAGTAACAAACATCCATCCTCACAAACTTTCACGTTTATAATATTAGTAGGTTTATTGTATAAAACAATAAAAACGACCTTTGTGGCGCTGTGGGCGAAGGCCTGCCCGAAAAACAGAAGGTTGCGGATTCGATTCACACTACGAGACAAATGTTTGTATGATCTGCAAATATTTGTTTCGGGTCTGGGAGTTTTCTATGTATAAAAATAAATGTGTTTACAAAAAAGTATATAAGTAGAATATCAGTCATTTATACAGACCAATAAGTTCTCATAATTCAAGCTCTGCTTAAATTGGGGCTAGATGATGTTGTGTGAAAAATGAACAGGATTATAATCCCTATAGCATGCTGGTTCCCTCATGATGTTTTCCTTCACCGTTTTGAGTCATTAAAATAATGTAATACTTCTTATTTTTATTTGAAACTAGCCTCTGCCCAAGGCTTCACCCGAGTGGAACCTGGATAAACAGTATCCTGTGTGTTATTCTCAACAAAAACTTTACCTGTTCCAAATGTTATCCAAATCAATCCAGTTGTTATGGAGATTATTAGTAACAAACATCTATACATGCAAATATATAATACTAGCCTCTGCCCACGGCTTCGCGTAGTAGGTACTCGAATAAAAAGTAGCCTATGTGTTATTCTGATGACTAAGCTATATTACTGTAAAGTGTCATCAAAATCTGTTCAGTAGTTTTTGAATGAAAGAGTATCAAACATACATCCATCCTTATAAACTTTCGCGTTTAGTAAAATTAGTAGGATACGATAGAATGCTAAGTATTGGTACCAACAAGAGCATAATGAGGCAAGCAAAGCAAGACAAATAGCTATGTTTTTATAAAATGACCTTATTTTCTAGACGCAACAAAAACAGGGAATAAAAATATTGCGTGCCGCCACGTTTGCAATGAAAGGACATTTCGTTACAATTATGTTGTCACATTAAACCTTCACTTGTTTTATCATTACTTGTCCAGTAATTACTGATAATTATTGTGAAACAGTGTTATGCTTTGTTAAGGACTATACTGATGGTCCAGTACCGTGGCCCGGGACAAATTAATACAAAAAACACTCAACAGTCGCTTTGGTTTTGATATCAGAACGGAAGATCACCGATGTTCTAGTGCTACGAGTGGCGACTTTTGTTGACAATAATATGTATTGTCCTAATCTTTTTTTTTATTTTGTGTTTCAGTCATATTTTAGTCATATTCGGAATATGTCATATTCGGGCAAGCAACTCGTTTAATACGTTAACAAATATAAGTACTGACGTTGATTTATTTACTACCTCGACAAGCAAGCTTAGACGCTTACTTGTAAACAAATTCTTTTTAGAAATTCTTATTATTATTTTTGTCATTGTAAACCATGTAACTTCTTATCTTTTTTTTTTATCTCTGATCCGTTGTCCTCATATCTGTAGTTTTAGCATTTTTTTTTCTTTCTATTAATGGAAACTTTTAATTGGCCCTCAGCCTACCTACATGCACTTTTCATGTAAGTATTTAATTAAGTAATTTCATGTGTACCTAGCTGTAAGTTTTCTTAAAATTCAAAAATAAATAAATAAATAAATAAACTTATTGTATTTACGTAATTGGCTTTTCCTGTTTCGGTAAGTATACTAAATACATTTTTTTGTGGGAAGTCAAATAAACTATTTTGTTGGAAGAATTACGGGTGTGCTCAACGAATAGCGATGAAATTCATTAAGAGCATATCAGTTGGTTAAAAAGCGGTAATTGTTTTTTGATATGTGATACTGTTTGGTCGTTTTTGCTATTATTCTAGTTGGTAACTTTCTTTGATAAGTATATAGTAGTAATTACTAGCTTCTGCCCACGGCTTCGCCCGCGAGGTACCGCAAAAAAGTTGCCTATGTGTTATTCTGGTGTAAAAGCTATATTACTGTAAAGTTTCATCGAAAACCGTTCTGTAATTTTTGCGTCAAAGAGTAACAAACATCCATCCTCACAAACTTTCGCATTTACAATAGTAGTAGGATTGTTACTATTATTCAAAAATACTTTAAAAAACAGCCAACATATATTGAAAAGAAGGATTGAAAAATAAATGGTATTCCAAAATAAAAATAGTTCGGGATCACTGATCAGACCATATGTAGGGCCTCTGAGTGAAGTGGTTTTTATCAAAATTATTTATCACATTATCATGGCTAGCTTCCATCAAGCAGTCTTCATGCTTGAAATGTTTATTAGAAGATATATAAAGTTTTTCGATAATTGAGGAAAATAATACTTCGTTTCATATTTTTTTTATATTATAACATTTTTTTACATAGAGAATAAAAGGTAATATAACTACTTAGGTAGGATAGATACAAATTATACAAATGACGCATTTGAGCCATTTTAAGACAGCAAACGATCCATGTATAGCTTAACTGATTAAGATCACTAACTACTTAGATGGCAGAGTCTTCGAAATGCTGGAATTAGCAAAAGTAACTCTTTGTACAAATATAGATAATAATTTGAATATTAATTAGAAAGTATACTTACTTATCGTAGGTAAGTCCGAGGTAGGAAACCCCACATTATATGGAAATCATTATTACTACAAAAACAGAAACATTTCGTAGCTAGGTACATATAACACATTGGGTTGAAACTCAATCTGCTTGCTCTCAATAGGAATAGGCTGAAAATCAGTGTTTTTGCTTCTAAAGCAAAATATCACGCTGAGGCAAGGCCTTTTTGACGTACTGCAGCGCACATAGACATTATACCTAGATTTTAATTATATTATTGAAAATAGTTAACTAAATTTTATTATTGTTTATTTTTTCTACTGTATATTTGTTGTATTTTGTTTGTGTGTCTGAAGTTCAAATAAAGTATTTTATCTATCTATAATTAAGTTTGATTCTCTGCACATCGGATATACCTAGTTATCAAATAAAGTTACCAACTAGAATAATTAAAAAAAACGACCAAACAGTATCACTTCTCAAAAAACATTTACCGCCAACTGATAGTATCTTAATGAATTTCATCGCTATTCGTTGAGCACACCCGTAATTTTTCCGACAAAATAGTTTATTTGACTTGCCACAAAAAAGTGTAGTAAGTATACTTACCGAAACAGGAAAAGCCAATTACGTTCAGACACTGTCAAATTACAAGTTTCGGTAATATGACTGAAACATATATTTTACTATAAACGTGATATTTACCATAATTTGTGAGTTTGAATGTTCCCGATATTTCGGCACAGTTGCATGTACCATGATCATGGGAAGAACTGAACTCACAAATCATGGTAAATATACCGTTTTTAGTAAAAAATAATTTTTTTGAAGGATTCTAAGTTGTTTAAGTATATAGCTTACGTATAATACTTTTTTCTAGCCATAACATCACAGTATATCTACGCAGTATTTAGGTGCATTAAGAGAAAGAACTTTAAAACGACGACATAATTCCATTAAAATGAAGTTCAAGTAACCTTGCATCTGTTTAATTATTTGTGTAGTCTTAACCTGTGCTAGGTAATAAAATAATCTCAGTAGCGTAGCGAGCGTGTGCCGAGACTGACTCACAAGAGGTGCGGTTTCGGTTCCCGCTGCGAAAAAATATTTGCATGTTCTGTAGGTATAAGTTCTGGGTCTGGGTATTTTGTGGTACCTTGCTACTCATAGTTCCTGATATCTACGAAAGAAAATCCTAGTTTAGAGTTAGGACTATGTTAAGTGTTTATTTTTTTATAAATAAAACACATTCGGTCTCATTACGAAACGTGGTCTAAACTCGAGTTGAACTCAAGTTCTGTCAGATCCACTAAACCAAGGTCTAAATATACTTTATCGAAAAAGAGTATTATTGCAAAGATCCTAAGGTCTACAATTTAAATATAAAATAAAACCGCGGGATGTCCATTTGATTTAAAAAAATACTTCAAAACCAAAAAAAAAGAAACACATCATTTTGATTGGCTACCAAAAGAAAGTAGGTTCTCAAAAAGAGATTGATTTATGATAGAAATAAACTAGGTGACCGCCTGGTTTATCTTTTAGCACTTATTTGTGGTCAAACCTCTTTTTGAAATGTCAAATAGACTGTCGGCTATTATAATAAAGCATTCAATTTTAAACCTTGTTTCCTTTGCACAACAATTTGTCTTGAAAATCAGGAATCAAAGGTCTAAAAGATAAACCACCGATTTAAACCACCTTTCGTAATGAGACCCAGTATGTCAAAAGTAACGTACCTATCCTTTTGTGTCTAATAGTTGTTTTCCATTTTAAGTATTTTATTTTTATCAAAGTACATTACTACACCTTTTTGACTCTCATTGTTTATGCAACACATTATTCGTAATCACGAAATGAGATCGATTACAACTGATTGTCCAGTTTTTACCAAAACATGATTATTCCGTGTCCATTAATTACATTTTAAGTATAAATATTTATAATGCAACCCACAAAAGCATCCCGAGACCCACGAAAGCCCTTAAGTTTTGAGTAATAAGGTTGTTTATATGGAATTATTGTAAGAACTGTAATTTATTCGTAGTGAAAGCGTTAACTGAGTTGAGCTTACTTTAAAATGTGATACACCTGCGTTAGTTGTTATGATAACTTACCAAATGTCCCTTTAAATTGGCTCGAAATATCAGCTGTCTTTGTCAAAATAATTCTAAGTAAGGATCAACATTTGTGGAAATTACTTTTGTATCTGTCTTAGCTAAGAACTTGGGTATTTTATTAAAAAAAACTATCGTGAATTTGAGTTTATCATCTCAGAATGAGTCGTAACTTTGCCACAATATGCGTTCCTTCTTAATTCCGTAGATTTCAAATGTAAAGCGACTAGTTTTAATATGTAATCGCTCTATTCCTTCAACTTATTCATTTTATTAATTACATTTAAAGATAATAAGCTTTATTTATTTGATAAAACACAAAATTTTAAACTCCTTCTTTCAATATAAGTGTCAGTGCCCCTCTTTTCAATAAAAATAACTGAGGTACTCCTAGCCTACCTTGCTTTACAACAAAATTATGTATCAAAATGTACAATACATTTTGATATTGTACATTTTGATACATAATCATGTAATTCTTAATCAAAAGAACATCTAGCAAAAGGTAAAAATGTAGTCCGCGGGTCTCCTTTTCTGAGCAATCTCTTCGAGATGGTGAACTCTACGGTGGCTGATGGACGAAACTAATGAATAAAGGTCTGGCGCTTACTTTAGTCAGAAAATTAGCATTGCTATTCAACAAGATAATATCTTTATATCTTGTTGAATAGCAATGATCAAGATAAGCCTTTAGGGTTCCCTGCCTGCGATCGGTGACTGATTCTACCTCTTCTCTATCTTTTTCCCTCTATCTTCTTTCTTCTATCTTTTTCTGATCTCTATTTCTATTACTCCAGGTATAAAACAGACTTCTATTCCTAGTTAAATATTATGTTGATAGTTTAATTGTCTTGTAAAAAACGTCCAGTATTATTTATTTATTGTTTTCATACGAAATAAATTAATTAGTATGAACAACATACCTTGATAACTTATTTTTGTGTGCTATTTAACATAATTACTCATATTACTTTTAGTTCCTGATACCTACGATACAGGAAATCCTAGTATGGGGTCAGGACTATGTTTGTGTATGTTCAATGTTTATTTATTTCTTTTTTTTAATATAAAATGTATATAACTATTTGCACAAGTTTTGGTAGACACTTAGCGTGTCGCAGGGCTATCATTAGAAAAGAAAAAGTTTTAATTTAGTAAATAAAAAACCAGAAAAAAAATATTTATACCAATATTATGTATTTACTTATAATATAATAGTTTGTTATAATTAGTACCGTTATTAGAATTTATACTACCGTTATTTATCTGCTTTCCCTATCCTCACAGGTTTACTGAAGGAAACCCTTGTTCGGATTAAGATTGCATTTGTCCTAAATGTAAGTTTTTTTTTATGTATTCTCTGTTTATATAATAAACAATAAAAATTCTAGTTCTACAAATTGTACTGTACAAATTTTACATTAGCCTTTTATCTACACTTGTTCAAATACGACGAATAGATTTTGATAAGAATATTCTTGTTTTACGAGAATATTCTTATCAAACTTTATGTATAGCTAAACATGTAATATTAATCTATAAAATATACATAATAGGTTACTACATTTATCTCCTTTTTTCGTAGACATAAAAAGTTAATAAAACAACATTCTAAATAAAACCACGTAAAACAGAACGTTAACATATATTGTAATTTTAAACGATCATTCCAAAGTTAATAGTTAATTAATGCTAAGGGTCAATTCTGGGTCTTAGACATTAACAGTTAGTTAAGACAATGATTCTTAAGTATGGGGTCTGAACCCACCAATTTTTATAAGTAACAGCTGCCAGCAAAATCACTCCAATGATGAAGTTATTTTAGAATTCCTGTAACAAAAAATTATAAGATTTATCAATCTATACAAATCCTACTAATATTATAAACGCGAAAGTTTGTGAGGATGTTTGTTCCTCTTTCACGCAAAAACTACTGAACGGATTTTGATGAAACTTTACAGTAATATTACCTACACATTAAAATAACACATAGCCTACTTTTTATCCAGGTACCATGCGGGCGAAGCCGTGGGCAGAAGCTAGTATTATAATAAGGTAAAGTTTGAAGTAAGAATGTAGGAGGTAATCGCCAAAACGACTGATCCGATTTCAAAAATTATTTCACCAATATTTAAAATGGACTTTTAGGTTGGACATAGGCTGGATACTAAAATAAAAGGACTTTTTATGGAGACCCAGTTTTGCAACATAAGTTGACGGAAAACGAACGCTGTCTTAATGATAAGAGCTACTTTTCATCGGCCTATATTTATCCGGGTACCACGCGGGCAAAACCGTGGGCATTAGCTAATAAACTGAGCCAAACCGTGTTGTCCTAGTGGGTAGTACCCTGACTTCCGATCTGGAGGTTGTGGGTTCAAATACGGTCGTACACTAATACATTTTTCCACTCGAAAAATGCACGCACACGTTCTTAAAGCGGTGAAGAAAAGCATCGTAAGGAAACCGATATTTCCTAGAACCGAAAACTTAAAGGCGTCTGCCATCGGATTGTTTTGCAATAAGCGGAAATGTGCCATTAGTCACGTGGAATACTTACTAGTAAAACGTGTGTCAAATATTGTATATAGACGTGCCCCTAACAACCCTTACATTTTATGCCTGCAGATATACGTAATGAGTTTAGAGCCGTAGATATCCATCTGGAGATAACAGTTGTGAGCGTGTTTGTTTAGTTTTTTATATACAGTTTTATATACAGATAAATTAAACATTAATATCATATTCATATTGTAAAAACGGGAATTTTCACGTACCGCACTATCGGTGAAGGCACCGACTAAGTTTCGACTCATTCCGAGAGTCTTCATCAGGATCGTGCGACGCCGAGGGAGAACGTGAAAAATCTCGTTTTTACAATGTGAATAGTCAAGTTCACGATAGTTTTTGGAATAAAATTAATAGCATAAAATAAAAATAATGATTTAGAACTCATATATAACCCTGACAAGTATCGATCCTTAGACATGTCTAAGGCTTAGCCCTTTTTTAAGACTTTTAATTTTAGCGACAGACATACATTCATTTATTACAATGTCAGTTAGAATCGACACAATTGTACACACATAAAATCCAACACTAAATAAAACGCATTGCTCAGGCACCAATCATAGCTTATAAAGATCTCAGCTATCTCACTTTACACAAGAACGGCATCCAGACATGCCGTGTTCCACATCACACGATTTTTTTCACCACAAGTGCAACTTTACTATACATACCACTTATAAAGATCTAGAATCTGAAATTAGATTTTTGGAAGAATCTGAAATTTATTTTTTTATAACATTGGTAAAAAAACTGGCATGTAACTGAAAATGTAATACAGTCGCGGAAAGTATTACTTTATAGTTCTAGAAAGCAACAGAGATGGCGCTGTTCTGAAAGTTTGAAAGTATGGCTGCGAAATTTGTGACTTCATTTTGCATGCAGCATGCAGGTATATATACATTTTACATCGAGCATGCAGGTACACAAGTCAAGTCCAAGTCACATAAGTCAGTCTAAGGAGAGCTTGTATTAATTATAATAAGCTATACGCTTATGGAATGCTCTCTCCCTCAATATCAGAACTGCCAAACCCCTTCCTATCTTCAAAAAGCTATTGCACAGTCATTATTTGTCCTCATCTCAAAGCTGATGAGTTGCTATCATATAGATTATTTATGTATGAGTGTATGTATAAGTATATGTGTTTTATCTTCGTCACTATGTATGTTTGTATTGTCTACACACCACCGTCCTGTATCGTTCACGTAAATTTCTGTCCATCCAAAGGTTGTCTTGAAGAGATCACTATAAGCGATAAGAGCACCTATTGTACTCACGCGATTAGCTTGTAATTTGCTCTGTTTGAATTTTTAAGCAACATTTTATGTGGTGAACAATAAAGAGTTATCTATCTATTTAATCCTTTTTATTGCCGTAAATTTTTACATTGGTACTTAAAAAACTTAACAATTAGGTTCTTACACAATAAATACTGAAGTATTATGGGGGCTGCATGATTGTTTCCTATCTGTGAGTCAGCTGATATCTCCATAAGCTGTGGTAGAACCCTCCCGACCTCAACCTAACTAGAAACTAACACCACAGAAATGTGTTCACGTTTTTTTCGTTTAATTTACATTTTCGGTTATCTGCCATCTGAGTGGGTAATTGAGAGCCCCGTTGATAACCGTTATACTTATCTGATTGGTTAACTGTTTTGGCACGCAATTGTTAAGTTGGGTGTACTATACAATACAAGCCCGCTTAAACCACTTTCAAATAGATTTTAGACAAAACACAACATTTATATCTATACTGATATTATAAAGAGTTAAAGTTTGTAAGTTTGTATTAAAGGAGGTAATTTCCGAAACTACTCAATCCGATTTCAAAAAATATTTCACTTATATTAAAACAGATCTTCAGAGTGGACATCCTATTAATATTATAAACGCGAAATTTTGTGAGGATGGATGTTTGTTACTCTTTCATGCAAAAACTACTGAACGGATTTTGATGAAACTTTACAGTAATATAGCTTATACATCAATATAACATATAAGCTTTTTATCCGAGTACTACGCGGGCGAAGCCGTGGTCAGAAGCTAGTTAGTTACATTATCACGTTAAAATAAAAGAGCTTTTCGTGAAGGACTATTTTACAACGAATGTTGACGAAAAAACGGTCGAGCGAATGCATTTGCTTACGAACGCTTATTTTTATCTGGATATACCACACAGGCGAAGTCATGGGCAGTAGCTAGTTGAATATATCGACGAACTCGATCGCGTAGCGGTTTAAAATTGACAAAATTGTTCGTCATGCCACTCTCCAGGTAGGTCTGAAGGCAGCAGTGGACTTCTATAGACTGTTGATGATGATGCCATAATTGATGACTGATTTTTGTTTAAAACTTTAAAAAATATGTACACAAAAAATTACAAAGTACATTAAACAGACATGCATCATATTTGTCATTTTTAAACCTCGAGCTCTCTATAAATTTACTGCGGTGTTATAATTGCTGTAATTTATAGATTATAAAAAAGTTATGTTGTATCAAAGAAGTAATATAAACAAAAAAATCGCTTTTAATTAGTTTTAATTAATTTTTACGTCCTACTTTTTATGAGTTTTTGATGACTTTCCAAGCAATTATAAATGGGACACGTTACTTAATAACGTGATGTGGCGGGCCATTAATTTCTTACCACGTAATTTTACGACTTTAAATATGACATTATTTAATAGTTTTATTGGAGTGTGATTAATTTGTGACGTTTATGTTTATAGAGCATGGCAAGGTAGTAAAAACTAAATTAGTTTGAATAATGGATAAAACTTATTAAGGTGAAACATAGACCCTGATGTTAAACATCAGAAATAACAACACAAATTTGGAACAGTAAGAAAAGCGCATTTTCTTTAGGTAAAATTTAAACGTATTTTACGTTTTAACATGTTGTAAAAAAAAAAAATCTCGCCAAAGATTCGCCCCTCTTTATCGTTTTTAGAGTTACATAAAATTTAGATTAAAAACAGTTTTTAGATATATTTTACATAAAAGTAAAAAGAAGGTAGATCGTTATCAAATTAATAACTTAAGATAAAATTACTTTTTCTACATTTATAGGTACATTGACCAATGTCAATGTACCTATAAATGTAGAATGTAGGTATGTAATGAATGTAGGTCAATACCTAGGCTGATCTGCAACGTGATAGACAAGGTGTGGCTAACCTTTTGAAGATATCCCAGATTTACAAAAGAACAATACAAGACAGGGCAGTCTAGCGCAAAATCATAAGAATAGCCGACCCCACCTAACGCGGGAATAGGAAAAGAAGAAGCCATTTATATGGAGACTCTGAGAGAATCCTTCCAAAGTCTAATCACTTTAAAAATGCGCCTTAATCAAAGAGTTCAGTGGCTTTTCTTAGAAGTAACTTCTACTTGTCGCTAACTGTAGTTTTATGTAGGTCTGAATCATAGCTGAGATCATTTTATGTGCAATTATTTAGCTTTGGCCAGTGTATAGGCTTCATCAAGAAAACCCGCTGTTCAAATTGCTTTATGAACATTTGTATGATATGAAAAAATATGTGGAATTAATGGAACGAAAGGTTAGGACGTAAGATGAGTATGTAATTCTTGCTGAAACTTATTGTTTTTTCATGCTTTATCGAGCAAGTACGAGTAAGCGATGATTATAATGGGTTTGTAAAATATAATCTTCTAACAGCTAAGCGAAAATCTCTCCAAAATCTAACTAGAATCTCATTTGAAACTTGAAAAAAGTAACAAGAAAAAAAACTTCAATAATCGCAAACCATAAAAATGGCTACCACATATTTAGAAATATCAATTTATCCTTAAAAATGCATCATTTTTCTGTTGCCACCCTACGATACACGCGATAGAGCGAACGAGACAAATATACAGCCATTTTATCATTAGAAAAAGAGGGATGATAAACAAAAAATGCGCAGGAAAAAACATGGTCGCGAAAACCGTAGGGGTAGGCTGGGGTTGTTTCTGAAGTGGCACATTAGTGAACCCTACACTAGGTTTTTGAAAAATGAATAATAACCACCCCCGTCATGAGCATATTTCAAGATTTTGCAAGAATGTTACACGATGAAATGTTATATAATACCTATAGTACTAATATACAGGTCTTACACAGTCTTCGTTTCCTAGTCTAATATTATGTAGTTACTAGCTTCTGCCCACGGCTTCGCCCGCGTGGTATCCGGATAAAAAGTAACCTATGTTTTATTTTGATATACAAGCTATATTACTATTCATATTGTAAAAACGGGAATTTTCACGTACTGCACTATCGGTGAAGGCACCGACTAAGTTTCACGACTTAGTCGGTAGACTTAGTAGTGTAACGATCTACCTTCTTTTTACTTTTATGTAAAATATATCTAAAAACTGTTTTTATCAAAATTTTATGTAACTCTAAAAACGACAAAGAGGGCGAATCTTTGACGAGCATGATTTTTTAACAAAATGTTTATTTCGTTTTAAACGTACCTCTATTTTACCTAAAGAAAATGCTTACTGTTTTGTAGTGCACGGCGCGACGCGGAAGTAGAAAGTCGCAACCACTCACCCTGATGAAGACTCTCGGAATTAGTCGAAACTTAGTCGGTGCCTTCACCGATAGTGCAGTACGTGAAAATTCCCGTTTTTACAATATGAATAGTCAAGTTCACGATAGTTTTTGGAATAAAGCTATATTACTTTAAAGTTTCATCAAAATCCGTTCAGTAGTTTTTGTTTGAAAGAGTAACTAACATCCATCCTCACAAACTTTCGCATTTATCATTAGGATTTTAATAGATTTTTTCTGTTTTCAAAGTAGTTGTGTAAATATATTTTAAGTTTCTTTATAACAACTGATATCAAGAATGAAGGAAATACAAGGCAACGAAGTTATTAACCGATTTCAAGAAAAGGAGGAAGTTCTCCGGATCTATGTTCTCTATCTAAAGCAGCATGCTATCTAAAGACCATTACAAACGATAAGCCAACTAATCTAGATTACTACCAAATGGAAGCGTTTCCAAAATGGTGGCTGATACCCGCCTGCGTTGACCCAGATCAATTAACAAAGGGTAATTAATAATTGCATAAATTTTAAAGATCGTATAGATAAAATTTTATCAAGGTGGATGGCAAATGCCTTAGAATTTTTGGTTCCAGAGCATGCCGGTGTTTTCTTTCACCGTTCTCTGAGTTCTAACGGAACAAAACCATATCCAAGACCATATCCATTATAGGTAGGTACTTTAACGTGGTGGTACCTTATACCTCTTATATTACTAGATTTACAAAAAAATCTCTAATTAATAATTGTGAGACTACCCTAATCTACAAATTGGTGTCACCATGTCATCGTTAAATCTAAGAATCGATTCCTCGTATCTAGCGAGGGATTATTCTCCCCTTAATTTGCACAATTAATCAATATGCAAGGGTGTCTAACCTTGAATGTCAATGTACACAAAAGTTGAAAAAAAATCTATGATGCACATCCTCAGATCTTTACTCAGGACGCAAACCTAATACCAATTAGTGGGTAGACGGATTCACGTCCAAACAGTGAATAATTAGTAATTTACTTGCTTCTGCCTACGGCTTCGCCCGCATGGTATCCGGATAAAAAGTAGCCTATGTGTTATTCTGATGTATAAGCTGTATTAATGTAAAGTTTCATCAAAATGCGTTCAGTAGTTTTTGCGTGAATGAGTAACAAACATCCTTAGAAATTTCACGTTTATAATATTAGTAGGATTGGTAAAAAGGAATTTAGGTGATTTTGGTAAGAAGAATATTAAGTTTGGCACACATGCCTACGTTTTGCAAAATAGTTAGCTTTCCACGTGCCAGGTTTCAAGCCCATCTCTGTTTAGTGAAATACTAACCGACCTACACTTACCTACCATTTAAGGATAGGTAGGTACCTAGCCATTTTTCGTTAAAAATAAATTATTCAGTTCGCTGCGCTGGCACAAAATCAACAAAATAAAATAGGATTTTTTAAAAAAAACCTGAAAAAAACCGGTTCAATCTAATGGGCAGATACCCTCTTGTGGGTAAACATACAAGTTCTGGGGTACCCTATATACTGAAGGTATAGTACTTATACGACCTATAAAGAACCCAAGCTTCATTCATTTTGAAAACATCTTTACAAAGAATCTGTTTGACTTTGTTAACACAAGTTTACTTTGTATCCCATAGTCCATTAAAAGTCCCTACATCATTAATACCTATTGCATTCTTCAAAATCCCCGGATAATCCGGCCTGGACAATGTTATGACGTTTAATGACGTCATTAAGCCAACTGAAACATCTTTTCCCCACAAAACCTTCGATTTGTCAGGCTGATCTGAATCTAAGGATGACTGTAATTTAGAGTGTATTTTTGGTTGATTCGTTATCTCGTTCACAACGTCTCCCCATATACCCACAGTTATTTGTCATGGCTACTAATTGCCTGTTATATTGCTAAGAAAAAGTCTAATAAATCAAGCTCCCAAACTGAGAAGCATCCTCGACAGAACACAATATTGGAAAAAAAATAACTTTATTAAATTTGAAATATCAACGAACCTCGATATATCAGTACCGAGAATAAGAATTAAAATAAAATTGATAAAGCTGGACATTTTCCCACAGCATCATCTAGCCCCAAAGTAAGCAGAGCTTGTGTTATGGGAACTACATGACTGATATAGGTATTACTTATATACATTTTTTTTGTAAATACATACATATTATACATAGAAAACACCCAGACCCGAGACAAATATTTGCAGATACAAACATTTGGCCCGCGGCAAGAATCGAACTCGCAACCTTCTGCGTCTCAGGCGGGCCTTCGCCCACTGCGCCACAGATATTGTTTAGAATTTATTGAATTGAGATGAGTTTTTCAACTAATGATTTTCAATGACAGTCACAATCAAAGACATTTTCAAAGCAAAAATAAACAGTTGTTTATCTAAAAAGTTTTTTGTTTTCTTCTGTTGAATTTGGAATGGTACAATCAGAGACAAAGCAGTGTTTGTTACTCAATTATAAAACAATCTTTACAAGTAAGATCATGAGTCATCAAATGTTTACCTGGGTGGTGGCAGAAATAAATGCAATGATAGTATTTCCTCAGACAAAATCATTCACAAGAGAGCTATATCCACTACTAAATACTATGTAATATTTTTTTCTGTCAGGGATCCTTTTAGAACTTGTAGCCTGTTCTACAAAGGTTGTTTTATTACATTCATCAATACTCAAGTAGGTTGACATTGATGCTTCTGTATAATTATATTGAAGAGCCACCGTGAAAATACCACAGGTTCTCTCCAGAGGTTTAGGATTCCATGTTTTTTGTGGTACTCTAATGAGATGGATCAGGTTTGGTAAGACAATGAAATAGTTTGTCAAAACGACACTAGATACTGGACACAGTCTATAGACAGAGTGTCGCTAGTGTAGACCGATGCTTGTCTGTACTAGAGTTTAAAAAGTCTAAGCAAAAATTGCATGTTCTACAGATATTTTTACCGGTTCTGGGTGTTTTGGTACCACTGTATTCATAGTTCCTGATACCCAGGACACAGGGAATACTTTATTTATTTATTTATTTAGGATAATCTGTGTCTATTGGGCGTTTTTTATTTATTTATAAATCCTACTATCCTACTAATATTATAAAGGTGAAAGTTTGTGAGGATGGATGTTTGTTACTCTTTCACGCAAAAAAACTACTGAACGGATTTAGATGAAACTTTACAGTAATATGGCTTATACATCTGAATAACACATAGGCTACTTTTTATACAGGGTACCACGAGGGCGAAGCCGTGGGTAGAAGCAAGTATATAGATTTTTTTTTGTACAATAAAGTATTTTTATTCATTCATGTTTGATTTTGTTGTGACGATTCTGGTAATTAATATAGTTATTTACCAGAAAGACTTTCCATTTTAGAAAGGTATTTTTTTACTGTGGTAAAGTGAGAGCCGTAGAAATTTAAAAACTACTCTTAGAGTTTTTTTTCTGTGGTTTCAGCAAAGCGAGGGCCGTAGAAATTGAAATGCTGGTAATAAAGTTTTTTTTTCGATTACAGTGTAGCGTACAATCTTGCACAATAAAGCCAAACACACATAGACTTATACGACCTTTAAACTCACATAAATATATCTACAAAGAAGGAAAAAGTAATGCAAAGGAATCAGTAGGTACCTATTTCTATCTCAAAATTGATCTGCTACTTTCCACTGAAAAACCAACCTAACCTCCATGCGTATTAAACAGAAAATTCCATAAGCTTCCGTCACGCAAATTGGTTTTACGTATCGTAGAAGAAGTGACCGAATTTTTTGCAGGTTTAAGTGCAAATTTGCGTGGAGAATCTCCCTCGTATACTCACATAAGTTAAGGCGAAGTAATACGGATGGCGATGCGAAGTTAGTAGAAAGAAAGGGGGGGATAACGAGGGGGTGGGGGGGTAACACACCCCCTGTTTCGGGTTTTCAATAGATGCTCGAGTCTCCCGTACGATTTCAAAGGCAGACAGGTGTAGCGTGGCTTCGCAAATAAGGATTTTTCATGCTCTCCACAAATTTGTTCCGGTATTTTAGTTAATTTAAATGTTTGAGTTGAATTAAATGATTTTTAGCGTTGCTCTAGTAAACATTTTAGTAAAATAGA
The DNA here is from genome assembly GCA_958496245.1 of Perizoma flavofasciatum. Taxonomy (NCBI): domain Eukaryota; kingdom Metazoa; phylum Arthropoda; class Insecta; order Lepidoptera; family Geometridae; genus Perizoma; species Perizoma flavofasciatum. The sequence goes on from OY292431.1 coordinate 10,748,121, forward strand.
AACTGCAATATGAGGAATTCGAATTGTGTTTAAATTCGAATTCCTCATCTTGAAAAGTGTTTCACACAAACAACCTACCTTTCGTAACTCGGTTATGTATAACACCTGGTAGCAATGTACCTACAACATAGCTATTTATTTATATAAATAAATAATTATATTGCTAAGACAGATACATCCTGACCCACGACTAGAATTCCCTGTATCGTGGGTATTAGGAATTATGAGTACCGTGGTACCAAAACACCCACCCAGTCCAGAAACAAATATCTGAAGAACACGCAAAATTTGTCCCGTAGCGGGTATCAAACTCGCACCTCTTGCATCGCAGCCGACTACTCGCTAAACATACCATCGAGGGCGTATTTACTCAGATACTTAATTATACCTGACTTTTAAATAAACATATTTAAAAAACTTTAATATTTGGGTAAACTTTTATTGGTATTATGCTCAAAACACATATTTTTCTTATATTATAAGTAAATAGTGTTGATTACCAATAAACAAACATACAAAGCTTTAAAACCCACATTGCTTTCATATAATAAAAAAACATAATTGGTTATCTACAATTTGTGCAAATATTTTTCGTTGCGATTGAACCGGATTATTTGGTATATCTAGGTATAGCCCGTATAGGTATATCCGGGTACCAAACCGCCGGTTTGGTTCTTTTCGGATAAAAAGGAACCTAGTATCATACAGAACCTAGTATCATATAGACATAATCTAAATGAAAACAAGCCTACTTACAAACCCAATAATCGATTCACCAAAACTTGTCATGTCATTTTAAACTAGAATTTTTAAACAACCCTATAACTCACCCTGATGATGACTCTCGGAATGTATCGAAACTTAGTCGCTGCCTTTACTGATAGTAAGGTACCTCCAAGAAAATCCCCGTTTTACAATATAAACCTAGAACTGCTTCATGACATTATTTGTCCAGATTTTTTTAACAAATCTATTACTCTCCCTCATGAAGGCTCTCGGAATGTATCGAAACTTAGTCGGTATCTCCACTGATAGTACGGTACGTAAAAAAACCTTTTACAATATACACCTAGAACTCTTTCATGGCGTTTTTAATGCAGTATTTTTTATAAAGCTTGTTGTTTTCTCCCCAAAAACAGCATAAATTGATATAATAATCCGAAAGCCAATATATCACGCCGTCACGGGCATGTGGCTGACACGAAAATATTGCGATGCATCAAAACTGCCAAGGAGCGGGAGAAAAACGAACTTGGCTCCTTGAGGGATGGACTAACTAATAAGCGGAAGCGATTTTTTGTTGAATTCATATCCTACTAATATTATAAAAGCGAAGGTTTATGAGGATGGATGTTTGTTACTCATTCACGCAAAAACTACTGAACGGATTTTAATGAAACTTTACAGTATCATAGCTTATATATTAGAATAATACATAGACTATTTTTTATCCGGGTACCAAGCGGGCGAAGCCGTGGGCAGAAGCTAGTATAAAATAAATAAAAATGAAATAGTGTTAGTTCGTAAGCGCATCACTTGAGAACGGCTTGACCGATTTGGCTATTTTGTTATAAAATGTTTGTGATAGTTCGAATTAAGTTTTTAAGGAGAGAAAAAAATTGAAAAACATTTTTCATGATCATCCCCAGATACATACTCAGTGAGTAGAGGGGGTAGTCAGAGGCACGTCCAAACATTACATTTGGTACATGCCCGCGTTTTTGCAGATAGTTAGCATTCCACGTGGCAGGTTGCAAACGCATCGCCGCATTAAAAAAGGTTTTGTTTAGCTTATCAAAATCCACTCTATCTCTCTCTATCATTGTTCTGTTTCCTTCCTTTCTTGTCAATATTTCTATTAACTTAGACCAAACGTTAATACGTTCAGAGAAGCGGGGGTGGTTAGTGTCTTGAAAAATGCTTCGCCCTGCGCGGTAAGAGTACATTTTACAATATATCTCGCTGATATTACTGTTCGGGACTTGTACTGTTCTCTCTGTTTTATATAACTGTGTTTGTGGAGTTCTGGAAATCTTGAATGTTCATGAACATAAATTCATGAACTCGTATTTATCTTAGTATTAATAATAAATTAACACACAACAGACACCTGGTGTGTGGTACTCGTATTTACTGATACCCACGACACAGGGAAACCTAGTGTGGGTTCAGAACTAGTACTTAGTGGTACAAGACACACACACCAGACCCGGAACTTTCTACAGAATATGCGAATATTTCCGCAGCGGAAACCGAACCCACTCTTCGTCGCAGCTACCCTTGCCCGCTACACTACTGAAGTCGTCGCCACCGTTTCCAACACCATTAACAGAAAACAATTTGGTTTTAAAAAACGTCATCATTCCACCTCTACTCTTCGTTTTCAGAGCCAGAAAAAAGTTAACATACAAGCAAAAAATCTTTCCCCAAACATACCTCAGAAAAACTCCATGAAAAAACCTTCAGAAAGTATTGAAGAAGAAAGAACAAAGAGGGTGCAAAGGCGGGTTTGGGCGGCTCTGAGTCTGTCTCATATGTATGTAAATGGAGGCTTAGCTTGCCAAGAATAAGGCTGAGCCTACGACGGTAGAAAATCAAAGAAAACGTTAGAATTGAAATTTGGTGTGGTCAGGAAGGACCTCTAAACTGTCAACGAAACGTCAGCAGGAGAATAGTAAACTACGTGGTACAGTCGTAATAATATCATAAAAAGAAAACAAACAACCACTTATTTCCATGATATACATCCTTAGATACATATTCAGTGGGAAGAGATTTAAGGATACTAAGTAATGGATATTCAGAGGCCTGTCTAAATATTGACGCGTATTTTCCTAGTAGTTACAATTTTACTTGACAGATTGCAAGCCCAATAACAAAATTGAAATTAAAGTGGTTAAAGGTCAGTTTTAATTCGAAGTTGGATATCGAATTAAAACTGTTTTTAACGATTTGCTGACGTTTCGTACCTTTATTAGAAGCTCTTCATTGTGAGTTCCGCTCGCGACCGCGTCTGACAAAAGACTGGCAAATACTTGTAGAGATTCGCAGAAAAATCAATCAACGTAACGAATCTAAATCCACGTTCTTATATACAAATAATACACCCGTCCTTAAATTGAGAACCTCCTTTTTGGACTTCGGTTAAAAACAAATGCTTGCCTCAAACAGTCCTATGAACGCTGCCTAACAACCTATACATAAATAGATAAAATACATGTCAGGTGCTCAGAATCTCGGATTACCTACGTAAAAATTCACTGAGATATTGCTTTTCCGAAAGATGTTTACGACATAGTAGTTTATTTCATGACCTCTATGGCTGAACGGACGAGTGGGGCGTAGATGTCTGAAACGCAAAAGGTGCGGGTTCTATTCCCGCGATGGGACAAGTTTTTATGGTCTACTAATCAAGGTATGGGTGTTTCTTTATCTCGGTAATTAGAGTTCCTGATACCCTCGACACATATAAATCCTGCTGAGGGGTCAGGATAGGTTTGACTGTTTGTAGTTATTTAGGTACTTAATCATATTATTTTAGTGCGCTTACATAGTTTGAAGTCATATGCAACCGGTTAGTGTTTCAATAAGCATTGATGGGCTTGTAACCTATGTCACGTGGAATGCTTAGGTAGGTGCTACTTGCAAAAACGCAGGTATAATTTATGCCAAATGTTATGTTTGACCTGCCTCTGAATACCCACTTCTTAACCAAGATCTACACACTGAGTATGTATTTGAGGATGTTCATCATTGGAAATACTGTCGTGGGCGTGTTTGTTTTTTTTTTAAATATAAGTTACGATGAAAATTTATCTGCTTTTGAAACAGAAATGGATTTTTCGATTGTTTCGTTCTAAGTATTATATCACGAAAAGAAGAAAAAACCTCAATGTTCTGAAATGTAAAATGAAAGAAATAGCCCTTTGCAAGTCATCTCATCACTTCGTAGGTAATCTTCTTACTGCCTACCCCTCCCTAGGGATTACCACCCCCTACCGGAGATTTTATATTTATCCGTAGAAAATAGATAAATTGTACCTACTTTTTATGTATAATCCACGTATGGATTCTAAGCAATATATTTGTTTCGCATGAAAATGAATTTTACGCTACGTGGAATTCACAAGGATAGGAAAATATTTAGGCCTCCCCAATTCAAAGAAGATGAAATGCCATTTCGTTTCAGTGCTCTTCTTGAGCAACCATCATCTAAGAATACAAAATAACAACGGATATAGAAAATTACTTCGAAAAAAGAGCTTCCCGAATAGATAGATACCCCACGAAAAAAACATAATTTACTTACATCTTGGCATTACGGGCTAACAAGACACAATGGCTATGCGAAATAACGTCCCACCCTAGCGTGCAAAACCAAAAAACCTTGACCTGTCTCCCAACTTGAAATCCAATAAAAGTTACGAAAAGTCAGAGGTCTAATTAGGCCGGGTATTGTAGCCTCCCACAACGTCACTCGTTCATAGTGATTGATGACGTAGGCGGGGCAAATCCAATCATTATCTGTGATGCATTGCCGGTACATCACTAGCGGGATCGAATTTTTGAAATTAGATTTCGCGGGAATGGGATTTCGGAAATCTAACACTGAAGGAATGCCCAAAGTTCAAACATTTCCACAAAACCATAAATGACACACTTCAAAACAGTGCATAGGTAATTATTATAAAAACGGGCGTTCGATTCAATACCATGCAAATTCAGAAACTTGTGAAAAAAACTGTGAAAACATACCTCGATATTGGCGTAAAGTTGTCCTGAATGCTTCGTGAGAAAGCCGACTTTACATTATTATATTTTTCTTATTTTTTTTATAAATACCAAAATCAGATTGAGTTTAGTAGTTCATAACCTTATGAATTATCAGGCATTTTTTAAAATTTTTGTCCGTCTGTGGTTTTTGTTTTCTTCTAAATCGTGACTCATTTTAAAATAAGAACTTTTATTTCTAAACACAGATTTGCACGCACTCTCAACGGATTCCAAATTCAAACTGGATCCCCGAAAAATAACATTCGCAATGTTCTGCATTTAAAAATGAATATGATTAGAACCCTTGAATAATTAAAAATATACGTGAGCTCAAATAATCACGAAGATTTAACCCTTCGAATGCAAATTAGCGGATGCGACGATCACGACCGGTCTAAAAGACCCAGGTGTGTATTATTTTAACTAGTCGCGAGACGTGGGAATTAAAATACGGTTGAATAATTTTATCACCATTGCCACGCAGATTAATTTTAAAAAACAAATTCATACGCAAGCGCAACCTCAAATATTGCTTGTAAAAATTACTGTCAGATTTTTTTGAAATCTACTACGAAATATGATGTACCTTATACCACAGATATCCTAGTACTAACGTCTTTTTACAAGGCATACCAACATAGTTTTTCTTCTTTTTTTTTCTAGTATTATTTTCGTATTCTTCCATTAAAATAGGTGCCTACGTACAATAATGATAACTTGAATGAGCCTTTTTAGTTATCAGACGACAATCAATTCAAATTTCGAACACAGTAGGTACTGTCTGCCGAGATTTTTTACTACATTTTCTAATGGAGTTCGGAGTTCAAATCTCAACGAGCATTGAGCATTATAATTACTTTTTGTCTACTTCCTTTTCGCTTCCTCAAACAGGCGGAAGTTCATACAAAGAACACCTGTCTGCGCGGGGACATTTGAATTTGAATGGAAGCTCGGAAGGGTTGAACTTAGCTTCTCTAAGAATGCTGTTTAAAACAACTTGCTTACGTTATTGAGTTTGGAATGTTTTGAAAGTCAGTTTGGTTTGATTTAAGTACTAAACTAAATACTTAACCTTAAAGTTATATCTGGCCCTTAGGTACTTTTGTTAGGAGAATAAGGGTTTTTTTATAATTGTTTTTAGTTTTGTGTGCTTTTCCGATGTAAAAATAGTATAGCTAATATACAAGCCCTACATAACGTTTGAAAAACATCATATTACTGTTCGTTACAGTAGTGTATACGTGCATACGTTTTGTTACATTTTAATAGTTTCTATATTCACTTCACTAGACTATTTCATAAAGCCATAAACAATCGCAGCACTGCAACAAAGTCAACAGTCACCAATAAAATATTCCTATCAGCATCAATTTTATCTCAAATCAATAAATTTACATAAAACTGCCGATGTTGTCACAGCTTTCCATAACACTCAACCCCCTCGATCAAAGACAAGATTCTCACAAAACTTTCTCACGACTACAGAAATCATCTCATTAAAAAGAAAAAAAATATGTCTATTAAGCTAGACACTGGCCGTAAACGCACGGAATTTGAATACCGAAGGGGTGGACTATTCTTCCAAGTGTCAAAATTTGCTCTTCCTGTTCCGGTCGAACCTGATTTGAATATCGAAGACGCATGGGATCTATTTTGCATGTCTATGATCAGTTTTTTGAGATGCATTGTAGGGTTGAGATTTTTTTAACTTTTCGCACAGTGGGACAAAGCGAGTTTTGTAAGGTATTGATTAACGTATCGATGCGTGTATGCGTAATGAGATCAAATGTTTTCGGTTGGTTGTCATATTTGGAGTTCTATGGTTGTGTAATGTATTCGACTTATTGTGAAAAGTGATAGATGTTTATAAGTTACTCACCATTTTATTTCGGTTTTATAGGATGCGTTCTTAAAAAGCTTGTTTTTTTTTATTTTTGCGTTTTTTTCTTTAAAATACATATCTAACACAATTTAATGTAACAATTTAATAATATAGTTAAAACTTTCACATCCGACACTTCATAAAATTATAAAACATAATTTTAGTCAATAACATAAGATTAATTGTTTAATTACAATAACAATAGACAAAAAAAATGATAGAGTCAGACATAAATAAACAATAGTCATATTGTTTAGTTCGCAGATACTAAAATGGGGTTTGAATAAATTAATTCTATTATTTTGCCAAAACGATTGAATGTTTATCGATAGTGTGACAGTTTGTTTAATTTACTGCTGCTATGAGTTAAATTGAATACCTACTTGAATTTTATAATGATGTTAGGTAAGCATTTATTTTAAACTAGTTGTTGCCCGCGGCTTCGCCCGCGTTGTATGTTAATAAAAGTAGCATATGACCGTCTCCAGGCTTCAAACTATGTCCACCAACTTTTGAATGAATCGAACCTTGGATTACAATTAATACAAAGTTTAGAACTCAATTGCACACCCCTAAAGGGTAGTTTTGAAAAAATAAAAAAATACGTGTTTTATTATATACTTTAAAGTTTATTTGTACAGAGTTTTAAGCGAATCAAACATTTTTTTTTCATAGAAACATAACCCCCGTAGGGGTCGATTTTCGAATATTAGATTAGTCTTTGTCTTATTCCAGATCTTAAACTATATACATTCCAAATTTCATCAAAATCGGTTTAGTAGTTACGGAGATACGTGGTAACAAACATTCACACACACACAGACTTTCGCATTTATTATATTAGTAGGATAAATTACATACCCCAAAATTATTAAGGAATTACTTATAAGATTTTTTTTCAAACTAAAGCATGGTGCTACAATATGCGGCCTTAGATACCGCTAAGAGCGATATCTTCCATGAAAACTTTGAATTGACTGATTAAAAAATAATGTGAAGAAAATAAAGAAAGAAATTATCCAGACAATTATTAAATTAAGTGCGTAAAGGTACAGGATACATACGAACAAACACAAAGAAGAAAATATATGTGGTATAAAATATAAACAATACAGGTATAAAGTACCTATAGGAACATACGTACATACTACGATTTGAAATATGTGCCAATTTCATCCGATAAGCGACGGCACAAAAAGACGACCAACTCAGCATCTATTGTATCATCAAGGGAAGCGGTTTAACTATTTTATCTAATAACTGGCTGTGCCATGGCCGCCCTCGGCCACCACGTCACATCGCCCACCCTTGCTATTTTGCTCGGCTCCTTAAGATTGTAGCGTTAAATAGCCTATAACCTACTTCAAGAACAAGGCTATCAAATGTAAAAATAACACACAGGTAGTTAGCACGTTCAAACAAAAAAATAAACAAACTCTTCAGCTATATTTCAGATTCAGATTCAAATCCAAATTCGAATTCAATTGCGAAACATGGGTTACAGTGTGTGGTAAAAAATAAAGTAGGTGTCAGATTATTTCAGAATTTATACAAACATACGAAAATTATTTTACATGTCATGCAAATATTATTAGATAGATTAGATAATACAATGATATGTTATATTTCGTCTCCAATCGAATTATTAGAAGATTTAGAACAAATCCATATACGAAACGAATCACAGAATTGAAGAGCATTTTTACTATCCTTACCTATTCCTTTATTCTTTGGAAGTCTTTATCCTCAGCAAGAATAAATTGTCCCGAGACATTGTAATGCAGGTTAATCGCTCGTGAATAAGTACTGAAATATTGTCTGGCTCTCGTTTCTGTTGAAACAACCTTGTTTTTTTTCTCAATAAAATGCTAAGTATCTCAAGACTTACTGTGTTGCTGTAATTGACGTCATCATCAATAGCAGTTTGTAGAAGTCCACTTCTGGACATGGGCCTAAACATTGTGATAAGCAATGATCTTCAGCTACTCTCAACTAATAACTTCCCGCAAGCTTTAAGATATCATCAATCCTTCTTGTAACTGACATACACTTCTTTTAAAGCTTTTGTCCTATAGTGGTCTTGATTAATCTAACAAAAGCCTTTTGAAAAAACGTTTTGTGTGCTATAGGAAAACTACTCGAATTATGTCAATACTTAGTCTCTGTGCTCCACAATGGCTTATTTATAAAAAAAATACTTTTATCTATTTGTATTTTTTTTTAAACTTCATGGTTTTTAAAGTTTTAATATTTCGTCATATGGGTAATTTTATATTCAAATTGCAGAATCTGTTCATTAGGGATTCCTTAACATACTTTGTCTCTCTACTATTACTCCCTGCATGTTTTGTTTCAACCCATCCGTTTTCAATCTGCAAACAAACAATGGCTGCAATACGAAACAAAAATCAAGCTCATACTTCCGCCAGCATCACATCCGCACCAAATTAGCATAAATTAAGAGACAAAAGCCAACCGTCATAATTTTTATATTTAATTTTTTACAGTAACAAGTACCGGTTTTTGTCTATTGTCAAATGGTATAAAATATTTAAATTGAAAACAAAATCGTTGGGACGAAACAAAAAGCGGACCTTTTTGTCCTCGAGTCGTATGTGTTTCGTTCCACTGTGTGTTCTGTAGGTAAACATATTTTCGACTTTGTCTTGATGATTTTTAGTATTAATATCGTGTGTCGTTCAGGGTGTTAAATAAGTAACAACATTTTGTTGAGTGCCTGGTTTGTATGACATCTTATAAAAATATTCATTTTGAATTCGCTGTAAAAGAGCTTATCAAAAAGATTATGTTTGTTAATTAGGAAATTCGAATTTATTTTGTTCAACGCACATTTTATAAACCATATATTTGCGTCCATGCCATGGTTGGGATTTTATTAATAGTAAATTTTGTCTGATTTAACAGACCAATTAAACTTATTAGCAACTTTAAGTGCGGTGTACGTTTTGATGGGTGACATCACGGAGATAACGTTTACATAACGGAGCATTTCCGTGATTCGATAACGGCCACGATAACCTGTTCACTATAGATGCCAAAATGACTCCTGACTACCCCTACTCGGTTGCACGGATTTGATATTTGAGGATTTCAGATTCACGAGTGCGTGTTTATTTTCTTGTTTTTGTTAGTTGTCTTCTTTTTGTCTCTGTTTTTTGTATAAATCTTACCTAGATACTGATAATTTATCTGTTAATCTATCTATACTGGTATCTTTAAAGTGTGTATTTTATTTATTTTGTACCTGTCCTTTCTGTTCTTTGTTGTATTCTATTCTTAGTATAGATACCTATCTAGCAACTAGTAAAACATAGCACAAGCTAAACCAAACCATTTGATATAGTCAAAACTATACAGGATTAAAAATCCCAAATTCCCACAGTGCCACAATGCAAATTGCGAATATTATGTTAATTTGGTAAAGGTGTGAAAGATTAGAATCTTATTGTGATTCGGCGATTGGTTCCGTACACTCCATGTTTGTTCGCGATTTGCGACGGACCGGTGTGTTTAACCGACGCATAGTAATTTTATCATTGAAATTATCGTGGTTTGGTATAGTTTTAGAATATAATTATAACTATACAACGTACTTTACTATTCTCCTGTTGACGTTTCGTTGACTGAAACGTTTAGAGATCTTTCCTCATGAGCGCCTTCCGCGACCACGCTTGATGGTCTTGAGACAGGAACTATCAATGGAACGTCAGCACGATTTTTTTTTGGTGTGCTACTTCTTCCGTTTTAGTAGTTTGATAGTGAGAGTTAATCTAGTATGTCAATGTTAATAAAAAACTAATTATGATCGTTGATGTGTTACATTGTTCTTTCAGTTCAAATACTGTTCAATCCTGGCTCAATCCTCGTATCATCTGTTTTTTTAGCCACCCTGCGTTAGAGTCTCGTGAACAATTGTGAAAAAACTACTGTGACTTTGATGAGTAATTTAAAATTAATTGATTGATACTCGAACATGCCAATTTCTTTACTTTTTCCTTCACCGAATGATATTTCGAATCATTTATTATTTATTATTATTTTAATAGCGATCAAAATTGTTGAATGCAATATGTATTGCAATATTACTTTGTTCCTAATTCAAATATAACGATGTTTCAGACAGAAAAGGTCAAAAACCTTCCATTAAAAGAGAACATTACTGCTCCGTATATTACAGCACACAGACCCAACATATGCGAAATAAAAACGCGACGAGTCCTTAAAAATGCAAGCCACCTGCGAGTATGTGGTGAAAAATCGATACGAAGCGTGTCGTGAGCGCGTGATGCCAACGAAAAACTACTAAGGGGGCGCACCCACCCCAGGGATTTTTCTTCACCCTACCACCCCCAGCTGAACGGATGAGGGGAAGCAAAAAGATTCCCGGTTTTTTCGCGTTCCGCGTGTGTTTTTGTTGACTGTACCTCTACAAGCGAAACTAGACTTTACCTTTTCAAATCTTCAGTTGAATTCGGAACGTTTCGGCTATTGGTATGTGAGCGATTGTCACCGAAAATAAGCAATGAGAAACCGACTGTGTTTTTAGATGGGTAAAGTCGAATACGTGTGGGAGGTTTGCATCAAAAGTACGATCTCAAAATTAGGGTCCGTATACGCGCGAATGCCTAATGACTTCTTACGTATGATTTCTATGTCATGTTGCGTGAACGATGCAAGTTTATTTGACTTGACGTTTGAAGACATTTTGTATTCGGTTCGCGGAATTCTGAATTTGAATTTGAAATTGGAAGCGCTGATGGAACGTTTTGTAAATGTGTTCGAAATGAAGTCGACATCTTCGAAATGTTATATTAATGTTATTATTTAGAATCAACTTTGTTCCTAAGTTTGCAAATAAAATTAATTTGTGGCATAGTAAGTTATCAAAATAAAACTTTAATTAGATATTCCATCTAGTTGAAAGTATGAACAGCATTTTCATTCCTTAAAATTGTACCTAGCTACATTAAAGAACTTACGACATTGCAGAAACTTTTTTATAAAAAAAGGTAGATTAGTTATGTTAGTTACAATAAACTCAGTTCACTGAAAACTTTTTGGTGATATCAAAAATAATCTCAGATAAACATTTTAAAATTGCCATTGCAACAATATTGCTTTTCAGCATAGCAATGCGGCCAGTATTTTGGGAACGCTTCCATCTGGTAATTATCTGTATCAGTTGAACTATCTATAGATCGCTTGCAACGTTCTTTAGATAGCTAGCTGTTTCATCTGTATTTTTTGTATCTACAATAAAAAAAATACAAATGTATTTTCTTTTAAAATTGAAAACGTGGTTAGTTTGTAATACTTATGTAAGATAGACACTTTCCTACTTAACTTTATTATTTTTATATTGCTTAATTAGAAGAGGTAGGTACTTACTTAAGTTGGTAATTAGGTATAAGTTTGTAGGTAACTTATAAAGCTCAGTTTGTTTTATTTTTCATAAGGAATTAACTCTTTTTGGTGATTAAACGCGCAAACAAATGTAATAAAACTATAAGTATAAGCATATTTCAAGTATATTACATTTTAGACGGTTCGTATTAGTTTTATCACTTCTCAGACACTTTAGATAACTCTAAGAACAATTAGGAGAAAAATACGCTTATACCTTATCTTATCTTATCTATATCTGCTATCTGTGTAGGTACATGGATAAAACTATTGTAACGTTTTCATGTTAATTAAAACTACAATTCACACATCAACGGCACACCAAGAGAAAAGTTTACTGACACAGTTATTAAAGGAACAGCTGGTAAAGTTTTGAAATAATAAAGAATACATGTTTTATTTTATTCCAAAAACTATCGTGAACTTGACTATTCATATTGTAAAAACGGGAATTTTCCAGTACTGCACTATCGGTGAAGGCACCGACTAAGTTTCGACTCATTCCGAGAGTCTTCATCGGTCGCGTTCACGGTGCGACGCGGAAGGGGGGTCGCGACCACTCACCCTGATAACCCGAAACTTAGTCGGTGCCTTCACCGATAGTGCAGTACGTGAAAGTTCCCGTTTTTACAATATGTTTTATTATTAAAAAATAGAAAAAAAAAGGAGGTAACTCAGTCTACATGAATATTGTAAAGAGGTAAAGTTTGTAGGTTTGCGTGTAGAGTTAATCTACGACAATATAAAACCGATTTCAAAAAAAATAATCACCAATATTTAGAATGGGCCGTCAGGATGGACACAGGCTGTATAATATTCCGTTAATATAAAAGGGTTTTTAGTGGAGGATAATTTTGTGACGTTAGTCGACGACTAAAATGTCGTCGTTTCTTACGAACGCTACTTTTCATCGGCTACTTTTTATCCGGGTACCGCGCGGGTGAAACCGTAGGCAGAGACTAGTACTCAATACATTTATTGCTTTCACATAGTAGATAGTAATTATAGGTCTTGCTATGAACCCTGTCTATAGATAAAGGAACAGATAGGTAGGTCGAGGTACTTAAAAAAATTAGCGCTTAACTTTGAGGCTCATTTAGACGGAGGTAGTTTCTCATATCGAAGGTGTGAGTTTCGAAAGAAATATAAAATACTTACCTCATGTAAACAATGGTTACCTACGATATGCATTCAGTAGGGTTATTATTGTCTTGGCTTTGAATATTGGAAGTTGCATATTCTTGTGAGACAGCGTGTCTCTTGTTTCCTTTAAATATGTCAAAATATAGTGTATTTTTCATGGAATACTCATAAAGATAACCCCCTTAAATATAACAAAAAAAAACACAACTTCAATACAAAACTGCGACAAAAGAACTACTTTTACGAAAAAGTTTGTAAACATAAAAGAAACAGATATATAGTGCCTCGTTTTTGTTAATAAAAAAATTACATAGTTTTGACAGTTTTTCATATACCGATAATTTCTATAACGTCATAATTTTCGATTCAAATCTGCAAAGAGGTGTTTTCGTTTTGTCTGCGACAGCTGAGTTTGACAGAAGCCAACTTGTATAGAAGTCACCCAGCTATAACAGATGAATCTGTGGCATAGGTAGTACGACTGAGAAGACTAATAATTACCCATTCAATTAACTCATTGTTCGAAAGCAAAAAGGCTTGCGTCAGTGTGGTCTCACGGATAGCAGAAAAAAATTTATTATAAAGCTCAGAGAAATCTGTTGAGTTCAGTTTTTCTTGGGCATACTGTTCAATAATTATGTTCTTATTCTTATTCTTTATTGTACACACAGATAATACAGACAAAAGACTTACATATAGGACATGTACAAAGGCGAGCTTAACCCTAACAAGAGTTTATGTGCACTATAGAATTAGCTATTTCTATTCATAGGCATATTCAATATAATAGGTTAGCGACTTTCTGTACATTCATAAGATAAATAGGTATTAATCATAAAAAAATATGATTCCGAATAAAATGGACTGCCGGTCCCTGGAGATACTTTTAAAATTAATAATATTATCATTCCTAGAAGGAACCGTCCCCGCCCGTTTTTTGTTTTTTTACAAACCTAACTATATTCAGTACAGTCGTAAACAAATTTCTTATGGAAAATAAGTAACAGAATAAAAGAATTTGTTAATTAAATCTTATAATTACAATAACACTCAAAATCAGCTTAAAAAGTTGTATAATGAGTCTTTTGTCATAAAATCACAGAATCATATAGTATTGCAGTGATTAAAAAAGAGTCCTTTTTATATCATCATTATTTTCTACGATACTCCAAGTAGAGCTCAAGTACTCCTAGGCTAATACTAAAATACTTTTTTTTAAACAATTATTTTCCATTTATTTTTTAATGGTCGGTATATCTCACTTCAGCTACATCATTCTCCTAAATAAATACCTAATAATAATTGTTTTAACTTATAGGTTATCAAAAGCTCATGATGAAGATATATTATATTTTTGATATTCCTGAAATAATAGTGAAGTTATCATTAAAAGTTCGATTAATTACAAAATTATAAAATGGTAGGTAAATATTTTGCTTTTAATTTTCTTTTTAAAGTTATGGTATGTACCAAAGACGCATTTGTATAGACACAGACAGATGAAAGCTTTCTCTGCGATCAGTACTTACGGTGTCAGATATCAATCTCTTCACGGTAGCGACTATGGACAAAGGCTTTGCCAACCGTACCTATGTGGTGGCCATGCTCGCTGGCAGAAGCTTCCTTTGTCGTACCACTCGTTCTTTCTTGGTCTTACTGCATTAGGTTAGCAACTTGACCCAGTCCTAATAGCGCTAGTAAAATAAACTATTAACGAAACTAAGTCACTTATTTTCCAGAATTGAGAATGTTCAAAACTTTTATAACTAGAAACTTAAGTTAACAACTTGGTGGTAGGTAATTGTTAATCATTCATGAGTATTTATTTATTTAAGTATAACTATAATGAGAATATTGAAACACTTTTTAGTTTAAAGTTAAAAAAAGTTTCGGTCATTGCTAATCCTGCTAAAATCAGCCGTTTCCCATTGTTATTTTGATAGTGAAATAAAAGTGCTCGTTGAAATTTCGTGGCCCTGACTAAGAGCCTATTGAATGATATTAAAATAACCAGTTTGTTGAAAGCATTTAATTTGCCTAGATCGTTTAATTTCCGATTTTCATCATCGATCACGTTATGCACTTTCCTTACGATGCTTTTCTTCACCATTTGAAATAACACTAAGAACTTAATTTTAACACTACCAACACTCTTTGAGTGTAAAACGGGTGGGACATTTCATCTTAAGCAGGCAACGCATACCAATACCTCAGTTGTTGCTATGTCAATACCTACCTATAGGTGACTGAAACCGCTTTCTATCAGGCATGCCTTTTTGCCTCGACGTAACATTAACAAAAAAACCTACAAGTTTGCACATTAACAGGCGTGGTTGCACCTAACCTAAAACACTAGAAAAACTATTGACATAACCTAACCTAACCTAAAACACTAGAAAAACTATTGACCTAACCTAACCCAACCTTAAACACTAGAAAAACTATTGACATAACCTAACCAAACCTAAAATACTAAAAAAACTATTTACCTACTCACAAAGTAGACGTAATTGGCAAGTTAAAGATTTATAAGTTCAGTCTTTTATGAAAAAAAAAACATTTGCATACCTACGACTAACGTGAACTCTTGCGCACCGTGAAGAACTAAAATGAAGCGAAGTATGGAGCAAAAACCATCCCTTCCTACCGCTGCAAATAACAAGGGGTTGGACCATTGAAAGACAGAGATGGATGATGCAGAAATATTATCCTAATACCATTGTTAAAGCAGGATGGATGTCTGTTTGGTTTTTATTGCTTTATCGAACGGGGAGTTAGATTCTTTAAAAAGTCATGAGCTCCCTTGCCTACTTGAGGCAAAGCATGGAAAAAAAATAGGAACATAAAATAAATCCATAGAAGATCGAAAGTTCAAAGACACAAGCTGACCTTACATTGAATCCTGGCCCTGGTGATTCAGGCCCTGGTGACCTGTGTTACAGGTTTTCTAAACATATCACAGGCACCAAAACAGGCCTCTCGCAAAACAGGACAACTGAACATTGACACAGATAAAGTACCATGACTGTTTATGTAAAGTTGTTGAGATAATTATTAAAAACGGGCATGTGCCTCATATAATATGTGGACGTGCCTCAGATTACCTCTTTGGTATTTTTAAAGATCTATACACTGACTTATGTAGCTGAAGAAGTCCATAATGGGGACATCCAGACGTGGACGCGTTTGTTTCTAAGTATTCTTATTTTGTTGTGATAAAATAAATTATTCTTCATCTCTCTCTCTCTCTCTCCTCAAAGATTTGCTGGAAGAAAATTGCAGTTGACTTTTTTGTCATCTGAGTTTTACAAAGGATTTATTAACTACCTACGTTTTAAAATTTGCTAATTGTTAATATTAGCACATCGCTTGGAATTTTGTTATAGAAGCAATAAAATGCCAATAAAATATAGAGGTATAACGACGTGTCTACCTAACGACCTATCAGAAGTACCGCAGCGGAAATTAAAAATAAAACTATGAGCCTGGCTAGTTAAAGGGTGTTTTTCTGATTTAAATGAGTTTTTTGGTAAAAAACGTATTCAATACATTGAACGCAGATCAATACATTGAAAATTGCATTTTGAAATGAAACTTTGAATATAGTGTTGCCGTGTTCGTTTTGTTTGAATCTCAAAATTTATTTTTACGAAATTTGAGATAATGAATAAAAAATATAGTTACTATGGTCGAGTAGACAAAAAAATAAGCTTATTGACGAGTTTTATTTTATAAATGCTCGAATTTCTCCAGAATAAAGTATCATAATTGAACTGGCCTTTCATTTGATTGAATTTCAAGGATCGAACGATACACAAACTTTTTTAAGTCTAGTTGAGGGAAGCGAGTTTCATTTCTAGAATTTAGATTGATGATTGCTCTTTGTTTTAGCAAATCAGGTACATAGGTATAGTTCTCAGAACCGATAGCCACTAGAGGAAAAAGATTCTCGAATGTCGACCACAAATCGGATGGCGTTCAGAAGGAAAGTCAGTGAATGGAGTTGGTTCAAGACCGTTCGTTATTGTACTCTTGGGAGAGGCATTTGTTCAGCAGGGCTTTTCCAGACATCGATGATTATGATCACTGGCTTATTTTGGTGACTGAGCTAGATAAACTTTTAGGTACTCTACATAATATGACATAATAATATAAATCCAAGGTACATAAAACATGTCCCCTTATTAGGGGTTGTTATTAAATACACCATGTCTTGACGTGTCTCTGACTACTCCGTCCGTGCTTGTTATCCTTACAGATCTGCCTACTGAGTATTAATCTGAGGACCTCGATCATGGAGATTACAATCATAAGCTTGTTTTTTTTTCATCATGCAAATAGTCGATAGGCAACGAATTATTTGTATAGACTTAAACAATGTCCAAAATTTCTAAAACTTTATAAAGACCTTCATGATCAAGAAACTTTTAAGGTTCAAAAGTTTTCTACATTGCTATGCTTGGAAAAAATAGTTTAGTTCCCATTACCATTTTGGAAGTGCAACTAAGAGATAGGGTGATAAACTCACAAGTAGAGCATACTTTGCGAATCCAGTTGATTCTTCCAACTGACAAAATTCTGACAAGAACCCACTTCCACACACTTAGGTATATTTTCTTATTGGACTTTTACAAAGTTCATATATTTTCATAAAGAAGGCAAGAAATGAGTATAAATGTTCGAAAGTAACGAATAAGATGTGAATTTGCAATTTGAAGGGAAAATTAGACACTTTGCTTAGAAAGTCACGTACAGAAAGGTTCAAGGGAGATTACAGTGAAAATGGATAATTTTGTGGTTTATCTGGAACTAGTAACGCCATCTAGCTACAATAATAAGAAGTTATTATGCAGATGGAATAATGAAATGCTTAGTTATAATTACTAAAGCTTAGTTATAAAATTATTGAAAATATTTGAACGTAATATTGCCAGTAATCTCGAATCATAATTATGTATTTTTACAGTAAGCTGAATTTTACACTGGTGCTGTCATCTAGCGGCGAGTAGCAGAACTGAAAAATCTGCTGTGCCGACAGAGCGCGTGGTTTCCCCGTCCTGCTCTAATCAATACACGGAAACGTGTGCTTGTGTGCGTGACGAAAATGCGCTCCAAATTCAAAAGTTCTGTCGCGAGCTTTTGATTTTTCTTATTTTTTTGTAAGTTACGAACGGTAAAATTATTTGTGAAGAGTTTTGTAAATTAATTTACTATTAAAGAGCTGACTTTATGCTCAGTTATATAAACGACATTATTTCTATGATTTTCAATAGATACTTTTTGATTGTTTTTACTCTGCAAGCTTTTGGAATTAGAGCTGGTATGTACATTATCAAACTCACACATACACCTAATTAATGTCTATTCGATAATACGTATTAGTATTTAGGTAGGTGTTTTATTTTTAGTTTTTAAAAATATTATGATATTTACAGACCTTTCGTCTGTCTATTAATGTAACTTTAAAACATTGTTTACGTATAAGTAAGCAACTGTTATTGTGTTTTGTAAATTAAATGATACAAATTAATTTTCCTGCGTAATCCGGTATGGTGTTTGTAGTTATAGTTTATAGTTTAGCATTTCTATCATGAGCGTACAAACAACGGTAACCTTACCAACATTTTAAGATAAAAGTTTATTTTAAGGAAAACTTCTCTTGGAATATTACCAATGAGGATGTAAACTGTCCTACGAGACAGTTTTCACATTAGTTCGGGGGATGGTGGACAGAAAAACTGTGTAGAGTCGCTGTTTTTTCAAAAGTTTATTTTAAGGAAAACTTCTCTTAGAATATTACCAATGAGGATGTAAACTGTCCTACGAGACAGTTTTCACATTAGTTCGGGGGATGGTGGACAGAAAAACTGTGTAGAGTCGCTGTTTTTTCAGAATCGCTGTGAAGAAGCGGCAGAGTTTTTGGAAACTGCCTAGGAAAAGTCGGCAATTTGGATGATCCGTGCGAAGCTGGGGCGCGTCGCTAGTCATAATCAATCTCAAACTTTTCTTTGAAGCAATAACACGTTTTTATGGTTTCGTAATTATACACTTTTTATACCTATTTATGTACCTACTGAGTGAGTAAACAATTTTAAAGGAAAAAACATTTTTTTATTGTGGCTGTCTAGTTTAATTTTTTTTATTTATTTAAATAAATGCAAGAATTTTAGTTTTAAGATGTTGCCTGAAATAAATGAAATATAAATATTATTATGAAAGGTTAATACGTACTCAATATGTAAATAACGTGAGGAAACTGACAGGTAGGTACCTAAGTCTCCAAAATGTTAAGCACCTACCTATATTTCAATATAACGAGTATTGTATTTAATTTTCACATAATAATCAGTCAAAATTACTCATAAGTAAAGATTACTACTTATTATTAAAAGTCATAGTCATACTTATTAGTAGAAAGGGGTATTTTATTAAAAGTCTTTAAAAAAGAGTTTACTAACGTCAGTTGGTTTTACTTAAGATTAGAAAATTTCAAGACCTCTAGAGAAATAAGGTTTGCTGGTAAAAATGTTATTTCGCACTAAGCCCAGGTGGGCTTAATTAATTTGATTATTATAATAGGTTAGGTAAATACTATTATAATAATAAAATAATTATAAGCAAGGAAACGGGTTAAGCACCTACCTATTTTTTTTTAATTCTGATAGCAAAATGCAAGTGGTTGCCGAATTTAGCCATTACGAGGCTTGATCAATTTATTTAATGACCAAAATATTATTATTCGGAAATAAATTATTAACATCCAGAAGTTTTAATGAAATTAATTTATGATTACGTAAAACTTAATTTAAATAATTTATTTCTACGAAACAATTTAATTTACCAAGCCAATTATTACAATTATTTACTGCAATGCGTTCAACGAAATTATTGTGAAGTAAATTAATGCCCTAGGCAGAATGCGTGCATGCATTCGCATGTGACTTTATTTAATAAAATACAAATACTTTTTTAATCACATAGTAAAGATATTGGACTTCGTTAATCCCTGCATAAATAATACACGCGATTCGAAGAGATCGATATACTAGGCATGCGTAATTTTTTATTTATTTTATTAAAAAATCTGCCAAAACTTTCCAAATATTTTGGTTTTATTTCAAGATACTCACCTTACTTATATATGATATAACGATATAATTATATATAGCCAGCTGCGGCGCAAGATTCGATTCTTTAATAACCACGGTACTCGATGTTCCTGATACCCACGACACAGGGAATCTAAGTTAGTAATCAGGACTATATGCAATGGCTGTTTAATTTCTAATTGATAATATAAAAAAAACAGTTTGTCTACAACGAAACAAACATTATTGCTAGAAAACAAAGACGCCACAGACAATTGTCACTGCATTTTTGATACAAAGTTAAAAACTTTTTACTGGTTTCATTTAACCCTTACGTGCCTTGTTATTAAAAAAAACAAAGCGACTGGCAGGTAAATCAGATTGCAAGCGATGCATGAAAAATGACTCGAATCGTAATTAAAAAAAATGTGACAATAGAGTTCTTAATTTAAATTCAAATGTTGCAAAAAAGTCATTGACACTAGCATAATAGTTTCATAGTGTTTCTTGCCATTAAAAAAAATTATGACCCCTTTTTAATGTCACTGCCATGAAACAAAGAGGAAATTTGACTACCGTCTTTTGATACGTTTTGATTTAGAACTGTTGTTTCATTATGAGTGCTGTGTAACGAATTTCTGACGGGACGTAAACTTTTTTGCGCGTTTTTTTGTGGTCTGATCAAAATCTGTTTAAAATTATATTTTTCAGACTGTCAGACATCCCGCCTGACAGTCAAGGGTGTGTGTGTATAAAATTGACTGAATTATGATGACACGGAGAGAAGAAAGAATATTTCATTTAAAAGTTATACCTAACTTTAAAGAATATTTCATTTAAAAGTTATACCTAACTTTTAAATGAAATATTCTTTCTTCTATGAGATATTTATCTCTTTAGTAAATCTTTATGGTATAAACCTTTTTTTAGAGTTTCCTTGTTGATTGCTTATAATTTTTGGTGCATGATCCTATTGTCCTAATTATCTATGCACAGCTTGGTAGTAAAAAAAAATAGAGCACAGCACTTTCTGATAAATCAAATCATTAATCTATTTGTATGAAGAATGATGTTGGTTCCATTTCAAGACTTTTTGAAAGATAAATTGCCAATATAATTGTTCATCAAAGTAGTGTAAATTAATTGATATTTTTTATTTTTATTGAAACATTAAATATGTCTCTAACTTAATTGCTTGCTCGAGACAGAAATAGATACGCTTGTAGAACGTTCCCGGGCGAACTCATTCACAAAATAACTTTTATAATTATCTAAATAATTATAAAAGTTATCATAATTATTCAGCATATTACTTAGTTATTATTAAGTAATATGCTTAGGTTAGGTACTTTATGTATTTAGTTTATTAAAATATAGTGGTATTTTAAGTATATTTCATGACTTTGTACACCTACCAACTTTATCACTTCTCTATCTCTCCTCAAAGGTTTGCTGGAAGAAAACTCTTTTTAGGGTTAAGCTCGCCTTTGTACATGCCTCACCTAATATCTTGTTTAATATTTCTGTTTTATTTCTGTGTACAATAAAGAATTATAAGAATTATAAGAAAATACTATTAAATTTGATTTTCCTTAAGTAAGATAGCAACCGCGAACCGGTTGACGCAGTGTAAGAAGGCCCCCAACCCGATGTACTGATAACATTTCCAAGCCGGTGGATGAAGGTGATCCTATGTCCAGCAGTATACTTCTACAGGCTTTTGATGATGATGACGAAGTTGATCTAGCCGTTTTACCGTTTGCTTCAAGTAAGAAGGGCTAGTACAAAAAGTCTAACGGACTCGTAAAAATGGCTTCGCCTCTAACGGCAAGTCTAAACTTAGAACTAGACCATAGATTAGGTCGGCGTTTTTGTACAGAACTGCCTTGGAATTTTCAGTTCAGTGCATATATTTTTTTTTTTGGTTTTGAGTAATTTTAGTCACACATACTCATGAGTAGGTTCGATACGATAGTGATTAGTCTCATGTCTACTTAAATTCCATAGAACCATGGACGAAAAACAGGTTGAAAATCATATTCTGAGAAAAGTTTCAGCGATCGTGCTCCTGTCTGTCATTTAAGTATTTCGATTACATCCACGAGTTGATTACTTAGACGTGTAAAATTTCAGAGTCAGAAAATCAGTTTACGTGCCGCTTTTCTTTGTGTTTATATTCAGCATGTTTTGAAATGACGACTAAATTTGTATGGAAATCTTAAATCTGACTAATTTGACAGCACTAAAATTGTAGATATCTCTTTCTTGCTTGCACTATCAGTATAGAGAGCGACAGTTTAAATTTAGTTTCGTTAGTGAACTACAGAATCGAGGCCAGTGTCTTTTTAATTTTGTATTATCTATTCAAGTAACTCATCAATGCCATGATGTAATGCATTGGAGTCTATTACGTTATGACCATACCAGAAGGCGCAATGCATATAAATGCCATCGTAAAAAACATGGCCATATACCTTTAATATGGCCATATGCATGCCTTCTGGCTATTAGCTGACAGTAAAAGATACATGCTGTGGGCAAAAAATAAATGTTTTAGTTTGTAAAGAGAATTAGTATCTGTATATTGTCGTATTTCTATAATTTATTTTGTCTATCAGTTACATTAACATTATCAATAGCCTATAGAAGTACATTAGTAGACATATGCTTCCCGAAAAGAGTGTCATGATGTACGATCTTGAATCATCTTCAAGTGGAAAACCCGATGACTTTGATAAGTGGACCGATTCGAAAATAGCTGTGCTATGTTCTTTACGTTGCAGAACCCACAACCGCTGGGAAGTTAAGGTTCGCAGATCTGCGTACTGAGTGTGGATCTGAAGATCTTCATCAGGGGATTTAAAGTAGTGGGCGTGTTTGTTTTTTAAATTAGTTTGACAGACATATTCTTGCTGTGTAATTTTTAATTTTCGCTTTCATAATTTTTTCCATGTGAAAATATTTTATATTAACTTCTAACAAACAATGTAATCAAATCTTGGAAGTTAATTTTAACTTACTTCTAATCGTCTTATCGAAATGAAACTTTGCATGTATATGGAATTTGGATGACGATACTATAATTTGGTATCTTGGAGCTGAACTGATGATGGAGCCAGGAGGTGGATAGTGGAACTCTTCAGTGGCTACTAGTAAACCCCTCGAGTTTGAGCATATAAAATTCGTTTTGACGAGTCCAATAGATTGGGCTCGGTAACGAGGATCTGATGATGGAGCCAGGAGTTCGATAGTTGAATTCTTTTTTATAAATTTTATTACGTGATAAAAACGTGTTTTTTTTAATAACATTTTATTTCGATAAAAATTGTGACTTTGATGATACCCGTAATAGGAATCGAACCCACTAATTAGATAACTGCGTGAATGAACGCATTTGCTACATACTACACCTTGTTTTACGGTTGAGTATATAAATTAGCTTAGAACTTATTAGTTATAGATAGCTTGGTGGACGTACTCAAGTATAAAATGAGCTAAGTGGCGCGGCAGGGGAGTAGCTGGCTAAGGTACAAGCACAGCTGTGGGTTCATTTGTTAAAGGTCTGAGTGTTATGGTACCATGGTACTCGCAGTTCCTGATTCCAACGACACAGGGAACCCAGTCGGCCAGATTTGGCCAGGTCTAGTATGTGACGGTTGATTTATCTATATTTGACGGAGTAAGTGAAGCAAACTATTATCTCAGAATTTTCTTGCAATGCGATATTACTTTGTATGTTTGTTTGTCCGACGATAACTGCTGAACCGTTTATTAAATCTTAGTGAAACTTTGTAAGTAGGTAGGTTATACTAATATAATTTCGGAGTTTAAATATGAGATTAATCGGTAGCTGGGTTTTTGAAATAGGGTAGGGGGTATAGTAGTCGGATTAATACGTTACTTCTCGAGATTTCAGTTCGTTACGATCTACTTTGTTTTTAGTTTATTAAGTTATATCAAGATTGAATAAACGGTTCGACTGTTATTTTCACACAAACACCTATATCCATACAAACACACAATATGTTGTCTTTAGAGATCTTTGCTCGCTTCGCTCTCTCGATCAAATAGTTTACTGATTATTTGGTATTTGAAATGTTAACCCACACTTAATATCATAAAATTTTCATAATAATAACATAAACTCCAGCTTAAAGGGACTCGTCTCCGTAGTCTGGTTGAAATTCTTATGGTATGTTTTTGTCCGAAGCGCTGAGGCTTCACCGAGGCAAGGGCTAAATAGTTTACTTTCTCCTCCAGGATTCTATCCTTAGTCCGTCCACCCTAGGGTCAAAGACACCTCATAAACCTGTCGGAAGTGAATTAGATACTTCCTCTATTGCCTGATACTATCTAATAGGCATGGCTAACATCTGCCTAGCATTTGGTCTAACTTCTAGTTTTTTTACTTTTTTTAACATGCGGTAACGCAGCGTTTTTAGCTAGCTTCTGCACACGACTTTGTCTGTATATCATCTGAATTAGTGCCTATGTATTATACTAGGCCACGAATTATCCCTGTCCCAAGTGTCATCCGAATCGGTTCAACACTTAAAAATAAACTTACATCCAAACCTACTTTTGTTTATTTTTTTTAATATTAGCAAGATTAATCTTATCATAGATAGGATTAAGCAGCATAGAAGTAAGATAGGATAGGATGTGGTAGAAGGATAATTATTTGGTTAAAATCGTCGTGAAGAAACTAGTTTTTTAGATTTTTGGAAAACAACTTTTCTGATTCCGATATTTTTTTCATGCGACTACGAGTCTGAGAGTTCTGGTACCACTGTACTTATAGTTCCTGATCGATAAATATATATCTTTATTGTATACACCAGAATTCAAAACACACTTTGCAAAGATCTTATAAACAAGCCACGGTACTATGGGAGGCCTAATCGCATACACCAGAATTGAAAAAAAACACTGCAAAAATCTTAACACAAACTAAGTCGCGGTGATACAATAGGCGATATAATCGCTTTAAGCGATATCTTCCAGGCAAGGCTCTTTGGCTTGTTTGATTTAAAAGAATGCGAAAAGAAGTGTTTACATATAACACAGGAAATCTTAGTGTGCAGTCTAGCTTTAGACTATGTTATGTGATTATTAAGGTAACATTTATTTAAGTCTTGATGGAATATATCAAAGTGATTCACAAATTAATAAAAAGAAAATATATTGTTAAAATATATCCTACCTTCTCTAATAATGGCTGATATAATGTACCTACTATAGGTATTTACACAAATTTGATAAGCTTGGTTTAACTTCATATGCGAATCTAACTAACCTGTATTTAAATTGAATGAAAGAAAATATTTTATTCAAGTAACCATGATAAACAAAATTTGATGCTTAAGAAAGTACAATAGGCGCGTATAAGCGATCTCTTCATTAAATATCCATTTTATGTTGTTACTAGCTTCTGCCCGCGGCTTCGCCTGCGTTGTATGTTGATAAAAGTAGCGTATGACCTTCTCCAGGCTTCAAACTATACAAACGGCTCAGCGGTTAAGCCTTGAAACATATATAATAGATTATGGCCAAATCACAAAATATCAGTATAAATTGTAGACTATGTGTTATTCTGATGTATAAGCTTATATTACTATAAAGTTTCATCAATATCCGTTCCGTTTATATCACGCTAAAGTTTATTTTTACCAACTTTTGAGTCCGTATCGAACCAGGGAATATTTTGTTTTCTAACAAATTTCAGAACTTTATTGCAACTCCCCATTTTTTTGTTTTGAAAAAATAAAAAAAACGTGTTTTATTATTTATTTTAAAATTTATTTGTACCGAGTTAATACAGATCCAGATCCTAAACTATCTACATTCCAAATTTTATCAAAATCGGTTTAGTAGTTACGGAGATACGTGATAACAAACATTAACACACACACAGACTTTCGCATTTATTATATTAGTAGGATACTATTTCACGTCACAAAATTACTCGCTCTAACTATATAGATCGCTCTTAGCTATAAGACCACCCATTGTATCACCACAACCTAGTTTTAAGATTCTTTGTAAATTGTTTTTTTTTAATCCTGGTATATGCAATAAAGAGTTATTTATCAATCTATCTAGATACTACAAAGGATCTACAACACAAAACGCACGGCGCGACGCGGAAGGAGAAAGTCGAAACCACTTACTCTGGTGAAGGCTCTCGGAATGAGTCGAAACTTAGTCGGTGCCTTCACCGATAGTGCAGTACGTGAAAATTCCCGTTTTTACAATATGAATAGTTAAGTTCACGATAGTTTTTGGAAGAAAAAAACACAAATCTTCTGAAATGTCATCTTTTGGTGTACAATAAGGTATTTTAATTCATTCATTCATTCATTCCTCCCACTGCAAATTGTACCGTTCAAATTCAATTTAATCCAATTGTTTTAGCCTTTGTTTCTTCTAAGTTCTTCAGAGTCACAAAAATGGCGCAAACCGAATAGGCACTGTCAAAAATGTGACGTTATTTAATCGTTTTTCAATGTCACACACAAAGGCCATAATCAAGAAGTGAAGTGAAGCGTAATGGTCCTGTCAAAATTTGACATATCTCACAATATGGCTTCGTAATGTTGTTATTTATATGACATAAAAAACAATGACATTCAAATTCTATTTCCTTACACATAGGATTGTTTTTAACGTGAAGTCTCTGGCCAGCGAATTGTGGGTGAAGTGTATTGATTGTCCTGTTGCAATTACAAGGCGAAATTGCAAAGTTGTTGCTATAAATCGCATTAAATTGACGTTATGATTGCTCCGTGCCACCGCGGCCAGCACGCCACAGGAAAAATTAAACAGCTGGAATCGCTCCAATACAGCAATTGTATTGGGGTGGTACAATTTGCAGTGGGAGGAATGAGTGAATGAATGAATGAAAATACTTTATTTGTACAATAAGGTATTTTCATTCCAAACGATAAAATTTGAGAAGATTTTGCGTTGTAGATCCTTTTTAGTATGTGTGTCGTGAAATGGTATAAAAACATAAAATGAATATATAATGAAGAGATCGTTTTTAAGCGATAAGACCGCCCGATGTACATTATTATTGACACAGCGTTGGTCACAGGATATAGTTGAACTGTCGGGAAAATAATATAAAAGGTAAACGCGATAAAGAACCGTTAAACTTATAATTATTCTTGCTAGGTTAATAATGATGGGTTTACATATTTTTTTAAGTTTACAGAATAATGAGGATTCCACACAGGGGGTAGATAGATAGATAGATAATTTGGCACATAAATATACAGCACAGATACACGCATATACATAAGTACATATGACAAGAAAATAATATAAAAAAGAAAAAGTGTTGAATACATATTATACGTGGGTACTAATCAGTGCTAATGACGAAAGTCTAAACTGCAGTGGTATGGGTCAAAAAAGTCTTATCTCAGCTAATTGCTGCTCCGTGAAAGCGTAACAGCGCTGGTTTTCAGTTATGACCTAGGAAATGAAGAGGTGACCTCACGATCGCAGTGCCAGCCATAGTACCTACCAACCTAATCACCAAAGTAGGTAATATTATGTAATTAACTATTGGGTACCTAATTGGGTAGTCGAATGTCCACGCCACTGCCACGCTGCGTTTGCTCACGGCTTCGCCCGCATGGTACCCGGATAAAAAGTAGCGTACCTATGTGTTATTTTAATGTATAAACTATATTACCGTTAGCTATATTATTGTTAAAGTTTCATCAAAATCGGTTCAGTAGTTTTTGCATGAAAGAGTAACAAATATCCATCCTCACAAACGTTCGCGTTTATACAGTATATTATGCATATTACGTATACCGTCTCGTATGTGGCTGAGTGGAAAGCTCTTTAATTTTTCAGATGCAGTATCCCAGGTGTTATTTATAGAGCTGTGACCGGCTTGTTATGCTAATACGCTAGTGGTAAAGTGATATAACTCACATAAATAAGGAACGAGAATCGGGAAATTATGGTCACAATATAAATTTATTTTGAGTTTATAGCTGGAGTTTATGTTTCCGTGGTTGTTTCAACACCTGGATTAGGCCGCGATAACCTTTCTAATTTAACGTGAATGTTTGTTTGTCCGTTAATGAAACTAAAACGATTCAACTGTGTGTTGTTTTTATTTTTTAATAGTAAACGTGTAAGTTCTGGTTTAAGCGACTCGGAGTTAATCTCAGAGACACCATAACGTGCCCCTCTGAAGTACGGGTTTATTCATGTATTTTATATTATATTATTCGAAAAACAAAAAACTTTTGTAATAGTTTTATGAATCGCAACAAATGAGACAAACCTTAAAAATTTTAAGCAACTGATTTGTTAAAATTAAAATGCACTACAAAAACATCGATCGAACAAAAAAATCTTATCATAACTTAAAGTACAATCTTACTATTCACAAGAAATCTCTTTTAGACAACCTTTAGATGGAGATAAAACTATAAAATAGCAAGAATGGCTTACAAGTAAATATTTGTTAAAAGCTCCCTCTAGTGACTTGTGACTAAAAAAACTAAAAAAAACATTCTTGAAGACTTTCAAATTGAAAGCCAAAAACCATTTTACAGTCCAATAAGCGGTTTCAGAGGTAAATGGTTCCACACAAACAAATAACCTCTTATGGCAAATGCTAATTCGGACATTTAAAAAAGAGAGTACAATATATACAACAATACTCAATACTCAATACTCAATACTCAATACATTTATTGCTTTCACATGGTAGGTACATAGATGGTGTTTATAGGTAGGTATCTCACATGAACCCTGTCTAAGGGTATAGCAATAGATAGGTAGGCAGGCCGAAGTTTTGTGTAAACAAAAAAACTAGTAGGTACAATAAAATAAAGTCAACAATTCATTCAATTATTTAAAACGTTAATATGAATAAGTTTTCTGTCAAATTCGGCAGAATCAGCTGCCGATGCGGTGCATACATCTGAAAGTCAAAGTTAAATTCATTAAAATCACAAGGGCTCATAATGAAAACCTTATTCTCCCAATTAACCGATCATATTCATAATTAACACACATCTCTAAAAGTTTATGACACTATAAAACGGACATTGACAGAATTGTGGCAAATTTATATGGGAACCTGGTATTAATTCATCTCTAGCTTTTGTGCCTACTCTATGGTTATATTGATCGCAGCTAAACTATTATCTATATAATATTGCATTTACTTGTAACTGGATGTTTTGTTGGGCAATTGGAATGCTTATTGAGACATAAGCAGGTTCATTTTGATTTAAATGCGGTCTCTGCCACTTCGAGTTTGTAGAGTAGTCCTAAAACAAAATTATGAGAATCATAGGTTAGATAAAAAACAGAAACTTAGGAAGCATAATAATATCTCATCTGTCGAGAAAATCAGTTATTTGGCCGAGGATCTAAAGAGGCATAAATATGGAAGTCTCGACAGAGCTTACTTATTTGAAGCATTTTGGGGTTGAGACTCTGGGTCCTTGAGGAACCGGTCGAATGTAATCAGCATTTTGTGAACGCTTCCGTCTTTAGTGATCTGGATCAGCTGAAGTATCTATAGATCATTTGCAATTGTCTTTATATAGATCTAGCTTCATCTGTATTTATTGTTTATCAATAAAAAACCAAGTATTTTTAAGGTTATGATTACAATTTATTTAGGTCTCGACTCATTTAAGGACTAAGATTTGACACTCAATGTAAGTTTCGACTCATTCCGAGTCTGTATGTTACAGACTCGGAATGAGTCGAAACTTACATTGAGTATGTATTTTAGGACATACTTAGAAAACACCCAGACCCGAGACAAATATTTGCAGATCATACAAATATTTATCCCGCGACGGGAATCGAACACGCAACCTTCTGTGTCCCAGGCGGGCCTTCGCCCACTGCGCCACAGAGGTCATCAAGTAGTAAACAATTTTCTAGATAATAATTTTTATTAATTTGAATATCAACAATAAATGGTTCCGTAGAATACTTACAAAACCATAAACAATCAGAAAAAATATAAAAGGGATTTTATCTTTAGTCCAATGATTAAAATCATAACTTTCTTGTTTGGTGAGAACTGCAGTGACATTATTTCAAATAAGTTTTTTTTCTATTTGTCTCCGGTTTTTATTAAATTTGCATACCGTTGGAATAATTTCTAATGAAAGATGTGAATAAATTATCCCCAATGTCTTGAGTAGGGAAGAGGAAGCTATAATTAAAATAGTGTGGCGTTAGGGTTGCCAGTGAACATAAAAAGATCGGAAAATAATTATCTATACCTATCATAATTACATATAGGAAAATACGATTTAATTTTGTATTACTTACCTACTTGTATTTCGTCGGCTAGCTAACAACACCGCTCAGGGGCCTAACCATCAAGTCTTATTGCGGTCCATTTTAGGCAAAGATGTCAAATCCCGCTTTGACATCATGTCACAAAAGTGACATCTTTGCCTGAACTGAATCGCAATAAGACTTCATGGTTAGGACCCAGGTCGAAATTTTGTGGTTTTGACATTTTTATGCCATTGAATAGATCGTTTCACTGCGCTTCTGTTCACCAATACAAATATTGCATTTCAACCAATCACAGTTTTAATTTCAGCGTTAGCGATTTCAATTCTGTGGACTTGTACGGAGTTGATAAAACAGTTTTTGGTTCTCCTGAAAACTTAGGAAAATCGATTTACGCGGTGTTAGCTAGCCGACGATTTGTCATTGTCTAAGTTCTTATTAGGCAACTAATAGTGATTCAAAGCAGTTTCCAATTATTTAACTCAGATTTGTAATCAGTTTATTAGATAATAGTTCACGTTTAAACATTATACCTATTTGCATTTTTTTTTATACTTTGTTGAAAATATGAATTAGTAGGTGAAAAAGTTCGTTACTTTTAATGTCATTCTCAAGGAACTGGTGCTTTGACAACCCTAGCAGCTTTGAAACACTTCACTCGTATGTACCTACATCTCACTTCGGCATTCTAATGATAATTCAAACCTGTTCTACACAATCTTAATTTTTTGTTTTAGCTCCACTTTTTTGGGTCGCAATCATGTCAACGTACCATTGTTATTACTATTGCAACTATAAACAAAAGGAACGAAGGGTAACGTTTTATTATTTGAATTTAGAATCCAGTTTCGTGTTCATTGTCTTAGCTCCGAAAGGTGCAATATTCAGATGAGTTCGAAATATGAAAATTAGTTTTTTGTCGTTCCCGTTCGCTCATGGGAATTACTGACCCCTTTTTCGGACGTTACGATTTCATTGTGATGGTACTTTTTGTTGTTTTTTTCGTAGCAGCGATGATATTTGTTTTATTCTACCGGTTGATTTAGTTGCGAGGCAGATGGCCGTTTTGTCTTCCGGTCTTGTTGTCTCGTTTTATTGCGCGTCGTTTTGGAGTTTTATTGAGACAAAATAGTTTGTGGTTCAAAAAGGTTGGTGTTCAAGGATGGGACTTTGTTGGTATAATTAAACCTCTTTTTTATGGAGTGGTTGGATGGAGGTGTCATGGAAATTTCTTCAAGAATAAAGTGACTTTTCTGCTCAAAAGCCCAGTAAAAACTTTACAATCTAGTCTCGATATAATCCACTTTCAGACTACTTTCAGCCTGTTTTTATTTAAATTTTGACGTTTTTCTAAAGTATGTCAATTCTTTTATCAGATTTTTACCTTTGAAATCGAGACACAATCTTTATTTTAATAACAGTATTTTTAAGAAGGTACATAATAATTGGTTTTTTTTTTGCCACACTTAGCTATGCTACTTTACGCAAATGAACCCAAGACCCAAAATAGTATTTATATACATCATCCATTTTTCCTGTCTACATTGAGTAGGTACAAAAGTACATAGATTCCCATTGATACAATTACGTAGGTACACAGAAAGAATTTGTATGTTAATAAATCTAATAATGCCAGATAACAAGCAGAGGGGAGTAGGTAGGTACAGTTTGAGTTAAGAAAAAAACGATTGGATGGGGATGGTAGCTCGTACAGTCAAGCACATAAATTTTCAACGCGATGAAATGTTAATAATAGAAAATACATGTTCTTGACTTTATTCTAAACTTTATTCTACACTGCCCTCGTAGAAATAGCACTTACCATTAAATCAGCGTTCGTTAGAAACGCATCCGCATTCGTTCGACCGATTTTTCGTCGACTTAAGTTGCAAAATTTTATTATTCTTAACAAAATACCATTTTATTCTAACGGGATAATATAACCTGAAAGTAGATTCTAAAAATTGGTGACAATTTTTGAAATTGGATCAATAGTTTCAGAGATTACCCGGTTTTTAAGTGTTTAATACTAATGTGTAAATAAAAAAGTGAAATGGTTAATAACTTTCCCTTCGTCTGTACCTTGTTAAGTCCCCATCGGTCTTGATGAAAAGTTCATTTTCTTTGGTCCCTCTTTGAAATCGCATACGAAGCAGGGTGCACCTATTAACATAGTAAGTAATTTAAGATCTAAAAGTACGCTAGATGATAAATAATAAAAAAAAAATTACATGACTCTTGTTCTTTATGAATGTTTACAATAACGGAATTAAAGCTTTTCTTAGTGATCGTGTTTTTATAGAGCACAAGTTTCTGCCCACGGCGTCGTCCGCGTGATACCACGTTAAAAAGTAGCCTATTTGTTATTCTGATATATATGTGAGGATGGATGTTTGTTACTCTTCCACGCGAAAACTTCTGAACAGTTTTTGATGAAACTTTACAGTAATATAGCTTATACATCAGAATAACACATAGTCTACTTTTTATCCGGGTACCATGTGGGTAAAGCCGTGGACAGAAGCTAGTAATTTATAAATTGGTTTACTTTCCCTTTATCTAACAAATAAAAAATGTCAAAAATTATTATTAATTATTATGGTAAATAGCACACAAAAACCACTAAGGCTTGTACAGATGATGCTTTTTGCGAGTCTCCATTCTTGCTAAGTATAAGTAGGTAGTGTACGTTAGGTAGGTAGGTATACTTACATAAATCTGTAAAATGAAATAAGTGCATATTATTGGTCAAAGTCAAAAGGTTTTTATTTACTGAAATAACAAGGATCATAATAGAAACGTTAGCTTAAAAACTACGTGAAATGAAAACTACTATAAACTATGGTTTGAGTTTGATTTTATAGTTTTTTCGAGTGATATCTACTATCAAGTAAATCAGTAGGTAGTAAATCAGCCCTCTGCATTTAGAAGCCTTTTATTTTCATCTATTATTGATAACACGAATTAAATTTAGTTTCTGTATCGACATTAAAAAATAATTTGCAATCAAAGCTGAGATGAACTAACGTATATCGATCTTCTCAATAGCCAGCCACCATATTTGATGGGGTCACAAAAACCAAATTGCGGGGGTGAATTTGTAATGGGGTGCAACATCCCCTAACAATATTGCTAGTCTATGTATGTATGTGCGGATTCAACAGTACTTGAACGAGAGTTATTATTTATAGGTGGAAAATTTTATTTAATCGTTTTTTGGAAACAACAAGATTCTTCGTAATATAAGTCACTCTATGCGTATAAATTAATAGTAAAATTTTATCAAAGCGTGATTTATGTGACAGTTTTTTTCTAGCATATGGATTTTTCTCCAGGACTCGACTCTCGATATTTTTTTCGAAAACTCGAAAAAAATATGTACGCATTGACACGTTTTAAAAACAGTAAAAAATATATCATAAGGAAATCTGCATGCCCTATAACCGAAAATTCGAGGCATGTGCCAATAAGCGGCGATGAACTTGCAACTTAGATTGCTAGCTACTTACAAACCGCATGCGGCAAATGTAGTATACGGACGTGCCTCTGAAAGATCTAGCAAAGTCGTTTGTTATTTGTAACAAAACAGTCGCAATTAAGTTTTGTGCCGCAGAGGTACAGGTTTTAATTAGGCTGTCGACATAAATAAATAAATAAATATGGTTGTGTATTCATACACAGTCACATACACAGTTCTATTCCCAAACAAGGATTCCCTGTGTCATAGGTATCAGAAACTACGAGTACCGTGATAGCACAGCATCCAGATCTGTAACAAATATTTATGCAATAATAAAAGAAGGTATTTTACACTGTATTTACCTAGTATACTTTCTCCTCTGTTCAGTTCAATAACGTGAAAATGGCAAGAACTCAAAAATTAAACTGACCAAGGACGTGTTGCGATATGCTATTATGTGGGTTCCGAAGATAAGGGTAAATTATTATTATTTTAATCTACGCCCGATATTTTTGTGTCTTTGTACCCTTTTTGTATCATATTATGTGTATGAGATACTTATTTATAACATTTAGGTGATTTTGAGAAATCTGTAAGCCCACTTGTGTTTTATCAAATAAATAAATCATTGGAACTCTGAAAGTTTGTAATTAATAATTCCTTTTATCAAAAACCCGATCTTAAATATTAAAACGTATTTACTTACCTGTAGACATTAATTTTAATACCATCTATAATAAAAATATTGTACCTAGGCTAGGTATATTTGGTTAAGTGTGTTAGTAAATAAATTCAATTTTCATTTTATTTTATATCATACTTATTTACTTCTAAGATTATTATTAAATACGAGTGATCGAAGTGTAACATACGAACGGCCAAGTAGGCAGACCTGTCAAAATTATAAGGGTTTCGTATTTACAATTTGTTAAAGATCCCTAAAACCGGCCCCATTCAATCTATGCGAGTTTCTTTCATCCCTAATATCTTTATCGGTTCGTCTGTAGAAGACAAGGGATTCCGTGGTTCGGATCCAAAGAGAAATTAATGTCAAAAATTGTTTTTAATAGGTTTTCTTTTATGGAGAAAACCCATTAAAACATTTTGACGGTTGAATTCTGACGACGAATTTCATTTCGCTTTACGTTTTACTGGAAGTATTACTTTACTGAAAAAAAAAATCTTCTCTAGGTCTATGGTTTCTTACTTATTATGAATATTAATAGATTTTAGGGAAGCGCTTTGATATATTAGTATTATTGTTGACTGTCATCGGTATCAAACAAGCGCGATCATTTTTAAACGTGTCCCAAAACCTAAAGCACGTCCTTATTACTACTGCTCACGTGGGGCATGTGTCAAATATGATGACATGTATCAATCCTACCTTTATTTTTTCTATACCTTTTTCTTTTTGTATATTTTTAAAACGAAAAAGGCTCTCCATTACCGCCTGAAAAAGTTATCTACACTTATCTTAGTTATATCGATAACACTTTTGAACTCATTACTGCCCGCCGTCTAATGTATTAGAAAAATTTTGCTCGCACTTATTGAGGAACAAAACGTCATTTTTCCAATAGATAGGAGGTTATCTACTTAGTTATATATATAATACTTTAATGTACACCATATAATATTGCTTAATATTGTCTCAAATAGAGCAAAGTACAAATTAATCGCTAGCTAATAGGTACTTAGTATAAGTTAAGTCCATAATGATCATACTTAGGTATACTCTAAATGTATTTTAATATCAAAGTATGGATGAATATGATTGGGTGTAAATTGCTAGTAATCTCCGTAACAGCTGGGTCGATTTTAGTGAAATTTAAAACACCTGAGATAACTGTTATTTACACGGGTAAAAAGGATTTCTTTGAATAAGAAAGACTGATTTCTCAAAATATTTGGTTATTACAAAAAATATTTTCTTAGTTTAATGCAATATTTTTAAAACAAAAATACTGCTTATCTTTTTTGAAGGCAATATTTTTGTCAATTTTGTTCTTACTTGAAAATAAATATGTTTATTTCAAGACTTATTTTATGTCGTATCAAATAAATATCAAATAAATGTGTTAAATAAAACAATATGTTTCTTGAATTAAATTTATTTATCTCGTAACAAATAAAATAAAATGAGATGATTTTTTACTATTACGAAAAATTATTGTCTAGCGTCTATAGGAAGAGAATCATTTTCTTGGAGGTAATAAAAATGTCTTAATGGAAAGCAATTTGTCTTTCTATAAGAAATCAGTTTTTACCGTGTAGGTACAATGTGAACAAAACCGTGGGTGTAGGCTAGTATATCATATTCAGTGAAAGGTTATAATAATACTTAGGTATGGGAAGCCAGAAAATCAACTATTGTCAAAGTTGGTTAAAATGCTTTGTGGAGTAATTCTAATAAAAGTGTTTGTTACTGGCAGGCTTTTTTTATTTATCTCAAAAGCCTTTTAATTTTGCAAAGGTACCATTTGGCCGCTATTTGCATTTATTATTGAGGCTTTGAGAAAAAACGAAATCGAGCGGTCCCTCTGATTGAAATGTACAGGCAGCAGATAAAAAAAAATAAGATAAAGTGACAGTAGCTCAAGCATGTAAACAGTAAATTTTTTGTATTGTTTAATGTACGTTTTTTTTCATAATTGACTGAGGGTCTATGATTAATTAAATACGTTAAAATACTATGCAACTTATATGTAACTAAATCATTCAGATTTTCATACAAGAATTGTTAACACGACTTTATGCGGTGTTTGATACGAGTCTTTAAGAAAGTTATTATTTTTAACTTCCAATAAAAAAGTACGTTTCAAAAGCTGTTTTATGGAAGAAAATTGGTTTCTACTCTTAAACGCCAATGACGCTATCTTATTAATTTTCTCTATGATGATATATTTGTCATCAACATAGGTTTTATTTTTTACCACAATTTTATTTAGGTTCAATCAAGAAAACATGCTATCTTTTAATTTATAAAGCCACAAAGCCGAATGGAATAAATTCACGAAATATATTATTTTTACAAACAGAGATTTCAAATCAGGCTTTGGAATTTTGCAAATATTTTTTGTAAAATATACCCAGTGAAATTATAATCTTTGTTCATATAATATCCCTGAGTTTGAAACTGGAAGACCATTCGTTCGTTGCTTTCTATAGTTCTTCTTGCATACTCTGCATTAGTTAAGTAACAATATGTAACGGCTTTTAAAAGTACGATCTAGAAGGATTCGCGGTGTTTCTTCTGCAACTGACTGTCATGTTATCATGAAACTTAATAGTTTCACCAAAAGTCAGTTTTTTTTCTTAAGAAATGTTTTCGCCGACTGTACTTTACTTAAGACGAAAATTATTTGGCTAAACAGCCAACTCGGGGACCCCAGAAAGAGCATTACTTTTCCCAATTTGCTATTGCAATTATGGAAATCTATTGGGGGAGATGTGACATTTTAACATTTAATTTGAAGCATGTCGTTGTCATATACTTTAGGTATATTTTGACAGTAGTAGAATTACTTCGTGAAAAGTTTATTCAGGAAAAATAAATAATAATAATGCAGATTAAACCTTTATCAACAACTAATTCCTGTTACTAAACATGTTAATAATAAAATCCTTCCAGTTATAAAACGAGTTTCAAACTGAATACAAAAGAACCGCAAATCAATCTTTACACTAAACATTATAATCTATTAGTAATCATAAATAAATCCTAGCCTAATCTACCCATAACAAATCAATAAGTTTAACATAACAAAAAAACTTACAATTGGCTCGTGCTGAAATCAATTTACAAATCAACACTTCTATTGATATGTTTGATCTTATAAAAAAGAGTATAAGAAAAAATAGACCCGTCATAATGAGGGTTAAGATACTTAGCATTTTTTTGCAGTCGACATTTTTTCGATAAGTTTTTGTTGACTTATGATCCCGTGTGTGAACTGAATTTTAATTATTTTTACACTTTTTTATTTAAAGGGTATTTTTTTATGATTGCCACTTAACTCGCTCATGGTAAATGTATTTTGAATGCAATGTTTTTGATACAACTTAGCGTTTTTGTGGCCTTTTTTGAGGTGAGAAAACCGTGTGATTTGGCAATGGGAACTTTTTTACGATTTGGCCATAATGATGTTGAGACTGAGACTGGGAAAATTATAAAAAAAGAACATTAAAATATCTTTTGGGTACCCTGCCTGCAGTCGGTGACTTGAACTATTTTCTTTACATGTAATTTTTCTACCTATCACTACAGGTAGAAAACAGTATTTTTATTAGGTTTATTTTATGTAGATATTTTAATTGATTTTATCATTAAAATAGTAACAACATTGATAAGTTCCTAGAAAAATAAAGTTTGAAAAAACAGTTTTTATTCAATCATCAAATTATACCAATTTTCCCATATACCACCTTACTCTACCATCAATAATCCTCTCAAATTAACGAAGGCATCAACGAAACGTGCTTTCTAATTAATTTTAAGGGTAAAATTAAATTAAGGGGTGCAAATTTTTGACGAAACTTAAATAAAAATGCAGATAGGTAGAAGTTTGTTAACAAGGGGGAACCCCCTCTTTTGAAGTTCGGAAGCACGCGAGCGTAAGGGTGCTGTGTACCTACTTAGGGGTGAAAAATAAGTCTTCCCTTTAAATAAGAAATCCTCACGAAATTGAAATTGTTGAGGCGAATATATTTTGAATGCCTCGAGATATTTTGCCGAATAGGTTTAAAATTTGTCGAGTTTTTAAATCAAGTTTTATTAAATCTGTTAGTTCATTATGTTAACAAATTTGATGTATTGATTAGAAAATGTGTCTTTTCAGTTTATTTATACTAACAAACGCGTTATACTCAACATTTCTACAAAATCGCCTACAAAATCTACAAAATCACCAATAAACTGTTGTGTTAGCCGTACCTTAAATTTATAATTATATTGTCTAGTTTGGATTCCTAGCTGAGTAAATGTTATAAAAATTTAAAGACATGTATTTCATCATAATTATAATGCATCGAAAACAAAACCCAATACCTATTTATATCCCAAATGCATATTAGTTAAGCTTCTTGCGTCGCATATAAAATACATGTTAAAAAAAATTAATGAACTTATAATTTTTTTTGCAATTAGTATTGTCTGGACCGTATGAATATTTCCACGCGCAAGCAAAAGAAAATCTTATACACAATTAAAAGTTTTCGAGACCGAATCGTGAAAAAACGCTAAGTAATTAAAACCAGTATTAATTGGATCTCAACTTATTAAATTAATTATGCAGCTTTTCTGTAGGTTTTACTCCGTTTTAGGGTTTCGCTGAATTTAAATAATCGGCGGCGTAAATGAACTTAAAAAAAAACTAATGAATTTACGCTACCAGAGATGAGTTACTTCATCTAAAGTTTGTCCGGAAGGTATTGCTTGTAAACGATAAGACTAAGTACTTTGATTTTTATTCAATTTTAGTTTGTTTTGTTACCTTGTAATATATTAACAATAAATAATTTTCACTGAATCATTCATTCATTCAAAATATTTGATCAAGGAAAGATATAAAAATATTTGATCTTAAAAATGGAAAGGAAAAACATTCTTTTTCAGTTTTACTTGGGCTTAAACTATGTAGGTATCTATCTAATAAAAACAACCTGTGTTTGACTATGGGTTACGGATTCCCTAAACAGCTGCTTTTGTGTGTTTTTTTTACTGAAAACAACTGATTTGTATCAGCATTTTCGCAAATGAAAATAGTCGAATTCCAAAAAACCCTGAAATAAAATCAATTATGCAACAAATTACCCCTTTTCGGGGGTACATAAAACGTAATACTCGGATATCCTGTTCAATTCAAAACTGAAAAACTCAAGCCTAAATTCCGTTTGAAACTTCTTACAGAACGTAATTATCTTTATAACGTTCCGTATTAGTACGCTTATTACCAGGAAAAAATATACTGAACCTCCGAACAAAATATTAAAAACAGACTTTTTTATTCTACAACTCCCGCAGTCTACAGCGCTACGACTCAATAGTATTGTTTTTATTTTATTTTTTCTTCAAGATGAATGAAACTGGTTCCGCGTTTTGTATGAAATGCGTTCTTACTATCGAATAATGAGCTTAATTTTAGTTTTGAGATCGGGTTGAGAGGTCGGTCTGTGAATTTCTGTGCAGTATCAGTTTTATTTGTGCATATGTGTGGTAGAATAGTGATTTTATCTAGGTTTTACTCGTGAGTCATGGTATAAGGCATTTTGTTATATTGACGACTAGCTTCTGCCCATGGCTTCGCCCGCGTGGTACCCACATAAAAAGTAACCTATGTGTTATTCTGATTTATAAGCTATATTACTGTAAAGTTTCATCAAAATTCGTTCAGTAGTTTTTGCGTGAAAGAGGAACAAACATCCATCCTCACAAACTTTCGCATTTATAATACACTAGCTTCTGCTCACTGCTTCGCACGCTCGGTATCCGGATAAAAAGTAGCCTATGTGTTATTCTGATGTATAAGCTATATTACTGTAAAGTTTCATCAAAATCAGTTCAGTAGTTTTTGCGTGAAAGAGTAACACACATCCTCACAAACTTTCGCATTTAATAGTAGTAGGATAGTAGGATTTGTCAATGAGACTTTCTGATCAAAAATCAGTTAAAAATCCAGCCTACTTTAAAACTGGTAATGTTTTGAATGTGCAAGAAAAGTGAGAAATATCTGAAACAACACGCTCACAACTGTAACCCAAATGATGGACATCATAAGACACTAAGTACGCAGTTCGATGAGTTTACCAAGTAAGAGCTAGTCAGAGGCACGTTCAAACATGGATCATAAAATTTGGCACATGCCTACGTATTACGTCTTACCACTAAGCGAGCAAGCCGATCGCCTCTCAAAAGCTAAATTTTCTAACGTTCATTAAATTTTTATCTCGCCCGTTCTAATGTATAGATTTATGCTTTATGTGCCTTTAGTATATAAATCAACTGCTTCGTACCCACAAAAAGCACCCTCACTTAGTAAATACCCTCACAGAGTACCAATAAATAAATATCTAAAGATATATTAAGCCGTCGCTCTGATTAGGGGTCCCTGAGGGATAGAAAGAAATGACGAAAAAACATTTAGGGTAGGGATCCACCCTCAGCAGTTTTTTTGATCACCCCACGTTATTGGTACATGGGGATTATTGATTTTTGGGGCTGGCTCGTGATAGATTGGTATTTTCGGTTTTATGTGGAGCTGTGGTTATGTGCAGCATTTTAATATGCAGGAAAGTACAAGATACATTTTTTTTGTTTCCAGGTACATAAATGTCCTATAAAGTTTATAGTATTTTTTTTAAGGCAAATGTAAAAGAATAGAAATATATTTATTTGACATAATAAAATGTTACAAATTGTATATGAGTTCATAGGTTCCTGAACTAGTAGAAACTGTATTTCAGGAGCCATTGGACTCGATTCTGTTGTACACCAACTAAACTAAATTTAAACTATCGCTCTCTTTTACTGATAGTGCAAGCAAGAAAGAGATAGCTACAATTTTGGTGCTGTCAAATTAGTCAGATTTAAGTTTTCCATACAAATTTAGTCGTGATTTCAAAACATGTTGACTATAAACACGAAGAAAAGCGGCACGTTAACTGATTTGACAGCAGCACACAGCATTAAAATTCTTCCTTTCTCTTTCTTGCGTACACTATCAGTAAAAGAGAGTGACAGTTTATATTTAGTTTAGTCAGTGTACTACAGAATCGAGGCATTGGCTTCTCCTAAAGAATGTTCTAAATATTATGTCGTACCTACTTACAATGAATTAACTGCATTAAAAAAAAGCAATGGTAACAGAACTTACGCAAACAAACGGCATTTATCTTAAAACATTCGTTTTATTTTACATTTATTTACTTATCTAAGTACATTTTAGTTATGACTATGGATAAATAATTAAATACAAATTAATGGTGGAGCCGTGTTGGCGTAGTGGATCAACAAGGCCCACGATTCGAGCCCGGTCGAGCACCAATCGATTTTTCTACTCGAAAACTATACGTGCGCATTAACACGTATTTGGAACGGTGATGGAAAACATCAGTTAATGTTCCAATAAACGGCGATAGGCTTGCAGCCTATTACGTGGAATACTAACTACTTGCAAAACGCGGGCATGTGCTTAATGTAATGTTTGGACGTACCTCGATATGCTCAAAAATTTACGCACTGAGTATGTATCTGTGGATGCCCATCAGGAATACAGTTGTGTGCGTGTTTGTAGATTAACAGCTCACCCTACCTACCCATACATAGTTTGGGTCCACTTAATCAAGCGATGATTTAAAAAAAATGGTAGATCCCAAAAAACATGATAGTCCAGAAGCAATTTTTTTGTCATTTCTTACCTATAACGATACCTCTTAAAAATGTTTTTTTTTTGTAGACTACCTAAAGTCAGATCACGTTGATCAAAAAAATACCCTGTGCTAATGTTGGAAGGAGTCCGTTGAGTCAAACCAAATAATTGTAAATTCATATTGTTGTGAATTTCAGACAAAATTACACAAACTTTCTAATTAAATAAAGGAAATATTAACTGAAGAAACTGTGACATAAAATGAAACACTCAACCCGCGGGAATTTCTCGTTTCACCACGGGACTTCAGCTTATTAATAGTTAGGACAGTCACCTCAAAAAGTAGTTGAACAGCTGTCAAACATTTTTATATTTTTTGCGACTATTC
Source organism: Perizoma flavofasciatum (assembly GCA_958496245.1). Classification (NCBI taxonomy): domain Eukaryota; kingdom Metazoa; phylum Arthropoda; class Insecta; order Lepidoptera; family Geometridae; genus Perizoma; species Perizoma flavofasciatum. The sequence goes on from OY292431.1 coordinate 10,790,947, forward strand.
AAAAATGTTGTTTGCAATAATGTAATAATACTGTAATGTTAATTAATGAAGTAATAACTATGTAATGCATTTCATGTTTTATCTGTAATTAAATGAAATAATGTGTAATGTAATTTAATAATGTTAATTATGTAATATATATGAATTCGTAAAATAAAGTAGGTATACTTACTTTTGCAAAGACTCATGAAATAAAATCTTTTACCAATTTCAAATAATTACTTCGTCTATTATTATTATTCTAAAAATATATATGTGGATGTATGTATTTAAGTATGAATTATTTTTCATTTATGTATGTACTTTACTTATATTTTACTAGCTACTTAAGCTAGTTATTTAACTTATTTTGTTAATCAGCCCACCCACTCTTCATTACACAAAGGTTAGCTGGAAGAAAATGCTAATTAGCATTAAGTTCGCCTATGTACTTGTTTCATCTTGTGCAATAAAGCATTTTCTATATATCTATTCTCTGTTTGGTAAATACTATCTTTCATTTATTGGTCGAACCAAGGGTTCTTTTCGGGTCATTTTGACATATTTAGTATACAATGTACTTTTGCTTTTAAATGCCTGTCAAAATGTGTCATTTCCTATTGCCATTTTTTGTGTAATTAGAGGGCAAGTTGAAGTATGTTAGCTCAGAAAAGGGCCTAGCAAATATTAAAGAACCCATGGGGTGAAAAGATTAAGTGTTTTTTTTACTTAGATGCATTTAAGCTAACTTTCTTGTAGACCGTGCCACTTTAAATGACACCTGAAAGTCCTGGTGACTAATAGTAAAGCATGGTATCTGAATCCTATCACCACCCGTGTGGTGATAGGATTCAGATAATTATTTTTCACTATGATACACGAAAAGCTCAGTCCACTGAAAGTTTCCCGGGAAATCAGAAATGTTTCAAATATCTTTAGAGCTGACTGTATCAAGCTGAGGTCACCGTTTATTTTTAAGAGCGAATTATCTTTAACGTCTCGTTTCATTTTAATTTTCCGAGACAATCAAGATAATTTCTGAGCCGGTATCATGCCTCTTTAAGTTGCTACTAAAACGGTGAGATGTATTATTTGTCTGACTGGTATTTTAAAGTATTATGTGTGTTTCTTTATTGTATTTAAATTTTTCCTAATTTATATTTATTTTTCTAATGGTGTGCAGTAAAACATTTTCATTCACTAATTCTTTGTAAAATAGTGAACTTGCTATTAAAAACAGCTGTCAAAAGTTATTTTGTCTCATTATGAATGTGAAAATGTCTGTCATGGAGGATACAGTCGTTAGCGTGTTTGTTTTTTTGTTAGTACGACGTATCGGCAGCGTTTCTCCTTGTAAAAATTATTTCCTATCCGAACTGAACTAAATTTATGAAAAGCCCTGATTAAAAAAAATATAACGAAAACTACCAAGGATTTAGGGAGATTTTTGCCCAGAAGCGGAATCCGAAATATAGAACATTGAAGTTTTGTTGGTTGCTAGAATCTTCGTATTGGCTAAGCTGATTTGGATGAAATTTGGTACATATAACAACGTGATCAAGAACACATAGGCTGCTTTTTATCTAGGTACCACTCAGGTGAAGCCTATAGAAGCTAGTCCTATTAATATTATAAACGCGAAAGTTTCTGAGGATGGATGTTTGTTAGTCTTTCACGCGAAAACGACTGAACGGATTTTGATGAAACTGTGCAATATAGCTTATACATCAGAATAACACATGGGCTACTTTTTATCCGGGTACTATGCGGGCGAAGCCGTGGGCAGAAGCTAGTATTATAAATGCCAAAGTTTGGATATTTGTTGTCGATCTTCGTAAAGGTTGAACAGATATAAAAGAAATTTAGAACATACATACTTTGTAATCTAGAGTACCACATAGTCTACTTTCTATCCGGGTTGAACAACTATAACAAACACGCTCACAACTTTATACCTCATAATGACATCCTGAGATACATACTCAGTGATTATCTTTGATTATACCAAGTGAGTAGAAAGAGTAATAAAATTTTGTACGCTTCGTGTACACAAATACACATTAACCACTCCAATAAACTATGACACATATAAATTATTGTATTTAAAATAATTAGCTTTTATATAAATCATTTTATTAATCAACACAAAAAAAATCGGATGAGTAGTTTTGGTGATTACATTATTTAATTTACAAACTTTACCTCTTTATAATATTTAGTGTAGTTTTTTTTATTATCACCACTACATTAAGTAGCCGTAGATAAGTAAATTTAAGTAACTTAATTTTCAGTCATAGAGTTGAAATAGTCGATGTTTGGTATCATTTTAGGATATTATTACGGCTATACCACGTACCATACTAAACTGTAAACGAAACGTCACTAGGAGAATCCTAGTGACGTTTCGTTTACAGTTTAGTCGTTTAGTTTTATATTTTTAGTCTTTAGTTATTCTTGAACACACGTTTTTTCTATAATCATCATAATTGCCTATTCAGACTCAGGGCGTGGCTAATATATTAATTGCTACGTCTTTACAATGTTATTGGCCAGTGTATTGTAGGCGTTACAACTGAACGTATATCTTTTTTCAAAGTTATGTCTGAATATTGTAATTTAGTAATTTCAATCATGGTATACTTGTTATTGCTGTGAGTATAAATAACTAACTTCTGCTCACGGCTTCGCCTGTATGGTACCCGGATTAAAAGTAACCTATGTGTTGTTCTGATGTATAAGCTATATTAATGTAAAGTTTCATTAAAACCCGTTCAGTGTTTTTTGCGTGAAAGAGTAACAAACATCCATCCTCACAAACTTTCGCGTTAATAATAGTACTAGCTTTTGCCCACGGCTTCGCCCGCATGGTATCCGGATAAAAAGTAGCCTATGTGTTATTCTGATGTATAAGTTATATTACTGTAAAGTTTCGTTAAAATCTGTTTAGAAGTTTTTGCGTGAAAGAGTAACAAACATCCATCCTCACACATTTTCACGTTTTTAATAGTAGTAGGGTATGATATTACCGTTTTAAACACGTAATTTTACCAGTTTAAAAGATAATTATGCTCAGATTACTGCTTTCCTCGCTGATTACACACAGTACATCCCTCAACGCACAGAAAGCGCCCCTCGTAACAAAAAATAATTTCATATTTTTTTCCATTTCATCACGGAATCGACAGGCCGGGGGTGTTAACAAAGATGGCCGCCGCCGGTTCTTATCGCCCCATTTTTGTGTTCTTGCCACCCTCAACCCCTCGCTGGAAAAATGCAGCAAGTACCGCCAAGTAAGTCTAGTGCCGGAAAGTGAAATGTGTAATTGGGATCTGAGGCAAGTTTTCGGATCGGAAAGGGGTGAAAAAGTTCTTGCGGGGTTTTATTTGAAGTTAAGAAAGCTCGGAATTGGATGTGGGGGGATCTCTTGTTTATTTGTTTGCACGTTGCTAATTTGCAATCGATGCTACATTTGTTTTTAACCGACTTCAAAAATGGTAGGTTCTATGTTCGCCTGTATGTATTTTTTTATGTATGTTCATCGACATTTTCGTCAATTGTGGACCCATATTAAAAAAATCTTCAAGTCTTAGACCGTCGTTATTTCATAAGTTTTTTTTATATAACAGAGTAGGTATTACTTACTATAAAAACAGAAAAAAACTATAAAACTTCCTTGATAATAAAAAGATAACAGGTGGATAATAGAGTTCATGTCACCGACCGCAGGCAGGGTACCCAAACAGCTGGCGATATTACCTAGTTGAATAGCAATGCTAATTTTGACCGAGGTGCTAATTTGGACATTGGTTTCGTCCATCAGTCAATATTAAGTACTCTTTTCAAGTAGCCTCTGCCAAATCGGCTTAGCAAATTACCGATATATTTATAATATAGTATATATGATATACTATATTATATAATATATATGACGACCTCTGTGGCGCAGTGGGCGAAGGTCCGCCTGAGACGCAGAAGGTTGCGGGTTCGATTCCTGTCACGGGACAAATGTTTGTAAGATCTGCAAATATTCAGTCATGTAGTTCCCATAATACAAGCTCTGCTTAGTTTGGGGCTAGATGATGCTGTGCGAAAAATGTCCAGCATTTATTTTATATTTTTATTTATAGGTAAACCATAATCATAGACTAGACAGCCTTAAGAGACACAATGTTTGATAATTTACTAGGAAACAGTTCTGTCAACTGTCGAGCGAGTCCCACCACGCCTGCTGTGCTCTGATTGGTCGAAACTGCAGTTTCAACCAATCAGAGCACAGCAGGCAACATGACGCAATGACAATGACAATGTCCGCGTTTGCCAACATCAGTCCTAAAAGACTGATGTGTTGACAGAACAGTGAGGTTCAATATGACGCCTCTCGGAGTTAACTGCTCGATGACCAGTAATAGGCATAGACATCTCCAAAGAGTGCTACGACGAACAATCTTTGCATAACTCTATCCACCGACTTTGGCTTCATTCCGCTAAACAGAGTTTATTTTTAATCTAAAATGAAATATCAGAAAGACAAAGAGCAGTGTTTAATCAATTATTGCAGTTTACAAGAATGTCATTATCGTAGTTTTTTTTTAATATATAAAATCCTACTTTTATTATAAACGCCAAAGTTTAGGAGGATGTATGTTTGTTACTCCTTCACGCAAAAACTACTGAACTGATTTTGATGAAATTTTACAGTTTTATAACGTATACATCAGAATAACACTTATACTACTTTTTATCCGGGTACCACGCGAACGAAGCCGTGGACAGAAGCTAGTAAATATAATCGTAACTTTTTGGTTAATAACTGTAAAAAAAAAAACAATCACGCTGTATGCCTCATAATATTATCCGAGGTCATCCTTGGATATAGACTCAGTTGTTTTCTGAGGTAACTATGTAGAGGGTAGTTAGACGCACGTCCTAACATTTCATGTCCAAGCAAGGTTGGACAGGTTGCAAGCCACTATTTACTTACACTTATTGGAACACTAACCGATGGTACTTGCCTTCGAATGTTAGTAACCTACTTTTTGATAAATAAAGATTAATAAATGATTTTGAAGTGTATTTCTTTAAAAATTTCAAGTATTTTATGTCGACATTTATAATGTGCTTTATGAAGAGTAACCAAGAAAATACTAGTGATGACCTCCGTGGCGCAGTGGGCAAAGGTCCGCCTGAGACGCAGAAGGTTGCGAGACAAATGTTTGTATGATCTGCAAATATTCGTCTCGGGGCTGGGTGATTTCTATGTATAACATGTATTTTTTTTAAAGTAGCATATCAGTCATGTAGTTCTCATAATACAAGCTCTGCTTAGTTTGGGGCTAGATGATGCATTATAAAAAAAAAAAAAAAAAAAATTACCAGCAATATAAAATTATAAAACATAGACAAGTTAGATTAACAAAACAAGTATACAAGCGAGCGTGAATGGGATAGTTGGTAGAGGAAGGCCACGGCGAACGTACTCTGACCAAATTGGAGACATTTTAAGAAGGCCAGGTCAGAAGTACACTAAACCGCCGAGCTTGTATGAAGAATGTGATGAGGATGAATGAAGCGAAAGAGGTATGCCAGGATCGTAGCAAGTGGAAATCCCTGGTCTCTGCCTACCCCTCCGGGAAACAGGCGTGAATATATGTATGTATGTAGACAAGTTTATGAAGAACTTGCTTTGTTGCTATCAAGAATGTCAGATAGGATGGACTGAATCCTGAAAACTGTACGTTTGCACTGGACCAAGTAACTGGAACAAGAATTATTTAAACGGACTTGACCAATCTGTAAAACCAAAGCTAGAAAGCTCTCCGAATTACCGAGTTGAAGTGATGATCTTGCTAATATTACAAACGCGAAAGTTTGTGAGGATGGATGTTTGTTAGCCTTTCACGTAAAAACTACTGAACGGATTTTGATGAAACGTTACAGTAATATAGCTCATACATCAGAATAATACATAGGCTACTTTTTTTCTGGGTATCATGCGGGCGAAGCCGTGGGCAGAAGCTAGTAGGCATATATAGCTCGCAGAATCGACAACCATTAGGAACCATGGTTCTCGAATAGCAACCATAAACTGGGCAACGCAGCGTTGGAAGGCCCCTCAACCGATGTAATGACAATATTGTGAAGATTAAAGATAAAATAAAGTTTATTGTTCCCTAAAGTTAATGACTTGATAGTTGGACTTTGATGTTTGCGTGTTTTTTAATGGATCCTAACCGTTTAGTTTTGTTCATTCTGCGCAAGTCACTCGCACCATCAACTCTCCCGCTAGTAAAGTGTAAACGGGGCACAAGTCCGCGGTAAAGTTCGGGGGTAAGCTGCACTCCCGGGGTGGAAAGAGGGGAAGACACACCCCTTTGCTCGCGGTGACGTACAGGAGCAAAAATACACAAAAGATTGTGTGTCAGTTCGTGTTTTGTTGATTCGAGTTATGTTTTGGATAGTGGCATGGAAAACGTGATGTGTGGAAAGTGTGTTGTTTCAAATATTTTATGATAAGATTATTATTGAGTTTGTATGATCTGCAAATATCTTTGGTTTATTTTATTTTTAAACTGTGTTATTAGAAGAGATTTAACTCTTCAAACTAGTTTTAAATTTATAAAAGACAGTCGATATTAGTACGTATAAACTCCTCTTTCTTTAGTCTGTTATATTGTTTTGGTAAAATAGTTCATTTGAGAAATAACACTTATTTGGTTGAACAACTATGTTAATCTGCCTTTCTATTTACTTCGCATAACTCGTATACTTATTCGATTAAAAATATTGAAATCAAAAAAGTTTATGTTTTTGGTATCAAATATACATGAAACTAGCGGTTACAGTCGTATTATTGTCTTGCAAATAAAACTGCTGATAAAAAACACGCAAAAAGGTGTTTTCTTTAATTTTAAAATATTAGAGCTCTTCGTGTTTTAGTTGAAAATGTTTTTTTTTCTCAAGTTGTAAAACGTCAATATACTGGATGTCAAATTTAATACGTCTCATCACCTAATTGTTTTTCAAGATTGTACCTCCAGAATTTTATTTACCACACTTTATGTATGTTTAGCCTGTATTATAGCGTAGATCAAGAAAAAAGCTCATTTTCTAAATTCGTGTTTATTAAGTTTTTCCATAAAGCAACGATGGGCTTACAAACTGTCACTTGGAATGCCAAATATAATATTAGGACATGTCTTACCCCATGTCGGATACAATGGGGAACACAGTCCTGGGCCGTGTTCTTTTTTACAATCTCTAAAAGTGTCAGTAAGCAAACCCACCCACGCACGCTAGTCAATCCAGTTGCTGCGTACCTCACTGCGAGCCTTCCTTGCGGGTACACCCCCGCCATTTCTTTCTCTTATTTCCCGCGTTTTTTGGTAGCCATTTTTACCGCGCATGCGCAAATCCTACCAGGATTGAGTACCATCGATTTATTCGATACTAGAAAAGTAAATAAAAACGGGGGGTGGGGGGTTGATCTTGGTTTTGTTGGGGTGAATTTTTAAGGAGTCGGGGTCTTTGTAAGCTTTTTGTACGTATGTGATCTTGTTGGCAATTAACGATTGCTTTAAGTTTGGTTCAGTGAAAATAGATTTGAGTGTTTTACGTTTATTAATACTGCATAAAAAAGTGTACAATTCGACTACACATAAAAAATATTGCGATCAGTTTGAACATAACATATTTCTTAATGTAGGTAAAAACATTATTTAAATTATATAACGAATTGGTTTTTCTAAATACAACATTTAAAATAAAAACGCACAACTTTATTTCAATTATTTTTATGTTTAAATTATTTTAAATCACTTCACATGGAAAAGCGATTGAAGGGAAGGGGAAAATATGGCAAAACTTTTCAAAATCTTAAATTTTTTTGATGTATATTGAACAATCTCCCATAATAATGTCTCACAATTACCTCCGCTCTGGCCATCATCCAAACCAGTTTTGATTGTCTGCCCTACGCACGAAAAATACTAGTACATGTTAACAATACGCCAACATAGAGGGCGCTTTACTAAATTTATTCACACATGAGTTCCATCATGTCGACAACTTTATAGACAGCCCGTGATCAATCCTACTACTAATATAAACGCGAAAATCCTACTAATATTAGTTTATAATAGTAGTAGGATTTGCGCGGAGATTTTTGAGATTTATAGTAAAATGCAAAGGGTGTCACGTGAAAGAACTTTAATGTACAATAAAATTTATAATTCGTTCATTTTAATTGGTATGTTCTGCAGATACTCAAAGTTCTTGCTACCCACGATAGAGGGAATCCTAGTTTGGGTCCAAGACTATATTTATGAGCCTGTTAGATGTATATTTATTTATTTATGTCGGTTTATTTAGCGATGTCCTCTATCCAATACCGGGAATCCAATGTATCCGGAAATGTCTGCGTCACTGCCGGTGTAATAAAAGCTTTGAACCGGTCTGTACCGGATATTGCCCTGTAGCGTTTACGTTTCATTACCATCTACCATCGCATTTAGGTGAGATTATGGTCAAATGCAGGTCCATAGATTATAAAAAATTGGTAGTTTGGTAACCTAAAAACTGAGGTTTAGGGTGCATGTTTTGTGAATGGTTTCCATGATATAGGTTTTTTTTTTAAATCCTACTAATTTTATAAACGTGAAAGTTTGTCAGGATGTTTGTTACTCTTTCACGCAAAAACTACTGAACGAATGTTGATGAAACTTTTCAGTAATATAGCTAATACATCAGAATAATACATAGGCTACTTTTCATCCGGGTACCATGCGGGAGAAGCCGTGGGCAGAAGCTAGTAGCTACTATATCTCTGTGAGGTGATTTGAAATTAATTCTTTGGGATATTTAAGTAATATCCAGAAGTTGACTTAATATATCTGCTGGTGATTCTAAAATAAGATCATGAGGATTCTTTGTGAACCTTTTAAATCTTTAATTAAATTTTAGATTATTAAAGATTTGTTTTCTAACATTGACCTGCTTTTTAATGATGCTGGACATTTTCACACATCATCATCAAGCCCCAAAGTAAGCAGAGCTTACTTATTAAACATCCAGACCCGAGACAAACATTTGCAGATCATACAAACATTTGTCCAGAAATAAAATCGGAGTCGACCCTGCAACCTTCTACGTCTCAGACGGGTCTTCGCCTACTGCACGACAAAGGTCGTCAAAGAAAAGGAAAGACGACGGGAAATGTCGTGATTTTTTTTATTTATACATGTATGTTGACGGAGCTAACTAATTTACAAAACTATAAGGTTCATTGAGTTATAAAATCCCTAAAAGGGATAATTTTATACAGAACAGCAAGGACACACCTTTTGAGCCATCAAGTGGAAACTTTCTTCACGCCTTTGAAAAGAGGCTTCTTGCCAAAATACCTTTGATAATAGACTAAGTAGTGGAAGAAACTATACTTTGGGTATTCAATGAACTAAATAAAATGAGATCTAAGTAAGACCCTTCAAGTAGTAAAAAGTGTATGGAAAATACACTGTTTTGCAAAATAACAATTCCATCATGCAAGTAGTAATGCTAGTAGGGCGCGACGTTGAGGGAATAGACTCTCGGAATGAGTCGAAACTTAGTCGGTGCCTTCACCGATAGTGCGGTACGTGAAAATTCCCGTTTTTACGCGTCGCGTCGCGTAGTGCACTACAAGTATTAGTGCTAGTAGAACACGATGCGACGCGGAGGGAATAGACTCTCGGAATGAGTCGAAACTTAGTCGGTGCCTTCACCGATAGTGCGGTACGTGAATTCCCGTTTTTACAATATGAATAGTCAAGTTCACAATAGTTTTTGGAATGAAAAGTACAATCACATTATGAAAAAAAAACAAATCAAATGTCCACCCTGGCGAATACAGTCGTGAGCGTGTTTGTTTTTGTTGTTGTGTCCTGCCGATGATTGCACATGGGTTTAACAAATTGAATTTCAATATTTTGCCTTAGACAGGTTAACTAAATTCACATTAATTATCGCTCTACCATTATAGAGACCGCTCTCCTCCAGCACGAGTTTAAAATGTAATTTTCTCTTAGACGCATAGAGTCACCGACTACATAGTATATTCATAAAGGAGTAGCGCATTACCACAGCTGTAAAAGGAACTAATAGTAACCACGAACCAGGAAACGCAGTTTAGGCACTTACCTATAAAAAATCATTCATTTAGCATGACATAAAAAAGAACAAATTTCACAAGCTTAAGATAGTGGGACAGTGAGAAATAAATTAGAATAGTCTACATAGAAGTGAACCTGAAACAGAAATGCCCCACGAATTTTGCTGATCCATCTAACTGACCATCCATCAACGCTGAGTGGAGACCATATTTGCCTCAGACTCTGCTACGCACACGATTAAGAAAATTTATATAGAAATATTTAGTATGTACCATAAGTTTTGTGTAGTAGTTTTTAAGGTGAATAAAAATATTTTCTTTCTTTTTCTTTCTTTCTAACTGGACAGTTCAATGTCGCGCCAAAAAGGTGTCAGCTCAGCGTAATGCTAGGTACTTATGTCAGGATGACATTTCTCCATGTGAGGCTGTTATGAATAAAACGAAGTTTTATGGAGTTTTACGGCTAAATGAAGGCTTGGACCAGTGGCATCTCAATGGTAGCGAGAAATTGATGGACAGAGATAGATCAATAACTTTGATGATGATGATGGTGATAGATGACCTCGTCGGCGTGATGGAAGATGTGTCGGTTGTACGGTTTTCGTAGTTGATGATACCTTATTGAACCTTAGTGTGGGGTTCGGATTATGAGTTTCTTTTGGGTGTTTATTATGTTAGCCATCCTCATTACTAGTCTAAATCAGTCCTATTTGGATATATGCCTTCCTATATATGCCTAAAATATTGAGCGGTATTGAACCAATGCCGTACAACGTTCCATTCGTGGTGATCATGCTTAATTGGTGGTGATTGTGTGAGGAGAAACATAATTAAAATTGGCCCTTTTCTCAACTACAAGAACAATATTGATTGAGCTAACCACAGTTATTATGAAAATACCTACAACATATTAATAGATGAAACACTTTTTCGTATCCTATACTATGTCAGGACGTAAGGGTCAAGTTAGTCAATTACCTTCTAACTTATTTAGCATGTTAATGTAGCTATCTTTGAAGTTGTCAACGCTGCCCGGATGTCCCTTATTAAGTTACCTAGCGTCTGGATAGGTCCATCGTACTAATATTATAAACTAGCTTCTGCCCACGGCTTCGCCCGCGTAATACTTGACTAAATAGTAGCCTATGTGTTATTCTGATGTAAATGCTATATTAGATAGAAAATTCTTTATTGCACAAATAAACAGTACTATACATAGGCGAACTTAATACTAGATAGCATTCTCTTTCAGCTAACCTCTGTCTTATATATTAACATCCATCCTCACAAACTTTCGCGTTTATAATAGTATTAGGATTTTGAATAGGTATAGTTTGTGATGAAAAATAACATATAAGCTAACTTCCACACGGACGAGACCATGGGCATAAACTAGTCTTAGTATGTGGGAAATTCATGCTGCGATGTAATTAAGAATTCAGATGAACTTTGATGAAAGTATGATGAAAGTAGGCGCTAAGTAAAAAATCAAGTGTGAATTTAACCTTTATGCACCCAGCCATAAGGCAAATGCTGAATGATAGCTTTTGGGGGACTGTTCAACCCCCAACTATGAATTCAGGCTTTACATTTTCATAAAAGAGAGGTGTGCCAAAATCTGGTGGCTTGCAACCTCCTGTCAAAAGCTCATTGAAAAAGAAAATTCGAGTGTCCCTCCCTTCGTAAAAGATCCCAGTGCACTCACTCTTTTCTTTATTAATGAGGGTTCGTAGAACGACGTCATAGTCTTGATACTGGTTGTATTCTGAAGTAGAATAAAGATTTATCAGACGATCAGATGTTCGTGTTTTTCTTGTGATACCATAGCATACCTAGAATGCTGAGTTTTGATGTGAGGCAGATTAATTTCTAACTTTTGAAGTTGGTGACAAAAAAATAAGATATTCATATTGTAAAAACGGGAATTTTCACGTGATTTTTACGTGAAAATTCCCGTTTTTACAATATGAATAGTCAAGTTCACGATAGTTTTTGGAATAAAATAAGATATGGTTTTTTATCTTTTTCTATTATAACCTAAATTTGGCATTAAACATTTATCCCTAAAGATAAGTAGTAAGACGTATTGAAATAAAAGTTTAGAAGTTAAATTAATTAAATAAAACAATTTCTTCAATTAATTAAATAAATTAAATTAACTTAATTTACTCTAGAAATTCTTATCTTTACGAGAATTATGGCTTTTCAGTTCAAAAATCCATTATAAATAGGTGAACTCAATAGTGATTTCTCGAATAAGTCATCCTATTATCACATTTTTCTTTTTGCTATTATGCAAATATAGATATGAATATTTGTTATCGATAATCTTCGAAACGGCTTATCGGATTTTAATAAGATATTAATAAAGGCGGCCAATAATGAAAGCGGGCGAAGTACTTACTTAACGCATAGGGATTGCAAAACGGGAGCAAAAATGTACAACTTGTGTGGATTAACAATACATAATTATATTTGTAGATTAAATCAGGAATGGGGTAAACAGAAAATAGACCGATTTTATAATATTATAACGACTTCATATCCCGATACCACGAGATCGAAGCCGGGGACAATAACTTTTATAATAATACTTTCTAAAGTATCAAGACTCTACAGTCGCAGTATACAGACACCCTGTACCTACCGTGTTTCTTTTTGTCAGCAAACCCACCCCCCATGTATAACGGAGCTAAGTGTGCAGAACGGCCTCCTTAGTACTTACACTGCTTATGTGCTATGCGTAACAGCCTTTTTCAAATAAGGATGGAAGATTTTTTTGCAAATTTCTCAAGTAGTGCAACAAAATTTGCTGTTAATGATTTTCTCGTACCTCAACGATCATACTAGGTGGACCACCTATCGGTAAGCAGTTACTGCTATCTATGGACACTTGTAACACCAAAATTATCACTCAGACTCAGAGAAAAAACGGTGAAAATCTCATGTGCTTATATCGACACCCATACCCTTTAAACCAGCACACGCCATCAATGAGAGCATTTCTGCTTGGCGGCAAAAATACTTCCCCAATACGAGCTCATATAATTTACTCTACTACTAATCACAATATACTAATCTAAATATCGGGAGATATTACCTTAGAAAGATTTCATCTGTTGATGTTTGTATGATCTGCAAATATTTGTCTCGGGTCTAGGTGTATGCTATGTATAATGTATATGTACTAGCTGCGCCCCGCAGTTTCACCCGCGTAAGTTATGATTCCGTGGGAATATCGGGATAAAAAGTAACAGTACATTATTTTAATGCTACATAAACACCCTTCATGATTAAACTATTTATTTGAATAAGAATTAATACTACGATACGGAATGTAACCAACTTTTGTTTCTACCGGCGATCTAATTAAATTTTAGAACACAAAAGCTGCTTTTGTGATTTAACTATGATAGTTGGATATATTCCCTCGTGAACTTTTTTGTAGGTAATAATGAGTACTTTAATCATGTAGTACATCATTTTTATGTATCATCAATAGTTTTCTCAGCGCACGCCAAAAACGGAATTTAATAGACAAAATTTTGTTACTTTCAGTTACATTATTGCAATTTTCTTAAGGATCTCTATTATTTTTGAAAATAAAGTATAGCCTTCCTGATAATTTAGCTTTCTATTGGTGAAAAATGGTTAAAATCAGTCCAGTATTTTCGGAGCCTATTCGGTACAAACAAACAAACAAAAAAATCTTTCCTCTTTATAACATTAGTATAGATTTACAGTAAATATATGTATAAAAGTAATATACCAGTCATGTAGTTCCCATAACACAAGCTCTGCTTACATTGGGGCTAGATGCTGCTGTGTAAAAATGGCCAGAATTATTATTCACTAACCCAATAACTTATAGAACTCTCTCCTTACTTGCAGAATGAAACTTTCAAATTTAAAGTTAGCTATCTGAAGACGAGATCAAGTAACAAAAGGCTTCGAGGGCTCTACGACCAGACGACTCTTTAAGACTTGAAGTGTCTTTTGGCAAGCTTTGTGCGATACGATACTCTTTGAACTAAGTTTTTGATCTAACATCAAGTACATAATGGAGGATCATCCATAGCTATCTACGCAGAGGCTACACACAAAGGCATGGCTTCGTTATCCATCCTTCTACTATTATAAACGTGAAAGTTTGTTAGGATGGATGTTTCTTACTCTTTCACGCAAAAAGTACTGAACGGATTTTGATGAAACTTTACAGTAATATAGCTTATACATTAAAATAATACATAGGCTACTTTTTATCCGGGTACCACGCGGCGAAGCCGTGGACAGAAGCTAGTAACTATAAAAATCGAACTTAAAATACTTAATCTACACTAATATTACAGAGATGTAACGTTTGTAAGTTTGTATGTAAAGAGTAATCTCTGAAACTCCTCATCCGATTTCCAAAAATCCGATTCACTTTCAATATTTCATATGGACCTTCAGGGTAGACATAAACTGTAAACTATCCCGTTAAAATAAAAGGCTTTTCGTGGCTAACGGTAAGTGCTACTTTTTAACCGGATACTACGTGGGCAAAGCCGTGGGCAATAGCTAGTGCTATAATATAAAAATACGTTTGACAAGAAAATACATGAAACATTTAAAAAAATGGTTTGGATATTTGTTATGTACTGAGACAAGCAAACGATAAAACCAATTTTGAATTTTAATGTTAGGTTAACTGACTGACTGACATAAAACAACACGCAACTAAAAAAACTAAAAGGATACGTTTCTTTTAGTGGATAGACTTGGTTTAAATAAAATCTCAAAAAAAATTGTTCCAAAGAGTGGCTTAACGAAAAACCTCCATATTTCCAAAAACATATGCCAATTCAAAATTGACAAGTAGGTACATTCTAGCAGACATAGTCGTACTTGTATAAAAAAATATATAAAAGTGGTTAACCCGTTGATTACGTATTATAAACTTTTTCTTTGTTCGAAATAGCTGGAAGCGAATAATTAAGGAAATGTATTGAATTATAAAATACTTTACATAACTGCAGCAAAAAACACCCGACACCTAGAAGCTTTACACCTGCCTTACGCGAAATCGGTTAAGTGACGACCACACGGTGTAAGTATCAACATAATTGAATAAGGTACTTAAAGTACCTACTTCAATGTACTTACTTTCCAAAAATACACTTCGGTGCTTACTTGATATTGTAGACCCAAAAGTAAAAAACTCAGTATGTACATATTTTAAGCCCAACTTCAAAAAAAAAGAAGAGGTTCTTAATCCTGCTCAATTTTATTTGTGAATTTTTAACCGATTTTGATGATAATTTTGTTCTTATATAGAGAATGGTCCCGAGGTGGTCTCATAAAATGTTTGCTATTGTTTCCGTAAATCTTTACACCTATAAACACAAAGGTCCCGCGCCAGTCCTTCCTTCAAATGAAAAGCCTATTCGTTCAGTTCGTTATCACCTTATGAATCCTTCTATTTCTAAGCAATTTTCAGATCTAACCAGCTATAGCCAGCCCATTGCCAAGTCAACTTGCTTATTCTTATAGCAATATAGATGGCGTCCCATTGTTACAGGAGCGATGCTTACTATTCACGATTTCAATTGACGTATTGACCTCGATTCTGTATTTCACTAACTAAACTAAATTTAAACTGTCGCTCTCTTTTACTGATAGTGCAAGCAAGAAACATATAGCTAATAGCTACAATTTTAGTGCTCAAATCAGTTTACGTGCCGCTTTTCTTTGTGTTTATATTCAGCATGTTTTGAAATTACCACTAAATTTGTATGGAAAACTTAAATTTGACTCATTTGACAGGACTAAAATTGTAGCTATCTCTTTCTTGCTTGCACTGTCAGTAAAAGAGAGCGACTGTTTAAATTTAGTTTAATTAGTGAACTACAGAATCGAGGCCATTTCTGCAAAACTTTACTAAAACAACACTTAAAGTCCATTGTTATGGCGTAAAATGAGAATCATATGCCCAAAAACAAATATGGTGTGCCAGAAATTGAATCGAACAATTGGCACCACAGTATAGTTAAAAAACGATCATAAAAAAAACAAAGAAAAGTTTGTTGCCGATTCTTCTAAGTTGTGTGCGAAGAATCGACGTCAATTCACGTAATTTTAAGCTGACGTTTCTAATGATACTTGTAAGTTCAGTGAATAAAAACCTTGAGCTTTGACTTTGACATGTTTCAAGTGTAGCAATGCTTGTCTTTTTGGGTCGGAAATATTAGAAATTTCAATAGCACCAATATTATTATCTAAGAGCAGGCTTTATTCTGTCCATTAACGCGTATGGTCCTACCGTATTGGATGTATTGATAGGATTAGCAGAGTCCATCGGTTCTCCATCATGGGCTGTAAATTTCAATATTAATTTAGTATTATTTACTTAGAAAATAATGAAAATTTGACTGTTTATATGTGAGCCGTGCTGGCGTAGAAGGTGGTACAATCCTGACCCTGACTTACAATCCGGAAATCGTGGAAATGAACCCATTCGTGCCCCAATGGATGTGAAAGAAAACACCTTTAGGAAACCGTCATGCCCTAGGCCCTAAAATTCCAAGGTGTGTGCCATCGATTAATGAACTAATAAACGACGATGGGCTTGCAACGTGGTACGTGGAATATAATACAATACTTACAAAAAGCGGGCATGTGCCAAATATAATGTTTGAAATTCCCTCTGGTATCCTCATACATTAAGTAGGTATGTATTTCAGAATGTTCATCATGGGGAATACAGTAACGCAGATATATTATAGTATAGTGTTTTTTTTATCCTTGATGTTACTTTCATTTTAAACATCGCGAATAAATTATAATTATCCGTATTCAAATGAGGTCCAGGTGTCCAAACCTTAATCTATAAAAAAAACATCAATTGTAAGCATGTACTATTACTGACCCTAAATAGCAAAGGAGTTTATCCTGTAAAAAACTTAAAGAACATCGTGGATTTTCAACCCTATATTTGGTGATCTAAAATTTAGTATAGGTTAGTTTGTGGGTTATGTTAGCCTATTGTGGACTATGAAAGGGTCATATCATGACCCTTGCAAAGGGCGATTCGCTTTGTTCTAATACCCTGGTCAGGTAAACAGCTGCTAATACGTATTCATTCACTACGTTTGACCTTTAGAAGTTTCGAGATAAAAAATAACCCTTTAAAGTCTATTAGCAAAGTAAAATTGCGAAATATTTTTATGCTACGTTACGTTATGCGAATGAAATAATGGCCATGCTTTCGGAGAAGAATCCATTGGAGACGATAATGTATTCGGTATTTATAAGCCTGGCTATTACAAAAAAATATAAGTATCATCAAAAAGGGTAGATTCATTTAAATTACCTACCTACTATCAATAATAATACCCTTGCTTCTTACAGGCTTGGTTCCTAATACATTATTAATATACAGCAAGTCGTGTGTGGTTGATACTTTTTAGACTTTATTGAATTGCTTAATACTCTTTCTCAATGAATGAGTACACCTACCTATATTAAAAAAAAAATCAGTCAAACAGATTTAAATAGCTTGTAATCATCATAAACTAGCTTATTTTAGGACTTTGAGTGCCAGAGTTGGCTGCCTGATTCATCTAGGAATGGTCGCGCGCGAGCAATCGACAAAAAATACACTTTAAAATTTTGAATTAACTTAGCTTATGATCGTGGCGAGCTCAATTAATGAAAACCTATTAACTTTGACTTTGACTTTACTTTTTTACCACGAGCAGCGCCATCTATCTCTGTTGCTTCAACCTATTATGACACCCTACATTTTTCAGCTTCGGACTACGGGGAACTTGACAACATCAACCGTCTAGTTCGATGTTGTTTGCAGAGATGGCGCTAAAACTAAAGAAATTAGAAAAATAGTTTTCTAAGACAATTTAGTCATTTCAATAAAGAGTTGTCCAGTGCTTTGGCACCATCATTTCATCATCAATATGGGCATCAAAAAACGAATAACAGTGCCGCAAACCGCTTCCATGAACTCAATATAAATATAATGAACCTAGTACTTATATATTTTATCGTTATAGTCAACTCAGCCCACAGCCCGTTAAGCCCGCGGTCTTAGTAGATTGTAAAGTCCAATACTATATACCTACCTTTTTTTATCATTTGGTGGATTTTATCAAACAACCAGTTGTGATGTAAAGAAAATGGATTTCCTTCGAAGTATTATGTTTTTTTCTAAAATAAAGCTACCTTATATACAGATTTTGGAAAAAAGTAGGTAATACTTATACTCGTAACGGGTATAGCCGCCTTTTGGGGCTTCACTTAGTAGGTAGCTAGCTATAAAAGGAGAATAACCTTGGTTTAACACTTTTAAACGATTTTTTAACGAATGTAAAATATACATAACTAGCTACTGCCTACGGCTTCGACCGCGTGGTACCCGGATAAAAAATAGCCGATGAAAAGTAGCTCTTACCGCTAAGGCAACACTCGTAAAAAACTCATTCGCTCGACCGTTTTTCCATCTGTCATTTACGTTGTAAACTTGGTCTCCACGAAAAGCCCTTTTATTTTACCGGGATAATATACAGCCCTTGTCCATCCTAAAAATTCATTATAAATATTGGTAAAATATTTTTTGAAATCGGATGACTAGTATTTGACATTACCAAACTTACAAATTTTAACTCTTTTCTTTACAGAGTCATGTAACAAAGCTTTTTCAATAATATTTACACCACCAACTCATCAACTTTATTCAAATCAGTTATAAACGATTTGTGCAAATCATAATCCTTATTTATACCTCTCTTTCCCAAATAATAAGGAAAATAGTTCAACGTGGACAAGTGAAATATTCCTGATGCATTTACGTTAGTCTTCGGTCCCAGCAGGTTAGTAACTAACGGTCCTTCAAAGCAAGTCCTGTCCCTTGCATCCTGGATTGTAGCACACTTAATTGCTATAAACGAATCCGGGTATTGCATAGCAGCTACCCATAAAAGAAAGGATTTTGTGTGACTGCACATACTAGTACACGGAAACTCTTGGAAATCAGCTATCTGATACTCTCCTCCATTGACATAGAAATTAACATGTCCAACTGCGCCTGCATACCCGTAACCTTCGTTATTTGTATGGATTATGTCCACCAGATCCGCGTCAGACGCGTCAATCCTATCCTCAGGGCCAAGTCTTCGGAAGCAAGGTCCCGCTGGATCTAAAGCTGTGATCCTTGAAACGTTTCTTCCTGTGATACGGCGGTAGTTTTTCCCGATGAAGCTGATACCTTGGCCTCCAAGACTGATCCCGAGGATTTCCAATTTCTTAGGGTCCAGACCCAGGTCGGTGAGAGCTGCGAGCATCTCCGCAGTCCTCTTGCCTACTGGACGGAGTAACCTGGCGGCCCTGTACAAAACAAGCATAAGATACTTTTTATATTTGAAAAACTTTCATCAATAACAGAACTTCTTAGTAAGTACAATGGAATAGTAATTGCATTATAAAAAAAGCTACTGATCTTATATCACTACCAGACTGGAGCATTCCTAAAATGCAGGCTGCATTGTCTTTCTAGTGATAAAATTTGTTGCAATACAATACATGTCTACGAATGCAACTAAATTCATTCCCAATTATATGAGAATACGCGGGTTCATAAGTCCCACTGAATCCAACTTTTAAGGGATATTATATTTAATAGGTAAGCCTTGACTATTCAATTATCAATAGCCTCCAACAATGGAACGAAATAGAGTGTTACCATCATTAGCTAAGCCACGTCTTCTACTGACTATCCAACATTTAGCACTTTCAATAATCGGTCGGTATATGGCTGACTTCTACCTACGTTTTTCAATTAGGGTTGCTGCTGCCCATTAAGTTTAGGTGAACTGGCAAAAGACCAAGCTACTGTATTAATAACTTTAAAACTATAATTTTATTTATTAAAGACTAGTATCTGCTCACGGCTTCACCCGCGCAGTACCTGGATAAAAAGTAGCCTATGTAGTTCTAATGTATAAGCTATATTACTGTAAAGTTTCATCAAAATCTGTTCAATACTTTTTGCGTGAAAGAGTAACAAACATCTATCCTCACAAACTTTCACGTTTATAATATTAGTAGGGTAGTAGGATATAGGATGGTTAAATCAAACGTTATTATTTCCTACTCAAAATGGCGCTTAGAATAAATCTGACTACGCTCAATACCTACTTTAACTTACAATATTTTTGCCTGTTCTGATAAAGGGAAACCCAAAATTTCATTACATTTACCAATTATACTTTAAACTATCATGGTTAACTATCAGGCATTAGCAGCTAGGCCACTGATATTGCAGATTTCAATTATAATAGGTGCCACTATTGGTGCTCCACCGCCTTATCCGCCTAACCGCTTATCAATCTGTGGGCCCAGCGCCGTATGACTTAAGCAACATAAGATATTATGTATCCGGTAATACTTACACAGGGTACATATAAGTACTAAACTGTACATATTCCAACAGCAGCACATTGTACCCCATTCTGGTGTACATACCCCCCATCGCTGGAGTGACAGGTAACATTTTCGAACTATCTAAATACCCGTTCATGTACAAAAGAGTCTTGTTCCGAAAGTCTAGTTTCTTAGCGAGTTGTTTCATTTGGAAGTAATTGTATTGAGTTCGATTGGCGGTTAAGAAGTTTCCTTTTTGGAGGTGGAAGAAGTAAAGATGGCGCAGGCTGCGTTTTGATATTCTTGCTTCTTTTGTAACACCTGGGCCTGTGTATAGAAACAGTCTTAGATTCAAAACACTGTTAAGAGTGCATTAGTGGTTTTTTAACCCACTTTTTGATCCGAAGGTAAAGAGTTCAAATTCCTTAATGCAATTGATTTTGCTAATAGATTGTATATTCTTTTAATATGTACATAGATAAATAAAAATTGCTAAATAGATAAAACAAGTAAATTGTCGAACTTAATATTTACTAGTATTTTCTTTTATCTATTGCTGTTATGCGTGAAATGATTTCAAAAGAAAGCTAAGCTTGAATATAGGTAGCATTGACTTTGGACTAGTTTATTCAGCTCGTTTGTAAGTATTTAGGGACCGGTCTTAGTGACTAGTAGGCGAGTCTCTGAGGATCCTATAAATACTCACAGTAAGATAAATACCCGTTAGGATAACCTTCGACTTCTCTAGAGGTTTCAATCGTAAACACTATTTTCACTAGCACACCAAGAAAAAGGCTCAGTATTAGTTTTGTTACCATTTTATCAATTTATACAAAAACAATTTAACTTATCTGAAATACTATTGAAATTTGAATGATCGAACTATGATCTAATTGTATTTTTGAAACTTTATTGCCTTATTTCAAGAATGAAACGTACGGACAGTATGCATGATAATTTAACAATGCCTTCGTCGATTTATTTGAAGAAATATTTTACACCGGTATATCATTACACTCATAATTAACCCGCGAACACCTTATTAAGACTTTAAGCCTGAACCACACAATAGCTCAATCATTTACAGCATAATTCATCAGCCTAATAGCCCTCTGTTAAGGCTCTGGCACACGCTTATTGCACTAGCAAAATGGTCAAAGGGAACGAAACTAAGATAATCACTGGCAGGCTTGGCAATGTCTGAAACGCCTAAGGCTTTTCCTAGTAAATATTTTTAACAGTTGTTTACCTAAACAGTGTTTTATTTTCTTCTGTTGAGTTTGAAATGACGTACATCAGATAGAGATAAGTTAATTTTGGTTAGCTTATCTCGAAAAGTAAGGACCTAAAACTTTAAGGGGTCTACAGATGTTTCAGAAGTCTTGCGCAAAATAGGTAGTTTTATGGATCAAATGAGCGCAAACTGTGGATTTATCGTTAAAATCGAAGCTGCTTTTTAGCCAAGTAGAGTTTCTACAATCAAAAACCTATAATGTTTACTATATACGAAATAAATTATGGCTCATATCAATTTAGCTATATCTTTGTATAATATAAACTTGGCTAGAGAGACAGTGGCCATTGTTTGTGTAAACGCAAATTTTCAGTTTCAACGCACATTGTTTTGGTAAGCTTTCTTACTTGTTTGCTAACTTAGGTGCGCTCCTACCTACTTAACTTACCAACGATAGGTGATTAGTGCCTAGCCTATCTACACCACCTAAACTTTGAGTATATTATAACTTTCATAGGTATTTACTGCGTAAAGTACTAATGCATAGTTACGAGCAGAAGGAAATTACTTTCAGATTCGTAAGTTGTTTCAGTTTTAGGTATATCTATAGGTTTTGGTTTTATTCGTAAGTGATCCGATATATATTTTTTGAATAAAAATATTTGATTTGATTTTGATCTACTATGTAGTCGAGGCTTCTAGCTAGTACATATCTAATTTTATAGTCACTGCATACAATAAGAGTTTCAATGACTTCATCAAAGTATATCTTTGGTTCAACTAGGCAATTTACATGATCATAATCTTGAATCTAGCTTTGAAAATATCGTTTTAGTAATTTTCATGTCTGGATTTGATTAGTCCTTTTTCTGGACACATCTAGACCAGCACTGCTATTAGGAGCATGGACTTGTTTTGACAGTACTTTACCTAACACACAAACACAGATAGTATAATTCTATAATTACTGTATGCATTTTTTTACTGTATCTCTTAGGTAAGTTGCACCAGCTAGGTACAACTTATATAGCACTATTATAGATTAACTGTGCCACGGCCGCAATCGGCTCCCGACCGTCCCACCATGTCACATCGTCCGTGCTATTACTTCTTTTGCTCGGCTCCTAAGGGTATTAGCGTGATTTTATTTATACCTACCTAATTCACCATTGTTAAATACTAAGCTTAACTATTGTATGTAGGACACTAAACATTAATACATAAAATATGGAATATGTTAAAATAGCCTATAACGTTTCTCAATAATTAATCTAATCTGACTTACTAGTCTAGAACTACTGTTCGAGAGATTAACGCGTTCAATTAAAAAAAAAAAATCTTTTTTATTTGTATAGGTGTATGGTTTTGCTCAAAATAAACTTTTACTTGATGTTCGTTCTACCATTGAAAATATGAAATAGAAACCCGAGTTTTTTTAGAAAATCATTATGCGAAACGCAGAAACTAGTTTATACATAAAATATTGTATAAAATATCAAAAGGAACCTCTATAAAAAAAACTCCAAGCTGAGCCTTAATAAGTTACATTCGTTTTCATACGGAAGTTTTAAGGAAGAAATTAATCAACAACATAAACATATACAAACGTTTCTTTATTTTTTTTCCGCTTTACCAAATTTTTATACAAACTTATGTCCTGTACGCAATCACATAGATTTATCTTACTGATTTTTTTAGAGAAGTCTATCTTGGCCTAAGCTTGTATCTGTGTCTAAGCTCAAAAACTAAGTACGGTGTTCCCCAGGTAATATACTGCTAAAACGTTTTCTCTATTCTTCCTGATCATCCTTTAATTCTTCCAAATATTACCTATTTGGAAGAATTAAATCTTCTCTAGAAATAAAAATAAAATGTTTGATTTTGCTATTTATTTATTTTAAAATATTCGTAATAGTCTTAATTAAGTTTTTAAGGAAAGAAAAATAGCTTAGACAAAATTTTTTTTTTGTTATTTTTTCCCATTTAAACTGTTCTTTTATTTGCTAATTATATATTTCATTGTTGACTAGATTGTGATTGAATTTGATTACCTATATTTATAAGTGACTTTTATGATTTCTTCAACCTATTAAATTATATTTCATTCTTAATAACAGATTTTTAAAAAAACAGTTACTTATCAACATACACAATCGAACTCAAAGTTGCAGCGCCCTAACGGGGTTCATGTACCTACCTACTTTCTTATGTATTGTTTAAACACCTATACTAAACTGTGTATATGATAGCAATAAAAATATGAATGAATGAATATAACTGTTCTTGGTTGTCGAATTTACGTTTCGTATCATTCACAGTCAGCTAGTACGATAATGATTCCAAGTTGTCAAATGTCGTTTCTTCTTATTAGTAAAGCCTTTATTTAATTAACAAAACACTGTTTTGTCTCTTTCTGATATGTGCCATTTCAAGTTTGTCATTTTTATGAGTAAGTATTTGAGTAACCAACGTCCTTTGAAGCAATCAAAGTCAAAGTCAAAGTCTATAGGTTTTTATTCATTGTAATCACAAGGATCATATAGAAACGTCAACTTAACAACTAGGTACGTGAATTTAAATTTTGAATGTGAATTTACGCCGAGTCCTCGCGCGCGACCAATCATAGAAGAATCAGGCATCAAACTCTGCTTGGTTATTTTTTTGATGATCCTTCATTCAGCTTTAGTGTGGTGCCAATCGAACGAGGTGAACTCATAAATCAAAGTATTTTGGACGGTAAATAAATTGAATTTACAAATATTATACCATGTAATTAATCGTAATGGCCACTTACGACAATTTGTAGTAGTTTTTATGAGACGACCTCTGTGGCGCAGTGGGCGAAGGCCCGTCTGAGACTCATGAGGTTGCAGGTTCCTGCTGCGGGACATAATGTTTGTATATGTAAATATTTGTCTCGGGTGTTTTCTATGTATGATATGTATGTATTTACAAAAAATATATATAAGTAGTATATCAGTCATGTAGTTCCCATAACACAAGTTCTGGTTAGTTGAGGCTAGATGATGCTAAGATAAAATATTACCAAGTTTTTTTTTGTTTCTGAGAAGCGTTTTTGCAAAATTTCACCATATACAAATTGGTGAATGACGTTTAAAATAACACAAGCAAGAAAAAAATGCTAATAGAAACAATTGAGATTCAGAAACGTTAGACTCTCCAAGTAGGTACGGGTTAGTCATGGGTAGCACACTGTTTGAAAACGAGGATCGTGTGAGGGGCTCAGTTTTACAACTGAGCCAGCACACTTTCGTACCACAATTGAGGCGAGGCAGCGAGGCAGTCTTGGGAATACAGTGTGCACTGTGCGTGTTGTGCGGTGTGGTAATGGAGTGGAGTGCTATGTGCGAGGCGCTTTGTGCGAGCCAACACGATATTTCCTCGCGGCTCGGCTCGCGCCTCGTGCCTGTGATTGTGCAACTGTGTTGGTGTGCAGGTGTGGTAGCTCGTCCAAACGAAAAGAGTGAGACCTCGTTTTGAGAAAGTGTGTAGCTACAAAAGTGGTGCCACACGTGCTGAGGACCCACCACTAGTACGGGTACATACTAACTTGACACTAGAATATTTTATTATTAAAAAAATAATAATACGTCATGTAAAGGTTATACCTTATTGTCTGAGATAATAACAAAACAATCTACGTAATTATGTATTTCCTTGAAATTCAGAAACGTGACAACTTTTCAATGTTGTTTTTTCCCCTGTGACCTATCTTGACCTTTTTAATGCTGCTTTGACTAAACAGTTGCCTAATAGGTACCCTGAATCTTAATCTGATTTTTACCCGGGACGTATATTCATTTAAGAAAATTATTAGTTTATTTGTGTATATGTTGTTTGTCTCCGAAATGGTATAACCGATATAAATACGGGAACACAAACAAATGGTTACAATATGTTTTTGTTATGCAAGTTTTCGATCTATTTATGTCTTCAATTATAGTTCTTAGATAGGTTTTATTTCGGAATGCGGGTTTGCAATTCATTTGTATGACTTCAAGGATAGTTCTTAGATAGGTTTTTTGGAATTCAGGTTTGCATTCCATTTATATGTCTTCAAGGATAGTTCGTAGGTAGGTTATTTTGGAATTCAGATTTGCAATCTATTTATATATCTTCAAGGATAGTTCTTAGGTAGGTTTTTTTGAAATGCAGGTTTGCAATCTATTTATATGTTTTCAAGGATAGTTCTTATATAGGTTTTTTTAGAATGCAGGTTTGCAATCTATTTATATGTATTCAAGGATAGTTCTTAGATAGGTCTATTTATCTCCACAAGTCACGAGGGGGCGCTGCAATAGATACTGGGAAACATTTCGGGGGTCTAACATTTTGCAATATTAACTTGTTTGTCTCAAAGTTTTTCATCGAAAACTCATTAATAAGAACAAATAAACTGCTAGTTCCTCAATTTCAAATAGGAAAATTGAACTATGAAATCTACACTAATATTTTAATGAGGTAAAGTGTGTAAAAGCTATATTATTATCACGTTAAAATAAAAAGGCTTTTCGTAGAAACCAATTTTGCAACGTATGTCGATGAAAATACGGTCGACCGTGTTCCTTACAAACGTTGCCTTCAGTAAGAGCTACTTTTTTTCAACAACTTTTTATACTTTTATATTCTTTTTACGAGGGCGAAGCCGTGGGTAATAGCTGGTAGATTATAAACTGGTTAGGTTTAATAAATAATATGTGGTCTGCCTTCTTCTTCTTCTTCTTCGCCATTTTACTGGTTTTTTCTTGGTCACCCTGCGTTAGTTGAATGTTCTAACTACGTTGACGTATCATCGATAACTGCTGGACAGAGGTCTACCAAGAGTGACATGTCGATCTATTTTTTTTTATACAACTTAAGTAGCAAACAATCACCTGTTGGTAAGCAGTTACCGTAACCTATGGACGATTGCAACACCTGCCAGAAGGATCACTCGCGTATTGCCGACCTTGAGATATAATGGTGAAATGTTTCAAGTACCTCATACATTAACGTATGGTGGCGCTAAATAGGGTGAAGTGATCGATGGTAAAGGAACCATTATGTTGAAAAAATTCAGTGTGCCTTGTAAAGGCTCGTTTGCACATAGTAATTAACATTCCACATGAGAGATTGCGAATCCATCGCCGCTTATTGATACACTAACTGATGTCACATTTCTTCAAATAATCAGTTCTAGGAAATGTCAGTTTCGTTTAACGCTTGCGATAAAAAAAATGCAGTGTTACACAACGGAATTTAAATCTATGACCATCCATACATATATGGATCGAATAAAAATTAAAAATAATACATTCTACAAACGGAGCAAATCATAGGGAATTTCTCGTATTTAACTCATGGCAATATCAACAAAGGTTGTACGTTTCATTGCTTAGTTCAAATGCCAAGTTTTATTGTGGTTAAATTATCTCGTACAATGTAATACAACTCAAGGTTAAGATCAAAAGCAAACTAGGTACTCAATTCTGTAAGACAAGCTCACAACTTGGTCAGGAAAATTACCACCAACGTATTTCTCCCGCCAATTAGTAATGCCCGCATTGAATTCCGGTATAAAGAATATGGGTGTCCTGTGAAATTGAAGGCATATTTGACCTGACATCCGTTTGACATATCTCAGGGTTGGCAATGCGCGAGTTATAGGTCTGGTGTTGCAATCGTTTATGAGGAAGAAGGTTGGTGGTGTGTCCTCCATTTGCAAAGAAGATATTCCACCGAGCGAGGTCCTTGGACCGACAGGGTCTAAACAAATATCTCACGTTTAGTTTTCCTTTCACGCTAAAGCAAATATGTCAAGGCAAAACTTGATAGAAGTCACGTGACATTTCAACAGCTAATGTCATTCCCATATAATTCAATCTTTGCGCAGGCGTTAACGTTAACAGAAAGTAGTATTTGTCTAGACACCCAGGTTATATGTCGTATTATAATATATACGACATATCACCGATAGCGATGGCCATCTATGTATTTTCGATGGTAGCTCTCCGTAGTTTGTTGCTCTGCAACAAACTACGGAGAGCATCTCTCGATATATAGTTCAATCATATATCGAGAGATGTCGTTACACGTCCATAGCTTAGGGAAATCGCTTTCCAACAGGTGGAGTCATATGCTTGTCATTTTAGTTGTATTATAGCCTTTAGTGTTGCTTGCCTATCATGGACCTTACCCTATCCTATAATATTAATCTTAAATTCTAATCAATATTATAAATGTGAAAGGTTGTGTGATCGGATTTGTGTTGTTAAAAATCTACGTAACGGAAAACCCGATTTGGAAGAAGGAACAAAACAGTATAAAGCTATATATATACCTTATACTATCTTCTATTGGCTTCTCTATATCCGAGTACCACGCGAGCGAAACCGTGGGCAGCATGTAAAAATACCAAGCATTGCGTTGGAACAACTCGAAAATATTAAATTAGGCACTTGTCCATATTTTGTACTTATTACCTAAAGCATTCTAAGATTAAAGTTTATCGTAAATTAAGAAAAATAACGTCTAATGGTATTTGTATTATGATTTATTTAAATAGATTATAAAAAGGTTAAATTATCATGGTGGTTTTAGATTATTTTACATATTTAAATAAATTAAGAGGCTGAGCTATTAAATATCCGAAAATCTTTAAATAAATCTTTTAATAATCAACAACAACCGGTCTACAGAAAGAAGTCATATTAAATTAATTTTAATACAGGGTGTCACAAATATGTATTCTATCCTTAAAAGAGGCAGTTGTATGCATAATAGGAAACAACTTTTACGATTTCTAACGACTTTAATAAGACCTATTTTTTAGGAAAATATATGAACTTTCGTAGGCAACCTAATTCTACCTAATTTCGGGATAGTATATTTTCTGGGGCACTCTGTAGCCACATCTTTATTGAAATAGATGCTATAAATTGTTGTTGACTTCATTTTTAATCTCTTAGGAAGTATCCAAAATGTTCCTATAAACAAAGTTCTGAGGTATTGATTATTTACATTACATTGTACTTCCGAAATGTATGAAAAGATTCAATTCTGTCAAAGAAGAGTTTAAAATACCATTTATCTATTTAACTTTAATATCGTACAGTTTTAGTTTTCCATTCTGAATTAATGAGTATTTTTTAATTGAGCTAGCTGGCAGAATTATCCTATGGTCTTGTAGTTATGGACAGTCAGTTGTTTATAATTCTACTGGCATCTTGTAAAGGCCACAAACTAACACGGTGGCGGTGCCAGTTTGACCTCTGTGGGGCAGTGGGCGAGGGCCCACTTGAGAAGCAGAAGGTTGCGGGTTCGATTCAAATATTTGTCTCGGGTCTGGGTGCTTTCTATTTATTATAAGTATTTTCAAAAAATATTAATGTAAGTCGTATACCAGTCATGTAGTTCCCATGATACAAGCTCTGCTTACTTTGGGGCTAGATGATGCTATGTGAAAATGTCCAACTTATTTATTTATATTATTATTTAATGCCCCTTCACAGCAGCAATTTAACCTATTCTTATAACTAATGATTTATATTTTATATCTATTTTACCTAATCATGTAAACATTAAAAGGTATGTAAGTAAAATACTTGCTATTTCTAGCACCATTCCAAATATCTTACAATGTAAGTTCTGTAACATTTTTCGATGTACCGAGTATACTGTATGTTCCCTAGGTTAAAAATAAATGAGTATGAGTATGAGAGTATGAGTATGGGTATTATTAGTTTGACCGGGCCCTTGCGCTTAAGTATTTTGAGTTGACGTGACGCACATTTTTATAGTACCTATGTTCACCAACGCAGCTGAGATGCGAATGTTGAGATGGATGTGTGGAGCTACTAGAATGGACAAAATAAGTAATGAGTTTATAAGGGGAAGTTTGAAAGAAGCACTCATGATGGAAAAGTAGAGGAGTAATAGGTTAGCATGGTATGGTCACTTCATGAGGAGGGAAGAATGTCATATTACAAGAAGAGTGTCAAATAGGAATGTGGATGGAAATAAAAGCAGAGGCAGGCCAAAGAAAAGATGGATAGATTATGTGAAGAATGACATGGTTAAGAAAGGAATGAGATGACGGCAGATAGAGGAGAGTGGAAGGAGAAAACATGTTGTGCCGACCCCACGTAATGTGGGATAAGGACAAGAAGATGATGATCTTCACTATCAAGATGAAAAAGTCTACATAGTTTTGATAAATATTCATTATTAAACATTCTTAGATATAAATAGTATGCTAAAAGTCATGTTTGAATTATTATTATGAAATTAATACAAATCTTTTGGTAATCCTTCGTGACAATTCTATTGCAGCTTTTATATTATGTAACGTAGGTACGTTACATAATATAAAACCTAATCAACACCTAACCTAACCTAATAAAAAATAATAAACAAATCTAGCAAATACTAATAAGAAAAAAACTCAAAATTAAGAAAGGTAAAATATGGAGTACTGCAAGGTAGTGTATTAGGCCCACTTTTATTTTTAATTTATATTAATGATCTACCTTCCGCTATAATACATCCGATGGTACTATTTGCTGACGATTGTATAGTTATATTTACAGCTAATGACATGATGAATAACTATGAATTTGACATTAACAATACAATTCATTCAATTATAAACTGGCTGATAATAATTCAATAATTTGATGTTTAATATAGATAAGGCTTAAATAATTCATTATTATCAGAAAAATATATATATAGTAATTTAAACATCAATGATTTAAATGAACAAATAAAGGAAACTCACACAAATACATTTTTAGGATTATCGATTGATCAAAAATTAACATGCAATGTACACACTGACATTATTATTAAAAATATTAACCAATTTTCGTACGTATTATATTTATTAACGAAGGTATTAAGTCAATCTGCTGTTCTGAGTGCGTATCACGCATATATGTCGTCCACATTAAGGTATAGTCTAATGTTCTGAGGCAACTCAAGAGACAAAGAACACATATTTAGGGTGCAAAAAAGTTGTATTAGAGCCATCTACAATATCAGGATTCCCAATAGTTGCAAACCATACTTTCAAAAGCTAAAAATTTTAACTCTACCATGTATGTATATTTTTGAAATGGCCGTGTATGTTAGAACAAATTAAACAAGTTTTGATGTTCCGAGATCACAAAGAAACAGAAGTAAAATTTCTAAGAGTGTTTATGGGATAGCGCCCAGAATTTATAATAAGTTACCACCCTGTACTGAGCACTGAAGTCTGTTCTGTTTCAAAGGTAAATTATTTGATTTTCTTGCCGGCACGTCTTATTATAGCGTTAAAAAATACCTAGATAAACTAAATTAGGACTGGACGCACAACTCTGTTTTCTGCACCCTAGCCATACACATACTTATACCTTATTATACCTTATATAATATATAATGTCACTCTTGTTTTTATTTTGTTGTGTATATGACCAGCGGGGCGATCACAATAACTCATGGCTATCGAGATGGCAATCAATTTTGACACTAGTTCCGTATTAGACGTCCCGTTTTTTGGCCCATCCATCCAAAAAACGGGACGTCTAATATGAAACCAATTTTGTTCATTCGCATTGTCCACCTATGGCTCATCCAGCTTACAAATTAGCGTGATACGATTCATCCCATCCGATGATACCAGCCATGGGAAATTAGTGTTATCGCTCCGCAGTACTTACTCGTATAACTTTATTTGTATCTAATGTGCTAATTTTATTTTATTGTACACCATAATGATAAAATAGAGTGGATATTATTATAATATATACCTATCATCCCATTACCTGTGTTTCGCAATGAATATATTATAAATTATGAACCCGTAAATAAAATGTTAATGCTACTTATCTACAAGTAAATTTTTGTTCAACATTTCTGTTAATAAATGTATTTTTTTACAATAATTTTACATGTTCGTAACCCCTTTAACTGGGATCAGATTTAATTATGTTTAGATAAAATACAAATACAATGTCTCTCGGATAAAATCTCTATGCTATCTCTGTCTCTTTTCTTTGGTAAATGTTAGGCAGAGGCAGGAGTAAATGCGAGTCAAACTAAAAGGGTAGGTTATGTCACGTTATTATAAAATTATTGCAATGTAGTAATGTTATGGCATCAATGAGAGATTTTTTATTCGATGGCAAGTCGTTTATTAGTTTTAAAATAACACAGATGGCACTCCAAAGATAGATTTTCCTTCTTCCAGACGGAAGCGAAGCTACTAGATAAATTAAAGACGTTTATGATGTGTGAATGCAAGGTAGGAGAAGATTAAAGATATGGGTTATAAGGTCACCCTGTCCAGTACAACAGTGAAGTTAAGCAGTAGCTTTACTGATGATACTGGATATAACACTTCGTTTTTCATCTTCCCCCACAGAACAGAAAGAAAAAGGAAGGAATCTTGGTTGCGTCAATCTACCTAGTTCTGCAATAGTTTTGTCTCTCACAACATTAACAACACAGTGGGTGACCGTTGAAAATTATCTCTATTTGTTCAAAGCATCTATGTCGACTGAAGGCCCAGTTGATGTTTTGCAATGACCAAAATCAAGGCTATGGACATACTTCCACAAGACAAGCTTCCACATATTATTTGGGGTACCAGTACTGATTTTTCCAAATATTAAACGTCGCTTAACATTTCGAATCATTTGGTTACATCTATTTCTAGTTTATTTGTATTGCGAGAGATGCACCTCAGTTTATTATTGTTTTAGATTTAAAAAGGTACCTACCTACCTCTACTTATCAGCATATGTATAACCAATACCTTTTCACTATTTGTGCCACGTTTATTCTATTCTATTCTATTTATTTCATTCGCATGCTATCATTATCCACTATATTCTTCATAAACGATGAAAAGAACTCGTTTTCCCTCCTCAAACCTTTTTCCCCCAATGCATACGGAAAATTATTATTCGTCGCTAGGAAAAAGATTCCCTGCTTACTCCTATCCGTTTTCAGGCCCATAAGATTAGTCACCTGAGGAGTTTTGTCGTAGCAATTCTTTTCTCTTGCATCCTGTACGGAATTGCATTGAATGCCTATAAAAGAGTTCTGGTTCTGCAATGCCGCTATCCAAACGGTAAACGATCTGATGTGACTGCAGAGTGTGTTGCAGGGCATCCATATGATATCTCCTGGTTGGTATTCACCCCCGTTGACGTAGAAATTTACGTGTCCTATTGGAGCAGCCATGCCGAATCCGTCTATGTTGGTGCTTATGACGTCAACGAAATCAGCATCACTTTGATCTAGCCTGAAAAAATGATGGTATTATAATTTTCTTGTGTTTTCACTGTACAATGTCAAAAAAGAGTTTGCGATCATTTCGAAATCCTACTCCTATTATAAACGCGAAAGTTTGTGAGGATGGATGTTTGTTACTCTTTCACGCAAAAACTACTAAACGGATTTTGATGAAACTTTACAGTAATGTAGCTTATACATCAGAATAACACACAAGCTACTTTTTATCCGGGTATCATGCGGCCGAAACCGTGGGCAGAAGCTAGTTTTCATAAAACTACTTGCGACGCGGACATGTACCATTATATTATGTTCGGGCGTGCATCTAACTACCCCCTACTTGGTCTACAAAGATCTACGCACTGAGTAGGTATCTGAGGATGCGCATCCTGATAGATGCATTTGTGAGCGTGTTTGTTTTGTTTGCTTGTATGTTTTTAGTGTCAGCAGGCAGGTTTACAGGCAGCCTGCGCAATTCATTATTGCAATGTGTCATTTTAGGTTTTCAAAATAAACTTTAGTAGGAAATAACGCTGAGGGCAAACGAAAGCAGTTTCACTCTGTGGTCTTTTTGTTTCTATCTATGCGCGGTGACGTCACAGCAACAGGCAGTGACAAGGTTTCAACAATTATTAAGGCCGAGTAGAACTTTTACTTGTATTTCACTATTTTGCATTATTCAGATGGAAATAAAAGTTCTTCGCGCGATCTTCTTCTAAAATTCTTTAACGACCTCTGTGGCACAGTGGGCGGAGGCCCACTCGAGACGCAGAAGGTTGCGGGTTCGATTCCCATTGCGGGACAAATATTTGTATGATAAGCTAATATTTGTCTCGTGTCTGGGCGTTTTCTATGTAAGTATAATATGTATGTATTTACAAAAATAAGTATAAAATTAGTATATCAGTCATGTTGTTTCCATAATACAAGCTCTGCTTAGTTTGGGGCTAGATGATGCTGTGTGAACAATGTCCAGCATTATTTATGAATTTATCTCTTCCAGACATCCTCTGGATGGACAGGGTAACCAGTTTAAAAACATAGAAACCCGACTACAGTCGGTTAAGCGTGGTTCTATTATCATAATATTCCTTTATTAAATTTAATTAACAAACGACACTTCGTATTATAATATACTATGTCACTCTCTAGACTAAGACGAATCCAATGACACCGCATATATCCGCATTTATATTTATCCATCAGGTGTTGATTGTTTTTTAAATCGGAAATCGTTTATGGCGGCCTTTTATAGCCGTCGTATTAAATACTAGCTTCTGCCTACGGCTTCGCCAGCGTGGTACGTGGTGGTACCTATGTGTTATTCTGATGTATAAGCTACATTAATGTAAAGTTTTATCAAAATCCAATCAGTAGTTTTTGCGTGAAAGAGTAACAAAGACCCATCCTCACAAACTTTCGCGTTTATAATAGTACTAGCTTCAGCCCACAGCTTCGCCCGCGTGATACATATCCGGATAAAAAGTAGCCTATGTGTTATTCTGATGCATAAGCTATATTAGTGTAAAGTTTTATCAAAATCCGATCAGTAGTTTTTGCGTGAAAGAGTACAAACATCCATCCCCACAAACTTTCGCATACTCTATAAAAGTATAAATTAATTAATATATATATATATATATATATATAATTTATACATTTATAGAGTATACCTTTGAAGTATACCCTACCCATTAAAAATATAATAATTAAAATCGGTTCACAATTGACAAAGATAATACCATACACACCAAAAAAAACATACAGACAAATTGAGAATCTCCTTTTTTGAAGTCTTTTTGAAGTTGGAAACTTCGACATCAGAGCTGGCCACTAGCACTGTCTCTCCAAATTATGTATGGGAAATATTTTTTACATATTTTTTAGTATACTGTATTCTATGTATAGTTTTAAATAAGATCATTACTTAGTTTTAAATAGGTATATTAAGCGGGAAACATTATTTTTAAGCTGGAAACATTATTTTGTACGTTGTTACAGGTAGCAATCCTATAAAAGCCGAGCACTCGCTTGTCTCGCCCCATTCAAATTCATAAAATCCGCTTCTCAGCGGTTTTATGAACTGGCCTCATCCCACCCGAACCCCTTAATCTCCACTATCCCCGACTACTCGATCGAGTCACCCGAGTTGAAAACCCTCTGTAGACCAAGACACGTTCTTGGTGACCCTAACGCGGTGGTGACGTCATCAAGTGCCGACAGAGCAAACACTCCACAGATACACCGAGCCCGCCGGCGGGCTAGACGAGTCCCCAATTCCGCCTACTCACGGTACAAATATGTACCGGGGCGTTTCTCTCCTATTCCACCCCGTCTGGCGACGGCCCAAGCCGAGGTCCGTACCTAAGTGGTGCCCTTGTGCTAGTTGCCCCATCCTAACTTTTTACAGGCTGAGCGCCTTCTGCGCTCGCCGTAGTCCGGTGACGCTGACCAAGGCCATCTGCGGCCCTGCAGCATTAAAGTCCATTCAGAAAAAAAAAATCTCGCCCCATTTTCGCTCCAGCCGTCATACTATCAACACGTAAGAATTAATAAATAAATAAATAAATAATGCTGGACAATCCACACAGCATCATCTAGCCCCAAGCTAAGCAGAGCTTGTGTTATGGGTACTAGATGACTGATATACTTAATACAATACATTACATAGATATATATTTTTGTATTATACATAGAAAATACCCAGAACACCTGGAACAAATATTTGCAGATCGTACAAACATTTGGCCCAGGGCGGGAATCGAACCCGCAACCTCCTGTGTCGCAGGCGGACCTTCGCCCACCGCGCCACATTGGTCGTCTTGTTTGTTGGTAAACTACTGTTATTCTGTCCAAATAATCATTGGTTTTGTATAAAATTGATTGTAGTTGTGTTTGTAATTTTGGAATTATTAAATTGTTTTGTTGGAAGTTTATATTTTTTAAAGGTTAATTTTATAGCTATCGCTGATTGTATATAGTTTTGTTTTACTCGTTTTTTCTTTAAGTACACACCTCTCTAATTACTTCTCTCTAAGTCAAGCTTTACTGGAAGAAAACTCTTTTTAGGGTTAAGCTCGCCTTTATACAAGTCGTATCACTCTGCCTTTTGTAGCTGTTAATTAATTACTTTTTTAACCTATAACGCGAGAGCGATTGTTTGAATCCAGAGCGAAGCGAGGGTTTCTAGAGTAGAATCCTAATTCTGGTGTTAATATTCCACTTTCACTACTAGAACTCATCTTTTATTCAATTTGTGTGAATCTAATTAGAATTGTCTGTAATATTTTGATTAAATGTAATAAAAAATCGAATAAGAAGTTCCCGCGGTTTTTTTTATCTAGTTAACCAATGCCGCGTCGACAGGCGCGTTTTTTTTATTACCAGCCAGGACTTTATCGAAGCGAATTGCGTTCAAACTTTTTTATTAAATAGGGTTCCAAATTCAAAAAACATTTCGTCACTGTTATTAAGTGCGTCGGAATGACCCATTTTGCTCGCACTTATCGAGGAACCCTTCGTCTCTTTTCGAATAGATGGGATGAAAAATTAATTGCCGCATGTATGATAGATCATTACTTGAGAACGGCTCGATCGATTTGGCTTTTTTTCTTAATTCAGGGCAAGCTTTGTACGACAGATTTTTTTTGGAAAATCTACCGAAAAAGTCAGAAATTTGGATGCCTCGCTCGAAGACAGGACGGATCGCTAGTAAAATATAGAGAAAAGGTTGTTTGGTAGAGATCGCTATTTAGCGATACGACCACCCATTGTACAACATTGACAAAGTTTGTAGTATCTAAGCTGATGTGTTATTTGGTGTGCAATAAAGTATTTTCTATCTACCTATCTAACTGACCTATCTTCTGGTCCAAGGTTCCTGAAGCAAGGACCAGCTGGGTCCAGTCCAGTGAGCCGGGATATGTTCATTCCAGTAAGGAAACGGTAGTGCTTCGCCATGAAGCTGATGGTCTGGCCTCCCAGGCTGAGGCCGACCAGTTCCAAGTTTTTCGGGTCTAGACCTGTTCTGGTGAGGTTGACCAGCATTTCAGCAGCATGTCTGCCAACTGTCCTTATGTAGAGTGCGGCCCTGGAAGATTATTAAAAGTCCTTGATTAAAAGTCCAATATGAAATTTAATTCCCCCATTTTTTCACCCTTCGGGATGGGATTTTTTCATAAAACATACATGGGACCACCTTTCAAGTATACTCTACCTAATAAAACAGAATCATTAAAATCAGTTTACTATTGGCAAATATATGGCGTAACATACACACACACACAGACAAAAAAATATTTGAAAACTTCCTCCTTTTTTGAAGCCGGTTGGAAAGAAAACTTACAAGGGGTACTGCATAGTAGTGAACTGGTTAGTATCAAGTAGTAGCACATTGTAGTCCAATGCCTTGTAAATAGGCGCGATGGTGCCGGCCACGGGGAAGTTAGGACTGTCCAGGAATCCGCCCACGTAAATAACTGTCTTCCTCTTCCAGTTTATATTGGAGTCTTTAGAGAGTTCCTTCGTCTGAAAACAAATGTAAAAAGGTCTATCAGAGCAACGCATCAATGTCGTTGGTGCTAACGCCTGCGGAAAGATTTAATTGTATGGAAATGACATTAGCTGTGGAAATGTCAAGTTTTTGACAAATTTGCATTAGCGTGAAAGGACAAGTAAGCGTGAGGTGTTTGTCTAGACCCCTGGTGTTGCTGATGTCAATAGAAGACTGCAACCGCTTTCCATCAAGTAAGCCGTATGTCTATTTGCCTCAACTCAACTGTTTGCTACAAGTTAACTTGTTACCGCGACCGCGTAAACACGTAATTTGTACGAAGAAATGTACAGCGAAAAGTTTATTATCCGTTATTAAAAAAAAAAATTAAAACACAAAATATTTTTTTGTGATTACAATCTTACACTTGCAGTTGGATAATTGACCATTACGTATATCGATGTATCGGCGAATATTTTTTCAACTACAAAGTTAAGTTTGTCTTCCAGTCTGACTTATATTTTCGGTAGAGCAACGTTTGGTGCTTTACAAGCTTGTACGGAAGCCTCGGTGCGTGAGTCAGACTCGCAATTGTGCGTTTTTTTGTTTTCTTTTGTTTGTGGAAGCGTAGCGTAGGTGTGTCAAAGATCTTGACAGTTTAGCTGTCATTAAACATTTATACCAACCTGGAAGTAATTGTATTTCCTTCTCTTAGCGGTGCTAAAAGTGCCTGGACCTTGGACCACGATACTCAGGTGCTTCAAGGACTTCTTGGTGATGATTGGATGCCTGTTAGAACCAGGGCCTGAAATACACAATCAAGTCCCAATTAATACCACCATAAAGCATGTGGGCGTAAGACGTGAACGGTGACCATATATATGTATAAGACAACCGTGTATGCTGACACTTATTTAAAAATGAAAACCAATGAAAAAATCTAAGTGTGTCACGATTTCATACAAAACTCATATTTAAAAAATATATCGTTTAAAAAAACTGATAAACATGCTTTTATACACGTAATCAAATGTTAGAGGTAATTTTTAACCTACTTCAAATTGTTGTATGTATATGTAGAGCCTTTTCAAACACGGATGTCGCAACTGCGTTTTCATAACGTTCTTCCAGCGGCAGACTTCAATGATCACTGATTATGAAGTAGGTATAGGTGCAAGTGAAATTACTGGCACATGAGACTTTTCACCCGTTATGTCTCAGAATCGGCAACGTGTGAGTGATACCTCTAGTGTTTCAAGCGTCTATAGGTTACGGTAACCTTTTACTAATAGTACTAAATAAAATAGGTCGTATGCATGTTACCTAATTTAGTTGTATGAAAAAAACGCGAAGCTCAGAGTGTGAATCTATTGTTACAATTTTTATTGGTTACAAAAAGTGAAGATAAATTAAACCACCTAAAAACTTACAAAGGACCAACATAGTATTTTCTGTGTATTTCTTGTTTACAAGTCGGCCTAATATTTGCTGCAACAAGGTTGGAGGAAGTTATTATCGTGAACCAATATTGATTATACGAGATAACTGATTTCGAGGACATGGGATCAATACTACAGGATCCGCAAACTACATTCAAACTTCGAAAATGGATACATCCCGTTTAAAAAAATGACTGTGACGCGCCTTATGAAAGCTTAAAACCTCTTTGGAGCAGTGGATCTACCTAGTATCCAACCTACTTGGAATTGGACTGGATGACATTGACATGTGATGATATTTCTCGAGGGGTCTGTAGTTATACAATATCTGTGAAATAGCCTTGGAGGGCGATATCACAGACTTACTAGGGATGCCTACACAAGCGGGAATGGCCTTGGAGGTCATGTAAAATTGGAGTTTGATTCGATTTGAATTCTAGAAAGCGTTGTATCTTTATACCATATGCCGACGATTTTCTCATACAAACTGGCTTCTCAGACTGGAAAACTTGAACCCCTCATTATTGTAAAACAGATTTCCCTGTTTTTGGTGTTTATAAGGGGAAGGTTTTTTTTTAAATAAAACGTATACGATGAAATACACCCATTCTACTTTTTATCTTATCCTGCTTTCTATCGTATATTATTTCTTGCCTTTCTTAACTGTCTTGGTCGCGAAAGAAGAGGCAGTACGTAAAATCGACGATTCAAAGAATAGGTTAAGCATTATAGGAGGTATTATAAAGCGAATCGTGTGTTGTCTTAAGAACTTTGGTTGATACTTTTTAGGCTTTTTATTTCTTTGAGTAGTACTCTTTTTCTATAAATGAGTTCACCTCGTTCGATTGGCACCACACTAAAGCCGAATGAAGGATCATCAAAAAAAAAGTAACCAAGCAGAGTTTGTTGCCTGATTCTTCTAGGCTTGGTCGCGCGCGAGGAATCGGCGTAAATTCACATTAAAATTTTAAATTCACGTAGTTTTTAAGTTGACGTTTCTATATGATCCTTGTGATTTCAATGAATAAAAATCTATTGACTTTGACTTTGATTCTTGTGTATTAATGAATTTTGAGTTTGAGTCTATTATAAAAGTGAAACTTTCGCGTTTATAATAATAGTTGAATGTTTAGATGTTTGGATGTTTGCTAATAATCTCCGTAACAACTGAGCCGATTTGAATAAAATTTGTAACAAGTCTACGAAGTCCGTGACCTAGAATAATACATAACTCACTTTTAATCCATCTACTATACGAGTGAAGCAGCGGACAGAGGCTATAGTTTGTTTTTCATTCCAAGGCAGCAGCTATAGGCGATGTTTTGGCCTCAATGACGTTTAAAGTCATATGAAAAACAATGATTGGTCAAAAAGTTAATTCTTGCTTATTGTTATATTTCCTTTCAACAAAAACGGTAATGATGCAAAATCACAAAAAAAATCTTAATTTTGATTTGCAATATTTACAAAAATAAAAAAAGCAGATTAAGCAAAAACACACTTCATCGAACCATTTTTTTGTGAATTTGATATAAATTTTAGCAAAAAAATAGTTTTGTTTGAAAAACGTTTATGGAAATTGCGAATTTTAAATCGCCTACAAAAATTTCTCGTATTCAATAATCAATTTTTCTTAATAATATGTGTTCATATAAGTACTAACACAGACTAGTTAATAATAGTAAATAAAATTCCTGAATGTTATACAGAGTGTCCAAAGTGTCCATGTATTTTTAACCGAAAGAGGATGATTCTGCCCATGGCTATATAGTCAGCTGTATTTTTAACAAGCTGTTGTTAGGCACTAAGATTTGACAGCTCCTTATATAACTGGGCAAGTTGATACCTAGTGATAGTTCTATAAAACCTGTCATTAAGACATACCTCACGTGTCACGTTAAGTCAATCTTGGCTTAAGTTTTATTGAGTTTAGTGCAGATGGGCATAAAATTTCCATTGAACAATCAAGAACATAGTAAATTTTATATAATAAAATTATTTACCTGAAAACTGATGCCTTTTCACCACAAAAAAAAATCTTTAGTGAAAACAGCCTATTTTTAAAAAGTCCTAGAAACATACCTATCTACTAATATTGTTTAGATGTTTGAATGTTTGTTGCTAATAATCAAAAAATCTAATCAAAATTATTTATTACAGCAAATATAAAGTATCTGATTTAACATAAATTCTGGTACTTAGAAAAAGACATACATAGATACACATCTATACAATGCGATGCGTTCTTCTAGGAAGAAGATTATTGTCTATACAATCTATTGTATAGACAATAATCTCCGTAACAGCTGATCTGATTTGGATGAAATTTGAATTATGGATAGTTCCTTATATATATATTTCCTTAGCTTCTTTCATATGCACTAATAATATAAACCTGTAATATATTATATTCATAAACTCCGCTGATCCTTATCCTTTTAATATCCGTATCGTGTAATTTTATAAATATTTTACATGTTTCCCTAATTTTTTATTTAAAAAAAATATTTATTTAAATTATCAAGTTACAACGCTAGAAAAAAAACGAAAAATAGCAAATGCCGAAAGTAGGTCACCACTTTCGGCATTTGCGATGCCATTATTTGCCAAGAAGAGAAAAAAAGTAGCATGTGTAAGAATATATTCGCTCAATCGTTTTTTCGTCGACTTAAGTTGCAAAATTAGTCTCAACGCAATTTAAATGGGATAATATATAGCCTATGTCCACCCTGAAAGTTCATTCTAAATATTATTGAATGATTTTTTTATAGTGATGCTTGATAAGATGATTTGTTTCGGATTCGACATCCTAACATACAAACTTTACCTCTTTATAATATTAGTATAGATGCACTTTCTACTATATAATTATAATTTAATATTAATATAGATAAATTCACTAATATATAATGATAATATTTTTTATCTACTTACAATCACTTAAGTATCCCATTGGGTACCCTTCCATAGCCTTCGAACTATACATTGATAACGCCACATCCGTCAACCAAAATATCGCTATTACAGTCACAGCAATTTTTCCAAACATTTTCCTTAAAAATACACTTTTTTTTTTATTTAAACCCCTCTTTGCAATCCAATTCTCTTAAATGTCGATTTAATAATTTGGGTAATTCCAATTATTGACGAAAACAATTTTCGCGTATGCCATCGAAGTTGCGAAAAATAAAATTCGCGTTTTGGGGAAACGTGCGAACCACTTCAATGTCAATATCCCAATGAAGGATCGTGCGTAGACCATTGGGCTGAAGGTTATGTCGGTAAAACCAGACAAGTCCATGCGGAATTTGCGAATTTTATTCTCCGTTGGTATAGAAGAAATAATAATAGTGTATTCAGGCGCAGATACAGGGGGGGAGGGCAATGAGTTTAACTGCCCCCCTAACTCCTGTGATGCACGATCAAAGCACTTTTTTAACAACCAGTTCAAATTTTGCTCTTCATTAGGACATCACTATATTTACTAAACATTATTAAAGCATCACCACCTTAATAAAAAAAAGCTTATGTGCGTGGAATCCGCGCCGGCACAAATTATGTTTCGTTTTCTATGGTCATTGAGTATAAAACTAACCGCCTTCATTGGAACAGATAAGTTGGTAGCACTAGCCACGGTTGAACGGGGCGCGGACAAGACGAGAAACTCGCTTACCATTCCCCCCGCGGCTTGAGAATACAGATAAGACAGAGAGCCCAACAGACATCCAACACTCACGATACTTTTGTGATATTGTTAAATGCCCCCCTGAACGATATCCTGGATCCGTGCCTGAGCGTGTTTTGCAGTGAATTTTAAGCAAGCTGCTGATACTAGATAAAATTTGTCAATTTACAAATAATAAATAAATAGTGCTGGACATTTTTCACACAGAATCATGTAGCCCCAAACTAAGCAGAGCTTGTATTATGGGAACTATATGATTGATATACTACCTAGATACTTTTTTTTTTGTAAATACGTTTTCCCGAGATAAATAGGTATATATAGATCATACAAACATTTGTTCCGCGGCGGAAATCGAACCCCGCAACTTTCTGCGTCTCAGGCAGGCTTTCGCCCACTGCGCATCGCAGTGAATATTATACATCATGGCACTTATCTACTAAGCCCTACTAGGTTTCATAAAAGGTGCATTTTATTAAATAAAAACGCCAGATATCTTACATATTTGATAAGCTAAGTTCTGCTAATTAGGCATTTATTTCCTAAAACAGGTCATGTCAAAAAGTTTGTATCGGAACCCACGATATAAAACTTTTTGTACTGTTTTTTACTCTTTTTTTAAATTTAATCTATTTTTTGTTTGTTATTAAGTTATTCAAATGACCATCAAATTAAGTCTGGCTGTTGAACTCTGAATGCTTATGTCAAAAACGATGAATTTATTTAATTCTTTAATGCACCCAAACAATGTTTTAAGGGACGACGTAATGCTATACAGCATTTTCTTCCAGTCGTCAGGGGTTGGAAACAGAAGTTGAATCTATTTCACCCAAAAACGTCTGATGTTTTATGTGTTTTGTAAAGGTTTGTGTGATCCCATAATATCGAAATCAGATATAGGCTTTTGTTATATGTACCTATAGTGCTAGGAAAACCAAACCTGTTTTATTGACTTATATAAAAATGACAGATTTTTTTATAGTAACATTATATAGGTACCCCTTCTCACCTTTCTCATTGAAACAAAGAAGATCTGTAGGAATTTTATAGGAAATGCCAAGCCGGTTTCAATTCAATACATAT
The DNA here is from genome assembly GCA_958496245.1 of Perizoma flavofasciatum. Classification (NCBI taxonomy): domain Eukaryota; kingdom Metazoa; phylum Arthropoda; class Insecta; order Lepidoptera; family Geometridae; genus Perizoma; species Perizoma flavofasciatum. The sequence continues at coordinate 10,834,696 of OY292431.1, forward strand.
GTAACTAGGTAAATACATTCTTATTCGAAGGTGAATGTCATATTTTCACATACTTTCCCTTTCGGGGACGGCCGCGGAAGTGGGGGGCAGAGGGGGCCAGATTCCCCCGCTAAAATCACATAGGTACCCACCTACCAAGCCAGGGCGGGAGATTGAAGGGGTCCCCCCGTCCAACCTATTGTTTTGCTCCAACTCGAACCTATCGTTTTGTAAAAGGATCATTAAAAAAAATAACCAGCCTTGTTTTCTTGCCTTTTTTTCCTGGCTTGGTCGCGGAGGAACAGGCACCTAGATAAAAACCGACGTTTCAAAGTGGTCCTTGTGATTTTATTGAATAAATGAATTTTGACTTTAGACTTTTGACGGACTTCCGCGATTTCTGCTTTCGGGGATAACTAGGCAGACAATAATATAATATAATGCTGGACATTTTCACACAGCATCATCCTAGCCTCAAACTAGACAGAACTTGTTTTATGGGACTTACATGACTGATATAAGCGCAATCAACGTTTTGTGCTAAGATACCTTAAATCCAGGACAGTATTTGCCTCAAAACAATTTAGTTTTCAATCAACTAGCATTTACAACAAAATAAATAGGAAATTAAATATACATAATATGTCACTCGTTCAATGTAGACGAAAAGTAACAACGATGCTTAAATCCTTGACTTACCAGCAGACTGAAGATCTCCTAGTACCTACCCTTATATTATAACCTAAATAATACTACCTTTATAACATATTTACCTAAAATGCATGTCTTAAATCCTATTAACCCTAACAAGTTACAAATAATTCCTGTATCGTTATTTTTACTAACTATACCTACCTTCTTATAAATTAGATCTTAAACATGTAGATGATTATCTTCATTTTAAGACATAGTCCACATGATCAAAATAAATAAAAGAAAAAAAAATCGATTGTATTAACAAAATTAAAATAACATACATATACTATACTATATTAATCTATTACTACATTATCTTATAATATATAATATTATATATATATACCTACACTCCACTTAAAATATTATCTACTTATTAGTATTTATTTTTATCTATCTACAGTACCGTTGCCCACAGAAAAGAGGGGACTCTTCTAACACAGGTTATATCAACTTAAAAGAAGAGCTCCCAACCCATATCATGTAATCATACTGTAATTTAAATAAAAAAACTTTTTTTATATACTACTTATATTACAATATCCAGCTCAGTTCTGTGCATCCCTACGGTGAGTTCATATTTAAGTACATAGTCAATACAAATATTTAAAAAACAGAAATCTTGTCTATAAATTAATTAATTAATATTCTACCTATGTTAAATTCCTTCTATATAAAAGTTAATCTTTAAGAAAAGCTGTTTTCGACAAAAAGATGTGTTCAACTCTTAAACGACAACGGTTTTGGAAATTTTATAAATATAACCTACAAACTGTTTATAGGTTTTCAAAAAGTAATCGGTTTTGAGAAAGTAAATGCATTTCTTGTGAGTGTGGACGTCATAAGCGCCATGTTCTTGCGCATGCTGTTATAAACTTTTTAAAAGTTTCATCAAAATACTTGTAGAATTTTTTGCGTGAAAGAGTAACAAACATCCATCCTCACAAACTTTCGCATTTATAATAGTAGGATGTGTTTAATTTGTGTTGCTACTTTCTGATGTGTTAATATAGCACCACCAATATAGACCTACCAAAAGGTGATTGATACCTACCACAAAGTTTAACGTGCTCACGAATACAATCTCCATGATAGATATCTCATCAATTTGTGTGTTTTTACTTTGTTTATTATTGGACACTTAACACAGGTTAATACCATGCAGGTACAAAAAACACTTACAAAAACACATACAAAGGTTAATAAACATATTTTTCCGCAATTAGAGGGCATGCAGGTAGAAAACAACAACTTACTGTGTCGCATAAAATAGTACGAAAATGAGCTTAGCTTGAGAAAAGTATTGGAAGTTATAAAAAGTATTGTTTGTAGAGACGTAAATTAGGTAGGTACTCTTTGTTTTATTTAATGCTTCTCAAAACACTGGCCTCGATTAAAAACTGTCGCTCTCTTTTACTGATAGTGCAAACAAAAAAGAGATAGCTACAATTTTAGTGCTGTCAAATAAGTTTTCCATACAAATGAAGTCGTGATTTCAAAACATTCTGACTATAAACACGAAGAAAAGCGGCACGTAAACTGATTTGACAGCAGCACACAGCAGTAAAATTCTTGCCATCTCTTTTTGCGTACACTATCTGTAAAAGACAGCGATTAGTTAGTGTACTACAGAATCGAGGCCACTGTCAAAGTCACTAGTTTTTTATTCAGTGAAATCACAAGGATCAATAGAAACGTCAGTTTTATTCATTCATTATTTATTCATTTATTCATGCTTAATATCCTACATACAATGGTTAAGCTTAAGTCTAGTGTAGTTCCAAGGAGGTTGGTAGGTACATTGGCCCTGTCAGGGCGTTGCAGAGGTATTATTCGGCTATTATTTAACAATTACACATAATATACAATTGAAATAATAACACTGGTAAATAGGTTGGTATACAAAACAAAATTAAACGTCAATAATCATACAAAATGATTATTGACATTTAAGAATTATAATAATTGTTAAAAGAATACGAATATATTATTTAAAACCACTTGTTTTATTTTTTAAAGTAAGTTTATGCCGATTCCTCGCGTGTAACCAAAAAAAAACCTTGAAAAATCAGGTAACACACTCTGCCTGTTTTTTTATGATCCTTCATTCGGCTATAGTATGGTGGCAATCGAACAAGGTACACCACTTACAACCCCTTGTAATCTTTCGTACAGTCCGTACCATCCAAAGGTTGTCTGGTAGAGATCGCTATTAGCGATAAGACCGCCCATTGTACAACAATGTTAAAGTTTGTACTATTTATTTAAGCTGAAATATTTGGTGTGCAATAAAGTATTTTCCATCTATCTCAACTCATTAATGAATGAGTTTAGATAGATAGAAAATACTTTGTCAATGGACAAAGAATTTAATAAAATCTAAAAAGTATCAACCAAAGTTCTTAAGAGAGTGATAGCTTCGTTACTATAAAATGAACAACAATTAAAATTGAACAGTATGTTAGCATCAAGTAAAAACTCAAACTTAGACAGAGTAGTACAAAAGACTTCAACGCGCGATGCTCCTAGTTTTTTATAGAACAATATACTTAAGGAATATTGAATAAAATCTTGTTTAAATCTTTCGAATAGAAAATACAAATCGTAAAACATATTTTTTTAGTTAATCTAATCCACTGCGATTTCAAACAGCAAAAACATTCTGAGATTTTGCCATTCTGTAACTCTAGTTTATAATCAAGAATGTGCGTTGCGATACCTCATGTCATTGTACTGATCCTATTAAAAAAACAATAAAAAAATAGGAAGGTACAAAGTCTCATAAATTGCAAGGCATTTTGACTACTTATTGTGTTAAAGCAAGAACCCAACCACCACAGACCAAACTCCTACAAAGACAAAACATTGCCGAAGCACGCCATCTTACGGTTTTTTCTCGAACTAACACGAGTAAGAAATTATCATGTCGCCAACCTAATTTAGTAAGACTAGAGTCCAAAAGATGGCGCCATCTTTCTTAAGAACTGATTGAGCTTGGCAACTTTTATGCTACCATTATTCCACTTCTGATGACCTCCATAATAGCAAGGTGGACTGTGAAAAGATATCAGATATTTATTCTTTCGAATTCATCAAAGGATTTTAACCTGACCTATTATTATATCGGATTCAACTCTAAGGTACGCCACTGTGAACGTGGGTACTCAATAATAGATATCAAGTATCATCAGAGGATTTAGTAGGAGGCTTATGGCCAAATAATTAAACGCTACATCATATTTAATCGCGACTTAAGGATAAATAAAAAATAACAACTAGGAACTTTTTTTTCAAAATATTCATAGCTTATCAATATTTTAAGCCTTCCATTCCTTTTTATTGATTTATGTGTGAAAGTATTTAAACGGGGCTTTAAGTAGTTAGGTATTAGAAAAATAAAACAAACAAATAAGCAATTTAGGTACAGACGAACTCTGTGCCGCAGTGGTCAAAATCTCGCCTGGCACGCCAGGTTGCTTGTTCGATTCCCGGCACAGGACAAATATTTGTATGATCTGCAAATATTGTCTTAGTATTTTCTATAATAAAATATATGTATTTACATAAAAGTATTATTTCAGTCTTGTAGTTCCCATAATACATGCTCCACTTAGTTTGAGGCTAGATAATGCTGTGTAAAAAATACCTAGCATTATTTTTAAATATTTATTTATTTTAACAAATAAAAGTACCATGCCAATGTAAAGAATGATTATATATAGATAATAATCGATAAAGACATCAAATGTCAAAAAACCGACTTTTAATAACGGGAAATTTATTATAAGTTCAATAAGAAATTTTCAGACCGCCCATTGTACTTTTAGTTATATTAAGTTTTTGTTTATTTTGTTATTTTGTGGTGTACAATAAAGTATTTTCATTCATTCATTCATTCATTCATCGCATAATATATACACAGAAAAAGACACAGACGAATTGAGAGCCACCTAGTTTTTGAAGTCGGCTCATAATATTTAAATCGCGATATTGACGATACGTTTCCAGTCTCAAGTAGATACTCTATCATCAGATCCTAAAATCCTCTTTCGAATAAACAAAAAAACTAAAATCGCCCGTTCGTTCGTCTTAATTCAATAAGATGATGATGTATTTTAAAGGGAAAATAGCAATCTCTCAGGCATTAAAATTTTATAGAACCATCTCGGGATAATTCTCACTATAACAAAATAATTATCAAAATCGGTTAACAATTTGGTGAAGATATCAAGTAACAAACACACAAGATAAAAAAAAATTACTTACAATCGAATTGAGAAACTCTTCTTTAATTTGAAGTCGGTTAAAAATGAGTCTTTTATCAACGATATTTTTGTTGCATCACGTATATGTTATAGCTAACTTTTCGCTTAAAAATTGTGTTTTTGGATAAAAAAATTAAAAGCCTCGAATATTTATTATTTGCTAAGTATTCATCGATCAATTTTACGCAATTAGGCAAGTCCTTAATTCAACAAACGCCCTCACTACTCCTACGCAGTACGCACGCTTTATACTATTTTTCACCTTCGCAAAACTAACAGCGCCACAGATAAAACACTAGTGACTACAGCCGCAAAGCCTTCTTTTCCTTTATTTCCTATTTCGGTCTCCCCCCACGAGCTGAGAAAATGGCCGCCGATCTATCAGTGTATGCGCGGCAAAGAACGCGAGCGCACGAACGCGTTCGATTTTCAAAAATCTAAATAGTTCGAATCATAGAGTTCCCAGTGTTTGTTTTGAATCCTTAATTTCGAAAGTGTCAAGTTTAGTGACGTTCTTATCGACTAATTTTTTGTTATCGATAGTTTACGAGTGCTATTGTTTTCTTTGTTGACCACACCAGCTGTCAAAATACGGATTATCAAGGTGAGTCGATTGATTTGCGAAACCTTTGTTTTTCTCAAACCTTTGGTAGGCTGTTGTCGATGTGTTTATATAGAATTTGGTTTTTGTAACACATCGATACACTTTTTCTGAAGTACGAGTAGTTGTTATAAAACCCCGCTATACTCATTTTTATGTATTAATAAGTAAGTCGGTATTTTACTCAAAAAATAACATCCTACTATAATATTATAAACGTGAAAGTTTGTGAGGATGGATGTTTGTTACTCTTTCACACAAAAACTACTTAACAGATTTTGATGAAATTTTACAGTAATATAGCATATACATCAGAATAATAGATAGACTACTTTTTATCAGGGTACCATGCGGGCAAAGCCGTGAGCAGAAGCTAGTATTAAATAAATTGTAAAATGAAACCTTAAGATTAGGTTCAATTTTTGGTTATCGATTATCTTTTTAACTGCTAAACTGATTGTAAATGTTTAGTATATTATAGATCTTAACTTAAAATAATGCAAAGATTATTTTGTATCTGGATACAATGCGAGTGAAGCCATGGGTAGAAGTTAGTTGGTATGAATTTAAGTAAGTCTTTGACATCTTGTGCTTGTATTTATCGAAGTTGGTACAGAATGTTAACGCATTAACAAAATGATCGTTCAGATTTTTACGAGTATTTTGCTGTAATTTGTTTCAGAATGATCGTTTAGTGCGTGGGTGTTGGTTTACGAGTAATAGAACAGTGGTGGTACTTTCAAAGGTGTTTTAGTGAAACAAACTCATTATAGTGTATTTGGGTCATGGATCGTTTTCAGCAGAGTAAATGTTATGAAACAAAGTAAACATAAAATAGAATGTGAAGCTGTTTAGCTTTGTAATACAGAAATAAATTAACTTGAAATGTTACGACAGCATTATAATTTTCGAAAACCCTGGTTTTACAACAAACTTTCAGGGGCTAGACAGATATCTCTTGCTTAGTTTACTTTTCACGCAAACGCAAATTTATTTAGGAAAACTTGGCATTAGTCACATGTCTTTTTCACAGCTAATGTAATTTCCATACAATTTAAGCTTTCCGCAGGCGTTAATGATAACAGAAAGTGGTATTTGTCTAGACACCCAGGTTTATTTTTAAACAAAATAACCACCCAGCTGATACATACAAAGTTCTGGTACAACAACACTCAGACCCGAAACAAATACTGTAGAACAAAAAAATAATATCTATATTACCATTTTTTTAAATTATAGCCAGTTAGGGTGCTAATAGTTCAGATCTTCTGCGCCATCTGTGTGACTTTGAAGCTGTAAAATTATATTAGCCACAGATTATAGACAATCACTGATTGGCTTTACTAGATACTAGCTTCTTCCCATGGCTTCGCCCTCATGGTACCCGGATAAAAAGAAGCCTATGTGTTATTCTGATATATAAGCTATATTACTGTAAAGTTTCATCAAATCCGTTCAGTCGTTTTTGCGTGAAAGAGTAACAAACATCCATTCTCACAAACTTTCACGTGTATAATACTAGCTTATGTCCATGGCTTCTCCCACGTGGTACCCGGATAAAAAGAAGCTTATGTGTCATTCTGATGTATAAGCTATATTACTGTAAAGTTTCATCAAAATCCGTTTAGTAGTTTTTGCGTGAAAGAGTAACAAACATCCATCCTCACAAACTTTCGCGTTTATAATACTAGCTTCTATCCATGGCTTCTCCCACGTGGTACCCGGATAAAAAGAAGCTTATTCTGATGTATAAGCTATATTACTGTAAAATGTTCATCAAAATCCGTTTAGTAGTTTTTGCGTGAAAGAGTAACAAACATCCACCCTCACAAACATTCGCGTTTATAATAGTAGTAGGATTAGTAGGATTCATGTTTGACAGCAATCATCACGGCATTTGTCAGATTGTGCCGGTCACAGAATAGCACCGCTATCTCCTCGCCTGAGCAGGTGCCCACCAGGTGGTGACAGTTTGCGGTGCTGGTGCAGCGACCCGGAACGCTTAGCTGACGGTCACCGCCGTCTTACCGTTTTGTTTGTTTTGCATTGTTGGTTGGCGTTGCTGTAAATATTTGTAATTCGTTATTTATTTTCATCGATAAGTTATAGTATTGGCGGGCACATCACTATTGATAACGCTGTGAGCACACATCACACACAACCCTTTCGTACTATAATATTATTAAGGGTCAGTAGCAAAAACTAAATGTTTCGATTTTCATCAACTCCGATTTTCTTAGTTTCATGCAAAGCAAGATAAAATTTGCCGTACAGACGCGTTTTATTAGCTAAAAATTAAAAAATAATACTTACTTTTCGCGAATTTTCTGAAATGTTAAGTGTGAGATTGAAATAGTTGCGCCTCTTCTCCCCCCCTAGCTTTCGTAACCTTATGTCCTAGAAGTATAAACAAGAATTAAAGCGATTGACATTTCACCAAGGAATTGCCAAAAAATTGTTCTAACGAATTGTTTCGACACGTCTCGGCAGATTTATTGTGGCATATATCATTTTTAGGAATACTTATTTCATCGGTCATTTTAACCTTTAAATCCATTCAGATTAAGCCGGTTCACCTTAATTCTCTTAAATAAGCACTTTGATACATTAATCATCTTAAATGTGAGCTAAATTCAAAGCTGATTAATGCATCGATGACGTCAGAACCTTCAGAAATCGTACTTACCTTCAGATCTCAAATAATTTAGCACTGACTTGACCTACTGCTGCTTTTAATCTGGTATGTATAAGCATAATTATTGAAATACTAGTCTCTGCTCACGGGATCGTCAACATGCTACCTCATTTACGTAGTTTTCAAGCTGATGTTTCTATAATAAGCAGAGTGCGCGGGAACACTAACACCATCCTGAACACAGTGGCCAATAAATGGGATAGCCCTTTCTAAAAACATTGGGTTCGTGTGATGGTGGATTAAGTTAATGGTTGATGGGTTAGTTAATTGATTTATTCATTAATTAATTGATTGACTGAATGGGCAGTTGCTTATTCCATCATCACTCCGATTGCTCAGGGTTAAATTATAAATTTGTTTTTTATGTCTAACATATCCTAAGTCTTACTAACACATATGGATCATGTTATCCGAAATAAAATAAATTATTATTATTAAGTATTATATGATTATTATAATAATCCTTGTGATTGTAATGAAAAAAAAAACTTTTTTTTTTTTTATTTACTTATTCTAAATCTTTGCTTTGAGTCGAAACATTCAAAGAATTTGGACCAGTCTGGTAACGATCCCGTGACTTAGTTGGTTTAGCCCCCGCGTATAAAGTGGGAGTTCACAGGTTTGAGTTCCGCCGAGGTTTAATTTTTGGGATATTATGAATTCTTGTAATATCTCTTTTGTGTGGGTTAACACTTTAAAAACCAAATAATCTTCCAAACCTGTACAGCTATTACGAAGATACTTATAACAATACTAGTTGTTGCCCGCGGCTTCACCCGCGTGGTATGTTAATAAAAGTAGCATATGACCGTCTCCAAGCTTCAAACTATGTCCACCAACTTTCGAATGAATCGAACCAAGGATTACAATTTATACAAAGTTTAGAACTCAATTGCACACACAGGGTATTTTTGAAAAAAATAAAAATACGTGTTTCATTATTTACTTTAAAGTTTATTTGTACAGAGTTTTGAGCGAATCAAACATATTTTTTTCATAGAAACTTTACCGCCATATTTAACTATATATATCAGTCGTTCCCATAACACAAGCTCATGTATCATGTAGTTCCCATAACACAAGCTCTGCTTACTTTGGGGCTAGATGATGTTGTGTGAAAATGTCCAGCATTATTTATTTAATTATTACTAATTGCTAATTTTAAATACTAGTTGAAATCAAGTCTAGCGACACATAAATCACAACCTGCAATTTACTATATACAAATTACTTGAACCACTATATAATTTGCTACCAAAAAACTTTATAAAACCAACCACTCAGATCAACTGTCAGGGATACCACTCCTCGTCCCAATAATCTCAATTTTAAGACGTTTAAATAACGAAGAGCACAGAATAAATTATAAGACTGTGTCGCAGAAGTACCACTCCAACTTTGAAACAGACATTACGTAATCGTTCGCAGTAGTTAAACACTTCCAATTTCGGAAGTACTGTGAATTTGCATTTTACTTTGTTACTGGTTCATTCTTTGATCCTCGAATGTAGTACATACATTTTGCGTGTTAGCCGGCTACTCGCTCACCGCACCACTGAGGTCGTCAGTGTATTATGTCAGGTTGAGTTTATTCGTAGTAATTCCTATATTAGCGTAATAATCAAAACTGTAACTAGTGCAGATATGCAGTAGTTCCCAATTACTGCGCCGATATTATATAGGAAGATTTAAGTGATATGGTCCATTTACAGGTTGATATATGAAAGGCGTTGTTGTTCATCCGAATTACCTACGAGTGATTTACGATGAATTCAAAACACTCAACACGAAGAAGCCGCGAAGTTTTCCACTAATTAGCCATAAAGCTTTTTGTAAGCTGATTCAGAATGACACAGGTTATGACCAAAACCAGTAGGTTATAACATCTGGTCACGTATGAGCTCATCGGTTGTGCAAGACTTTCGCTGCGTTACGTCGCTAGGGCTGCTGCGCCGGTTTGACTGGAATTTAATGAACTAGCCTACTGTCCAGTTCTATTTTTGCTGTGATCCCTACAAATGCAGTTTTATCTCCGGCGTGTTTGCAAAGACATTTCTAATATCTACTCGAAACTGGCTGAAATATACTTAGGCTTTCATTATTATATTTTTTTTATTTCTAAATATGCATGTTCCAAGTGGATAGTCATAAACTTAAAAGTTCTCCATATCTAATTTTCGACTGATATCAATAAGAGCCCCCCCACCTCTTTTTAACAGACTCTTTTTTGGTTCTAAGCACCCAAGACAACGATTTTGTCAACAGGCGAAAGAAAAACTCTGTCTCTTTTCGACAGAACGGAGAAACATAAAAAAAAACTTTTGTCTCCTCCATGTGATCATGTAGGGAACTTACAAACTTACACAAAAGTTACAAAGTTGCAGATAAATGTACGTTTCAAAAGTTGTATTTTCATACTTTCACGAGCATAAAATATAAATGCTCTAGATCAGGATTTTGCAAAAAATAAATAAAAATGGTAATTTGTATTACCAAAACAAATAATTGTCAGCCCTATAAGGTTTATGAGCTCAACTGGTTTTTACCGATTTCCGTACATATTTGCGAAATCGATTATGACAAAAGTGAATGCAAATAATTATTTAATTATCCGAAAGATATGACTGGCTGGAAAATACCCTATACTAATATGTCTATACTAATATTTTTAAAAGGGAAAGATTTTTTTGTTTGTTTGTATCGAATAGGATCCTACTGGACCGATTTTACCCATTTTTTCACCAGATGAAAGCTAAATTATCAGAACGTAATATAGGCTATAATTTATTTTAAAAAAATAGAGATCCTTAAGAAAATTGCAATAATGTAACCTAAAGTAGCAAACTATTGCCTATAAAATTTATTATTTGGCATGCACTGAGAAAACTATTGATGATACATATAAATTATGTACTATATGATTAAAGTACTCATAATTACCTATAAAAAGTCCGCAAGGGAATATATCTTACTATCATAGTTAAGTCACAATAGCAGCTTTTGTGTTCTAAAATTTAATTAGATCGCCGATATTCCCACGGAATTGAAACTTACGCGGGTGAAACCGCGGGGCACAGCTAGTAGTAGATAAAGTAAAAAGTGACGTCCGCCCAAATAACTAGACTGCAAGTAACTAGACTGCTTTACGGCTTTGCACCTCGCATCTTACGACTTCACCTTGAGAAAACTAACGCATCAATGTACGGGACTAGCCACACTCGTCATTTGGAACCAACCTTGCATATCGCTGTCGGTGTAGCAAAACGGCTAGATGAGGTGTCTGTTTTTGTGTGTCTCTCTCAAACAAAAAAAAAAGAAAAAAGATACAATTATAACTTAAAAAATAAAGAAAAACTAGGCTTTCCAAAGTTCAAAAACAAGGAGATTATAGATGTATAAATTGCCAATCAAAATATGAACTTTGAAGCACTTATCAGATTTCAAACAAAAAAATCAAATACTTCTTTGAATCCAATGCATTTTACTGTCTCAACGAGTTCATGAATATGACTCTAGCAGAATCTTCACTTTTGCATGACAACGAGGTTGAGTAGAGCTTGAATATTATAGGGATTTTATTAAATTATTTTAATTAACAGCGTAATTTTTTAATTTATGCGTATTATTTTAATCCAAATATGTTAACAGAATTGACTATTTGAAATGAATTGAAAAGGTCCCACCTCCAGCCTCCAGGCCTCCAGACACTGGAGACTCGCCAGCAACTGGAGCCACTGAGCCAGTGCCGTGACATTGGCACACCTTGCGTCTTCTATCGGCTCTACAACAGTGAATACTCCGCGGAACTATTCAAATTTATTCCTACACCCAGTTTTTACCATCACACTTCGAATCACCGAAACTCAATTCATCCACACATTATTGATACGTAGCTCTCTCGTACTACCCACTTTACGAGGTCCTTTCTTCCCTGTACATGTAATGAAATAAGCTGCATAAAAATAAACGCTAAGCTTGGTACCCAGTGAGTGGTCTAGCGTGTCCTCTAGCGTCTCGTCTATCAACTCGCCCATGAATCCATGTATCGTAACAAGTTAAACTAGGCAAATGTATTACAGCCACCTTAGCCACTTGCACAAGACGCGTAGCTGTCAAACTCGGCACCTATGATATGACTTATGATACACCCAAGGTACGTATCCTCACCCAAGCTATCTAGCTATGCGTAACTGCCTAGCCACTCGCGTTGCTGCTGCATGTATCAAAGCATATAGCTGTCAAAGCACAGCTGTCTTGGTACTTAGTAACCTAGATGCCTCTAACTGACAATAAATCAGCTAATAAGGCCGACAGCTCAATCCAATACTTCCTACTCTGTTACTATCTGCAGTCAGCTTATAATAAGCTGTTAGGATATCTTCAATAGTTGGCTGTGAAATACAGATCGCCACAGATCAAATGGAACAGGTTCGTAAGACTACGGCCCACCTAAACCACTCCCATGATTATATGTCCTACGGTTTTGGATAGGACCTTGAGGTCATACTAAGAGTTACTAGACTTGAGCCACGTTCAAAGATTATGTTTTTGTCATTTGACTAGATGGTATTGCCTAGTACTCAGCGTCAGGTAATGGGTATGTTTGTGGTATGTACTTCACTGGACTAAATTCTTTAAGAAGTTCTACTTACTGTTCTGTATACAACTTGTAGATACTTATTATTTACTAGGTTATATAGGTTGTGGAAAATAATGTGACAATCAGGCCGACTGCCTTTTTTTGGAGAACCTTTTACTGTTATCATATAGAAAACCTCGAGGTCATTTCATAACCTTCTACAGAACCCTCACTCTAATTCCAACTACATATATATCCCAAAAGTAACTTTGCTAACAAAATCGTAAGATTTTAAGTAAATAAAAAAACCTGTTATATATGTTTTTCTGTTATCTTGGACGGTAATATACCGATACAAACACTAGAACAAAGAGAATATCTAATTTTCACACACACTTAGAAAAATACCAGCGCGATATTATCAACATCAATTAGTTTTTCATTGTCTAGACGAGTGTATAATATAGCGTCTCACGTAGTATTAAGAAGTTATCAACCAATCTTGATCCATCATAGCTCACAGAATCCAATCAAGTATAGATTTAAAGATTAAATATATTACAAGGAACTGATATCTACACACTACTGGTTTAGCAAATATTTGTTCCGAGACTGGGTAGTGTGGTACCACGGAACTCGTAGCTCCTGAAACACACGATATAGGGAATCCTAGTGTGGGGTCTGCACTGTGTGTCTATTGCAAGTTTATAGCTAGCTTTACGCTCTTCGCGCCACTGTTACTTAATCCTCGATTTTTTCCCCACACCATCATCTAACCCTAAACTAAGCTGAGCTTGTATTATGGGAACTACATTACTGATATACTACTTATATAAACTTTTTTGTTTGTAAATACATACACATATTAAACATAGAAAACACCCAGACCTGAGACAATAATTTGCTAATCATACAAATTAACATTTGTACCGCTGCGGGAATCGAACTCACAACATTCTGCGTCTCAGGTAGGCCTTCGCCCATTGCACCACAGAGTCTGCTTATGGCCTTGATCAGCTTCACCGGACTATCGGTCAGCGTCAACGTACTATAAAACTGTGGATTTTGAAACTGGAAGTAAAGATTATGTTCTTGAAATGAGAGCCGCTATCTTCAACTGTCATTTTGGACAGCAAAGCCTGCATTATGCAAAGAAATCTCTTATTACCTTCGATAGTATCGCAGACTCAATGTAACCCGATAAGTGGCACGACCTCACGAGCCAGGACAAAGTACCACAGATTACATAATTGGATTGTCATCAGCGTCATCAGACGACAGAATAGGACTTCAGCTGCTGGACAAAAAGGAAAAAAAAAGAAAAAAAAAACAATGACCTCATATCACAACGTTATGTCTCAAGGTCGGTAACGCGCGGTTACCTCTTGTGTTGCAGACGTCCATAGATTACGATAATCGCTTTCCAACAGATGGTTGTATGCTTGTTTGTCAAATAAGTTTTATAAAAAAGTCAGAATTTCGATAAAGAGAAAAAAAAAACACAAAACAAATATACAGAAATATAGAAAGGTTTAAATATTACAAAAAATAACACAAAAAAAAAAATGTGTAATGTGGAGTCAAAAGGTCTCTATCTCAGCTTATTCTGCACCAAACCTAGAAACGGTGCAGTTCTGGTTTTTGGACAAAATATACTACAAATTACGCAAGATTTTCATTTTTCCTAGATGTTTGGATGGACTTTTCGTCTTCTTTCTTTTCACTTTGCCATCTTATATGAAATGGTAGATACGGACATTACATCAAACCCAAAAGATACACGACGAACGCCCTTGGCCTTCTCTATTCACCGAACTCTGCAACTTTTACAATACCGTCGTATCATCTAGTGAGTCGAAATAATTAATGTTTTTAGGGTTTCGTAACTCGGAAATAAAAGAACGTAACGCTTATTTTAGTTATTTTCTTGTAAGTCAACTCATATAAGTATTCTAGAGCAGGGACGGGTTAAAAATAGGTTTTTGTTTATAAAAGATAACTGTTAAGCTTCGATCAAACCGACGCGTTTATTCTGCCTTCATGAATACGTGCATTTTTATTAAACAAAAGTGGTTGGTATACAATTTTTTTTTTTAAATAGCATTAAAGTTTCTTAATATACGAAATTCGATAAAATTATCATGAATTATTTAGTAACCCACATATTGCACACATATTTTGTGTCGTCGTGTGGTATTGGGCAACTTTATTTTTTTCCTCAGTACGGAGCTCCCAAGTCAGAAATCTTACTCACACTTGTCAGAGTGTTTTTTTTTATTTTAACACGTCTTTTATTTCTGCCATAAAACAGAGTACTCCTTTAACGAGGCCAATAAAGTTACGAACTTTTTACCAACTTACAATTAGTCTGATTGAGCCTTGCGGTAAATTTACTGTTAAACACTTTTTGAACTTTATTTTTATTGACTAAAGCTTAGAAAGGTACAGCTAGATCACTTACTTTCCAATAGTATAAATACTTCTGTAGCAACCTATATTCAAGCAAAATCAATTATCATCATTATCAAAAGAAAACATCATTGACATTGCCAAACTTTTATTATTTTTCCTCTTATGTTTGACGTTCCAGTCATGCTGGACTAAAGCGCTGTTTTAATGAGTGAACTAGCTGCTTAGCTGATCAGTACCAACTCAGTCCGAGAAATAAATGAATTGGTTATTGGTATAATTGGTTCAACTATAGTCGTGTGGTACCCGGATAAAAAGTAGCCTATGTGTTATTCTGATGTATAAGCTATATTACTGTTTCATCAAAATCCATTCAGTAGTTTTTGCATGAAAGAGTAACAAACATCCATCCTCACAAACTTTCATGTTTATAATAGAAGAAGAATTAATTGCTTTCATGTAGTATAGACATAGGTGTTAAAATATCCCATAAGGACGCTGCTTTGAGTTGGCTCTTTTATGTTGCAAGTTCCTTAAGCTGTGATTAAGCTTAAAATATAATTGAAATAATTTGTCATTAGGTTGAGCAAACCCATAAAAATTTAAAACTTAAGCATTTTTAAGCCGATTCTATATATAAGGTAATTATACAGCACCTGCTGGTGAAGACAGATTCTCGAGGGACCGATGACATCGTATAGATTGCAGGAAGTTGGTGGATGAAGATGGCTTAAGATTCTTCGACATGTTTTTTTGGGGATATCGGGCTTGTACAGGTTCTTAACGATGATGGTAATAAGGATACAATTACATATCAAATCTGTCGAATAAAGATTTCTAATTCAATTATAAAAAGAGACCTTCAGAGCAGAGAACGTATCAGCGATGCCCTAGATTAACGTTTCTCAAAGTGGACGATAGCGCCCCCTTGTGGGCGCTGAAGGCCTTCAGGGGGGCGGTAGAAGGCCCAGAAGAAATTGCTGAGATCCGAGGCGGTCTAGAAGGGCATTTGGCTCTTTCAGTGGGCGGTGGGCTAAATAAGTTTGAGAGCCTGTGCCATTGATGTTGCAATAGTGACGGTAACCGCATTCCATCAGGTGGGCCATAAAATATACTGAAACATAAAGTAAAAAAAAATACTGAGTAAGGGTCCGCTCATAATGATGGTGGCGGTGGTAGTCGAACTTTGACCGCCACTTAAAAACATTTCCAACAACGCCACCGCCAACGCCAACGCCACCTTCACCGCTCCAGTATAACCGGACCTTAACTTTTTCGAGCTAATTCTTGTTCCCCGAATCTGTTCTCTTTGCACGTATTTTTTCAGTGACGTGAAAGTCAGAAAGCTTTACCGGTATTCACCTACTAACGTGCTAAGTACTTGTGGTTTACGTGAATGGGAGTAAAGCCACGTTTAACCTGCTCTTTTATTCTGAGCAGATAGACATGTCTCTCATTCATTAGACTCTCGGTGCCAGGTTATGATAATTAAATTCAAGGTTAACGGGTAATGAGACAGTTTAAATTTTGTTTGGACACGTATATCATTAATGTGTTCTATGTTCCTCATAATGATTTATATAAGACTAGCTTCTGCCCACGGCTTCGCCCGCGTGGTACCCGAATAAAAGTAGTATATGTGTTATTATGATGTATCCTATCTTTCCTACTAATATTATAAACGTGAAAGTTTGTGAGGATGTTTGTTCCTCTTTCACGCAAAAACTAATGAACGGATTTTGATAAAACTTTACAATAATATAGCTTATACATCAGAATAACACAAAGGCTACTTTTTATCCGGGTACCACGCTGGCGAAGCCGTGGGCAGAAGCTAGTTATTATTATATTATAAACGTGAAAGTTTGTGAGGATGTTTGTTCCTCTTTCACGCAAAAACTACTGAACGGATTTTGATAAAACTTTACAGTAATATAGCTTATACATCAGAATAATACATATACTAGTTTTTATCCGGGTACCACGCGGCCCAAGCCGTGGGCAGAAGCTAGTAAGCTATATTACTGTAAAGTTTCATCAAAATCCGTTCAGTAGTTTTTGCGTGAAAGAGTAACAAACATCCATCATCACAAACTTTCGCTTTTATAATATTAGTAGGAAGTAGGATTTGCTTTAGAGGAGGATAGTGTTTTTTTATACAACTGAAGTAGCGACTAAGCATATGTCCCATCTGTTGGTTAGCGGTTACTGAAACCTATGGACTCTTGCATCAGTAGAGGTATCACTCATTCGTTGCCAACCCTGAGACATAACGGGTGAAAAATCTCACGTGCCTGTAATTTCACCGGCACTCATACCCTTCAAACTGGAACACAGCAATCTCAAGAATTATTTAAGTCTCTGACTAGTATTTTTTTTATAAATGAGTCTCGTTCATTTACGTTCGATTGGCACCACACTAAAGCTGAACGAAGGATCATCAAAAAAATAACCAAGCAGAGTTTGTTGCCTGATTCTTCTATGCTTGGTCGCACGCGAGGAACCGGCGTAAATTCACTTTGACATTTTAGGTTCACGTATAGTTTTTAAGTTGACTTTTCTATATGATCCTTGTGATTTCAATGAATAAAAACCTATTGACTTTGACTTTGACATTGCTTCGAGGTAGAAATTGGTATGGTGGTAATGCTTCCCGGACGAGGTATACAACTTCGACTGGGGTACTGGATATTTCCTTTGCCGTTTTGAGCACGAAAAAATACGCATTTTTTTGGAGATTAAAAATCTTTTTCCTATAAAAGACGTACACAGACGAACCTAGTGCTGGAAACCAACCTTTTCCCAATCTTCATTACATAAAGGTTAGCTGGAATAAAATGCTAATTAGCATTAAGATCGCCTATTTAACTGTTTTATCTTGTGCAATAAAGCATTTTCTATCTATCTATCATCTATGTTACATGTTCACGGGAAATTACAAAATAAACACGTTCAAAACTGTATTCCCCATTTCCCCATCATGGAGATTCAAATACGTACTCATTGAGTAGATCATGAGGATACCATGCAGAGGTAGTCAGAGGTACGTCCAAACATTACATATGTAATATTCCCGCGTTGCTTTCCAAGTAGTTAGCAGTTTAAGTGAATATAGAATTGAAAAGTAAAGTACGACTATACCGTATTAATAAATAAAAAAATAAAAAAAATCTTTTTTTTTCGGACAATTTACAAATCATAGAGTGTAAGTAGTACATAAAAATACAAGTAGACTAACCTAGTTGTTAGTATAAAGTATTAAAATACAAGTATATCCTCTATGTCGCATTCCTTATAAGGCTTACCCAGAAGGATGAGGAAAATCTATCAGATAAAGTCCTCAGGATGCTGTTGCAACTGTTCCGTATTCTGCGGATCAGGGAGGCAGTTTTTTTCATCAAAACCATCAGCTTGGTATTCCGCAAATATCCCTGATGCGCTGCAGAAGCGAGGAAGTCGCAACATCATCCTGAAAACGTTATTGTATTGGATGCGTAGAGTTGCTAGGGACTAATATTCTTTAAAAGTTTACGTGAAAATACATCTAGCACTTTTCCAACAGTTGGTCAACTATGCATACATGACTAAATGGAGGCTTGATACAAATCATTTCCAATTTTAGCGCCATGACATCATAATACGACATCTTGCAAACTGGTTCTTTGTAAGTGGCTTGACTGCATCTTGTTAGTACTTTATTTATTAACTACCTTCTGCCCATGGCTTCGCCTGCGTTGTACCCGGATAAAAAGTAGCCTATGTGCTATTCTGATGTATAAGATATATTACTGTAAAGTTTCATCAAAATCTGTTCAGTAGTTTTTGCGTGAAAGAATAATAAACATCTATCCTTACAAACTTTTGCGTTTATAATATTAGTAGGATTCAAGCCTACTACTATTATAAACGCGAAAGTTTGTGATTAAGGATTACAATATCACCCTAATTAATAATCTACAAAATATATTTTAAAGCTCATCCCACTGCTGGGAAAAGGCTTCCCCTTCTTCCATTCTTTCTTAAAATTAGCTGATTCAGCTAAGTAAGTCTTCATAAGCATCAATCTCGAGTCGCCACCTTATATTAGGCCTTCTTTTAGTATCATTTAGGTAGTATACTGTCGATAAGCTACTCCATTTGAGTATATCAGTCAGTATATAAGTAGTATATCGTTGGCTAGCTAACAACACAGCTCAAGTTGAAATTTTGCGGTTTTGTCATTTTTATGCCATTGGATAGATCTTTTCACTGCGCTTCTATTCACCAATACAAACATTGAATTTCAATCAATCACAGTTTTAATTTCAGCTTGAGCGATTTCAATTCTGTGGACTTGTGCGGAGTTGATAAAACAGTTTTTGGTTCTCCTGAAAAGTTAGGATAATCGACTTACGTGGTGTTGTTAGCTAGCTGACGATATCAGTCATGTAGTTCTCATAATACAAGCTCTGCTTAGTTTGGGGCTAGATGATGCTGGTAGTCTCTTCCAAGGGTAGTAAGTAAGGTGCTTGCATCACACAGTTTAAATGTACCAACTTATGTTACCCACTGCTATAATTTAATGTACTACCTACCCACGTCGTAAACTAGACATAATATGTACCTATTGAGTAGGTAGGTAGGTATTAGCTACGATGACCCCTTACAAACAGGTGGGCCTGCTTTTTCGCCGCTAGTTCTATAACGCTTAAAACAACAGATGTATCACTCGATAGTTGCTGATTCTGATACATAACAAAGGTTAAATTTCATGTGCCTTATATTTTAGCTGCTCCCATACCCTTCAAACTGGAACATAGCAATGCACATATTACGGCTTGGCGACAGACATATGTATGATAGTAATAGATACATCATCGGATGAGGTGTTTCATAAGCTCTACTATTGCCAGATGTTAATAGACGACGCTTACCGTTTCTTAAAATTATGCATCATCAAAAAAAATATTTTTAATGGTAAATAAAACATAAAAGTTTCAATTCACAAAATTTTCCTTCACCTTATGATTCATTACATAAACACGCTTAACACATACATAAACATAAACCTTCAATATTAGCCCGACGAAAACATGTGGCACGATGTTTGCGAATTCTTTACACACAATACGTACATCCTGTATATATGTATAACAAATAAACAATGCATTTGGACACTGGCCAACATGTCTCCATTGTGTTCCGGTGGAATGACGTCAACTGCTTGACTAGTGCCTAAAATCGTAAAACAAGTGAATGAACGTAAAACTTGTTTTCATGAAAATTCGCTCTTGTATAGATAACAACCTTACCCCCCCCTAGAAGCCCCTCTAGAAGAAGGGGGTTCTAGTAGGCTAGAACCCCCTCGATTCTTGAATGACATCAACAATCTTGACGACGTAGTATAGGAAGACCCCCAAACTGATGCGAGAATTAGGTTCTAAGAGATTCCACAGAGAGAGAGACTTCTTTGGGGGAGGCCTATACCCATTAGTGAATTTCTACAGGCGTATTCCGAGCGAATCAAGACACAATAGGTTTGTCTTTGATGAAATCACGAGATCATTCGAATTCCTATGCTATTGCAGTGTTCTTATATGTACCGTATCTTTTTCTTTAGAATTAGGACAGTATCCAGGCATCGTAATATGTATTATCTGTTCAATTCTTATCAAGATCTTTATGATTCAAGAAGCTTGGTACTAGAGGAAAATTCTTGGTAGCGCGTTGATGTCTTTTGTACTAAATGTGTTTATTACTCCAATAAGTTTCAATAGACCATTGATAACTGAAGTAACGAAATCTTATTTCCTACTTTTAATATAACTAACAAATGTCAAAGTTTCATATAGATGTTTGTTGCTAATAATCTCAGTAACAGCTCGAATGATCAGGATTAAATTTAGAATAGGTATCGTTTGTGACATAGAATGACACTACACACAGACAACTTTTTCTCTGGATTTTATCGGATAAAGATATTAAGGCTTCGGAAAATGGATTTCACTGCAGCCATTCCAAACTTCGTTACATTTTGCCTTGTGGCAACACTAGATCGCTCAAATGCTTAGTATTTTTACTTCTTAGTGAACTTTTAGAAAATTAGTTGTTTCAACAGTTAACTATCACATCCTACTATTATTATATTATAAATATATATTATATCATATTATAAATGCAAAAGTTCGTGGGGATGGATGTATATTTGTTATTCTTTCACGCAAAAACTACTAAACGGATTTTGATGATCTTTATAGTAATATCGCTTACACATCAGAATAACAAATAGGCTACTTTTTATCCAGGTACCACGCAGGCGAAGCCGTGGGCAGAGACTAGTAGCATATAAATAACATTAGGTATTCGCAAAAAACGCTCTCAAAAAAGTTTGATGAACATTTTTGTCCAACAACAGATGGTATTTTAAATTATCACTCGACACTGGAATGCCTGATTCACTTTTACTGTGACCAGCTTGGAATTTGCTCGTGGATTCAGTTGGTGTTCCAATAAGCGGCGATAGGCTAGCAACCTATCACGGGGAATGGTAACTACTTTCCAAAACAAAACAATATGTCGTACCATTCACTTGGTATCTTCAAAGCTAAATCTTTCACTCGGAAACTGAGTATGGATCTGGGAATATCTATCATGAAGATAACTGTAGTTAGCGTGTTTGTTTTTTTACTGCGCACTCATAAATTTAATTACACGTAGTATAAAGCGGGCAGGCATGTGATCTGTGGGTGGTACAACATTTGTTTAGAAATTATAAGGAATGTAATGGATGGCTATAACTTATTTTTGGATTTTAATGTCCGCTTGATATGGTTTTCAGTGAAAACAACATGTTTTCTTTCGTTCAATTACCTCAAGTAATGTCTGTACTTTTAAATCTAATATAACAAACAAAACAGAGGTGGAGAGGAGAAAAAACGATTTATAATATTAAGTAAATCTGCATTAGGGGTAAAGACCGAATTTAATATAATGTTATGTGTGTGTGTGTGGTGTGTGGTGTGTATGTGGGGGGGGGGGGGGGGGGAGGGGGGGGGGGGGGGGGGGGTGCGTGCGTGTTCGTGTGACTGGGACTTTCTTCAAAAATTCCAGTCTGGTTGCTGAAGGGGATCATCCCGCTGTTGCTTGAGATATATAGAAAAACTCTTTATTGTGCATAATACCAATTTACAGTACAAATACTGAAACATAATAAAAAATCACATTTATGTACGATTTCGTCTATTTCATGACTATGTCTGGAAGAGATCGTTTTTAGCGATAAAACCACCCATTGTACCTTATTATTATGAATTCCTGTATTTTTTGTATTTTGCTTTGGTGAACAAAACAGAGTTTATCTATCTATCTAGTTCATTATAGCTTTTGGTCTTCAGCCAGGTGGTAATGGTCTTCTTGCAGTTAGAAATTGTTTGTGGATAAATCTCTAAACGATTATTTAAAATTTTGAACAATGCAAGTATAGTGCTTGGTTTTGTTGTATTTGCTACTGCATTAGCTTATGTATATCTTTGCTAAAAAACATGTTTGTTTATAAGTACAGTCGGATAAAATAGCCAATACTTCCGCGATCTAACGTGTGTAACTATTTATTGTCAATGATGATTGATGACTAACTCTTATGCCAAGGTTTGCCATTCAACATCGCCACACTGATCTGAAGTTAAATAAAACTAGACAAGTACGAACCATATCTTTATACGAGGTGGTTCGTACTTTGGGAGAAAATTCGTTTCGGGACACCTTATAGGTTATAGGTTGATTTGTTAATTTTTATCAATGACGTAAAAAGCCCGTTTTTCCATAAGAGATTCTCTGTTTGTTTGTATGTTAATATTTACCTCCGAAGCTACGTAAAGTATTTTTTATTTTTAGAATCGAATTGTTTGTTATAGAGAATGGGTCGTACCGCCAAGTAGGAAACACTGCAATCCATAATTCCATAATTGGTCGAGAGTTATTTAAATTTTGTAAAATTTACTTTGTACTATTTTCGCATGCTGAATGAGTTGTGGGCAAATTTTACCACGGATGACAAACCCTGCCGATGATGGAGAGAAGAATTGGACTCCTATACTAAAGACTTGTAGACACAGGCAGCAGAACTCAATAGAGAAGTGTGGAAAGAGTTATTCCACAAATCATCTCTAAAAAATTGATTCTAAAAAAAAAGTCGGGGGAAAACTGGAGTTGAAAAAAGAAATTCTATTGCGTCAGCTGTGGGATGCAAAAGACTAATAATGATGATTATTAAGTGGGGCTAGATGATGCTGTATGGAAATTTCCAGCATTATTATTATATGCCATGATAATAATAATATTAATAATAATAGTATATGTTATGGACTATAATATCACGTACTATGTCAAAATGTCAACTAACTACGAATTATGACTAATAAAAAACAGTCCTAAAAAAATTCATGTCTAAAAACACTATTCATTTTTTAAGACTAAATATGTATATATCCGACAGAATAGAATAACTACAAGGTATTAAAACTGAAAAAAAATATCTACATATTTATATACATTTTTAAATTGGATTTTTTTAATTTTATCTAAACGCACTTATGAAGCGGTATATAGTGTGGCCAGTAAGAATTATAGTTCATTACACAAAGGTATGTTGGAAAAAATATGATTAGTTAGCTTCAAATTCACCTATATCCTTATTGAATCATGTGCAATAAAGAATCTTCTATCTGTCAATCTATACATTGTCCTACTTATATCAACTTGACAGCATAACTTATAATCTACATCTTACGTCACATTATGATCGAAGATCCATTTGTGGATGAACCTTCAGTTACGTACAGTACAGTATGCGGAACGTGAGCGTGCACTTTTCAATTAATAACAAAAAAGTTGTAATATAAAAATTTGTTTTGTTACTAGTTCTCTATTCGAAAAGAAATAAGATAAGATTTTAATTTAATGTCTGAGCGAAACTTAATAATATATTATCATTTTGATAGAGCCTTGTCGTTTTAGTTTGATTTGTGAGGAAGTATGAGATACTGCGAGAATAACGTATGAGTGATTGTGTGTATTTGGCAATTTCATTTATTTCAAAATAATTTTCATTCTAATTGTAATTTAAATTTGTATTTTGTTTTTTCAAATTTTCAAATTATTTTATCTCTGTGTTGTGTAATTTCCTATGCTTGTTTTTTAATAATTAGTGTTATTGGGTCTGTCCCGTTCTAATTAAATAAATAAATAAATGATCTAGCATCTAAATTAGGCTAAGGGTTGAGATAGTAGATAAAAGAGTTTAACAAAAAAACAAGTTATAACTTTTTTTAATAGTGTTGTGTGCTTTTTATTTGTTTGGGGTAGTGAATAGACACAAGTATTATTAATTATCTTATATTACACTTTATTACTTACAAAATGTAGAAAATTCATAAGTACTGTTAGTTTTGTATCTATGCGGCTGGGCTAGGTTGCGTTGCGTTACTTCGCGTGACAACTCCAGCATGCATCTTATTTTTTTCGCTCTTGTCGGTGCACGCATACCTAAGCGGCGTGTACTGTAACTGCCTACAGTAATATTTATTCAGACGTGTAGGTAGTCAGTTCACCCACACTTATGGCCTTGTGAACGGAATGCCAATGAAACCTTATGTTTTAGCAAACAAATAAGTATTAATCAACAGAGACAAAGAAATGTGACGTGTACTGTGATGATTGCATGTATGATGTAAAAGTGGGGTACCTATTTTGTTTGTTCATTTAAAAACTGTGTAATGCCTTAGTATAAAAAAAAACCTTTTTTATTTTGTAAGCAGTTTTCTCCGAAACTCAATGTCTAAAGTTTTATTTAGTACAATGATACGATATGAAAAAAATCTTCAGGTTCAGTGTGTTTGATTTTAAAAGTTTACATCCAAACTTATGGCCAAACACAAGTTTTTATACTCCTACTTATATTATAAACGTGAAAGTTTGTGAGGATGGATGTTTGTTACGCTTTCACACAAAAACTACTGAACGGATTTTGATGTAACTTTACAGTAATATAGCTTATACATCAGATTAACGCATAGGCTACTTTTTATCCGGGTAACACGTGGGCGAAGCCGTGGGCAGAAGCTAGTATCCTAAGTTAACTAATGGAATATTTTAAGTCTGAGGTTCAGTTTTATATATGTACGTACAGGAATACGGGCCTAAGTGTTTCTGTCACAAGTACCTACTTGAAATTGTATACAGACCAGCATACTGCCCGTCTTCATGTATAATGGTACCAGTGGGATAAGTTAGTATCAGTTGTACCATCAATGATACTACTTAATGATAGATACATCTGGCCCGAAGGTGTCCAGTATCTTTCGTTATCAGAAACTTAGGAGCCTTATCTGCAAGCACCTGACTCTTCAAACTGAGCGCTTCATTGACGGAACCGGTCGGTGACATTATAGCACCAGAGTGACCTCCACGACTCCCCGAATACATTAGTGAACTGGTTTGAGGATTCGTATGGTGCAAGTTTTGAGATGTTGCGACTATGGTTAAAAGTACAATAGGCTATCTTATCGATTAAAAGTGATATCTTCCAGACAACGTTGGTATGGAAAGGAATCTATATAATCCTAGGTAGATAGATATAATATGCTACATGATGAGCAGATGCTCTAAGGTGGTTTTTAAAAAGTGGTCAGCAATACTGACGGCTCATAGTTGACGACGAAAGTGAACTCCAGGAGATGTTCTTCTAATTTATTCTTGGTTGTACATTGGCTTTCTAAGGCCGCACGGTCCGAAGGCTTGAGCGGGAATGAATCGTACTCCGTTGCCGTTGCTCGTATTTATGCAACACAGACTCAAGCAAGCAACTTGTTCGAACAATTTAAAATTACTTGCAAGCTTTTGAATTTCTACATTTCACAATCATTTAAGTTTGCCAATGGTTTTTGAAGGTAAACATGGTCAAAAAAACAACTTTTTTTACACTGTAATTTGACAATCTAAGTGATGATTTGTTAAATAACTCGTGGTTCTGCGCCGATGACTCATTGTAGAAGCATAATACGCCTTTGCGCCGACAAAAATGATGGAGGTCCGAAATAAATACATACTCCCGAGAAATATTATAAGCGCAACAGTTATTGCGCATAGCTCCAAAATGGTCAAGCAAGGCTGATCTTCCGTCGAAACCAATCAAATTGATGGCCCTCTGTGGATTGATATACCTACGTCTCGTCTAGGTTCGTAATGTTGTCTGGAAGAGAACGCTTTTAAGCGATAAAAATGTTACTAAGGCTATTATTTTCAAAATATCTTCTAAACGCCATAATTTTTTCACATGGACCACAAGAAAAAATGCAATGACGCGATTTTTATTAAGACATGTTTTTACGCGAGAATAAAAGACCGTTTAAGGCGAGAAGATTAAGAACAGTGCGTAAAGGGCATGCTTCCCACAATATTAATGAAGATTAATTTGACCTTTAAAGACGTGCCCTTAATAAAATGTCAGTATGGAGACATATGGTATATAAAGGGCTGCTCTTTATTTTAATTTTTTTTTCTTGTTTTGTTACAAGTTTTAAACACAGTTTTGAAAGTTGCTATTATCAGGGATATAATTGTGTATAATTTTTTTTTGAAGCAATATTAAAGTTAAAAGTAATCAACCTGAAATTTTATACAAAATGAATACTTATTACAAAATAGTATTTGAACAGTAGAAAAATATAATAGATCAAATTACAATGCAAAAATTACGTTTTATAAGAAAATGTTGACAATTTGAAAAATCTGTTATCGAATTTTTGCGATATGATAAAAAATACAAGTATAATATTTTATTATTAGGTATTATTCATTTATTTCAGATTATAAAAATCCATACAATATTATTACTTCTACAGAAACTTAACACTATACATAGCAGGGCCCTATACCCAGCCCTTACAGATTTAGTTTTTTGTAAGAACGGCTTTACAAAATAAACAGGAGAAGAAGAAAAGATCATTGTTCTGAATAATTTACTAATATTCTAAAAAAAATAAAGAGCCGGTAGGTATGTAAGATAGTATTTAACAGTATATTTATTCTACTTTAGTTTTTTCTAAAAATATAATATCGTCTGAATCCTAGTTTTAATCTCTAAACGGATGACGTTTAACTACGTTCTAAGATAATACCAGATTTTATGATAAATGTTGTGTCCTACTAAACGGAACGCATGTTTACGTATAACGGAGAGTTATCTGACAACCCTCTGTTATGTCGCGATTTGTTTAACTTTGAATAATGTCACTTACCGTAACCTGAGTGATCTTAAACCGATAGTGTGTGGTCCAAGGAACAAGATACAGCGATATAATAGCTTGCCACTAGTTAGTGAGATTTCGCGATGTTATGTAGGTTTACACCTAACTTTTCCTAATCGAGCACACAGATAAAAAGAAAGATAAACTTTTTTGCACACCAAAGATAAATACAGAAATTTATAAATGAACAAGCTAGTTATATATTATTATACAACATTACAGACCACATTTATCAGGCCATAATATAACATTCTTGAAGAGCACACAGACCGCAAATAAATTAAAGTGTAGGTAGATAATTTTGATAAAAGAATAAAATATAAATTTAATTTAAATCAATGAAATTTGAAAATAATTATTTTAGTGTCTGAAATAAATGGCTTATTTTTTTATATATATATAAAATTGGCGTCAACGTTTAAAAAAACCTCCACAATAATTAAATTATATTTGTGTTATAGCCACATACACATTCACACATTTTAAATTTCATAAAGATCGGATCAACTATTTGAAAGTTACCGTGGAAATGTCAGCTCTGACGTGACATTTCCACAGCTAATGTCATTTCCATACAATTCAATCTTTCCGCAGGCGTTAACGCCAACATAAAGTGGTATTTGTCTAGAGCCTCCTGGGTTTTAAAGTTTTGCGAAAATTACCGCTTATACCACATACTTGTGCCACACAACATTGCATCTAACGGATCGCTCACACGACCAATCTAGTCAATATTACACGCTCTCAAGGCGTCAGATTGACAGCGTGATGTGCGGTTGTGGCCTGTCGTGAAGATGGATTACTGGTTATGTTTGTACTGTGGCACACTTAAAACTTGAACACAGGAACCTGCAATAGGAATTTTTCAATCTCTCTTTTCCTGAAGTGTTCTGGATCTGGATAAGTACTTGACTGTATCGAATTATGAGTGATATTGTTTTAATAACTGACAGTTCCTGATTGGAATCGAATTCATTTTATCACGGAAATATGTTTTTAGTAAAAAAAACCGTGACCGATCCCAAACTAAAATATCGATGTTTGACACCATTATTATGGCAAAGTAAACATTTGTTTAATGATATTTTGACAATATTATGTCAAGTCCTCTTTTGGAAAGAACAAAGTTGAATTCGCTATAGAGGTATACATAAATCGTTTAGAAGCCGGAAGTTTGTATACAAGTAAAAGGTGGTCACGTGAGTCCATTAAGTACAATATACAACTGTATGTACCGGTACATACTTTAATCAGCAATTAATTACCAACACAAATTGTATAAACATGTGCCTGCAATCTAGAATGTGTGAATTGAGAAAGGGGGCAGTGGGGTGAGCTTGTTTAGTCTGTGGACTAAGTTACATGCACCTCATTATCCTAAATAGGCAAATAAATGTGAGATCTTCACGCCATATAGTGATTTGTACTGTGAAGTCCAAAAGCCGTTACATATTCCCATTTTAAGTGGCTCATTGAATGAATGAAAATACTTTATTGTAGCGAGATAAAGCAAATCTTTCTTTATCGCCACGATAATAAAGTATTTTAAGAAGATGGTTCTCTAATGTCGACGGATCTTTAGATCATGAACCTTTTTTTTAATTCTCTACCTATTAATGATGGAATTTTACCACAGACTAAAAGGAACGTCATCTTACGCCATGAGCCTTTTTGGGGGAGGTCTATGTTCAACACTGGTTGAAAAAGGCAAAACATACGAAAATACGTTATCAGGTGTAGTTTTCATAGTTATAAAAACAGTCTTATCGCTTTAAACCTATCTCTGCCATATAAACATCGGATTCACAGGTTTTTAGGAGATTTTTGGAATGGTTTTTTGTGCGTGCTCCGATCAATCGATCCTCAAAAAATACACCAAATTTGGATGCTCTGTAGGTCGATTAAAACGTTAACAAAAAAGCGTCTGACCTGTGACTAAGCTCTGGTCTACTGAGAAACGGCGAATCGCAGGACAGCCGTACAGAAAAAAACGGTTAAAGGGTATGATTAGAAATTGCGGCTACCGCCATTTGACGGATAATTGTCGCATTACATATCACAAGAGCCTAGTTAGTGGTACCTCAACTTATATGTGTATTATCATGTGCTCAAAAAAACAACGCGCAATTCCCCCCTAATGCTAACGCAAAACGTGGGCATGCACCAAATATAATGTCCGAAATACCTTTGACTACCCCCTACTTATTTTTTATAAAAAACGGGATACTAACTATGAATTGTGAGTTTGAATGTTTCCCGATATTTACTGTTAATGTTGTGTGTCGGAGCCAAGATGTACTCGAATGTGACAGTGGAACCGGTGGTAGTGGTATTTTTCGCAATAAAAGAGTGAGGAAGAGGTTAGATCGATTTGTCTGCCACTTACATTCAAAACCCGCAATGACTTCAGTTCCTCCCGTGGTCATGGTCCATGTAAAGTGCCATAATATCGGGAAACATTCAAACTCACAAATCATGGTAAATATCCTGTTTTTTAGTAAAAATTATGTTAAAAACCATGATAGTTTTAAAAGTTATATTACCTTACTTGTAGCTTCGCGAATCTACAAGCTGGGTATAGATTTGAGGTTGTACATTATCGAGGTTACAGTCGTGAGCGTGTTATCTTTAGGAACCATTTAATTTTATTATCTATTTATACTATAATCTATACTATAATAAGAATGTAACAGGTCAAATACTGTACACTGAAGATATTTTGTAAAAAAAATTTGGAGGGCACTCTATTATCGATATTGAAGCCAAATTTTTTATTTTTTATTTTTGTCTGTCTGTCTGTCAGAATCTGGGCCGCACATAGCGCTGAATCTACTGAACGAATTCAAATGAAACTTGGCAAGATTTTAGTTCATACTATGGGGTAGGACGTAGGATACTTTTATCCCGAAATTCAGCACGGTTCCCTTGGGAGAGGGGATCAAATTCATAATTTGTACTTAGTTGTTATTCATTAAGGCATAGTCCGATTAAATTCATTATTTTTTGTTAGAAATGAGGTAATTTAAAGATTGATCTTCGTGGCAATTGCGAACGAAGTCGCGGGTACAGCTAGTTATCAATAAACACTCGTTCCTTTGGCGTTTCAATGGTAATAAAACTAGGTTAGAAAGGGAATTGCGAAGTGCAAAATAGTTCGGCTTCTAAGCCCAATATAAACGACCGATCGAAATGTAAATACGTACTATTGAATTACTAATAGGAATCCAGTATTGTTTAAAGCAGATACCTTCCCACGTAGATAAATATTATATCTGAGGACGCATGACCAGAGAGCAGGCTCTTATCTGGGTTAACGCATTAGCATTGCCATTCAGCGTCGCAATTCAGACTGCATTATGGGAAAACGTCCATCTGGTAGTGATCTGGAATATTTCACCTATTTATAGATCGTGTACAATGATCTTAAGATGCTGTTCATCTGTATTTTTTGCATACACCTATTTGAACATTAAATAAATAAATAATGCTAAAAAAAACACACAACATTATCTCTTCGCCCCAAATAAGCAGAGCTTTTGTATAGGAACTACATGACTGATATACTACTTATATACATTGGTTATTTTTTCTTGTAAATACATACATATTATACATAGAAAACACCCAGACCCCGGTATCCGGGTACCAAGCGGGCGAAGCCTTGGGCAGAAGTTAGTTAAATATACAGACATAAAAAAATTTGCAATTTTGATAGGTATTTAAAATAATTATGTGGGTATTTGTTTTGTATTTCTTTTCATTTACCTCTTTTATTATGTACAAAACATAATGAACAATATAGTACTTGATGTTCACTGTTATAAATTGAATCAGCTAGATCAGTCTAGTCGACGCTGAATTAGATAGATACTTAGATACAACTTAGATAGATACTTAGATAGAAAATACTTTATTGCACATCAAATATTTAAGCTTAAATAAATAGTACTAACTTTGACATTGTTGTATAACTAGCGGTCTTATTGCTTCTTAGCGATCTCTACCAGACAACCTTTGTATGGAAGGGACTGTACGAAAGATAACAAGGGGTTGTAAGTTATGTACCACAAACTATGAAAACACTATATTATTATTTTACTTACTAACTACACAGCATAATACCTACATACTATCATTAATAGCTTGCTGTTTTAATCTTACTGATGAAAAGTAGCCGATGAAAAATAGCCGATGAAAAGTAGCCGATTAAAAGTAGCCGATTAAAAGTAGCAGATTAAAAGTAACAGATTAAAAGTAGCAGATTAAAAGTAGAATTAAAATTATCGTGGTTTGGTATCATTTAAGAGTATAATTACGACTATACCACGTACTTTACTATTCTCATGCTGACGTTTCGTTGACCGTTTGCTCATGAGGAAGGACCTCTAAACGGTCAACCAAACGTCAGCAGGAGAATAGTAAAGTACGTGGTATAGTCGTAATTATATTCTAAAAAGATTAAAAGTAAAGATGAAAAGTAGCCGATGAAAAGTAGCCGATGAAAAGTAGCCGATGAAAAGTAGCCGATGAAAAGTATCTCTTACTGTAAAGGCATCGTTCGTAAGAAAATCATTCGCTCGACCGTTTTTTCGTCGACTTATGTTCCAAATAGGTCTCTACGAAAATCTCTTTAATTTTAATGGAACAATAAACAGCCTTTGTCCACCTTGGAAATCTATTGATGACTTCGGGTCTGGGTGTTTACTATGTATAATTTAAGTTTGAATTTACAAAAAAAAGTAAGTATGTAGTTTATCAGTCATGTAGTTCCCATAACACATCTGCTTAGTTTGGGGCTAAGTGAAAGAGGTCCAGTTTTT
This sequence comes from Perizoma flavofasciatum, assembly GCA_958496245.1. Lineage (NCBI taxonomy): Eukaryota > Metazoa > Arthropoda > Insecta > Lepidoptera > Geometridae > Perizoma > Perizoma flavofasciatum. The sequence goes on from OY292431.1 coordinate 10,867,024, forward strand.
TTTCTAATTATTTGTTTAAAAACGGATAAGAAGTTTCCGAGATTACCTCCTATATCCAAACTTAAAAACTTTACGTACTTCTTTATAATATTAGTATAGATATTTTAAAACGTTTAATTTCTTGTACAGCACTATCGGTGAAAGCACCGACTAAGTTTCGACTCATTTCGAGAGTCTTCATCAGATTTTCTCAAAAAGAAAAGAAAAATAAAAGGACACCGACTACAAAACTGATATACTACTTACTGGCTTCTGTCCACGGCTTCGCCCGCGTGTTACCCGGATGAAAGATGAAAAGTAGCCTATGTGTTATTCTGATGTATAAGCTATATTACTGTAAAGTTTCATCAAAATCCGTTCAGTAGTTTTTGCATGAAAGAGTAACAAACATCCAACCTCACAAACTTTCGCGTTTATAATATTAGCAGGATATACATTTTGTAGTAAAAACATGCATATCATACTTATAAAACATTTAGACCCGATGCAAATATTTGCAGATCATACAAAAATTTGTCCCGCGGCGGGAATTAAACCCGCAACGTTCTGCGTCTCAGTTAATATAGGTGTGAAATAGCTGTTCTCGCCAAGCTGTCGCGTTAGTTCTATGGGAATGTACGTCACGGCCTTTAACTTGAAGTTCAAGTTTAACTATTTCGGTTATCCGCGATCTATGACTCAGTTGTTAACTGGGCCATGACTGAGTAGACTTGGATGTCTTTGGACTTTAAAATAGGGATATAGAGTAAACTTACTTTACCGAAGAATATAACACTCATCATCATCATCATCAGCCTATATTAGTCCACTGCTGGACATAGGCCTCCCGTAATGAGCGCCATAGCGCCCTGTCTTCAGCTTGCCGCATCCAGCGTCTGCCTGCAGTGTTTCGCAGATCGTCATCCCACCTTTTTTTTTTTTTTTTGTAGGGGGGAAATGCCACGCATCCCCCTTCCGCCGCGGGGGTGGCGAAAGGGGGTATGTGGGACTCTAACCCACTAAAACCCCCCTGGTTGACGTCGCCCGCCGTAGTGGGGCAAGATGGGGTCGCGTTAGCATTCACCATCTTACCCCGACGGGTGGCCCAGGAACCACCCGGGCCCCGGCCATGTGTGGGGCCGTGCAAGCCGGCGGAGTCCCCCGACTCCGCCAGTGACCCCACACTCGCGCCCTGAAAAGGGCGCCCCCTCCAACTTACGCTGTCCCTCACTCCAAGCCTGCCCGGTATGGGAAACCCTGCCGGTATAGCCTCGAAGATCTTTGGGACGCGCAAGCCCTCATCCGCGCCCTGAAAAGGGCGCCCCCTCCAACTTACGCTGTCCCTCACTCCAAGCCTGACCGGTATGGGAAACCCTGCCGGTATAGCCTCGAAGATCATTGGGACGCGCAAGCCCTCATCCGCGCCCTGAAAAGGGCGCCCCCTCCAACTCACGCTGTCCCTCACTCCGAGCCTGACCGGTATGGGAAGCCCTGCCGGTATAGCCTCGAAGATCATTGAGACGCGCAAGCCCTCATCCGCGCCCTGAAAAGGGCGCCCCCTCCAACTTACGCTGTCCCTCACTCCAAGCCTGACCGGTATGAGAAGCCCTGCCGGTATAGCCTCGAAGATCATTGGGACGCGCAAGACCTCATCCGCGCCCTGAAAAGGGCGCCCCCTCCAACTTACGCTGTCCCTCACTCCAAGCCTGACCGGTATGGGAAACCCTGCCGGTATAGCCTCGAAGATCATTGGGACGCGTAAGCCGACCAGAGCAGCGAAAGCCGCGACCAGAGCCCACAGGCACACGAGAAGGTTGACCGACATGGCACCCCATCGTCATCCCACCTGGCCGGAGGGCATCTTACACTACGTTTGCCGAGTCGCGGTCTCCACTCAAGAACACGTTTACCCCAGCGGTTATCGGTTCTTCGCGAGATATGACCGGCCCACTGCCACTTCAACTTGCTAATTCGTTGAGCTATGTCGATAACTTTGGTTCTCTGACGGATGTATTCGTTACGAATCTTATCCTTCAGAGAGACTCCGAGCATAGCTCTTTCCATAGCTCGCTGAGCGACTTTGAACTGGTGGATCAGCCCTATCGTGAGTGTCCACGTCTCAGCACCGTAGGACATGACTGAAACTTTACAGTAATATAGTTTATACATCATAATAACACATAGGCTACTTTTTAGCCTGATACCACGCGGGCGAAGCCGTGGACAGAAGCTAGTATGTTATAGAAGCTTTTTGTGCCACTATAACGCTGGTTTTCAGTGACGCCGGTGTGCGTGCTGCGATATGCAACATCTATCTATTTAAGTAGGTACCAGTGTTACGGGAACTCGGTCTCAGTGGCCTAAGACCGTTCATCGTGGCACTCTTTGGCGGGAGCTATGTCCAGTTGACAGTTGACAGTTCAGGCTGTTGATTTTGATGACGCATTAGTTAAGCAATAATTTACTGTACACGAGAGAAATAATAATAAAATATGCACGTGCACCGCCAACCATTCTTGCAGTTACAGAGATTCTGCTCCCAATCCAAGGTTGTCTGGAGGAAATCGCTTTTAACCGATAAGACCGCGCGTTGTACTTTTAGTTATATTAAGTTTTTGTTTAATTTGTTATGTTATATTCATTGAATGTAAAAATAAATGTATAATTGGCGGCCTTATTGCTATGAATAATATCTTTCAGACAACTGGAGTAAGAAGGAGTATTTTAATAGACTTGGACGGTGGTGATTAAATGCACTAATTGGTAATAGTAATTATTTATTAATTAGAACTTGAAGAGTCTTCCATGCCACTGGAGAACTTCCATGCAAAACGATGGCAGAAGGATTAGACGTGCCTCTGACTACCCTTGGTAACCTTATGGATCTATATACGGTGTATTATATGTAGATTGCGTGTCTGCAGTAACATATTTTTTAAGAATAGGTTAATCATTATATTAGTAAGCGAATCGTGTGTTGTCTTAAGAACTTTTTTTGATACTTTTTAGACTTTATTCAATTCTTTAAGTAGCAATCTTTTTCTGTAAATGAGTTCACCTCGTTCGATTGGCACCACACTAAAGTTCAATGAAGGATTACCAAAAAAATAACCAAGCAGAGTTTGTTGCCTGATTCTTCTATGCTTGGTCGCGCGCGAAGACTCGGCATAAATTCACATTCAAATTTTAAATTCACGTAGTTTTTAAGTTGACGTTTCTATATGATCCTTGTGATTTCAATGAATAAAAACCTATTGACTTTGACTTTGACTTTAAATCCGAATACGTCAATCGTGAACAAATATTTTTATAATAATTTACAAAGAAACAAAATTATAATATGATTCAGTAAAAAAACCCGTTATATCCGTTATACTTACATAGAACTTTAATGATAAAACTAATGCGATGATAAATAAACATTGTCAGATGCCATAAATAGTAAATTAAATTACATTTTAGAACCCGTTATTGAAGATGCTAGATAAAATTAACAATTTCAATAAAAAATAAAAGAATTTAAGTATCCTTTAATTAAACGGATGGACACGCTAATTAAAATGTAAGGCCACAGCCACACTACCTATGTATGAAATTATATTTTTGGGGATTTTTAATAAAACCAAATTTTAAAAAGGAAAATTACAAATCCCCTAGGCGATTTATTATTAGAATATACAAAGAAAACAAGAGCTTGCCCCTCCCCCTTTTTTTCTGAATGGACTTTAATGCTGCAGGGCCGCAGATGGCCTTGGTCAGCGTCACCGGACTACGGCGAGCGCAGAAGGCGCTCAGCCTGTAAAAAGTTAGGATGGGGCAACTAGCACAAGGGCACCACTTAGGTATGGACCTGGGCTTGGGCCGTTGCCAGAGGGGGTGGAATAGGAGAGAAACGCCCCGGTACATAACTGTACCGTGAGTAGGCGGAAGTGGGGACTCGTCTAGCCCGCCGGCGGGCTTGGTGTATCTGTGGAGTGTTTGCTCTGTCGGGACTTGATGACGTCACCACCGCGTTAGCGGTGCTGATGGGGTCATCAGGGTCACCAAGAACGTGTCTTGGTCTGCGGAGGGTTTAGGAGAGCTTGCGTAACTCGCGCTGCTCTTTATACCTCTACAGCCGGCCGGTCGCTCGCGCTGCCGGCTTTGCTGCAGGTAGCTATCAATATAATAATAATAATCGAAGAATAGTCAAGCAACACAACACCCACTTCAAATCCTGTCAGATGGATATTTTTGTCGACAGTATCAAGAAACTGAAATCCAGCTTCTTATTCCACAAACTTTTTTCCAAACCTCGTGTAATAAATTATTGATTGTATTTTTTTTTTCATTATCATAATCATCACTGAGCCCGGTGTTCGGCGCTTCTCATCCACTTTCTGCCCACCGCCTTTCTTAAGTCATCGCTCTACCTAGTATTTTTTTATTTAATTTAAAGTCGACCTCTGTGGCGCAGTGGGCGAAGGTCCGCCTGGGACGCAGAATGTTGCGGGTTCAATTCCCGCCACGGGACAAATGTTTGTATCTGCAAATATTTGTCTCAGGTCTGGGTGTTTTCTATGTATATTATGTATGTATTTACAAAAAAAATGTATATAAGTAGTATATCAGTCATGTAGTTCCCATATTACAAGCTCTGCTTAGTTTGGGGCTAGATGATACGTGTGAAAATGTCCAGCATTATTTATTTATTTATTTATTTATTGTTACAAGAATCTTCACTCGACAAAACCTGCACCGAGGGCGCTACATAGATAGCCGTGCGAACTACGAGCGTCCCTCTTCTCTCCTATTCCACCCCCTCTGGCAACGGCCCAAGCCGAGGTCCGTACCTAAGTGGTGCCCTTGTGCTAGTTGCCCCATCCTAACTTTTTACAGGCTGAGCGCCTTCTGCGCTCGCCGTAGTCCGGTGACGCTGACCAAGGCCATCTGCGGCCCTGCAGCATTAAAGTCCATTCAGAAAAAAAAAAAAAAAACGAGCGTCCCTCATTCTGTTCTTGGCTTTTGGTTGCCACGGACGTTTCTTGGTGCTCGTGATCGTATTTTCATCTAGTGTCATTGTTAAAAGTTAACTCGGTAGTATTTATTCTGGTTAAATCATTGTAAGAAATAGATGTTGAGAGGGTTAATATTTACTCTCTTTTAAAATAAATTGTTTTGTAATAGTACTTATTCTTTAAATTTTGATTGTATTGTTAATGACAAATAATTATAATTTCTTTAGTTATGTAAGTTTAATATTGTATATTTTTTTCTAATTTATTTTGATGTTACTCGCTCAAGATTATTTGTATGCTGTCTTCATCAATTATATTGGCGCTCGGTTTTCGTTTTGCAACGTGATTTAAATAAGTTTTGGTTTACATTATGTTGTTGATCGTTGAAATCCTACTAATATTATAAAGTTTGTGAGGATGGATGTTTGTTACTCTTTCACGCAATAACTACTGAAAGGATTTTCATGACACTTTACAGTAATATAGCTTATACATCAGTATAACACATAGGCTACCTTTTACCGGGTACCACGCGGGCGAAGCCGTGGGCAGAAGCTAGTAAATAAATCCTTTTTTTTTTATCCCAAAAACTATCGTGAACTTGACTATTCATATTGTAAAAACGGGAATTTTCACGTACTGCACTATCGGTGAAGGCACCGACTAAGTTTCGACTCATTCCGAGAGTCTTCATCAGGGTGAGTAGTTGCGACTTTCTCCTTCCGCGTGCGTTTAGTGCACGGCGCGACGCGGAAGGAGAAAGTCGCAACCACTCACCCTGATGAAGACTCTCGGAATGAGTCGAAACTTAGTCGGTGCCTTCACCGATAGTGCAGTACGTGAAAATTCCCGTTTTTACAATATAAATAAATCCTTGTCAAAACAAACAAACACGCTCACTACTGTAATCCCCACGATGGAGAACCTCACAGCCTTTACGCAGTGGAGATACCAAGTCCAAGGCATTAAGAGACACGTCCAATAACTATATTTGGCACATGTCCGTGTTTTATAAAACAGTTCGCGTTCCACGTGACAAGCTGCTAGTCCACCGCCGCTTATTAGAACACTAATTGATATAACATGCCTTTAAGTTTTGCTAGGTTTTTGCACGCTGGTTGCCACATTATGTGTTAAGAGCACATAATTATATTATGCGAATTGTATTACTGAAATGAAGAATTAAAAAAACTGTAATTGAGAACAAAGTTTTGTTTCAATTCTGTTGTTTTTAGGGTTCCGTACCTCAAAAGTAAAAAACGGAACCCTTATAGGATCTCTTTGTTGTCCGTCTGTTTGTCTGTAAAGACCCTTTATCTCGGGAACGCGTGGAGGTATCGAGTTGAAATTAAAACCATATACTCAGGTCTACAGTCGCTTAAAGCTGTGAAAAAATCAAACTTCTAAGTTAACGTTAAATATATATATATAACTGTTGCAAAGAACGTATATTTCGACACTCTCAAGGCTATCAAAATTTATAGGGTACTTTCCGTTGACCTAGAACTATGAAATTTGGCAAGTAAAATTGTCTTATACTACAAGTTCAGGGAAAAATCTGAAAACTATACATTTGTAATTGCTATATGAGGAGTGTATCCAATGTGGCCGGAGCTTTATTTTATAGAGCTATCAACACAGACATGCAACAAAAAAGAAAAGATGCTTTCAGAAGACCACCCAAGCACCTGCCACTTTGACAACTCAACTGTGAGACGTCATACTGACAAGATATGACGGTTAATGGGTGCTTATCTTAAAATAGCATCGGGTATTATGTTTTATTTTGACTAGCTGCTTTTAAAAGTACGTTACTTTTCTATAAATAAATAAATAATAAAATGCGCAACAGTCATACATTGTCTTTTGTTACTAATTTACTAATTTAAACTATTCAGATTGTAGAAACATAGGTACCCAAACTAGGTTAGAATCTGTATGATGGTCTTGACCTCATAGTGGGATTGTATAGGACAGTTTCATGTTTATGAATGAATGTAAATTACTTTCTTGAATATCACAAATAACAAAATAAACAAAAACTTGTTTTAACTAAAAGTAAAAATAGGTTGCTTTGAATTTCTAAAATGAAATGATGTTAATGGGTAGGTATAGGTTGAAAAAATACAATAAATAATTTAATTTTACTACTCATTTATTTAAAAAAATACATTGCTTTTAAGAATATTTTATTAGTAAATTTGAAAAACATATATATTTTTTTATAATATATGATATACCCCACCACCAAAGAGCTAAAAATAATAAAATAGGATTTTCCAAGCAATTAGCTTTAGAAGACAAAACACATTTCATAATAAATTTATTCTTGAAGCAAATTATTGTTCAAAGTTTTTGCAAGTTGTGCCCTTCATCTAGCAATTTTATGAAGTTGTGCAAGATCAACTTTCGCTTTACATCTAACAGATGCAAGTAGTATATCCTATAAGAGTACAAGAGCATCCTCTCTTGAAATTGACAGATTCCTTAGGAACATAAGCACATCCCTGCCGGTCACATTTTATCGTTATCACACTTGCAATCATCACAGCATACCAACTCTCCTTGCTTATTCTTGCATACACACATGCAAGAAACTGGATAAGTACTCCCTCTACTCATCTAATTCCCGCGCGCTCTCTCTTGTCGCGAACCGTTATCCAAGTGTGTTGTACATTAGCATTTTTACTTAATTAAAACTAGTTCCTTATACAAAATTACTTGTTTTCCTTCAATAAGTCTTGATGCAAGTAGTAGATCCCTTGGAAACGCATGTACATCCTTTCTTGCCACATGTGTTGTTATCGTCACACTTGCAGTCGTCACAGCAAACCAACTCTCCTTGCTTATTCTTGCATACACATATGCAAGAAACTGGAGAAGTCTTGCAAAAGCAATCAGTTTTGGATGATGCGGTCTTGATGCAAGCAGTTCCCTTGGGAACGCATGTACATCCTTCCTTGCCACATGTGTTGTAATCGTCACACTTGCAGCCGTCACAGCAAACCAACTCTCCTTGCTTATTCTTGCATACACACATGCAAGAAACTGGAAGAGTCTTGCAGAAGCAATCAGTTTTGGATGATGCGGCCTTGATGCAAGCAGTTCCATTGGAAACGCATGTACATCCTTCCTTGCCACATGTGTTGTAATCGTCACACTTGCAGTCGTCACAGCAAACCAACTCTCCTTGCTTATTCTTGCATACACACATGCAAGAAACTGGAGAAGTCTTGCAGAAGCAATCAGTTTTGGATGATGCGGTCGTGATGCAAGCAGTTCCCTTGGGAACGCATGTACATCCTTCCTTGCCACATGTTTTGTAATCGTCATACTTGCAGTCGTCACAGCAAACCAACTCTCCTTGGTTGTTCTTGCATACACACATGCAAGAAACTGGAGAAGTCTTGCAGAAGCAATCAGTTTTGGATGATGCGGTCGTGATGCAAGCAGTTCCCTTGGGAACGCATGTACATCCTTCCTTGCCACATGTTTTGTAATCGTCACACTTGCAGTCGTCACAGCAAACCAACTCTCCTTGGTTATTCTTGCATATGCAGTTGCAACATTTTTGACCAGCAACCTCCGTAGATTTGGTTTGGATGGATATGGTAGATATTTTAGAAATGCAAGCGCATACTTTCTTATCACAAGTGTTGGTATCGTCACACTTGCAATGTTGCTTGTTCTCGCAAACACAGATGCACGAATTAGTGGTTTCGAAACGGACGCATTTTTTTACATCTTTTCCCAAGTCAATATTAGATTCTTTTGGAACACAAATGCATCCAGTCTTGTCACACCTGTTGTTTTCATCACAATTGCAATCATCACAGCAAACAGTTTCTCCTTGCTTATTCTTATATACGCAAATGCAAGAACGTGCATTTCCCTGGCACTTGCAAGCCTTGCTTGTACCGTCATTGGATATTTTAACACCCTGACCATATGTTTCTTTGCAAGAAACTACAGATGGCTTGCATACACATCCTCCACAAGTGTTGATGTTCCCCATCTCATCGCGGCAGATACAGATGCAAGAATCTCCACCCAGGTTCAAGCAGACACAATTTTTATCATCACATTTGCACCCACAATTTTCAGTAGCATTTTTACCCTTGCAAGATACTGACGCATCTTGCTCAGGTACACAAGAGCATCCTCCACAAGTCTTGCTGCTCCCTTTCTTATCACTGCAGATGCAAGAATTTCCGCCTTTTTTATCGTTACCCTTGCACCCACAGTTTACAGAAACACTTTTCCCTTTGCAAGATTCTGCCCCTTTTTGTTTAGGATTGCAAGAGCATTCTACGCACGTCATAATCTTTCCTTGCTTATCACAGCAAACACAGATGCAAGAATATCCTGCAGTGTTCACGCAAGTACACTTGTCACCACACTTGCATAAGTTTCTTTCGCATTTGCAGTCGCAACGAGTGATATCACCCATTTCGTTTTCGCATAAGCAAATGTAGGATCCTTTGGTGGGAGAGCAGAAGCAGCTATTCTTGTCACATTTGTCATTCTTAGTGATAGTCACTTTTTTGCAGGACATTTTGATGAATTTTCTGTAAAAAATAAGTTAAATTAGTAAAATAATAATAGATATTTTTTTAAAGTTAAAACTGTATCTGTGAAATATTAAATTGTATGCCTAAAATTATTCACCTAGGCAAGAATTGAACCCATATTGTAAAAGTTTGATAGGGTAATAATTGGGTTATTATTTTAGATAATTATATTGACTGATTATGTTATTAAGTAATTATTTTATTTAATTAGAGAAATAAACTAGCACCTCACATACTAGTTTAGTTTCTAAAATAAAATAATCGTTTGTTGTATAATACATAATCCAATAACTGACAAATCAATGTGTTTTATGATTATCATTATATTATGACTAATGAGTGTAATGAATTAGATAACGAAATCAATTATATTTAATCTAGTTTAGTCAATAGGCAAAAAGACCAATACCATTATTAAAAAATAAACTTGAATTTCCAGTTTAAATTATTGATAATAAAATAAAATGAAAAAGCATATCACTAAATTCTTAATATTTTTTACTTTAAAACACTGCTTATCGCAAATATTCACCTGTATATAAATAGATAACTAACAAAACAGCTGTACAATCGTCCAATTACACCTGATAACAAACAAACACTAATACCCTTAGATAACAGCCAACAGTTTTATACAAGGCCCGTGAGCTGTCGTGTGCAAATCAAAATGATAATTTTAATACGAGCAGTGTGCACGCCGAGCGCAAAGGGCGGAAAGCGGAGCGCAACATATTAGTCATCGTGCGTTGATAACACAAGTGCCGTGTGAATTGAGGATAACACTAGTTTTTTCCTGCAACTTTGGTCGGTTACTGAAATAACCATAAGTACTATCGTTGGGTAAAGTGCAAGGATGCAAAATACCTACCTACCGCGAGTCAATCGAATACAAAAATACGAAAACAAGTGTAAAATGGTGGAGAGCAAAGCGCAACATATTAGACATCGTGCGTTGATAACACAAGTGCCGTGTGAATTGAGGATAACACTAGTGTTTTCCTGCAACTTTGCTCGGTTTCTGAAATAACCATAAGTACTATCGTTGGGTAAAGTGCAAGGATGCAAAATACCTACCTACCGCGAGTCAATCGAATACAAAAATACGAAAACAAGTGTAAAATGGTGGAGAGCAAAGCGCAACATATTAGACATCGTGCGTTGATAACACAAGTGCCGTGTGAATTGAGGATGACACTAGTTTTTTCCTGCAACTTTGCTCGGTTTCTGAAATAACCATAAGTACTATCGTTGGGTAAAGTGCAAGGATGCAAAATACCTACCTACCGCGAGTCAATCGAATACAAAAATACGAAAACAAGTGTAAAATGGTGGAGAGCAAAGCGCAACATATTAGACATCGTGCGTTGATAACACAAGTGCCGTGTGAATTCAGGATAACACTAGTGTTTTCCTGCAACTTTGCTCGGTTTCTGAAATAACCATAAATAGTATCGTTGGGTAAAGTGCAAGGATGCAAGTACCTACATACCGCAAGTCAATCGAATACAAAAATACTAAAACAAGTGTAAAATGGTGGAGACCGAGAGCTTCTTTCTGTAACTTTAGACAGTTTCTGAAATAACCATAAGTACTATCGTTGGGTAAAGTGCAAGGATGCAAGTAGCTACATACCGCAAGTCAATCAAAAATACGAAAACAAGTGTAAAATGGTGGAGAGCGAAGCGCAACATATTAATCGTGTGTTGATAACACAAGTGCCGTGTGTTCCTGTAACTTTAGTTGGTTACTGAAATAACCATTAGTACTATCGTTGGGTAAAGTGCAAGAATGCAAGTAGGTACCTACCTACCGGTAGTCAAGCGAAAACTAAAATTGTATATGCATTGCTGCTGAAATTAACCTATAATATAGACTCAATTATTACATAATTTATTTTGGTCAGCAATTTTGGTTGGCAATTTTGCACCAATTTTGAATTATTTGAATTCATGAATGTGATACGTGGTAATACACAAAGTCAGTCAAAAATGTTGTCCCTTAGAATACCAAGACAATCTCCTACCCTAGTATCGTTTCGTGTGCAATACCTACTTAATATTGTATCATTTTAAATGCAGAGTGCAAATCATTGTATGCATTAAAATAAGTGACGTGTGAACAGAACACAGCACTAGTGCTTTCCAGTAGCTTCTCTTGTGGTTTGTTGTCAATTAATCGTAGCTGACAAATGATTTTAGCTGACGTCATTATTTCACAATATGGTGTTATGTTTTGCAACTCTTTTTTTTACGACTTGGATTCAGTGCAACGCTTGAGTGATTACCTCTGGTGTTGCAAACTCCTTATTTCTGGAATTAAAAAAAACTATTTTTGTTTGTTATTTTTACAGCCACTTCGGGTTTAATAGAAATTCAATTGATGACATGGCAACTTTTTATTGTTTTTAATATTTTATAATTTATAATTTTCTTATTGATCGTAATTAGTACAATTTGTTCGTTTGTTTGGTCACAAATACATAAAAGAATGTGTCATCAACATCCTGTAATTGGACAGTCCAGTCTCGCTGTCTAAATTTAATCAATAAAATATAATATATATATATGTATATGTATATATATATATATATAACACTTTATTATACTCCACATAATAATAAAATAACAAAAACTGAATATAACTATAAGTACAATGGGCGGTCTTATCGCTTAATAGCGATTTCTTCCAGAAAACCTTGTTGGTGGTGAACTTCCAGAATTGTATAATACTATACTAAAAACTAAAACTAAGGTGGTTGTAAAAAGACCTTCCGCTTTTAATCAGTAAGTTCAATAATAAGGAAATAAATTCCTTATTATTGAACTTACTGATTATAACCTGTTAATATTTTAAAATATTTTCCATTTACAATATTATTAGCGTAAGGTTACCAAATAACCTACCAATATTTACGTAATCAGGAAAACAAAACAAAATAAACACGTTCACGACTATAATCCCCATGATATCCTCAGATTGTAATGAATACGTAGTATGTAATGTTACCAAGAAGGAAAGCAGTCTGGATCGCGTTCTAACACTGTCTTTAGCATATTCAAACTTTTTTCATAGTTCAGCATTCCACGTAACAGATTGATGGTCTTGTGCCCATCTTGGCTTACTGGAACACTAATTGAAGTCACATGCCTTCCAAAAAATAATGTCTATACTATGTAATAAGAAATACTTAAGAATGCTTGGGGATTGATTTATTTGTGATGTCCATTTATGGTATGAAATATTTAAAAATATAATTCTTTTTTTTGCTAAGTGCCGTAAACGATGACGACTCAAGAGAATAACAAATAACTTTGTCATCAAACAAAACAAATCGAGGAAATTAGAAAATAATGAGTCTCGTTCTATTTTCAAACTTACCGCCATAAATACTTACGGAACAATTTTCGAGTCTTTTAAAGTATGAATGTAAACATTTTAAAACGCCAAATATTTTTATTGCGCGCCATAATCGGAGTGGTAGGCATAGACTATGGACTTCAGTTACTAATCCTAGCATTCCTCTTTTTTTACATCTGAGTTGAGTTTTTATAGAAAGGATTTATAAAGAAATGCTATTCTTTTATTATTCCGTAAATAAATATTTACGATTGTACTGAATAAAAACAAGAATTGGGCGTGAACAGTCCCTTCTAGGAATGAAAAAATATCAAATTCGTAAGTCTCTCTAGGGCCCCGTAGTCCATTTTATTTGCAGTCCCTAACGGTAATGACTCTCGCCTTAGTCGCTAAGTTATCAATATTCAAGGTTGCTTTATAAGTTTGTAACAACAAAACTCTACTAAGCCAAACTTGACATTTTGTGAAATAATGTATTTAGATCCGATCTCCTTGGACCACTTTAAAATGGTCGTCATTATTTTCGTCACATAATAGTTTGGTTACCACAGGTAACACAATGACCATAAACGATTAAAAGCAGCTCAGTCACTTAATATTTACTACTCATACTAATTTATAGTACATATCTCATTATAGTGTTTTCTATTTATAATATATATGTATTTACAAAAAAAAGTGTATACAAGTGTATCAGTCATGTAGTTCCCATAATACAAGCTCTGCTTAGTTTGTGGCTACATGATGCTGTGTGCAAAATGTCCAGCATTATTATAATTATTATTTATTTAGAACTTAAGAACATAGAAAACATTTGGTTACATCAATACAATAATTACAAAACTTACATTGTGTATTTGGGAGGGTGCTATTGCTATTGATTTCATGTTATCGCCATTTTAGAACCTGAAATGATTGCATACAGTTAAAGTAAATTATCAAATGTGTAGCCGGATATCCCAATCTAAAAAGCTACTTTTTATTCGGGTATAGCGCGGACGAAGCCGTGAGCTGAGGCAAGTCAAAGAGGCTTTATGAGTCTTTGCTAAAGTTATATCTTTTTTTATTTGAATAAAGTCGCAAACAAGCATAGGTCCACCTTTTGTTTAGCGGTTACTGTAACCTATGGATGTTTGCAACAACAGAGGTACACTATCAACAAATGGATGTAGAATGAAAGTAAATTCGTCACTATTAGGGCAAAAAAAACGAAATATTACTTCGATGAATGATTCAAATGCCTATTGTCTTAGAAAATGGTCAAGGATTGACTGAACCAGCTAACAGAAGTTTAAGCTAGGTTATTGGCGATTGCATAAATTATGTTTATGAGTGGGCGATGCACCAGCCTTGACGGCTCTAGCTGTGACATCACAAGTAGAATGTTTCTTTACAGCGGAAATAATAATTTATTATCTGTTTCTAGCTGATTAAATTTAACTTATAAACGACCGAGTTTTGGGACTGGGATTTAGCAGACGTGAAGCTAGCCATGGTTTTGTTAGGATGACAGTTGCATCATTCTCTTTTAGTTACAGCAACTAAACTTGATTTTATCATGTTTAATACTTATTATTGAACTTTCTACTTGGCGCACTGAGTATGTACAATATCTGAGGAGATCCATTATGCGGGTATATAGTTGTGTGCATGTTTGTTTTGTGTGATTAAATTAATTCAACACTTTGTTTTCTTTTAGGTTTCCGTTCAAGTATTGCACTTGTGTAACGGTAAAAAGAGAAATTAGACTTTTGGAGAAAGTGCCGGATCAATTGCAATGTGCATGTAAAATGTATGACGCAAAACGGTTTTACTTTTTAGCGAATTAATTAACTGGAATTTCAGTTTCATCACGTTTAATGCAGATGTAATGGACGGTAGTACTGGAGTTAGAATATAAACTGAGCCAATCAACATTTAGATGAAATTCGCGGTAGTTTCAAATTAGAATTGGTTATATAAACTTATAAAGTAAATAAATGAATTATCAGTAAAACCATCAATAAACTCATACTACAGTATTATTTAAATTTTGATTCTATAGGCTGTAGACATGAGTTCGATATATCGAAACGTAACTGATATCGGATATGGGTTAGATATCGATATTTAAATCCACATAACCGATACCATGAAAACTTATCAAACCTCAACTGTTAAAGACACGAACAAAATGAAAACTTCACAAACCAAAAACCAAACAAAACGACATATGGAGCGAATATGACGTAACATTAGCCATGATTGCATGATAATGGCGTGCGTAAAAATATATTATAGATAGCTGGCAATATGGTTTACTTTCTATTGTAACTCTTTTTGGTCCATGTTTTCACGGCGGCGTAGTTACAAGTTGCTAAACTGATAAATAACTGAACAAGTTTGCGTTTGTCGTTTCGTTGTTAGTTTGCCTATCTAAAAACCCCTGCGACTGATATCGATATCTGAAAACCGTTTTCTATATCGATATGCAAACTGCATATCGGTTACATAACCGTTTGCGGTAAAAAACAAAAACGCCCATATCTAATAGCCTAGCACGATCTAATTAGTTATGTGAGGTTAGTGGATGTCAAACGAAATGTCATTCTGACACCATTTGTCTCAATAAAACCAGTCGTAATCATTTTACCGATAATTTACTTTTATTCACGTAATCCTACACTCACGTATAGCCCTTACCATCGCTAGGATTCCCTGTGTTATGGATTTTTACGAACCAATAACGTAACTACTGTGAATTACCGCTTCTGGCCTCATATTTTAAACTATTGTTTACTGCAATAGCTTTAAAAGCGATTCAAAACAGATAAAACAAGAGACAAATCATCTAGTTATGTACTAGACAAACTTTTCAAACTTCAACATATGGTCTAATGGCGTCTATACAAGCATTCCACCCTCCCACTTAGCAACTAGCACGAATCAAGTAATTATCACAAAAACAAGACATCCCATAACTGTTAAACACTCGTAATGATCCCGGGAAATGATACCCTCCGGCATGCAGGACCGCAGTCACTATCAATTAGTCCGTTTCAAGTCTAAAGAGCGCTTTACATTACGCAATTTATGGCACAATGAAAAGGTATGTGACATAATGCATAGTGTAATGATAGATTGCACAGAAAAGGGCCGAGGAAATTATCGTGGTGATGATCAGATGATGCAGAATCATTTATATGGAGGTGTCAACATTTTACCCGCAACCACCACTGGCGTCACTGGCCTTAATTTGACAAATTGCTTTTCACCACCCGCCTTATGAATTGTTAACAATAAATCGCATGCTCTTTTTTTGTTTACGTACTTTGAAGAGGTTTTGAGGCGGACAGTAATTAAGACTACTCTGGAAATCTGAAGGCACAAGTACAGATGCCTCTAATTTTAATCTATTTTTTATGAAGAATATTCAATCTTCGTGTTTTTGTACAAGAGTTTCTTTAAATGTGGTATGTTCAGAAAACTGTGAAACCTAAATCTAGGAGCTACAAAAAAAGGTTACGTTCGCTTCAAAAAATGTAATCCAGCCTTTCATTCAGAAACCGAGATTTCTACAGTAAAATATTTAACATAACATATTTATTACGTTTTGGCACATTGATCCAGACTCACGGTCTAAACTCCCTTTTAAATTTGAAGCGGTAAGAAATTATGACGTTTATAAAGTCAAAGTGACTGTTTACTCATCAACTGGATACTTCGCAAAGTGCCCGGAACAGTAGTTGTGATGCGACATAGCGGACGTCGCCGTAAAAGTGAGAACTAATTATCGTGTCTTTTCCGGTGTATTAGAATCATTGTATAATTAAGTGATAATCACTTCACGCTTGACGGAAACTTTCGTCATCATCACTGGCTAGACGTCCGCTGCTGAAATATATTATAGCAAGAAAAAAGTAAAACATAATAATGTACGTACCTACTTAGAATAGAATAGAATTAAGTTTATTTTTCAAAAACTCGCTACAATAAATATAAAGGTGACAAACAGTAATTGCAAAAAAGGTCCCAACTCAGCATACCAGCGTTGCATTATAACCGTTTTTTGGAGTGCGAAAAGAAAAAAACAAAACAACCAATTAAAAAACGAGAGCTCAATAACAAGAAAAACATCAACACAAAAAAAATGATACACTGAATAACATATAAAATAATAAAAAGTAAGTAGGTACATACACTTAACAAATTAAAGCAAAAAAAAACTTAAAGCTACATATACTATACTAAAATAGATATATAAGTATTGGCGTTGATTATCTTATATACCAACTAAACTTAATTTATACCACCGCCCTAAAAATTGTTCACAAATTAGTTTATGTGTCGCTCTTCTGCGTGTTTATAATCAGCATGTTCTGAAAATCACGACTAAACTTGTATGGAAAACTTAAATGTGACTTATTTGACTGCACTAGAGTTGTTGCTATCTCTTTCTTTGGTTACTATTAGTAAGAGTAATAAATTAAATTAAATTCAGTTGGTGTACATCGACACAAACAGTTGGTGTACATCGATACAAACAGTTGGTGTACATCGACACAAACAGTTGATGTACAGTTAAGAATCGACGTCAATAAAAATAATCGATGTCAATATGTATTACAGCGTTAACAATAATGCAATTTAACGAACAATGACATACAAACAAACATAATTTACAGTGAGTGCATATATGTATTCCAACAACACATATGTACAACGACCTCGGCACCTGCACGACCTTCTGAAGCCATCTTTGGTTCATGACGTGTTCCATTCATGTGATTTGAAACTAAATTGATTAAGCTTGCATAAACGACTTTTTCTTCAATAGTCCTTGCAGTGTATAAATAGATCAGATAACTTGAACTATGAGCAAATTGTTTGTGGTTTTTATGTCGGACAGAGTTCATTCCTGTGTTCTTTTTCCAGGGGCCTAACCATCAAGCCTTATTGCAGTTCAATTCAGGCAAAGATGTGAAATCCCGCTTTGCGAATTACATAGCTTTAACAATGCCATAGAGTCCTCAATCGCAAAGCGAAAAGTGACATTTTAAGCCTAAACTGAATCGCTTTATGAGTTCATGGTTAGGCCCCTATAGGCGCTTGTCGTTGTTTCAGTCTTTTAAGTCGCCCCCACAGCTAATTAAGCCTACTTAGGCTTTGAGAGTAGCTGTGCTAGTGGATTAGGATGGCTCTTCAGTTTTTCTTGGTACGTTTGAGCAGAAGTCTTGATCTCTTTAGCTATTGTGTTGACTTGAAGTGTGTCATGCGACTTGTGTTTCTTATGAACCTGGGTACTGTACACTGATATACAGGAGACAATTTTGAAAGCGCTGGATCCAGTGCTTATGTAATAACTGAGTGCACGATATGTCAAAAGTTGCGGGAACTACACTATTATATAATGTCTATAGATAAGTTATCAATGAAATTACTTAATTTAATCATCTTTCTTTCAGGTAATTGGCACCTGAGCCGCAAAGATAAAACGTACCATCCAAAAACAGTAGGTAAGCTAGATTATCTTGTTGTAAGATAAAGGCCAGTACTTACCAAAGTGGTTTAAAATTAACGAACAAGATTACATTGTCTGAATAAGTAGATGCTTGCCAATTATAATACCAAAAATGAAGTGACATTTTCATACAAAATTAATAGATTTGACGACGTATAGACTTCGAATGAAAATGTCACATTTGACATCCATGATATAATAATAATAAATGCGTGGATATCAGGAATTAAAATATAGATGCAGACTAAATATTTGCAGATAATGCAAATATTTGTCCCGAAGCGCGAACCAAATTCGCACCAATTGCGCTTGCCCTTTAATATCACAAGAATTAGGCACCAGACAAATCAGAATGCCTTATGTCCCATAATATGGACGCAAGGTCATGTGATTAGAAACCCAGTGATCCATAAAAGGCAGTGCTCATCTTGTGTTGTAATCGTAACGATCTCGACAAATCCGTCCGGGTCGCGTCGTGAGGTCGTCCGATGAAAGTGAGCTCTGAGTTCCCATAGAGAAGACCTAAGCTTTTACTCCGTGATCCGTTTATCGTTCCTCGGTATGTCACAACAATGTCCTAGTTATGAAGTCTTTCATCTTTTGTGGCTTGGGTAACAAGTGGCGTCAAGGTGGCGTCAAAATAATGCCGAGTTGACGTCGAGGCAGTATCAAGGTGGTGTCAAGGTGGCATCAACGTGGCGTCCAGATGGCGTTTAGACGGTGTCGAGGTGGCATCTAGGCGGCGACGGTATTGCAAACAGGCGACGTCAATGTGCCGTTTTCGTGGCGTCTAGGCGGTGTTTAGGTGGTCTAAAAATAGCTACTACATAACGTCTAGTTTGAGTCTTTGGGGTGTCGTGGTGACGTCAAGATGGCGTAAAGGTAACGTCGAGGTGGCATTAAGATGGGGCCAAGGTGGTGTTTAGGAGGCAAGGAGGTAACGTCAAGTTGAAAAAAAAACAAAATCAATCTAGGGTCGATTTTCCTAAAAATATAATGCACGATAATGTGTCGTGAAAACTATAATTTATGGTTGTAATATGGAAATTTGATGTGATTTAGTTCGACATTTTACCCGACAATAAGTTACCGTAAAACATTGTTTTTTGAAAATAAATTTTTTGTTGAAGAATTCAAGTTGGGCGCCATCTGTTATTTACTGGCCCAAAGTATATTGTTCGTCGTGATAGTCCAGAAAGCCAGTTATAATAATAGCACTATGGTGTCGTGATGACGTCAAGATGGCGTAAAGGTGACGTCGAGGTGGCATTAAAATGGGGTCAAGGTGGCGTTTAGTAGGCAAGGAGGTAACGTCAAGTTAAAAAAAAAGCAAAATCGATTTTCCTAAAAATATCATGCATGATACAATGTGATATGTGTCGTGAAAACTATAATTTATGGGTGCAGTATAGAAATGTAACGTGATTTAACTCGACATTTTACCCGTCAATAAGTTACCGTAAAGCATTGCTTTTTGAAAATTTTTTTTTTTATTGAAGAATTCAAATTGGGCGCCATCTGTTATTTACTGGCCCAAAGTACATTGTTCGTCATCATTATAGTCCAGATAGCCAGTTATAATAATAGGACTGTTTTCATGTGTAATATTCCATTTCACAGCACATTTAGCAATCTACATGACTCCATCAGTGGCACATTACAGCAAATCAGTGCGTATTGCCACAGTCTAATGTGAACAGCTAGATCAGTGTACAGATTTCACAAGCTTCGTAGAGGATCCTACTAATATTATAAACGTGAAAGTTTGTGAGGATGGATATTTGTTACTCTTTCACTCAAAAACTATTAAACGGATTTTGATGAAACTTTACAGTAATATGGCTTATACATCAGAATAACACATTAACTACTTTTTATCCGGGTACCACGCGGGCGAAGCCGTGGGCAGAAGCTAGTATGTTAATAAGATTGCACAATAAATAGAAGTTTGATCATCATTTTGGTAAAGTTAATCATTTCATATTATGTCAGGTAAAAATATAATGGCGCGATATACTTCCTACTTTCAGTACCCTGTCAAAGTTTCAAATTTGCTTCTATTACTAAGCTATCTGATGAAGTTCATCTGTTTCTATGGACATTATTTCTTTCATTTGTTGATTATTTTTGTTAATATATGTTAATATTGACACGAGGTGGTAACACTTACTCGTACAAAGTTGATCGCTGCCGCCGCCACCACCGACATCGCGCCGATTTACACAGACTTTGCGAACGCCCCGTGGAGACTGAACTAATCAAAGTCAAAAGTCAAAGTCAAAATTCATTTATTCAATAAAATCACAAGGACCACTTTGAAACGTCGGTTTTTATCTAGGTGCCTGTTCCTCCGCGACCAAGCCAGGAAAGAAAGGCAAGAAAACAAGGCTGGTTATTCTTTTTAATGATCCTTTTACAAAACAATAGGTTCGAGTTGGAGTCCAGTTTATCGAGAGAGCGAAGCGAACAAAGATTTCTTAGTCTATTTGGCCAATCCGGCGTTTGTATGTATCTAAGTATATTTTCATGTAAAAGGGATCCACAAAAATTTATTAATTATAAAATTTTCTCATTTTTATTTTTTGATTAGAAAACACATCTTTACAGTCTTATCTCGATATACTTTAAACAGAGAGTGAAATCGGTGTGTTACACATGGTCAGGCAAATAAACAGAGACAGACGGACAGTACAAAACTATAACGTTTACGTTTTAAAGATTACTGACTTCGCAAAAATTGGAATCGCCACATGGATTCACAAATACAAAAGATGCATGTAACACCCGATAAGATCTAAGTTATTGTGCTTCTATGTATGTAGGAATGTACTTAGGGAATTGGAAAAACTAACAATGGTGGGAGAAAGTGGCAAACAATATAAAAGTATTATACTTGTATATGCAATATTAGCATGTTCTGCGGATATTTATTTCAGATCTGTGTATTTTGGGTACAATGATCCTAGTAGATCCTGATACCAACGACACGGTGAATGACACCTAATGTGGGGTTAGATCTATGTATGTATGTGACTTTGGGTGTTATATTGTTTTATACTTATATACCTACGAATTATAAATAATGTAATAGGTACGTAGGCATGTAATAGGTAATAGTTCGTATTTGTATGTAACGTATTTCTAGTCTTTAAGAACCTGCTGTAAATAAGTAGGTACGTCTCTTTTGTACTTTTGTGTTAAACTTGCCAAGATAAATATTTTTTTTGTTTTGATTTTATTTTGCTTTTGATGCAACTTCCAATGCATTTACTAAATGGATTAATTTGGATATAACATATTTAGTCAGTGATCTGAAATAAATCGTAGTATACTTTTCGCATAAATACCACGCAAGCGCGAAATAGATAAAGCAGCTAGTTTTTTTTCGAATAACTTTAAAGTCATAACCTCAAATTCTAATTTGAGGTTATGACTTTAAAGTTATTCGATAGTTTAGATTAGTAGGATAGGTTAGGATTTATTGTAGATAGTACTCTAGTACTATCTACAATAAATCCTAACCTATCCTACTAATATAATAAATGCGAATGTCTGTGTGTGTGAATATTTGTTACCACGTATCTCCGTAACTACTAAACCAGTTTTGATGAAATTGTAATGTAATGTAATTGGAATGTAGATAGTTTAGGTTCTGGAATAACACATAGGCTAATCTAATTTTCAAAAATCAACACCTAAGGGAGTTAAACAGGCTGGTAAAGTTTGTATGAAAATTGTTATTCTTTTGTTTGATTCGCTCAAAACTCTGTATATATAAACTTTAAAGTAAATAATGAAATATGTATTTTTTATTTTTTCAAAACTACCCTTTAGAGGTTTGCAATTGAGTTCTAAACATTGTATGGAAAATTGTAATCCTTGGTTCGATTCATTCAAAAGTTGGTGGACATAGTTTGAAGCCTGGAGACGGTCATACGCTACTTTTATCACCATACCACAAGCCGCGGGCAGAAACTAGTAAATAAATAAATAATGCTGGGCATTTTTCATACAGCCGCATCTAGCCCCAAAGTAAGCAGAGCTTGTGTTATGGGAACTACATGACTGACTACTTATATGCATTTTTTTGTAAATAGAGGTACATACATAGAAAACACTCAGACCCGACACGAATATTTGCACACACAAATATGCAAATATTCTCCCCCGAAACCGCTACCTTTTGCGTGTCAGGCGGGCCTTCGCCCACTGCGCCACTGAGGCCTTTCTCTGTAACAATATCTTAGCTTTTAACATACAACCATCCTGCTGTTTCTCGCTACACTGTGGCATTGTGATTATCAGATGCCAACTCACTTTCACAACATGTAGCCCCGCGTACGCCGGTATTCCCAAGGAATTGCTGTTTCACACAACGCGCAGTAACAAGATCTATGCATTTAGATGAAAATCTATGGTTATTTGGGGAAGAGATTTACCTTGTTGAATGGAACTGAAACCCCGTCCAAAACGATAAACCAACGATCAAACACGTTTTTCTAATTTGACTATTCATGCTGAAAACTTTCCAAGCGATATACTCGTATTTTAATCTGCTTTTGCACGGGTTGAGTATGAGATACAGTAAAAAGTACTTCAATTAGAATTAAAAAAAAAAAATATTGGCACAGTATTAACAGATGGGCATTGCCTAAAAGAAGTAAATATGCAGGAACGCGTTTTTCACTTTACTAGTTAGGTACAACTAATTAAATTTATTATGAAGATGACTGAGTTGTGATGCAATAAGTCTGAAGGAAACGCAAAGACGTCATACATTATAATTTAACCACTATGTTAAAAGTACTAGTGATGTTTTTACTTTTAATCCGAGTTCAAATATCGTAGTGCACAAAACGATTTTCTACCCAAAAATATATGTATGTGTGCACAATGCAGAGACTCCACAAACGGTTAAGAAAAACATTATGAAGAAACCCACTTTGTCCTAGAATATTCGATCACACATACCTACAACGAGATTTATTAACTGAATCCTTTAACCATACCAGTTCTTTCAATAGGTATCAGCCAGGTCCTTTTCAGGGCCACCATTTGCTGACCTAACGCAGAGTGACCAGCAAAGAACCGAAGACACAACAAAAAGTCAAAACCAATATTCATTTATTCATTAAAGTCACAAGGATCACTTTGAAACGTCGGTTTTATCTACTGCCTCTTCCTCTGCGACCAAGCCAGGAAATAAAGGCAAGAAAACAAGACTGGTTATAATTCTTTTTAATAATTTTCTACAAAACAATAAGTTTCAAAGACACTGCATATATACATTAGCTACCAAGTTTACCAACCAAAAGTTACCAACAGCAGAATTGCCAACGTAAAAGGCAATTCAAATATTCAGTGTTATAGACGGCTACGTGTTATCTTCGTGCTAAAGGTGTGATATGTTATTCAGAAATGTTCTATTTTTTTGTATTATCAGATAGTTAATCCTACCACTATTATAAATGCGAAAGTTTGTAAGGATGGATGTTTGTTACTTTTTCACGCAAAAACTACAGAATGGATTTTGATGAAACTTTACAGTAATATAACTTATACATCAAAATAACACATAGGCTACTTTTTATCCGGTTAACACGCGGTCGAAGCCGTGGACAGAAGCTAGTGTCATATACTTTGTTAATAATAAAAATAATCATAAAAGTTTTGACAAAATACCTTGAACCACTTTGACCGGGACTAAACAGAACAACGTGCAAATCTGCTAGCCAGCATATGCAATATAACTGGCAACACTCTACGTTTTCCCTCAATGTCAGTATCATCACGTATATCCTTTGTGACCCAGTAACCCAAGTACTTAAGGTGAGAGGTGTCCCACCCAGTTAAAATGGACGGACAGCGTAAGTCTTACTACTGGCCTAAAATACATTACCGTACTCTTTTTGCATTGTAGGTACTCATACTTAAGCCCATGGACAGCAGAAATATCCAGCAACTGCCTGAGAGCATTGATTTAAGGACTCAGCAAGACCATTTCGTGAGCATAGCTAATTTACATCCCACTTTGATTCTGCTTTAGGCATTACTCAAAATCACACAGATGTCTGACCAAACTTTTACAAAACTGATTTTTTCTGGAGATCGTTTCTATATGTTTTAATTAAGTACGGCTAATATTTTACCGTATATCATCCATGACTGCCAATATCAGCCCCTCATTTCACTAGCAAAATGGTCATGGGACCGGATATAATACCATTTTGTTATTGCAATGAGAGGACAGACCTGGACTACAGCATACAACTTGTAACGTTTCTTTCTGGTCATTCCTGCGATGTGACGTTGTACTGATGTGAACGAGCCCTAGCGCGAACAGTGCGGTTATGGTAATGCGATACGATACCGCGTGCTGTTGAAATCGAAAGTGGTGCATGCTGCGACCAAGTTTGGTTGTAACGTCGGGAACAGAAGTACTGCAGGATACTAGTACGTAATAAACATAACAATATACGGTGTTGACAGTAAACGAGCTAACTAACAAACATGAAATTTTCATATCCTACTGTATAATAAAGTATAATAAAATACAGGGGCGCACAACTGTCTCTAACTTTGTATTGGTAAATTATCCTTAATATAAGTGTTTTGTGAGTTTGAAGCCTTAGTAGCCCTGTTGATAAATTCATTTAATTTGAGCCATTCACTCCGATTTGACATTTATAAACAGAAAGTTGAGCCCAGCGTCATGGTATCCAAACAGACAGAAAGTTGGGTTTTGCTCTGCCTTGAATACGGTTCTAGAATTTTTATTTTTTAAACTTAATAGTAAAACACATTTATTAAAAAAAATGTTATAGAATTTATCTTTTAACTGTACCTACAAGCTTACAAAGATAAAAACAAACAAGCGGTGAAAGTGATCCGAGTATTTTTAACTGTGGTCATTCATTGGCATGTAAATACGGTTACATGACTGGCGAACACTATTGTTTTGAGTTACCACTGAAACTTCCTCGTAACATATCATAACTAGTACAAATACTTAAACATTGCTTGAAATTAAGAACCGTGGTATAATGACTTATTTAACCGCTCATAAATTACTTAAATAAGCAGTAACTCACTCGCTTCTTATATAACTAGTAAATCATCTACCATTTCGATATACTGTTTTACAATACAATCGTTTAAATAACTATTTATGACCATTCATCCATAAACGAAGTCGCCATGACAATATTATGTCATGTCACACAAATCGCTTGCTAATTTATTCAAAATTGAAAACTGGCGTTGCATTTTGGGACGTCTTCACAACGTTATGTCACATTTCGACGACCTCTGCCGGACAAATGTTTGTATCATCTGTTAATATTTATCTCGGGTCTGGGTGTTAATAATATGTAGTTTACAAAAAAATGCATAAGAAGTATATATATATCAGTCATGTAGTTTCCATAACACAAGCTCTGCTTAGTTTGGGGCTAGATGATGCTGTGTGAAAAATGTCCAGCATTTTTTTTATACTATATAATAGTTTGAAATTATACATAAATTATAGTACATGATTACTGTTTATCCAAATAGGTAGTTACGTAGGTTGTCATTCATAGTCTTGATTCCTTTTGATGATGGCGACCTCAAGAAAGTAACAATTGAATAGATTTTCCCATTCAATTATTCAAATTACGCAATACATACAACTGGCAAACAACCAAACAAACAGACAAATCACGCACATAAGTCAGGCGAAACGTTTGAATAGACTGTGACAGACAGTCACATTTTGTAGATATATTGTATGTAATTGATCGAGTGAAGCGAACGAAGATCTCTGAGTCTATTTGGCCAATCCAGCGTTTGCATACTAGCTTCTGCCCACGGTTTCGCCCGCGTGGTACCCGAATAAAAGTAGCCTATGTGTTATTCTGATGTATAAGCTATATTACTGTAAAGTTTCAACAAAATCCGGTTTGTAGTTTTTACGTGAGAGTAACAAACATCCATCCTCACAAACTTTCGTTTTTATAATATTAGTAAGAAAATAGGATATAATTTGCATGTATGAAGGGTGCACGAAAAGTTATTTATTATTCAATTTTCTCGTATTTATTTTTCGATTAGAGAACACGTCTTTATAGCCTTATCTCTACATACTATAAACAGAGGGAGAAATTGATGTATGATACACGAACGAACAGACAGACAGACAAGACGAAATTATAAAGTTTACGTTTTAAAGATTACTAGGCTTCGCAAAAAGCGGAATTGCCACATGGATTCACAAATACAAAAGATGCGTGTAACTACCGATAAGATCTAAGTTATTGTGCTTCTATATATGTAGGAATGTACTTAGGAATAGAAAAAAAAACTAACAAAGGCGAGAGAAAGTGCTAAACAATGTACTGAGTGGCAAAAGTACTGGCACTATAGAAATCACTTCAATATATTATTTTACAAAATGGCGTATCCTGTCATCCTGATATTGATAAAATTATCAATAATCCATGTGGCCATTCATCTTTTTGCGAGGGCGGTAATCTTTAAAACGTAAGTCTTATAATTTCGTTTTGTCTGTCTGTTTGTTTTTACACAAAATTGTGTAGTATAGAAATTTAAAATACAGCCTAAATGAACATCCGTTTTACTCTCCAAGAACCGAAAAAATTTTGCCAATTCTTTGCAGAATAATCACTAAATGATATAAAATAAGACGTAAATTTCATCGACGATTCCTCATCGTCAGTAAACGATGTTATGTTTTACCCCCCAAGAACCTGGAATAAATTTGGCTAATGTTTTTGCAGAATAATCACTGAGTGATATAAAACAAGACGTAAATTTCGTCGAGGATTCCTCATCGTCAGTAAACGATGTTATGTTTTACCCCCCAAGAACCTGGAATAAATTTCGCTAATGTTTTTGCAGAATAATCACTAAGTGATATAAAACGAGACGTAAATTTCGTCGAGGATTCCTCATCGTCAGTAAACGATGTTATGTTTTACCCCTCAAGAACCTGCAATAAATTTTGCCAATTTTTTGCAGAATAATCACTAAGTGATATAAAACAAGACGTAAATTTCGTCGAGGATTCCTCATCGTCAGTAAACCATGTTATGTTTTACCCCCCAAGAACCTGGAATAAATTTCGCTAATGTTTTTGCAGAATAATCACTAAGTGATATAAAACGAGACGTAAATTTCGTCGAGGATTCCTCATCGTCAGTAAACGATGTTATGTTTTACCCCTCAAGAACCTGCAATAAATTTCGCTAATGTTTGTGCAGAATAATCACTGAGTGATATAAAACAAGACGTAAATTTCGTCGAGGATTCCTCATCGTCAGTAAACGATGTTATGTCGATTCCATGCTTTAACTAACATGTGGGTATCAAAAACTACGAGTACCGTGGTTACCACTCAACACCTGGAACCAATATCTGCAGAACATGCAAATATTTGTCCCAATAATTATACTCATACTCATTGAAAACCTCTGTGGCGCAGTGGGCGAAGGTCCGCCTGAGGCACAGAAGATTGCGGGTTCAATTCCCGCTGCGGGACAAATGTTTGTATCTACAAATATTTGCGTCAGGTCTGGTTATTTTCTATGTATATTATGTATGTATTTACAAAAAAATGTATATAAGTAGTCAGTATATCATTCATGTAGTTCCCATAACACAAGCTCTGCTTACTTTGGGGCTAAATGATGCTTTGTGAAAATGTCCAGCATTTATTAACCGTAGGAAACTTGTACACTTGATTTTGTCAAATTGCTTAATTTAAGTCTATACGTTTAACAAATCTGGTCAAATATCTACATAATAAATCTGGTTAGTTACAAGCCATTTAAATAGACAAGTACAGTGATTTAGGAAGTGTTAGAGTCAAATTAAATTCATGTAATTTATAAAAGTACTAGCTTCTGCCCACGGCTTCGCCCGCGTGGTACCCGGTATAAAAAGTAGCCTATGTGTTATTCTGATGTATAAGCTATATTACTGTAAAGTTTCATGAAAATCCGTTCAGTAGTTTTTGCGTGAAAGAGGAACAAACATCCTCACAAACTTTCACCTATATAATATTAGTAGGAAGGATTATTGAATTAATTAATAAATAAATAATTCTGGTCATCCTTTTTTTTCACATAGCATCATCTAACCCCAAAATAAGCAGAGTTTGTATTATGGGAACTACATGACTGATATACTACTTATATTATTTTTTTCGTAAATACTTACATATTATACATAGAAAACACCCAGACCTGAGACAAACATTAGCTAATCATACAAATATTTGTCCTGCAGCGGGATTCGAACCCGCAACTTTCTGCGTCTCGGGCGGGCCTTCACCCACTGCGCTACAGAGGTCGTCATATAATTGATTTGTTCGAATAGTTCTTTGTGCTAAGTTTAGTTTTGTAATTAAAAAAACTACGTCAAATTTAATCGATTTAGGAACGGCTATTAGATTAATTTTATTAAAGTGATTATTTATAAACATTCTACAGCTATCAATATAACTGTATTTTTGTGATTAATAAATGACTGGCTTGGTTGCATGACAAGGAACTATTCAATACCACGTGCGGGATGGTTGTACAAACCGTTACTTACACGAACATTGACATTATCAAACAAAAAATCTTACTAATCCTACTAATATTATAAACGTGAAAGTTTGTGAGGATGTTTGTTACTCTTTCACGCATATACTACTGAACGGATTTTGATGAAACTTTACAGTAATATAGCTTATACATCAGAATAACAAATAGGCTACTTTTTATCCGGGTAACACGCGGGCGAAGCCGAGGGCAGAAGCTAGTAATATTATAAACGTGAAAGTTTGTGAGATGTTTATTCCTCTTTCACGCAAAAACTACTGAACGGATTTTGATGAAACTTTACAGTAATATTGCTTATACATCAGAATTACACATAGGCTACTTTTTATCCGGGTACCTTGAGTGCGAAGCCGTGGGCAGAAGCTAGTGTATAATAAAGTAAAAATCAAGTCAATTCATTTTTTAATTTAAATCACAAGGATCACTTTGAAACGTCGATTTTTATCTACTGCCTGTTCCTCCGCGACCAAGCCAGGAAAGAAAGGCAAGAAAACAAGGCTGGTTATTCTTTTTAATGATCCTTTTACAAAACATAGGTTCGAGTTGGATCATTTTTAATTCCAAGAGTTTTTGTCATCTAAATAATCAGATATCTTATAGTATGCCTTTTATTCAACTAAATTGGCAACATACGGCCCACATGTTGGTAAGCGGTTACCGTAACCTATGGACTTTTGCAACACCAGAGGTATCTCGTGCGTGGCCGACCCTGAAACATAACGGGTAAAAAGTCTCATGTACCTATAATATCATCTTAAAAATTTAAACAAAGCTTTTACTTTTGTACCTTAAATTCACGTTGTTTTTAAGCTGACTTTTATATTATCCTTGTGTTTACAATAAATAAAAACCTTATAACTTTTATCGATTTGACGAGTTCCTTTCAAAAGTAGCACTAACTATTACGTCATGTTCTGCAGAACCTGCAAACATTTGTCCCGCAACGGGAATTGAACCCGCACTGCGTCTCAGCCGTATTCTCGTCCGTCACACCAGCGAGATCGACTATTATGTAGTTACACACGCTTATTTGTATTGGTTTATGGCGCACGCGCATCCATCTTTGTTCAGTTACATCATTTCACACTTAATGTGATGCTATGGTTTGATGAGCAAGTTACGTTCTAACAGGATGTTAAGCTAAATTAGCAGATGGAAATACAAGGAAGTACGCTTTGTCCAGAAGAGATTACGTTTTACGATAAGACCATAATTTTGCGTCGTTTAGAAAGTAGATAATTTAAAAAACCTAACCTAATACAGGGTGACCAAGAAAGATACATAGGTCTAAATTAAATAAACATTTGGATAGATGAGTACATTTACTTTCACGGAGTCGTGAAAAAATGCAAAATCTAAACGAAGAATCTAGTATTTTTTAATTTAATTTCCGTTATTTTTATACCGATAAATCTTAATACCCTAAAAGGTTTGCTGGAAGAGAACCCTTAAGCTTAAGCTAAGCTTGTCTTTGTACATGTCCTTCAATTATTTTTTTGTAAATTTGTTTATATTTGTGTACAATAAAGAATAATTAAGTACTTATATGTATTAAATCCTTCACTCACAAACTGACTGACTGACTGACTGACAATATAGAACGGGAGAGCAGGCACAGCTGTCAAGCAAGAAGATAAATGTTATTTTTTACGTATTTTTTTTTCCTCATTCTCCCCATGTATAATATTATCCTAGTATTCGATTGATAGAATTGACGAGTATGTATTGTCTAAACTGTTCTGAAAAACAGAGTTTAAAGTATGTTAAGTTTTAACATCAAAATTTCTAGCCTGACAAAAAAATCAAACTAGAAATTTTGATTTTAAAACTCAACTCCTAGAGATTGCCGCGGAATCATGAAAGATTCTTGGGAAAATACTCGGTTAAAATCTCGGACGTACCAGATTCACTTAAATTGGTCTTGTGATTCTCATAAAAAATACGCTTGGCCAGTTACTGTGTTTCGTTTCCCAGCAAACATTATCATTTAAATAGCACACAAACAGGAAATTCAAATAGAGAAATTAAATTCATGTTTACATTTCTGAATTAATTCTAACGGGCGGTGAATCTTGATGGAATTATTCGCTACACACGGACAGTCGGACAGGGTAACGAGATGAACCAGCTTGAATTATGAATGTAAGATAGGAATGCCGTGGGTTTATAGGGCTTGTTAGAATTAGAATCTGGGGCCTAACCATGAAGTCTTATAGCGATTCAGTTCAGGCAAAGATGCCACTTTCCGCTTTGCGATTGAAAACGCTATGGCGTTGTTAAAACATTGGCTTTTGCAAAGCGGGATTTGACATTTTTGCCTGAATTGAATCGCAATGAGATTTGATGGTTAGGCCCCAGGTACTCGTAAGTCCATGTTTAAAATATGTATCTATTACATCCTTTGAATGCTCTGAAAGAGTGTGAATGACGACCGCTCCATTTTATTTCTTAAAAAAAAACAAAGTTATGGCAGTTTCCCATATAGAAACGAACACAAGGGCAAATTTTTAATCAAGTGGCTAATATAAATAAAATTGAATCGATATTTTTTCATATAACTTCTTTGTCCAAAATTGATCCCTGTTATGAAAATGTGTCGAGAATCACTTTTTCTTATTTTTTTTAATAATTAGTTACTATTTCAATTATTATAATGATGTAGTAAGGCTCTCCGTGATTTTTATGTAAAATTTAGAGAGTTCTATTTTTTAGAAATTATAGATGGTACTTACTTATTGGAAAAAAAAACTAAAAAAAAAATTACTTCATAAACAACAACAAAAAGGCACTACTTTAAATTAACCCTTTAAACAGGCAATAAAAGAAGATCTTTTAATAACTTTTAAAAGACAGATGAGTGCGCTACTATATGCGCTACATACTGATTTGTTTGAAGTCGGTGCCAAGCCAAATAGGTAATAAGTAGGTAGATAGGCTAGGTTCACTCACACCACATCACCATATCGCTATATTTATATCCCTTATCTGTCATAATTTTACCCTGATCCTGATTTGGTAAAACTGGAATAACCTCAGGATTATACCCTACCAAACAAAAAAAAATTATTTATCATCATCATCATCAGCCTATATTAGTCCACTGCTGGACATAGGCCTCCCCTAATGAGCGCCATAGCGCCCTGTCTTCAGCTTGCCGCATCCAGCATCTGCCTGCAGTCTTTCGCAGATCATCATCCCACCTGGCCGCGAGGGCATCTTACACTACGTTTGCCGAGTCGCGGTCTCCACTCAAGAACACGTTTACCCCAGCGGTTGTAGGTTCTTCGCGAGATATGACCGGCCCACTGCCACTTCAGCTTGCTAATTCGTTGAGCTATGTCGATAACTTTGGTTCTCTGACGGATGTATTCGTTACGAATACATCCGTCAGAGAGACTCCGAGCATAGCTCTTTCCATAGCTCGCTGAGCGACTTTGAACTGGTGGACCAGCCCTATCGTGAGTGTCCACGTCTCAGCTCCGTAGGTCATGACGGGTAGGACGCACTGATTGAAAACTTTCGTTTTCAAGCATTATGAAAACTTATATTTATATTGGTCCATAATCGATATCATATATCGATATATTTGTCAATTATTGACAAAGATATCGATGAACATACATTACAAAAAAAAAATACAAAAAAAATACATACAGATGAACATAGAAACTCCTACCGAATTCGGTTAGAAAAAGCCAATACCTACATACTTATCTTCATTTTAGTTGTGTATGAAACGGTAGAGTCAGCCTTAAAAAATATTTCTTGAATATTATAAGTTTGAGCTACTCGTATCTGAGCATTTCAAATCTCACGGATTATTTAAATAACATCTTTACGTACTTAAGTTAGAAATAATTTAAAAAAACTGTTTTTTACGTGACTGCCTTCATAATAAGCCCACGCCCTGTTTTATGGTTTCTTAGAACTCACAGGAGTTACGAAATTTCTGGATTCATAATATACAGGTACCTAATATTAAACACAGAATTGTAATTTCCTCATACATAATTACTATCAAAAAATCGTTTATTTATATTAACAGGTTTGAAACAAAAATTGCAAAAGAGACGTTCCTACTTATTTACAGCAGATTCTTAAAAACTAGAAATAGGTAGATTACCTACGAATAGCACTACTATTTATGCCTACGTACCTATTATATTATTAATAATAGGTACATATAATCTATCATTTTTATTATTATTATTAGGTTATTCTACACATAATTGGAAATAACTTCTGTTGTATACGCCTTTTCGAAATTAGGCTATTTTCATTGAAGAAAATGACAGTGAAAATCCTCAAATATAATGAGTAATAATTAGAATTTCTTTATTTGAGATTATATACATGTTCTGTGCCACTCTGCACATCAGTAAGATATAATTTAATTTTGTATTCAGCTCATGTATATTCATCACGAATTCAAACATAATTATTTTGAATCTTACCAGTACGACTTAGGGACTATGTATTACTAAACTATTTTATATTCCGGTACAGCTCTGCCGTATTAAAAGCGAAATTAATAATTGTTTAAAAAGTAACAAATACTTTCTAAAACATCTTATTTAATTTCACTCTCATCAAAATGGAATCTCACGTCCTAGTCATAAGTTTTGGATTCTATTACGCCCTCTGATTCAGAACCAGTTGATTTGGATGATCTACCTATATGTCAAATAACTATTGAGTTGCTTACTATATCAACTTTATATTTGATATCAAATATTGTTTTTTTTTGTAACAAAGTAGTAACAAAAGTGAACCAGAACCAGTGACATCACTGACTGATACCACTCTGCCTGGGACTACTTTTTGATAACACAAGCCTTCCTAGAAACCTATTCTACCCTCTCGATCTTGCCGACAGTACCCACAGGAAAGACGAGTCAATACACACGATGTCGGTTCGGTTGCAGGTACATTATGATTTAGATCCTATCGGGTTTATTTCAAGTTTTCCTTCTCTATAACATCTATCCAGTGAGAACACTCCAAATAAAGCCAACCGCCACGACACAACTTCTTCAAACAAAATAATGCCTAAAAGTCCGGGCTATGACATATGACCTGGATATCGCAATAGTTAGATTTACCCAGTAATTTAAAAATAAGAAGTACTCCCAAACCTCGCACTTAACGTTTCTGTTCCACCTTCTTATTCTAATTCTAAGTGGAGAAACTAAGGTTTGCACTGACGTTCCATATTGGGGTGTATTGTGGATTATCCTCCTTCTAACCTGACCCCAACCAGCTCAATTCCTTGAAGTAGCGGAAAGACTCTGGGTTGATGACAGCAGTGTTCCAGTATCCCTGACCTCCTGTCAGTTAATGATGACGAAAAGCATGAGTTGATGAGTTCTTGCAGTTCCGTCCTCGACCTGACTTCATTTGTAGTGTATTACCACATGCATATTACCACAGTCACTTCATCCTGGAGACAACCTCCACAGAGTCCACTGTCTGTGGCCTCTGTCTTAAGGAGATGGTGATTCAGATCACAGTGTCCCGTGATGAACCCCACCATCATCCTTAAGTCGTTGCCGTTCATTTTTAAAAAAGTGTTCGTTATTTCGCGTTTTTTTTGTAGTCAGTCCAGTTTTTTTGTAGCTTGCAGTCCAGTTTCAACTTTATAATGAAAACGGCGAAGGAATGAAACACACTTCCATTATATGTCTTTCCTGAAAAATATAATTTGGGTATTCATATTGTAAAAACGGGAATTTTCACGTACTGCACTCTGGGTCTCTTTACTGAGTCGAAACTTAGTCGGTGCCTTCACTGGGAAGGCACCGACTAAGTTTCGACTCATTCCGAGAGTCTTCATAGGGTCGTGAGTGGTTGTGACTTTCTCCTTCCACGTCGCGCCGTGCACTAAAATATAATTTGGAATAAAATATAATATAATTTGGGTCTCTTCAAGGTAAGAATCAAAAAGTATATTCTAGAACTTGTTGCTCCATTGTCAGCCATCACTTATTATAAGATGAGATTATGGCCAAATGAAAGTCTATTCTTGATATAAAAAAGCTCGGAATCGAGCGTTCTGGAATCGGGAGCTGGACCGAACACTCTCGATTTTATTGCAAAAACTAAATCGATTGGAAGGTATGGTCATCGTGCCTATCAAAGTATAATAGGAAAGAAAGTATCATGTCCAAAGCTCAATTGAAAAATCAATTTTAGTAGAAATTGAAAGTTGGATGTGAAAAAAGCAATTGGAATAGTGACTCATTTCTCATTCATACTTGTCCCTGTTTGAAATCCTACTAATATTATAAACGCGAAAGTTTGTGAGGATGGATGTTTGTTACTCTTTCACGCAAATACTACTGAACGGATTTTGATGAAACTTTACAGTAATATAGCTTATACATCAGAATAGCACATAGGCTACTTTTTATCCGGGTACCAAACGGGCGAAGCCGTGGGCAGAAGTTACACAATATATAAAAAAATGCTAGAAACACCTCGCGACTTCGTCCGCTTCAAGTTTTCTTCCGTATAAACTTTATCTATCCTTTAAGAGTTAAATTTTGGAAACATTAATGCATTTTGCACTAGAAAAATGTATGTGCGCATTAAGTTGTGCTGAAAACGAAAGAGCAAAACATTGTTAGGTAACCGGCACGCCCTAGAACAACAGTTAGTGTTCCCAGAAGCTGCAGGCTTGTAACCTGTCATGTAGAGTGCTAACTACTTGCAAAAAATAGGCATGTGCCGAATATAATATACATATACATAGGATGACCTCTGTGGCACAGTGGGCGAAGGCCCGCCTGCAACGTAGAAGGTTCGGGTTCGATGTCGCCGCGGGACAATTGTTTGATCTGCAAATATTTGTCTCAGGTATGGTTGTTTTCTATGTAAAATATGAATGTATTTACAAAAAAAGTATTTAACTAGCTTATCAATCATATACCTCCCATAATACAAGCTCTGCTTAGTTTGGGGCTAGATGATGCTATGTGAAAAATGTCCAGCATTATTTATTATGATAATGTTTGGACGTTACATGGTATTCTCAAAGATCTTCGCACTGAGTATGAATCTAAAGATCCAGGTACATCAATTGGGAATATTTAGATATGCAACTGATTACCCCCTACTTGGTAATATTGAAGATCTACGTACCGAGTAAGATTCTTAGGGTGTTTTTTTTATTTTATTTTTCAAATTAAAGTACTTTTACATTATAAAGTTTCTGCCAAACTGTACAAGTTTGTCGGCAGTAGCTCTCGTGGACATATTGTACTTAATTGTAAAGGTACCTAACTACTTAAACTAATTACTAATTACTTATCACATTATATAATATAGCCAGATTAGCTCCCCTATACGTACATAATAGATACACAATATTATTACGAATGCTAAATGACGGTGTATTCATTTACAATACATCTCTGTAACACAGTTACCTTTTCACGTCTACACGGCTGAACGGTTTTTATGAAATTTTGCAAGGCGGTACCTAGATTATAAGATTGTTATTAGTTATTATGGACACAGCGAAATGTAATGCTTCTTTAAACTTGTCTTCAATGAGTTTTTGCTTGTTACAGTGTTAAAGAGGTTACATGGGAGCTCATTGATAATTGTTGGTGTTAAAAAAAGCGCCTCTCACGTCTTCCATAATAATTCCTCACTTTAGGGACCACTAACTTGGGTATCTTAGATTGACGGGTTCATCGTGTATTTGTTTGTTTTATTTTAGTGCAATTCTAGAGTCCCTGTATTGTACGTCCATGTAATGCACAACCATGGAAAGTACACCCCTGGAAAGTACAGCCAGTATTACAAACCATTGGTTTCAAATACTTGGTTTGTAATACTGGGCGTACATTCCTGGGCGTGCATTCCCTACACGTGTTGACCTTGTACGGCCAGTTTTGTACAACCCTGGAATGTACAGCCATGGAATACGAACCAATTTGATGCTCTGTTTTCATGTGCAAGTGCTATCAAGGGGCAAGTGCTGTGTTGCCATAGTATTTTACACTATTAGTAAATTAATGTAGATGTAGTAAGTAGATTAGTTATTTATGTCGGGTTTTTGCAGATGAACTAACCGGTTGGTTTTATTTATTTGAACCCAAGTTTGTTGGATAAAGTTTGGATAGAATCCTCCTTTTCTGAGTCGTAATAAAAAAAACCTAATAACCTAACCAATCCAAGACGGATTTGCTTAGGAAGGATTTCTCAGGCCAACATTAACTTATTGTTTACATTATTTATCAATGGCAACTCTTAGTTGAACATGTTAAAACTTGCTCAGTGCAAACGAGGCTCGTTCTCGTCATGCGACTTATTCGCATCGACCAATGAGAGCTCACGGATATGACGAACTCGCGACCAATGAGCGTCGAGAATATTGGTTTGTAATCCGGGGTGTACATTCCAGGGGTGTGCAATACCGTCATGTGTTTAGTTTGTACGGAGCGTATTGTACGACCATGGAAAGCACACCCAGATAATTCAAACCAAATGGTTTGTAATACTGGCTGTACTTTCCAGGGGTGTGCATTCCATGGTTGTGCTTTGCATGGACGTACAATACGGTCTCCCCAATTCTACACACCAAAAGAAAACTACCCTCTTAATTTACGGTCTCTAAAACTTACGGTTTCGACTGTGCGTTAAAACCTTGGGCATTTTTATGTCTCTAATTAATTACTCTTCTTGTTATTTATGCACTGCCTTAAGACTGTTTTTCATATAACACAAAGGTTAGCTGAAAGAGAATAATATCTAGCATTAAGTTTGCCTATGTAAAGTACTTTTTAGTTTTTCAATAAATATTTTCTATCCATCTCATCAAAATAACTGTTATTTAAAAAACCATGGCCAATTTTTGCTAGAGTAAGTAAGCTTGTGACGTACAGGCTGTGCCTAGGTCACATTGGGTCGATGACCTTGTAAATATTCGATAATAATCACCGCAGTCTTATGTATGATACAAGGGTATCCTCCAGGTAAAAATATAATGTTCACGTACCTGAAAAACCAGCTGCTGATCGCCTCCACAATGTGCACTTGCTGTTCGATGCTGGCGGCACTTTGTCACACGCACTGGCCGGTGGGAAAACGTTGGTGTTTTTACGTTTATAGTACAATAACAGGATATACATATATTGAAAAGGGTTATGATGATTTTGTCAGTTTTAAATTGGGTTTTTGTGAGTATGAGCTGCGTTGCACTGTCGATTGTTCGGAGCTGACGCGACAACTACTCTTCTTTGTTCTCACTGCGACGGATTCGCTCGTCGAACGGTTAATTGTTGAGGGTAGGTTTTTTTTTGTTGAAGTTACATACGCATAGGACCAAAAACTGTGGCCCGTGCTACGAGAAGAAACCACCCTCATATCAAAGATATAAGACCTACGTTTTGGTGAAAAAAACTATGTGAACGAAACAAAGCTCTAATCAGCTTTGACTTTGGCGAAAACAATTCATAACCAACTCCGTAATCCGACAACCGTCCCAAACAAAACCTCGTCCGTAAACCACTGAACCTTCGTAAACAAATCATCCATACTAAAATGTATCATCAAACCAACAGCATGTCTAGACAAATACCACTTTCTGCTATCGTTAACGCCTGCGGAAAGATTGAATTGTATGGAAATGACATTAGCTGTGGAAATGTCACGTGACTGCTGCCAAGTTTTTCCTTGACAAATTTGCGTTAGCGTGAATCGAAAAGCGTGAGGTATTTGTCTATAAGACCCCGGTCACGTTTAACTTCTCATCACGTACCATGTCAATGCCACCAACATACCAACATGCCATCAATGCCAACATGTCATCTAACTCCCTTACGATAACAGAACTTACGATTTGAAATTTTAAGGCTATTTATAGACAAAGCAAGAGCAGGTTAAGTATTTTTTTTAAATTATGGGACCACCCTTGTGGTAGATAGATATAATAGAAGATAGAAAATACTTTATCGTATACCAAAAACACATCAACTTAGTTAATTACTTTTAAGTACTTAACTAAGTAGGTATTCCATTTCCAACAATAAAAAATAATTTAAATCGGTTTGTAAACAATGAAATTATGCCCGAACACACATAAAAAACTCCTCTAATTATGCCCATAAAAGAACTTCTCCTTTTTTAAAGTAGGTTGAAAAGTAATATCTTGTATAACCAGTATACATAAATAAACTACGGAAATGCAGCGTTTCCGATCCGATAAATGGCTAGTTTACTTTAATACCAGTCTTTGCCCACGGCTTCGCTCGCGTGGTACCCGGATTTGATTAAACTTTACAGGAACATAGCTTATACATCAGAATAACACATAGGCTACTTTTTATCCGGGTACCACGCAGGCGAAGCCGTGGGCAGAGGCTAGGATTATAAACGCGTAAGTTTGTGAGGATGGATGTTTGTTACTCTTTCACGCAACAACTACGGAACGAATGTTAACGAAACTTTACAGTAATATGGCTTATACATCAGAATAACACATAGGCTACTTTTTATCCGGCTACCACGCGGGCGAAGCCGTGAGTAGAAGCTAGTATTAAATAACCAGATAAGTTTTACTTGCTTTAATCTTAAAAAGTACTTGCATATCCGTCAGTATGTGCTTGATTCTTTGGCAGTGCCCTGATAACGAAACCCAGATCGCAAATCGGTTTATAGACATGTTTTTTTTTATCAAGTTTTTTTGATCATGTAATAATGTAGCTTATATCACCTAGAAATACCTAGGAAACAAGTTTAGGTGTCGAGGATGCGGTTAGCCTAGACTAGTGGGTATACATTACATGCTCAGGTTACTCCTAGATTTCCTGTCAAGGCTAGGTATAACCGGGATTCATAAGGTTTATGCGAAACAAGTAAACTATTACGAGGAAATAGCAGGAAGATTAAAAAGTTAGTTTAGTCGACAATTATACATGTTTTGTGAAATGTATAAAATACATAAAATTTAAGTGTAAGTTTAAAAAAAAAAAACTTTTTTAAACTATTTATGGTATTTCAATACTTTTAAATCAGATATCCAGCCTTTATAGTTTCAATTCTTTACTTATGTTTACTTATGTAAGCTTTATCTTGTCTCAGCTTCTAGTACAGTTAAGAAACCTGTATTGGCTACTCAATGATAGGATTCCCGACAGACAGACAGACGACAGACTTCGTTAGTTATGTGCTTAATGCATCGGCGGTGACATTGTTCCACTGATAAATAGGCAATGATAGGATGCTGAAAGTACTACCTTGGAGGTTAGATTAGACCTTGGACATGAGATTTATGGTTCTAGCTATATTGTTTTTAATGTTACCGCTGATTTTGTAATCCACTTATGACTAAAAGATTACTGAATTCACAATTAGATAAAGTCGCATTTTTAACGTCATACTCTGTCATACAGTTACGTTCCATTCAATGCAGATATAACTAATGAAATACAAAATATAGATTTTTATTTTGTTTTCGTAAAACTAACACATTTATTAGATAGTTTCAAGACTACTCACCATATTCGACCAAAACGTCGAATATAGAGGAGCTGAATATACCTATGTAATTATATAAATGTGCCTATATTCTTGCAAACAAATATCATTCATTCATTCATTCATTCATTTGGTTTGAGTAAAATGGCAAAGCCAAAAAGTTACGGAGTGGTTTTAATACGAGTATCATTCGTCGATTCCCTTGTACACCAACTAAACTTAATTTAAACTGTCGCTCTCTTTTACTGATAGTGCACGAATGAATGAGATGGCAAGACATGTTCTTCTTCGTGTTTATCGTCAGCATGTTTTGCAATCACGACTAAACTTCTATGAA
This sequence comes from Perizoma flavofasciatum, assembly GCA_958496245.1. Classification (NCBI taxonomy): domain Eukaryota; kingdom Metazoa; phylum Arthropoda; class Insecta; order Lepidoptera; family Geometridae; genus Perizoma; species Perizoma flavofasciatum. The sequence continues at coordinate 10,907,856 of OY292431.1, forward strand.
AAACTTAAATCTGAATAATTTGACAACACCAAAAATGTTGCGATCTCTTTCTTTTGTTACTGTAAGTAAAAGAGAGCGATAGATAAAAAAATATTAGTTGGTGTAAAAATAATCAATGCCATGGTGTGAGAATTTTAGCTATTGGTGAGCTCACAAATATACTAAAACTAACTTATCCCCACGTCTTCGCCCACGTGGCACCCAGATAAAAAGTAGCCTATGTGTTATTCTGATGTACTCGTATAAGCTATAGTATTGTAAAGTTTCATCAAAATCCGTTCAATAGTTTTTGCGTGAAAGAGAAACAAACATCCATCCTCACAAACTTTCGCGTTTATAATATTAGTAGGATTGATCAATATACTCACTCTCTATCGTTTCCGTACGTATACAATTGAGGTTTTTAAAACTTAATAATATTTGAACTTGACAAGAAGTTCTTGTGCTTGTTTTGGGTCCACAGGCTATAGTGTCCTAGACTCTGCTATAGCAAATCTGCTCTAATCTGTGACCGTTCAAGTAACGGCGTCTAGCAGATTGAATGTTGGTCTAAGAAAGGATTTACGATAGCGTATCGCTGTTCTTTGATGAAAATTCCAAATTGAATGGTTTTGTATGAAGAGATTATAGAGCAAAGTAAAGTTATACCGTGATTATAGAGCGAGAATAATGTTTTTCCGTTGTACTTCAAACGACCCCAGCAAAGCGGCCACAATGGCGGTCGTTGGAACGTATTGAGTGGTAAAGTTATTTATTCTTATTCTTTGGATGATTCGGCTCGAAGCACCGAATTTACACCTTTAGAAGAAACTTTTTAGTTATTCACGCCTGTTCTACTGCCTGACTAAAACTAAATGTAGTACAATTGACAAGAGATGTCGCTTTGCTTATTTAATTGTAATTTTATTTTTAAAGTTTTAACCGATACTTGAGAAACTACAAGACGTGGGAGGTTGAAATTTTGGTATAAAATCTTGTGGTTTCCTTTGAGTGTGTAAATAACCAATAAAATTTGCAAACGTTTTACAGCAAACCATTTGTAAAAAATATTTTTCGTCGGTAAATATCTAATGAACAGCGGTTTTAGGCACTTATTAATATACCAAAATTAATTTCAAATTAAATCATCTAAAATTTTGAACATGTCAGAATATGACCAGAAGTTTTCGAACAATAAACTCAACCCCCTTGAATAGTTTGTTTATCATTGAATGTAGCACACATTCAACGATAAACAAACTTTGAAGATAAGTTGAGATATATCTTCAGAATAATATCCTTTCGAATAGATGAGACTGTAGAAAATATACTTTGATAAATTACGTGACTGTATAGGGGTTTGTTATGTGCTAATTTTATATTGAATTTGACTCATTTTTGTTTATTAATTAATAAATAAATAATGCTGTACATTTCACACAGCATCATCTAGCCCCAAAGTAAGCAGAGCTTGCCTTATCGGAACTAAATGACTGATATACTACTTATATAAATTTAATGGAAAATAGCCGTGTTTATTAAAATAAATACATAAACAAATTCTGGAACGCGTAAATCGTCATACGTTTTAGGAAACTGGTATAATCTATAAATTGATGTTGAGGCCAGTAAATTGAGCAAGTTTCCTTCTCAAGCTGTCATGGCCTACCAGGTGTGGTTCAGGAAGCTACGCTTGTCGCTTTGAAAAGGATGGAAGCTCAGAGCCAACACCGCTTTGTAAATAAGTATACATAATGTATACAATGATTATTTCTACCATATTAGCTACTAGATACCCGCGATTTTGCCCGCGTGGTACCTGGATAATAAATAGCCTATGAAAAGTAGCGGTCGTATATAATGCATTCGCATGACCGTTATTTTTGTCGAATTACGTTGCAAAATTGGTCTTCACAAAAAACTCTTTAATTTAAAGGGATAATAACGGGAATAAACGGGATATAGTCTATGTCCACTCTGAAAGTCCATTCTAAATATTGGTAAAATAACTTTTGAAATCAGATGAGTTTTAGAGATTACTCCCTACATAGAAACTTACAAACTTTACCTCTTTATTATCCTATCCTACTAGTGTCATAAAACGTGAAAGTTTGCGAGTATGGATGTTTGTTACTCTTTCACGCAAAAACTACAGAAAGGATTTGATGAAACTTTACAGTAATATTGCTTATACATCAGAATAATACATAGGCAACTTTTTATGCGATTACCACGCGGGCGAAGCCGTGCGCAGAAGCTAGTATTAGAATACTTTGCATATGAATTCCCTTCTTACCCTACTTATCATACAAAGCGGTCCAAACATTGACTCACAATTGTATTTCCCGTGATGAATATCCTCAGAATACTTACATATTTGAAGATACCAAGTACGGGGAAACTGGATAGTCAAAGGCACGTCCAAACATAACATTAGGCACACGCCCGCGTTTAACAAGTAATTAGCATTTGGCACATGCCCGCGTTTAGCAAGTAATTAGCATTCCACGTGATGGTTGCAAGCCCATTGCTGCTTATTGGAACACTAATTAATGGGAAATGCCTTCGAATTTATTGTTCTAAGACATGCCAGTTTCCTGTTTCCCTTCACCGTTTTAAGCACGCTAAAATGTGCATTTAAATTTGTTTGTTCTTTGTTAATGGAAAAATCCATTGGTGTACGACCGGGTTCGAACCCACCCTCTAAATCACAGGTTCTCACCTATTTTTCTCACCGCCCACTTTGAAAATAAAAAGAATCCTAGCGCCCCCCAAAGTTTTTAAACATAACAACCTATGCTTTCTCTCTAGACAGCCTTAGCACCCCAAATATCTTAAAGAGTCTTCTTACCGCCCCCCTGAAGGCCCCAGCGCCTACAAGGAGGCGTTATCGTCCACTTTGAGAAACATTGCTCTGAATCAACGAGACGGTTCGATGAAGTTTGTAAAAGCCGCGGGACATAACACTAGTCTAATTAATATAAATCTTCAAGGCAGTAAATTCTAACTAACCCTACCATTACAAGCCACCAATCGAAGCACAAGCTCCAATAACCTAGGTTCTAGGTAAGCTACATAGGTAGAAGTTGTTAGTCTAGTTCCTAGATCTAGGTCTGCTTATCTGCCCTGATCGTATCTCCGGGCGGTGAAGGTCTGTACTCGGAACGTATCAGAATACCTAAAATCCTGAATACATTTATTTTGTAAACCAAATCGAAAATACGTAATTCCCATTACGTTGATTTAAAAAAACTATGCAGAAAATCAAAATAACGTAAGCAAGATGGAACGTATTAATAAAAAAAATCGTATCAATGGATTATTCAAATCTGTTGCTTGTTCTTGTAATCTATAATTTAATCAATCACTCTGATGAACGACAAAACTTCGTTCATTCATTGAACACCCAACAGATACACTTAGTTCTGACCCCACACTAGGATTCCCTGTATCGTGGGTATCAGAAACTACGAGTACCGTAGACCACAATACCAGGACCCGGAACAAATATCTTCAGAACATGCAAACAGTCCTGCAGCGGGAATCTAACACTAACCTGCTGCGTCGTAGCCGGCTACATGCCACATGCGCCATCGAGGTCGTCATTGAATTCAGAATACCTAAAATATGAAATGCAAATAAAAGTTTTAGTTAACTTTTTTACACTATGAGTATGCACTTTATGCCTAAGGTAGGTGTATTTTTTGATAATTTTAAATAGGTACCTACTTTCAATTTCCTCAGTCATCAAAAAAGTCAATCAAAACTATGAGCGCGTTGAAGTCTTCTTCAACGAAGGGTTGATTTGTTGGAGTTCAAAATCCCTAATGATGAATTTATCTTTTTTTAGGTATTATGTTATATTCGTTTGGGGTACATGTATTAAAATGTGGCCTGGGGTGGTTTACTCCTACATTTATTGCACTGTGATGATGAAAATGGCTGAAATTATATCCAGATTGCTTCCTATAGTAAATTAATTATATTTAATTACAGATTGAAGGTTTTATAATTAATCTTAAAAAGGGAAATAAACTTCAGTAATTCTCAAGAGATGCGGAATCAATTCCCGTTGCGGTAGATGTTTGCATAATTTGATGAAAAAGTTATTGAGGTAGGCTATGATATAAGGAATCTCTAGTTAGCAGTAAAACGTATCCCTATGTTTCATAATCAATCTAACTTAGCAATCTAACTTAGCAAGTTGCTTAATCTAGCCCTGTCCTTTTCTAACACTAAATAAAGGATAGAGGCTGGCAACTCTTAGCACGCTGCTAAAGTAAGCGAGTGATTATGAAAGAGAGGGTATGTATTTGACTGTTGGATTTAAAAATGATAATTTTATTACCTAAAATAGTCTTTGATAATGTAAAAAAATACAAAATTGTAATAACGATTAATTATTTTGTTGCAGATAAAAAATAGAGTTTCCAGCCTCATTGGATTTAAGGTAAAACTCATCTTGTTCGTTATGTATAGTTAGTTTCTTTGATTTTGCATACGTGATAAAAAATGTATGTGAGTTTGCAAGTCTATGAAAGAATTTATCCCTAAAAATGTAACCATGTTTGGTGCCTGATTCTTCTAGGCTTAGTCGCAAGGAATCGGTGTAAATTTAGTTCCAAATAAAATCTCTACCTATTTGATATCTAAATCTAGACGATTCTAAACGTCACAAGTGGTTTCAATGAAAAAAATACTTATTTGACTCTTAGTTTGAATTTAATTAAGGTGTAGCTGCCATACCGTTATTACGCTGCGACCAAGAGGTGCGGGTTTGATTCCCGATAGGGTTTATATGTTCTACAGATATTTGTTCCGGAGTCTGAGTATTGTGGTACCAGGGTTCTTGCAGTTCCTGATACCCACAATACAGGGCCACAGACGTATGTGTCTGTTGGGTGTTTATTATTTATTATATGTTTAATACCAAACATGCACACTAACTCTTGCTTTATAGTAAGACCCTCATCTCCGCTTTGGTGGTCACTGGCCTTTATAATACGAGCTGCTCTATCATTCTCACTCAATCGATTCCAATAAAAATATACTGCAGCACGCGTCACTATACAGGTTGCGTCAAGATAATGGGACTCAGAAGGTCAGACTACAGAAAAAGAAGATATTTTATAATTTAAAAGTGTAGCTATTCATAAAATACAACACGTTTTTCGTCAGTTTTAGGTACTGACGTTTCGTAGCTAATTAACTATTCAACATGAGCACCACCCGCGACCGCGTTTAATGGGGAAAGGCGATTTTTTTATATTATGATCTCCAGACATTAGTTTTAGTTCTGTTCTCTTGTCGATTCAGAGTATATGTAGAGGTATATTTTTATTTTTGTGTTCGTTTCTATTTTTTACTTGAATGCTTTTTTGTGCTTATAAAATAAAATAAAATATTCGAATAGCATAAGAATTTACAAAAAACATTTGTCGATATGTACATTTCTGGTTTTATTGCTCGAAATAACAAATGAAAACAGTTTATTTTTCTTGAAAATTTGATTGCACCGTTTTTATAAATCCTAAATGCAATTTTTTTTTCATAAATTCACAAAATGTTTCTTAAGAACAGAGCTTTCTTAAAACAAAGTTATTGATTACACTTTACTTGAGAATCCCATTTTCTTGCCACATCCTGTAAACGTCCATCGATGACGGCTCAATTAAAAATAATTTATTTGTAAAATTAGAACCACCCAACGATCAACTCATCGATACTATCTTTTGTGGCGGCACATCACTAAAGCCCCTTCATCTATTGTGAGTAGTGTTGTTACATTTTTCTTTTGTGTGAGGCAATTATCGATGAAATAAAAATCGACTCTCACGGGTTTCCTTTATTTTGTTATATCAATTATATCGTAATAGAGTTTTTGTTGGTTTATTGAGTGATCAAAGGTCGATAGTCGATACAATAGTGATGTCGATTGTGTAAGATGGTTCTATAATTAAAATGATGAGGTAGTTTATTGAGTTTGTTATGAATATTATTTTGTAATAATAATATATTTAATTTGTATTTTATATTCATTCTCCACACTTTACATCTTTCAGTACGGCAATAATACCGTCATTCTTTTAAATATTTTCCACCAACCTAAAGTTATCTGGAAATCACTTTGCGAGCGATAAGACCACACAATGTGCATTTATTTTGTTTTTTGTTCTTTAATTATGTTTTGGTATTTAGTATTGTAAAAATAAGTGTAGGAAGGCCGCCCACCCGTTGGACCGATTACATTTAAAAGGTTGCGGGTAGTCTGTGGAAAATAGCCCAAGATGTTTCTCTGTGGCAGTCCAGCTACTTCTACTGTCGAAGTAGTGATTTTCATGAACCTATTCTCCATTATGAAGATCTTAAGATCCGTAGTCGGTGAAGGAAAACATCGTGAGGGAGCAGGTATGCCCTAGAACTAAAAATTCGAAGGCATGTTTCTTAGTGCGTTGCCTGCTATGAAGAACTCTTTTTATCCGATTGTCATGCGGTGTTCAACCGACTGAAAAAAAGGAGGAGGTTCTCAATTCGTCTGTATGTTCTTCGTTTCATAGGTAAGTGTTCCAATCATGGGCCATGCTTACAACTGTATTCCTTTAACACCCTTCCTACAAATCTGTAACACGGAGCCAAGTGACACGGCGGCTAAAGAAAAATCTACTTCACACTTCATAAAAAAAAATTAGGCTATAATTTTGAAAATTTGAAATATTTCGCTTCGGCCGTTTATGAAACCGGAGCTTCGTAACCATTTATGAACTAAAAATTATTCGTCCTCCTACGATACCAGTTACGAAAAAACACGTATTTTTCTTTACAGGAAACTAGGCTTCGCAGCAAGAAACTTGTAGTGAGTTACGGAAGGGTACATTTTTCGTTTTAATCGCTTCAACATACAAATTGATGTAAATTTATTTTATACTTAAAAATAATTACATAATATCTTGTTGTTATTCTTAATGTTGTATTTTAAAAGGGAACAATTTGTTGTGTAATTTATAATACTTTTTCAACATAATTACCAAAAAAACATGTTGTTTCGCAAACTTTATTTGATGTGTTCATGTTTTTTTTACTTAAAAATTAACTACATTATTAGGACTAAATAATGTACATAATTATAATTATTTATCTGCAAATAATTGTCTCGGGTCTGGGCGTTTTCTATGTATAATATGTATGTATTTACAAAAAAAATCATACAAGTAGTATATCAGTCATGTAGTTCCCATAACACAAGCTCTGCTTACTTTGGGGCTAGATGATGCTGTGTGAAAATGTTCAGCTTTATTATTTACTAGCTTCTGCCCACGGCTTCGCCCGCGTAGTACCGGATAAAAAGTAGCCTATGTATTATTCTGATGTATAAGCTATGTTACTGTAAAGTTTCATAAAAAATCGTTCAGTAGTTTTCGCGTGAAAAAGAAACAAACATCCTCAAAAACTTTCACGTTTATAATTTTAGTAGGATATTCAGTATTATTTATTATTAAATTTATACATTGATAATATTGAGTAACACGTCCAAATGCTTACTTTGGCTATTTAGATTGATTTCCCTATTTGGGATCACAGGTCACAGAGACTCGCTTTAATAGACCAGTGAATAATTGTGTCGGTGTCCCGTTGATTATTCGAGTCGATAATTTATATTGTAAACTGACTTTAGAATGGCTGGAAGGCTATGTTTATTGCATAAGATATAGCGATGTAAACTTTATAGTAGAAACGATAGAAGGACTAAGAAATTATATATTAATGTGCTTATTTAACAATACCAAATAATAGAGATGTAACTCATAAAACATTTTAACAAATTCTATTTTCATCTTACTTGATTTAATTAAAAAAATGCGATTAATCTATCTCGTCTAAGCAAGACGTTTCGATACTTTAAATTAAATGATGTTCACAAAAACTATTAATTAGGAAGTAAAATATTTTTTTCTGGTTTGGTATACTTTGTTTGTCTGAAACCCCTTTCATATTTATGCAGTCATAAAGTGTACAGCGTACTTTTGAAGTAAAAACTTTTTTCAATTTTACTCCAAAAACTATCTGAGAGAAGTAGAGTTTGTGAAAAGGCTCGTCCGGGGAAGTGCTATCACCATGTCTATTCTGCAGCCAAGCAGTAATGTTCAAATTGCTGTATTTCGGTTTGAAAGGTTGATTGCCGTTAAATTAACAGACACATTAGATCTTTCATCTTGATATCTCAGGGAGGCAACTTGTGAGTGATACCTCTAGTATTCCAAGCGTCCACAGGTTACGGTAATCGCTTTCCACCAGGTGGGCCGTAAGTTTATTTGCCTCTTTAGTAGCATAAATAATGTATATACTTGCCTCTGCCCACGGCTTCGCCCGTATTGTCCGCCTATGTATTATTCTGATATAGAAGCTATATTACTGTAAAGTTCCGTTCAGTAGTTTTTGCGTGAAAGAGTAACAAACATCCATCCTCACAAACTTTCGCATTTATAATAGTAGTAGGATATTTATATATCACTAGCTGATGGCCGCGGTTTTACTCGCGTAGGATAGGTTATTGATAGGTGCATCAAAAATCAAACAAAAAAATATTTCCTCTTTATAATATTAGTATAGATTATTTTTTAAATCCTGGTAATTTTCATGCATAAAAGACAAAAGTACCGACAGTATTTTTCAAACTTTCGCGTTCGAATGGTTTCTTGAAGCGATTGAAATAAAGAAGTACCCAAATTTTAATCGTGAAGACGGCTATAGACTCTCTGCGTCCTGAAATCCCGTGATAAACAGGTGTTCGCATCGCGATACAATTGTGGAGTGCGGTGATACGGTTTTTAAAAAAAAGGGATTTTTTAAAAAATACTTAAACACTGGCTTATCGAGCAAACTTTTTATAGCTACGACGAATTCGTTGGCTATAAAATCAGATAATCTGATTATATAATGGAATAATTAAAGCTACCTACTTTATGTAGGTAGTGTATGTTTGAATATTGTAATATGTAATGCCATTTGTATATTTTTAATTTGACCTATAATTATTATTATCAATAAATAACTATTATGACTATTATGACTATTAGTGTAGTTTGCCGTAATGTGAACATGGACTTTTCTGATTCAGAAGATGAAATGAGGTTAGTTGCGGCTACTGCCTTTATTTCTCGACGGTAGCTCCGTATACTCCAGTCATCCTGTGACCACGGCTGTTGCAATACAGTTGAAACGTCGGGAAAATAATAAAAAAGGTAAACGCGATAAGGACCCGTTAAAACTTATAATAAAAGTACCGATATTCTTTCGACTCATGCCGAGAGTCTACCTCGAAGTGATTGGCTAAGACGCGACACTCTCTTTCCGCGTCGTGTCAGAACTCGGGTATTATTTGGAGAAAATTTTAAAGTTGTTTCGTGATAGGCTAGCCAAGGCCTCTGACCAAAGAAACGACAATCAAATTATGGAAACTAAAAACGAATAAATTAGCATATATAATTATCTAAGTTTACGAATCGACAGTAACCAATCTGACCTTCAAATCGCTAATCCAATTGCTTCACCAAATCTCGCTTCCCTTACCACTAAGCCCACATACCAAGCCAGTTCCCACGACCGGAATGCGGAGGCGTTTTCACACTACGCCTATAATGAAACACTTTAATGAATTCGTCGATGCAGTTTTTGCCAAACTTCATCGTACACGGTTCAGTAATTAACGCTTTCCGGCTTTGAATTTTCATTTCCAATTAAACGTTTGATGCCCTCTACTTTGACTTTTACTTTGAGTACATGTTTGTTTGAGTAAGCTCCTACATAGTTTAGCCTATCCTCTAAAACCTCGGAAACACTAATTTGTAAATAAAACAAATTGTGACAAAAGTCACAATTAAAAGTCAATCAATATTTCATTCTTACGAATTGAACTAAAATAAATTAAAGGAAAAGCATATTTTTCCACCTGTATCAACGAGATACAGAGGTTCCTGGTTTAGTAATTATAAAAAAATATATTTAAAGACACCTTTCTTGCCATAATAGACAGATAGAAGATAGGAAATACATTATTGCACGCCAAATAACACATCAGCTTAGTTAAGTACTACAAACTTTGATTATGTTATACATTGTTGTACTGAAACCTGTATATAAATAGAATAGCAAGAAAGGAGGAGCCTTTAAAATTGAGAAATGCTTTTAATTTTTTTATCGTCCTTGAAGACTTAAGCGATAAATGGTAACAGACAATCACACAAACAAACAAATAAAGTCTTATGGTAGCCTTCGTCGCTGGTAAATAGAATCCTACCGTTTTGCCATTTGCCATTGTAACCCCAAAACTCCAGAAAAACCGGAAACGAAAATGATTCCGTGGCTTTAAGTCATAAAATCTCACAATCGTCGATCAGCAAAACGTTCTACCACTAAACCATTGTATTTTCCGCCATCAGCTAACCGATCCTCCTAACGGTAACGTTAAGGCATCGCACAAGGCACTATGATGCTCTTTTCATACAAACGTACTGCAAGCTAAGCTTCGAACTTAATCACGTCACGAGTTTGATCGTCATTTGCGTTTAAAACAAAAAAAAAACTTTTAGTATATCTAACCTGTTACAATGTCCATCTATTGTCTTTAAAAGTGTTGGAATATTTATGGAGTTATTATCATGCTATATGTTTTTTCCATACAATCTTTAAAAAGCATAAAATTATAATCTCATCAGAATTTACCTGTATTCCTATTCGACCCACTGCGTCATTCCTTCTGGTGATGCGACCACCTTTGGTCTTTGGTCTGGTGATCCTTTGATGGTGGTGAGACGAACAGGATTCTTCCCATTGACTTTTTTGCTGCGACAAGTTATTCATTCTTGTATTGTTTTTTTTTTCTAGTGAAGTTTGTTTTCATCTTTTAAAAGCTTACCTAAAAAGCTAAACCTTCAATCAAAGTTCAATAATAAGTTCTACCAAAGCATAGATTTGAATAAATAAATAAATAATGCTGGACAATTACACACAGCACCATCTAGCCCCAAAGCAAGCAGAATCAATTTCGTACAAGTCTCTTTTAAAGCTACTTAATATACGACAAAAAACGTTTGTATGAACAGAGCACTATAATAAGCATCCTTAATTTCAGCTAACTAGGAAGCAACCGTGCCATTTATCGAAGTATGATCATACATTCCACACCTACTTATAATCACCATTACTCTCGATGGGATATATCGGTGGCTTATATAGGTACTACCCATTATTACCTACCTACACTAGGACGTACCTAGTTCTAAGATACATCAATGACTATACTGCTAAATCCTATCCTACTAATAATTGCGAAAGATTGGATATAGGTGCCTACATTATGTCTTTTACATACTTTTACAAAATGGTATGCAAGCTTATTATTTAGACAGTCATTTAAATAAAAACGCCTTTCGCTTTAGTTCGTGAAATAAAAAAAAATTACTAGTAAGAGACATGTCCATAGACTTTATACATGCTCTTGCATAGAATTCCACGTGACAGGTTCCAACCCATCTGTTTCTTAGAAAACTAACCGATGGTACATGACTTTAAACTTTTGTTTCTGGAACATTCCGGTCACCTCACGTTTTCCTTTCCTGTTTTAAGCGCGAAAATACGTAACATAATTTAATTGGTGAAAATTTTCATTTGCACACGACCGTGACCGATCTTGGTTCCCCCACCTAGAATTAGAACTAGGATCAGTGTTGCAGATTACACTGTTAACCGTAGGACTGTTTATCATCGTTCCGTTATCTTGTTGCGGTCCGTTTCGTACAAGTAGCCCTTTGGTTCGGTGACCTCAGCATCTCTAGTAAGTCTGTGGGTGACCTCTACGAACAATGCCACCTAATTGCTAACAAGATCATCAAGATACTAGACATGGCTGGACAAACATGTCGAATTATATATGTATAGTTACCGCGGCAACACTGAGGTGGTAATTTTAGCTTCGCTGTTAATCACTAAAATATGTGACGCGCAAAAACGAAATATGTACAGCTTGAAACCTCTTTGGAGGGGGTATCGTTATAGCAAGGCAGGCAGTCTAAGATCTCTAGTATCCTACCTACTTGGAGTTAAGCATAATGACATTTGCATGTGTTTATATGCTCGCAGGTGTCTGTAGTAATTTACTATGTGTGAAATAGCCATGGCGGGAATCTATTAAAAATTGTACATTATAATATGACACTTGATGTCACATGCATGTCTGAGGAAATTTATTTGTTACCCAGTGACAATTTGATTGGACCATGAGGCAGTCAAGTCAGACCAAACTATAATAATTGTGGTCAAGTAAATCTTGTGGTAGGAGCAAAATATTTTAACGGTGGTCTTGTGAAGATATTCTCAGACTGTAAAACTAGGCAGCCACAGATCCAAAGGAAACCCCATTATGAGAACTGATGCGCCCATTCAAATCGTAAATGGAACATCTTATTCTCCTATCAAGACGCTGCTTTAAACATAGAATAACAGTTCGTGCCCAATCCGATAAGCGACTAATTAACTCGAACAAGTGCTGCCAACATGAAACGCTAGCTTCCGCGGCCTGGGTGGTGTTGCCAACAGAAATAAGCCATTAGCTGGACAGGTGTCTCTCGATTTTAATTGGTCGGCATGTTCCTTGTATCAATATTGTATCGGTAGCTGGTGCACGCTTAAGAACGGCAACTAGGCTACTTAATGCTCTTTAAGAAACACGTAGATAGACAAGACACGTTCTTGGATAAATTCGGACTTAGTTTAGTTACCTACTTTGGAGGTTTATTAGTTAAGCACGTTTTCTCAAAGGTTTACAGGCTTGGTTGAAGCCATATCACAGCAACGGGGTTAATTATCATCATCATCATAGGTACATAAAATAGTTATAGACCATAGGGAACATAGAGCTCCCCTAAAGAGTGCCATGGCAAACGATTTGGGGTTTCCTCCATCCACCATTTTTCTACACTATGTCATCTGGTTTGTGGTCACGATTCAAGAACCTTTCTTCTCCAGCGGTTGATGGTTCTGCGAGTTGAATTATTATTATTATTATTATTATTATATTATTATCAGCTGTGGCAGTACGAGTTAGTTCCTTGACACTCTAGATGGTACTGATGCGAAAGACTACCGCATGTAAGATTTATCTATCGCAACCATTCTATCAACCTTTCGGATCAGCCTCTTTTCTTTAAACTTGAAGAACTATAAAATGATACATGTAGCAGATTCAAAAGAAACCCAAAAGATATACTTACTTCCACTTCTCTAGGATAAAACCTTTGATATAGTCGTTCATAAACTGTAAATTTTTCTATGGAGAAGGCATTTGCTCGTCTTCACGTAAGTCAAAAAAGCTTCAAAAAAACATAACTAAGTGACAGTTTATCTATAGAAACTTGACATTAGGCTTCAATTAAAGCTGTCAAAGTTTAGTGCAAACGGTTATTATTATTACTTACAAATGTAGCATAGAAAATTACGAATATATTAGAATAAGGAAAATTTTCAAAATGACCATACTAAATAAATAAAAAATTGTTGTACTACATACTGCGATACTGCACATGCTTTGATGCCCTCTAATTGCGGGAACACTATGTCTAATAACCTTTGTATGTATTTTCTGCTGGTGTTGGGTGTTCTAATAAATAAATCAATCAACCATACAAAAACTACCTATACCTTGTTAGCTGCCAAATTATTTTAGATTAAGCGCGAGAAATCAGCGTAAAATTCACTTATACTGTAAGTCTTCCATTTTAAAAAATCCTAGTGATTTCAATCGATATAAATAAACGTAAAGGTGATCAAAAGCATTAAATTTTCTGTCTACATCTAGTCATTTTACTTTCCTCTGCAATTTTCATAATGTCTTAGCCTAGTTCTATCACAGAAAATAAGCACACATAAAAACACTGGAAGCTAGATTGAGACACACGGCCAATTTGTGCCACCGATGATTATCTGTCATTCAATAAACAACGCTAGATTGCTCGGTTTAGCTATGTGGCGCTTTTTTGCAGCGCTTTTTGTGTTCTAGTTAGGTTGTGGTACGTGAGCTCATCAGTTTACGCAGTTTTTGTAATAATCAGCAAAGCGTTAAGCATTCTTACAGACTAGGGCGTCTAGACAAATACATCACGTTTAGTTTTCCCACAGATTACAAATTTTTTGCTCCTAGTTTTACTTTCACGCTAACGCAAATGCGTCAAAGAAAAACTTGACAGTAATCACATTATATCTCAAAAGCTACTGTCAATTCCATACAATTTAATATTTCTGCAGACGTTAACGCAAACATAAAGTGGTTTTTGTCTAACAGTTATGTCAAAAAGATAAAAGTATATGTAATTTTCATATAAAAGACATCAACGCGCTGTTCACCAAAGCTACGCCTTATGTTTAGGCTAAATCTGTAGTTTAACATTTGTTTGTGTTTTTTGGGTAAAAATAAATATTTCCCCTTTTTTCTTCGTTCTTCTTTCATTGGTAGCACTTATGCCTTAGAGGTACTGAATTAGTGTATTAAATAGCAGCTCTACGTATTTTGAACGAAACAAAAATACATCTGACACCACGCTCTGACTAAAACAAAAAAACACGCTCACAACTGTATTCCCATGATGGACATCCTCAGATACATGTTCAGTGTAGATCTTTGAGGAAACCAAGAAGGGGTAGTCAGAGAGAGGGGGGGCTGACAACAAATGTGAAAGACTATGTATTTATCTTTCTATTATATTATTTATATGATTATTCACTAGTATAATACCTAATGATTTGCCTAGCAAAACTACCTCTCAGCGATGGCTTTGGCCCCTAAACATGTGGATAGAAAAAAAAACATTTTTCTTAGCCTATGGTCTATGGTATCATCTCGATGTTGCAAGTGTACATACTCCTTTACGCGATGATTATAGACAACAAAAAGTATGCGTGATGCGCGTCAACCTATAAAGCATAATAATTTGATTACCGCTTGTCTTGTTTACAGAGAATCTAATCATGCATTAAAACATATTTTAATAATAATGAATAGGTTATTAACCGTTTACAAAGGTTTATTCAAGTTTTTAGTTTGAACGCTTAATTTTGTAAAGATATCTTCACTTATTGAGAGAGGTCGAAGGGTCATTAATTTTATTTATCATTGTGAATGTCGATGACAGAAGGGCTTAAATTAGCTTTATGTCACTGTCAAAAAAGTCTAAAGACGTCCGTGTAATCTTTGGCCTATTCGTTCGTTGCAAAGATTGCTTTTTATAAACTAATAAAAATAATAAACTATTGAATGAATGAAAAACTATTTGCTTGAATACAGGTAGGTTCATAGTTTTTAGGCTAGTTGTTAGGTATTACTTGACTAAATCGTCGTACAAATGTTTGAATTAAGTACGAACTTATTTAAAGGTAATTTAGATTCAAAAACAATAAATTGGTTATGTAAATGTCAGAATATTTCTTTTGTAAATATAGTAAATTTGCTAGGTATTTCAATTAATTAACATTTACAATGTGAATTTAAATAGTCATATGCTATGAAAACATCTATCGCAGAGCCATATATACATTTTGAGATTAGATTCATTTTTCTTTCTTCACTAGATATTATTAATATTAAACTGCCATATTTTTTTTTATCTAAATCGACGATCGAGTATAAAGTTATTCCACAGCAAAATATTATTCTACTCATATTTTTTCTCACAAAATTTTATTTTATGTTTGTTTTCTACTAAGCTATGCCAGCGTAAATACTCGTAACTATAAAATATGACTGTTGAAGCTTTCAAGTAAGCAGTTATTCGTTAAATTGTGTAGCCACTTCCTGCTTGTTATTTCTAAATTTTAACTACAGTTAGTACAGTCATACAGTAGGTACAGTCACGATTATAAATGAATAAATAAGTTGGCCGTAGAAACTCCACAATTAATCTCACTAGAGTTTATTAGGCCAAAATTAGGAGACTTCTGCGTTTCTTGATAAAATACCGAGTTATTTTATGTATTTTTTTTTAGTTCTCATTCATTTAAACAACTATGTACAAGTAGGTATATAAAAAAATACAGGTGTCTTTATGTCTTGGAGAAAAATTAAGACAATATCGTGAGCTCTATTTGAAGAAACGGTTAACAGTTTCAAAAACACAAAGGCTCGAGGTTTCTGTACTGAGCTTGAATTAAAGCAAAGAAATTCTTAGGTCCAAACAAACTGTCTAAAAACCATTAACAGTGATCATTTTCTAGTAGTAGTATTTTCAATGTAAAAAAACAATATGAAGTTGGTACTCAAGATAATTGCATCGATATAACTCGACTTTTTAAGATTTGTCATTTTGTGTAGGGGTGAAATAAAATCTATTATGATTATTTTCAAATTTTATTAATGCAATAATATTGTTTCATGTTAAAATAAAATAGTCGTTATTATACCGCTATCGAATTAATAAGTTTATTTCTCACTTGTAGAAACTGATCTCGGATCATGGATAGATCAAAATATTGGAATCAGAAATTAGTCAGCGACGGTACCTAGATAGAAATAAAGCATTACTTGTATCACTACCGTTAATTACTTACTGATTGCATCTATCAACGAGATAAATGTAATTTATCTATTGTAATTATGGATATTAGAACCGCATAAAAATGGTTCAGCATTTCGATTAAGCTTGTAGTTTGAGAGTATTAATCAAATTGAGTTTGTATTGTAACATGTTTCTAAATAAAAAAACACTGTTTTGACGATTATGCTAAAGAGCCGTGTTAGTTTAGTGGGGGCTTAAACGTACCGTAAGGTCGTTAGTTTGGACAGGGTTCTGCACCTACGATTTTTTCAAAATTATATGCTTCTACCCACAGCTTTGCCTGCGTGGAACCCGGATAAAAAGTAACCTAAGTTTTATTCTGATGTATAAGATATATTACTGTAAAGTATCGTCAAAATCTGTTCAGTAGTTTTTGCCTGAAAGAGTAACAAACATCCATCCTCACAAACTTTCACATTTATAATACGTAGGATCAGGAAAACGTTCTCAAAACGGCAAAGAAACATCCTGAGGTAACCGGCATACCCTAGAACCTAAAATTCAAAGGC
This sequence comes from Perizoma flavofasciatum, assembly GCA_958496245.1. Classification (NCBI taxonomy): domain Eukaryota; kingdom Metazoa; phylum Arthropoda; class Insecta; order Lepidoptera; family Geometridae; genus Perizoma; species Perizoma flavofasciatum. The sequence goes on from OY292431.1 coordinate 10,924,942, forward strand.
GTGTTCCATCAGTTAGCGTTCCAATAAGCGGCGATGGCCTTACAACCTGTCACGGTGGAATACTAACGACTTGTAAACCGCGAGTATGTAGAAGCAGTAGAGCTTATTGGTACCATACTCCGTGAAGGGTATAAGTGCCGGTGAAATTACGGGCACGTGAGACTTTTCACCCGTTATGTCTCAAGGTTGGCAACGTGCGATAGCTCTGATATTGCAAGGGTCCAAAGGTTACGATAACTGCTTACCAAAAGGTGGGCCAAACGCTTGTTTGCCACTATAGTTGTATAAAAAAACACATCAAAGAAAATATTATTCATAAAAATTTACACACTGAGTATGTATCTGAGGATTTCCATCATGGGGAATAGTCTTGAACGTGTTTATTTATTAATGTATATCCCTCGACCGTTTACCCTATTTACTTGGGGTCGGCCTTCCTTGTCCTTTTTCTTCACTGCGAACGATTTTGTGCGGTGTCGGTGTCGAGTTGGGCTTCTTTATGGTCTTTTTCGACCGTCGTCAACCAAGTGGAGGGCGGTCTTCCGCGTCCACGCTTCGTCGTTGGCAAGCTTAACCACATGATCTTCCGGGCGTCTCTGAACGTTCCCATACCATCTGAGGCGTTTTTCTCCAATTTTGTCAATTAAAGGGGCCACTTTAAAACTAACTCTTATGTAGTCGTTTCGGATTTTATCTAGTAGTGTGATGCATTGATCTGTAGATAAGAATATTATTTGACTCAGCCTATTATTAAGAATTAAATTCCATGAACGAATCCCTTTATTTCATTCCCATCCATATCGCATGAAATCTAAAGCTATTTATCTTAAGAAATCCAGTCGTGGGGTTATTTTGTATATCATAGAATTCTCTATACAACGCTGATGCAATAATAGAATTGGAACAAAGCTTCGGATAATGACCGGGAACGCCTTGTTTAAGCAATAAGTTGTTACTTGGCGGGGTGTGGCGATAGCTTAATACTGCCTACGCAGTGTCTTGAACTTTAGTCCAGTTTGTAACCTATAATAGTTAGAATAACTCGTTTCTTTGGCTATTTAGATAAAAAATAACTTTATTTAATGATACTTATTTCTTAATAGGTCAGTATCTATTTTGGCGAGCATATGAGAAAGTTACGATTTAACGGACAAAGCACTCATAGAATTAAAATTATCGTGGTTTGGTATCATTTTAGAATATAATTACGACTATACCACGTACTTTACTATTCTCCTGCTGACGTTTCGTTGACCGTTTCCGACCAGTTCCCGTCTCACGACCGTCGAGCGTGGTCGCGGGCGGTGCTCATGAGGAAGGACCTCTAAACGGTCAACGAAACGTAGCAGGAGAATAGTCAAGTACGTGGTATAGTCGTAATTATATTCTAAAAAGGACAAAGCACTGTCATTATGAACAGACTTTCAACTGAAAGACTTTCAAAAAGAGATCCTACTACTAATATAAACGTGAAAGTTTGTGAGGATGGATGTTAGTTACTCCTTCAGCAAAAACTACTGAACGTATTTTGATGAATCTTTACAATAATATAGCTTATACATCAGAATAATACATTGGCTACTTTTTATCCGGGTAACACGCGGGGGAAGCCGTAGGCAGAGGCTAGCAATACGAGAACATCTCATTTTAACGGACAAGGCACTGCATTAAGAACAGACTTTCAATAAGAGAATTTATTATATAAACGCATTTTAAAATGGCCGAACAATGACCGAATCTCAGAGTTACATATTGATTCCTTCCAAGAATCCCTCCATAATGACACATAATGAATTGTTTAAGAGTCCTCAGGACATAATCATCATTCATCTAATTTCGTTCAAAACAATCTCCTCTGGCTGAGGGCGATATAAGAACAAGGTACCCAGTCTACTTGTGGGGTAGGATTATATGAAACGGCAGAGAATCCTTTGGCCCTATGGTTTAAATAAACATATTTTTTTTATTTCAAACAGATACATGGTTCTGACGTCACAGGATTCCTTGTATCGTGGGTATCAGGAACAACGAGTAACTTGGAACCACAACATTCGGACCTGAAACTAATATGTGTCGATATTTGTCCCGGAGCGGGAATCGAATCCAAACCTTTTGCGTCTCAGCCAGCTACTACAAGTTATTTTTGCAAACATTTTAAACCCCCGACGTATTTTCCATCTTTTATTTAAGAGCCCCCTAGTGATTTATGGGGATAAAATATATATGAGTACGATTTTTCAATTCATATAAATCGATTGCCAAAAACCCCATTTCAATCGGATACAGTTTTAAGATAAATGGTTGCATAAAAACAAAAAACTACCTTTTATATATGGCAAACGCATATACGGGCTCCTTCCGTCGCGAGTAAAAAGAACCACCTCTAAAAGACTCCAAATGAGTAGAAACAATTTCGATACTACGGTAATATACGGTATAAAATATGAAAATTATATGTAATCATAGAAAATCGTGTCTAAAGCTGTGCCCAATTAGTTCAAAATAGATAAATAAACATCCAACAGACACATACATAGTCTTAGCCCTACTCTAGGATGCCCTGTGTCGTGGGTTACAGGAACAACGAGTACGGTGGTACCACAATACCCAAACTAAGTAATATCTGCGGCGTGACACCTCGAATCCCAAATTAAAGTATTCAAAACGTCTTTATTCAAACGATTGCGACCCTCCACTCGATAAAGCATCTAAAAACTGCGGGAAGTTAGTTGATGAAAGCTCAAGAACGTTCGACATGGCACTCTTTAGGGGAGGCCTAAATCCAGCTATGAACTTCAATTGATTGAGAATGATAAGTTTAATTGGAGATTCAAGATAAAATAACATAAATTATGCGCTCCACACATTTTGTTATGATTTATCCTAATTTGTGGCCCATTTGAAGATTTGAGCGTCCAATTATTTTATTTCCAATGCCCACCTACAAGCATTAGAAACTTTAATATCTCCATAAATTATCCTTGCGTCACGCAATGAGATAATGTTTATTGTTTTTTTCTTCCTTAATCTAGTTTGTTCCTATTCCGGGCACCGTAATAGGGCTCATCCACACATCCTACTACTTATATTTTACTATCATAATAGTGAAAGTTTGTGAGGATGGATGTTTGTTACTCTTTCACGCAAAAACTACTGAACGTATTTTGATGAAATTTCACAGTAATATAGCTTATACTCGTACATCAGAATAACACAAAGGCTACTTTTTACTTTCCGGGTACTACGCGGGCGAAGCCGTTGGCAGTAGCTAATTATTGATACGTGGCTCTCTCGTCCCGCGACTCTACCCGCCTTACTAGATCCTTTCTTCCCCGTACAGTTTGCATAACTGAGGAATGAGCTTTCTTCTGTTGTTTCCGCTGTAACTCAGGTAACATGACCCGCTTAGATAAATATTGTATTGAATAGGGGTTTTCTATTACGACAACGTGACACATCTGCATGACACCCAATCTAGATTTTAAAAAAATACTGGACATATTTTACACAGCATCATATAGCCCCAAACTAAGCAGAGTCAGTAGATTGTCTACGCTGGCTTACCTCGCAGGACTGACCCCAAAAGAAATGGTAAAAAGAGTCATATTTTGACCCCAAGCAACATATATTTTTTCTAAGGCTAATTCTTAACTAGTATTTACATTTGGTATTTATATATGTGTTCAAATAAAAATATTATTTATTTTGTTCTTTTCCTACATAAATTCTTTAGCGGCTGTACATAGGCCTTGTCAGATTATTAATAATTGTAAAATAAAAAATAACACATAATTATTTAAGACAAAACAAAATATAAACAAATTGTAACAATCAGTCAAATTACGATCAAGCAATAAGTGTTGCCATGTATATTGAATTTCTACTAAAATCCTAAGTAAATTAGCGGCTGTAAAGAGGCCTTTCCTGAGTCTTATGTGGTATTTTAAACCGTTTTCGGGTACCCGATGGGTAACGAGTTTCGCCCAACATTCTGGATACATGCCAGTCATGTGATCCAGTCCCATTTTAAGCGTTATTTTATAGTTATTAATTAAAGTATTTTTTTATTTAAAAGCGGCCTGTCGTTTCATATTTTACCTATATTCTTGCAAATAAAAATCATTACTTCAAATATGCTGAGACTCGATTACTTGTCTTTTCATCTCAGGTCGAAGTCGTTTAATTTTAATTGATGTTATCTTTTTCATGTATCTTTACGCTCACCTCAGAATGGGTGTGGCTTAATTACAAAAATCGTTCATCAATAATGTTAGATATCCGTTAAAAAATATATATAATCAAATGAAAATTTGGTAAGCGTTTTCAAATGATGTTGTTAACGAACAAAGTAGCTGAAAACTTTACCTTATGCTTCTCTAACGCTGCTATGACCCCTCCATAATTTTGATAAAACTATAGTTAAAATCTATATTTTATATAGAAAACACCCATACCCGAGACAAATATTTGCAGATCATACAAACATTTGTACCGCGTCGGGAATCGAACCCGCAAGTTTCTGCGTCTAAGGCAGACCGTCGCCCACTGTGCAACAGAGGTTAGTTAACAGAGGTAAGTTTAGGATTTTTTCTATTCTTCCGGAGGAGGGCGCTAAATATTTGCACTGTTTCTAAAGTCAAAATCAAAATCTATTTATTTATTAAAATCGCAAGGATCACTTGTCACGTCGGTTTTATCTACTGTCTGTTCCTCCGCGGCCAAGCCAGGAAAGAAAGGCAAGAAAACAAGGCTGGTTATTATTTTTAATGATCCTTTTACAAAACAATAAGTTCTAGTTGGAGCATTTCTGTTATTTGACATCATATTTTATCAAGATTAAATTATTTTATTATTTTGATTTGATGTTTAACTTATGTTAGATAATCAACGGTGTTGCGAGTATCATTAGAAACATCAAGACTTAATCAAAATGTATCGCTTCAATTTCCAAAGTTGATGAGTGCCAGTCATAGAAAACAAATTCTGATGAGATTTTGATGGGCTATCTACAAGTTGGACTCGAGTCTTTGGTGCTGTGAGATATTTCGTTATAATACTTCGTTCTTTCTGTCCTTAAGATATATATAACAGCTAGCCTCTGCCCACGGCTTTGCCCGCGTGGTACCCGGATAAAAAGTAGCCTATATTTTATTCTAATGTATTAGCTATATTACTGTAAAGTTTCATCAAAATCCGTTTAGTAGTTTTTGCATGAAAGAGTAACAAACATCCATCCTCACAAACTTTCGCGTTTATAATATTAGTAGGATTAGCTTCTGCCCACGGCTTTGCCCCCATGGTACCCGGATTAAAAGTAGCCTATGTGTTATTCTAATGTATTAGCTATATTACTATAAAGCTTCATCAAAATCTGTTTAGTAGTTTTTGCGTGAAAGAGGAACAAACATCCATCTTCACAAACTTTCGCGTTTATAATATTAGTACGATTAGCTTCTGCCCACGGCTTCGCCCGCATGGTACCCGGATTAAAAGTAGCCTATGTGTAATTCTAATGTATTAGCTATATTACTGTAAAGTTTCATCAAAATCTGTTTAGTAGTTTTTGCGTAAAAGAGGAACAAACATCCATCCTCATAAACTTTCGCGTTTATAATATTAGTAGGATTAGCTCTGCCCACGGCTTCGCCCGCATGGTACCCGGATTAAAAGTAGCCTATGTGTTATTCTAATGTATTAGCTATATTACTGTAAAGTTTCATCAAAATCTGTTCAGTAGTTTTTGCGTGAAAGAGGAACAAACATCCATCTTCACAAATTTTCGCGTTTATAATATTAGTAGGATTAGCTCTGCCCACGGCTTCGCCCGCATGGTACCCGGATTAAAAGTAGCCTATGTGTAATTCTAATGTATTAGCTATATTACTGTAAAGTTTCATCAAAATCTGTTTAGTAGTTTTTGCGTAAAAGAGGAACAAACATCCATCCTCACAAACTTTCGCGTTTATAATATTAGTAGGATTAGCTTCTGCCTACGGCTTCGCCCGCATGGTACCTGGATAAAAAGTAGCCTATGTGTTATTCTGATGTATAAACTATATTATTGTAAAGTTTCATTAAAATCCGTTCAGTAGTTTTTGCGTGAAAGAGGAACAAACATCCATCCTCACAAACTTTCGCGTTTATAATATTAGCAGAAAGTAGGATAGTAGGATGTGGTATTTTTACATTACTAGTCAACTTAACTTCACTTCAAGAAGTTCGTTAAATATTATTAACTATATGATTATCTTTCTATTTCTTTCCAATCAGAGGTTTTACATGGAAATATATAAAAATACATTTGCCTATATTACCCATAATTATAACCCTGTTTTGTTGGCAGTATAATATCCAACAGCTATTGTCTATTTATTTATGTTTCGTAAAGTTCATGGCCGCAAAAAAACTTACCTAATTCGAATGAAATCGAGAGTAGACGGTAGTCTTAAATCTTGATCGCAGATTACAGTTATCTGCCGTTGCATTGGCACATATAATAGGATGTAGGATTAGTAGGGTTTACGACTACGTCACGTAACTAATTGACAAACGGTCAACGCTCTTACTAACATCATAATGAAGTTGTTTCTAAGATAATGTAGACCTCTGCTAAGTACCTCTGTCTGAGTAAGTTGGTGACCTCTGTGGTACAGTGGGTGAAGGCCCGCCTAAGGCGCAAAAGGATGTGGGTTCTATTCCCGCCGCGGGATAAATATTTGTATGACCTGCAAATATTTGTTTCGAATCTGGGTGTTTTCTGTGTATTATATGTAGTTATTTACAAAAAAAAAGTATCCCATAATACAAGCTGTGCTTAGTTTGGGGCTAGATGATGCTCTGTGAAAAATGTCCAGCATTATTTATTTTATTTAGATAACTTACCTACCTATTCATAATAAGGGGGGTATTGGTATTTAAACGATAAAAAAACTCGTTTACGACAGTTATTTTCCCCATGTATTTATTTATTTAATAACACTTTATTACACATTTTATAAAAAGTGAACCATAGGCGGACTTAATGCTAAAAGCATTTTCTACCAGCCAACCCAATTAGTTGTGATTGGCGGTAAGCGTCCCCATGATGGATATTCTCAGATACATACTCAGTTTGTAGATCTTTTAGGATACCGAGGTAGTTAAAGGAACATCCAAACGTTACAATTCACACATGCCCACGTTTCGCAAGAATTTAGCAATTTATGTGGCAGGTTGCAAGCAATCCGCGAATCGGAACACTAAATGATTGTAGGTACTTACATACCTTTGATTTTTAACCTAAAGCATGCTAGTTTTCTCAAGCTGTTTTGCTTTCCGTTTTGAAAACGTGCACATAATTTTCGAGTGGAAAAAACCATTGGTGGACGACCGAGTTCGGTGACATGAATGGTTGAATAAGTTTTATCGCCTCACTAGGGGGCGCTACAATCGATTATGGAAAGCACGTCAAGTATTTTTAAATTCAGTGAAATTAACTTGTTTATATTTTATTTCTATCATGTTTTTGATTTGCCGTGTGCCACATCAACAGTTGGAAATGTAATGGACGGTAGTTATAAAACTTTGATTGCAGATATCGATAATATTCGAAATTCAAAACATTACATGCAATTTAGCAGGTTGATTTGATAGGATCTATTCGAGCTAGTGAAGGGCGTGAACGGCTAGAGCTGGGCTCTACCGATTATTTAGTTTCAAGCCCGATCTTTGTCTTATATTGAAATTTATTTTTATCATGATTACCTATGGTATCCACGTACATACATTAAATCGATGGTCGTGGAAATCAAGTTAGAAATATTAGAGATGAAAATTTATTCATCACGCGTCGAAAAAGTGTACTGGAGCCATTTTTGTAATTTGACGACGTATTTTTATGTTTTTTTTTGGCTGGTTATTTTTGAAGATTTCATGTTAAAATCATTTTAATACACCTCCTCATGTTCCTATATAATATTGACTGGTATCTGCCCACGGCTTCGCTTACGTGATACCTACCCGGATGAAAAGTAGCCTATGTGCTATTTTGAATCTCGGAATATACCTGTTCTAAATTTTATCCAAATTGGTCAAGCCGTTAGAAATCTTTAGAAACAAACATCTACACATTTGAACCACCAAACTTTGTTATTTATAACAAAAGTAGGGTGGGTGTGGAATGTGCCAAATATAATGTTCAGACGTGTCTCTGACTACCCCATACTTGGTATCCTTACAGTATGAATCTGACGATTTCCATCACGGGGATTACAGACGCGAGCGTGTTTTTTTGTTAATCAAAAACATTGTTTTTGACATTTTGGGTTGTACCTACTCGTAATCTTTTTAAACCTCTCTACATGGTAAAATAGAGACTACGTTCTTGCTGTACCTATTGTTTGCGATTTTTCCCCTCACTAGTGATTGAGTACCGCCAAGTTTACGTCACTAATCGATGGTTACAATCGACATGCCATTGTTTCGTGTGCATAAAGCTATTTTATCTTGTTCTAAACGAACATAAACTTTATTGCAGAACAAACTAAAGTTCTGTTTCCTTTCTAAAATATTTACGTCAAGGTCGTTTCAACTTGCTCGATTTAAGCAGCTGGAGCGTTTGCAATGAGAAGTTTTTAGTCTGTGGTGTCATTTTATTGTTTTATAAAGTCACATAGATGGCGCCGTAACGATTTTTATAAAACTATGTTATGTACATATGTAATAGAATAACGAATGGTTAGGTCCAAAGCGTTTTTCTGTCTTCATAATCAATGGTCAGACTTGACCGTCGGTTTATTTTGTTGGTGAACTCAAGGTATAAATAAGGTAACATGTACTTTAGGTGGCTCATTCCCACGCAATGTATATATTTTTCCTTCTCAATCCTACGAAATAGTTTAATAATAATTTAGGTACTTATTTTGTTCCCACTTTCCTACTAATACTATAACTATAAATATCTACTAATTAATGACAAGGTTACATAGTTTAGATGTTTCTATGTTTAACGATGAGATGTAGGTGTGTGCCTGCTTAGCATGAAGATCCTATGGTTTTGTCTACCGCCGAGAAGATAAAAAATATTTTGTCCCTCTCTTTTGTTTGACAGAATAGGTGACAGAAATAGTTTTTGGCTTGTCTTTCGTAGACAAAACGTTGTCTTGGGTGCTCATGCTAAGCGCACTGGTATCGTAATACCTCTGGTATTCGTAAATATCACACTCTACTTTTTATCCGAGTGGTTTCTTGACTTTCCTTCCTGGCTTGGTGGCGGGGGAACAGGCTATGTTAAATTGACGATTCAAAGTGATCCTTGTGATTTCAATGAGTAAATTAACTTTGACTTTGACTACTACGCGTGCAAAGCCGTCAGCAGAGGCTAGTAAGTACATAAATGAGATAACTTATTTGAAAAAAAAACGCTATTCTGCTTCGTGGCATAAACTATTGACGACCTCGGTGGCGCAGCGGGTCAGTAGCAGTCTGTGACGCAAAAGCTGTGGGCTCGATTCCGCTGCGTGTTACATGTTTTTATGAGCTGCAGATCTTGTAGTTCCTGATAACCACGACACAGGGAATCTTATTGTGGGATCACAATGTATTAATTACTGTTAATTCGCGCTTTATTTCCCAAAACAAAACCTATTTGTTTTGTATGACAGCTTAAAGCATCTCTATTCAACTCTAATTAAATCATAAATAGCCATTTAGTATTTATCTGTTGCTGTCGAAACTCAAGTTCCCAACTTAGAAACAAGAGCGCGTATTTCTTTATGATAGAAAAAAAAAACATTTTGAACATTGTACTTCCTTATCTTTATGTGGGAACTTTAGGTAAGGCCGTCATTACCAATAACTACTAGAAAACACGGGGCCTTACATATAAAGATATTTATTTAATTGTTTTACTAAACTCAGCTTTGTGTTTTCTGATGAAAACAGATGAAAGCACAGTTTTGCTAAGCACCTGTTTTAATTAATGTTTGTAAAGAAGAGCTTAAACAGTCAACTTGAAGTTAAGGCTAAGTAATAGATAGGTACTTACACATTCAACCAGGCAGGTTAATATATAATTAAACTATGTGCTTGCTACAGTTCCCGGCTATTACTGTGGACAAAAGAGAAAGCAAATCTTTTGAAACTCAAAAAGAATAAAGCCAAGTGTAAGTCAGACTTGTACTAAGGGATCCGTACCTCTACTCACGACTGTATTGAGGATTCCAAGTAGGAGGTTCTCAGAGGTCAGGTTCTCGTCCTAACATTATTTTTGGCATATGCCCGCGTTTTTGCAAGTAGTTGCAAGCCCTTCGCCGCTTATTGAAACACTAAATAAAGGTGCGTGCCATCAGTTAGTGTTCAAATTTTTGGTTTTAGGTAATGCCAGTTTCCACAAGATTTTTTTTATTATCGTTTTAGGCACGTGTAAATGCGCACATACTTAATCTTTTTTTATCCATTGAACCACGACAGGGTTCAAACTCAAGACCTCTGAATCGGAAGTCGGGGTACCGCCCACTAAGCTAATTAAAAAGTATCTAGAATTATTTTACCTCGCGAAAAAAGTGCTTAGCCTATTATCCAATATTGTTTTTTATGGGGAACCTCTCTTGAATTTTGACTTTTTTTCTATATCACAGAAAAAAAACATCACAAATAAACATGACTATTCTGAGAAAATATACATAAGTTTATAAATTTGACATTAAAATAGTACAGCTTTGTAATTGACAGACAGACACGGTAGAGTCCCGTTGACACAACCTTTCCAAGGTTGGCCCTCTAAAAATATATGAATAAATTCAAATTACGAACATTATTGGTTTTATTCTTGAAACGGCTTTCTGAGACGAAAATGATTTTTGTTGTAATTAAATTACTGCCTACGATGTGCCGTGCAATAGCCGGGAACTGTAACGCGCAGGAACTTCCACCCTAGAGACTTAACTCTACATAATATAATGCTGTCTCATCTTTAGTGGGTCATGGATGCACTAGGAATCCTAGATAAATTATTAATAGTCTTTAAATCACAATGCAAAAGGCTAGTAAAATCTTAGCTGGAAATTCAAACAGTGCCCGCCCATTCACTAAACAGTTTAGGAGACACTTAACGTTTAACGTAATATTTAACGTTTAACGGAACACTTAAATCATGACAAGTTTTTGCATGGCAGTTTTTCTGAGAAACCTGTCAATTCTCTCCTCTGTGGCGCAGTGGGCGAAGGCCCGCCTGAGACGCAGAAGATTGCAGGTTCGATCCCCGCTGCGGGATAAATGTTTGTATGATTAGCAAACATTTGTCTCGGGTCCGAGTGTTTTCTATATATAATATGTATTTATTTACAACAACAAAAGTATATAAGTAGTTTGACAGTTATTTAGACCCCATAATACGAGCTCTGCTTAGTTTGGGGCTAGATAATGATGTGTTAAAAATGACCAGCATTATTAAATTTAACATTATGTTTGTCTCGAAACTTAAAAACTAATAATATGTTAGACATCGAGTTATGTACCAAAGAATCAATGAATTCACCGATATCAGCTGATTTTTGACACCTTTTTTGACAATGAAAATAGCCGAATTTCATAAAGTCGTTGAACGATTAGTTTATAATCTGTGATTTTTAGGGCTTTACTTATAAAGTTTTATAAATAGTTTATGAAACACTTTTTTGTCTCTCTCTGAAATATGTCATTTCAAAGTCAACAGTAGAAACCAGAACAGTATAAGTAAAAACTGTTCAGACAGTATAAGTAAGACATTTACAGTAGATCCTGGGAATGGGGGAATATTTTGAAAACGAAATAACTTTTTCCCTGTGTCTAAAAACAGCCACAGTAAACAGCTTACTTACTTATTAAATAATGGATTTCTAGATGCAAATCGAACCTGGATCTTTCCATGTCAATCTACCAACTCAGTACTATTTAAAATGCAATTAAAAGCAATTATAACGATTGTTTTAGTTTTTATTATTATTCAGATCTGAAATTCTGATTATGTCTGTCAAAAACCTTTTGTTCTTTATTAACCTCAATAATCAGATGAAAGTTTAATTGATAATATCGATTTTATATCGAATGATTTATTTAGGGTCAACCCACCGACAGTAATCTATAATCGACAAAATTGTCGATTAGAAGATTATATCGATTTGAGTACCCATACATTTTTCTAACTGTATTCGATTGTAATGAATAGATCTAAAAATGACAGTGACAGATATTTTTTTTCGTAGTTTGATTCTATAGAAATCCTGCGCGCTTCGTAAATCGCTTTATTTTTCATTAACCTAGATATTTACTAGTATATCAATGATTATTAATTATTATTAGAAATCTTCAAGAAACAAACTTGATCAATTTTTTTTGTTACAGGTCTAAAAACGTCACCTCTAATAAAATCGAAACAGAAAACAAACTGGCATGTTATAAAACGAAAATGAAAACAAAAACGACTCGCGCCCTCCCGAGCTCATAACGTTCGAAATTTGAAAATGTTGTGACATACTTCCGTTGAACCAAAGAGTAAAATGGCGCACAAAGTGAAAAACAATCACTACGTAGCGACGCATCGGTCCGGTGTGGATTCGCCTTCTTCGGGTGCCTATCTGCATAGAGCGTCATCGAGGGATGAGAATGATAGTCATAGGGCGCCCTCTGAGAGGACTGTTTCGGAATACACGGTAAGTGCCGATTATTTTATTTACTATAGTACTATAGTATATATTCAAACTACCTAGTATAGGAGTATCTCAGAAATAACCAACTCGTTGTTGAATTCCAATCTTATATTTCCAATGCCACAATCAAACTTAAAAGAAACCAATAACCAAGAGTACAATATAAACACGTCCGTACAGAACGAGCACTTCCAACAGAATGCCCACCGTTTTAATAAGCCAGCCTCGGTTCGACACAAGCGTTTAACCAATCACAGCCCGAGTCACTGTGATTAGCCAGTCCCACCAATGCAAAACTTTCAAAACAAAGCTTGTTAATCGATAATTAACTTTTTAAATACCTACAATAAAAAGTATTAAAAAGTGTAATTTTTGTAAAGTATCAATTTACCGGCTTATACTGATCATTTTCACATTAGTGCGATAGATTTTCATTTCAACTTCATTATATTTTCATGAGCTCCATGGTTAAATTATGGATTATGCTTTATTTTGCTTCTAAAAATATTAACGGATGCGTAAGATAAGTAATGTACACGCTAAAATCCAAGGCTACAGAGTATTCCAAATGAAAAGTTTCTAAATCCATTTTATTTTTGAATATCGAGTTTATTCTTAAATAATTGCGATCAAACAAACTCATAATCGTTAAATCGATTTTACATCCCATTTTGTTTCATCAATTTAATAAAACGTTAGAATGTAAACTTGAACAGCCTCATAATTCACCATGATAGTTTCGCTTTATCTGAGTTAGGCTGAAAATAGACGGACAGTTTGAAGCGGTCGACTGCTTCAAGCAGAATAAAATACATCATCGACTAAACTAGACCGCTTGAGCAGTAACCATGATTGCATTATTCAAGGGCTCATTTCTCGTATCAATAGACATTTTCATAGTTTTGACAAATACAGATTTGTATGATAAATTCGGTTCGACGTTGAATATTCAATTATGAGAATCAGTACCTAGCAGTATTAGGGCATGCAGTTAACGCCCCAGACATTTGGAGAGCGTATCACAGTACCACAGATTATACCACAAATTGTACGACCGAAAAATAAGAGACGTTTCGAGGATTTTGTAAGGATATCTGATATTCCCAATACGTCCACTAAAGGCTCTTATCAGATGTCCATTTATAAATAATTGTCTAAACGTTTTCCGTTAGAACGACGATGACGAGAAGATGGACGGAAGATGACGATGTGACAATTGAGCAGACACTGTAATTTACTATTTTATAAATTAGAAGAATTTATAATATCTCAAAAATTCAACCTCGATTGGACACGAGTCCGTGGCCTACCGCTTGGTACGCTAAAGCCTAAATTCATGGTCGGGGGTTGAACATTCCCCCAAAATCCATAATTCAGTCTTTGCCTTATGGCTGGGCGCATAAAGGTTAAATTCGCACTTGAATTTTTACTTAGCACCTGAACAGTCCTCTAGGGGAGCCCCTATTTGAATATAAATTCGGGCCTAAATATAAACTTACTCATTGAACAGTTTTGAATAACTGCAAAGTTTTCCTTATATGTGAAGCTTCGGCGCTTTGAGCTGAAACATCCCAAATATTTCAACAAACCTACGAGTGATATTATTAATTCTTGTAATAAGTGGGTAAACACTTTTAAAACCAAATTAGTAGTATATCAATTTCTACGTACTGTTGAATGATGCAGACTGGCCGTCTATTCCCACCCTTAGATATTTCGCTACAAGTTGCGCCCACGCAGATATATCGAGAAACAGATGGAATGATTTATTTTGGCCATTCATCAAATATTTCCTTGGTACGACTCAGTATCAATTAAAATGGTAGGAAAACATTACGGCGGGAATGAAAACTAATTTTAGAATTTGCGAGTTAGTTTTGTGCTGTAATTTTTTTTTTCACATACATGTTCAGTGAGAACTGGAAAGATGAAAGTTGACAGTTCTGTTCCAAAAAAAATTGAATAGTTTAAAAAAAAGTGTTAGGTACATTTTAGCAAATAAAAAATGTTGCTCAGATGCAAGAGATGCGGTTTCGATACACGCTGCGGGATTTTTTTTTTGCATGTTCTGCAGATATTTGTTTCGGATCTGGGTTTTGTGGTACCATATTCCTGATATTCACGATGCAGGAAATCCTATTGTGGGGTCATATATGTCCGTTAAGTATAAAAACAATTGTAAATAATATGTTTATTCATTGAAATCTCAAGAATCTTATAGAAATGTCAACTTTAAAACTACGTGTATAAATTTGTAAGTGAATTTACGCCGATTCCTCGCGCGCGACCAAGCCTATAAGAATCAGGCAATAAACTCTGCTTGGTTATTTTTTTGATGATCCTTCATTCAGCTTTAGTGTGGTACCATCTTAACAATGTTAAGAAAGACACTATATATCTTTCCCTCTATAAGTATATCTGCTATGACAGCTTAGTAAAAGGACAAGAGTTTCTACGTGAACGAGAATTTATGGCTGAAAACGATGGCTACCTAATGTTGTTTTCATGTTCAAGGTGGAACATTAAACGTATTCTGAAATAGCTGGTCATGTTTAGAGTTTGCTCTTGTTTCGCTGGTAGATTTATGAGCACACATTCCAACGGTCAAAGCAAACAGTTGGTTAAACGGATTAAAAAAAGAATTGCACGATGCTCATGAGGGAAAACCTCTTAACTAGAAAACTCTTAAAATTCTTAATATATGCATGTGTTTTTGTGAGCGTCATTAATTTGTGTTATTACTTTTTTATTTATTTTTTCCTTTTTTTTCACGAATTATTGACGTTCCATTAATTAATTATTTGAATCGGTATTGTGTAGTTAGTAGGAGTTATTTTAAACTACTTGTAATTTAGTGTAATTTATTCTTAATTTAATGTAATTGACCCTCGGCCGTGTTAATTAAAGTAAAGAAATAAATAAATAATCTAGAGATTAAATATATGGAGAATAGCCGGAGTGTAACCGGTACTAACGTTTCGTTGACTATTTAGACTGTTTATCCGGTGCCCGGCCTATCCGGCCTAAATTTATTATCCGGCCGGATACCGGATAAACAGTCTAAATAGTCAACGAAACGTTAGTAGATTGCTGTTGTAATATAATGTACATATCTAACTGGGCAACTGGTCAAAACGACGGTGACCAGAGAGCTGGCTCTTATCGCGGTCGCGGACGCTTTAGCATTGCCATTCAACGTGGCGATGCAGCTAGCATTTTGAGAAAGCTTTTGTCTGGTAGTGATCTGGATCAACGGACCTCTATAGATCGTTTACATCGGTCTTCAAATAGCAAGCTGTTTAATCTGTATTTTTGTTTAAGCCTACATACAGTTGTATGTATAAATGTACTAGCTCCTGCCTACGGCTTCGCCCGCGTGGTACCCGGATAAAAAGTAGCCTATGTGTTATTCTGATGTATAAGCTGTATTACTGTAAAGTTTCAGCAAAATCAGTTTAGTAGTTTTTGCGTGAAAGAGGAACAAACATCCTCACAAACTTTCACGTTTATAATATTAGTAGGATTTAGATAGATAGATATATAATCACATTTGACACATACATATCTGTATGTGTGCTGTATTCAATACAGACAAGTAGACATGACAAGAAAATACAATAAACATATTACCTTTTTTTTATACATGGGTACTAATCAGTGCTAACGAGGAAAGTCTATGCTGCAGATCCAAAAGGTCTTATCTCAGCTTAGTACTGCCTCGCCAAGGCGTAACTAGCAGCGCTGATATTTCTTTTATTCCCACCGGTCTGTCATCACAAAACAATATTTTATTATTTTTAAATAAAACCTCGTATTTTCTACAGACAATGGACGAACGGACACGATCACCATCTGGAGAGCACAGAAACGGGGAACCCAGGAACGGGGAACACAGGAACGGGGAACACAGGAACGGGGAACACAGGAACGGGGAACCCAGGAATGGGGATCCCAGGAATGGGAGAAGACCACACCACACAAATGGCTCACCTCGAAACGACTCCGGGTCTGAAGTTTACGTGACCAGCGCAGCTTATCGACCACCTTCAGAGATCAGGCAAGTCACACATCAGCAGTTAGTTTATGAGCATTGTATATAATATACTGCTCACAAACTGACTGCTGACTGAGTTCAATATGTAGGCGGCTAACCAAAACGTCCAAACTAGTGCATTAGGGTCGAATTCATAGTCAAATAGGGGCTCCCTAGGGGACTGTTCAGGCGCTAAGTAAAAATTCAAGTGCTAATTTAACCTTTATGCACCCAGCCATAAGGCAAATGCTGAATGATGGATTTTGGGGGATTGTTCAACCCCCGACTATGAATTCAGGCTTTAATGCCCCCGTCGTTGTACCGTCGTTGTCTTTAATTTGTTTTCATAAACAAATTAAAGGCATGGCTTGTGAATCAAGATCTACGAATCTGAGGACTTCTTTATAAGTTAATGTGAATAAGTTTTATATCGGCTGATAATCGGCGTTTTCTCACAGGATCGAATGATATGAAATCAAACTTTTAAACTGCGTTTTAAAAGTTCGCCTGCGGAAAGATAAAATTGTATGGAAATGTCACGTGACATTTCCGCAGCAAATGTCATTTCCATACAATTTTATCTTTCCGCAGGCGTTAACGTCAACAGAAAGTGGTGTTTGTCTAGCCCCCCTGACCTGCGTTTTTTCCATTCACGCTAACGCAAATTTGTCAAGCTAAAACTTGGCAACTGTCACGTAACATTTCCACAGCTAATGTCATTTTGACGTATATGCGAGCTTTCCATAGATCTCACATTTCAATCTCTCCGCAGGCGTTAACGCAGGCAGACAACTACCAAAGATAAATACCACTCGTATTTGTCTAGACCTCAGGTTATTAAATGAATTTCACCGAGTGACACGCAACAAAATTATATTATATATAAGTAAATTTTAACTATATAATAACACAACAGAGCCATAAAACTATAACCTTAAAAAGCCTATTTTAAACCGAGCCTTTGTTATACCATGTACGCAAACATGATTATTTACCAAACCCAACATTTCAATATCTTATCTGTTTTCTAGGACCTCAATTTACGATAAAGTCCGCAGGCGAAAGGCTATGCCATAGAGTGAAAATATAGTAGATAGAGCACCCAACAGAATCTTACTAGTTTCAAGCTTTCCTTTAGCACTGGACCTACGTTACCTTACGTTACACTATGCATATTCATATTCATTTATTCATGCTCAAATGAACATCAGCTTATTTCTTACATCAAAGTAGCTGTAGGGAAGTACATGGACCCTGTAAGGGCGCTACATGTTTTAGTCAATATTTATTAAAAATGAGGATAATACTAGAAACAAAATCGTAGGTAATCATGAATATGACTTTGTTACTACGATTTTGTTAGACATTCGTCTAATAATAAATAAATATTCAACTTGAAAAAAGAAAATAATCTTACTTCATAAATTGCTAATAATATGCTACGCTACGGTACACTACGTTATACTACGTCACACTACGTTATACTACGTCCTAACTATATATCCTAACCTAACTATATATCCTGTCTGAACTGGCACAGCAGGGCAATAGTTTTATTATTTTCTTAAAAAGTGCACTGCCCAAGATGTATTAATATATTTTCGTAATCCTTTAAATACAAAAGTTTTGATGTTTGTTGCTAATAATCTTCGTAACGACTGGACCGATTTGTATAAAATTTGGTGTTAGAACGTGACCTACTATAGAACATATGTACCATACGGGTACTACACGGGCAAAGCCATAGGCAGAGGCTAGTTTATTATAAATTACGGGTATCCCAGCAATAAATATCCAAACATTTGCATTTATAATTTAATAAACACCCACCAATCACTTGCATAATCCTGACCCAACACTAAAATTACGAGAACCATGGTACCACAAAACCCAACAAATATCTGCAAGAACATTTGTCCCGCAGTTGGAATCGAACCCGCACCCATGCTTCTAAGACAAGTACTCATACTCATACTGGTTACGCCGCTGTTTACATACCTACCAATATTAGTAGCCAATCGCAGATAATATACCTAGCTACCTTTCCCCCACCCTATTCCCAACAGCACTAGGAACGGTGATACGCGCACCGCTCACTTCATGGATCTGAACCGCTAATCGCTAACCGCGACCGTGACCGCGACTCGCGACGACACAAGCTATATTGTACTTTCTCCGCTAATTGATCATATCAAATTTACCTGGAAAATCACGTTAATAAGCTGTTTTAATGTGTGTTGAAACAATTCGTGTGTGATACCTAACTACTACTAAGGATTGCAGTGTTAAAGGACAGCAAGGTGAATGCAGTTTCCTTTCATATCCTTGAATACCCCTTTCTACTGCGATTGGTGAAATATTAGTACATACGTATCAGCCTGCCTACCCCTAAAGATACAGTCCACTTACTTTCAAATTTTAACTTCATCGACTCGCTCAACAACATACTCATTTATTAACCGTAGGTTACTCATTGTACAAAATTGCTTACCTAATATAAGTCTATTGAATACTAAATCTGGTCCAATATCTACATAATAAATCTGTATAGATACAAGTCATTAAAACAGACAAACACAGTGATTTAGGAAGTCTTAGGGTCAAAGAAATTCCTGTAATTTATTAAAGTATCATAACATTCTATGCAATGCAATTCAATAAAATATAATTTCAAATTATTATGCTACTGTAAAGAGGTATTGGACTCGATTCTGTAGTACACTGACTAAACTAAATTTAAACTGTCGCTCTCTTTTACTGATAGTGCAAACAAGAAAGAGATAGCTAGAATTTTAGTGCTGTCAAATTAGTCAGATTTAAGTTTTCCATACAAATTTAGTGGTTATATTAAAAGCGGCACGTAAACTGATTTGACAGCAGCACACGGCACTAAAATTGTAGCTATCTCTTTCTTGCGTACACTATCAGTAAAAGAGAGCGATAGTTTAAATTTAGTTTAGTCAGTGTACTACAGAATCGAGGCCATTGTCAAAGTATAATTACGAACTGAAACTAAAATAAAGTAAAATAAATTATGTTCATGTCAGATCACAATCAAAAAACTAATATAAGTAGGTAAATTATGTACATGTCACAACATTTTAACCTATTTGCTGCATAGGCGCATTGTCAAATAATATCAGAATGTAAGCTGCTGTAGAGGGACATTGTCAGTTAAAATAATAATAATAAAATTATATCGAAGTATAAAACAATGTACCTAATAAATTACAAATCAAAAGGACAGCACAACACAATTTAATTACAGGTCGTCTTAGGTAGTAAAGTATGTGACTCTTGCAAGACGTGCGTTCACACTCGTACCCCGACGCGTCTCCTATTCTCCCTCTGTGGGCCATAAACGGTATTCGAAGTAAAAGTTATTTATGCCCGTGTCGCCTGACACAGTGCACTCGGTGTACAGCTGGGAATTAATAGGTGAATGGCCTATTAATTCAAATGGTCCGTCGCAGGTTTAGTGCCAGCACTAAACATTTAAATTTAGGCCCCACTACTTATACGAAGAGTAAAACCTCCTACGTAGTTCTCTAACAATCTATTTTAAACTCAATAACGGCGAAGGAAAACATGAGGAAACTGGCATGCTCTCTAGAACCAGAGGTTCGAAGACATGCTATCACTTTATGTTCCAACTAGCTTCTGCCCACGGATTCGCCCGCGTGGTAGGTACCCGGATAAAAAGTAGCCTTTGTATTGTTCTGATGTATTAGCTATATTACTGTAAGTTTCATCAAAATCCGTTCAGTAGTTTTTGTGTGAAAGAGTAACTAACATCCAACCTCACAAACTTTCACGTTTATAATAATAGTAGGATGAGCGGCAAAGGGCTTGTCACAGGAAATGCTAAGTTACCTACTTGCAAAACGCAGGCGTGTGCCAAATGTAATATTTAGACGTGCTGAGAACCCCTACTTACCCATAAAGATCTATTCAATGGCCTTGTTTCTGTAGTACACCAAACTTAATTTAAATTGTCACTCACATTTACTGATAGTGTAAACTAGAAAGAGATGGCAAGAATTTTACTCCTGTCAAATCAGTTTACGTGCCACTTTTCTTCGTGTTTATAGTCAGCATGTTTTGAAATTACGACTAATTTTGTATGGAAAACTTAAATCTGACTAATTTGACAGCACTTAAATTTAAGCTATCTCTTTCTTGCTTGCACTATCAGTAAAAGAGATTAAGTTTAGTTAGTGTACCACAGAATCAAGGCCATTGTGTAACCATCAGAGGATGTTCTTCATGGAGAATTCAGTCGTGAGTGTGTTTGTTTTTGTATGTATTTAACCTACCTACTGACGGGTAGCTCATTCAAACATTCAACAACAAGAAATTATAACCAAGAATCGCAATAAAATGTACTATCAAACGGGAAATAGTCTGGTCATAAAATAATATTCCTTGAAGATATTATTAATAACGACATCAGGAAATGCAAACACACGTGGATCGATAAATGAAACCAGTTGTAAAGCTTGCCCAAGCACAAGGTTGCTTTTGAATTTTCGTTTCGTAGGAAAACTTACCAGCCTGTTTTCACTTTTGTTTTTGTACGAATTCGACATCTAGACATCATTACCCACTAAACGGAACAAAAAGGGGAATATAGATTTTACCTTTGCCATTTTGCCCTAAACCAAACAGCCGGAATGGTTTTCTGATTTGATTAAGAATTCAGATTATTCATAAATTCAGACAGAGAAGGTTAGAAGTTTAGTTTAGTCTAAAAAGCTCTAGGTGGGGCAATATTCAATTAGGTAGGTAGGTATATTGATAGCCATGGGAAGTCTTGCGTTTAAGACCAGTCCCTTGCTAACGCAATCAATCAATTGGTTCATCAGAAGCTTTTTTATTTACCCTAATTTCTTCTCTGGAGGCTAAACTTTTAGGTCACAGGGAATTGCCTAAACGCCTTCCTTAAAATCCTTCAGGCTTTACAAGATCTATCTGTGTGTGGCTGTTGTGTTCGAATTTTGTTAACTCAAACTAAATTGTAGAAAATCAACTTAGTTCGAGGCAGAAATATTTTCGAGCAAGTTTTTTTTAATTGCAAAATTACATTTGTTATGTTTCATTGCCCTAAGGGACGCTGGAAGCGATGATGAAATGTTTAACAACGTAGCCATTTGTATTTTTTTTGTAATCGTCTTTGATGACCTCAACGAAAGTTCTCAAATATCGCCACACGTCTAGTGAAAATGGAACACACGGGTCGAAGGTTTTTAAAGTTTATTTGTTTATTATATTTCATCCAACTAATATGGCCTAGCAAATAGAATCCAGACTTTCTTCTCACGGTCTCATCACGATAGCTTCATGTCTAGGTAGGCTACCCACGCTTTTAATGCCCATTAGGTACCCAGCAATACAAAGTCTTATACACACGAAGCTCTAAATCTCGGTCTACGGTAAAACTGACACTGAACCCGTTAATTGAACTTCCAGGGTTGCCAACTAACTACGACGTTTTATGCATTCAAACATTATTAACTGATTAAGGGATCATAAAAAAACCAAGCAGAGCTTGTTACTTGATTCTTCTAGGCTTCATTTTAAGATTTTAAATACACGTAGTTTTTAAGCTAACGTTTATCTTAAAGATGATTTGATCTGATTTTTATGATTTCAATTATTTGAAAAATGTTGACTTTGATTACTAACAGTCAAAATATCATGCCATCTGGAATTCATTCGTCGACGAACTTGGGTGCATAATAGGATGGTATAAGTATAGAAAGATAAGGTAAGCAGCAATACAATCTTACAAGTTCAAACTTTGAAGTGTTTTCATGCGTTTGGGCTAACTTACTAACAGAAAAAGCATATTTGTTAGTAAATTCCAACAACTAAACTTTTCAAAATACAGCAATAAATATGTCTATTACAGCGCCCCCTAGTGGCTTGTAGCAATATAACTTATCTAAGAACCATCCTTAAAGTTATACAAATCGATTTCAAATCCTTTTTTTTTATACTACTAAGAGGCAAAGAAAACGGTCCATCTGGTGATAAGGAGCAAAAATTTTTAATCTGTGGTGGTAAGCGGTTACCGCCTATGGACACTTGTAATACCAGAGGTATAACTCACGCGTTGCCTCCCTGATAAATCAAGATTAAAGATCTCATGTGGCTGTAGTTTCACCGGCAACAAAACACAGCAATGAGAACATTACTGCTTGGCGACAGAAATAGGCATGGTGGGAGAACTTCCCGGACGAGTTCTTTCACAGAAGCTCTATTACTCTTACAAAATACGCCGTTTCGGATATAAATGGAAACAGACAAACATACACACATACTAGTATAATTATATATTATCCTACTAATATTATAAACGCGAAAGTTTGTGAGGATGGATATTTGTTACTCTTTCACGCAAAAACTTCTAAACGGATTTTGACGAAATTTTACAGTAATATAGCTTATACATCAGAATAACACATAGGCTACTTTTTATCCGGGTACCACGCGGGCGAAGCCGTGGGCAGAAGCTTGTTATTATATATTATAATATCTGTGGTAATGTTAACTACAACTTTCTGATTGCGTCGTCTAGTTCGTGTAGTCGACATTTCAGATCTCCATCCAGCAGTTATCGCATGCTCAAGGGGTTGTGTAAAACCGCCCGATATCACCAGTAATATTAAACACAAAACGTTACATTGATGACATTTGATTAAGGATATTTGTGAAAAAAAATATCATGTAAAAAATTTACAATTATTTTATATTGCAATATTAATATAATAAGGAAACAACACGAAACAATACAGGGTGTAATAAGACTACTCCCGAAAACTTCGGAAGGTGAAAGTACCCATCAATACGAACAACTTTTACTATGGAACCAACACTGTGAACGCGAAAAAAAATCTGCTGTTCCATACATTTCAGCCAAGTAGGTATGGAACTTTAGTATGGAAATAAAAAATATAACTACATAATTGTTAATAGGTAAGTAGGGTTCTTAAATTCTGAAACGTAAGCATTGCGCAATGTCTTCCGTGAAAACGTCGAAACAGAACATTTCTCAGGCCAAATTCTTCACTCATAAATGGTTGAAAGATGGTCTTCTGGTCAACTTGTTGAATACATCAAACTCTAAAAAAAAATACGTTCTCGAACTTCCAATCTTGAATAGTAATTGCAACCCTACCCTCACAGATGGTTCGATTGAATGGAGCCCCAAAGGTTATGTTGTTTAGTGCATATCCGTTAAATCCTTCCCCTAATTTGAAACGACGGAGCTTGAATGCTGGACTGACCTGGATTTGTAAACGGGCGTGATTTTTACCGCTGACTCTTCAACGTACCCATAGTAACCTACGCTGCCGTCTTATTCGAAAAGGGTGCATCTACCATTTATGGCAAAATTTCGTAAATATACCAAGGTGATTAATTAAAAAATGCGCATCTGATCGTAAATTTTATTTCTTTCTATCTCAATCTTGAAAGTTACCGATAAGCAAAAGAGCGCTACTGCACATTTTTTACTTCTTTTAATTCTTATGTGTTATTTTGTTGTTTAACTTTACCCCAAATAAAATTTTATGTTTTTAAGTCATGTGTACATAATTGTATGATGTGTGATTTAGTATAATGCTTTACAAATCATTTTCTGTTAAGTCCCTAAAAATCATAAGGAGCTCTGCAATACGAGATGGGATAAATTTCGGGGGTTTTTGTGTCTTCCGTCTGGGAGCCCCCATTGTCGTCTGGTTTGCGATTGCCATATGAGAACCTTTATTCTTCAGCGGTTGCCGGTTCTATTGCCAGAAAGATTCCTGAACCGGCAACTGCGAGATAATGAACGTATCTACGCTCGTTTGTACCAACAAACCTTTCGCACCAAACGTTAGATTGATAGAAAATTACCCATAAGAGATACAACGGTGCATAAATCATGACTCATTTCACGTAATGCCCCTACTGTTGTTATTCTGTGTCTATTGTCTCTACTGCGTTTCACTCTTGGAATCATTTTTTGAAAATCACCGAGTGACTAAATCTCATCAAAATGGTCGATAAACACCGATTTCCAAAACTTCTATTTTTAAAAAGCGGTGAATAAAATTTTCACATCTATATATTAATTAAGAGTGCCCTTTACTACTTGTATTAAAATCACTCCGTTAATTCCATACTCAGACTCTGCTGCACACACAATAAAGAAAACGTATATAGTAATATTTAGTAGGTACCATAAGTTTTGTGTAGTAGTTTTTAAGGTAAATAAAAACATTTTCTTTCTTTCTTGTCTTTTTAAGTTTTGCTTTAACCTAGTCCACAAAACATCACCTGACTTTCGTACCTACTTATATACAGATAATTATTTATATGATAAAAAAATATTATATATTGTGATTTTACCAAGTGTATCATAAAGTAAATTGTATCTGTTTTAAATAAATTGGATTTGAATAACGTTACATTTTACGAAGACGAAACGAAAGTCGGTGTTTACATTGGGTGTTTTCAAATTTAATTTTCTCCGCGTTCTATTATGCATCAGAGTATGGATTTTAAAATGCTACATCTAGCAAATAGTGATATCATAGTCATTGTTGAAAATTTTTGTCATCAATGATTAAAGGTGAAATTCAAAAATCGGTCCCCTAGTGCAGTTAATTTATTGTCTGTATTTTATTTATGACAGCATGTTTACGATGTTATTGTCAGCTGGTGCATGTGGGGAACTGGGTTTATGATCATATCATCAGTGGTTTTGTTTTGAATCAAAACATTACTGCAAGCCGGTGCCTTAAATAAAATTAGTCTTTTTGAAATAATAATAATAGTGCTGGACATTTTTCACCCAGCATCATCTAGCTAGCCCCAAACTAAGCAGAGCTTGTAATGACTTATATACTACTTATTTTTATTTTTTTAATACATACATGGTATACATAGAAACACGCAGATATGAGACAAATATTTGCAGATTATACAAATATTTGTATTGCGGCGGGAATCGGACCCACAGCCTTCTGCGTCTCAGACGGACCTTTGCCCACTGCACCACAGAGGTTGTTAATGGTTTTAGACCGTGCTGTATACATCTCGTGGATTTAAGGGATTTACAAACTAGAAATTACCTACACCATCTTTGAGATACATATTACCTACTGTCTAGAAAATGACAGAATGTTATTTTCACTCATCTCAAATCAGTTGAGAGGCTTGCTTTCCTCGTTACTTACCGTTGAGTTTCAAGTAGGTATGTACCAGCCTTAATAACACATTCTTAAAACATTACAGTATTCCAAAGGCAGGTAAAGTTTTGTTCACAAGGTAGTTCGATGTAACACCTCTATTTGATAGATTCCCATACAAGTCCGAGAAAAAAATAATCTTATTAGATTATTTTTTTCTCGGACTTGTACGCTATTGCGTGTGAGACTATTCAATCAGACCTTGTAACCGGGCATCTGGGTAACAAATTACAAAAGTTACCTATGACTCCTGGTCTTGCCCGTGATCATGACAAATGTGTACTTTTTATTGTGTCCTTGGTACCTCGACAATAAGCCTTCCCTTAGAGCTGTCACTTTCCGTATTTTGACGTTTATGTTACTGTTTTCCATATAAAAAAAAAACGGTATCGGGGCTAACATCATACCTATAAATCGATCTATATTTTATAAATAAAAATTACATTCTGTTCGTACTGAGAACGACTGTACCGATTAGGCTATTTTTTATTTACATAAGTAATCGTACTTATATTTACATATTCGTAATCGTTTGAATTAGGTTTTGCGAAAAGAAAAACTGGATTGCCCGGATTTTGTAAAAAAAAAAACGTTGTTTTTCTCCCAAACTGTTCTTAGTAATCAAACAATTGAATTTCAACAGAAGAATGTCTGTCGGGTCAGCTAGCTTCAATGTTTTGAAGATTTTATGATTTGAGATTTTATTTTTTCTTACTTGTTATACGAAATTAACTGGGTAACGCCTCAGACGACCTTGATCTGTGGAGAAAAGCTGTCTCTGCTGTCATTTACGACAACCCCAGCATCTTTAGGCGATCTTCGAAAACAAAGCGCAGCTCTTTCTCCTACTTCACCAGGAACTCAATTCGTCTGCCAGATATGCGGTCGCTCCCGTATCGAGCTTACTAGTCTTTTTCGTAGTGAACCTCGTAAAAGGACACTGCTAAAATCATCTCATTTAGATATCAAAGGCCTATGTTGATAAAATATCATAAATTAGCTTGGAATACCATAGCGTTTTGGGAAATACACTAAAAGTGAATGCAACAAAACAAGGCTTGATTCCATCATTTTTGAGAGTGTTTATTTTTCTCTTTATTATCATGTTTTTTCCCTGAGTTAAAAAACAGCCTGTGTAACTTTAATTTTAAATCTGGCGACTCAATTCCCTAGCATGACGAAAACAAAATCCTTTGATACACCTGCCGAGCTGCCGCCTCGTCACCATCAATTTTATTGTATTTTTATTCTGTCCCATTTCATTCTTTGTCCCGAATTACGTGACGCAATCATCACAAATCATGACAATGTAAGTAGACGCGGTGACGATTTTAATTTGTTTTTTTCTTGTTTCGAGGACTCGAGTTACGGTTCAGGAAGAAGAAATTATGATGAAGAGAAAGTTTAACTTTGGAGTGTTAGAAAATTTAATAGCATGTGATGTGTGTGAAATTTAATAGAGTAAAAATTACGAAACGAAAGTCAGATTTACTTAATATGACTCCGCACATTCCATTATGCAATTGTATGACTTTAGAAAATGAAACAAATAAAATGTTTTAAATATTTACAACAGAGTCAAAATCACTACGGTATAGCCAAGCCACGCAGTGAATTAGAGATTACTCAAAAATACTTAAAATACCTAGTAATTGAGTGAGCTTACCTATTCTAGATTTGTAAATCCATAGAATAATCACCCAAACCAAAATCCAAACTTATAGCTAAAGAATGTATCGAAGGGACTGGACGCATTTATTTAGGTAAGACTACGTTTCTAATCTACTTGAAACCATCAGTTTAAACTAAGCGTTCCTTTATCCTGCTTAATCTTTATTAACGCTTGTCAATCTTTAGATTGACAAGCTGATTTGATAACTATTTGAACTCGATAGTTTTTAATTCGAAGTTAGATTAGGTTGGTATCCGTAGCCAGTAGATGTAAGAAGGCCATTATCTAAGGATATGACCATTCAAGAACAGATCTCCTTTCAATCAATATTTTCAAAAAATACTAAGTATGACGATGTTTAATACATATTGACCCCATAAATCTGTATAAAAAATCACTTGTTAAATCTTTTCTAAGAACTATAGCCCTCAAACAGGGAGTAAGTAATTAAAAGTACTCAAAAAAAGAACACGAATAGAAAGACATAAGGAGGATTAAAACTGTTCGTCATGGCATTCTTCCAATTCTTGTCCAGCAATTTTCTTCATACAGATAATGTTGTAAAAAAAAATGTTTTGATAGAAAAGTACAGGATTTTGAATTTGGTTCAACTCAAACTCGCATTTAATTCGATCGTGACATTTTCATAGTAGTCCCAGCATAGGCTTATTCAAAACGGTGTTTGTGTTGGTTTTTTTTCGATCAGGACTTGTCATCTTCTTTATTCAAACGTAGTTTAAAAGTAAATATTTTTTCATCTTATGTCCGTCCGTGCCTCATTAGGAACGTTTTGTTGAATTTAATTAGTAGGTAGCTACTTTCTAAACGACACGATTAAAGGCTTATTGATGGGTACCTTGACAACATTTTTTTTATTTTAGGGTATACTAGCCTTCACCCATAGCATAAAAATCAGAGGATCAATTTTTGAATATCACGGAGTGACAAAAAAGTTCGATATTGAAATGTCATCTGTGGCTAAAATTCTCACATCTATGATCTCAATTACAAGTTCCTCCTACCACATATTGAATTGCGGTCAAATTAAAAAATCGTTCCCTAATTCCAATTTCATTCCCTAGATAAAATTTCACGCTTTTCAACCAAAAAAGTATCAAAACCTTTCACACTTTCACGTCTCCATTAGCTAAACGCCATAGAAGTCGTGTACCCCACGAGAATCCCACAATTTTATGGTTACACTTGACCTCTGGAATCTGTAGCTTCGTGACAGATATTCGTCATGACTGTACCTACCTATGTAGGTAGGTACAGTCACGAACACCAATATGTAAACGTAGACAAACTTTCAAATCATCGCAAATATATGATATTCTCAAAAATAAGTGCGCCATTGTATGATTACCTACTAAAAAAAATTGTAAAGAAGCAATTTTTACAACTATTTGTGAAAAATTAAGGCATTGTGTCAATGTTTCCATATAAATTTTATATTGCTTGTGTCTGTACAGGTTCATCGCAAAATCAAGCTATATTCAACTTTATTTCGTTCATGGTAAAAACCACTCAAAATCAAATGTTTGATCCATTCTCGTGTCAAAAACTTCACAACTTTCGACTATATAAAAAAAAAGTCTATATTAAAAGTTAAAAAAACGAAATTTAAATTTTATGCACATATCAAAAACAGTAAAAACAGAATTAAATACTAGACTACTTAATATATCTTATCTTCTATTGGTATATCTACGTAGACTAGAAAGGAAAGTTTTTTTCTACCTGTTGCTGGTAAAATTGTGACTACAGATAAAAAATAAAGTTCAAGTCACTCTAAGCTGTTCAAAATAAGGGGCACGGTACTAATCAGCCATCACGACGAATACGTCTTCGTTTTCACTTGATGTCACAATTCACATGGTATATTACCTGTGGTAAAGTAATAAATACGGGTCGAGTTTATAACTCTTGGGACTTGATTCAAATCACAATCGACTTTAATACCTGGAGATCCTTCATTATTTATTAGAATCTCTTTGATAGTTGGAGGATTCATAAAAAATGATATAAAAGTTATGATATAACTGTGCTTCCTGTGCTGTGTTTAAAGGATAAAGTTTTCCGCCTTTATCCTTTGTTTAGTGTTAGAAAAGGACAGGGCTAGAGTTCTCGACCAGCTCTAATTAATGAGTGATCATTAATAATAATATTATAAAGAAAAAAATTGTTTGTTTGTTTGTACCAAATGGGCTCCGAAACTACTGGACCGATTTTAACCCTTTTTTCACCAATAAAGCTAAATTGTCAAAAAGTAACATAAACAATAATTTATTTTAAAAAAAATTAGAGATCCTTTAGATAATTGCAATAATGTAATCCAAAGTAGCAAAATGATGCCTATAAAATTCATTATTTGGCGTGCACTGAGAAAACTATTGATGATACATAAAAATTATGTACTACATGATTAAAGTACTCATTATTACCTATAAAAAAGTCCTCGAAGTAATATATCTAACTAAGTATCCATAGTTAGGTTACAATAGCAGCTTTTGTGTTCTAAAATTTAATTAGATCGCCGGTTGAAACAATAGTTGGTTACATTCGTATCTAAGTATTAATTCTTATTCAAATAAATAGTTTTAGATCTGAGACTTAGGTAACTGTTGGTATCTATCCAGGTTGATCATTTTCAAGAAACGGGATCCATACTTTGGGAGTTTTATAGTTTTCTTGATACTTCTGTGTCTTTGTCAGCATAATCATCGTAGTAGATATATGATACCACGATGATTATGTTGGTATATGTTTGGATAAAATTTCTGGACTGTTTTCGAGTCTGTAGATAGGTACAGATAAGTATATTCTCCGATATATCTGTACCGATTCTCTAGAACCTACAAAACAATATTAAGAAACAGTATTAAGTACAAACTTAACTTAATACTGTCTATTGTCTGTAGAGACAAGCAAACCATTGAGATTTCGTAATGGTTTGCTAATTTATTGGTCCAATTGACCGTCAAAAGGATTATGCAACGGATTCGTGACATGGTGACCTTGGATGGTTTGAATGATCTCGATCAATAGTCGTGCCGGATCATCAGTGATCATCATCTGTCATTGTTGATGCAACAATTTATCTGTTTAGGCATAGAATCTAATTAGATTACAGTTGGTTAGAAGTGTGAAAGACCAGTTTCATAAGAATGAAGTCTTCGTGGCTTGCCTAGTGTTTAAAACAGCCTGGCTGCTTGGAATTCAGATACAACAGAAAATATATTTTTCTCGAAAGGGTTCAGCAACGTTCGGATAGGTCGCCATTTGAATGGGTGACCGAGCGCGTCTTTGTGTCATCTATAACTGAGCGCTTCGGTGTCATAAACTTGAAAATCTTATAGTATCAGAGCGCTTCGGAAGGATATTATGAGGTTTCGTAAACTCGAAAATCTAATAGTATCGAAGCATCCTAGTTAGATAATAGGGTTCTGAGGCCTAATGTCTAAAATGGAACCCTGATCTCACTCACACCCCGATTTCTCCGTCAGTTTTTAACGTAGTTAAATACTCATTCGATGTTCTAACAACCCATTAACTAAGTACGGGTAAAGTAGGGGTTTTCTTCTTCTCTTATTGCACACTCCTGCGTTCGGGATATCAATGACAGGTCTTTGAAATAATTTTAAATTTCCTTTTATTTTTTTTGTTTAAACTTTAGCCAACATTGGCTAAAGTACCCATTTTAAAAGTACTTTAGCCAATGTTGTGTAGGTACCTACATCAACCATCGACTTACATCAATGTTTTTTTTATTTCAGTCGGCAGTCCCGTGCGCCCCGCAGTGTCTACTCGTATAGAAGTGCCGTAGCGCCCTCTGTCGCATCTACCCACAGATCCAAAGTCTCCAGAAAGGTAAATATATTTTCTGCCAAGATGACGTGGACAATGCACCCAGACAGATTTTATAATACTAGCTTCTACCCACGGCTTCGCCCGCGAGGTATCCGGATAAAAAGTAGCCTATATGTTATTCTTATTTTTAAGCTATATCACTGTAAATTTTCATCAAAATCCGTTCAGTAGTTTTTGCGTGAAAGAGTAACAAACATCCATTCTCGCAAACTTTCACGTTTATAATAGTGGTAGGATCTACCAGCCTTAGACCAAGTTAGTTAGTTCAGTAGGGGTACCTAAGTCAATTTTAAAAAAGTTTTTCATCACGTTAGTATAGCAACACCCCGTCTGGCGTCATAATATAGTTATACGACAATTACATAAAACTGATGATAATCGGTTACGCCATTTTACATTCCAGTCTTGCAACGTCCCCTAGAGAGATGCTAATAGAACTTATCTTAGTATAACCTTTGAAGTTGTAAAAACCTTTCAAAGATACTGTATTTAAAAAAAATCATCCGTTTTGGAAAAAAATTGTCAAGTGCTTTTTTGCAAAATACTAAAACCCCTGACATGTTTCGTTCCTTGCAGCGCTTACATGTTGCGAAATCTATACTCGGACCACCCTTAAAGTTATACAAAACCATTTAAAAATACCGCATTCCAATCGATTAAGCTGGGAACAGTGGTAATGATAAAAACACACAAACCAACCTTGTGAGTAAAAACTGTAACCTAATACACCCATGCGTGTATTTGTATATTATTTCATATTTCTAAAGACAGAGCACTATATAAATTCTACTTTAAATCTCGATTAGGTACAAATTTTCTGAAAGATAAGTTATCATCACACAAAAATGCCGCCTAAATCCTAGATCCGTGCTTGAACCAAAGAAAGTTCAATTTTCCCATTCCAGGCTGGAGTAAAAGTGGACGCGATGGCCGCTCCCAATCCATTCTGCCCGAACGTGAAAGGCATGTGTTGTCTGATGCTTCTCCTCAACTTGGGACTGATCCTGGTGACGCTGGGCTTCGTGATCGTACTCCAATTCTTCGAGCCTCTATTTGTCTGGTGAGTAAGGTTTTACTAAGTACCTAAGGTTTAAGGTTTATCAAAATAAACGAGAAAGTCTTTGAAACTGAGTCCACTTATAGATAGATAATAATCTTTTACCTTATTTCAGTGACTAAAGTTACATTTTAGGATATTATTTCGACTATACCACGTACATTAATTAGGTACCTACGTCAAGAGACCGTGGTCACGTGGTCGTGGACGGTGCTCATAAGGAAGAACCTCTAAACGAAACGTCAGCAGGAGAATAGTACATGATTATATCCTAAAATGATACCAAACCACGATAATTTCAATTCAAAGTTAAATTGTCTCTCTTCAACGTCATGAGTTCAAAAGGCGTGAAATCAGAACACTTTTAAATCTATGCGACTTTTACAATCACAATAAGTTCACAAACTATTGTTGAGCGTCATTAAAAATCACTTATATGCAGCTTACAACACAATATTCATGATAACGGGATGCATCGTTTGTGTTCTTTCTTATTCAGTCAGCGAATATTTTCTTTGTATTCAGTTGGTACCTACTGTTTTTCTCTATAAACCAGACTAAGTGCGTGTCGTACTCTCGTAACAATGGTTTCATACGTATTTAGATTTTTTCAACGGCTTTTTGCTTGAGGACCTCCTTTGGGGTTTGACTTGTTGATTTGCCGTGATAAAAGCTATCGTAACAATTATGTTCTGAGAAAATGTCAACTGGCTTCATATTGCAGTTAAAAGATACAGCTCTTTG
Source organism: Perizoma flavofasciatum (assembly GCA_958496245.1). NCBI lineage: Eukaryota > Metazoa > Arthropoda > Insecta > Lepidoptera > Geometridae > Perizoma > Perizoma flavofasciatum. The sequence continues at coordinate 10,958,219 of OY292431.1, forward strand.
ACAGATAAAGAAAAGGATGATATGATATACCCTATCACTTATGATAGACCCTAAAAGCAGATAGTTTAATATAAATAATTTCAAATTATTCTTCTGTAAAAAAAATTAATAATAGGAACTCTTGTAAAATAAAATCGGGCTCAGAATATATGGCCCCTCTTTCGGACAGTTTTCTAGAACCAGAATGTTCTTTCTTATCTCTTTCGGCGAAAAAAGTAGGTATAAGTACCTATTTTTTTAGGTATTTTTTACTTGTCATATGATATATCATATGGCAGTCATATCCTGTACTGGTACACCGTAAAATTACTGTCTAAAATGTCTGTTTCTTCTTCCAGGATACTGGGAATAGTCTTCCTAATATTTGGCTTCATCACGCTCGTCGGAAGCCTTATCTACTGCGTGGTTCTATGCAGAGAGAACCCTTACCCCCGATACCCTGAGGACTTCTACTGGACACACCACTGGTCCAAAACCATAGGGCCTTCAGAGATCCACTACAGCGGAACCACCGAGAAACCTTACAGGAACGGGCACGATAGATACAAATATAACGGGAAGTTCTCAGATCGGGAGAGTGCGAAAGGTTATTCGGATAGGGAAAGCAAGTTGAGTAGATATTGAGTGACAGTGACGTGAAGTTTTTTAAATTATCTATTCCACTAAATGCAACCCGAAAATAACTTCAATGCCTTGAAGTGATTTGGGCGGGAAATTGATTTCATCGAAGCTTGTGACGCAACAAAATAATAAAACTTATATAGTTTGGGTAAAGTAGTATACAAAGCATATTCTGAATCCAACATGGTTTTTGAATATCATCTGTGACATAACGTCAGCAAAATGGCTGATAGTCACCGATTTTCTAATGTCCGTAATATTGAAAGCTCACCTGTGACTAAAATTCTCACACCTGTGATCTCACAGTGTCTCTCTAGCACTCGAGTAATTTCACATTTGAAATAACTCGGTGATTATTTGACATTGACATTTTCTTTACTGAAAATTGATTAAGGCGTTACGTTTTGTTACGAACGTTTTACAAAAACGAGACAACGAAAACAGAGATTTAGTTTGTATTTTAGATATAGGTACGTATAACAACACATACCTACCTAAAAATAAATCAATATTGAGACTCTCGAAACGCCGGATCAATTAGGACCACACTTGTCGGCCCACCCCGCCTTAACAGCTTGTTTTGGTTTGAAAAAGGATTTATAACTTTTGGATTTACCTTTAAAGGATTATAATCTAAGTACTTAATAGATAGACCAATACTTGTTCGATAGTGGTAGGTAACTAAAACAATTTTAAACTTATGTCAGTACCTACAAAGGCACTTAAATTAAATTAACCTGAATAACCTAATGTAAATAAAAAACATAAAAATTATAACACTCCGATATAAATGCCATATTATTTTTATAATTATGGAGTGTGTTTATAATTATTTAGATACTTACATTTTAATTAACTTACCTACCTAGTTGTTTAAAATATTTTTATAAGATGTAATTTGTATTAGTTTTATTGTAGTTACCTTTATACATATAAATTATATTTGAAATCTCATAATGTTATGAGAATTTATTTACAATGCCAAGATTTTGCAGTACAAAAGTTTGGGACAATTTTAAAGCTCCGTTATTTTTGGTCTCAAGGCGCTGCAATAAGACAACCAGTATGTTAACATGAACCCAGCAGTTTACTGTTAGGTATATAAGACGAATTTCTAAACATGCTTTTTCAATATTAATTCAATATTATTTGCTTTTTGGAATTTTTGCCCCCAAGTCTACCCTGGGGTTTCTAAACAGTAAATTTTTACCATCATTTTTTTTTCTATTACTACCTAAACAGTGAATAGTCGAAAATATAATCACAGACAAACAACTACTCATACCTACTTACATAAGAAATAAATTTACAAAACTTTTATACGTAATGTAAGTATAACAAAGGAATTAAATTGTGAAAAATATTAATAAAATGTCGTAATTAACTGATCGAATGGTTTCAATTCTTCCTTACCTGTTATCCAATGCCAAAGCTTTTATCACACTGTTTTTTTCGCCTTCAAATCCTAAGCCCTTTGCCCTTATTTGGTCGACTTACCTCAAACAACCTAACGCAGAGACAACGATTACAATTGTGACGATTAGGTATTTAAATTCAATGAGAAAATGACGGACTTCCTTCGAATTAAAACCGGTAGAGTTGACTTACCAGGTTTTCGCTAAACAACTATAGGTAGGAAAAATGCTTTTATCCGGACCCTGGAGGTTTCTTTTTCTCTTAACATTTAGAGATGCTTATTAAAAATATATGGTCAATTTTGAAATCAAAGATGGAGAGACATGAAAGAATCATATTTCATAGTTATTTTAATTAATTATTGGCATTTATTTACTGTTATAATAAAACATCTACTTAGGTATGTAGATAAAACATTATATTGAAGTAGTGGTGGGTCCTCAGCACGTGTTGCACAACTTTTGTAGCTACACACTTTCTCGAAACGAGGCCTCACTCTTTTCGTTTGGACGAGCTAGCACACCTGCACACCAACACAGTTGCACAATCGTACTAGGTGAAAGGCGTGAGACGCGAGCCGAGCCGCGAGGAAAAATCGTGCTGGCTCGCACATAGTACTCCACTCTGACGCACAGTGCACACTGTGTTCCCAAGACTGCCTCATTCAACTACGTTCAGAAACTGCCTCGCTGCCTCGCCTCAATTGTGGTACCACAGTGTGCTGGCTCAGTTGTAAAACTGAACCCCTCGCACGATCCTCGTTCTCAAACAGTGTGCTACTCATGACTATATTGAAGGTTTGTTTTATGATTTAATTTTTATAAAATGGAGGTTATTATTTGACACAACAACAAAGCATAGAAAATACAGATACAAAACAAATAAAAGATACTATAAAATAGTAACAGTGAGAACAGACGAATATTTCTGTGGTAATTAGACCCAAAAGGTTGCGGGTCCGATTCCCGCTGAGGGACAAATGTTTAATTGAACTGAAAATATTTGCCTCGGGGTCTGGGTATTTTCTACGTATAATCATGTGAATTTACAAAAAAAAAATAACAATAAAAAATATTTGTAGAATATCAGTCATGTAGGTCACATAACTCTGCTTACTTTGGGGTATTATAATACTGTGCTTTGGGGCAAGATGACGCTGTGAAAAAACCAGTATTATTATTTATTTTATTATCTGTGCTGTGTGAGCCAAACAGACCCAGTCTCAGCTTAGTGCTGCTTCAGGCACTAAGGGGAGGGAAGCACTGCTGATTTTCGACCATTAGTAAAGTCAAGTACAACTACAATAGCTAGATTGTTTAGCTTCTAAAAGCATATAGTTAACTGTACCACGAAAAATAGTTATAGTAAGCATAACTATAAGGATAGTTATTGTGAAGAAAACAAAAACACAGATTTTATCGCTGTCTTTATTTTTCTAGAATTAATATCTATCTAAGAAATTAACAATAAATTAACATTAAAGGATAAATCATGTTCAATTTGAATCACATTGTTATTTCTACTAATTGACATTTTTGAATGCTGAATGGGATAATGCACATAGTTAATTATATGGGGAGGTCTTCTTTGGTAGGCTTCATTAGTAGATTAGATAAACGATCACTAGAGGGCACCGCATGATGGGCCAACCTATCAACCTTCGGTACAGCAGCATATTATCACTGCGACTAATAAGAACTAATATTACCGCTGCCATAAATCAAAAAGCAAACCTCCCACTATGTTCGTATTTTATGTAAAATGGATATGTCTCGCGTACAAAATGTAGGCTTGGAAATAGGTTAGCTGAACTAATTCGTTCAAAATAATCTTAGTTTACCTACATTACTATTTCAGTGTTCACTGGAAGGTCACTGGAAGGTCACAGTCATACAATTATGTACTAAAAATACTGTAGAATTGAAAATTTCAGGTCAAATACATTCATATTGTAAAAACGGGAATTTTCACGTACTGCACTATCGGTGAAGGCACCGACTAAGTTTCGCCCCATTCCGACTCATCAGGGTGAGTGGTCGTGACTTTCTCCTTCCGCGTCGCGCCGTGCACTGAAAAATTGCAAATACATTGCAATTTTTCGGGATGATATCCCAATAAATAATATAGCATTAGAATTAAATGAATCTTAATTGGACGAAGACAAATAAATAAATCGGAAAAAAAACATTAGAGTCAGAAAATAAGACGTAGAGAGATAGAACTAAACTAGTAAACTATAAACAATCGATTATTTACAAATTTTATCAAAAACTACCATTCGACGCGAACGATTTTGCAATTTTGAGCGTAGACGGGAGATTCTTAGCTAGCTATAACTAAGTCAACTTAATATAGATCCTATTAAAGTGATTACAGCGAGTCATGTAATCGAAACGATCTTTAAAATTGTAAGTATAAAAATATTTTTTCCTATTTTGTTTAAACTTTGAATTTCAGTTAAAACACGAAGCTTTCTTGGGGTTTCCAATCTGCGGAACTTGTATCCAATGCTGCATCTAAAATAAAGCAAAAAATAATAATTATATATTAAATCAATACAATTATATTTATTTCCGACAATGTAATGTTAACGCCGATTCTCCAGTACACCAACTAAACTTAATTTAAACTGTCGCTCTCTTTCAAAAAATCATCTCTTTTACTCCTCTCAAATCAGTTTACATGTCGCTATTTTTCGTGTTTATAGTCAGCAAGTTTTGAAATCACAACTAAACTTGTATGGAAAACTAAAAACTGACTAATTTGAAAGCACTATAACTATTGCTATCTCTTTCTTTTGCTACTGTTAATAAAAGAGAGCAATAGATAAAATTAAGTTTAGTTGGTGTACAAGAGAATCGACACCATTGTATAAGAGAACACGCGTATCATTAAATCAAAACTAGTCTGGGTTTACCGTAGACAGAGGAGATATCTGGACATAGGGCCTCCAAAAAATACATTGATATGACCTTGACGAACGATGTCAACGTCCCATCGTCTGCGTTTTCCGGTTCGAGGATCTTCTTCCCTAGCGTTTTTAGGTTCTATTAAAGGAGCTTTTCTATTGCCACTTGAACAAGCTAATTCTAAGATTAATGTCGGGACTTTCGAACAAAGCGCACCGAAGAGTCCGAATCTCCGAAAATAATCATCAAATCTCATTTTTTTTTTATTAATATTTTGAATGGGCCCTTTACGTATTTTGGGTGGACATAGGCTGTATTTCAATGTAAGTATCTATAATCCCGATGTTTTTTTTTATAATGATAGAATCTTTACCAGAGATAATTGACCAGTAGCACTGAGTGCGGTCGCTAGTCGCTGTCGGATCCGTCGCTGAAGTTGTACTTCTTCTGTTTGCGCGCGCGCGCCTGCCCGCGCGCCGGCGCCGGCGGACTGTCCGCGACCGCCGCGTCCGACGCCGACTCCGACTCGCTGGAACCCCTCTTCTTTATCTTCTTTTTAGGGTTCACTTTGTTCTTCTTATCCTTGAAGAGAAAAACACGCAATACTATAGACGACCAAGTAAGAATCCTACTAATATTATAAACGTGAAAGTTTGTGAGCCTCAGCTCACGGCTTCGCCCGGATAAAAAGTAGCCTATGTGTTATTCTGATGTATAAGATATATTACTGTAAAGTTTCATCAAAATCCGTTGAGTAGTTTCTGCGTGAAAGAGTAACAAACATCCATCCTCACAAACTTTCGCGTTTATAATAGTAGTTAGATACATCAGAATAACACATAGGCTACTTTTTATCCGAATACCACGCGGGCGAAATCGTGGGCAGAGGCTAGTGTATAATAATATACATAAAATATTATTATACACTAGCCTCTGCCCACGATATTTCACAATGTAAGTTGACGAAAAACCAAGGTCAACCAAATGTGTTTTCCATAAGTTTCTAAAAAAAAACTTATCAACTTCAGACCAATTCAAAATAGTCCGGTGACGATAGATCAGGACTAACCTTTTTACTGTCAAATATGCTGTCATCATCATCGCTATCTTGACTCAGCATCGCTTTGACGGGCCGCTTCTTCGGCTTGCTCTCCTTATCAAGATTCATGAGTTTCCTCTTCGGAGCCGGTTTCTTCTTGGGGGGTGTTTTGACAGGCGACGCTGCAGGCTCCTCGTCGCTTGAGAGGACCACAGAATCGTGGTGGTTGTTCGGTTCAGGCTTGTCGTTCTTTTTAGAGTCTTCTATTAGCGAGTCGAAGAGGAAGTCTGGAAAAGGTAAGGCGAGGTAAATCGAGGAAGCAGGCTTTTAATTCAAACGACTTAAAAAGAGTAGTTTCTCACAATAATTTTTTGTGTGTATCTTCGCCAATGTGAACCGATTTGAATGATTATTTGTAAATGGGAAGAGTATACTTTAAACATACATACATACATACATATATTCACGCCTGTTTCCCGGAGGGGTAGGCAGAGACCAAGGATTTCCACTTGCTACGGTCTTGGCATACCTCTTTCGCTTCATTCATCCTCATCACATTATTCATACAGGCTCGGCGGTTTAGTGTACTTCTGACCTGGCCTTTCGCTAAAATGTCTCCAATTTGGTCAGAGTACGTTCGCCGAGGCCTTCCTCTACCAACTATCCCATTCACGCTCGCCTTGTATACTTGTTTTGTTAATCTACTTTCGTCCATCCTTTCTATATGCCCAAACCATCTTCACCATCACCACTTTAAATATGGTCCCATATTAATTTTATAAAAATATATGACCTCTTAGTGTGAAAAAATAAGGAATTAACATTCATATTGTATTTTTTTATTTCAATATTCTTCTTTCCGTTATTTGTAGTCGGTTTTAATTTTTTCCTGAAAAAATCATTTTCATAAATAATGTTCATCGATCTTGTTCTTGTGAAAATGATCTACAATATCTTTACCTAGAGCACAGGCTCTCAAACTTATATATCCCACCGCCCACTCTGGAAAAAAAAAATCCTTGAGGCCCTAAAGTTTTTAAAAATAACAACTATGCTTTCTCTAGACCGTCCAAGCGCCCCCGATATCTTCTAGAGCCTTTTACCGCCCCCTTAAAAGCCTCCAGCGCCCACGAGGGGGCGCTATCGCCCACCATGAGACAGTGATCTAGAGAAATATCAATGGGTTTATCTACAAGAAGTGTCAGTTCTGACAATAGTTTGATTAACTAACCGGAGTCCATCTCAGCGGGTTTCTTGTTGTGGTTTTTCTTAACGTTGAAGTCCTCCTCGTCGCTGAGCGAGAGCGCGCGCGGCAGCACTTCAACGTCGCTTCCCACCTTGTTGTCGTGCAGCTCCACGTCTGAGCCCGAGTCTGACTCTGACTCTCCATCTTTATACTTTTGCACCTGAATTTTACAAACATGTTGTGTGAAAATATATATTTTTTGCTTTCTTTCGCTTTTTCTATGTAGGTTCACTTTTTAGTTAGTGTAGTGAGAATAATAATAGTGAATAGAGACGTATTAGACATTTGTCTATTACGCCTCTATTCTTTATTATTATCCTTTAATCAACAGAGGGTGTTACCAGCTGATAAGATAAATAAATAATATTACATACCTTTATGTAATATACAAGTTTTCAAAGTACCATCGACAGTCACATACATAGCTCTCACACTAGGATCCTCTGTGTCGCGCGTATCAGGATATACGAGTACCGGTGGTACCACAACGCTCAGATCGGGAACAAATATCCGCGGAACATGCGAACATTCGTTCCGCAGCGGGAATAGAGCCCGCGTCTCAGCCTGATAAAAGCTCGCCGCGTCACCAAGATTGTCATAATTATGATTTATTAGATAGTCTTTAGGCAAGGTAGGAAATATAGGTGTCATGTACTTCTACAGGCTATTAATGATGATGGTCAATAGCTTACTTTGGTAGCAGCTCGTCTCGAGCCGGCGCGTTCCCTCGGCGCAGGCGCATCCACCAACTCAACGTCAGAATTAGACAAGTCGCCTGATTCGCTGCCACTGAATGTCATCTTTTTCTGCGAATTAACACAACAGTCGTGAGCGTGTTTTATTTTTGTTTTGGCTTAAAGCCCCTCTACATCGGATAGAATGAAACATTTCGTTCAGTAACGTGTTGCACAGCCAGCAGTGTATCACTAACATTGCGGCGCCCACGGAGAAGGGCATTAACCGCGCGGTCAATGCCCTTGCCACAGATAATCGCCAAGCTTCATATTGCTTTTTTATTTTTTTATAATTTACGTACATAAAAATACGGTCAGTTAGATAGTTTTATACCTATTCTTCTGTACTATGGATATTGACTACTAAAATACGAAATTAAGAGACTTAAATTAACGCTATTTATCGCGCTTTTCATCTATACTAATATTATAGAGGTATGATTTTTTTGTTTGTTTGTACCGAATAGGCTCCGAAACTACCATTTTTTCACCAATAGAAAGCTAAATTATCAGGAAGTTAAATAGGCTATAACATATTTTCAAAAAAAAAATATATTGTAAAAAAAAAGTAATAATGTAACCCAAAGTAAGTACAGTAACAGCCCTGCGAAAGACAGGCAGATGGTGTGTTCTCAGTACTTCTAAGTAACAAAATTCCGTTGGCACCCTTTGGGTACGTAAAAGCTAGTAAAGTATTAAAATATCTATGGTAAAAGATCTCTACCTTTTTGGGTTCCTTCTTGAAGCTAAGCTTGCTCTGTTTCAGTCCATCCTTATCTTTCTCGGGCTTCTCCGCTTTCTCTACCTTCTCTTTCTTGACGCGGCCCTTCGGCTTCTTCTCTTGACTCGAAGGACTGATGCCGGTCGGATCCTCCTGCAATTTGTAGAAGATACAAAATATAATACTTAAACCTATTTGAAATGGGATGTATCATTGTTTCATTAATCCTATATCCATCATTGTTGAATATTGAGAATATGCTGGGCCCATAACCTATTGAAAATAGTGAAATTACCTACATTGATTTTCGTTTCGCTTTGTTTTATGTTAAGTAAGTATCTGTTTTGTGTTTATTATTATTTTGTTTAACTTTTATGTAAAATAATTTTCTTTCTTTGTGATTTTTGACAATACTGACAAGTTTATCTAAGAAACAATTGAACATCTAGAACTAGAGACAACATGGAGACAATTCACCAGGAGTTTGAATGGAGTATACTAAGTCTAATACATCCTACTAATATTATGAATGCAAAAGTATGAATGTGTGTTGCTAGAACACTAATTATCTTCAAAATAGGCTGAACTGATTTGAACGAAATTTGGACTAGGTGAAGTTACACCCACGTGACCTTGAATAGCAGATAAGCTTACCTCACATAGCATAATTTTTACCTGGGTATTGGTACCGGCTAAGCCGGTATCGTCTGAAAACAATCCAAGAGAACTCGGAACTAGCTTCGCTCGCACGATCAACTCTCGCGTTGATCCATCTATCAGAAACCGAGTTAACGTTTTGAAATCGCACAAAAGTAATACCAACCGGATCATATTCCTTCTTGAGGTCTTTCCTGGTCTTAGCCTTCTCGGCCGCTTGTATCCTCTTAATCAGGTCTTCTGATATCTTCGGCTCGACTCGACGTCCGTTGCCCGAAGGCACGATCTCGAATAGCGACTTGCGATTCTTGTTCTTGTTTGCATTCTGTAAAAGATGAAAGTTCAATGTTTAAAATCCTGATACAAGTAGCGAAAAAATCTAGGGCAAGTTATAATTTACAAAATTGCAAGTCCTATTGTGGCGATAGAACCTAACAAAGACTCTTACAAAACGACTATGCAGAAACCGCATTACGGCGGCTACATACGTATAACTGACCTGACTGCTTAGCATGAAGACCCAAGATAACGGTGTTGTCTACCATCGAGAAGGCAAAAAAAAATGTCCCAAAAACTATCGTGAACTTGACTATTCATTCATATTGTAAAAAAAAATAATTTTCACGTACACGACGCGGAGGGAGAAAGTCGCGATCACTCACCCTGATGAAGACTCTAGGAATGAGTCGAAACTTAGTCGGTGCCTTCACCGATAGTGCGGTACGTGAAAATTCCCGTTTTTACAATATGAAAAATTGCCCCTCTCTTTTGTTTGACAGAATAGGCGACAGATAGTCTTTGTCTTCTCTTTCGTAAACAAAACTTTACCTTGGGTGCTCATGCTAAACGGGCTGACCTGAATATGTATTCAGGGTGTCTAGACATATACCAGTTTCTGTTGGCGTTAACGCCTGCGGAAGGATTAAATTGTATGGAAATTACATAAGCTGTGGAAATGTTACGTGACTGCTGTCAAGTCTTATCTTGACAAATCTGCGTTATAATCTGAATACTGATCGCAGAAGTACACTGAATAAAAATAAAACTGTTAAGCTTATACTATAGCCACCAAAGGTTAGCAGTTTTATAAAAAAAAAATAGTATACCTTTGCATCAAAGGTAAATTAACACACGAGGTTTCACTGTTTACATTCATAGAGTAATTAATGAAATACGAAATATTACCTTTCTGTTCATATTGTCCATCTATGTAAGCGTGCAAAAGGAAGAAGAAAAAATCATTTATTTTTAATATAATACTCGACATTTTTACACAGCATCATCTACCCCCAAAGTAAGCAGAGCTTGTTATAGGAACTACATGACTGATATACTACTTGTATATATATTTTATTGTAAATACATACAAATTATACATAGAAAACACCCAGACCCCGAGACTAATATTTGTAGATCGTTTGTGTTAGTTGGAGAGGGTAGAACCCCGGCTAACATAGAGTATGTTCGCTGGAAGTCTACCCTTTTAACCTTACTTAAAAAAAGTATATCAGTCAGTCTGACCAAATTGAAAATATTCTGGAGGAAGGTCAGGTCAAGAGTACCCTGAACCGGCGAGCGTGCATGAAGAATGTAATGAGAGCGAACGAAGCAAATCAGCTATATCAGGATCGTAGCAAGCGGAAATCCGTGTGGTCTCTGCCTAGCCCTCCGGGAAACAGGCGTGAGTTTAAGTATGTATATAGTATTTACTCGTACACCGCCGTCTTTTGATTCCGTTTTATCATGTCCAAACAAAGGTTGTCTGGAAGAGATAGCTTTTAGCAATAGTATCGCTCATTGTACCTTGTATGTTTAATAATTCCTGTGGTTTTGTAATTTCTTTGGTATGCAATATAGAGTTTATCTATCTAATGACGACCTCTGTGGCGTAGTGGGTAAAGGCCCGCCTGAGACGCAGAGGTTGCGGGTTCGATTCCCGCCGCAGGACTAATGTTTGTATGATCTGCAAATATTTGACTGAGGTCTGGTTTAATGTGTTTTCTATGTATAATATAGATAGATAAGATAGTGTTTTATACAACACATACAATACAGCACAGACAAGTAAAATGAAAAGAAATACAAACAATAAAAAATAAAAAAACCGTAAATTACAAAAGAGTACAATACATGGGTGCTAACCAGTTCTAACGAGGGCAGTCTATGCTGCAATGGTAGATATGAGTCGAAAAGGTCCTATCTCAGCTTATTGCTGCTCCGCCAAGGTGAAGCAGCGCTGATTTTCAGATGGAAAATGTATGTATTTAAAAAAAAATGTATACAAGTAGTACTATCAGAGATGTAGTTCCCATAATACAAACTCTGCTTAGTTTGGGGCTAGATGATACCGTGTGAAAAAAAGTCATCTTCTCTTTTCATTATCTATCTATATAATTTCATGACTCACCATGAATTTGGAGCTCTTTTTGTTGACTGCACTCTCCTCGTCCCGCTCTTTCTTCTCCACCTCTTCAAGTTTGATCAGCAGCGCGTCCAGATCTTCCCGCCACAGCAATGATGCGGTTTTCGCTCTGAAAACACAAGTTCAATTTTACTAAATGTCAAATCCCCCGAAGCCACGAAAGCCAGGACATCTAAGAACCATAAGTATATGTTTTACCTAATTATTCATCACTTTGTATGTTTGTATTGTCTATACACCACCGTCCTGTATCGTTCACGTAAATTCCTGTCCATCCAAAGGTTGTCTGGAAGAGATCGCTTTAAGTGATAAGACCGCCCATTCTACTCCCGCGATTAGCTTGTAATTTGCTCCGTTTGAATTTGTAAGCATAATATTAAGTGGTGTACAATAAAGAGTTATCTATCTATCTATCTAAGAACCATCCCTGACATACAAATCGATGGCACGATGGAAGCATTTCGAAGATAACAAATAAATAACCTCTTCACGCTATGAGGCGGTGGGCTGGGGGCCAGAGCCGTGGCACAGCTAGTTTCTTATAATAGTGTAGTTATGGATTTATAAAACTAGGTTAGCTTACTTCAGTGTGGACAGTTCAGAGAGTTTCTGGTCTCTTTGCTTCAGCAGTTCGTCTTTCTTCTCTTTGGTCAGCATCCACATTGACATTCCCAGCAGGTAGTTGAATTTCTTTACTTCTTTCAGGTTCTGGAAGGCTTTGTCTGGAATAGTAAAAGTGGACTTTAAGAATTAAAACAGTTTTGGACATAATTCAGCCACTTTATGGATTGAAACAGTTTTAGACATTGTTTATCCACTCGAAATGAGTCGATCCCCATTGTCTTTTTGTTAGCGTGATTAGAGGGCGGGTCTGTGCACGTATTGTTATTTTTATTTTTAACTAAAAGACAGCGCGCGTCACAATAAAATCAATGCACTAAACACAATTAAGAAAAATATTTAAAAAAAAACATTTGCCATTCAGCGTGGCAAAGCGGCCAGTATTTTAGGAACACTTACGTCTGGTAGAGATCCTGTTGAGCTATCTATAGATCGCTTGCAACGTTCTTTAAATAGCTAGCTGTTTCATCTGTATTTTTTGTATAAACCTACTTGTACATAGTATGAATAACTATTATACTGTATTTAAAAATATGAATATATCCTACTACTATTAATATATTAAACGCAAAAGTTTGCGAATATGGTATGTTCGTTACTCTTTCACGCAAAAACAACTGTACGGATTTTGATGAAACTTTACAATAATAAATAAATAAATAAATAACATAACAGGCTAGACATCAGAATAACACATAGGCTTATTCTGGATATACTTTTTATTCGGGTACCACGCGGGCGAAGCCGTGGGCAGAGGCTAGTAATGTATATATCAGACGAAATTTTAAAATGGTCGAATTAGAATAGGTACCTGGATCGGCCGCTTTCCCCTTATCACTCTCCGCTGGTTCCGGTTCATCTTCAGACTCGACCTCTTCCTCTTCCACCGCCGTCAGACCCTGGATCTTACTGGCCTTCTTCTTCCACTCTGAGATGGGATCCGGGGCATAGCCTGGAATAGAAACATATGGTTGGTATTACTTTTGATATACACAATAATACAATCTACAAGTAGTATGGCTTTGAATATTTATACTGATTTGTGAGTTTAATGTTTCCCGATATTTGACGACCTCTATGGCGCTGTGAGCGAAGGCCCGCCTGAGACGCAGAAGGTTGCGGGTTCGACAAATGTTTGTATCTGCGAATATTTGTCTCGGGTCTGGATTTTTCTATGTATAATATGTATGTATTTACAAAAACAAAAAAGTATATAAAAAGTATATTAGTAGTATATCAGTCCATAATACAAGCTTGCTTAGTTTGCGGCTAGATGATGCAGTGTGAAAAATGTCCAGCATTTTTAACTATTTATTTAGATAGAAATGTAGTGGAAAATACTTTTTTGCACAACAAAAACACATCAACTTAGTACAGTACTAAAAATTTTGTCAATGTTGTACAATGGGCGGTCTTATAGCTAAATAGCAAGCCGCTATTTATCAACTGTCCCTATCCTCAAAGATTTGCTGGAAGAAAACTATTGTTAGGGTTAAGCTCGCCTTTGTATCTGTCCTATATGTAAGTTTTTTGTCTGTATTATCTGTGTGTACAGTAAAGAATCAAGAATAGCGATCTCTACCAGACAACCTTCGTGGAAAAGCATACCTCTCTTGATAAGTTCCTCGACCATCACCTTCCGTTTCTTGTTCTCGACCACGAGCCCCTTGTCGCACTTCTCGAGGATGAACCTCGCTTTGTTGGAGAGCTGGTCGGCCTCCGCCTGCAGCTGGCCCTCGAGGTACTCCTTGCGCCGGTTGTAGTACTTTATACGGAGATCGTAGAAATCACGCAGGATCTCTTCCACTTTGTCGTATCTGTTAATTGGACAGATATAATAATTAATAAATAATTAAAAAAAAAAAATGCTGGACATTTTTCACACAGCATCATCTAGCCCCAAACTAAGCAGAACTTGTATTATGGGAACTACATGACTGATATACTAAACGAATAACTAACTAACTGAATAATAAACGAATACAAACTAAAGTGGAAAACAAGCGTACGGCCCACCTGTTGGTAAGCGGTTACCGTAACCCTCTTGCAACACCGGAGATATAACTCGCGCGTTACCAACCCTGAGACATGCAGTTTCTGAGATACACAAAATGAGATAAAACAATGGAATACAAGGAGGGTGTTTAACATTTTTCCAAAAAATATTATTAATAAAAAATCCGAAACAAACAGAATAATGGCAATCCTACTACTATTATAAACGCGAGAGTTTCTGAGGATGGATTTACGTTTGTTAGTGTTTCACGCAAAAACTACCGAACAGAACTTTACAGTAAAATATTGTATCAGGGTACCACGCGGGCGAAGCCGTTTTAATTAAATTAACAAAAGAAAATACCCAATAAAACCTAATCCAATAAAGTTTTCACTATTTAATTACTTTCACACATGAAGAACAGGAACAGTTTTACTAATGTTGAACAGTTTAACATTTACATGTTAAACTGTTCAACATTAGTAAAACTGTTTAATAATTAAGTCAAAATGCAGTGGAGATGAGAGCTTTGAGAAGTATGTGTGGTGTAACTTTGAGTGATAGAGTGAGGAACAGCGTGCTAAGAGAGCAGTGTGGAGTGAATAAAGTGAGTGAAAGATGTATTAACGAGAGTGGAGAAAGGTATGTTAAGATGGTTTGGGTATGTAGAAGGGATGAACGAAAGTAGATTAATTAACAAAACACGTATACAAGGCGAGCTTGAATGGAATAGTTGGTAGAGGAAGGCCTCGGCGAACGTAACTCTGACCAAATTGGAGACATTTTAGAAAAAGGCCAGGGCAGAAGTACACTAAACCGCCGAGCCTGTATGAAGAATGTGTTGAGGATGAATGAAGCGAAAGAGGTATGCCAGGATCGTAGTAAGTGGAAATCCTTGGTCTCTGCCTACCCCTCCGGGAAGCAGGCGTGACTATATGTATGTATTTATGTATCATTAAGTTAATTTGTTACGCTTACTTGTTCAGACAGCAGTTGTGGTCGAAAGCGTTCATGCACGTCATCGATATCGTGGTCTGCAGCTTGAACACTTTGTGAATGCCCTCCGCCTCCACCTCGGCCAGCTTGCCCGGCAACAGCGACACCACGAAACGCACCGTCGTATCCGTGTTGTACTCCTGGAGATAAACACGTGATTATTCAACAATGTCCTAAAGCTAAATGTGCACGGCGCGACGCGGAGGCAGAACGTCGCGATCACTCACCCTGATGAAGACTCTCGGAATGAGTCGAAACTAAGTCGGTGCCTTCACCGATAGTACGGTACGTGAAAATTCCCGTTTTTACAATATGAATGTCCTAAAGATTTGAAGCTTGTTAATGGCCTATGTATTAAAAAAATAGTCAATAGAATTACTCAAATCTGTTTACAAACTTTCACGTTTATAATAGGATACTAGGATAATAGTAGTAGGATACTCATCCTGCTGCTATTACAAACGTAAAAGTTTGTGAGGATGGATGTTTGTTACTCTTTCACGCAAAAACTACTGAACGGATTTTGGTGAATCTTTACAGTGATATAGCTTATACATCAGAATAACAGATAGGTTACTTTTTGTCCGGGTACCTAGCGGGCGAAACCTTGGGCAGAAGCTACTAAGCTCACGACTGTAGAATACAGTCATGAGCGTGTTTGTTTTTGTTTAGTTTTTTTTTTATATCGTGCTAATAACGTTTAATTTGTATTGTTATGTTTATTTTTCACACTTTTGGTGATGCAATAACACCGTCATTCTTTTAAATAGTTCATTCCATCCCAAGGATGTCTGGAAGAAATCGCTTTCAGCGATAAGACCGCCCATTATGCATTATTTTTTTTGCTATTCTTTTATTATGTTTCTGTGTTTATACTGTAAATTAGTGTAATGCACAATAAAGAATTTATCTATCTAAATATCTATTAAAATAAATGTTTTTAATTCCATTTTATATCACTTAATTTACAGTGTGATAAAGCTGTTACCCTGTATTCAGATATAAGTGGCTTCACTTTATCGGTCCCCAGCAACGGCTCCAGCACGTTCTCCTTGTAGTTCTGTGTCCACGAGCCGACCGGAAGCTCCGATATCTCGATCTTGTCGCCGGGCAAGATGGCGGCCTCACCGGAAATCACGTATTTGTCGCCGAATCCTTCCACCGTGCCGCGGAAGTTCTTGTACCAGGGATGCATGGGCTTCGGCTCTTCGCCGTCTAGCAAACGACTGGAAATAAACACAAGCGAAATGAAATGAAATGAAAAAAATTTAATGAAAAGTAAAGTTCTGCTTAGTTAAAAAAACCCGCAACCTGTCCATCCTAAACCAGCATCTTTTTCAAAACTATTTGAAATTAAATGAAATGAAAAACATGAAATGAAAAGTAAAGTTCTGCTCAGTTAAAAAAAACCCGCAACCTGTCCATCCTATACCAGCATCTTTGTCAAAACTATTTGAAATGAAATGAAAGTAATTTTTCAAAAAAACCCACAGTGTCCGGCCTAAACCAGCATCTCTGTCAAAATCTTTTTTTAAATCTACTAAAGTGGCAAACAAGCTCACAGGCCACCTGTTCGTAAGCGGTTACCGTAACAACACCAGAGATATCGATCGCGCGTTGCCGACCCTGAGACATAACGGGTGAAGTCTAATGTGCCTATAATTTCCTCACCCATACCTTTCAAACCGGAACACAGCAAACACAGCAATTATTCATAAGCAGAGATTGACAGGTAGAGATTTATCTAAAGGCAGATACTTGTAGGTTGAACGTTAGGAGTTTGTGGGGATGATACTGTTAATGCTAGGTTTTACTAAAATGGAAAAATAAAATAATGCTGTACATTTTCCACGCAGCATCATCTAGCCCCAAGCTAAGTGGAGCTTGTGTTATGTGAACTACATAACTGATATTCTACAAAAAAAAATAAGTAATATATCAGTCACTAGCTTCTGCCCACGGCTTCGCCCGCGTGGCACCCGGATAAAAAATAGCCTATGTGTTATTCTGATGTATATGCTATACTACTGTAAAATTTCATCAAAATCCGTTTAGTAGTTTTTGCGTGAAAGAGTAACAAGCATCCATCCTCACAAACTTTCGCGTTTATAATATTAGTAGGATGTAGTTCCCATAATAAAAGCTCTGCTTACTTTGGGGCTAGATGATGATGTGTAAAAAATGTCCAGCATTATTTATTTATATTATACATTTTTATTTATTATTAAATACATATTATACAAGAAAACACCCAGACACGCGACAAATATTTTCAGACCATATGAACATTTGTCCCGTGGCGGTAATCGCACTCGCAACCTTCTGCGTCTCAGGCGGGCCTTCACCCACAGCGCCACAGAAGTCGTCAAAATTATTCAAATCATTCTGTTTCTGAACTGGTTCAGTGTTCAAAAAAAATAGAAATATTTACCGTAGATTCTGCACTATATCCCTGGGGTTGTACTGCGGAATTTTAGTTGACCAGCCCGTTCCTATACCCTCGGCTCCATTCACCAGAACCATCGGCAGAATCGGCAGATAATATACAGGTTCTATCTTCTGATTGTCTTCGAACTCATGCTGTGGAAAGAATAATGTTATGAGAAAACTGGATTTAAGCTCTGGACACAACCCGGTCATTCTCGATAAAATATATGAAACAAACGCGTCGTTATCGTCACATGCATTATGATATTATTACGACTTTACCACGTAATTGACTATTCTCCTGCTTAGGAGTGCTGATGATCACGAAGGACCTATAAACGGTCCACGAAACGTCAGCAAAAGAATAGTATTGTACGTGGTATAATCGTAATTATATCCTAAAATGATACCAAACCACGACATTTTCAATGCTACAGATTCTTTCGAATGAATTAATGAACATACTCTATTGTATACCATAAGAAAAATAAATAAAACATAACAAAATTACAAAACTTAAAGTACAATGAGCGGTATTATTGCTTAGAAGCGATCTCTTCCAGACAACCTTTGGACTATGAACTGCTGCTTTTTGTCACTTACCACAAGTAAGGGGTCATCGTGCGGATGGAATATGAGCCTTGTCAGCGGCGACATAAGGGTGAATATGTAACGAGGGGACGCGGAATCCTTGCCACCGCTCAATCTCGTACCGAACTGACCTCGCGGCTCCAATAGATTAATGTTGTTCGATCCGACGTAGTTCTGAGCCAAGTTTACTATTGTCATGGCCAGTGACTGTTCGCCTGGAAGGTGAAATAGCTTTTAGCGTCAACAATAGTCTAATTTGATGGTTTCAAGTAAGCGTTCTCTCAACTTTTGTTTGTGAATCTTTCTGCTAGGTATGGAGCAGTCTGGAGAATTGAAGGGTGCCAGCTCCTTGAAGCTGAGAGGTGAGTTCATTTCTGTGTTTTTCTAATCTAGATTGATAGTTTTTGCTATAGCGGGCGGTACAAAAGCTAGTAATAATGCAACCTACCGTGATGGTAAGCCGAATGTTCCGCGACAGAACCAGCCAACTGAGCCACTTTGACCTCCCGTTTGTCGTTACGTTTGATGCAGGTGAAGATCACCTTACGCTGGCCAGGTTTCAGACCATCTATCATTGACGGGATTGATCTGAAAAATAAATCAAAAGTTCAGATTTTTTTCACGACACTGATTGCTTTTTACTATTCCTATTAAATTATGGTTATAGGTAGAGAAAGAATTAAAAATAAAACTTACCTGACATTGTCACCGTTAGAGAAGAGAACCAGCTCCAAATTAACGAAATCCGAATAGGTCACTGCTTTCGTTTCCTTCGTATACAAATATCTCTCCGGCAAACCAATCTCCTTTCTCCTCTTAACCTCATCCATATGATTCGTCAGCCATTCTTTGCGTTGATCGGCCCCTTTCTTAGAAAACGCCAGTTCTATATGATGATCATCCGTAGCTCCACCATACTTGAACTTTATCCTATGCCTTTCCATATTCTGGAAGTATTCTTTAGCCTCCTTAGATGTGGAGGTACCCAAACCTTTGTAGTATTTGATATTATATGTATGATGGTTGTCGGTATCTTTCTTCCATTCTTCGAATTCGGGCAGCGAGTAGAAAGATATCTCCTTGTCCTTCTTAGTTGCTTTTACAATTGGAGTGATGAACTCTTCCAAGAACGGCAGTTTCAGCAGCTCCGGCCAGTTGTGATGTATGAAATTGATGATCAGACCTTTGATGTGGGAACCGTCTTGATCCTGATCGGCCATGATCATCACTTTCCCGTACCTTAATGATTTCAGGTCATCGACGCACAGGTACTTCTTCTTGTAGGTGAGACCGAGTATCTTGATCAAGTTATTTATTTCGACGTTTTCAAGGACCTGTTTGTGGGAGGCATCGCGTACATTCAAAGGTTTTCCCTTAAGCGGAAAGACACCGTAATGGTCTCTTCCGACAACACTCAAACCAGACACAGCTAATGTCTTAGCCGAGTCTCCCTCAGTAAGAATGAGGGTACAGAGATGCGCATTCTTGGTGCCGGCGTCGTTCGCATCTTCCAATTTCGGTATACCCTTCAGCTTACTCTGTTTCTTCCCAGATGCCTTCACCAGCTCGGTCTGAGCTTTGAATTTCGCCCACGTCAGTACAGACTCAACTAAACCAGACTTGCTGACCGCAGTTATAAACTTCTCGGAGAGATTGCATTTTGATCCAAAGCTTTTCGCTTGGAGTGTCATATTTTCTTTAGTTTGCGAGTCAAACGTAGGGTTTACAATTAGACAGTTAATAAACACCCACATGTGGTTCTTAACTTGGAAAGGCTTGATATTAACGCCGCCCTTGTTTTTCTTCTTCAATACTTCTATTATGCTTTTAACAACACTGTCAGATACTGAGTCAACATGTTTACCACCTTTTGTGGTAGCGATTGAGTTAACGAATGATACCTGTTGGAATCCCCTGTCAGATAATGTGAGTGCAACCTCCCATCGGTCATTAACTTTCTCATAAACAACCTTCAACGGTTGCCCGTTTTCATCTTCCTTGCCTTTTATGTATAAATCTACATAATCCTTAAACTTACTTATCTTAAGTCTTTCACCATTTAAATATACTTTGACACCGTGAGAGGACGCGGCGACGTCGTAGGCTCTGCGAGACATAATTGCCACAATGTCATCTTCCAACTTCTCCATCTTAAATTTAGCTAAATCAGGGCTAAATGTCACTTTTGTAAAATCATCGTCTTTGCCGGATTCCTTAACCTTAGGATCTGAAGCCTTTGTCATGTTCGACCCCCAGGTCTGTTTGAAATGTTTCTTGTACTGTTTTGATGCAGTTTCAACTGTGAACTTTGTTGAGAAAATGTTGCATAGTTTGGCACCATAACCATTTCTGCCTCCTGTAACCTTTTCTTCTTCATCGTTATAGTTGGATGATGTCAATAAATGCCCGAAGATCATAGTTGGCACATACATTTTCTCATCCTTGTGCATAACCACAGGAATACCGCATCCATTGTTGTAAACCGATATAGTGTTTGTATCTTGGTTAATGTCAATTTTGATGACATCCATCTTTCCGTCTCTTTGCTTGTTGTCAGCGGCATTTACTAATATTTCGTCATATATTTTGTATAAACCTAGAAGAAATAGTATATAATTATTCAGATAGATTTTTTAATTAACTTCTCATATAAACTGGTGAAATTTATAGTAACCATTTATAACCATTTATAGTAAGATCCATCGCTACAAAATACTGGCCTTGAAACATTTTATTTTAAACATTACTTTAAAGTATTTTCTATTAAACCATCTAAAATTTAAATATTTTTTCTGAAAGCTTAGATACATATTTTCAGCAGCCATGGCTTTTATGCCATGGTTGCTGAAAATATAATATAAAATGCCATGGCATTTTGGCTTTAGGGCTTACCTGGCACAAAAGTCAATTCCCTTTGTACCATACACTCCTTGGACTTATCAAAGACCCACATTGTTTCTGTGGCTCTCTCGACTGACCCAATATAAGTGTCAGGTCTAAGGAGAATGTGCTCAAGTTGTGATTTCTTCTGATAAATCTTCTCGATGGAGCCTTTCTTGGCTGGGGGCCCAGCATCACCACCCCCATTTTGAGTAGCCCCGCTACTCATTTTGCTGAACATAGACTGTAAGAATAGAACATTGAGTTTATTAAGAATAATTTGCTGTATAATTGACATTATGCATAGGTAAATCGAACTTAAATTGCAGTGCCCTAACGGGGTTCATGTACCTACATATTTTTATATAATTGAAGACCTCGGGAAATGTGCATGAAGGCAATTAATAAATAAGTATAAGTAAATCACAATAGATCAGCCTGTGACGGCCGCACTGATACCAAAGCCACAAATAGCAAATAAGTAAATCATCTAAAAATCACATACAAAATCCACATCCTACACTATGATTCCCTGTATCTTGGGTATCAGGATATACAAGAACCACAGTACCACAACACCCAGATTTGGAACAACTATCTGTGGAACATACAGGAATCAAACTTGCACTTCTTGCATCTCAGCCAGTTACCAGACTACCGCACCACCAAGGTCTTCTAAGAATTGAAAATTGAGTTGTTGCTGCCAACAACCTGTGGCATTGCAGGTTCACACATGGGAGGTGCTGTTTTAATTCCTGCACCACACCACCATCGAAAATTAACAACCAACCTATTGTATAAAGGAACAAACTAAATTTCATGTTGAATATTTTTATTTGAGAAGTGTTGCAAATAATGAGAAGTGTTGCATAATCAATGAGAGAAAGCAGATGAATTTTATACAAAAAATTTGATAATGTTTGTTGTTTTATGTTTTAAGTTCTTAACCACTTTCAATAAGGAGGAGGATCTCAATATTTTGATTATTTTTTTAATATACTTCAAGAGCAAGAGTGGACCCTTATATATTCTATGAAAAATTCCACCCAAAAGATTTATAAAATGGCAGAAAATCTCATTTATGCAATATGTAAAAATTATACTTGTTGCTGTAAAGCCTTTGATAGGCCCCACAGTCAGTGGTTTGCAGTGTTCCATTTCAGGACCTGACTGATCATAAAACAAACATATAATAAATAACTTGTTTCATGTTATATAATAATAATGGCGTTATTTGTAATTGTGTAAAATTATTTTCTTCCACCAGCTACCAAGCAGTTATCCTTCTTTTTTGAAGGTAGGTCTGGACCAGGCACAGTAGTTCAAAAGAGAATGCACAAATAAATTACCTCACAAGACCCGCCTTTGTTTAGGAAAGTAAATAGATGAACATTTGAGTACAACTTCATCTATTTGTAAAGCAAAAACACCACCAATAAAACTAAGGAGGGTGTTATAAACGCTTAGCAAAATCGAAGCATCGTCGAAGTAGATAATCACCTATTTCTTGGCAAGGTCAAGACGTACGGCAGATCTAGGTATATTATTCAACGCATATGTACTTTACGTACATGATAATGGATAATAAGGAGAATAACGGAGAATTGTTTACAACATGACCAACCGTTACAAGATGCCTCAAAATGCCGCCAAACGAGATTGCATGCTCACCTTTATATCTGCCATCTTGGTGGTGCTAAACAAACGTTTGCGATCAACGCAATGCGCCGTTTGTCTAAACAACGATACAATACAAGGATTAATAGTGTAGACTCGCGTAAACCGACATAGTTACACCTAAATTAATGTAAAATATTACAACCGCGAGAAACTTTCGACATGACAAGTCGAAGACGCCAAGAATAACCATAGACAAACAAACAAAGCAAAGGAAGAAAATTCAAAGATCAACGACGAGTTTTCAAGTTTTACCGTTTCGAAACTTAAAATTTAGGGTGTCCTCAGACGGGGTGGAACGGACCGAACCGAAATGGAAGGAGTGTGTGTCGTGATAGATGAGATGATATAAGATCCGAGAAAATGGGGAACAATACGCAAAGCAAATTTTCTATAGGACGTCCAATAATAATAGGAAAGTTTATAACTATTTGACATCCTTGGAGTTTATACTATAAACTAACAAAAATTAACAATTTATTCCATCTTTGTTCACACAGAAAGACAATAAACGATTATTCTTTTCTATTCTGCCGTTTACTGTATTTAATCATCCGAAATTTACGCAGTTGACATCCGCGTGTGGCAGTTCCATTTTGCAAAAATCACGCACCCGCAACTCCACCATTACAAGCATGCCAATTTGCGTGTGCCCTGATTTGCAATTAATTTGACCTTTCATTTATAGTGACCTTAATCACCACGTGATTTAGCTATATTACATCACACACATAGGCGAGAGTGATTAAACTACTGATATAGGTAGCGAAGCATGGTTACAAGCTGCCACATAACCCATAGACCACGCTACACCGTGTCATACAGCGAGTTTTTGTCTGAGGTCTTGACGCGCATGTAAAGTTTAAAGACAATCTGAACACATATAATAGAGTTGTTATTTTAAAGTGTTAACTCACGCTTAAGGGTAATAAAAAGAATTTTAATAGATCCCAAAAAAAACTGCGGTGGTATAGCCCCCGCGTATAAAGCGGGAGGTCGCGGGATCAAGTCTTGCCGGGGTTGAGGTTTTGGGAAATTTTCAATATAATACATCCGACAAACAGCTATTGGTCCTAGGACCACGGGCAGGTTGATCAGATAGATCAACTCAGTGGAACCTATTCCCCTTTGTAAATGGAGGAACCCACTAACCGTGGTCTCCGTTACATTCATATTTTTACAGTGACGCATCAGATGAACTACGCGAACTAGCTCCTAGATCCCCCACTCCTTAGTTCATTCGTTCTGGAGACCGACTTGTACAAGTGAGAGTGAGCGAGAGCGAGGCTGATAAGTATTTAACGATTGATAGGTAAAGTACGATCATATTCTTTAGCATACTTTATCACTCAAGAGTCATTGTTATTTTTTCTGTCTAATTGTTTGGTAATAAATTCTTAGTGGTTATCTCAATAACATAGGTAATATTGTTTGTGCTATATAATCCTGTTCGTACCTAATAGTAGAAGTATCTAAGTTGATTATTTCCAAAACTTTAAAAATTTATAAGTTCATTTATACAAGGATAATTTTATTCACTAAAATGGTCGCATTTATAATATTTTATCTGTTTAATAATGCTAAAAGTTTGTTTTATTGTTGTTAAGTAAGTTAGCAAACAAAAGAGCGGGTGTGTACCAGCGGCAGCTAAGCTAGTGAACGATCTGTCTTTATGAAACTCGAGAATTCGAGAGCTAACGAACTAAAAGACCGACCTAGTTCAGCTGAAAACTAAACTGAAGTCGCTCCCGGTCGCGAACTATTATGCACAAAACTACATCACACACGATATTATTAAATTTCAACCTCCGGGTCCGATTTCATTCATATTTTTACCGCAACGTGTGAAAACTACCTATCTGTAGGCGCCTTTCTATATTGCCTATGGTAACTTTTTTTATTATTGGCACTGACTTTAACTTGACACCGATGGGCGTAGGACAGCTGACCTACCTAACAGGCAGACAGCTGACTGCGCTATGTCAACTTTTTTGAGGTTGGTTTGGTTTGGTTATTTGAATTTAATTTCACTTCTTTGGCTTTGAGTTGAGAACAAAAGTAACAAGAAGATTTCAAGAAAGTAAAATACAATGTCGTTAATATCCTGTGCATCAGCTATTTTACGAAGAAGTGCTGCGCTCCGCTATCCATTCCAGTGCAAAAACTGTGTAAATACTATTAAAAGTGTATCTTACAGTTCGATCACCACAAGAACTGTTCACGATGTAAACACGAACGTTATAAAGGATGTTATCTTGTTCAAATACGAGAACCCGAAATTTTATTCTTACATGAATATATTCGCTGTGGTCCAATATATGTTTTGGATGTATTTGGGAATATTTGCGTTCTCTTCACTGAAGGATGCGCCGGTCGATAGATCAAAAGTCGATGAAAGTACACCGTGGTTCAGAAAGATAAATCTCGGAGAAAATAAATACAGGAACACACTGGGCATTCTGGCTGTAGTTGTAGGTGAGTAAACTTTTTGTCTGTTAGCACAGACTAATATAAATTGAATACATTATTAGGACACTTGTATGCACTACCACCGTGAGTGACCATGCTTGGAAGTGGTGACTTGACATGCAGTCAAACCTCTGATCATTAACATCTTTGGTCACCCCTACAATCTCCAACCCTGGCTTGGTAGGCAGGTATCCATGTGATTTTAAGGGGGGCATTTTGCCCCCTCTGCCCTCCGACTCCGCAGCCGCTGTATATTCTCATGAGACGGAATGGTTAGGGTAACTGCTTGCCAACTTGTGGGTTGTATGCATGTTTACCACTTTAGTTGCAACAAAAAAAAAGAGTATCTTTTAATCATAACTTTGACTCTTCTTATTACAGGTACAGGCTCTCTCACAATGATTTGGATGTACACAATTCGCTCAGTCCGTTTCCTCATTCTAAACAAAGGTGGGAGAAATGTCACCTTCGTAACTTATACACCGTTTGGTCACAATCGCATGATGACAGTTCCTGTAGAAAATGTGTGTTGTAGAGAGTCTAGGAGCAATGCCAAAGTTCAGCTGCCGTTAAAAGTGAAGAATACCATGATGCATTACATGTTGGACATGAGAGGAGAGTTTAAGAACCCTAAGTTATTTGACTGTACTGCTGGACTGTCCCGGAAATTTTAAGGACAATAATATAGCTGGTGTTACAAGATGATGACTGAAATGGTATGTTATGTGAACAGAACAATACTTGAAAGTTAAACTAACAGGTAGTTTAACTTGAGATGACATAACATGTAGGACTGAAGTAAAGGGAAAAAAACTATTTATTTTCAGTCTCTTTGTATCAAAATATTTGCTATGATAGACAGATTTTAAACATCCACTGAGATAGACTAATTCCCACTGACTTTAAGTTTGTGGAGCATTGACTTCATGGAGTGTTTAAAGAGGATAATTTTAAGATCACAGTTTCATTGCCTCACACGTCCCAGAATTGTAACAAAAAATGAACATTTGAGTGGCTATAAACTGAATTTACGCCTGTGCCTCGACATCTAATTGGAAACAGCTATAGAATGTATTTCATAAAGCCTTAAACAGGGTCTGAAATAAAACGAAATATTGATTGAGATTTATCAGACAAAATCTTTATTGTTTAAACTAGATTAAAGTTTAGTCTCGAACAAAAATAAAGTACAATCAGATAACAAAGAATAATTTTTAATTTATTATTTACAATCCTAATTTTCTTGTTTACACCAGACACAATTAAACCAAACATATTTTAATATTAATGTATTTGTATCTAACATAAAACAACTGAAAACATAAGCAAAATAAAGTCTTTCCACAAAAACAATGACACTAATAAAAATAATGAGAAACTAACTTATAATTGACAATTTATTGGCAAGCTTAGCAAGTGTACTATAAGTACAAAATCACTATTGCCACTTTGACATTATTATTATTTACATTTTAATTAAAATTTTAGTTATAATCTTGCCAATAAATTGTCGCAAGTCGCTTACACCTAAGTAAGATTTTTAAATCTACAAATGCTTTAACTAGCTTGCTACTAACAAGCTACTGAGGATCGACAATTATGAGTCTTATAACTTGAACATGAAGAGAAAACTACATCATTTCATGCACATAGCCTTACAGTACTGAAACATGAACTTGCTCTGTAGGTATCACATTGACAAAAACACTTTCACTATGTATACACAAGTGTTTAAAATAACGAAAATCTTGTTTTAACTTTTAGTACAATAAAACCCGAGTTCATCAACACAATAGCGGGTTGTTAGATGGTAATCAAAGCTTTTGACACACATTTTCATTGAATCTGTCATCATAATCAATGGTTAGATTTGACCTTCTATTTATCTGTTGGTGAACTCGAGGCTGAGGCTTGCAGTTTTTTGACATTAGACAATAGTACATAGTCAATACCAAAGAAATTAAGTACATTACCTATATTCTTATCAACATTAAAATCATAAATATGTACTTACTACAATAAGTTATGTGTTAAGTCTCTGTGTAGTTACACAAAAAGCTGTGCTTACATTTATTTATTATTATTTTGAATAATTAATTACATCAAGCCATCACAGGACCACAAAAATAAAAACATGCATTGTTTCACACTGCATTGCAGTTACTCTTTCATCCATTATTTTCTTTCACACATTAGTTATTGTAAATTTAATATTTTTTAAAAATCAATAGAAACTTTCACAAGCAACGGTTTTGCGGCGGGCGAGTTGTGTCCCGCTGCGGTATTGTTTGAATCTGTTCCTGGTTTAGTTGTTGTGTTACCATGGTGCTCCTTGTTACCCACGATACAGAGAATCCTAATGTGGGATTAGAACTATTTATGTGACTGTTGGGGGTTTTATTTATTTATCTAAATATAATTTATCAAGATAACTTTTTTAATTTGAAGGAAATAAACCTTGGTGCTTGCAAATGACAGCTGTCAAACTAAAACGCAAAGTAGCTTATAATAATAAGTACATTAGCAAATGCATTTCGATATTTTTTTTCGGTTTTGTTTTTATATTTAAATGTCGAAAAAAATGTTTCTCATATGAAATTTTAAAAATTAAATATAGAAGTGTATGCATACTTCGAAACCTGTCTAAAAATATCAAGTTATTATTGTGTTTTAATTAAGTAAATATTTGGATAATAATATTTATATTAGTTATGATCAATAAACTTCAGTTTTTTTTACATCACTGATAGGATGTTAAATGATAAAACGTTCTCCCTCTATAAAGAAGCATTCAAATAAGTTATCTATTGATATCATCCATCAGTCTATTTATAAATTTTCAGTCTGCCAAATTTAACCAAAATAAAAGTAACTAAAACACCTTATTTGTAACTGCACAAAGCTGAAATTATACCTTTATTTACATTTTTACAATCGCTACAATGACAATGAAACATATTTTTTTTGCCTTTTTGCTTAGGAAAATACATATTTTGAAGTTAAGAATATCTATTAACACTTTTTTTTATATTACATAGATTATAATTTTAGTCACAACAATAAATGTCATTTAAATAAATATTATCTATGGACTAATCTGAAATTTTCGATACATGACATCATTATTTATTTATTTAAATATTTAGACTCATTCAAAATACTTTTAAGTTGTAACTATCTCACAGAAACTATTCCGATCATATAAATACGATTCTCTAGAATCGAATATATTTTTCAACTGACGAAATAAACTACATTTCACGTTGCTTGTAAATGACGTCATCTAAACATTCCAAAAATATCATAATTACGACATACATCAATATTCATACAAAACTATCTAGAGTCTAATGTGTCGACTCGGAACATTTCATTATCTTGTCAAGGTGGCATGTTCTACTCAAAGCACATTGACAGCTCATTGGATGTCTAGTCTTCTGGATTTTCCATACAAAAACTCTAGTCTACCATCAATGACCTCCTGAATAACTGTGCGAGATAGAGTAAAATTCCTACCTTGTCTACCTTCAGGGCGGCCCCGCCCACTGTTAGTTGAGCCGCACACAAATTCAAATTAGTCTCGACTCTTGTAAAATACCCATTGCACACCAATACAAAATGAGTCACCATAGTCACGTATTTTCTATAGCCATTATGAAAAGTAGCGGGAAAACCCGCACTCAGCATTAACCTCACACCTTTCGACCCACTCTATAATTCTGTTCTTAATTCAGCATAAAATGAGTCAAACCAACAATTGGTTAGGTATATCTTTAGCTATTTCGGACCTGACATGGCTTTTACAATTGCATTTTTATTTTTCCAAAACGTTTCGATTCATAAATAATATCTACCATTTTTTAGCTATTGATGTTTAGATTCATTGAAAGAACAAGTTATTTATCACTAAAACATCTCAATTTTCTTGCATGCTCTTTAGAATTCACTCACTTAGAACACTTTTCATCTCATAATCTACAAGGCATTCTGAATCGTTTCACCACCCAGTTTAACTTTTTACTTGTTGTTTGCAGTTCTCCGGACATTTGCTGTGGGCTTAACCACCTTGTCACAGGAAAATGCGTTCAGTTGTAGCTGGCCCACGGACTTATGCCATGGGCATATTCAACAATAACACGAACATGGGTTCAGTTCTATCGGGCCCACGGACATATGCCATGGGTTTATCCACCCTGTGACACGAACTTGCGTTCAGTTCTATCAGCCCCACTGATCGGACATTGCTATGGGATTATCTACCCTCTGACACGGACTTGCGTTCAATTCTATCAGGCCCACGACATATGCCATGGGCTTTTCCACCCTGTGTACGAAATTGAGTTCAGTTCTAGTAGGCCCACGGACATATCCCTGACATGAACTTGCGGTCAGTTCCATTAGGCCCTCGGACATATGCCATGGGCATATCCACGGCTTAGAAGCTGCGCCTACGTCAGTCGGAGAGACGCCGCTCGCGAGTGATTTCGTCGTCATCATGGGGGCCGAGGCTGTCCACTTCATCCACTTCCTCGAGATTCTTTGTGTTCGGATTGCAGAGCCTGAAATAAGTAGTTTTTTTTTATAATAACCTTTGATGTTCATTTCGTCATTTATTGCAGAGTCCCCTAGTGAAGTGAGACGATAAAAGCTATCTAGAATCATACTTGAAATAATTTAAATCGATTGTAAAAAAAAGCATTACGGGAAACGTATAGGTGTTTTTTTTTATTCTGGTGTATGCAATAAAGAATTATCCTACTACTATTATAAACGCGAAAGTTTGTGAGGATGGATGTTTGTTACTCTTTCACGCATAAACTACTGAACGGATTTTGATAAAACTTTACAGTAATATAGCTCATACATCAGAATAACACATAGGCTACTTTTTATACGGGCACCATGCGGGCGAAGCCGTGGGCAGAGGCTAGTAGTATTATAAACGTGAAAGGGAACAAACACTTTGTAACTTATATACACAGTTTCACTTATAAACATTAACAAAGAAACAAAATTGCTCTAGGCCTAACCTTTTGAGATATTACTATTTGATTATTATTCTAATATCCTAAAGTAAATAAATAATGCTGGACATTATTCACGCAGCGTCATCTAGCTCTAAATTAAGCAGAACTTGTCTTAGATAAAGATAAAGATAAAAATATTTTATTTTGTTATAAGTTATTAAGTAAATGAGATTGACAACAAAAACGGCCACCACTCTACACTATTTTATAGAAGCACTCTGTGCCACTAAAACGCTGGTCTTCCGTGACGCAGACTTAAAGTATATAAGTTATACTACTTATATACTTTTTTGTAAATACATACATAGAAAAAACCCAGACCCGGGACATATATTTGCAGATCTTACAAACATGTGTCCCGCGTAACCTTCTGCATCGCAGGCGGGCCTTCGCCCACTGCATCACGGAGGTCGTAAAAGAATCATACAAAATCACGATCATTTTAATAATGCTGCGAGCAAATCGTTTGTGGGTTTTCTGTCGGGCAGAGTTCACTTCTGTGCCCACAGACTACAGTAGACCACTGTAGTAAAATTTTTTCCTTGTTTTCACTATTTAATGTAATTTATGTACTGTGTTTATGTACCTGCCTACTTTGTTTACTTTTGATACTATCATTTAAATGGTAGTTGCCCAGGAGTTTTCCGCGTTTGTGAGGTCATCTTTCCTAGGCCCTGTATGAAAAACAGCTTCTCACTACTGTGCGGAGCAGCACTAAGCTGAGACAGAACGGGCGATCACACTAACTCATGGCTATCGAGATGGCAATCAATTTTGACACTAGTTCCCCATTTTAATGGCCCATCCATACAAAACAAGGAACGTCCAATGGGAAAACGATTTCGTTCATTCGCTTTGTCCATCTATGGCCCATCCAACCTACTAATTAGCGTGATACGATTTATCCTATCCGATGATACCGGCCATGATGCCATGCCGCCATCTCGCTTTCTATGGAAATTAGTGTTATCGCCCCGCTGTTTGGCCCACACCGCACAGATGGAACTAATTTGCACAAAAATGTTCTTTTTGCCACTGTGTTTTTGTTAAAAATAATAGGAACCACCTAGTGTCTATTTATTTATTAATTGTGTACTTGTCCTTTCTGTGCTTTGTCAAATAAATCACTTTCTATTCTATAATCTATTCTATAATTTCTCCAGTTTTTTTTATTAACATACATATTTTTTATGAATAGTTTCTGTAAGTACCTGCATTTGCAGCAGACGATGCAAGGCGCGGCCAGCAACAGCAACGGACTGGCGACGAGGAGGAGCAGTCCGAAGCCAGCGAATATTCCCACCACCTGGAAAGTTATGGATGGATGTTTGTTACTCTTTCACGCAAAAACTACTGAACGGATTTTAATGAAACTTTACAGTAATATAGCTTATACATCAGAATAACACATAGGATACTTTTTATCCGGGTACCACGCGGGCGAAGCCGTGGGCAGAAGCTAGTAATATATACACAGTACACTTAGCAAGTAGCAAGGTGTACGCTTTCATAACAAACTCCCAAGAGATATACAAAAAATGTCAATTACCAAATTTAAAAACGTAATTTAACGAAAACTTTATAAAAAGGCATACTATAAAATATATAATTATTTAGATGACAAAAACTCTTGTGATTGAAAATGCTCCAACTCGAGCTTATTGTTTTGCAAAAGGATCATTAAAAAGAATAACCAGCCTTGTTTTCTTGCCTTTCTTTCCTGGCTTGTTCGCGGAAGAACAGACAGTAGATAAAACCGACGTTTCAAAGTGAACCTTGTGATTTTATTGAATAAATGAATTTTGACTTTATAACTTAAGTACACGAACAAATAAAGGGCCCATATGATACCTTAAAACTAAAATATGTATAAGTATATAAAACACTTATTTTCTTCTAAGCGATAAGGCCGCCCATTGTACTTTTAGTAATGTAAAGTTGCTTTATTGTGGTCTACAATAAAGTATTTTCATTAATTCATTCATTATTTATCTAGCATGTAGTGACTACGACGCGTCAATAGAGGCCGCAGTTATTCCTGCATGGAGTAAGCAGTTATTCCTTCTTCGCCCGCGTGAGACCCGGTTAAAAAGTAGCCTATGTGTTATTCTGATGTATAAGCTATTTTACTGTAAAAGTTTCATCAAAAGCCGTTCAGTAGTTTTTGCGTGAAAGAGTAACAAACATTCATCCTCACAAACTTTCGCGTTTATAATAGTAGTAGAATTCAGGTGGCGCCGTATGCTTGTTAGCTACTTTAGTTAATTTAAAATAATAATAAATAAATAAGTAATGCTGGACATTTTTTCACACAGCATCATCTAGCCCCAAACTAAGCAGATCTTGTATTATGGGAACTACATGACTGATATAATACTCATATACTTTTTTTTATAAATACATACATATTATACATAGAAAACACCCAGACCCGAGACAAATATTTGCAGATCATACACACATTTGTCCTGCGGCGGGAATCGAACCCGCAACCTTCTACGTCTCAGGCAGCCAAGAGTCGTCGATTTAAAATTAATAAAACTGAGCATAACTCTCTCCGTATCCTGCTTAATGTATGACATTACCTGAGCACGATGCCACAGCACGGATGCACGGGAATGTCCCAGCTTGTTCTTGCACGGACCTTTGTCGTAGTGTCGCAATAGAAAGTCGTCCTGGAATACGAAACAGAAAAACGTAAATTAATAAAAAAAAACAAACACGCTAACAACTGTATTCCTCAGGATGGACATCGTAAGATAAATACTCAGTAAGTATATCTCTGAGGATTTTGGCACATGCCCGCGTTTTGCCAATAGTTAGCATGCCACGTGACAGGTTTCAACATTAATTTAATATCAAATTCGTATTGGATATCCTCTTGATCAGAGTTATAAGATGACCCATGTTATTACTCTGATCAATCGATTGTAATCGTAGGTTACAATCGTAGGCAAGCAGCACTAGGTATGAACGACAGATTGAAATCGTAAAAAAAAATGCCTGTGAAGGTTCATACAATTATGTAATAATAATAATTAAACTGTAATATTTGTCTCTGGTCTGGGTGTTTTAAAATATACTCCCTAAGTAATTTATCAGTCATGTAGTTCCCATAACATAAGCTCTGCTTACTTTGGGGCTAAACGATGCTGTGTTTTTTATTTATTTAATTCTATCCCTTGATGTTTACAACATGTTATGCTAAACTACGCGAAACGCGGGCATGTGCCAAATATAATGTTTGGACGTATCTCTGACTGTCCTCTTGGTATCCTCACAGATCTATGGAACTTGAGGCTCTCCATCGTGGGGGTTACAGTTGCGAGCGTGTTTTTTTTAATCGTAAAAAAAACAGTGTTTAAGGTAACTTCCTACCACAACACGTTTTATGCGATTCGGTGC
Source organism: Perizoma flavofasciatum (assembly GCA_958496245.1). Classification (NCBI taxonomy): domain Eukaryota; kingdom Metazoa; phylum Arthropoda; class Insecta; order Lepidoptera; family Geometridae; genus Perizoma; species Perizoma flavofasciatum. Next base: position 10,992,073 of record OY292431.1, read on the forward strand.
TAAAATTACCCAGAACAAAGAAGTTTTTTGTTCGCATTTTTATCACTGATTTCCCCCACAATTACTGCTCTTCGTACCGGAATCTACAACTCGCTGAACTCTGGGCACAGAGATTTTTTCTGTAAAACGTATCCAAGCAATTACTCTAAGATTGGTGTGGGTAGGTAATAAAATTTCACTATGCATATTCTCAGTAGTAGCGTGGTCGCCTTTCTCTACTTGTAAAGCAGGAGTCGTGACTTGATGAAGCGTATGTTATAGTATTCTATTTTAGTTATATCAGGGGGTTAGAGAAAGCTGCCAAGACCGGTCTAGAACACGCAAAGGATCGCCGATCGGTCAGATTCAGTTCTATAGGTAGAACTTTGGCGTCGATTCTCTATTAAACCAACTAAACTTAATTATCTATAGCTTTTTTTCATTTATTATTCACTAGCTTCTGCCCACGGCTTCACCCGCGTGGTACCCGAATAAAAAGTAGCCTATGTTATTCTAATGTATCTATACTAATATTATAAAGAGGAAAGATTTTTTTTGTTTGTTTGTACCGAATAGGCTCCGAAACTACTGGACCGATTTTAACAATTTTTTATTATAATTAATTTTCAAAAAATAGAGATTCTTAGTAGCAAAATATTGCCTATAAAATTTATTATTTGGCGTGCGCTGAGAAAACTATTGATGATACATAAAAATTATGTACTACGTGATTAAAGTACTCATTATTACCTACAAAAAAGTCCGTGAATATATCCAACTATCATAGTTAAGTCACAATAGCAGCTTTTGTGTTCTAGAATTTAACTAGATCGCCGATAGAAACAAAGTATTCACGCCATTGAATGAAACAGCTGGCTCACAGATAAGGTGGAACTCGCATTCCATCCTTAACTATGTGATTTTTACAACAGTAACAAAAAAAGGAGATAGCAACGATTATAGTGCTGTCAAATTAGTCAGATTTAAGTTTTCCATACAAGTTTAGTCGTGATTTCAAAACATGCTGACTATAAACACGAAGAAGAGACACGTGAACTACTTTGAGAGGAGTTAATCTTACCATCTCTTGCGTGCACTCTCAGTAACAGATAACGACAGTTTAAATTAAGTTTAGTTAGTGTACTAGAGAATCGGCGCCATTGGATGTTTAAAAGAACAGGTATTATAACCACTTAGACAGCGTATATTACTAGAGTTCTCTTAAAAAAACTCTGCTAGATACGGAACTAGTAGGCTCTATCTCGACTTCCGATCCGTAGGTTGCGGGTTAAAACAGGTTTTGCACTGTATTTTTTGTGCCCATTACACGTACCCAACACGAAGAGGAAAATATCGTTAGGAAACCGGTATGGTATGCCTCGATGCCAAAAATTCTAAGGCAAATGCCATCGGTTAGTGTTCCAATAAGCAATGGGCATGCAACTTGTCACGTGGACTGCTAGTAACGAATTACTCTGGAAACATGTGTATTTTGACGACCTCTGTACCGTAGTGAGCGAAGCCCCGCCTAAGACGCAAAAGGTTGTGGGTTCGATTACCGCCGCGAGACCAATGCTTGTATGATCTGCAAATATTTGTCTCGGGTCTGGGTGTATTCTATGTATAACATGTATGTATTTACAAAAAAAAGTACATAAGTAGTATATCAGCTTAGTTTGGGGTTAGGTGATGCTATGTGAAATACATCCAGCATTTTTTTTTTATTTATTGTGGCAAGGTCGCCATGTGTCCTGGCAAGGTCACCATGTATAGTGACCATGTACTGTACCATGTATAGTATACATTATGTCGGGAATTGGGAAACAGCTAAAAACACGACGGTTCCGTAAAAGACTCCACATTTAATGGTAAACTTACGTAGTTAACTTACATTATGCTGAACTAGCTAGTACTATTACACTACACATGGGCACTTTGGCATATGCCAAATATAATGTTTGGAAAAATGCCTCAGACCACCCCCTACTTGATATTCTCAAATTTTGCATACTGAGTATAGAACTTAGGGTGACCAAACGCCATGTTTTTAAATTCCAAAAATATGAGCTAATTGCTTTCAACGTAACAGTTACGTAAACGTTCAAAATGATAAAAAGAAAGGTCTGCTTTATGTCGAAAATAAGTAACTTTTTTACGTATCTTTTGTTGGAACCTGACTCCAGAAAGCGTGACCACATTAGCGAGAGACACTGGATATGATTTGCATCACAATTGTGAATGCCGTGGTGCTACACACAGACTTTTAGAAAATAATAGTAAAAATAGTAATCCTATTCTACTAATATGATAAATGTGAAAGTTTGTGAGAATGGCTGTTTGTTAATCTTTCACGCAAAAACTACTAAACGGATTTTGATGAAACTTTACAGTAATATAGCTTATACATCAGAATAACACAGGCTACTTTTTATCTGGATACCACGCGGGCGAAGCCGTGGGCAGAAGCTAGTCTCTAATAGATCTATCTATCCACGATTCCACAACTATCGCCGAGCACATGTCGTGCGAGAAAATCATAGGTATAGTTCAATCCTTAAACGTAAATAAATTTTCGTTCTTTCTTAGTTCACACATAAGCGTGCAGACAAAGTCATATAAAATATATATATATGTCATAAATCGAAAGGTTATTTTGCGCCCCGACCTTTAAAGACACAGACATCGCGACTAATAATTGTGTATAATCTTTAGCCGCGTAGGTACGAGTATCAGTTGCTTTATAATCGCACGATAAGATTTCATCGACTGAGGATTGATAAACCAGACTGGGGTCTAGACAAATACCTAACGCTTACTTTTCCTTTCACGCTAACGCAAATTTATCTAGGTAAACCTATCAAGGCAGCTGTCACGTGACATTTTCCAAGGCTAATGTCATTTTTTGACAATTCTATCTTTATCTTTATCCGCAGGCGTTAACATCAACAGAAAGTGGTATTTGTCTAGACCTCTGGTGAGCTAAATAATGAAACGACGAAGGAATGGAACACACCACCATCGTCATAATACAATTTAGGTCTGTTCAAGGTTTTCTAGCTATTATAGTAGATAAACCATGTCGGAGGCTTTCGGGCGACCATAAAACTCGAACACCAGAGTTAGCCAGCTGATACGAAGTTTCCAACCTCTGATAGATGAGATTATCACAACATTGCTTACTTACTATATCTTAATCTCATGGCCCTGACATAGGTTTTTTTTATACCACCACGGTGGCATAAACTAGCATAAGGCCCACCTGTTGGTAAGCGATTACCGTAGCTTATGAATACTTGCAAAACTAGAGGCAACAAACGCGCGTTATCGATCCTTTAAAAAAATCAAAACAAATCAAATTTTTGAGGAACCTCATATGTAGTCACTGGAGTATCAGGATTAGAGAAAGTAGCTTATACCCGATGGGCGGATCTGTGCAGAGTTTATCTTCTAATTAAAAACGTTGCGTAACTGACTGCCAGTAAACGCAGAGCCTAAACAATACCTCCTGTAGACCTGAAACTTGGAGAGTAGGTACCTTTTAATGTGTAGGGGCGTCTAAGAAACGATGTCCCTAAATGGTGCGGAAGGTATATAAAGTTAAAAGGTATACAGAAAAATACGAAGTTGCCAAAAAATTGCTCCCGAAAATTGCCCGTGTGCGACAACGCTAACAGTAATCTGCGCTAACACTCTGCTTCGCTTCCGCGCGGAAGGCGCAACATCCTGCTATTGTTCTTTGAGAGACGCTTTCTCTGTGACTCTTTCGAATCTCAGATTACTTATGGTGGCACAGGATAGCAGGAGATAAATACATTTATATGTAAATGCCTGTTGCGCAAAGGCCAAAGTTTTATTTTGATGTGTGACAAAGTTTAATTAAAGGTTCTGTGAAAAACTTGTTGCCTTGTATTGATTCAGATATCGCTGATCTGCTTTCCAGGCAGAAAGCCTGAAATGGTGGCACTGTGCCAATTTTCCACCCCCTTCCTGTATGGTTACCATAGCGTGTTTATTGCGATTGAATATAAAAAGGCAAGCCTACCTTATATAATACTAGCTTCGGTCCACGGCTTCGCCGCGTGGTACCCGGATAAAAAGTAGCCTATATGTTATTTCATCAAAATCCGTTTAGTAGTTTTTGCGTGAAAGAGTAACAAACATTCATCCTCATAAACTTTCACGTTTATAATATTAGTAGGATATAAAAGCTGAATGAATATGACGCCTCGGTGGGGTGGCGGGCGAAAAGCCAGCTGTGACGCGAAGAGGGGCGGGTTCGATTCTTGCTGCGTGACAAATGTTTGCATGTTCTGCAGATATTTGTTCTGGGTCTAGGAGTTGTGGTACCACAGTACACGTGGCTCCTGATACTCACGACACAGCTAATTCTAGAGTGGGGTCCTGACTACGTATTTGTCTGTTGAGTTATTATTCTTACTGTTTATTTATTGTTATATATACTCATATACTGTATATATACACAAACAATATTTTAAACACCTATTTCAAAATAATGCAATAAAACATAAAAATGTTTCGTTATTACGAAAACGTACGGGCCGGGGTGCAACAAAAATCTTATATTATTATGTATGATATTTTTTACACCCCTGCCCACGTCGTGGATCCGATCCGTGTTTCCTCCAACTATATTTCCTCTGGTTCGGATCGGATGTGCACATCAAAAGCAGACGAAAGAATAATGAAAACACATCGGCGAAATAAACGCGTCCAGGTTTTTTTTTTCATATCAATAATTGACCGTCATTTGGCCATAATCTCACCTGATGATAAGTGATTATTTAGCTTACGATAGAGCATGACGGTCTAGAAGATACCTATTCACTCTTACCTTGAAGAGATTCAGATTGTATATTTCAGGAAAGACAGATATTGGTAGCGTATTCCATTCCAACGCCGACCGTTCTAATTATAAATATGGAACCGAACCGTTTAGTGAATGAATAGTTTAGATATACTTACCTATTCACTCTTACCTTGAAGAGATTCAGATTGTATATTTCAGGAAAGACAGATGATGGTAGCGTGTTCCATTCCAACGCCGACCGTTCTAATTATAAATATGGAACCGAACCGTTTAGTGAATGAATAGTTTAGATATACTTACCTATTCACTCTTACCTTGAAGAGATTCAGATTGTATATTTCAGGAAAGACAGATATTGGTAGCGTATTCCATTCCAACGCCGACCGTTCTAATTATAAATATGGAACCGAACCGTTTATTGAATGAATAGTTTAGATATACTTACCTATTCACTCTTACCTTGAAGAGATTCAGATTGTATATTTCAGGAAAGACAGATGATGGTAGCGTGTTCCATTCCAACGCCGACCGTTCTAATTATAAATATGGAACCGAACCGTTTAGTGAATGAATAGTTTAGATATACTTACATCGAGGGAGGCGAGGCAGTACCAGCAGAAGACATGCTTGCATCGCTTACACATCATCTGCGCGCACCCTTCGTCCTTCTCGATGGGCACCCGGCACATGGGACAGAGCTTGATGAGCTCCGAGTCTTGGAGTAGTGGAGCACCGGCACCGGAGTTGGATGCTGATGCGGCGGCAGCTTCACAGCTCATGCCGTCGTGCCACTGCGAAAGAAAAATAACATTTTAACAAGAACATTTTCGATATTAGGCAGAGCAATCGTGGTGAGAGTTTTTAAGAGTGTGTGTGAACTTCATGTTAAGAGAGCAGTGTGGAGTGAATGAAGATGTAGTAACGAGAGTCGAGAAAGGTATGTTGAGATGGTTTGGGCATATAGAATGGATGGATCAAAGAAGATTAACATAACAAGTATACAAGGCGAGCGTGAATGTGATAGTTGGATGGGGAAGGCCTTGATGAACGTACTCTGATCAGATTGGAGACGTTCTAGAGAAAGGCCAATTTAAGAGTACACTAACCTGACGAGCTTCTATGAAGAATTTGATGAGGATGGATGAAGTAAAAGGATCTAAGCAAGTGGAAATCCATGGTATCTGCCCACATCTCCATGAAACAGGCTATATAACTAGATGTATGTATGTGCTAGAGTGGTGCAGTAACTAGATACTCCCGAGTTTTGATCGTACCGTGGGTACGAATACCGTAGTAGAGCAATTTTGTGGCAGGCATAAAATATTTGAAATCGCACAATATTTGGATCCCATAATATTTGGAGCTCAATTAGTATATCCGTTGGTAGAATATTAATATGATTAATTGTTTACTATCCTTTTGTAATTTATTTACCCTTTAATATGAAAATGGCAATAGTTTATATTAGAATAATTGGGGAATTACCTACAGAAATTATTTTTTTTACATTCGACGTTCATAAATGTATTTCTACTGTATTCAATTTAACATAATTACGAGTACCTACATAGTTTAGTTTTTTATTAACTTAGTTTAGAATGGAAATTCCGAATGCAAGGAGGTAGTGGCAAAGGGTTAAGATTTGAATACAATGGCGAAGGGGTTTTTTTAAAATATAGGTTATTTATTTTTATGTAAGGTGCTAAAAATAAAACATATCTCGAACATTAAAAAAAAATCCTAACACTGACAAACTTAGCGAATACGTTTGCCATAAGGGGGCAAACAAGCGCGACCAAATAAAAGGAGCAGTGGGCGGTAAACTGCATGAGTGCACCAATTTTACTGTTGGGTATTTAGTATAACAACTGTATAGAGAGAAATAGCTAGATATCGTGAGGCGAGCCACATCGGCCCTCAATCCTACTAATATTATAAACGCGAAAGTTTGTGAGGATGGATGTTTGTTTGTGACGGATTATGATGAAAATTTACAGTAATATAGCTTATACATCAGAACAAAACAAAGGCTACTTTATATCCGGGTACGACGCGGGCGAAGCCTTGGGCAGAAAAGTTTGTAAATAATAAAATAAAAAATAAATAAAAATTATAAATTGATTAATTATTTGAATGGTTTCGTTAGTCTGACTAATTTTAAACTAGTTATAACTTTAGTCTTTAATTAATGTAATTGACCCTCGGCCGTGTTAATTAAAGTAAACAAATTAATAAACAATAAACAAAAACAATATATGGCGTATGTCTAAAGATGTGAATTCTACTACCTGACGACCACATTCGTATGGTCAGTGTAAGTCGTATCATCTAAACGGCTAGACAGTTTTATATGTCCAATATCCAAATTAAGGTATCATTGGATTCGTCTTGGCAGTTTTAAGTTTATTATCTGACTGTACAAAACAGCGTTTATCATTGGTGTCAAAAACATCAGTGAATAATATATTAAAATTAAAAAGTGTCAGTTCGGACAAAGTGCCCTAAAATATTGTGTCCGAAACGTCAGCAAGCCGCAATTTCGTTCCAAAATTTGTGACCTTGAAGAATTGCTGCATATGTTTTCAAGCAGGAACGACGTAGTTCAAAATGTGTGGTCAATCGATCTGCATGTAGTTTCCAAAACCGATCTGCAATAACTGTCGTTAACAAGTTCCTAGATAAGTGATGTAGTAAAAATGAGATTTTAATCTCTTAAATACATCTCTATTTGCGTTATGGAACGATAAAATTATGTTCCTATTATTAATAGTTTTTTTAAGTTGATATTTTAAAATTGATTGTGTTCATCTGACAAGCTCTATGTATGTAGACTAATAAAAAAAAGATTGTTTAGTGTTTTATTTAGCAATACAGCTTATACCTGACATGTTTTATATGACATATATAACAAACATTAATAATACTTGTTGTGTTCACTACTTGAATGTCATTCCTACGTCAGTGGGTGTAGTGTTATGACACGTCCGTAATGTGTTTTTCCACAAAAGAAAAAAAACAAAAAAAGTCTAGAATATCTCCCTTGAGGGAGAAAACTGGAAAAAATGCTTATTCCACAAGGGGGAAACCCTTAAAATCCACTTTAGGGGGGAAAAGTGGACTCTTGGGGGAAGATTTAAAAAAAGAAGTAAATTTGGATAGTAATTCTCAATGCCAAACTGAGTTTGTTCGTCAGTGTTTTAAGGTATTCCATAGAAAACGCAATATGACCAAATTTCACGTGAACGAAGTCACAAGCAACATCTAGTAATAAATAAGTATACAAACTGCATAAATCCGTGGTTAATAGTCAATGGAAAGCATGTCGGCGACTTAAAAAAAAAATTAAGGCCTAGCTTAGCTTAGCAGGTACTGGTAAAATAAAAAGTTAAGCATAACATAAACGTTAAAAGCTCCAGTTCGTACCCTAGACCTAAGCCGGTATTTGAATTCGAGTTTTGCAAAAAATATCAGAATACTTAGGTAAATTACATTATGTATATAACGAGTGGCCGGGCCAGTACAATTTACATTAATTAGCAATAATCAGTATACTTGCGATTAGTATTGTAATTTATACGGTGGCATTGTAAAACTACGTTTATTTAGTCGTACCTAACTTGCATTCACGAGATTCGAAATATCAATCAAATCCCGCACTTATAATTAAGTGCCAATTTTCCCCAAAAATTCTCATGGTATACATATTGTATTTATTAATTACTAGCTTCTGCTACAGCTTCGCCCGCGTGGTATCTGGAGCTATATTATTGTAAAGTTTCATCAAAATCCGTTCAGTAGTTTAGGCGTGAAAGAGTAACAAACATCCATACTCACAAACTTTCGCGTTTATAATATTAGTAGGATTTAGCGGGGCTCGAAGCGCATTTTCGCCTGTAATCGGCAGTGCCTTGGCCAATTACGCCATGAATCAAGTATCGCCGAGACCAAATTTATCGAGCACTTTCTATACAGTTTATAGCGATGCTCGATGCTATCTACAGACGGCCTATTCTGAGTTACAAAAACATTCAAAACTTATCGTAACGGATAACCGTTTCGTCAATTTTTGTATGGAAATCTTGTCGATACGGTCAACGTTTTGGCATGTTATAAACTCAGCATAGACCCTCAAATATCTCATTGTGTTCCACGTGAGAACAATCATGATTTGAACGATCGTGTGTGGTTGAATGTACCACAGTACTCATAGATCCTGATACCAACGACACAGGGAATCCTAGTGTGGGGTCAGGACTATGTATGTGTCTGTGAGGTGTTCATTTATTTGGAAACATTCCTGCTCAAAGTACAAAATTTGATCGAACGAATGACTAGAGAATGACTAGTGGGCCGGTCATATCTCGCGAAGAACCGACAACCGCTGGGGTAAACGTGTATGTATTTACAAAAAAAAATACATAAGTAGTATGTATGTAGTTCCCATAATACAAGCTCTGCTTAGTTTGGGGCTAGATGATGCTGTATGAAAATGTTCTGTATTATTTATTTATTTATTATTTATTGCCGTCGCTGGCCTTTCCTCTTAGACAACATTCCTTAGCTAAATTCTGCAGCTTTATTCAGATCACGTAAGTCGGCGTACCTTCTGTATACATTCAATAAATAAGAGTAAAGTAAACATGGATATTCGAGGCAAAAGGGGGAAAAACACGGCGAAAGGCAACGACATTCAGCGAGCAATGCTCTCCGGGACTTCAATAAAATGTTTTATATATGTTACGAGTATACATGATGTCCCATATGCTAAATGGAGCCCATGTTTCTTTAATTTTAGATACTATGTTATTTAGAAGATAGACCTTTGTGATTTACCCTTTCGATCCGTATCATAAAAATACAGAATGTTCGAGTATCGGCTTAGGCTAGCGACTTTTTTTAAATTATTTGAATGCTTTAAAAAACAAAGAAAAGTTTCGATTAAGCAATACTTCTTTATTTATATATGAATAACTAGCTTCTGCCCACGGCTTCGCCCGCTTGGTACCCGATAAAAAGTAGCCTTATGTGTTATTCTGATGTATAAGTTACGAGTATATTACTGTAAAGTTTCATCAAAATCCATTCAGTAGTTTTTGCGTGAAAGAGTAACAAACATCCATCCTCACAAACTTTCGCGTTTACAATATTAGTAGGATGAGGATGTTTTTTTCTTACCAATAATTCGTAACTGCTGAAACGTTTTGGAGGAAATCGTCACAATTTTTTTATCTAGTTATCATGAGAGCAGTTTTTCTTTACATTGGCATAGATATCTACGTGATAAAAATACAATGTAATATTCCATTATAAAAACAGAAATGTACCTACTTGTACTGGGACACACTATATATGTACGTCGCAGTGACATTACCACGCACATGAATTACTTTATTTGAGTAGTAGGGTTGTTTACGTCCTAAAGGCCATTTATTGAGCATTAAACTGAGCATACGTAACAATATTTTGTAACCAGGTACGACGGTTTTAGTGGTTTCTCTTCGCCTCTTGAAACCGATTACCATCTTTCATCTGAGGATTGGTGTGTTTGCTTTTTGTTTGAATTGCGGGTACCTGAGTCATTCCAAATTGACTTTTATGAACTGAAATATAGACTACCATATACGTATAAAAATTGTTTTAAGAATGACAATCTAAAAGTCAAAGAAAAATAAAATTTTAATGTAACAGATTTTTGTCGATCAACTCACTCTTGGCAATTAACTTATTGAGCATTAACATTCGCATCCATTGGAGTAATTTCTTAGTTTAATTATAAATACGTTGGGCGATGGGAATTCTCGCACAATTACGGTGTAGGTATTTTTGGTGAAATTCCAGATTTTAAACTGTACTAGCTGTACCACGGCCGCCCTCGGCCCCCTAACCCACCGCGTCGCAACGCCCGAAGAATAGCGCGTTCAAAAAAACAAACAAACTCTTAAGCTTTATTATTATTATACGTTATACGACGTTTCAAGGTGATACTTGTGATTTTAATGAATAAATGAATTTTGACTTTGACTTTGACTATATGTTACTTAAAATATTCGCAGCCTCACGGCATACTATGGTGCAAGTAGCCAAGAGATCGACGTCACTTATTTTGGCAACCGAAAAGAAAGGATACGACTCCACTATGTGTTCAAGAATTGATAAAAGAGACCATCTATTGGTTTTGGTACCCAATGGTATTATATCGGACAGGGTTTTCTTACAAGCTATAAATAAAACCCCGTAATTCCCTGTAATGGTTATGGTCCGTAGTAAAAAACTTTTGATTTTGATTTGATAAACTGAAAGCATTGCGATGTGAAAAAGCAACGTTTCCCTGGCGGAGTGCTTTGTTCATAGGTCTCGACCCAGTTCCGCATGTCACATGTGAAAACATGCCTTTGCAACGGACAAAGTGCGAGTGATTAGTGACGGCGAGCTCACAATAGGGGCGCGGAGCCTTGTTTTCTTATTTCAATGTTGAAATAGGTAGTTTCTTTGCGAGAACGATTCCTACGACCTCTTTAGCTCCTACGACCGACGCATCCTGAAACTTGACGAAATTGGCATTGGAAAAGTGATACATGGTGAATATCAAAAAATACATGGTGAGAGAATTGACGAAAGGTAACCGAAACAGGTTATTTCTGTAAAAGTCCAACTTAATCGTCGACGCTTGTAGTTATCATTGGGAAGCCGTCGAATTAATTAGTTCGCAAAACTGTGTTACATACTTCTAGGACACAAGGTTATAAATATAGATAGGCTACGACGACGACACAACTTTTGTTACCTTGAAGCAATTATATTTCCTTAATAGTGGCATTAAATGAAAGATAAATGAAAGGAAACCTTGAAACTTATCCCGCATTTCGTGTCAAGAAGATTTTAATTTCTCGTGTCTTCTTTCAGGTTAAAAAAATACACAGAGTATTGCCTACAGGGAAAACACGGCTCTGTTATCTAGTTGCTAGTTATAAAACATTTTATCTCGCTTTACATCACAGTACGCGAGTGAAATAGCTTCTTCAACGGGCATCATGCAAGCATTGTGCCGGCAGGTCACCTAAATCCATTCATGCGCGTGAATACTCACTCTCTGCACGCTCTTTTATCCCGGCCGTTACGGTGGTTTCACTCGATGATGTGAAGTGATTTTATGGTTGTGTTGATGTTTTGAGAAAATAACATTTGCCTTCTGAACACAACTATTCACAACTAAGTTGCCAGTGACCTGGAACGGAAACTTGGCCGCTAATTGTCCAAGTTTCAGTTCCATGTTATCATTGGCACGCGCTTCAAGTCGCGCTACGGGCTACGCTCGAAATTTTACTACGCGGTAAAATCCGAAACAAAGACACCCATAGAAACAAGGTCAGAAGAAACTTCTTCTATAAGCATTCCAGAACCGACAACAGCTGAGATAAAAGTTCTAGAATGTCGACCAAGAACCGGACGACGCAATATTGAAACGCCGCCCACCGCTTGTTGGACTTAAAGATTGCGAGATGTCGATGGAGAAGTATCAATACCGTTTGTCATAGCACTCTTTGAAGAAAGCCAATGGCTGCTGGCTGGTGACCTGGAGCTGGCATAAACAAGTACTTGACTTCACCCATAAATACAGTACGTAAAAACTCGCGTGTTTACAATATGAAATTAGTTCAATAAAACAAAAATCCCTGGCGACCCAGATTCCAAGGATTAAGTACAGAGGTTTTGGTAGCACGTGTCCTGTAAGTACCGTATTCTCACGCATCTGCGGCTAAAATTCTGTTAATAAACCCACGCGAAACTTTGTCCAACAGTCGAATCGAAGTTTTTCGTACGGCCCGCAACGAAAAAGGAATCTGCGACGGCATAAACTTTAAAAGTGCACAAAGAACGTAGTATGGTCTGAAAAAGGCATGAAAAGCAATGGACTTTTAGCCATGAAAACGAGTACACTCGAGCGGGGAAAGCGCGGCCGAGGAGCACTCAGCCGATTGGACAATAGGCAATGCATGCCGAACTGTACACCTCACGGTTCTAGGGTTATCAGTGCAGTTAGCATCTGGCAAAGTATCTGGCATAGAAATCGAGAAGCCAGCCTTATTTTTGAATTTAATTTGTATGTATTTATTTTAGATTTATGATAACGGTTTTGTTACTAATTATCTCACTTTAAATAACTATTGACTAAAACTTACAGCGCCCTTACATGTCCATGTACTTCCCTATAGCTACTTTGATGTAGGACCTAAGCTGATGTACATTTGAGCATGAATAAATGAATATGAATATTGTAAGAAATGGTTATGCATAAAAGAAATCTGTCACCGAATGGTAACATATTTATTTTATACTAATATAATATTAGTATCTAAGACTTAGTTCGTGTCCGCTTCGGTTTGTAGATTTGTGCGGCGACGGCAGAATCTTACCTATTAGATAGTAGGCAGCACCATTAAATTTTTTAGGATATATTAACGATAACGACTTTCCCTTAAAAACTGTCTCAGTCAGTCAGTGAGTCATGAAACGATTTCATATATTCATATTTACATCGGATTTGTAAAGAAACAGGATAAGATTGTAAGATAAAATGTCGCAGTATGAGAGACGTCTAATCCAGTTTCCACTAAATGAGTATTAGTTAAGACGGCATAAATTGAATACAAATAACTAAATAATCTTTTCTTGATGCACAGTCAATAATGTCTGCTCACCATTTATCCAGAGTAATACTTCAAAGAAACTCTTGTTATTAATCAGAAATAGTTGCTCAAGTACCGGGTAAACCATAGTAATTATTAACTGGCAACCCTTTACCTAACGAGAAAACTGAAAGACTATTCCATGAAATACTCGATGTGCCGCAGTCCTCGATGCTTTGAGGAAAGTTTACGCTGGTCTTTTGTGGGCTTTTGAAATTGGCTATGCAAATCATTTTGCAGTTATCGGTTCTGTGTCGAGTTCGAAGAATGTTCTTCGTAATAGTTTAATTATTGTTGTTTTGTGAAAGTAAACTTTCTAATTGTTTTGTGACAACAAAAGTTACACCGTTTAAAAAGTTGTGCGTATCTATAGTTTTTAATGTGTTGAGTACGATTACAAAATATCATATACATTAGTTATCACAGAATGAGATTATGAAAACTAGCTGATGTGTAGTGTGGGCCTTATCAAGAAGTTGCTGATTTGTCAAATTTTTCGACTACTATTAATTGTTTTACTGATCAGTTAATGTAAGTTTGACGATAACTATTCCATTTTGACGTGGTTCGATTTTCTCTAGCGTTCTTCATAGTTTTCTTGTCACCCAACTATGAGCTAATTTAGAAGCTATTCATCTTGAACCTAGCCTGCGACCGTGTTCGTTGATAGACCGGTGAATAAAGCGTGCAACTAGCTTTTTTCGCTCGCGAATACATAAAAATAAAGTGAATGGTAGCTGCCAGCCTCTATAGTTTCAATTATGTTATAGTAAAGTTGTCGGGAACTCACCTCTTGGTTGCATTGCGAGCAGAACTCATGCCGGCAGGTAGGGCAGTGTGCTGGCGACGCTGCCCGGACTTTCACTACCGTCTCGCAGCCGACGCGCGGGCAGAACGCACGGCCAGCGTCCATCGCCACTTCTGTTGGACAAAGGTATAAAGGTGAGCGAGTATGTAGTAAACGACATGTAGTATGTAGTAAACGACATTTGACGTCGCACAAAGGTCGCGGATGTAGGTAGGTATACGGGTTGCGAGGCTCAACCCGTAGTGCCTGGACTTTGAGAGCCAACGCGCGAGACAAACTATGTTGGACAAAGTTAGATAAAGGTGATAAAGGTTGTATGCAGCAGCAAATAGAGATAAGATGTCGCACAAAAGTCGAGTGAAAAAAAGAGAATGAGTCAAATGAAGATGAACAGGGCATTTGGCAAGGCGAGAGGATCACCGATGGATCGAAGCAGTCGATGGAATCGTGGCTAAGAGGCTTAACAGATTTATTTGCAGTTTTGTGTTTCATTTTCATAGTTTTATATTATCCATTCATGATGTCCCTTTAGAGGTGACAAACAGATTGACAAGGGTTTCCTGACACGACTGACTTCCCGTGTAGCTTAAGACTACATGACTTTAGACATGAGGCTTTGTGGAAACTGGTGAGGGCAGTGTGCTCTGGTTGGAGCAAGATCAAGAATTAAGTTAAAAAAAAATACTTATACCTTCTAGGTACTCTGCAGTGGACTTCTTGAAGTTTTTAATGATGATGACGAAAAACGAAGGAGCCGTGTTGGCCTAGTGGGTTTGGAATTTTTTCAGTCGAAAAATGTAAACGCTCATTAAGAGTATTTCCCAGAACCAAAACTCGGATGCATATGCCATAAGTTTGTGCTCCAATAAGCGGCGATGGGCTTAATACCTGTCACGTGGAGTACCAGCGTCTATGCAAAACGCAGGTAAGTGCCCAAAAAAGGAACAAATAAGCGATGAAGCAGCCCAATCTATCAACATAACCTAGTTTACAGGATACAGAGAATTCTAGTAGTGTAGATATCCTTTTTTTTAACAGACACATACTTGTCCTAGTATCTAACACGTATGTCTGTTTAAACTAATAATTTAAAGATTTTTTTTCAAGTGTTTTTTTTAAATAAAGAGTCGTCTCTTCTATATATTTATCTACAAATGCCTCATTTTTAGACGTGCCTCTGACTACCGCCAACTTGGTATCCTAACGGATTTACGTACTGGGGATAGGTCTGAGATATCCAACTCGAACCTTTTGTAAAAGGATCATTAAAAAGAATAACCAGCCTTGTTTTCTTGCCTTTATTTCCTGGCTTGGTCGCGGAAGAACAGGCAGTAGATAAAAACCAACGTTTCAAAGTGATCCTTGTGATTTAAATGAATAAATGAATTTTGACTTTGACTTTATTCACCATGGAGATTAGTCATGAGCGTGTTTGTTTTTTTAAGGAATACCGTTCGATGCTTACGTATAGCCTAATAGCATCACTAAATTCTCCATGACCCGGTCAGGCCAGATTACAAAGAAACACTGACCTCATGCCACAGATGATAAACTTAATGGAAACGCAGTTCTTAAAACAATAAATTTAACTCTTATCTTCACCTGTCACTTTCACAATGGTAACTTTAAACAATTCATGAGAAATGTCAATGCGACACGTTTTCAATCCAATGCAATTATACACCCGAAGGTTCTTTGAACACCTGAAACACAGCTCAGAGAATTACCAGCTGGCTCAGTACTAGCAGAAAATAGCAACGGAATAGAATTAGAAATTAAATTAATAACATTTATTCATCACGCAATTAAAAAAAACAATTTAGGTAGGTATAGCCATGAGCGATAATATGTTTTGTAAATAATGTAAGTGTTAAATTTCTTAACGATGAACCAGCGAAAACCTATGTAAGCAGCAACTTGTTCTACAATCATCTCTACATTATATGTATGAAATTCAATACTGCGACATCATTTAAAAAAAAATGGTTTGTATACATATTACTTGCCACTGTACGTACCTACATATGAGGAATAGGATAGTGGGACAGTTAAGAAAAAGAAACAATTATTATGGCAAGTTAGACTAGCCTACATAAAAGTAGAATTGAACAGAAACGCCCCACGCACCTTGCTGATCCATCTTGCATATCTCTGCGCAAGATTCAGAGTAAAGCAACTATTACAGGGTCTAGAAAAATACATCAAACTTTGTTTTCCTTTCACGCTAACGCAATCTTGTCAAGGGAAAACATGGCAGCGATCACATGTCATTTCCGCAGCTAAAGTCATTCACATACAATTCGATTTTCCGCAGGCGTAACGCCAACAGAAAGTGGGACTTGTCCAGACACCCAGGGTCAGCCCCCTAATTACACTAGCAAAATGGCTATGTTGAACGAAGATATACGACGGACGTTAGAATCAATGTGTCCCTTTATGAAGTCTTAGATATTGCTTAAATTAGTTTCATAGTTTATTTCTCTATGTACCTTCTACCTAGACTGTGTAGTTTCAATTTAAAAATACTTATCTACCCTTTATATGGGCAATGTTATATTTTATTTGTGTTTAATTGTACTATCTGTCTAATATCTGATTTGAATTGCAATTAGAAGGCTTATCCTGTATTTTCCTGACCCTGCGGCGTTTGAATCTATTGTGTACATTGATTTTTAATCTATAACACGTATGTGTCTCAAAGTTATTAACTAAAAAGACAAAATGAACAATCCATAGATCACAGAATTAAAATCTTGAATAAAAAACATGTAATCTTTATCATCATCATCATCATCAGCCTATATTAGTCCACTGCTGGACATAGGCCTCCCCTAATGAGCGCCATAGCGCCCTGTCTTCAGCTTGCCGCATCCAGCATCTGCCTGCAGTCTTTCGCAGATCGTCATCCCACCTGGCCGGAGGGCGTCCTACACTACGTTTGCCGAGTCGCGGTCTCCACTCAAGAACACGTTTACCCCAGCGGTTATCGGTTCTTCGCGAGATATGACCGGCCCACTGCCACTTCAGCTTGCTAATTCGTTGAGCTATGTCGATAACTTTGGTTCTCTGTTTGGTATGGTTGTAATCTTTATGGGTTGTCTTAATGGAAACATGAATACTCTTTTATCTTGTATATCACGGGTACGGATCTTATCGGTGAAGGCACCAACTGTTTCCACTCATTCCAAGAGTCTTGCCCAATGTGTGTATCACTCAAGTTTTAAGTGACAAGTACATTATATACTTGGTTGATGGGATTTAAAGGTGAGCTTTCAAAATCGAGGTTTTAAGAATAAAGTGTTCTAACTAGCAACCAAGTTTAGCTCCAATGACTTTCAAGGACGGAACTCGGATGTTCCTGTATTGTGTATTTTCTAGCTGATTGAGTGAGGAAGCCATTATCCTACTAAGCTGTACTGCATACAATGTGCGTGCGCGCAATTTTTTCCGCACGCGCGATTCAAGTACGGCCGAAGTCAGGGGCGTTCGTTGGCTCGTGCACGATGATCGATGTAGACCGGATTCGTGCTGGTAATTGATAGCTTAGTAGATTTGAATTAATCTGAATGCATATTGATCGGATTATGTTGCATGTGATAGACTGACATTGATAAATGGAAGCATAAATTCACTTTTAAATTTTAAATTCACGTATTTTATAAATCGACGTTTCTATACCTATGATTCTTGTAATATATAAATATGGTATAATAAATTGTTATTATAAACTAGCTTCTGCCCACGGCTTCGCCCGCGTGGTAACCGGGTAAAAAATAGCCTATGTGTTATTCTAATGTTTAAGCTACAGTACTGTAAAGTTTCATCAAAATCTGTTCAGTAGTTTTTGCGTGAAGAGTAACAAACATCCTCATAAACTTTCACGTTTATAATATTAGTAGGATTTAACTGAATAAAAACCTCTTGGCTCTTACTTTAAAAACTTACTTTGTTTTTGAAATCTAAGTTCTGTTTAGGTGTCGTTGTTATAAACATCTTTACCCGCTACGGGCTCCTTAGCCCATAAAACCGTAAAAAAACATTACTCATACTCATACTCATTTATTTTTAACCATGGGACGTCGAAACCATGGAAACCATGGTCTTCACTTGGTTACGTCGAAAACTTACTACTTAGAATGGTGCTAGAAACAGGCAAGTATTTTACTTACATATCTATGAATGTTTACATAATTAATTGATAGTTAGTTACAAGTGAAGCTGATATAAGCGTGTTAAAAAGAAAAATTATCATTAAAAAGAATCAACAGTTTAATAAGGTAGTCTTTCTTGTCTAAATTCTCATGAAACCAAAATGATTTGCAGGGTTGTCAGGCAATTTATTAGTCCATGGTCAATAATGCTTGCTTTCTGACACATACTCGTAGGTATGTGTCAGTAAGTAGGTATACAGTATTTACTTGTTGTAGTTTTAGAATGTGTACCTGTTTTCTTAGGAGAATATTTATTTTCGTTTTGTATAACTGTGTTACCTTATGGGTCAGACATAAACCATGTTTATTAGGCCTTAAATAAATGAAAAAAAAAATATAAGGTAGTCTTTGACTATTGACTAAACGAATTCTATTTACTCCCAGTTCAGCTAAGATCCATTTCTAACGATATTTGTGAACAAACTAGTGACGGAGTGATATCAAAAACATGTAGATAATTATCAGTTCCTATTCAACTTATCAACGGCCTTAGCGGTGGATCATAGAACAGTTACTGCGGGGTCATCATAAAACACCTCGGTTGTAAAGTTGTCAACAAACGATTATCTAACCTTACGTACAAACACAAGGAAAACGGGAACCATGTTCATGTGAAGGTCGACCCTTCATTTGGGCTTGTTTCCTTACTCTATTCAGAAGGTGATTGGACGAAATAAGATTTTTGGCCTTATAGAGATCATAGTTCCCAACTACCTTACATAAAAGGTGTCCGTAGTCGTCACCAGCTTTTCGTTTGTCACGCAAAGCATCACGTTAGCACTGGTTAGCACCCACTTATTGTACCTACTCTTCTGTATTTACTGTGTTTCTTTAATTGTTTGTCTTTCTTTTCATTTGTACTTGTCTGTGCTGTATTGTATGTGTCGAATAAAAAAAAACTATCTATCTATCTATCTATCTAACCATGCGCCTAATCAACCCGCGCTCATACATGCAGGGAGTAAAAAGACGACTACCGAAAACGAAAGGGGGTGGTACAGCACCCCAAAACCCAAACAAAAAAAAAACAGTTGTCCAAAAAAAAAATATAGCCGGAGAAAATAATGTTTCAAGATTTTTATTTATTTCGGCAGCCAGCAATGTACGCTCGATCAATGACCGTGGGCGAGATCAGCTGTTCGTGTAGTACAGGCGAAATCTGCTTGCTGCGCGTACATTGCTGTTTTTTTATTTTATATGTTTCTTGCTTTTATAAATTAAATAATTAGATAGATATGGTCTTATTATGTTATACTATGTGTATTTAACTAGAAAAAATTAAAAGGACGTATATAATGGCAACATATGTTTAGCGTTTTTTTTTTCGCTAATTATATTCCGAACCATGGTCTGATTGCAACCCCCCCAGTTTTCGGTAGTCGTCTTTTTACACCCTGTATAAACGACTAGCTTCTGCCCACGGCTTCGCCCTTTTAACCGGATAAAAAGTAGCCTATGTGTTATTCTGAGTAGTTATTGCGTGAAAGAGTAACAAACATCCATCCTCACAAACTTTCGCGTTTATAGTAGTAGGACTAGCTGTGCCACAGTGGTCGCCACGGATGCGACCCACCGCGTCGCATCGCCCGCCCGTGCGATTACTTCTTTGCTCGGCTCAGTGTGGTGTTACATGGCCTATAAACTTCCTCATGAATTGGGCTATCAACAGGCAGGTATCTAGAGAGCGCGTTCAAACAAGAAAAAAAAGCTTCAGCTTTATTATAAGTATAGATATATCTTGCAAGAGTTCCAACATGTAGACATCTTTAATGATAGTCTTAAATAGATCTATCAGTAGTTGAGACCTGGGTGTATACTTACATTTTAGAGATAATTTGATTATTAATTAAGACAGTATGCGTTTTGGTGTCAACTGTTAGAGCAACATCTTAAGTAATAAATTAATTCGAATACATTTTAAATCAAGTCTCGATGGACCGATTCATTTATTAGTCACGGGTTCTTTCTTGGTCTACCTTTTTTAGGTCAGAGACCTAACCGGCAATACAGCATGTGCATAATTTCATTATTAGAGTACAGCATACTAAAACATAACTGAAACAACAAAAGAAATGGACAACGGGCGGTCTTATCGCTAAAAGCGAAAGGCGAAAAGGATTCAATCCAGAGAACCTAAGGATGGAGATAACTATCATCATCATTATCTAGCCCTTCTGCACCCACGGTTGGGTATAGACCTCCCCTTTATAACGCCATTCTTTCGACGTACTCCACATTGGGCACCCGCTTAAACGGCACCTGAGGTATTCCACATACAGCACCTACCGATATTTCTCGCAGGTGCCTCTAGTGGAATCATTTATTATTTAAAATTTTATTCCACAAAAGGCACCTACGGATCAGTAGGTACTAGTGTTGGGACGTTTAATTTCCGATCCCTTGCGATTCTCATCCATTGATGCCCGGCCACGCACATCGGGCGCGTGGTCTGCCTCTCGGTCGCCGAGCCTCTCTTGGCCACCATTCGGTAACTGCCAACGTCCATCGGCCATCGTCCCTTCTAGCCAATATGATAACTATGTAATAAGTTAATGGGATTGCATGACAAGGACAGATATTTCCAACAGCGATACTCCTTACATCAGCATCATTTAGAAGTAGTAAAACTCATTGTGAAGAGCTCGTCCGGGAAAGTACCAAAAAACTACCACCGTACCTATTTCTACTAAGCATTAATACCCGCATTGGTGTGTTCCGGTTGGACGGGTATGGGTGCCGGTGAAATTACAGGAATATGAGACTTCACCTGTCATGTCTCAGGGTCGGCAACGCGCGACTGATACTTCAGGGGCCTAACCATCCGCCCTTATTGCGATTCAATTTAGGCAACGATGTCAAATCCCGCTTTGCGAATGACAAAGATTTATCAACGCCATAGCATCTTCAATCGCAAAGCAGAAAGTGACATTTGCCGTGTCAAATCATGTGTCAAATTATTCTAAGCAGCCTGACATTCGCCTCTTCCAATATGCTCCTTTGAGCCCTATATCGGCTCTTTAGACCAGGAAATCCTCGCTCTAGTAGTTATCAAGGTCCCTTTAAATTTTGGTTCGTAACTTCCTAGCTCTCGGATCTGAATGGGCTATTGAACGGACATGGACAATGGCTCATTCAAGGCAACTGAAATACCGTAAGTTTGTAAAAGACTAGCTGCGCTCCGCGGTTTCACCCGCGTAAGTTTTCGTTTCCGTGGGAATATCGGCGATCTAATAAATTTTTAGAATACAAAAGCTGTTATTGTGACTTAACTATGATAGTAAGATATATTCCCTCGCGGACTTTTTTGTGGGTAATAGTTAGTACTTTAATCATGTAGTACATCATTTTTATGTATCATGAATAGTTTTCTCAGCGCACGCCAAATAATGAATTTTATAGGCAAAATTTTGCTACTTTGGGTTACATTATTGCAATTTTCTTAAGGGTCTCTATTTTTTTGGAAAATAAATTATAGCCTATGTTACTGCCTGATAATTTAGCTTTCATTTGGTGAAAAAATTGTTAAAATCGGTCCAGTAGTTTCGGACCCTATTCGATACAAACAAACAATAAAATCTTTCCTCATTATAATATTAGTATAGATAATAATACTTCGCTCTTGCTCTGTCCTCGTTAGTTATTTTGTATATTGTAACATAACTATAACTACTAATAAGATGTATGTATAGTTCTGCTCAAAATAAATGTTTCTATTCTATACAAAAGAATGCTTCCGTGTTTCGGAGAGAATTTAATCGGATCAATCAGATTACGCAAAGACAGAGGCCTACGGGCGGTCTATAATCTTAACCGAAATTGGCCAATAGCTCTTACGAACGGATGTGCTAACGAACCTACTGACATAGAGTGTATCTACTGTGTGATGAAAAACATATAATTACAATATCAAGGAGCTACATTTTGCTGCCTGCAACACCGGAGTCATAGCTGATGTGTTGCCTGCCCTATAGACAAAATTGGTCTCCCTTCAAACCAGAACTCAGCAATGCAAGCACTTTTATTCCAAAAACTATCGTGAACTTGACTATTCATATTGTAAAAATGGGAATTTTCACGTCGTGCACTCTCTCAGTGCACGACGCGACGCGGAGGGAGCAAGTCGCGATCACTCACCCTAATGAAGACTCTCGGAATAAGTCGAAACTTAGTCGGTGCCTTCACCGATAGTGCAGTACGTGAAAATTCCCGTTTTTACAATATGAATGCAAGCATTACTGGTTAGCGGCAGAAAAGGGTACTACCCCCGGACAATCTTTTCCAGTAATACCTACTTACTATCACATTATGTGGCGGTCGACATATGTTTTTTTCTTCCATTCTCCTCCAATAGCCGACAGCACCCACGTATTTCTTACAAATCATAATTTACACGATCCATACACCTTTTCACCGGTCTCCCTCCATTATAATATCCACACTGATATTCACCAGAAAAATAAATTTAAACGAACACCCCTTTCAAGTTTCTCTTCTCGTTTCCGCAGTGGAGCAAAAAAGTTAAAACTCCCCGAACTGAGCAATTACACCAACTTTCCCGAGAAAATAAAACCTACGGTCAAACGGGGATTGAGTGAGCGGGATCGCAGCCACAGAAGAAATAGACAGTACCAACGCATAGAAGTTTCACTCTAACGTATCAACAAGCGTCTCCTTTTGGCTTTTTCAACGCTAATCTAGGGCATTATTTTTGCACGATTTAAGCCATTTACTGCGGTGCACGCCGATCGGCGTTTTTTATTTTTTCATGTCGGGTGCGTACTATGTTCATCGGCTTGATTTTCAGGTATGCCTCATTGCATGCGTTATGGTGAAGACACCGTTTAACAATCGAAATTCCAAAGACTCGCACAAAGCACTTTGCTTCGATATTTATTGCGCGAACCGTAAAGGAACTCTCTGCCTGAGTTACCGTCTTCTGAGAAAAACAACCTGGGAGTTTTTAAATCCAAAGTAAAAAGTTTCTTTCTTGATAATAGTGATTCACTGCTGCGTTGTTTAATATGAGACAAACTGCGGTCGAATGCGAATAAGTCGTCTGCAGGGATGGCAATCGCGAACGAAGTCGCGGGTACAGCTAGTACCAAATAAGCTCAGACTTACGCGCGCATACACACCCACAAGGGCCCTAATAAGAACTAAAAGAAAACATAAAAAACGGGTACCCATTTTGTATGATATGGACAATTTGCACTTTTTGATACGTGACGTAATCTTGTGTACGAGATTTTTCCACCACCCCGTAGTGATGCAGCCCTGAAGCAACGGTCGAATGAATATGGAAATAGAATATTCCAGCGCAGAGCCTTGCGTCTCGCCAACGAATAACAAGAGGGGAAATTACCTGAACTTTCTTGCGTCAAAGGAAGCTGGGAGTGCGCACTATCTCGCAGTTATTTGAGAACGACTTTAGATAAGAAGAACAATTGGAGCTTCGTATATGGCGCAGTTTGAAAACAATAAGTTGTGAATAAGTCAAGAAATGGAGTAAATAAAAAAACAATAAATAATGCTGGATACTTTCACACAGCATCATTTAGCCCCAAACTAAGCAGAGCTTGTATTATGGGAACTACATGACTGATATACTACTTATATACTTTTTTACAGTACAACACGGATATTAAATTAGCACGATGATGGAGCTTAAGGGACTCTGCCTTTACCACGAAAAATATGAAATACCGAAAATATCCAAAAAAATCCTCAATCAATGTCAGCCGAATCGGGGATAGCTCCGATATGAAACCGGAGCCGTTAATCCACCAATGTGTACATAACAGAATCAATTTCATAGCACAGCCCTCTTTCCATTGCCACTAAATATAAAATGCGAATATATCGTATCGTGAATGAATGAAAATACTTTATTATACCTCTATAAACAAAATAAACAAAAACATATTATGATAAAGGTACAATGGGCGCATCTTATCGCTTAACAACGATCTCTTCCAGACAACCTTTGGATGGAGAGGATTATATATGACAAGCATCTGCCCACGGCTTCGCCCGCGTAGTACCCGGAAAAAGTAGCCTATGTGTTATTCTGATGTATAAGCTATATTACTGTAAAGTTTCATCAAAATCCGATCAGTAGTTTTTGCATTAAAGAGTAATAAACATCCATCCTCACAAACTTTAAGTTTATAATATTAGAAGGACTAGCTTCTGCACACGGTTTCGCCCGCATGGTAACCGGATAGAAAGTAGCCTATGTGTTAGTCTGATGTATAAGCTATATTACTGTAAAGTTTCGTCAAGATCCGTTCAGTATATTTTGCGTGCAAGAGGAACAATCATCCTCACAAACTTTCACGTTTATAATATTAGTTGGATTGGATTAGTAGGCTTTTGAAGTGTTGGGATGAATGTGTCCATGTCGATACGGTTAGATCTACTCGGTTTAACAGAGGAGTTGCCTGTGCAATGTCTGAAGCCAAATTCGTAGGGTTGTTCGGAGATTGGCTTAGGCCAAGTCGGCTTTTAGGGACGGAAGGTCTGAATTCAATGGGCATTATGTGAAACTTTTCACCATTATGTGTCAGGGTTGGCAACGCGCGTGTGATGTCTCTGGTGTTGCAAGCTACGGTTACTTAACTTAATTGAACTTAATTGAAGTTGGTTGATAAAATAAAATAATGAGGCCACTGACCATGGTTGAGCCGGAACTTAAGATGTTTCTCGAGGACCGTTGGCTTGACCAGGGTGGATATCTCATCGATTCCCAGTGCCGCGCCCTTGCTGCATCGCATGTCCGGGCAGGAAACCTCGTAGGCGCCGTTCACTACTTCAAACTCCACGTACTCTCGCATACACTGAAACAAGAGAGAATATCTTTAGTTAAGAGGTAGACAGCTGCCGAATTATTACATGAAAAAATTGCCGCACTAAGCATTTCGGTTGCACCCTTTTATGAGAACGGCGAAGGAATGTAAGAACAGTACCTTCGTCAGTCTTTCCTGAAAAAATCTGTTGAATCTTTGCTCATTATAAATAAAGGGTAGATGAATTTTGCTTATCACCCATTTTTTGTACGACCTACCGGCGTTTTGAAACATTGGATCGGTCCTCCCGACCCGCGCACCTCACCGCGGTGTCGTCTCCGCTCTAAGCGGTCACTAATTCCTCGGCGGTTAGCTTGTGCACCTACATTTAAAAGGTCGCATTTTTCCTTATTATCCCGTGGATAAAAGTTAACCCCATTTTTGATTCTGCCGTGCATTGATGTGTTGTGAGACGTTCTCGCCAAGTGCTGTGCCAAAATTCATAGGAATTGGAATTTACTGAAGACACGTTGGAAGCCTCCACAAGGACACCAGCACCTGAGCCAGTCACGTGTAGAAATGTACGTGTTGGGAGTGCAAGAGGTAGGTGGAAGGCTTGATTTGTCTACCTTGTGTATCTTAGCAAATATTCAAATTCTATGTTAGGTATAGGTATCTATGTACGGCAATTTCTCTTATTTTTTATACGGTCCTTCGATATAATTCAACTCTATCAACCCCTATTACTCCCCCACAAAATCAATATACTTCAAGTGAATATATACGAGAGAATATGTTTAGTTATGAGACCGATAGCGACAAATTATCATATCAAAAAGTTGCCGCACTAAACGTTCGATCTTTATGATAAGAACGGTGAAGGAATGGAACAACACTACTATGATTTGTCTTTCCTGAAAAATTCAATATACTTCAAGTGAATATTCAAGTGAGAATATCTTTAGTTAAGAGGCAGGCAACTGCCAAATTAGCATATCAAAAAGTAGCCGCACTAAAATTCGATCTTTACAATAAGAACGGCGAAGGAACGGTACAGAACACTATCGCCTTTCCCGAGAAATACTATCTGGGTCCCTTCAAGGTAAGAGTGAACAGGTAGCTTCTAGTCTAGAGCTTCATGCCCTATTCGTCGGCCATATTATCACTTATGATCAGGTGAGATTAAGGGCAAATGAAGGTCAATTTTAAAATTTAAAAACGAGTAGTAGAAATCTTTTTTACCGTCCCCACAATCACTAATGCCGTATAAATCGTCGTAAAACAATCATGAAAATACTTTTGATATCCGCTTTACCCTCCACAAGGTCACATTTCATAGCATGCGGTTAAGGATCATCAAAAAGTCAAGGTGAGCCGGTGGTTTGAACTAATTACTCACATATGATAACTTGATGTATCCAAGAAGTCAGGCTCGGCTGCCTTGGGAACCCTTTGTTCGGAGTTCATTGCCTTCGAAAGTAAAGAATCTTCTTGAAATTACTCATATAAATTGCTTGACTGACTCACTGACTGACTGACGCACAGCTTAAGCCATCAGACAAACAGCTGGTAAGTTGCGCCTCTAATTTATCAGCTATCTACCTCAATTTGATTTCAACATATATAAAGTCTGATCTATTCTGTCAATTATCTAGGTGTATTTAAATATTTGCGTTACATAATCACTACATATTATTATTTTTGTTTTATCCATTCATCTACCTACACATCTTTTTCCACAATACATAAAGGTTATCTGGAAGATTTTAGTATTAAGTTCGTCTATCTACTACTATTTTGTGTAATAAAGGATTTTCTATCTATCTATATATCTATTCTATCAGCCTCGGCGGACAGTTGCCTGCCTTTTTATACCAAACATTTTACAATACGAAGAAATCAACTTAGGGCACACAGCGAGTTACGCGCGCCACTAAAAAGCTGCCTGTCTTCGTGTTAACGAGGCATAAGTCCCAGAAACATTTTGAATATGTGTTGCTAAAAGGCAGAAATTTTCGAAAATTAACCTCTAGTCTAGACTAGATTGCTAGCAGTCGCAGTATCGCTTTTATAGAAGTAGTTTTTTTTAGTAATTATACTTTTTCTCCACTTTACAGTCACGCGTTCGTTCCAACAGTAACTAAATACGACGAAACCAAAAAGATAATAAAACCCTATTATGATTCCGACCGAACCGAATGGTTTACCGTCACCGTTTACTCATATTTATTTTCTGCCCTAAGAGATAATGCACGCCACATAAATAGGGACTGACTGATAACAGCATTAACATTGGAAATAAACATCAAGGTTACGGTAAGTAGAGTTATTGTAATTACAAGTACCTACTTGAAGTTCGCCGCGAACTGAGATCTCGCGATGTTCGAATGGTAATAAATCTGATCTTCACAAATATTACGTGTCTATGTTGTAGCCGAAACGCAAAATCCGTTCTTTTGCATAGCGACTAGCCGTTTCACAAAACAGCGCTGTTTTCTTCGGCGTATTGAGGTCTAGCCGGAATGTCAATCCAATGCTGCCAATAATATATGAAAAAATACCATTCAACAAAAGGGCTGCCAACGTTAGATAACACAAACAGAATTCGATTGTTGCGGGGTTTTATTCCAAATTTATTTGTCACACTAAAAAAATGACATTTTACAATAGGGCTGCCAACGTTAGATAACACAAACAGAATTCGATTATTGCGGGGTTTTATTCCAAATTTATTCGTCACACTATCGGTCAGTGTTCTAATGAGCTATCGCCCCAGTCTGACTTCCCTTAATTGGAATCCTAACTGATCTACGCACTGAGTCGCGATCAGATGACCATCATAGGACCATCGCGGGCAAGGTTGTAGGGCCGCCCCGTTTCAAGTTTATATTGATAAAGTGTCAAAAATGTGACCTGTTAAAGTGGCCTTGCTGTAATATTATATTTTCGAGCGCCTTAAACTCCCTCACCTTTTAAATTTCAGTACTCTATGACGTACGGTTTAAGCTATGGGTTGATTGTAATTCAGTCAGTCAGAGTCACGCGACGATATTATTATAGGTACCTACTGTTAGGCTGTAGGTACTGTTAAAACTTTATAGAGAAAGTAAATTTTGTGAGGGAACGTAGCCGTTTTTGCGGATAATTTTACTGCTTCCATTGTGAGACGTCACTGCAGTTCGAATTACTTAAGTTTTGCGCTGAGGTAACTAAGTTACTAAGCTTTAATGGCTGGAGTGCTGTCTGGAGTCTTGTAGAATAGTATTTTATTACTCCACTTGTGTCCCAAGTCTTGGACCATGCTATGGATTGTTTTTATAAGAGGTTTCATTTTTGGGTTGCGATATTTTATTGTTCTTCGAAGTCACACAGATGGCGCGACACAGAAATGTTGAAAGGTCTGTCATAAATGCGGACCAATGCGGAAGTTAAACCCTCAAGGCGGTGCATATAACAATCATAAAAAAACGCCGCCATCTTAAAAGAATTAGTATTTACAAATTGCTGTGATATGGAACCTTTATTACGGGGTCCGCTCGCACTCGGCCGTTTTTTATGTTTTTGTTTGACCTTCACCATACAGTGTCATCTAAAGTAGGGCCAAAGACTCGCTGCCGCCGGTCATACAAACCAGTCTCTATACTAAGGTACCTGCACCTGGATATCCATAATGCTCGTGTGCTCGCGTTAAGGTACAAGACTTTGCTCTCGACTAACTCAATTACCGATATTCCATACCACACCTGCCTATCTATTGATGGTGGCAGACGAAGTTTAATGGCCACACTTGCCGGCTTTGGGCTCTACTACACGTCGGAGTTCACCTCTCCGCCCCAGTGGGCGGAGAGGTGGGTTGTCCCAGTGGACAACCCAGCAGGTCCATGGAAACTAACCCGGCCTGTCACGGATAACAAAAACCTGCTCATCTAGTGATGGTGGAAAACGAGATTTGATAGTCACACCGTCAGTGTGTTTGTACTATAGTTAGAGTAAAGCCCGGTCTTCCACAAATAGAAAGAAAGAAAGAAGAAAGAAAGAAAGAAATCTTTATTTGAGCATTTAAACAAAAATAAAAATAAAATATTAAAGTAAGATATTCTAGTTACTTATAATAATCAACACCATAATAACTACATAATAACAAATAAAAAAAATAATCTCATAAGGAGGCATAATGTAACGCTTACGTGAAAAGTATGTCTGTTAAGATGAAGGTCGCTTGCCTTTCTGACATCTGGCTTATATAGTTATGTTAGTTAACACAACTAATATTTCACATTTGAATCGTGTTCAATGATAATATAGTGTCTACATATGAGGTTTCGTCATTGAACGTGACCGCAAAACTGATTGGCAGATATATTGACAAACGAGCATTTGCTATTAAATGCATAAAAACCTTGTTCGATAGAAGGAATATCACACAACATGTTTGAGGGGAAAACCTCGCTAGATACTAGTACGAAATAAGTTCAGGCTTCGGCTATCTTCGTTCATCTTCGGAAATGCGAAACTAGGGGCGGTCAACTCTATGCACTTTGAAATAGTATTCGATTAGGTGCTGTTTAAGTACAATTTGAAGTGCATAGAGTTTTCAACGACGAGAACGTTTCCTTAGAAAGCCGAAGATGGTATAGGCGCATAACTTCGGTCGCAGTACATTATCGTAAACTTAACAAGTTTACGATAATGCCTCAAGGTATGTTAAATATGTTTTTAAACAATTCATCATCTCTACATAACAGTAGAGACAGTCCTCAATCATTGTATTATAGTACAAACTAGCTTCTGCCCACGGCTTCGCCGGCATGGTACCCGGATAAAAAGTAGCCTATGTGTTATTCTGATGTGTAAGCTATATTACTGTAAAGTTTCATCAAAATCTGTTTATTAGTTTTTGCGTGAAAGAGTAACAAACATCCTCACAAACTTTCACGTTTATAATATTAGTAGGATAGGATTGTAGCCATTATAACTCAGAATGCATTTCAAAGGCGCGTAGACACGCGAAGCCTTGTCAGATTTAACTGAGAGAGGAAACAATAACGGAACAAGTGACTAGATAATAATCTTAGCACGATACCTCCACAGTTCTAGTCAGTTTAAAAGAACCGAGAGGCAGACCATCATCTCTATGGTAAGTCGACAGCGTTGGCATGGCTGATGACAATGGAGGGTAGCGTGGAGGAGGCCTATATATCCAGCAGTGGGTGCCAACGGGCTATATAGATAGACTAGTTGTTGCCCGCGGCTTCGCCCGCGTGGTATGTTAATAAAAGTAGCATATGACCGTCTCCAGGCTTCAAACTATGTCCACCAACTTTTAAATGAATCGAACCAAGGATTACTATTTATACAAAGTTTAGAACTCAATTGCCCACCCCAAAGGGTAATTTTGAAAAAAAAAATACGTGTTTCATTATTTATTTTAAAGTTTATGTGTACCGAGTTTTGTGTGAATAAAACAAAGGAATATTTTTTTCCATAGAAACTTTACCACCCTGTTTAACGCCCTTAGGGGTTGATTTTCGAAAATAAGATTAGCCTATGTGTTATTCCAGAACCTAAGCTATCTACATTCCAAATTTCATCAAAACCGGTTTAGTAGTTACGGAGATACGTGGTAACAAACATTCACACACACAGACTTTCGCATTTATTATATTAGTAGGATTTAAATCTCTAAACTTTGATCCAATAGTCATCGACTGCTGACAGTTCCGACGTCAGGGAGTGATACATCGCCTGAGATTTGGCTGATGGGTAATTGCGATAGCGTTCGATCAGACACGACGTTAAATCGTTTTTCGGGTCCATCTATCACGTCGAGTGTAGATGGATAGAACAGAATGGGTTTTAAATCAGTAACATTATATTTCCACCAGTCAAGCTAAAATGCGCGCCATGATGAGTCGAAAAAAATATAGTCAAATGGAAAACCTTTTAAAAATAACCGACAATAATAAAAATGCCATTTCGGAGTATGGAAATTACAAAAATAAAAATATGATCTGTAATCGGTAGATAGATAATGCGACGATAGAGGTACATTATTGCAAATGTTAAACTCCCGACATGGTTTCATTTATTGTAATGTAATAAATGACAAATGTATCGCTATGTACACATGTATAAATGACACAAGTCAATACCTGAACCTACATATCTGAGAATCATTCTTAACGGATGCAAAAGGATAGCAAAAAATTACATTTCAATCCGATATGCCAATCCGGTTTCGGAGATAAATGGTAACAGACCTCTTATGTCAAACGCATAACATGGATAATTTTTTTTTGTAAAACACAAGCACAACATTTCGTGTCTGTGATGATGACCCTTGAAGAGTTCCTTTAGCTAATCCTGTCGATTCAGCGGGGCGATCACACTAACTCATGGCTATCGAGATGGCAATCAATTTTGACACTAATTCCTTATTTGAATGGTCCGTCCATCCAAAAACGGAACGTCCCATAGGTGACCAATTTTGTTAATTCACATTGTCTATCTATGGCTCATCCAGCTTACAAATTAGCATGATACGGTTCATCCCATCCGAAGATACCACCCATGGGAAATTAGTGTGATCGCTCAGCTGGTTATGCTTAACATAAAAATGCATTGTCATCGGAACTGAACCTACTTGTAAAAATTCAACTCCCTAGGATAAGAGGAAGTGCTTCTAATTCAGTTTGCAAGACTTGACAAACATTGCAAGTAAAATAAAATCTTGTAATAAGGTCACGCACACATAAATACCGTTGGACTCGTAGAAAATCATTTCTTCACAACTTTCCACGTTGCAGTTCTTTAACGGATTTAACCTTTTTTTTATAAAAAGGTCAAAGGTTCTGAACTACGAGTAACTTGCAAAGGCCTTTGCTCACTGTTTCATTATAAACGGCTCACTTCGTGGAAAACTAAAGCTGCAAACTGGCGACAAGAGTCAGAGCGACACTTGTTCTCACAATGAACTTTTGTTCTACCAGTTTTTTGTGAATATTAAATACCAACTTTCAACGGCCAAGGAAACTGCATAAATGTTTTAATAGAAGCACAACAAAGGCAGAGTTCGTGTACATTGATGTTTTTTTCTGGGAATCCTACTAATATTAGAAACGTGAAAGTTTGTGAGGATGTTTGTTCCACTTTCACGCAAAAACTACAGAACGGATTTTGATAAAACTTTACAGTAATATAGCTTATACATCAGAATAACACATAGGCTACTTTTTATCCGGGTACCACGCGGGCGAAGCCGTGGGCAGAAACTAGTTATCTATAGATTGTGCATTGACTTACAGCTATGTAATCGTGCCATGTAGTAGACTAACAGATCTCGATAGAGTAGTGTTATTAAAGGTTAGAAAGTACGCTCTATCTTCTACCTCGTAATACCTCGTAATGTAGACGAACTCCCTCAATTAAAAAACATGCCTTCGTTTGTATAGAAGATGAGATATCCACCCTGGTCTAAATGTCACGTATACATTATACATTACATTTTGTATAATGTTATAGCACGTGCCTTCGATATTTTGATCCTAATCTAAGGCAAACTTTATCTATAAATCTGCACTTCAGTACTCTAAAGACAAAATAAACATATCGGAACGGTAGGTAATGTAATTTTTCTGGAACATCAAAATATACTCAAGCTTTGCGAGCGAAAAAATACCTGTTTTTGTGTACAATTTGAGATCTTAGACCAAATCAACTCGATGAAAAATTCATATTGTAAAAACGGGAATTTTCACGTACTGCACTTTCGGTGAAGGCACCGACTAAGTTTCGACTCATTCCGAGAGTCTTCATCAGGGTGAGTGGTTGCGACTTTCTCCTTCCGCGTCGCGCCGTGCACTGAACGTGAACGCGGAAGGAGAAAGTCGCAACCACTCACCCTGATGAAGACTCTCGGAATGAGTCGAAACTTAGTCGGTGCCTTCACCGATAGTGCAGTACGTGAAAATTCCCGTTTTTACAATATGAATAGTCAAGTTCACGATAGTTTTTCGATGAAAAATGTACGTACCTACCGATTGTTTTGTGAAAGGATCATTAAAACGAATAACCAGCCTTGTTTCTTGCCTTTCTTTCCTGGCTTGCTCGCGGAGGTAAAATGGCGATTCAGAGTGATCTTTGTGATTTTAATAAATAAATGAATTTTGACTTGAGTTGTAGCAAGGTCCAATGCAGAAACTGATACGTGTGTTATAAATAAGGTTTGTGACCCACACAAAGCATTTTCTGATCGTAAGGCCGTGACGCGCAAGTCACGATGTTATACGAAAAAGTAAAACCTTTATGTTCATGAGTTCATGACCCGTTATTTACATAAATAATTGTGTTTTCAAAATAAAAACCGACGGATACGGACACGGGAAGTTGTTAAAAAGTACAATATGAATTTCATCCCATAGGGGTGAAATAGTATTTTATCATAATATTTATATGGGACCACCCTTAAAGTATACCCTACACATAAAAAAGGACATTAAAATCTGTTCACAATTGGAGAAGATATCGTGTATTTCTAATTTGTCATATCCTATCCGATCCTACTAATATTATAAAGGTGAAAGTTTGTGAGAATGTTTGTTACTCTTTCACGCAAAAACTACTGAACGGATTTTGATGAAACTTTACAGTAATATAACTCATGCATCAGAATAACACATAGGCTACTTTTTATATGGGTACCTTGCGGGCGAAGCCGTGGGCAGAAGCTAGTTTGATATACACTCAAAAAAAGACGAATCGAAAAACTCCTCCTTTAGTTGAGGTCGGTTGAAAACAGTGAAACCTCATTCTGAGCTTATCACCAATCATAATGAATAAACAGAATTGTAACTCAAACCGGAAACTAGCGTCATTATCATGTCATTAGCAACTAGCTTTTTGTACAGTTGATAATTTAATGATAGGGGTGAAAAACTGAAAACCCCTCCAAAGATCTGGTTATTTGGTGTTGAAGTGTTAACCGGTCACCAACACTTGAGAGAAATCACAAGAATGGGCTAGTAACGAACTCATGGCTTAATTAGTAAAGCATAGCCATTATCACAATATTAATACTAGAAATAAAGATAAACTCGCTATTGCCATTCATATTGTAAAAACAGGAATTTTCACGTACTGCACTATCGGTGAAGGCACCGACTAAGTTTCGACTCATTCCGAGAGTCTTCATCAAAGTGATCCTTGTGATTTTAATGAATAAATGAATTTTGACTTTGACTTTGTAGAAAGCAGGAAGTCGCGCGTTCAAGTCCGCTGAGGTTGTTTTTTTTGGATATCATAAAACCTTCAGAGATCTTTCTGAGATAAGCGTTATCTCGAAGAAAATCAATAAGGGGAAATATCTTGTTTTCAGCCGTGGGAGCCGTGTTGACCTAGTGGGATGTACTACGAGTTCCGATGGTGGGTTTGAACCCGTTCAAAATGAAATTTTCAATTTATGTGCGTTTAGTACGGCGAAGGAAAAATGGCAAGCGCTATAAAAATGATGGCAGTGTTCCAATAACCGGCGATAAGCTTGCAACCTGTCATAACATGCTAGCTACTATCCAAAACGCGGACATGTGCCAAATATAATGTGTGAACGTGTCTCTGACTACCCCCCACTCGGTACCCTCATAGATCTGCGTACTGAATACAAATTTGAGGATCACTATCATAAACAAATATTGATAACTAGCCTCTGCCCACGGCTTCGCTCGCGTGGTACCCGGATAAAAAGTAGCCTAATGTGTTTTATTCTGATGTATAAAGCTACATTACTGTAAACCTTCATCAAAATCCGTTCAGTAGTTTATGCGTGAAAGAGTAACAAACATCCATCCTCACAAACTTTCGCGTTCATAATATTAGTAGGATTCAAATTAGAACTATTAGTGAAAACTATCAAAGGCCCCTCATACAAATTGTTCTCAATAGCGTTATTAAAGCTTGTTTTCAAATTATGTATAATTTAATATTATATAAATAAAATAAGGATTACGGTCGCGAGCGTGTGTTTTCTGCTTAGTTAAAACATAAAAACAGTGGTTTTGTTTTCGTATTTTTTGCTGCATTATCCATCGATCTCAAGGCACTACCCTGCTACCTGAATTTTAGTAAATAATCAGTCATTAGAATACATACGAAATGTTTTATTTTAGTAGTCAGTTTAGTTTTATTTTAGGTAAGGTACTCTCTCAGCTCAGACGTGGAGCCTTGACCGAGTGGTGGGCAAAGTGAGACCAGAGAAATAGTGGTCATCTAAAAACGATATGGATCGCAGGAAACACTTGACACGAGAGGTGCTTAAGATATCATTGGATTCAGCAGTTTTAAGTTTATTATCTGCCT
Source organism: Perizoma flavofasciatum (assembly GCA_958496245.1). Classification (NCBI taxonomy): domain Eukaryota; kingdom Metazoa; phylum Arthropoda; class Insecta; order Lepidoptera; family Geometridae; genus Perizoma; species Perizoma flavofasciatum. The sequence continues at coordinate 11,027,721 of OY292431.1, forward strand.
GTACAAAACAGCATTTATCATCGGTGTCCGAAACATCAGTAAATAAAATATTAAAATTAAAAAGTGTCAGTTTGGACAAAGTGTCCGAAAATATTGTGTCCGAAACGTCAGCAAGCCGGACAGAGGAGGCTGGCGAATAAGAAAAGAGGCTCATACACAACAGTGGGTAATTCTGGGCTAATATCTACATATCTATACCAATAAGAAAGCTTAATAGTTTGTTTGTTTTTTTTTGAACGCACTCTACTCTGGAACAACCAGTCAGATTTGAATTTTCCTAATTTTAGAGAAAGGTTACATCACGCTACGACCCGTTGGAGCCGCGGTGGGTCGGGGGCCGAGGGCGGCCTTGGCACAGCTAGTAATAAATAAACACCCAACAGACACATAGTCCTTGATCCCGGATTCTCTGTTCCAAGATTATCATGAGCTACGAGAACCGCGGTAACACCCAGACGAAGTATCTGTAGTAGAACATGCAAACTTTTGTCCCGCAGCGGGAATCGCACCCACCCTTCTTTCTTCTTCTTAAGGTTTTTACTCCGGTGATCGTGACTAGAATAGTAAGTGGCTTTTCCAAAGCTTCTTAGCTTCTTTTGATTTCTGCACATGTTGGATGCAAGTAGCCCAGGGTCTTAATCATGGCGCCCTTTATGGAAGATAAGCCTAACAGTGAACTTTTGAAGGATTTTTTAATAACAGCCGAATGGAGCCGCGTGCACAAACAAGTAAAATAATAATCGAGAACATAATAAGGCACAGTTTACCACAGAATTAGCTTTTTGTCATCCGATGATTGTGAATTAATAATCATTAAGAAGCTTATGAAATATCCATTACATTCCACGGTGTCAGGGATATTTGATACATTATGTTTTTAGTGTTTTTTGTTACGTTTACTAGTTAGTTTTGACCTGTTTTTAAAAGGTTATTTTCTTTACATTTGCACAGCATTATCTAGCCCAAAATTAAGCAGAGCTTGTGTTATGGGAACAACATGACTGATATACTACTTAAATACATATTTTTTGGCAAATACATACATATCGTACCTACATAGAATACACCCAGACCAGAAACAAATATTTGCTTTATAAGGAAATATATAAAATGCTAACTGCTTCTTGCCTATATATTTCATGTATTATACTTTACATTTATATTTATTCAGATTCAGATTCAGAATCTGTTATGGTATAGTTTTTGGTATATAATAGGCATTATGGTGTGTATAGTACGTACATATGTAATTATGTAAGTATATCGAATAGTATAAAGTATATTCATAGCGTTTAGTCCATCATTTAAACCCTTTGTACAGTCTTCTTCGTACAGTCCGTTTCATCCAAATGTTGTCTGGTAGAGTTCGCTTATTAGCGATAAAGCCGTCCATTGTACAACATTGTGAATGTGTGAAGTACTTATTTACATATACAGATATCAAGGTATCTGTCAAAAAAACAGACAAATAAATGTATTTTACTTTTAAAGGTGATTGGTTTTTTTTAAACCTCGAAAAACATGTTCTATTAATACGAGTTTTATGGTATGCCTAGGGCTTGCAAATATGCGGAAATTTTGCTATTCGAATATCCTATTTTTTTCTGAGTATTATTCGAATTATTCAAATATTACTCGAATAATAGATAAAAGTAAAGAGTTTTAAAAATCATGTCTTTATTTGCCTTTGTGCGTATTGCCATACGCACCAAAATATAAAAATAAAGAAATCAAAGATAAGTTACCTACCAGAGAGCGGTAAGTACCTACAGTAAAGTGTGAAAGAGCTATCCTAGGAAAAACAAATTAATAATTATGAGATCAGCAATCAACGTACCTACTAATGCACATCTAATATCTAACTTTAGCTCGTTCTTCAACGTTTTCCTTAGAAGTGAGACGTAAGGAAACTTAGAGCGTCTATTTAATCATCATTTAGGGAAAATCTCGCGCGCGCCCGGACCGAACCACGACGAAACCTTGGAGGTCGCGTGCAAATTTTAAAATTTTATTGTATTTTGTGTGCATGAGAGTTCTGAATTTAGAAATGGAGGTTGGTCGAATATTCGAATATCGTAATTTTTATATTCGAATGCAAGCCCTAGGTATGCCATTGAGGCTCAATAGATATCCAACGTATGTTCCTAACGTATGTACAAAGTAGTTGTATAACAGTCATGTAGTTCTCATAACACAAGCTCTGCTTACTTTGGGCTAGATGATGCTGTGTGAAAATGCCCAGCATTATTTATTTATTATGACACGAAAACCCATTTAATTCATACTATTTTTTATTTATAAAATTTATGTTGAGTCGAACCAGCTTAGCAGAGCTTTACGTCATCAGCTAAGCACTTGAAAAACAAGACTGAGCTTCAAAAATTTATCCCGAAGTGTGTCGGATTGTCTCATCAACACTACAAGGCTTTATTTTCTCGAGACACGCCATCGTTATATGATATATTAGGTCATGCGATAACATATCTCTTGTAAATATTTACAAGATTCACACCACACAACTCGGGATCATGTCAAGAATGATCAGATCAAGTCACGCTTTTCTACAAGCTTTTAACTTGTCCTGTTATTTAGTACTACCTCCTGCCGACGGCTTCGCCCGCGTGGTACCCGAATTAAAAGTAGCCTATGTGTTATTCTAATCATAATCATAATCATAATTTTTATTTATCTTTGACATGTTACATGCACTTAGAAACGTCAAACACAAAATTACAAAGTAGGTACTTAAGGTAGGTAACAAATGTAACAAATCAGATATGAATACGATTATTAGTTAACATCACAAATCTAATGTATGTATAAACTATATTACTGTAAAGTTTCATCAAAATCCGTTCAGAAGTTTTTGCATGAAAGAGTAACAAACATCTGTGGCGCAGGGGGCGAAAGCCCGCCTGATACACAGAAGGTTGAGGGTTCGATTCCCACCGCGGGGCAAACGTTTGTAGGATATACAAATATTTGTCTAGGGTCTGGGTGTTATATATGTAGAGGTATAATATGTATTTACAAAAAAAGTATAGTATTTGTAGGCGACACACGTCCTAGAATTATTTTCTTATGTTATCTGTATTTGTGTACCTACGTTTATGCCTACCTACATATTTACAGCTACTGAATAATTAGTTTAAAGATATTATTTTGAGTGTATTTCGATACCTGTAACGCCATCTGTTGGCAAACTTATTATCTAATAAAAAAGATGAACTTTTTATGTTAGGGTAGGTAGCGAGTAAGTCGCGAACCGTTTGCGAGACACAACGCGGCTCCGCAATTTTGTACATACAAAAGTTTTCCAAAAAGCCATGTTTTGAACTCTGCCCGCACCCCCAACATTCTTCTGACGTTGACCAAAAGTGCTGTGTTTGATTTGATCACCTACAGTATTAATATATCAGTCATGTAATTCCTATAATATATGGATGGAAGACGATTGAGAGAACGGTGTCTCAGTTATTGCGAGAGTGACTTCGGTGTATTTTAATATTCTAGAACACACCACTATTTATACTTTTTTATAAATATAACGAATTAGATTTAATATACAACTATAATGTTGTATTTGTGTTTATTAATAAAGAATTTGAATGTTAAAGATGGAAGGATAACGTATCCTACAAGAGTTACAGTAATCGTCAGAAGTGAAAGAAACGTGTTACAGACAAACAAAGGAAAACAATCTCTTAGACCATCCGCTGCGTTAGGCGGGACCCGTTTGCGAGTCACAGGTCTGTCGAGTTTGAGCATATCAAGAACGTGTGACAGGCAGCCCGCGCAACTACCAGGATGTCTACACAAATACCTCACGCTTAGTTTTCTTTTCACGTTAATGCAAATTTGTCAAGGAAAATTTGACAGCAGCCACGTGACATCTCAGAAGCTTTTGTCATTTTCATACAATTCAACTTTTCTGCAGACGTTAACGCCAACAAAAAGTGGTTGTTGTCTAAGGGGTCTGGTGGCGTGGCGCATCTTTATAGTACAGGCGAACAAATAAATACTGAAATATTGAAAAAAACATTAATCTGAGTCCCTAAACTTCAAAACGTACAAATACTTTGCATAACAAATGTAAGGTGAAAAATATACTATTTCCAAAAAGGTCATTCTCAATTTTTTTTTAAATTTGTAAAGATGGATCTTTGTTACTCTTTCACGTATAAACTACTGAACGGATTTTGATGAAACTTTACAGTAATATAGCTTATACATCAAAATAACACATAGGTTACTTTTTATTTGGGCACCATCCGGGCGAAGCCGTGGGCAGAAGCTAGTAAGACACGCGATGAACGCGCGGGTCCCGGCCCCGCTTAACTCCACCCGCAAAAACGGACACCCTTGATTCGCAGTAGAAAGACCCAGCGTATATCTCAGGCTAGAGCCACGCAATTCCCGCAGGCAACATGCAAATACGTTTGTACGTTGTTTCCGATTCGCGTGTTCCCTCACTCGCTATACTGAGAATCATCCGGTAATAGCCCATAATGACCAGCGCTACCGGATAATGCAAACGAAATGTTGTTTATGTTAATGTACCTAACTTATTATCTAGAAGCATGTGGTTGAACAATGAAAATAAATTAGTTATGTTAGTGAATTCGTATTATCTGAGTATAAGAGCAGTGACTAGCAGTCGTAACGAATGTTCGATTTCCCATATTCGCGAAAACTAAAGCGAATATTTTAACTCCGACATTCGCGAATGCGAATTCGAATGCTTATATCGGCTTTTTAAACATGGCGCCAAAAGTATGCAATTACAGTAATATGATAAATCACCCGGAAGCTACACATAAAAGTCATTTTAATTTAAAAAAAAACAGGGAAAATGAAAAGCGGAATACTAGACAACAAATGGCGTCTTCTTCACGATGATGTCTTCTAATGATAATGATAGTGAATCTCACCAAAAATTACCACCCCTTGTGCAAGTTTCAAACATACTATGGGAAGGGACATTTCCCTGGGGAGTTGTTGACACACAGAAAACTGTCAAAAATCCACGTTTGTGTCCTGATTCGTGATATTTATATCGATGCTATATTCCCTTAAAGAAATGGACATGCCTAACTGTTGATGATAAACGTATTGTTAATTAAATAATAATTGAAGACAACTAATGTATAGAGATTCTTGACGGTAACTATTGTTAAATCTGCTTTTATTTTAACAGCATACTTTCAATACATAACATTGAATAAACAAACAGAGCTGATCGTCAGTGAGGGAACCGGTCTACTAATGATAACAGCCGCCCGGTAAACAAAGAAAAGTATATAACCAGTTTCGCTCCGCGTTTTATCAGAAAACGTTAACTTTGTTAAGTTTTTAAGCCCGCGACTTTAACTTTGTTATGACGATTTCGGAATAACCATATTAGATGGCGTTGATAAATCTGTACAAATGCTAGAATCTAGGAATTCGATTCTAGATAGATAACCAAATAATCAGAGGGAACTAGTTAAAATATCTCCAGATAAAATACGAAAATAATCGTCCCTCAAACAAAAAGATAACATAATACGTAAATAGCCTAAAGAATTTAGAAAAACGAGGATGTGTAGAGTTAAACGATAAAAGGAGTTAATTTTTTTTGTGAAAAATATACAACGACCAACATTGGACCTAAAATTTTACCGGTGACATTATTGCTCACGCACGAACAAAAATATGTATAGAAAGGTCGCATACAAGACCTTGACATTACATGCAATCTTGGAGCAAGCCATGGAATAAATTATTTAAAAAAGTGATACAAACAACAACAACTTAAGTATTTTTAGTCATTGCACTTTAGTAAATGATGATAATGACCTTATTAGGAGGAGGACAAAAGAATTTTCCAAGATCCAACTAATGTTTAGTCAATTTGGTATAAATTCAGTATTTTAAAACACAACAATCCTAGATTTAAGGCTCCAACAGGTCCTTTAGAATCCTTTCAAAGTTTCGAAGTACCAGGTAAGCATACGAGCGTAGGAGGTTTCGCGTGGTTTACCGGCTGCTATTCGATGCATAAGTACTTGCAGCTCTATATACGGCTAAATAAACTGCATGACGTAATTTTCAATGCTGAGCGCGGCACGCGGACGTGACCGGTTGTGCAAGTACGTACTTACGCGATTGCAGAATGAAACCCACTCAAGTTTATGTGCTCCTGGTAGCTGTGAACAAACTATGGAGCAGAGTTTTATTGACGCCGACTTTAATGTATGAAAAGTTTTTCACATTTAAAAGTAAAACTTTTTCATCAATGTTGGTTGGTAAGGCCTTTAAAACTAACGAACGCAGTTATTAAGCTAAGATGTTCACTTCTATCATAGCTAAATAAATACAACGATGAAAACTTCGCGCCTAAATAAATACTACAGACATTTGTACCTACTTAACTATGATAAAGAATAGCCTTGAATAAGTATGCCGAGAAAATAACAAAGTAAAAGTAATTGTTGGGGCTAGATGATGATGTGTGGATTGTCCAGATAAAAAAAAAAAATTGTAAGCGCACAGACGACTGAGGGATATCCTTTTAAATGAGGCCACGATCTCAGTTAGGCTACTGCTTCTACACCTGATAACAATCAACTGAACACCTAGTTAGACTTCTATCAGACTACACACAAGGCGATAACAATGCCGAATGTACGCGACGACCTCTGTGGCGCAGTGGGCGAAGGCTCGCCTGAGACGCAGAAGGTTGCGGGCGCGATTCCCGCCGTGGGACAAATGTTTATCTAAAAATATTTGAATATAAGAAAAAATGATAGGTAGTTTATCAGTCATGTAGTTTCCATAACACAAGCTCTGCTTATTTTGGGGATAGATGATGCTGTGTAAAAAATGTCTAGCATTATTATCATTACATGAATAATATATTAAGACGACGCTTGATTGACTTGAAGTCTTGAACTGGTTTAAAATCAATTAATTTTCCGTGCGAAAACCTGTTACTTGTCTTCATTTATGTTGACTGGTAATACTGCTTTCATACTGCAAAGTAACTTAATACGATTAAGCGAGATGAGTGAACTTTTTCATTCAAATTGAATGAAAACGACGACTTCGATAGCGTGGCGGGCGAGAAGCCGATTGCGACGCAAGAGGTTCAATTCCTACAGCGGCACCCTGTTACTTGTCTTTATTTATGTTGACTGGTAACACTGCTTTCATACTGCAAAGTAACTTAATTCGATTAAGCGAAATGAGTGAACTTTTTCGTTCAAATTGAATGAAAATTACGATTTCGATGGCGTGGCGGGCGAGAAGCCGACTGCAACGCAATAGGTTCAATTCCTACAGCGGCACCCTGTTACTTGTCTTTATTTATGTTGACTGGTAACACTGCTTTCATACTGAAAGGTAACTTAATTCGATTAAGCGAAATGAGTGAACTTTTTAGTTCAAATTGAATGGAAATTACGACTTCGATGGCGTGGCGGGCGAGAAGCCGACTGCAACGCAATAGGTTCAATTCCTACAGCGGCACCCTGTTACTTGTCTTTATTTATGTTGACTGGTAACACTGCTTTCATACTGAAAGGTAACTTAATTCGATTAAGCGAAATGAGTGAACTTTTTAGTTCAAATTGAATGGAAATGACGACTTCGGTAGCGTGGCGGGCGAGAAGCCGACTGCGACGCAAGAGGTTCAATTCCTGCAAATGTTTCTATGTTCTGCAGATATTTGTTCTCCGGGACTGGGTGGTGGTACCACGGTACTCTTCGTCCCCTGATATCCATGACGTCAGTACGTGTCTGTTGGATGTTTATTTTTTTATTTATAAAATGTTACCATTATTATATGTATTTCAAATCAAAAATGATTAGGAAAGCCGCAAAAGGTTTATTTTAAGACCTGACACAGGGTACAAAGAAATATAAATTGCATACTTTTCTTTCCATTTTCAGGATGCCATTTACGCTATTTGGCTTTATAACCCAATAAATCATTTTCAAATATCTTAGATAGATAGATAACTCAGTATTAAATACACCAGAAAAAAAGCCGGACAAGTGCGAGTCTGACTCGCGCACCGTGGCTTCCGTACAAGCTTGTTTACTAAAATTATTAACATTACTCAACTACATAATATTGCTCTAACAAAATTATAAGTCGTATTGAAAGACAAACTTAACTTTGTAGTTGAAAACATTTTCTCCCATACAATGAATTATATACGTCACGGTCAATTCTATGTAAGTTTGTAATACCAAATAAAAAGAGATAAAAGTAAATGTTTTCAATGTTTGAACTTTTTCCTTTACTTGTGCTGTGAGACCTTGCTTCTTGCCAAATTTCATGATTCTAGGTCCCGTACCCGTGTACTTCCCGGGAAGGTGTTGATTTATTTGCGAGTATCAAAATATAAAAATAAAAATAAATAAAAGGGCATTTATTTACTTACACTTAAACAAACATACCTAGCCAAAGTACAATGTAATAAGTAGGCATTTAAAGTAGTAGGTATAGTGAGAAGGTATGTCTGTCTGTAAGTAAAAAGGTCGAGGACTCAGCCACGCTGTTTTTCAGCCTCGCCTACTGATGTAGCTGCTGACGTCACAACTACTACTAAAAAATACTATTTGATAAGACTTAAACATTTTAACCTAACCGCATATGTCGCATAATTGGCCGTATTATTTAATGCGTCGACTCTTTTTGATTCTAAGCTTGATTCTTTTTAGAGCTTCAAGGAACTGTAGATCGACGTGGGCATTTGACATTAATTTCAACATGATACGCGTTCCTCAGAAAAAGGGTCAGACGGACAACGATGTGATCAGTTTTTTTCCTTTTGAGGTACGGAACCCTAAAAAAAACACTTTCAATGAGGATCCATTACCCGCTTACCAACAGGGAGGCCGTATGCTTGTGCCACTTAAGTTATGTTAAGAAAAACGTATAAAAAGTCAAAGTCAAACGGTTTTTATTAATTTAAATCACAAGGATAATATAGAAACGTCAGCTTAAAAACTAAATGAATATAAATGTTAAAGTGAATTTATCCCGCGCGCGATAAGTCGTGGTGATTCAACGGCCTTATCGCTAATATATCATATAATCAACAACATCCTGAGGAAGCCCACAGCTGAGCAGAGCGTTTGGAATATGCGCTTACCAGTAGGTACCGAATATCGGTCTATCTCACACATAGCGGAAAACAATAAAAGTGATCATAAACAGTATAAAACAAACTTAATCAAGTACAATAGAACAATAAAATAATATGGCTGATTACCTACTAAGCGCTGTTTACTGTAGTGACGACAATTTGCATGTCAACGTAATGGACGCTGATTGCATTGATTGAGTTAACGTATGTAATCACTAGCTTCTGCCCACGGCTTCGCCCGCGTGGTACCCGTATAAAAAGTAGCCTATGCGTTATTCTGATGTATCAGCTATATTACTGTAAAGTTTCATCAAAATCCGTTCAGTAGTTTTTGCGTGAAAAAGTAACAAAAATCCTCGCAAACTTCACGTTTATAATTTTAGTAGGATTACTTAGTGAACGATAATTTAATGGATTGTTAAGAGTTTTGGGCACTCCTTGTCTTTTGTAAATGTTACCATTAGTTAATAAGCAATGTATCTATGTGACTGTTTATGCCAAAATACAAATAAATAATTAAAAAATAAAGTTTTCCGCCGTGTCACTAGTTCTTTTCTTGGTCATCCTGCGTTAGGTCAGTGACCAGGTTGAGGTAAGGCACTGAAGAGGCCGGTGAATATTTGAAAGAAACGGTGTTGTGAAGATATTCACGCACGTATTACCCCATGATGGGACAACCTCAAATACATACTCAGTGCGTAGATCTTTGAGGATACCATCTAGGGGATCAGAGCACGTACAAACATTATATTTGGAAAATGCCCACGTTTTTCAAGTAGTTAGCTATTCACGTGACTAGATAACTGATGGTACATGCCTTTGAATTTTTGGTTCTAAGGCATGGCAGTTTCCTCAAGAGATTTTCATCAAGTTTTGAGCACGTGTTGATGCGCATACATCTATCGAGTACATAAATCCATTAGTGCACGAACGAGTTCGAACCATAAGTCGTGGTAAGCCTCAAGGAAGTCGTGGTACCGCCTAAGCCAACACGGATCATACGTCAGACTTTCCAAATGCAAAGTCTCATAATATTACCATAGACTTTCCAAATTTCAAGTCTCCTAATATTAATAACAGGATAAAGTTACATAGGTGCAGAACACCAAATCTCTTGAGCAATCACAGCTATGTTGACAGAATAGTAAAATCGAGAAGTAAACCCCAATTTAGGGTTAAGCGATGATTTATAAACAGAACAACACACATTAAGCAATCCTCGTGAGGCGGTCTGATGTGATGAATACGAAATAAGAACTAAAGTAAAGTGGATCAGATTCACAAATTCACAAATTTGGAAGCTGATAGCGAAGTGACGAAAGCATATAATTAATATAATATTTACTTCAAACGTAAAAACATACAATCAAACACAAACAGGAATTTGAATAAAGAAGATGGTTTTCAATTATCTGGATTGGAAAATATGTTATTGAAAATTTGAATGGATTTTGCCACTCGAAAGATAAATGTGCGCGTTTATACACGTACTCGAAACGGTGAAGGAAAACATCATGAGGAAACGATGGCGGGGGTAGGCTTGCCACCTGTCACGTGGAATGCTAACTTCTTGCAAAACGCGGGCAAGTCTACCCCGTACTTGTTATCCTCAAAGATCTACGCACTGAGAATGTATCTGTGGATGTGCAAATGTCCATCATGGGACCCCATCTTGCCCCACCATGACTGTCGACCGAGTGCCCCCACCCGGTTGACAGTCAAGTAAGTCGGTTCAAGTCCCACATAGCCCCTTTCGCCAACCGGAAGGCCTATGCGGAGTCATTTTGCTCCTCAAAAAAAAAGGTGCCTTAGAAAAAGCCAAGGCAAAAACACGTCAAGGCAAACCTTCACGGCGCATAACGAAGCACAAGTTAGGCCTGTATGACTCGTTTATATAGACGAGGTAAATACTCGCTTATAGTAGTACTGTTTTTACTGGCTCTCGACCGTGACGAACAGGGACTGTCGCTCGGTTCGCGATTACGAAACTCTCCGAACGGATAGATGATGCACAGTATTTTTGTCAAGAAATTGATGGCTTTTCAAATTCAGTAAACTTAAAATACCTGGAGGGGTATTTCGAATTAAAGGATTCGAATTTTTATCAAATTGATAAATTATATCAGCACCTTTGCCCCGGTGATCGGTAGTTATCTGAGCGAGAGACCATTGATATAGTCTCAAACTAGTACGCAGGGTAGAATATTTCAAACTCTACACTCCACTTGTAACAGTTAGGCTTTATTTAACTACCTACTCGTATATGTATACTAGCTTCTGCTCACGGCTTCGCCCGCGTGGTACCCTGATAAAAATTAGCCACTGTGTTATTCTGATGATTATATAAGCTATATTACTGTTTAGTTTCATCAAAATCCGTTCAGTAGTTTTTGCGTGAAAGAGTAACAAACATCCATCCTCACAAGATTTCACGTTTACAATATTAGTAGGAAGTAGGATGGGTATACCACATCTTAATCCAACGTATCATTAAGGTTTATCATGATATAGGATGAACGTATGGACAGATAAGACGGGTATGACACGGATAGTACTTCGTAAATCTAGCAATCGCTCCTCTTAAATTATACTGAGGATCGAAGTTCAAGTCAATAGGCTTTTATCACAAGGATAATAAGGAAACGTCAACTTATAAACTAATTGGATTAAAATATAATCGTATAGTGAATTGACGGCGATTATTCATGTGCGCAAAGCTTAGAAGAATCAAATTCGAAATTATACTCTTGAGGCGAATTGCAATAGCACACGTATTTAAATTATTTCCGAGCAAGAAAGTCAAGCGCTTGGTGTTGCTAGCGCTAGGTTACGGTAACCGCTATCCAACATGTCGCCGTATGGTCGTCGTTGGGTCAAATGCTAGTTCGCCACCATGGTGGTATAAAAAAAAACATGAGAAAGATATACATACGTCACGCATAATACGGTGTTACATAACACCACAGTATGTTACTCATTAACAATATTTATTAGAATAATAAACAGTACTGATGAATGTATAAGTAAAGAAAACAGACAGACGGACGGCGCACTAAGTCTCATTATAAAAGAGTTTCGTTAGCCTAAATTTTTCACACAAGAGGCGTCACACGCGCATTGGCAACCCTATAAAATTTTAAAAAGTATTTTTAAATTAATTTCACGTTATTTTCCTCGTGAATAATAAAATTAGTAATAAAAAAAATTACACACTTTTATCTCGCTCTTAAATTATACAACATAATTCCACTATCCACCTCCTGGCTCCATCATCAGACCCTCGTTACCAAGCCATAGCAGCCCAAATAAAAATTTACTAGTAGTCACTGAAGAGTTCTCCACCTCCTGGCTCCATCATCAGATCAGATCCAAGATACCAAATTATAGTAATGGCATCCGAAGTACATATACATACAAAGTTCAATTTCGATACGACAATATGTTGGTAAATGCACAAATTTTTACCACATCAACGTGTCAAATTACGAATTGACTAAGGGAGCAATGACTTCCAAAATTTGATTACATTGTTTGTTATTTAGTTAGTTACTAGTGAAGCTAATATATAAACGTGTTAAAAAGATGCGCTATGCAGTGATGATGATAAAACGATTCAACAAACAGCTAGACCAATTAATAACAATCATATATAAATATGAAAAATCTGCTTCTGCAAAACGTGTGCTGTTTTCTCGGTAAACAACATGCAATTTAAAACATAATCTGCCTATTATGTACACATAGTGTGTCTAGATCGTAGATTGTTGGCTATGGAAATGAGCGTCGTCTTTATGTTATCCTTGTGGCGTGTAAAGTATCATCAACATTCTACCTGAGCATCTGAGTATTCTACCTCTTTCTATAAGGACTCTTTTACTGTGACTGCGATCCGCTTGTGGAACTCTATCCCAGCAGAAATCAGCAAAGCTGTATCGATTGGAGTCTTCAAATCCAAACTTTACTAACATTTCATTTCTCTACAAAATAGTCAACAAAATTGAGCATTTATATTATACTAACTTCTGCCCACGGCTACGCCGACGTAGTATCCGGATGATAAGCCTGTGTTATTCTGATGTATAAGTTATATTACTGTAAAGTTTCATCAAAATCTGTTCAGTAGTTTTTGCGTGAAAGAGTAAAAAACATCCATCCTCACAAACATTTCGCGTTTATAATATTAATAGGATTTATATGCATCTAAATATATATTTGGATGTATGTATTTAAGTATGAATTATTTTTCGTATGTATGTAGTTTACTTCTATTTTAAGTAACTAGTTATTTTATTTTATAAATTGTTCTCTTATCGGCAAACGCACTACCGTCCCACTCTTCAATACACAAATGTTAGCTGGAAGAAAACGCTAATTATCATTAAGTTCGCTTATGTACTTGTTTTATCTTGTGCAATAAAGTATTTTCTATCTATCTATCTATCTATCAACAACTGTCAGTAGAAATTCTCCATATGTCTCCCCTAAAAGTGGCATGACGAACGATCTTAGTCTACGTCATCCACCGAAGATGAGTTTTAAAATTAGTAGAGCTACTTGTGAAAGAGCTCGTCCGGGAAAGTACTTTAACAATAGGTACCTATTTCTGCCGCCAAGAAAAAATGCTAGCAGCATTGCTGTGCTCCGGTTTGAAGGGTATGGGTGCCGGTGAAATTACAGACACGTGAGACTTTTCACCCGTTATGTCTCAGGGTTGGCAACGGAGGAGTTTATCTCTGGTATTGCAAGCGTCCACAGCTTACGGTAACCGCTACTAACAGGTCGGGCCGTAAGCTTGTTTGCCATCTTAGTCGAAAAAAAAGGGCTTTCCGCAACCTTGACCTTCCTACACAACGTCCGGTTTGTAGACACAATTCGAGAAGCATTCAAGAGCGAAGCAGCGTCATCTTGGAGCGTGCCATGCTCGGCATCAAGCTTATAAACAGTGTTCGTCGAACGTCGAGATCTAAAGTCGAACAAAAGTCAGGGGATTTTGAGGATCGTTTAGCGAAACTAAACGGCTAGCTGCTTACCCCGACTGCGATATATTTGCGGAAGAATGGAAGTATCTCATGTAGGTATGCCTGAGGACGTATTCTAGTAATTTAAGTGTTCATTGAGATTTATAAGGTTAAATAAAAATTATTGTGTGGGTACATAATAATCATTAAATTTTATTTTTTAATCTATTGATTCTCAATCTACGTATTGACATTTGCACACCATTTGGATGGTAGAATATAGAGGTATAAGGGTCAATTAACGTAGTTTGACTTTTTAATACATATTTGTAATGAATATGTAATTGGTTGATCCGTATTTATCTATACTAATATTATAAAGAGGAAAGATTTGTTTGTTTGTATCGAATAGGCTCCGAAACTACTGGACCGATTTTAACCATTTTTTCACTAATAGAAAGCTAAATTATCACGAAGTAACATAGGCTATAATTTATTTTCAAAAAAATATAGATCTTTAAGAAAATTACAATAATGTAACCCAAAGTAGCAAAATGTTGTCTATAAAATGCATTATTTGGCGTGCGCTGAGAAAACTATTGATGATACATAAAAATTATGTACTACATGATTAAAGTACTCATTATTCCCTACAAAAAAGTCCGCGAGGGTATGTATCTAACTAATTAAGTCACATTAGTAACTTTTGTGTTCTAAAATGTAATTAAACGCCGGTAGAAACAAAAGTTGGTTACATTCGTATCGTAGTATTAATTTTTATTCAAATAAATACTTTTATCATCAAGGGTATTTATGTAGCAGTAAAATACTTTTTAATTCATTCGAATCAGACATTTAATTTCGAAGTTATCACGAGTATAAAATCGAAACCTACGCGGGTGAAACCGCGGGGCGCAGCTAGTTACTTATAAAAAAATAAACAAAATGGAGCTGGGCAGGACAATCGGCGAAATGACGACAGGCGAAATGACAACTAAATAGCGTTCAAGACCTCAGCCCCTATGCTGAGTTTTACAACACGTCGATACGTTGACTGTTTCGACATTTTTGTATGAAAATCTTGTTGATACGTTCACCGTTCGACAAGTTTTCAACGTATTTAATAATAATAATTGACGGACAAATCGTAACACAGCATCATCTAGCCCTAAAGCAACCAGAGCTTATGTTATGGGAACTACATGACTGCATAGAAAACACCCAGACCCGAGACAAATATTTGTTGATCGGGGAGCGACTCTGCAACCTTCTGCGTCTGAAATTGTAACTCAGCATATACCCTATGGCTACAGAAATGTCAATCGTAAACCGGCGACATGGGTAGACGACATTGCAAGCATCGCGGAGCGAACTTGACTGAAGCTTGCGCAGAACCGTGAGAAGTGGCGCAAACAAAGGAGGGGGCCTTCCTTTGTGGAAGTGGATAAACTCAGACTGAGGATGATGATGATGATGAACTTATCACGTCCCATTGCTAGCCAAACGCTAGCAATCCTCACTAACTCCCACCATCGCTCCCGGTTTGTTTACGCAACAAAAAATATATTTCCAGCATTAATGATTCATTTTAATTGCTAGCAATGTGTGTGTTTATAAACAATTACTTTTCAGAGGTATTTGTATGACTCACAATAACACTACAAAGTTAATTATTTTTGTACACTTTATCGCTATGCCCTAACAACGAGAGAGAAATAGGTACAGATTTTTTAATTTATAAGTGTTAAAAATCGCAAGCGGGAAGGACGGCTTTAGTCGGCTAGTTTTTGATAGAATTAATAGTATCAAAAACTAAACATCCAATCACAAATCTTGCCAAGTTCCATCCAATCAACCCAACTTTGCGTTTTGTACTCAAGGACAAGAGGAGGTCGAGTTATTCTTATCAGACAATTTGTTTATTCAAATTAGTGTACTTTATTTTTAAATAAATAAAACAAAAACTTTCCTGTCCCATTCTTAACATTTTTTTCAAAAATCCAACTTTGGAGATTGCATCCCACAATAAGAGTGCGGTAGAATACTTAATTCTAATCGAAACCCAAAAGTCTAGCCAATTCCTAATCCAACTTTATTGATTACAGGCAAAGGAAAAAGTGGAAATGGGTAATTCTTAACAAAACGGAAAAATCCGAACTCAATGCTTGCTATTCCCATTTAATTCTAATCCAACTCTGCAACTGCACAAAAAAAAAGTAAGTACTCATTCTAATTATAAATAAGTTCTGAAGAAAGATAATAATTATATTGAAGTTACACAATAAGTTCGCTAGTCAATACCCTTAAACAAGGTGACCAAGAAAGAACTAATAACACGCATTGAACACAGTATCGGTAAATGACGTATTTTCCAGTCCATTTTTAGATAATAACGCAATTTCCTCTATCATAAAACTTCGCTCGCCTCCGCCTTGTATTGCAATTTTCTGATAAATCAATAATACATTATGGGACAAGAAAACAAATGTATCACTATGTGCCCATTATGTTAGTACAGTCACCAACAACAAGAAAACAAATGTATCACTATGTGCCCATTATGTTAGTACAGTCACCAACAACAAGAAAACAAATGTATCACTATGTGCCCATTATGTTAGTACAGTCACCAACAACATCTTTCTAAACTTATAATAAAACTATATCCTACGACTTGTATTACTGCAAAAGTTTGTGAGGATGGATGTTTGTTACTCTTTCACGCAAAAAATACTGAATTTTTATGAAACTTTACAGTAATATAGCTTATACATCAGAATAACACATAGGCTACTTTTTATCCGGATAATACGCGGGCAGAAGCTAGTAGTACAATAATAATGAGATAGTTACTCCCGAAAGCTTAAGCGGGACAGTGCTATTTTCGATCGAATATCACTTAAAAAAGATTTAAAAAAAATTGCCTTCTTTCAATATCCCGTAATCTGCATGAAACTGAAAGATACTTTAGTTGTATTTATTTAGTTTTTTTATTTATTTATTTATTGTTTTCATACACATCACATAGTTTTTATATGTCTAAGTAATACATTGAATAGGCAGGTAGGTGCATGAGCCCTGTAAGAGCGCCGCAACGTGAGTTCGATACACAATCATAATCATCACAATAGTTGGTCAATAACATGTCGAATCAAACTATAATTTGTCTAGATATAAAATAGCATAGTAATAATTATAGTCTAATTCTTACCCTATCTACAGTTTGTCAATCATAAATTCTTCCACAGTATAACAGTCTCAGTAAAGAGCATAGTTTTGAGGTTGATTTGAAGTCAACATGATCTTGTTCACAACTTCTAGCATTTACGACATTTTGAGATGCATGCAAAACAGTAATATGCGCGTTAGTCCCAACTATAACAGTCTATAAGCCAGTCCCTTTAGACAACAACCATTTTCTATTGGCGTTAACGCCTGCGGAAAATTATATGGAAATAACATTAGCTGCTGAAATGTCATGTAACTACTGCCAAGTTTTTCCTTGATAAGTTTGCGTGAAAGAATTTTGCGTCAGCGTGAAAACTAAGCGTTAGGTATCTGTCTAGACAGCCAGCGGGCGATCACACTAATTTCCATAGCAATCGAGATGGCGACATGGCATTAGCCATGGCCGGTATCATCGGATGGGATAAATCGTATCACGTATGCTGGATGTTCCACAGATGGACAATGCGAATGAACGAAATTGGTTTCCCATTGGACGTTCCGTATTTTGTATGGATGGGCCATTCAAATGGGGGACTAGTGTCAAAATTGATTGCCATCTCGATAGCCATGGGAGTGTGATCGCCCCGCTGGTCGGAGATTTCGGACGGCATATAAAACTCGACACCAGGTTTACTAAGAACTTTTCAACACGTCTATACCTAGCATGCTCTGCTTCGCAGGTTCACAAACGAAGGTGTTAATTCCCAGATCTCGTGTGTCCACTGGCTAAATGGCATTTATCACGACTCGCCTATCGAATAGATATACCTATAGATAAATTGGATTAGCGCTTCGACTAAAGAAAATTAGCGATAAAAGATCAGCTCACACTTTTGCACCAATGCAGTATTCTAAGGAAAGGAAACAATTTTCATGGATGAAATATCAAGATGCAGTAAGGAACTCTACCGTAATTGGTGTGCGAAGAACAGAAAGCAAAGTAGTGAAACGAAGCTACTGACGTCAATCCTCTTCTACACCAACTAAACTTAACATTATCTCTCGCTCTCTTTTACTAACAGTAACAAAAGAAAGAGACAGCCACAATTTTAGTACTGTCAAATTAGTCGGATTTAAGTTTTCCAAGTTTAGTCGTGACTTATAAACATGCTGACCATAAACACGCAGAAGAGCGGAACGTAAACTAATTTGACAGGTAAAATTCTTGCCTTCTGATTTTGCGTGCACTATCAATAAAAGATAGCGACAGTTTAAATTAAGTTTAGTTGGTGTAATAGAGAATCGACATCACTGACAGTGGGCATGCGGAAAGAATGGACGTAAGGAGATTGACGAAACACCCTACTTATTATTATAAACGTGAAAGTTTGTGAGGATGGATGTTTGTTACTCTTTCACGCACAAACTACTGAACGGATTTTGATGAAACTTTACAGTAATATAGCTTATACATCAGAATAACACATAGGCTACTTTTTATCCGGGTACCACACGGGCGAAGCCGTGGGCAGAAGCTAGTGTTTATATAAGGCTTGAATAGGACAGTTGGAAAAGGTAGACCTCAGCGAACTTATACTAACCAAATTAGAAACGTTCTGCCTGCTTAGCATGAAGACCCAAAACGGTTATGTCTACCGTCGAGAAGAAAAAAAATATATTTTTGCCTTCCTTCTGTTTGACAGAAAAGGCGACAGAAGTAGTTTTGTCTTCTCTTTAATAGACAAAACGTCATGGGTGTTAATGCTAAGCGGGCAGGAGAAATGTCAGATCAAGAGTACCCTAGACCGATGAGCTTATATGAAGAATGTGATGAGAGTGAATGAAGCAAAACAGGTATGTCAAGATTGTAGTGGAAATCCGTGGTCTCTGCCTATCCCTACGAAACAGGCGTGAGAAAGTTCTTTGAGCAACAAATGAGCAATAAGATGATCCTCTCGGCTTACCTTTCCAAATTACCTTTCAAAATACCTATTGTTTTGTAAAAGGATCATTAAAATAACCAGCCTTGTTTTCTTGCCTTTCTTTCCTGGCTTGGTCGCGCAGGAACAGGCAGTAGATAAAAACCGACGTTTCAAAGTGATCCTTGTGATTTTAATGAATAAATGAATTTTGACTTTGACTTTATTCAATTGCAACCAGGAAACGCAAACAGAGCATAAAAACCCTTTATTTTTTATATCATCAACGAGCTTATTTTTTAATTAAAAAATTGACGGCATTTTATACAATAATAGTATTTTAAAATAAAAAGTTTTGTGTCAAGGATTTCAAGCAAGGTCAAGCGATTAGAATTGGTAGTGGATTTTTTATAACTATGGATTTCATCATAAGGTTGAACCTTGAATGTATTTTTTCTGTGAGTTCGTTTCTTCGTGCGTTTCTATCTCAGGCGCTCTGCGTAAGGTCAGTGACCTGACAGGTTGTGGTTATGGCTCTGTTAATGGGCGGACATACGATAAAAGCACCAGTGTGGTGAAAGGGGACACTCGCCAAAATAAACAAATAAAATAGACACTTAATAAATAGGTGAGATTTTAAAAACACTGAGACGAAGAGAACGATTTTTTGTGCTCATGAGTCCCACTGTGCCATGTGGTCTAAACATGTCCTGTCTCAGCCTAGTGCTGATCCGCACAGTGGTGAGAAGCTGATTTTCTCATGCATCGGTGTGTAATTTTACGTCACACTTCCTTGATTCATCAGGTCGATTCTATGGGGAGCAGATGTGGTACCGCCAACATTTCGGCGCTGATAACCTGTCTAATCAGCATGTATCGTGCCGGTCCGTGAAAAAACGTCATACGTTGATGAGTCCCGGATATACTAGATATCGACCAATGAAAAACTCTCGTATACAGTTTTTGTTTCGTCGATGACAATTTTTTTGTTTCAAAAGCTCTTCATGAGAACCGCCTTCGACAGCGTTTGACGGAAGACTAAAATGTTTGCAAATTCTTTGAAAAGACTATCTGTTTGTATATTACAATCGTGAGTAATGCCATTCTAATCGTGATAATGACAACACAATGCAATTTAAATCGCAATATAAATACCGTCAAGATGGAACACAACAAAACCATTAGGCTGCTTTCTCAATAAATGTTTGTTATTTTCAACCGGATTTAAATTGGAAATCGACCAATGTCATAACGGCCAGATAAACGTAACATCCGCAGAAAGAATCTTAGCCAAAAAGAGTTGAAAAATGCCTCTAGGTCACCTAACCATCTTGTTATTTGCCGAAAACTTCGTGCTTTTTATTGTGGTGGTACGGAACTCTTAATACACGAGTCCGACTCGTACTTGGCCTCGACTCGTTATTTAACTTCACAGCCCATTTTCTATTCAAGTGAGTGCATGAGAATCTTGGCAAAGTGTGCCAGCGATGTGGGACGTTAGCTGGCCTAGGCGGAGCCACTAGCCTAGATCTCCAGATTGCCCGGCCTTTTTCGATTAGGCAAGATGCGATGGTGGTAGAAGACAGTTCACCTAGATAGCTTGTAGATAAATAATGTGTTCGTCAATTTATTGTATCACCGGTTTTTTCTGGGGGTGAACCGTCAACGCGCTAGTAGACAAATTAGCTAATGGTATCATCTCAATCCCAGCGGACTGTCTATAGGCCTATGTCTATAGGATTTGTAGAAGAATTTTATGGAAATGACATTAGCTGTGGAAATGTCACGTGACAGCTGCAAATCTTTACCTTGACAAATTTGCGTTAGCAAAGTAACCATGAGGTATCTGTCTAGATCTCTGGTCAACTGCTACGTAAAAAAAAGTCCCGATGAAATCTAAAAGGTTGTCCGAAGTTTGAGAAAGTAGGTGACTCAAGGCCGCTTGCAGATTAGTTTGGAAGATAGTCCAGCAGTGGACTTATACGAGCTGATGTTGAAAATTAATCAGTAGTATAATCTTTAACATGGGGTTTTGTTTCGGCAGTCCAAGCTTTCGGTGCTTGGTGGTAGAATAATAGAGCATTTTTGAATCCTGCCCGATGCTAGGAATAACAAACTAACAAACAATAAGGCAGAAAGACCTCGATGGCTTTTCGATTCCCGCTGCGGAACAAATATTTGTATGTTCTGCAGATATTTGTTACGGGGCGGGGTGTTGTGGTGCCATGGTACTAGCGATTCCTGATAACCACACCACAGGGAATCCTAGTGTGGGGTCAGAACTATATTTATGTCTGTTGGGATCTCTGGGTCTGTTGGGTTGCAAGAGGTCTGCAACTTGCAATCTAGAGGCTGTTCACATCATTATGCCTATTAGACAACATCCACTTTCTGTTGACGTTAACACCTGCAGAAAGGTTAAATTGTATGGAAATTACATTAACTTTTGAGATATCACATGACAGCTGCCAAGCTTCTTAACAAATTTGCGTTAGCGTGAAAGGAAAACTAAGCGTGTGGTATTTGTCTACAACCCAAAACAAAGTTGTAACTGTAAAACAATACTCTCGGAATTAAAGCAACAAGTAGCCATTATGCTTAACTGCAAGAAAAACGATATCGTTCCGTGTCATTTGCAAATTTTCAGAAACGTAGAAAGGAAACTTCTTCCGACGAGTTTTTCGCCGATCGCAGTAACAGCTGTATCGTGTTTCTCATTCAAATTAAATTAACAAGTACGAGGTGTATAATTTCGTTGCGAGAAAAAGATATTGTTTCGTTGCTTTTGCAATTTCGAGAAGTGTAGAAAGGAGGACGAGATTCCTAGCGACCATCGCTAATTAATTCCATGATTTACATGCAAATGGTAAGCAAGTTTTTTGTATTTCAAATCTTAGTATTTCATAAAATTTTTGCATTTTTTTATAATAATGCTGGTAATTTTTCACACAGCATCATCTAGTCCTAAACTAAGCAGATTGTTTTATGGAAACTACATGACTGACATACTGCTTAAATACTGTTTTTTTTGTTAATACATACATTTAATTATACATAGAAAACACCCAGACCCGAGACAAATATTTGCAGATCATACAAATACACGTGTCCCGTAACGGGAATCGAACCCGCAAGCCTCTGTGTCTCAGGCGGGCCTTCGCCCACTACGCCACAGTTGTCTGAGGTGTTATATATCTTTCTTTCTTTATACCATTATCTTTTTTTATAAAACCCTTTCATATTGTCTAGGTCCTCCTTTGCAGCTATAACTTATGCCTATGTCCAGGCTTTTATGGACTACTTGAGACTTATTTGAACGTTCTGAATTACCTTATCGTGCCTAGCCTGAAGCCCATTTTGTCCATGCAACGTTTTATCGCGAAAAGAGTACGTACTGATTGTCGTACCGATATACGGAGTCTGACCTGAATTGAAAGGGCGCTGAACTTTGCTGACCTATATCCGAGGTGAATGCAATGGAAGAGTTTGTAAAGATAAAGGCCATTGACGAAAAACGTAGTCATAGCCCTTTGTTCGTAGAGGTGATTATTCCAGAAAACTTATATCTACAGTTTTTCATTTCATTTTATTTTGCCCTTTTGATCGAGGCTCCTTTCTTTCATAACAAAATAATCAATAAACATGAAGAGAAATAGTTAATACACACCAGAGACGGTGGTGTAAACGAACAACGGAAAACCGCAGCCAAAAAAAAGTAATTTTTCATACAGCATTGCGTTGCCCATCCATCTGGAACAGGCGACGGAGGTGTGTCGAACATCAAAATGATAAAAGTTCAACAAAAACGAACAACGAGAAACCGCAGTCAAAAATAATTTTCATACAAAATTGCGTGTCCCATACACGTTTCACTGTCGCATCGGGAACAGCTGACGCGGCGCAACACGACTGAATTATTCAGAGGCGCGCGCTGAATGAATATTGCATATTCATTCGAGAATATATAACGTTTTCACAGGATATGGAGACAATAGAATTTACTGACCGATTCTTAACTCGATTTCTTTAAAACGCGTATGTGAGGAGCTAATTTTGAACACTTCTTGTGTCAATGGTTATCTTGGTTAACCTATCGTGAGATTTGTCGATCTGAAACGAGCATTCAGTTTTGATTGCTAGTAAAGAAGCAATGTTTGGTTAAAGGGCTCAGGTCTGCAGAAAAGCAATGAACTTATTATAACTCGACAGAGAGTTTTGAAAGAATTAATGATATTTTTTTTAACTGTTAAAATCAGACACCAAGTTAGACATAATACCTTTTATTCTCAATAATCGTCAAACCCTCTCTCCAAATTACAGCAATATTTTTTCTTCATTAAGCCAAATAGGCACGGCTATCTCCCGTTTTTTACCATAGATAATAAATGACTACAGATTAACAATATGTCATGTTGAACTTATTTTAATAACGATGTATTGATGTACAATTATTTCAATAAGTAACAGAACCTACCGTAAAATGATGATTTATGTAAGACGAGCTGAATAATTGGTTCTCAGTTATGCCACTCTATTTCGTGATTTCATGGCTGACCGAGCAGTAATGGGCAGTAGCCATTTCTGTATGCAAAATTCAAAACTCGTTGCTGTTTTTGTTCCACTTTTTCGTATCAATAGCGATTGCATCTTGGCATTCTCCGCAGACAACCTTGGAACTAAAAGTATTGTTTGAATGAAGAATGGACAGTAGCCATCGGCTATTTTAAATATTTAATGTTAAAACGGAAATACAATTGCGGTTTCTCATGTGGGACAAACCACAGTAAACAATAAGACATTACTCATCGAAATATGTATTTAAAATACATAGATGTACCAAATGTTTTTTTCTTTGCCGTGTTGGCCTAGTGGGCTGTACCCTGACTGCCGATCCGAAGGTGGTTCCAACCACCAATTAATTTCTAAATTGATGTGCGCTTAACATGTCCTCAAAATGTTTGAAGAAAAACAACGAGAGGAAACCGGCATGCCCTCGAATCAAAAATTCGAAGTTGCCATCGGTTGGTGTTCCAATGAGCGGCGATAGGCTTGCAACCTGTCACGCAGAATGCTTACAACTTTGCAAAACGCAGACATTTGCTAAATATAAGATTTGGACGTACGATCTAAGCAAGTATAACATCACACACTACCGCTCGCAGTTAAAATGGCTTAAAATTCGGTTACGTCGGGATATCCACATACTTTGCCTTCTTTACAATACCCTCCATAATCCTTTCTCTCCTAAGTACCTCAAAGAACGTTTTTCTCCACTCTTCTCTCAAGACCGTCCTGCTCGTTCCTCTCAACATCTTCGGCCCCTGACCCCTGAGCATTCTATACAGACTCTTTTACTGTCACTGCGATCCGCTAGTGGAACTCTATCCCAGCAGAAATCCGCACTGCTGTATCCATTAGAGTCTTCAAATCCAAACTTTATAAACATTTCATCTCTCTACAAAATAGTCAACAAAATTGAGCATTTCTATTATATTTGTATGTTTGTATTTAAGTATGAATCATTTTTGTTGTATGTATGAAGTTTGCTTCTATTTTAAGTGGCTAGTTATTTTATTTTATAAATTGTTCTCTTATGGTAATCAGCCAAACGCACTACCGTCCCACTCTTCATACTGCCCACCTGGTAAGCGGTTACCGTAACCTATGGTTACTTGCAACACTAGAATTGCATCACACACATGATGCGTCATTTTAAATATTATAATAAGTACCATGTATTTTATCTGATTCAGATTTGAATAAAAATATCGCGCCCCGAATCTTTCCTTCTTGCACTGTCCGTTTTTTAGCATGGAGTGATAAAGACGCTGAGTAAACTAAAATTTTAACGCGACAAACATTTTATAGCGAATCTCTAAAAATAACTTAAGAACGGTGATAAAAAAGAACGTGCAGAACTGCAGGGGGATCACTGACCGAGGGTAGACCAAAAACCGGATTGCAGTTTGCAAAAAAAAAACGCATAAATGGCGTTTTTGCTCAGAGCCCGAATCACAAGTATCCACACCTGTCCGTGCCGTGTCCAAGCTGTGACCGGGATGGCTACATAAAAATGTAACGACTGTAAAGCTATACTAATAGAGAATTTGAAGAGTTTTTTTTAAAGCGCTAATATCTGTAACTACAAGCCCGATTTGAAAAAAAAAAGTTTGCATTCGATAGTCCAATTCATGAGGAAGGTTATAGGCTAACATCAAAGTTATTTCCATTCATTAATTTAATAGGTGAATTTTATTCAACGACTTTTCTAAATTCAGCAATTTTAATTGAAGAAAATGGCAGCGTCTGATGTCAATAATTTTATTTATTTTAGAGTAGCTTTAGTTTTGACACACAGTCCATAATACAGCGGATTAAAAGTTCAAACCATTTCTAATTAATTTCCTAAACATGAAATACTCAGGAAATTTGTCTTATTTTTCAGAAAAACGTGTTCTCTTTCAACAGAAGGAGGCTTCTGGTTAGCATAACTGTTTTGGGAAACTCTGTATTACTCCATAAAGTGATACCGCAAAAGAAATAACATTTTAAACCGTTCAAGAAATTCTGAACCCTTCTTGCCAACAAAAGCAGAAAATTGCCCACGCAGTCATGTTATAAGAATCTTGTAATTTCAAAATAACTTTCTCCGGGTTGTGTTGCAAAAGAAAAACTGCCTTAACATTAAACAACCACAAATGTTAAGTCTTACAAGATTTTCTTAGGGCGCATTCTACAGTGAAATATTTTCTTATTGTATAATGTTGCAAGTATCATTTTAAAGTTCTTTAAAAATCCACATAAATGCCACCCACTCGTATGAAAAGAAAGGAAAAATTTAAAGAAGCCTTTGTACATGCCTCACCTAATATTTTGTTTTATATGTCTATTTTATTTCTGTGTACAATAAATTATAAAAAAATAATGGCTGTAAAAATGTTATTTTGTATTATTGTGACTTCACGAAGATTTTAAAGTCATTACTTAAATATAAAATACTGGCCTTTTTTATTTTTATTCGGTTAATTTTTCAAGTCCAAAAACCACTCGTATACAAAAAAAATAATTTTCACAAGTATCGTTTAGCCCCAAAGTAAACAAAGCTTGTGTTATGGGAATTCGTATGACGAATCTTCTCGATTTCCACTTAAAGACTGAACGACCTGTGATAATCGATACATTCAGTTCAAAGGTTTAAAGAGATTGCTTTTAAGCGATAAGACCGCTTATTGTACTTTGATCTGAATACAGTTTCGTTTGTTATGCTATTAGTTTATGGTGCACAATTAATTCATTCAGTCTCTGGTAAAACTCTGGTACATTAGAAAGCCGTAGATAAACTGTATTTAACAATGCCTTTCTTAAATGATTTCTCATTGACATTAAGCTGAAACCCACCAAGTTCGAGTCATGATGCAACATCTAATCCCGTTTGTTAATTTTACCACCGGTGTTAGGTTAGCAGAGTTTGTTGCCTGATTCTTCTAGGCTTGGTCGCGCGAGGAATCTGCGTAAATTCACTTTCAAATTTTAAATTCACTTAATTTTTAAGTTGACGTTTCTATATGATCCTTGTGATTTCAAGTAACAAAAACCTATTGAAAATTCTATACGATCTGAGGAGTATAGGAGTAGAATTTACTTGTTACTTATTTAACGGCCTAGAATTTCTGGTATTTAGAAATACTAGGTCGTTTTGATGACGCACAGGCAGCTTCCCACGAAATAATTAATTCAAGAATTTATTAAAACAATCACCTTGAAAATTAAAGCGCTCACGTTCACAAACAGCATCCATAACCAACAGATGGCATAATAAACATCAAGTTCTAGGTTAACATTCTAGTTGACATCCATGCCTGAAGGTTGACGACCCCTGACTCTGGCTCTGGCGTAGTGGAGTCTTATTGATGTTAGTTGTTCTCGACCATTCCTAACTCTGTTGATACAGTTTTGTGCCATTTCATGCACTCACGCAAAAACGTAAAAATATAAAAAAACTAGCTGTGCCGCCCCCGACCCAACCCGCGTCGCATCGATCGCCCGCCCGCGCTTTTACTTTATTTTCGCTTAGCGTTCTTTCTAATTTTTATCTCTTTGCTGCTTTCAAGAGTCGTAGCGTGATGTTAAAGAGCCTACAATCTTTCTCAAGTATTCATTTATTTCAAACCATAGGGACCTATAGAACACTTGGTTACGTCAGTTTCCAGTTAGGTCACAATTAAAAAAAAACAGATACAAACAGAAATAATTATGAGGTAGCTGTATAGGGGCTTTGTCAAAAATTACATGTAAATTGATATAAAATTTTCAAATCACAAGATTTGGGCTACCAAATTATTTTTTTCATATCCGACTCTTAGTTCGAAAAAGTGTGTCCGTATCCTAGCAAATATTAAGAAAAGAGTTAGCTGCAAGCCTTGTTTTAAGAACCTTAATATTTTAACTTTGCCGTCTATCTACATTTTAGAGATGTGCAAATTTGTTAGGAATAATCCCAATTTGTATACAAAACTGAACTTCCTCGAAGATACGCTTTAAGACCAGGTAGGAATAAAATCATACGACCGCGATCACAACTAAAGATGCATAGCGACGGCCCATACATTATGTCAATTAAAATTTATAATAAACTTCCGACACAACTAAAACATACAAAAACATACACTATTTATAAAAAAACTTAAATCTTTTCTAATTGACAGATGCTATTATAATGTTAACGATTATCTAGAACAAGCTTAGCAGTAAATTAATTTAACATTGTAAATAATAAAATGAAATTGAAAACTGACATTAAATCTGAATTGACATGAAATAATATGACCATTACTAACAAAATAATGCACCATCTCCTAAAGTACCTACTTTGACTACCTACAATGAAAATAAAACCTCGGTCTGCCGCCGTACCCTAATACAAAGTTCATTTGAGAGACTTAACTTTATTTACAGATATTAATAACTAGTTTGTTTACGCAAAACCTCGGCCTCCTACCTATCTGTTGCTATACCCTTAGACAGGGTTCATGTGAGATACCTACCTATAAACACCATCTATGTACCTACCATGTGAAAGCAATAAATGTATTGAGTATTGAGTATTGAGTTCAATTAACGCATTCAAACAAAAAAACAAACAGTTTTACTATTAGTATAGATTTCGATTACGCACTTGGTATCTGCATAAGATTAGATACTAGACTAGTGGAACGCCTATTTCCGCGTTGTTTTTGATACAAGTTCCATATACTCACTGCACCCTCTGAGGGTGGCATTTCGGAAAATTCATTCTTAGTGCACCCTTCGACACTAAATAGGACATATCTTCAAAATTTCAGATTTCTAGGACTTACGCTTCAGGCTGTGCACTGATTGCCAATCAGTCAGTGGATCACGCAACTATTTTATACATATCGTAAACCTCGTAAAAATAACTAATTTCCACTCTAACAAGTGAAAAGGAAAGATGAAGTTTGTATGGAAAAAACAAAACGCGCTCGAAATCACGAATTAAATTTAGTTCTCAAGCTGAAAACCAATATTTACAAAATATCTTTTTTTTAACCCAAATTCACTTTCAATAAATCTCTTCAACTTTATCATCTCCATTTTAAACAACACATTTTCCAATGGACGAAACTTCACGAAGAATCGATAATTTCACGTCATCAAAGGTCATTAAAGCTGGATAATTAAATAAAATAATGAAGTAAACTAAACCAGTTGAACATTATTGACATTGAAGTATTTTTCCACGACGATTAAGAACTGATAAAGAAACACTTAATGCCTCAGATGAACTGTCTCACATAACTAGGCAGGAATTCTTCATTCTGATTATAATACTTTCAAACAATGTTTGAAACAATGTTTGAAAGTATTGTAGTAAGTATTTGCATGTAGAAGTCCACAGCTGAACATATGCTTACTACATGGGAATAGAGGTAAGTTTTTTTTTAATACTGCGTAACCGATTGTGATTTCTATTACTGTTCTATATGACTTAAATGAAAATAGGGTTTAAAACAGGTACCGCGCGTAACTAGGGTCGAAGCAATAAAAGATGAAGACAGTGTCTAGAGTAAAAAATAACTTATCGTAGCGTGGCCTAATGCTACGCACATCTTTTACTTCATCATCATCTAGCCCCAAACTAAGCAGGGCTTGTATTATGGGAACTACATGACTGATATACTACTTAAATACATTTTGAAAATATTATACATAGAAAACACCCAGAACTGTGACAAATGTTTGCTAATCGTACAAAAAATCGAGCCCGCAACCTTTTGCGTCTTTGACTCGTTCTTCAACGTTCTCCTTGGAAGTGAGACCTAAGGAAACTTATAGCGTCTATTTTTTAAAATTGTGTTGTATTTTGTGCACATCAGTAATATTCACATTAGTTCAACATTCGAATATTCGAATGCAAGCCCTAGGTGTTGCCATGTTAATATGAGTCCAGCTAGTTTCTACCAGAGGGTTTACAAATATTGCCACAACACTATGACTCATACGACGCAAATACTGTACACTTTTCCCGATAACAATATTAGTAAACAGTGTGTATCATTGTGGGTCAATAGCAGTACGTGATTCATTTGGATACGGTTTTTTGGGTATCGGGGTTAATGGACAATGGCTCAACAGATTTGGTCGGATAGTTTTCGAGAGAATGCTTAATCTGCATTAGTATTGCTCGCTTTAAACTGAAGCGCGGCTCATATAATGAGTAGTTGAGTGGCCGCCATAGTGTTTTTAGCGAGACCGGGGGCAAACGATAGTTTTTTTTGCTGTGAATAACGTGTGCATCTCTCGTCTTGGGGTCAGTTGTAAACAGTTTCCAGTACTCGCTTTTAACTGAAGCGCGGCTCATAGAGACGTTGAGAGGTCACCATAGTGTTTTAGCGAAGCCGGGGGCAGAAGATAGTTAAATATTATTGTTGTGAATAACGTGTGCCTGTCTCGTCTTGGGGTCAGTTGTAAATAGCTTACAGTTATGATAATTAAGCTAGAAAACGCATGTTTTAAGTGTGGACGGTGCTTAGTAAAGGTACTTAAGATTTATATCGTGAAATCTGGTATATGTATACTCAGGCCTAATGTACGTCTGTCCGTTTGTTTGGCGACTCTTCGACATACCTAAGTCTTTGCCAAAGCTTAATGCAAACCAGCATAATACATAGTTTAACAACTGTTATAGCCAGGACGAAATTATAGAGTGACCTCTACTCCAAAGCACGGAAGCGCTCAGTTCGAAATGATAAGCTTGCTGTTACGAACTAAGTAAGTTACAGCACGATCACTTCGAGCGTGGATGTATGCGCACTGAATTATTTTACTAGACTGGTTCCTTCACAATGGTGAGAGAAGGGCCTGATGACCAATGGGTTATTAGGCCCTTTTCAATGCCATCAAACCTCATCACTTACCAACCAGGCCAAGGGATAATCAGTGGCATGACGCTGAAGATCATAGGCCGTAAACTTGCAATCCCGCCCACGTGTAGTCTATCTCTATATTAAGACTTTATATAGACATGGCAACATCATCCAATACAAGTGATTCATAGCAACTAATTAGCACGAACCGCTGCCTACTATGATGAGTGTGTGTGGCTTGCTTTGGTTGATCGCATGCTAACATGTCAGACTCATTAGGGTAATTGGGCTTAAAGGGAGGGTAATGTGAGTTTGTTCCAATTAGTTGGTACAGTTACCGCGATCTATACTAGACTTACCATTACATCCTGATAACTCAAAGAAGAGCATACCACTTGTGTCGATAAGTACCGACACTATGAGCCCAGGGACTATTTATAACACATGTCTTAGTAGATTTATAAAATCGTGACGTAACTGACGACTGACAGCCAAAGCTCAGCCTAAACAGTATGTCAAAGAGATCTGAAATTTGTAGGATTATGTTGCTTTTGATGAGTGTGGTACATAAAGAAAGGATTACCCGAAATCCCACACTCAGAAATAGAGGATGGAATACGAGTATGGTGTATTCCAGCATATAGTACCGCTATATACCGATGGTTTTTACATTTTGTAAAAGTAACACATAAAAAAATCATAGATAACCTATCTTACCCTCATATCATGATACCCTATGGTTAAACTCCAGGTGGTTAGACTAGATGCAAAGTTTATGAGTTTTGGGTGGCCTTTAGTGTCAGTATTAGAGC
This sequence comes from Perizoma flavofasciatum, assembly GCA_958496245.1. Classification (NCBI taxonomy): domain Eukaryota; kingdom Metazoa; phylum Arthropoda; class Insecta; order Lepidoptera; family Geometridae; genus Perizoma; species Perizoma flavofasciatum. Next base: position 11,059,099 of record OY292431.1, read on the forward strand.
TGTATAAGAGAGGTATAACCAAAAGCTGTACTATATCAGTTCATACCCTCGTGCAGAACATGCACCCGCAGCCAGCTAGAACGGTGACCTTATCCACTGAATGCTCCTCCAAGCACAGCTTGCAATGCACGGGAGCCGCCGGAACGAAGCCGCCAGCAGCGCCATCCAGGGAATACCTGGCGAAGAGTTACGAGTCATGATAATAGAGCAACTTAGAGCTCTGACGATGGCGAACATGCCTGTGTCTGTTTTTGTTCGGGTTTTTTATACCATTTATGTGGCGATCAAGAATACGGTCCACCTGTTGACCTGGTGGTAAGCGGTAAATGTAATCTATAGATGTTTGCACCACTCGCGCGTTGACGACCCAGAAACATAATGGTGAGAAATCTGTGTACCTGTAATTTCACCGGCACCCTTACTCTTCAACCCGGAACATAGCGATGCAAACATTACTGCCTGGCGGTAGAAATAGGTATGATATCATTTAGTCCATTATTTAGACACATTCGTCAGACCTGTTCCGCGTGGGTCCCTCCTCGCGTGCGCACTCGTTGCTTCGCGCCTACTGATTTGACGAACTTTTATAGAGGTCTGTAAACGGTTACCATCTCCTATTAACATAGGCAACACCAGAGACATTGCTATGTGTTGCCTGCTCTAAAAAATCGCCAAAAAGTCTTAAAGTACATGCAACCATACCTTTCAAAATGAAACACGGTAATGTGAGTTTTACTGCTTTATGGTCGGAATAGCTACGGCGATATTTGTACGCGGAAACTTTCTGAATAGATGAGGGAACCAGAGTGATGAAAAGATTACAGCTATCTTCAATAAGGATTGTCTGGAAGAAATCACTGTTTGAGATAAGACCGTCAATTGTGGGACAGTAAAATCGTATGTTTGTTATTTAAGTCTTCAATAAAGTATGTTATTATTAATCACAGAAGGCACCGACAGTTTCGTTTTATTTTGAGCCTTTTATCAGGGTTAGACTAGTGGACGCGTCTTACTCCCTTCGCGTCCCGTCTTGTACTGATTGTTTGTTTAAGCAGTTACAGATAATAACGTACCTGGACCCACCAGCGCCGGCCAGTGACAGCAGCGAGGAACATCGGGAGCAGACGGAGGGCGCCCGCAGCCTGTTGTGTGGCCTGATGGGCTCCAAAACTTTCTCCCGATCCGTCAGAGCGAGGACCGTCGAGCATTTTCTTAGTCCTGGAACAAAATTTACTGGTTAATATCATGTATAACACAAGCTCTGCTTACTTTCGGGTATAAGGTTTTTGTGGCTTATGCATCACTGCGGCCGTTACAGGCCTATTGTAATCGTACTTTGGGGTTAGATGACGCTGTGTGAAAATGTCCAGTTTTACCTATTATTTTTTATTTATATTAAATTGCCGCATACCGCTAAATATGCCTATTTGGATGCCTGCCCTTCGAATTTGTACTGAGTCTTACGCTAGTTAGATACATCTTTGTCATATGACCAGTTCCTTCTGGTCCTGACCAGGTAAAGAATTTAATGCACCTCGCAGAGACACTTATCATACACATATCATAGTTATAGTTTGAAAAAATACTATAAAAAGTTTAAGTTAATGTATTATTAATTATATGTATTTTATAATTCACGCTCAAATGTACACTATTAATAACAGGTAAATAAAACTAGTCTACCTGTGCCATGGCTATCATGGTACTACAAAATAACACCAATACCGTTTTTTTATACAACTAAATAAACCCAAGACAGCAAATATCTGAAAATCTCTAGAGAATTCGATGTTTCAAAAGACCATTTTGAAGTAAGTAGGTATAAGAAATACTAAAGCATTAAGTTGAATAGGTTTCACGATGAAAAAGATCATGTCAAGATACTAAAGTAATCCACAAGAATTTGAGAGGTAAGTTTAACTTTTGGATATTACCAAAAGTGAAACACAATATATTTTACAAGAAGATTAATGGTAGTATTCCAAATTCAATACAAGCGTCATAAATAATACTGCATGATTTATTTTCAATTTATCAGATAAAATGAAGGAGTAATTCTGCGATATTTTTCTTATGTATCATAATTATAATAGTGGAACGCCCAAATTTGTTTTTCTGATTTGAAGCTTCCATACAAACTTCATCAACACGTGTGTCAACGACTTCACAGGAGTTGTATTTCACAAATAAATTAATACAAAAATATATACATATATATTAAACTAGCTTCTTACCACGGCAAAAGTAGTAGTGTTATTCTAATGTATAAGCTATATTACTGCAAAGTTTCATCAAAATCCGTTCAGTAGTTTTTGCGTGAATGAGTAACAAACATCCGTCCTCACATCCGTCATCCGACTTTCGCGTTTATAATAGTAGTAGGATTTAATTATAATTAATTATTCATTTAATTTCCTTCAAAGAAGTTACCCTCTATATGTCAGGTATCTTAAACGAAAATCAACGCTCAGTAATACGTCCTAGATACGGCTCTAGGACTTATCACTGAGCCGAGTTACGAGTATACGTCCTAGATACGGCTCTAGGACTTATCACTGAGCCGAGTTACGAGTATACGTCCTAGATACGGCTCTAGGACTTATCATTGAGCCGAGTTACGAGTATACGTCCTAGATACGGCTCTAGGACTTATCACTGAGCCGAGTTAAGAGTATACGTCCTAGATACGGCTCTAGGACTTATCACTGAGCCGAGTTAAAAGTATACGTCCTAGATACGGCTCTAGGACTTATCACTGAGCCGAGTTACGAGTATACGTCCTAGATACGGCTCTAGGACTTATCACTGAGCCGAGTTAAGAGTATACGTCCTAGATACGGCTCTAGGACTTATCACTGAGCCAAGTAACCAGTATATGTCTTATATACGGCTCTAGGACTTTTTACTGAGCGTTAATTGACCTAGTGAGTGAGTGAGTCTGTCAGCAACGGAACGATTTTATAAAATGTTATACAAAAAAAATGTTTAAAGAATACTTCTTTAATTGTGCCAAAACAAAATAAAAAAAGAAGATACAAAAGGATGTCCGAATCCGAAACCAAAAGAATTAAGAATACTTTCGAATCGTATAAAAGCAAGTGAAAGCGGTGAATTGCAAAATTATCTTTATTTAAGCTGCATACGGACTAAGAATTATAAACAAATAACATTAAATCGAAAAGGGGAAGTTCTTCAACAAAGTTTGAGGTTAAATTCGAAGTCGATGAAGTTTCAAAGGGCACTTCGACTGGTTTCTTTGTGAAGCAATATTTTTTTAGCCAGCAGAGTTGGAAGCTACAGGTTTGATTCATAAAGCACTTGGCTTCTGCCATCGGCTTCGCTTCGCATATCCAGCTATAAAACGATGTGAATAAACCAATCCTAGTACTATTATAAACGCGAAATTAAAAGAAAATAAATGTTATGTCTATGACAGTTTGTGAGGATGGATGTTTGTTACCCTTTCACGCAAAAACTGTTGCAAGGATTTTGATGTAACTTTACAGTAATATAGCTTATACATCAGAATAACACATAGGCTACTTTTAATCCGAGTACCACGCGGGCGAAGCCGTGTGAAGCTAGAGTGAAGCAGAAGCTAGTATGTTAAAAAAATATTTTCAATGCAAAAACGTTCATATTTTGGTAGACAATGCATGATAAAATATGATTAGATAATCCTGGTGAACAACAAATAATGTATATCATAACACCCAGCAGACACCCATTTCATATTTTACTTTATATCAGATGTTGCATAAATATTTTGAATATAAAGTACCAAATATTATTTTATGAAACTTTATTATTTACGCCTCGAACACCAAACAAAGGTACAAAGGTGTGTACAATAAGGAATAAAGAATTATAATTATGAAATGATTATGATTATGATAAATTGATCACAATACGATTCTGTGTCGTGGGTTTCAGGAACTATGAGTACAAAACACTATTTTATAGTTTTACATTCAAAGAAATTGAAAAAACGTTCGGTAGTTATAGGCTTCTTTTACGAATATCGTGTAAACTACCTCTATACCAGACTATAAATGGACTGGTATAAATTACGGCTGCCGATTTTCAACAGCTTCCCGCAATGCGTACTCATTTCTGCCGCAAAGCAGTAATGCTCGTATTGCTGTGTTCTGATTTGATGGGTATGGATTCCGGTAAAATTATTGGCAGAAGAGACAGGTAATCTATACCCAGCAGTGAATGATTCTAAGCTGAGATGATGAAGATAGAGAGAGTAAAGTAATAGATTATTTTTAATAGATTTACGATCAACGCCACATAATCCATTGAGCCTTGATATTCCTATAAAGTACATTAAAATCTCAAGGCTATACAAAAGTTAAGTATGAATGTTAAGAATAAGACTGCTAACAAACGGTGTTTTTCAGAAACGATTGTCGTCGAAGCGTAAACATAACAGGAATGTCGACGAAACTCAAACCGTCTTGTTTAGGAACAAGCTAGACGTAGATCAACATTTACGCCACAGAAACCATTGAGCTTGATATTCCTATACTTTAGTAAGTCCATTAAAAACTTAAGCCTATACAAAAATTAAGTATGAATGTTAAGAATAAGACTGCTAACAAATATTGTTTTTCAGAAACGATTGTCGTCGAAGCGTAAACATAACAGGAATGTCGATAAAACTCAAACCGTCTTGTTTAGGAACGAGCTGGACCTACATCAACATTTATTTTTAATTTTTAGAACGAGCTGGACCTAGATCAACATTTATTTTTAATTTTTAGTGTTAGCTGCGGTTTAGTGTTTTTTCTTCCGAACTGTCGTTTTAACCCAAAGTAGTGCACCTAAAAGATCTACGCAATGAATATCTATGTATCTGAGAATGTTCATCATGGAGGGTACAATCGTGAGCAGACTTGCTTCTGCGAAACCTAAATCCTACTACTATTATAAACGCGAAAGTATGTAAGGATGGATGTTTGTTACTCTTTCACGCAAAACGCTCTGCACGGATTTTGATGAAACTTTACAGTAATTTAGCTTATACATCAGAGTAACACATACTATTTTTTATCCGGGTACCACGCGGGCGAAACAGTGGGCAGAAGCTAGTAAACAGTAACAGCCGTAGTGTATTGTGATTAGAGTATTCGTACGATCACTATCATCAGCCTAAAATGGTCCAACTTTTTGTCGTTTTAACAAGAGCAGGGAGAAAAATATGTAAGCGTTTTCCGTCTCTTATTGACATCTGCAAGACTAGAGGCATTGCTGATATGTTGCATGCTTTCTATCTCTCTTTGCCTCTCATAGTGAGGGCCCTGTAAGCTAAACTACGTTTATCAATAACACGGAGAGTGTTCCATGCTTCACTTGAGTCGGCTCAAGTAATGGCTGACTAGCAAAAAGTGGTTCTCTGAATACAACTGATGAAATTGTATTCAGAGCTGAGATTCGGATAGATAAATAAACTCTGTATTGTACATAACACCATTTAACAGTACAAAAGACAAAAACATAAAACAAGAACAAAAAAACAAAAGAAATTGGCGGTCTTATCGTTGAAAGCTATTTCTTCCAGACCTGATAAATAACGACTCAACCTCAACTTCCTGTCAATAATTGTTCCCGGATATTATTAATTACCAGGGAATACTTGTATTACTAGTATTATAATACTAGCTTCTGCCCACGGCTTCGCCCGCGTGGTACCCAGATAAAAAGTAGCGTATGTGTTATTCTGATGTATAAGCCATATTACTGTAAAGTTTCATCAAAATCCGTTCACTAGTTTTTGCGTAAAAGAGTGACAAACATCCATCCGCACAAACTTTCGCGTTTATAATATTAGTAGGATCTGTGCCAAGGGTTGGCTACTGGGTCAGTCGGTTTACAGGGTATATGGGAAGCCCGCCTATACTGTTCACGGAGATAGACTAATTACGAAAATTGGGGAACTTATATTATTTTATCCCCAAAGGATACAGGCTGAGTCGATTTACAAACCTATTTTTATAAACCGACACGCCCTGTAACTAAACCTTTGCCAGCACCCTTTATCCCCTTCTCCCACATACAGGGTATGTGGGAGAAACCCTATAATGTGGTTAAAATCCTGTAATTTGGTCACTGAGAATGACTAATAATTGCCAATTTTTTTCCTTGGTGCATTTACGTTAGCGTGAAAGGAAAACTCAGCGTGAGGTACTTAGAATAGATAGACGCTCTGGACCTCTACTCCGTAAAATGATATCGACATTATCGTTACGATACGACAGTGCTCCGAATTATTCGGCCGTACCGTAAATGATAGTCGAAACGATGTAACGTAGAGTAGGTTTAGCACGACAATTGAAGCGATATATCGTTTATCGGTTTGTAGAGTAGACCCCCCTGGTTCGTCCCGCAACGCTTACGCCTTTTTTACCTCCATACAATGTGCGAAAGAAAGCAATCTACCTCGTGTGTTCATAAGTCTTGAGACACAGTAAAACTAAAATATTTTTGGAGCTAAGTTGAGTATTCATTTATTGGATATTAAAATTAAAACTACTGACATCTAGATCTGTATTTAAAAATAAATCATTCAAAATGGCCGCCTTTGCATTCAATGCAGGCCTTCAAACGCGTGCGCCATTCATCTATGGCGGCACGAATCTTTTCAATGGGAATCCGTTTCGATTCTTTAATAAGGGCTCGCTTGAGAGAATCCAGGTTTGGGTGAGACTTTCTGCATGCCCTCAGCTCCAATTCCGTCCATAAAGAATAATCCAAAGGATTCAAGTCAGGGCTTGACGAGGGCCAATCTTCGCTCCGAATGAAGCCTGGCAAATTGGCCTCCAGCCAACGTTGGGTAGTCTTAGCTTTATGGGAGGGAGCAGAGTCCTGTTGGAAAACCCAGTATTTTCCAGCGAATAGCGTATCATTTAATGGTTTAACCACCGCTTCCAATATGTCGGTTTGGTAATTTTGTGCCTTCACCTTGACGCCTTGCTGGCAAAAATGAAGCGAAGTGACCTCCTCGTAGGAAACACCCCACCAAACCATCACACTTGCTGGATGATGAGTGCGCTGGACATTGCGTACAGATGGCTGGACGTCCTTTGAACTTCTGGCGTAAACCTTATTGTTCTGCCGGTTAAACTTCCACCGTGAAGATCTTTTCATCGGTAAACAGAATATTTTTTGGATCGTGTCTCTTCAATAGGTTCTGACATCGTTCCAGTCGCAATTTACGAAGACGCTCGTTTAAATAATGCACTTTCCTTCGACTATAGGCCTTTAGTTTAAGATCATATTTAAGTATCCTGTTCACCGATATTCGCGAAATGTTGGTCTGCAGAGCTAATTTCTTTTGAGTCCGGCAAGGGTTGCGACGAATTCGCTCTCTGATTACTTTGATGTTGGCGGGCGTCCTTACAGACCGCGGGCGGCCACATCTTCCACGGTCTTCTAAAGAGCCGGTCTCCTTGTACCTCTTTATGGTATAATACACAAAGTTCCGACTACATCCCAAACTTTGGATTTCACTAAAAACTTGCATTGGTTTTTTTCCTGCTTGAAAAAGTGAAATTACAGTCGCACGCAAATCTTTTGTTGGCGCCATTTTCACGGAGAATGAAACAAATATTCAAATGTATATTTTTTCTGATTCAAAACATTCGAAATTTAAAATTTTAAAAGTTTAAAAAAGGTTGCATGAATTACTTTCTTTTTAAATTAATTAAATAAGTTCGTCTCAAAACTTATGAACACACGAGGTATAATAGTCTATCCCCGCGAATAGAATAAAGACATTTCAGCACAGATCAGATAATAGTTACTACGTAAATTTGAGGTTGATGAACTTTCAATATCGACCATAATTGTGTTGACTAGAATTTAATTAGTCAGATATGGTATCGGTTTTGAAGCCTATTTATTACTCCATTTGTCAACTTCCTAGCATTTGAATCCTACTAATATCATAAACGCGAAAGTTTGTGAGGATGGATGTTTTTAACTCTTTGTTACGCAAAAACTACTGAACGTATTTTGATGAAACTTTACAGTAATATAGCTTATACATCAGAATAACACATAGGCTACTTTTAATCCGAGTACCACGCGGGCGAAGACGTGAGTAGAAGCTAGTAATATATATTATTCAAATGCTTGCAAATACTTTATACGATAGGATCTAAGTATCATAATAGCGGGAGTAGCCGGCTGCAGAAGTAAGAGGTTCTGGTTCGATTCCCGCTGAGGGGCAAATGTGTGCATGTTCTGCAAATATTAGTTCCGGGTCCGGGTGTTCTGGTACTACGGTACTCGCAGTTCCTGATATCCACGACACAGGAAATACTCGCGTGGTTCAGTACTATGCGACTGTTAAGTGTTTATATATTTGACGACCTCTATGGCGCAGTGGGCGAAGGCTTGCCTGAGACGCAGAAGGTTGCGGGTTCGATTCCCTCCGCGGGATAAATGTTTGTATCTACAAATATTTGTCTCGGGTCTGGGTGTTTTCTATTTATAGTATGTATGTATTTACAAAAAAAATGTATATAAGTAGTATATCAGTCATGTAGTTCCCATAACACAAGCTTTGCTTACTTTGGGGCTAGATGATGCTGTGTGGAAAATGTCCAGCAGCATTATTTATTTATTTATTTATTTACTAGCTTCTGCCCACGGCTTCGCCCGCGTAGTACCCGGTGGTACCCCATCCTATCCATCCATGAAAGAGTAACAAACATCCATCCATCCTCACAAACTTTCGCGTTTATAATAGTAGTAGGATTTTATCATAAACTCAGGCCTTTTGATAACATATTTTTAACCCATATTCCTTTGTGTTACTAACCTAGTTTTAAGAAAATTGTTACACTTTAGAAAAATACCTGAAAAAATGACTTTTATTTTTGTTTCATTTTGTTCTTTTTCCATTTAAAAATAGGTCGAAGGTATGCTCTCGATCGGAGTGTTCCAATAAAACGGCGATAAGCTTGCAACCTACGCGTAATGATAACTACTATGTAAAACGTGGGCATTCGCCAGATTAAAAAAAATGCTGGAAATTTTTCAGACAGCATCATCTAGCCCCAAACTAAGCAGAGCTTGTGTTATGGGAACAACATGACTGATATACTACTTATATGCATTTTTTTTGTAAATACATACTTATTTAGAAAACACCCAGACCCGAGACAAATATTTGTCCCGCGGCGAGAATCGAACCCGATCTGCGTCTCAGGCGGACCTTCGCCCACTGCGTTACAGAGGTCGTCATATAATATTTGGACGTGCCTAGAACTACTCCCATCATGGTAATTACGGTCGTGACCAAGTTTTTTTGCTATGCCTTTGGAATTGGTAAAATGTTATCGAATCGGGATTAAAACTCATTTTAATCGTGTTACATGTTTTGTTTTTAACAATACAACCAGTATCTTAACTAATTGGCAATATAAATCCACGACATTTTCTGCATACTGGTGGGACGGACCCTTAACTAAGGGTGCGGACTAAGGATGGTGAAAACTTAGGTGCAAAATAGGTAGCTAATTAGCGATCTCTACTAGCCAACCTTTGGATGGAGCGGACTGTACAAAATATCTTTTAATTTACATTTTAAAAGCAAGAAATAGTGTTATCAACTTCTGAAGCTTCAAAAAACCCTGTCCCACCTCGTTATATCATCCTCACGATCCATACTCAGTACCTAGATCCATGTAGTTGAATTGGTACTAAAAAGGGGGCAGTCAGAGTCAAATCCAAACGGGGTTGGGTGTTTAGTTATTTGTTTTATTCATTATAATTGTCAAATGCTTCCCTTTTTACAATATTCAAGTATGCTACAAGGGCTTGCCTCGAAAAATTCAACATGTCACGTAGCACGGTTACCTCATGATTTTTTTTCAAGCGCCCCTCAATTTTCTAGTAAAAAACCACGTCATTCTGATATAGACAGGGGCACAGGGTACAGACCAATAGCTCACGCAAACATGGTTTTCGTTATTAGCGAAAACCATGTTTACGTGAAGCAATTCTCTCAAGCAATCTCCATTTTACGAAAAACCATCTCGAAATTAAAACAGCGCATGTAACCTTCTCTCCTCAAACCCTGGCTGCGGCCCTGCGTTCCAATTGCTAGCTTGATAACGTATTTATGGGCATTCACCCCATCTCATCGAGAGACGACACGGGGGGACACAGAATATACAATCCGCTAATCTAGTATTCATGGAAACGAAACTCGAGTGGAACTGGCCAGGACTCTCGGCCAGACGAAGTGATGGTGGAGTAAAGGACGTATAGTAAAGAGGCCTACCTTGCAGTGGGATACTGACTCAATCATCATCAATACTAGTTGATGAATCCAATATACAGGATAACAGGTTCGGTTAACAGCAATCAAATAAAAAATGATAAAAGAAAAATTATATGATAAGAATGATAATTGCCTTTCGGTACCAATGAATTTTTTAATTTATGTGCGCTTAACACCTGCTCAAAGCGGTAAAGGAAAACATCTTCAGTAAAACCGGCATGTCCTGGAACCGAAAATTTAAAGGCATAGGCCATCCCCGCGTTCCAATAAGCGGCGAAGGGCTTGCAACCTTCCTTAGACAACAACCATTTTCTGCTAGCGTTAAAGCCTGTGAATAGATTGAATTGTATGGAAATTACATTAGCTTGTGAGATGCTAATCTTATCCTTGACGCCTTAAGCTTTAGCGTGAAAGGAAAACTAAGCGTGAGGTATTTGTCTAGGAGCCTTTACTAGGCAAGTGCCTGTGCAAAACGTGTGCCAAATATATTCAAACTACCCACTTTCTTAGTATCCTCACGGATCTACATACTGAGTACAGATCTGACGTTCATCATGAGGAACAGACTATAGAATCCAGTCCTGTTTTTATATTGAAAATAACAGTTTTACTGTATTCTTTCAGTAGATACATCGCGCACAGGTGCGCCGTATCCTGTGATGGATTAAAATGTGCTTAGAGACAACGTTAACAGTAACGGCATCAGGAAATTCGTTCCGGGAATAGCAGCATTTTAGCGGCATTAAATTAGCATGCGAGGTCATAGCCTAGATTTCATCGGTCGATAGACGATTATAAATGTTTCAATTCAGGAAATTTAGCGGTTAGCAACTGGCATCGAGGTCTTATACCTATCTATTTAATCAGCCCGCATCCACTGCCCCACTGGGTATAGACCTCTCTAGCACGTCATTCTTCCCGGTCTTGTGCCAATCGAAGCCAGTGGGTTCCAAAGAATCATATACCCGTAATTTCACTGGCACCCATACCCTTCGAATCGGATATTACTGCTTGGAGACAGCAATGCGAACATTACTGCTTGGAGACAGAAATAAAATTTACATAGTCAGCGATGTCCCTGTGTCGCATAAGCTATTGTTATGTCACGTGATCTCATTTCGCTAGCTAATCCCTTCTTCTGTGATACAGTCACATCAAAAGGAACATGTACTCTCATAGTATTTTTCAAACTTTCGCGTTCAAAGAGCATATTGCAGCTGTCAAAAATCGCCAGATCAACAAGTCGGCCATAGTGGAGCACCTTGTGGACTCAGGACCAAACCACTGGATAGAGCTTCATGACCCTAAAGTGCTATCTAGTGAACGCCAATATTATAAGAGAATCGTTCGTGAAGCGATTGAAATAAAGAAGTACCCAAATTTTAAACGTGAAGACGGTTATAGGCTCTCTGCGTCCTGGAATCCTGTGATAGATAGGTGTTCCCGTCGAGATCCAACTGTGCAGTGCGGTGATACGGTGAGTGTAGTTGCCGTAATGTGAACATGGACTTTTCTGATTCAGAAGATGAAATGAGGGTAGTTACGTAGCCTTTATTTCTCGACAGTAGCTTCGTATACTCCAGTCATCCTGTGACCACGGCTGTTACAATACAGTCGAAACGTCGGGAAAATAATAAAAAAAGGTATACGCGATAAAGACCCGTTAAACTTATAAACATGTACTTCCGTTTCCGATCTCTAGGAATCATGATTTATGTTTTGCGTTGATACATACCTTCAAGCAGAGGCTGCGGCTGTGACAGCACCGAGTCACGTGACGCAGCCCTGCGCACCGGCTTCGCCGGTCGCGCCAAGGACTTGAGCCCACCGCTGAGGATCAGCTCCAGGGCTCTTCTGCCACCCGGCCCTGTCGCGCCTGCTCCCACCTGCTGGCAAAAAAAAATAATTAAATAAAGCAGGCCATTTTCACACAGCATCATTTATCCCCAAAGTATTATTTGAGTAAGATATGTTTTTATTATGGGAGGACCATGAGTGATAAAGGTACTAGGTACTTACATACTTTTTTTTTTGTAAATCCACCCAAACCATATACCAGCTCTATGAGCTGAATCGAAAGGGCCAAATCTTAATTGCAACATAAACATATGTGCGCACAACTAAACTAAATAACTATATCGATCAGAAAGTGAAATAAATAAGTTGGTATTTTTTTACCAAATAAGCATGCTGAACAAACAAGCTCACGACTGATGGATACCAAGGGGGAGTCAGGAGGACATCGAAACATTACCTATAGCGCTCGCCCGTTTCTTGCAACTAGTTACGAGTAGCATTTGTCGTGACAGATTGCAAGTCCATCGCCGCTTATTGAACACAAACTTAATAACTTTATTTGTGTAGAATACAGAAGTAAACATTGTTTCCGAGTCATAAAGCAACGAAAGCTAAGTATAGCGAGACAAACAACGGGGAAACATCTTACATTTTTTGAGGTGGCAAAGTTTAAACCCAATAATTTAGCGAACCTAATACGAATACCATAATGAAAACGACTTACAATAATAAATATCATCACGTCATCACGTAACTCATAAAACAGCTAGCAAGTCAGTAACCTGCTAAAGCTGATTCCGCCAAAAAAAGGGCGTATTATTCGAGAACAGTCTATTTATAATACACCAGATGTATCAAATGTCAAATATGCACAATGAATGCGAATATTAATTAAAATAAATGCTATGACGAAACATATAATCTTAAAATGCCTAATAACGTGGTAAATCAATCAGTAAGGTAAACGGGGCGATTATCGATAATTCGCTAATAACAGGTAAGAGCTATTGGCGAAGACCAGTATCACTGCTCAGTGCTGCCAGATCCTAACCATTAACACTTTTATGAGGGAAATAGTTGGACTTAAGACACCACAAAAAAAACAGAAACTCAAATTAAAACGTGAAGTTCTTGTGGCGTGTCAACTATTTTATTCCAAAAACGATCGTGAACTTGACTATTCATATTGTAAAAAACGGGAATTTTCACGTACCGCACTATCCGTGAAGGCACCGACTAAGTTTCGACTCATTCCAAGAGTCTTCATCAGGGTGAGTGATCGCGACGTTCTCCCTCCGCGTCGTACGTAGTGCACGACACGACGAAACTTAGTCGGTGCCTTCACGGATAGTGCGGTAAGTGTCAACTATTGTTGGAAGACTGTTAAAGGACATGGCGCAAAGACTTGCATTCAAGCTACAACATAAAAAGTGGCATTTTAGCTGGTCGATACACTATCAACACAAAGGAATGAAGCTGTCTAATTTCTACTCTTAAACAATATGTTTACAGGTATACAAAAACTGGTAAAGCCAAGCAAATATTTCATGACCTTGGCTTTTGAAGAGTCCAGTAAAAAATATTTTATAGAATCTACAAGCTAATGTCTATATTTGGCAATGACTAGTGGACATGTTGGATAAACTCAATGTTATCTATACTAATATTATAAAGAGGAAAGATTTTTTTGTTTGTTTGTTTGCAACGAATAGGCTCAAAACTACTGGACCGATTTTTAAATTTTTTTCACTAATAGAAAGCTATATCAGGAAGTAACATAGGCTATAATTTATTTTCAAAAAAATTAGAGATTCTTAAGAAAATTGCAATAAACCACCAAAGTAGCAAAATTTTGCCTATAAAATTCATTATTTGGCGTGGGCTGAGAAAACTATTGATGATACATAAAAATAATGTACTACATGATCAAAGTACTCATTATTACCTACAAAAAAGTCCTAGAGGGAATATATCTAACTATCATAGTTAAGTCACAATAGAAGCTTTTGTGTTCTAAAATTTAATTAGATCGCCGGTAGAAACAAAAGTTGGCTATATTCGTATCGTAGAATTAACTCTTATTCAAATAAATAGTTTTATGATCAAGGATATTTATGTACCAGTAAAAAACTTTTTAATTCATTCGAATCGGACATTTAATTTCGAAGTTATCACAAGTATAAATAAAATCGATACTTACGCGGGTGAAACCGCGGGGCGCAGCTAGTTTATAATAAATAGTATATCGGATAAATTCAATGTTATTTATAATAAATTATAAGTTTTCCGTTCGAATAAAAAATTCAATTTTTTTTAGGGAACTAATACAAGGGATCCGAATTCTTCGGATCAAACCGTCAAGGATTTTAATTAGGATTCCTGACTTTCTCATGAATTCGGACAAATCGTAATGCGTTTTAATTAGAAAATCAAATATCTACGATATCAGGTACATTGATTAAGAGACCAGGGATCCAAGGAATTTGGACATATTTGGGAACTAAGTATCTAAGAAATTCGGGACATGGAATCGTCATCCTAGCAACATAGTTTGCTCATTGAACTGGTTTAAGGTCAGTTCCTCATCCGCTTGATATTTAGCAAACAAATATTCATGCATCAAGGTGTGATGTATTCTATTATCGTCTCTACGCGAAGGTTGTAACGGCTGCTATTGGCAGTTAATTTATAAAGTATATACAAATACACAATATATACAATAAATAATAGGACAATGTGAAGAGGCCGGATTTAATCTAGACGTTTGTTTTATCAATGGGGTGATAATAGGGTCTACCTATGCAACTCAATATAAACAGAGACAGGAGTTTTCTGGAAGATAGAGTTCCAAGACTAAATCTAAGGTTAAGTTACCTTAATATAAATGTAAACTAAGCATCGACATAAAATTATCAAGCTTTAATACAGAAGTCATCTTAAGAAATGGAGCGTGATAGACTTTAATGACACTGACGTCTAAAGTATCCAGTTCCAGCCCATGTCACACAGTGCTCGTTTGATCATCTTTCCCAAACGAATGCCCTGCGGATGATCTTATCTTCTGACAGTACCGTGTATTCACCTATTGGTCAGTGTTTAGTGGTTAATTAGTGGTGGTCAAGTGCTTGTAACAACAAAAAAAACATGATCTGTTTGCATCATCCACAAAAAAACTATATTCCAGACATTCTTCACCGCAATTCATTTTAATTCCGTCAGAATGCAGTGACAAACATCGAATTACAATGTGCTGACGTAAAACCGTGTGCAAAGTTGCCGCTTATAGCTCGATGTTTTATTTATACGGCCACTTCGAAAGGACTTGTTTGTTTACACGTCAGTTAAGCAAGCTATGATGTAGACACTTTATCATACTGTGGGTGAATACGAAATACTCTTATTCTTGCATTTCTCAATTTTAACACTGATCCAGTATATCTGAATCTGACATAGCTATCATATGAAGCGTATGGTTAAATATATTAAAAAAGCATTTGCAAAGCGCATTGAATCTTTCGACCATTATTGCCTACAATGCCAGTATTCCCGAAACCTCACTACGAACCCGCATGTCGTTGGCATCATGGAATACGGCTGCCATGGTACCACATCACCCAGACCAGAACCATATTTTTTACAGATTATGTCCCGCAGTAGAAATGAAGTCGGCACCTATCTCGTCTCATCCGCCTGCTATCTAGTCTAAGATGGTCAAATGTCGGCAGATAGACTAGACTACTGATATCTGTTACACCGAATCTATTCATTAATTTTAAGTTTTCCGGCTAGCCTGACCTAGAAATTACTACGATTTGTTTTCTTAATTGGTAAGATTATCGGTAACGTAGTCACAACATAATGGTATATTTCTCAAGGGAAATTTCAATCAGTAATTATTAAATACCTACATCTAAGGAATTCCTTCAGTTAACTTGCCAATAGCAAATTGCGCAGTACTCAAGTCTGGCTGGCGATTTATGACTTTTTATTATTCAGAGCCTCCAGCCACGCGGTACATTTACATATCGATCCGTAATACAACAAACTGCGCGTTTCGATACCGTTACGATACAATTACAAAATGGATAAATACAATAGTCCAGGATCTCGTGCCGTAAATTCTGCAGATGTAAGTACTAGGAAATGCAACGTTCAGTTGGCTATACTTGGGTTTAGCTATGTTTGTGACAACTATATATAATTTATATATAGTGTTTTGATTTTTCTAATATTGTGTCTATTTAGAGTTTATCGGATTGCATGGCGTGTAAATTTAATTACCAATATATTGATTATTTTGATTATATTAACTACTAATTTAGGTTTACTCTTCGACCTATGTACCTGACATATACCTTAGATATATAAGACTGTTCAGGAAGATATCGACAAACCACCTACTAGGATGTAGCCAGCCATTGATATAACCATAAAAAATAATACATAACGTATCTTAGCAAACATGTACCTACATCGGATCAAACGATTTCAGCAAACAGACTGCGCAAACCTGAGACGCTCTTAGATTATACTTTGGGCTCGGCTTGGGAAGTGCGGAGATGTTTTCCTATGCAAAATGACGTATCCCGTAAACAATCATCCATTTATACCAATGCGTGGCACCACCTTCATATGGTTTGATTTCTGTTAACTCAAGCAGCGTTACACTAAAAACGTGGTTTAAATCGGTGGTTTATCTCTCAAAGTTAGTGATTTTTCAAGACAATTTTTTATAACAAAGCGTACAAGGTTTAAAATTGAATGTTAAAATAAAATTGCCGACAGTCTATTTGACGTTTGAAAAAAAAGGTTTAATGATAAATAACTGCTAAAAGATAACTAGGTGACCGCCTGGTCACCTAGTTTATTTCTATCATAACTCAACCTCTTTTTGAGAACCTACTTTCTTTTGGCAGCCAATCAAAATTATGTATTTCTTTTTATTTTGGTTTAGAAGTGTTTTTTAAATCAAATGCTCATCCCGCGGTTTTATTTTATCTTTAAACTGTAGACCTTAGTTACTTTGCAATAGTACTCTTTTTTCGATAGTGTATATTTAAACTTTGGTTTAGTGGATCTGACAGGACTTGAGTTCAACTCGAGTTTAGACCACGTTTCGTAATGAGACCGATACAGTCCTGTCCAGTGACTGGGATTCCCCGTCGTGAGTATCATAGTACCACAACATCAAAACTCGGAACGAATATCTGCGGAACATACCCCTCCGGGAAATAGGAAATAGACTTTACGTATGTCGTAGAGTTATGGCTGAGGCCGCAGCGGTAGCAGCCTTGACTTACAGTTGACAAAAAAATCATGAAACTCCGGATGCGTAAGCAATCATGAATAATTTATAGAACAGAATTAACTGGGAATGACGTCACTTAATTATCTCATGGAGAAACAGTTACTCGAGTAAACGTAAACGTGGATAGCACCAAATTGAGAAAACTGTTTTAATTGGTGAAGTGTTGCATGAAAGGGGTCTTTCCGAATCGCACTTGTGGACACCACTGTATTCTTAGGTATCACCCTAGATAATTGATAATAAAAAATAATAATTTATAATAGCTTCAATGGGACTCATTGATAATTTATCGAAGAGACTAAAGCCTGAATTCATAATAGGGGATTGAACAGTCCCCCAAAATCCATCATTCAGCCTTATGGCTGGGCGCATAAAGGTTGAATTAGCGGGTGAAGTTTCACATAGCGCCTGAATATTCCCCTAGAGGAGCCTCTATTTGACTATGAATTTGGGACTTAGTTCTGCGGCACACGCAGTCAAAAAGATCTGTCTTTTTACAGACATAAACACAGCTAGATTCGTTTACTTCAGCTACTTCCACAACATTATGTCGTACTACTGTCTGGGAGTACTGCAGATGTAAATACTGTTTTTGTGCTGCAGAAGAGGGCTGTTCGTGCAATTTATAATATGGGTCCCAGATAATCACTCCGCCAAAGTTTAAAGAAATAAATATAATGACATTCCCTTGTCAATCTGATATATTTTCACAAAAATATTAATCTGTTTAAGAAAATTAGCAATAATCGATAAACTCGCTGTTGCCACCATTAAGTTAATAAATCGTTTGAAGGGCAAAGTCTACGCTTTTATAAAAAAAACTCCTAAGAGATATACAAAAATTGCCAATTTACATTTTTAATTAAAATTTAAAAACGTATTTAATCATAACCTTTTTAAAAAGGCAAACTATAAAATACCGGATTATTTAGATGATAAAAACTCGATAAAAATGTAGGTAAAACTTAACAAGTATAACCAGCCTTGTTTCTTGCCTTTCTGTCCTGGCTTAGTCGCAGAGGAACAGGCAGTAGATAAAATCGACGTTTCAAAGTGATCCTTGTGATTTTCATGTACTCGCTTCACTTTTTTTGAGATTTAGTAAAATTGCATTTTTTCATTAGTATAATTCAGAACTGGTGTTAGATCCGTCGAAAAGATTATGATATGATGACTTGAACAATTGCTGCATAATTTGTTCAAGTCGTAATGTTTTTTGGATAATTGAAGCCTCGGTTAATGTTGCACTATTGATTTTATTTCTTGTTCAACTATAAAATGGATTGAATTTAATTATTTACAAAAATCTCAAAAAAACAAAAGTGACAGGAACGTGGTTTTTTAATTATTATTATTATTATTATATTAGCCATTCGTGTCACTTTATATTGTGATTATTTTATATGGTTTTTTTTTTATTTGACATTAATTTTATACAAAAATAATTTTGAGAAAATTTATTTTGATCACTCTTTTTACTATACTCGTACGATGTTATTTTAATAGCATATTGTATGTTACTTTTAAGCACTTGGCATTGAATCAAATCTGTGTGAAGTATTTACTAAGTTTGTGATGGCGTATAAATCGTTCTGCTACAAAATCCTTATAGCACATCGTCGAAACAGCTAAATTCGATTACACAGTGGCTAAACAGCTTTTTACAAACTGGTTTCAATTATTATCGGTCAAAAGGCCTTTTTCAGGGCCACCACGCATCAATCTAGTCACTGACATAGAAACAGGGTAATCACAAACTAGCTTTCATCATTTTACTTTTTTACGAAAGCTGTTTTGAACCAATGTCACAGATGATTACATACTCCAGCAGACGTACAGTCTACATCCCCAGCTGTTCTCTTATTTCTGGTGAACCTTGAAAATTTATTTAAAAACAGCATCAAAGGACAATTAATAATGGTCGCATTCATGTCAGCCAACAACAAAGTTGTGTCAAAAACAAAATGAGTTTGCCGTTCGTTTTAAAAATACATCGCGGTAAAATAGAATGGCGACCCTTTATATTCTTTGAAGCGGTTTCCGCAAACATTACCGTCGGCAGAACGTTTCAATTAATAAAAATCAAACGAAAGTATTTCATTGTGAATTTGTTTCGGCATTTATAAAAGCTATTTGTTAAATCGTAAAACATAATTATAATGAAAATACACACAACTTACACACGAGCTAGATGATGATGATGTTTTTTTTTAAATGCTGGACATTTTCACACGGCTTATCTAGCCCCAAAGTAAGCAAAGCTTGTGTTATAGCAACTACATGACTGATATACTACTTATATACATTTTTTTGTAAATACATACATATTATACATAGAAAACACCCAGACGCGAGACAAATATTTGCAGATAATACAAACATTTGTCCCGCGACGGGAATTGAACCTGCAACCTTCTGCGTCTCAGGCTGACCGTCGCCCACTGCACCACAGAGGTCGTCAAAAACTTTTGAATCGTCACTATGGACAAACTATTCAAAAGTTAAGATTGCTGTTGTCATAGCAACGTTACTCGCCAATAAAAACCAGATAGGAACTGATTGAGTAACCACTCCCATTTTTTTTTTCTGTGATGTCTTAAAATGTTATGATTTAAAGACTTTAATGATCGACCTTCGCGTTGATTAACTTTTTATGATACTAGTGAAACACCCACGACTTCGTCCGCGATAATTTCCCATACAAAATTCATCTTCCTGTCCGCCCTCTACGGGTGGAATTTCGGCAATTCCTATCATATTATAGTACACCCCTTCTTACACACCAAAAGGAAAACTCTGCTTATTTTAGGGCTTCAAAACTTTCGGTTTAGTTTAGTTTAGGCTGTTGACTCACGCAATGCTTTCATATTTTTGCATATAATTAAATATAGAACTCTTTCAGTATTTACTGTGGAACTCTTGCGTCTCCGTCCGCGCTTGAGTTTACACAAGCTGATTCAGGCACTATGCTCCAAAAGGAAGTTGAGCGATGTGAGACCCCGTATTACCGAGTATGTTAAACTAGCTTCTGCCCACGGCTTCGGCCGCGTGGTACCCGGATAAAAAGCACCTTATGTGTTATTCTGATGTATAAGCTATATTACTGTAAAGTTTCGTCAAAATCTGTTCAGTAGTTTTTGCGTGAAAGAGTAACAAACATCCATCCTCACAAACTTTCACGTATTAGGAAAGATGTATTTTTAGACTGTTAATTCAAGAGAAGCCGCGGGTATCAGCTAGTTTCCGACAAAGTTCCCAAGGTGCACTCCGTGACTATTAAGTGTTCTTGAGGATGACCAAGAACAGATATGTGTCAAGTGATCCCCTCCGTATAGCCTTGGCCCAAGGTTCCATTGTTATTCGTAATCGATTAAACAAATACTTTTAACGACGCTCTATATGAATAACCAATGAAATAAACAAGTTTTAATCTCTCATACTTTGTGAAGAACGTAAAGAAAAAGTTTGTAAATTTTTGTTCGTACGATACACTCTTATAAAATAACTGGCTTCTGCCCACCTCTTCGCCAGCATAGTACCCGGATATAAAGTAACCTATGTGTTCATCTGGGGGGCTAGAGAAATACCACTTTCTGTTGACGTTAACGCCTGCGGAAAGATAAAACTGTATGGAAATGTCACGTGACATTTCCGCAACAAAGCACCCCTGATGTATAAGTAAAGTTTTATCAAAATCTGTTCAGTAGTTTTTGCGTGAAAGAGTAACAAACATCCATCCTTACAAACTTTCGCGTTTATAATATTATATAAGTAGGATAGGATTATAAATAAATAATGCTGGACCTTTCTCACTCAGCATCAACTAGCCACAAACTAAGCACAGCTTGTAATATGGGAACTGTATGATTGATATGCTACTTATATACTTATTTTAAGCATATAAGTAGTATTTCAGTTCGTTTATAATGCATATTATACATATAAAACACCCAGACCCGAGACAAATAATTGCAGATCATACATTTGTTCCGCGGCAGGAATCGAACCTGCTACCTTCTGCGCCGCAGGCGAGCCTCTACGGAGGTCGTTATGTACTTAGATTTTTTAAATCAAATCCTATCATTTATTGTTTGTTTATAATCCTACTAATATTATAAACGTGAAAGTTTACGAGGATGGATGTTTGTTACTCTTTCACGCAAAAACTACTGAACGGATTTTGATGAAACTTTATAGTAATATAGCTTATACATCAGAATAACACATAGGCTAATTTTTATCCAGGTGCCACGCGGGTGAAGCCGTGAGCTAGTATTAATATAAACTAGTGGTTCGTCACGAACTGAGATTTCACGATATGATATTTTCACGTCATAGTTCAAAAACCTCCTACTGATTAACTCATATACAAATGTTAACATTCTATTAGTATTTACCTACCAAGTTTCATCAAGATTAAATAAACGCTTCGCCAGTTATCGTCAGATAAACAAACAAACATACATACAAACGCCAGATTGCCTAAGTAGACTCATCAGAGATCTTTCGCTTCGCTCACTTGAACAAATATGCAAGATGTCAGAAGTGTATATAGGTAGATAGGTAGGTACCAAAGCAAAAAAAAATGGGCATAACTAGAAATGGGTATGTATAAAGTAGATAGATCGATAAATTCTTTATTAGACGCACAGATACAGCCACGGGCAAAAAAAAGTAAAAAAAAAAGTAAAACTCATTGTGGAAGAGGTTGTCTGGAGAAGATACTTATTTGTTCCGCCAAGTAGTACTGCTCGCATTCCTGTGTTGCGATTTAAAGGGTATGGATGCCGGTGAAATTACAGGTACATGAGACTCTTCACCCGTTATGGTCGTCCATAGGTTATTGTAACTGCTTCACAACAAGTGCTGGCAAGCAGTGCCGCATGCTTGTTTGCAACTTAAGTTGTATTAAAAATGGTATACACTTCATTTTAAAAATAATGTCGTATTTAGTCCCGATTTAAACACTCTAATTTTCACTTCGACTACGAGAAAACAAAATTAACTATATTTACAGTAAAATCTCTGTAATCCGCGAAATCTCTAGAATTTTTCCAGAGAACTCGCGGCAGTATCCTTTTTTTTATTTCTTGTTAACAAACGTACTGACGCCAACTATCACCCATAAACGCTAGTGTAAATGCTAAAACGCTAAACTTTCAGTTCCATTTAAAAAAAAAACTTTATAAAAAAAAAAACTAAGAATGCAACGTCGAAAAGTAGTTTTTTACAGGATCACATTAATTTTGTAGTCTGTTGAAAAAACATCTAAAATTAATTAATTTAGCCCCTAGAGGTTAAAAGATACACTTTAGTCCGCCTAAGCGAAGTGAAAGATGGTATTGCAATTTCACACAATTCGTTTTTACACAAACCTACGATACCGGTATCTCTCTAGTCATTGTGTCGATGCGTATGTTTTGTATTGAAATTATTTTTCTGTTTTCATTACACAGACATTATTATTGTAAGTTTTTGCAGGGCAAAGACCTCGCTTCTCTCCTCATTCGCCTCTATTTCCGGATTGATCTTCCTCATCCCGGGTCTATGCATCTATAAAAAATGATTTAACCCTCGGTCTGCTTTGGCATAGATCTGGTAAAACTTTGTTAGCCTAAACCTAACTACATGAAACTAAAAGTGTGGAACTAAATGAAATCGACTATGCTATTTATTGGTAGGTACTCTTGATTCTAACGTTGACATTCAAGATAGGAGAAGAGTTTGCGATTGAAATTTCACGGCTGGAAATTTGAAAAAAAAAAACTAAACTGGATTGGATTAGAATTGGATTGAGATTGTATCGAGTGTAAGGGTAGCCCATCTGACTCCACACTAGAATTCCCGGCGCATTGCTTGATAGAGTATGTTCGAACAACATAAATAAACAATACCTAGCAGACTTACAACGGCTCCTCTAAATATAGCGTTTTCCTTCCTCAAACAGTTTTACAGTATTGATAAGAACATATTCATTGCAGTTGATACATACAGAGAATACATTGTTTTCGGATAAATGTGTTGAATCATACTATTACAAACGCGAAAGTTTTTGAGGATGGATGTTTCTTACTCTTTCACGCAAAAACTACTGGACGGATTTAGATGAAACTTTACAGTAATATCCTACTAATATAATAAACGCAAAAGTTTGTGAGGATGGATGTTTGTTACTCTTTCATGCAAAAACTACTGAACGGATTTAGATGAAACTTTACAGTAATATAGCTTATACATCAGAATAACACATAGGCTATTTTTTATCCAGGTACCACGCGGGCGAAACCATGGGTAATGGGTAGAAGCTATTGATTGAATAAGGAAGGTTACTATCATAATTATGAATTTAACGGATCTTTATCATGGGATGACTAATCATCCCGTGATCGAAACGTCGGAAAAATAAAAAAAGGTAAACGCGATAAAGACCCGCTAACTTATAATTATGTTATCTAATCGCGAAAGTTTGAAAGAAGGTTGCTATCATGAACTATATATACTACTATATAACTACATTTATATTATAGTTTGAATGTAAATAAGTGTGACGACGGAAGTATAATAGCTTAATGTGTGTATTGTAGAATATAATTATACATACATTTGGAGGTAAATAATATGTATTGT
This sequence comes from Perizoma flavofasciatum, assembly GCA_958496245.1. NCBI lineage: Eukaryota > Metazoa > Arthropoda > Insecta > Lepidoptera > Geometridae > Perizoma > Perizoma flavofasciatum. The sequence goes on from OY292431.1 coordinate 11,083,128, forward strand.
TTACTGTAAGACGGGCCAATGATACACAAACAATAGCTTGCATCACATATATATATATATATATATATATATATATAGATTTGTTCTTTCGAAGAACCCGAGGACAAAGGGATTTCGCTGAATGAAATATTATTATTTTCTTGTACATTATTATTTATGCAGCAAAGGAATGATTAATTGAAACAATAATTTTGATTATTCAACGACGTTCTACCTACTCTTACTGAATAATCTAAATTATTGATGCATTTATAGTCAAAGTCAAAGTCAAAATTTATTTATTCAATAAAATCACAAGGACCACTTTGAAACGTCGGTTTTTATGTACTGCCTGTTCCTCCGCGACCAAGCCAGGAAAGAAAGGCAAGAAAACAAGGCTGGTTATTCTTTTTAATGATCATTTTACAAAACCATAGGTTCAAGTTGGAGTATCTGTCAAGGGCAACAGTAAAAACAAATTAATTTTCTTTATTACTGAAAAAAGTAAATCATTAAAAAGTAATCTATAATTAATCTGATTAGATCTAATTTTAATTCCATAATTCACGCTGTCGATTACAGAAACTAATCAAGGTTAGGGATTTCGATAGTCTCTGGTTGAATGGCATTCGCTCTGATTGAAGAGGCTTTCGACAGTGTCGAAACTTTGGGCGTCAGTTAGTCCGTATAACTATTTTAAACTGAACGAGTGGATATAGCTACATCATCAACAGCCTGTAGAAACCTTGGGCCACCTCCATCCACAGATAAGTGGATACATTATTTTGTAACCCATGCCACTCCTTGCCTAATCAAAGCAATCGTTCTATGGCTAACCAGTCCGTCTTTGATGTAACTCATATTATTTACTTATTAAGTGAAATTCTTTCAATGAGTTAAGTTCTATTTTTCGAAAGACGTCGTTGTTGGAATATGTATGACGACTCTATTGTCTATGGAGATGATACGTCTTCTGACGAAACTGGAATCGGTCTAGTATATTTTTTTTGTCTTACGATAAGGGGCTAGACAAATACCTCACGCTTTTTTTCCTTTCACGCTAACGCAAATTTGTCAAGGTAAAACTTGGCAGCTGTCACGTTACATTTCCACACCTAATGTCATTCCCATACAAATTAATCTTTCCGCAGGCGTTAACGACAACAGAAAGTGGTATTTGTCTAGTCCCCCAGGACAATAAAAATAGGAAATAATATATATTTTGCGTTATTCCATTGGGACGTTAAATATATATATGTTTATGTTATTTAAAGGCACACAAGCACACGCCTTACGGGATGGTAAATGGTTACAACCTATGCCATGTACAACACCAGGGGAGAGCGAAGCGAGCCCGGAGCTAAGGGTAGAATGAAGCTAAATCGTTATAAGGCAGAAACATAAAATACCGCTTGTAAATAGATAGATAGAAATATAGAAAATACTTTATTGCACACCAAATATTTCAGCTTAAGTAAATAGTACAAACTTTAACATTGTTGTACAATGTGCGGTCTTATCGCTAATTAGCGATCTCTACCAGACAACCTTTGGATGGAACGGACTGTACAAAAGATTTCAAGGGTTTTAAGTGGTGTACCACATACTAAGAAAACACTATATTATTATTTAACTTACATAATTACTTACTACACAAAATAATACCTACATACTATCATTAACTATTTACCCGGATAAAAAGTAGTCTATGGAAAGTAGCTCTTACCGTCGCGTCGTTCGTAAGAAACGAATTCGCTAGACCGTTTTTACGTCGACTTACTATGCAAAATTGGTCTCAAGGAAGTCATTTTATTTTAACGGACTATAATATGTACAACCATGTATAATATAGTCCATTATAAATATTGATGATAGAATTTTTGAAATCGGATGAGTAATTTCGGAAATTGCTTTCTACATAAAAACTTTACCTACGTATAAGGCTGGGATTTAGAAAGCCGTCGCACGAATTTCGATAAAAAAAGGATAGGAAGAGGTGGACTTCCCCATCCCAACGATACCCCATACTTTTTTACCGAATGGAATATAATACATTCATTCGAATTGTTTGATTTAGTCATACAATTTGAAGTCTGCGACAATATCCGAGCGTTCAGCGAGCCAATTTCCAATATGTCAGTCATACGAGCATGACACATTCCACTAAAAATCATCAAACACTGCCCAAGACAGCTCAGCACTTTTACCAGCATTAAAATCTGAGGGGGCGACCCCGAGGTACAAACCGCGGGAGAACCCAGTCCCTTGCTATTCATATTGTAAAAACGGGAATTTTCACGTACTGCACTATCGGTGTAGTCCACGGCGCGACGCGGAAGGAGAAAGTCGCAACCACTCACCCTGATGAAGACTCTCGGAATGAGTCGAAACTTAGTGAGTGCCTTCACCGATAGTGCAGTACGTGAAAATTCCCGTTTTTACAATATGAACAGTCCCTTGCTATTTTCTTTTTGATGATTATTGCATACAAATTAACAAACATGTAATTGCCCGTTACAATACCTAAATATTCCGAAGTAAACAACGTGTTACCAATCTTGAGCGCTTCCGTGCTTTTAGAGGCACGATAGGTTATTCAGTTCCGCCAAAGCACGATTTTAAACCATAAAAAATAAGCAGTTTTTTTATCCAATTTCGCAAAACACGTTACCAATTTTATGGCGATGGTTGATTGCGTGCCAATTATATTTCTGTCATAATTCAATTCACTAATTCACACATTATGCTTAAAGATCTGACATTACAGAGGTATATTATGTTATTATTCTATTATCACTTTTATTTTTATAATGCCCCTTTACAGCAGCAATTTAATCTATTCTTAAGTAATCATTATGTAAACATTCATAGGTGTGTAAGTAAAACACTTGCCTGTTTCTAGCACCCTTCTAAGTCCTAGAATGTAAGTTTTCGACGTAACCAAGTGTACTATAGATTCTTATGGTTAAAAATAAATGAGTATGAGTATGAGTAATTCGGACTGCATATAATTGTTCGTCTGGAGTGTGTCAGTATCGCATTAGTACTAACATTTCCAGCAATCCATTAGCGCTTTTTACAATTTCTACAGCTTTGTTTGTCAATCACTTTGTTGAGCAAACTCCAATAGGTATGACTATTGATCTAGATTTTTTGCGACGAATAGCGACTGGCATTCTTTTTTAGATTGAATTCTCTAGAATCCATCACATTCACAAACATTCTAAAATCGACGAACTCTGGCATTTTCTCGGGCCGTCGATAAAGATTATGGGTACGCCGGATTGTTTCTGACACGTGAGGGATGTGACATTCCGAGTCTTTGGTAAAATGGCTTGCTGACACAATATTTTCGGACACTTATGGGCAAATGCAAGGGAATTACAGATATACAGACTATGTAACAATCCTACTATTATAATCATGAAAGTTTGTGAGGATGGATGTTTGTTACTCTTTCACGCAAAAACTACTGAACGGATTTTGATGAAACTTTACAGTTATGTAGCTTATACATCAGAATAACACATAGGCTACTTTTTATACGGGCAACTACCAAGCGGGCGAAGCCGTGGGCAGAAGCTATTACATATCGCTTATCAGTTTCCCAAACTACTTTAGATCGCAGAAGTAATTCACTTGCTAAACTAGGTGGGTATCTGTACCCGACCATGCTAGAAACTATCAGCAATTCACATAAAAATTGTATAATCATGACCGCATGCAGCCGATCCCCTTGATCCCCTCGAGACTGGCGATTTTGAAGGAAGCTGGTCACATACACATCAAACACCCCACACACACACAATGCGCATTTAAGTTTAGGTTTTAGTTTAGTTAGTTCGTTTGTTTTTTCTTTTTTATGTTCCTATAAGGTACAACTTATAAGATAATTTATTTAAAAAATATATAGAAGAGCGAGTTTTCCTAATACAAGCATATAATTGTTTAAAAGGAGACTCCAAACCCTGTTAGCACTAGTAACATAAATAAATATATTTTTGTATTTTTTGTATACCACGTACTTTACTATTACGAAGTTTCGTTGACCGTTTACAGGTCTTTCCTCATGAGCACCGTTCCAGATAGTTCTGTGACGAGCGCGGCCTAGCTAACTACGGTACGCTAGCGCCATCTCTTATCAAATGGACGCACTACTTGTTACCGCCATCGACTGGTACTAACCACGCTAGTAAAAGCCTGTAGTTTCTTGAGTGTTTGAGGCGGTACGAGACGGGGCGAGGCGGAGCGAGGCAGCGTCCGGGCCACGCCCCCTACGAGAATGTTCTGGAAGAAACGCCTTACGAGAAATATAAGAACGACAAGCGACCGGGAAAGACAGTTTCCTTTCGAGATTTGAAAGTGTTATTTTTTTTAAGTGATACAGGCGCGATACCCAGTGACTAGTGAAGTGACAATTGTGCTAGTGTTGTACCTAGTGATACAGTGTTTTTGTTTGAGTTTCGTTGTGTTATTTGTTTTGTTGACATTTTTATAGAGTTATTTATTCACTAATACAGTGTTAGTTTTGGTGTTTAATTGGACTTATTTATTTTATCCCGAACCCTAGCTCGTAACAGTTCATTAGCTTGTGTGATTTCGTCAGTTCCCGTCTCACGACCGTGCTCACGGTCGCGAACGATGGTAAAATTATCATAAAATTTTATGATTTCCAAAACTTTCGCGCTTACGCCTACACGCGGTCCCTACATAATCGCCTTGTGCGTTGCTAACTTTATTTTACCAGCAAATATCACCTTCGCATCTCACCCAATAAAAGTAAATCAAGAAGCCTCATTCACTCTCGGTACAAACAACATTTATTGGCAAAGACGTCCTTGCGAGAATAGACTAGAACCTTCAAAGAAGCCTTGGCTGTGGCCTATATACAGCCAATTACACGTGGCACGTTACAGCTTTATTATATGGTGTTAGTTTCGTATTCGAACGGTGTTTGAATTGAATCCGTGCCTGTAGGCGTGCTTACGTTTTCTTGGATGATTAGGTATGGGAAATAATAAGCATTCTATATTGACGACCTTCATAAAATCCTAGTGTGAGAGGTATAGGTGAATAGGAAGGTGCTTCATCTTATATCCATATTATAATAAGACTGTATAATCAAAGCATCAGTTAAATTACATCTTGGAGAAACTTATATATATAAGTACCTATAAGTCCTTACCATTTATCTATAAGTTCTATACCCAATACAATAAATTGCCATTTATTAATTGCAATAACTACCATTGCCTAGTTAGCTTCATATCATAGCCTAGGTACCTATGTAACTATTTGTAAATTTGGAAATTGAAAATTTTCTGGTGAAATAAAGATTTTATGATAATAAAAATAATTTAAAACATTTTCACACAACACCATCAAGCTCCAAAGTAAGCTGAGCTGTTATGGAAACTACATGACTGATATTATACCACCTATACACTTTTTATGTATATACATACTTATTGTACATATGAAACACCCAGACCCGAGACCAATATTTGCAGATCATCAATTTTGTCCCGCGGCGAGAAACAAACCCGCAAACTTTTTCGTCTCAGACGGGCCTTCGCACACTGCGCGCACAGCGGTCGCGCAATACAAACGTGGAAAATACATATAGAAGTCTCTTCCTGTTTCTGTTGTCGGTAGACATGGCTGATATAAGATCGTTATTACTAGGACCACAGACAATACAATGCTAGGACGTTTTTGTACAGATGGTCTACTGCGATTTCTTCTGGCTATCATTTGCACTACTTCGTACAACTTTCCTTTTTCCTATCTCTCTCTCTCTAAGGTTGGTAACTTAAGTTCATGATACTTTTGTTGCTTTGGGTTATCGAATTAAATTTTTTGATCAGGGCTACTTAATTATGCAGTGTTAAAAAAGGTAATGACGTCCATACGATGAAAATAAAGTTTCCATAAATAAAGTTTCCAGCTATTCTCTATAACATCATGCAATGACGTATTTTGAATTAAAAGGCTCTATTTTCTAGATATAGCTCGACTGATTATAGACAGGCGTCTATGATCGAGCTATATCTAGAAAATAAAACGAGAACCACTTTTAGGCTCAAACGAGAGCCTTAACCAATATATGAAAATAAAAATAGTATTCTGAATCTTACCTTCACTCACACTCTAAATATAGAAATAGTGGATATTTTGTTTGTGATAAAATATATTATATGCACCTGTAACGAACAAAACTGCTAATATAGAATTTAATACTTTAACAAAGGCGTAGGATCAAATTATTTTACAACATTAGTCAGTCATGTTCATTAATCCCAATAATATTATAAACGCGAAAGTTTGTGAGGATGGATGTTTGTTTGATGAAACTTTACAGTAATATAGCTTATACATCAGCATTAGAATAACACATAGGCTACTCTATATCCGGGTACCACGCAGAGACTAGTATATAAATAATGAAATGACATTTTAGATGACTAAGAAACCATGCCATTATTCTTTTAACGATAGCATACCTAGCCCTACAGAAAAGATAATAGGTACCTATTAATATTATATAACTTTTTTTTTATAGGCCCACCTGCTGGCAATCGATTATATACGACAAAAGGATTAGGTATTTTTTCGCCGCGTAGCAGAACGCACTTACTTAGTTGTTTACTCCAAAATGACGACGAACGGCAACTAATCCTTATCTTAGCTTAAGACCGTTTGCAAACCCCGAGACAAAATATTCGCGTTGGCTTTAAAATGTCAAAATGCCCTTTTTGAAAAATATCTCACTTTACTAACTTGGGGCAACCTCAGCAGGGAGATCATACCATAACCTGAGTGTTCGCGGGAGGAAGTTCCTCGGAAACCGCACCGCAGGCTCTAGGGTGTGAGGATGAATCCTCTGTCAATGGCATGCGATTACCCGTGGAGATTTGTCTGAGAAACGATATTTCTTGATGCGAAAATGATATCTTCGGAACGTGGCGATTCGAGCATTACTGCTAGACAGTAGAAATAGTAGATTGTAGTACCACCCGCAGATGAACTTTATCTCAAAGGCGCTGTACTATTTCATCAAGTGAGAATTTATTACGCATCGATGCCAAATCGTTATGTGAAAAAACTGCGAAGAATAGGTTTACAAAGATGAAAGCGACACTCGAACGAAAGGAAGCCAGATATCGTCATCTGACCTTGTTCTGTCTATTGAGGGATATAAAAATAATCTCAGGTACTCACACCGAAAAATAGAGACGTTTTTTAATTTTATGTTGACAAAAATACGGCTATAATCAAGACGAAAAGTACCGTTTAAAACTAGTTTTACTTACTTACTTTCCAATAATCTGCGCTACGCTAGAGGGTCTACGGTTCATTATCATCAGACGAGCAGAGCAGTCTACTATTGTGCTGGCCTCTTAGACAACAACAACTTTATGTTGGCGTAAACGCCTGCGGAAAGATTGAATTGTATGGAAATGACACAGACCATTAAAATGTCACGTGACTGCTACCACTAAGTTTTTCTTGGACGAATTTGCGTTAGTGTGAAAGGTACTTTACATAAGGACCATAAGGTATTGGACCCCTGTCCCTGGACCTTAACTTTTATCCTACAAGATCCATTAGCTATATGGGAAACGCGTTTTTGGGCGGGGAAGATGTATAGCTTACATAAGAGGATAAGAATGCTAGTACAAACAGACTTCAGCTGACTTCTTTATTATGGTCTATTATTGTTAACACACTTTTTGAAGGGTATATAAGGTTTAAAAGTAAAAAAAAACACAACAGATCAAGCTCACGTTTATAATACTTCAAGTTAAATGCCAATGGAAGACAACCTCAGTTCACAGAGCCGTAATATACTAAGTAGGGGGTAATCAGAGGCAGGCCAAACTATTCCTAGTAATTTCATATATTAAGCCGGGGAAGGCCGAAAAGTGCAATTTTTCATCACCTTGTAATAAATTAATATTGAAAAACCAAAACCATACTACGATTTAAGTAGAGCAAAGCATATTCTTAATCAAACAAGTTCCAATACTGTCTAAAAACAAGTGCCCCTTGTAAAAAAATGGCTTTTTGCAGCTCTCAATCATTTAGGCTACAACATATTTTTGAATATTAACTATGCTATAATAATGTTAAAGCGTTGATCGTTCAGTTTTTTAAATAGAGTTTTATTATTTAAGAGTAATAACTGTCTGAGTCAAAAAAAAACATTACGGATTCCACCCCGTCTTAAATCGATTATCAGCAAGCGGCTTCGTCAACCGAAGCGGTAACCAGGCGTACATTACTCGTACTAATTATACCCGCAGTAACATTACGCGTTAAACAATACTGCGACAGACATACGCAAAATGTAGTGTACGTCCCTATGCACCAACCGTAGACGCTTCAGAGAGCACGAGGTATCGTACACGTACGGGACGCTTTAAATTCATTTACGTATGCAGGCAGGCACTTACGTAGGATGTAGGTCGTACCTACCTGGATGAAATTGGCACAGGACCAAGCCTGGCGCAAACGGTGAGAGGTCTTGGTATAGGCTGTATGGACGCCACGCTCGCAGCCAAATGCTCTTTTTATCTGACGTAACTGAATATTGAACGTTGGAAGTTTAGTCGTGTGATCTTATTGGCTGACCTTTACCCCCGATTAGATATCAGACCTCATGCCGAGCCTGATCGTCTTCAACCATAGATCATCCCTGTATCATGAAAAATAGGGTAAAACCAGAATGTTTAGTTGACTTCAGCGCAAACAGATATTTATTCTATTTTTTGAACTGTTTCATAAAAAAAATATGGTAAAACCAGAATATTTTATTGACTTCAGACGCAAACAGATATTTTTTCTAATTTCTGAAATGTACAATAGCGTTATTTTGCAATCGTTTTTCATAACTTCAAGGCAGGTTCTTAGATAGGTTGCCATACACTAGGATGGAGCAGTAGTTATGAAAAACACGATTCGGGCGATTCAGTTTTGTCAATACTAACTTCTTGATGTCAGGGTAAAAAAAAATGCAGTTAATTGCACTCACCTTTCGGCGTCTCTCATTCGGCATTGCCAACGAAGATATCTTGCACTCACCTTTCGGCGTCTCTCATTCGGCATTGTCGATATCTTTGTGAAATTCAATCGGCCAACATTGAATCCTATCAAATGCAATCACATCACTATCACAATCGCATTAAGATGTTACTCGTATTATCACTAAATCATTGTCGCCAGTACAACGTTTAGGAAAATTATTTTCGGTTACGCGTGCGTTTGATTCGCGGCTAAATCACGAGTGTCACGTTCCAGAGTTTCCTTATTACCACAAAAACGTTGGGAATAAAAGCAAATTGGTTCGTAGTGCGTATTCCGTATCCGCGTTGTCGTTTCCTTATTCGAAGAGCTAAGCGAGATGCGGCTTATTCATTCAATCGTGTCGTGTCATTGGTTAGTTCTACATCACACTGTTTTAATACATAGTCCAGATTGGGGTGTGATGTCGACGGTGAAAGAAACGATGAGATGATTACCTATCTTTCACGCCTCGCAGTGGCCCTTATCTAAAGCTAGAGAGCGAAAAAAAACCGTGACCGTCAAACGAACCTACAATACTATCACAACCTTTTATTTTTTTACTAAAGCTGACCTTTTTCATGTAGCCTACGGAGGAGTTTCGACAGGGCAATCAAGCGATTGTACCAAGCTGCATACACTCACTCGTTAAGGCCGAGCCACACTGCAAGCGCTTAACCTCGCATTTAAAAGTGGCTTGCTACGATGTATGTTGATCGCATAAATATTTATGTGTGTGTATCATCTATTTCCATAAGTTTGTTTTATCCATTGATAAAAGTAGGAGTAGATTCTACTAGAGCAGAGCTACGGAGAGAGAGATATGCTTAAAGTTTCACCACGTAAAAAAAATCTGGGATATCCGTAAAAAGACTAATGTCGCCGACATAGCTAATACTAGCAATTTAAGTAACAATGGGCAGGCCATTTAGCTCGCAGAGCCTACCACCACTGGGGAAAAAGGTTCCCAAATAGCGACCACGGTCTTAGTAGTAATTTTTAAGCTATTGATGATTATGATATCCATTCTACTTCAATAGTTTTCTTTGGGGAATGCGCGAGACGTGAATCTAGCCGCCAGCAGTACAGCCGCGCCCTTTGGTTTTTCCAGGGCAATCGCGTTATTTTTATTTCCGATTCCATGTCCGATATTGTATCTAAAAATAGAGCCAGCTAGTGAGTTGCGTTTTACGTTTCACTATGTCAAGCTGTATACAACTGTACAGGTCTACAGGCCCTGCCGAGGTCGTATTTAAGTCGCTCAGCTCGTACACAGGGCCTTTTGTGAGACCCTGTGTATGTACTTGTAAGCACGTGTTTGCCATCAAATCGAGGGCCTCGTCCCGCACCGCACGAACTAAAAAAACCGTCGAGCGAATGCGTTGGCGAAGCCGTGGGCATTAGTTATGATTAAAGGTAACCACTATGCCTATTGTCCTCAGCTTATGCAGTATCGTGTTGGCACGTTGCTGCACTGGTCTTCTGGCAGGGCCTTTTGTGAGGCCCTGTGTATGTACTTGTAAGCACATGTTTGCCATCAAATCGAGAGGCTCGTCCCGCGCCGCCTGAACCAAAAAAACGGTCGAGCGAATGCGTTGGCGAAGCCGTGAGCATTAGTTATGATTAAAGATAATCACTTTGCCTATTATATCGTGTTTGCACGTTGCTGCTCTGGTTTTCTAACAGGGCCTTTTGTGAGGCCCTGTGTACGTACTTGTAAGCACATGTTTGCCATCAAATCGAGGGTCTCGCCCCGCACGAACCAAGCCGCTTTAGGACGATATCTATCTGTGCTTAAATGAATCAACTGATTGAGTAGTTGCACATCTTGAACCACGCAAATGAGATTGGCACCGATGCTCTAGCACACCAAATATTATAGTGCACGCAAGAAATATAGCTCTTTTTCATGTTTTAGTCAGCATGTTTTAAAATACCGACTTAACTTGTATGGACGACTTAAATCCGACTAATTTGACAACCCTAAAGTTGTTGCTATCTTTTTTTTGTTATAAGGTAAAATATAAATAATAATATTAATATTATACACCCCCGCCACTCTCACAATCTCTTATTATCCTCCCCATTCAAAGGTTGTCTGGAAGAAATCGCTTCTAATCGATAAGACCGCCCATTGTATCCTCTTAAGAATAAGATTTTGTTTATTATGATATTTGTGTAAGGTGTACAAAAAATATAGGCATCATCTAGCCCCAAAGTAACCAGAGCTTGTGTTATGGGAACTAAATGACTGATATACTTTGCAAAATATTATGTGGTGTACAATAAAGAGTTATCTATCTATACTTACTGCTCAGGTATAGCATTTTTTTTTTGTAAATACATACATATTATACATAGAAAACACCCAGACCCGAGACAAATATTTGTAGATCATACAAACATTAACTGTCCCGCGGCGGGAATCGAGCCCGAGTCACATGCGAAAAAGAAGAGTAAAAGAGAGCGATTGATAAAATTAAGTATAGTTGTGTGCAATAGAATCGACGTCAATGTGTGTTGCTCACTTCGACCGGATCGAATGTACACAGGCCATATACACAGGCACATGGCTTAAAAGGATCATGCAACTTGCGCGTGATGGCGGTAATGAGCCGGCAACTTATCGCGCCGACACGACAAGTCAAATATTGGCAGGCTTTTTACCAAACGGCAAATATCCGTGAAGTCATTGAACTAAAGCCGAATTATCATCATTTTGTAGAAACACATTTTAGGAAATACACATCATTTTTAAATTTTGCTTTTAGCATCGCCTCTTAATTTGGTCAGACGGACAGATCATCATCATTATCATCACATGGTTATAGAAAATATTAGCTACAAACCAAAGTAAAACCATAAAAATATGAATTTGATAATATGAGAATATTTTGGTTTTCCATATGGCCTTTGTATGGCATTGTTTAGTGAAGCAGATCATCATAATACGATTAAGATTGTGTGTATGTGTAAAGAGATCATAGATAAAGTTTCAAGCTAAAAGGTAATTTAACTTTTAAGACTGCAATTATTTTCAACTTCTGGCTTTAGCCCACTTAAGTATCTTAATATCAATAATAAATTTATCTTGGAAGTTTTTATGCGCCTATTGGAAGAATCAATAAATAAGGTGACCTGACATACTTTAAGAGACAATGTTTTTGACTTAAAAATATCATGCCAAGAATTCCATAGTTTCTACTTCGCGATATTATCATATGTTTACGCCAACAATACATCTTCAACGACAGAACCGTTTCGAAAACACAGTTCTATGTTTGCGCAGTTGTTATGGATTTAGAACGAGGAGTTATTGAATTCCAAGTGGTGCTGGACTTGTTTTCAACGTTAAAATTTACTAGACTTTATTGAAATCGGTGGCAAATAATACTGTTCGGAACTGGCACGATCTTTGTCAATAAGATCCGAAGTAAGAAAATATGATAGAATGCAATTCAGTGAATCGACCTGTCTATTTCTCACAGTTAAAAAAAAATAAGGTTATTATTACAAAGTTTTTAGATTTCGACCTTTGTTTCTGTCATTGAAATACTTTAAAATAAAATAACAAAATCCTTACCTTTTCGCTGTCAGTCGGTAGAGTACCATAGCCGTACCAGCTCGTGGCGGCTTTCAGCCCTGGCTCCTCTTTGCCAGAGAGCAGTCCACTGCCCCACCGCACCAGACCTTCCGCGACTGCTGCCACGCTTGGCGTGATTGGACTTCCATTGGGAGAGCTGGGCGTAGGAGCAGACTTCTCCGCAACAGGCGGTAGTGTCGGCCGCGCGCAGCCTGTCCTCCTCTCGTAGATTCTTTTACAAGGTTCGTCGGTAATCTCAGTCTCTAACAAACCCTTCTTATCACTCCCTCGTTTGATCTCTGCCCGTTTCGCTTCTTTCTCTATCCTTTTCTGGTCGCAGTCTTTTCGCTTTGCGCTGTCGTTGGAATCTTGGCGGCATAGCAGTGCCTTTTTTAGACTCTCGCTCGAATCTTGTTTTGCGAGTTGCGATTTCTTATCCTCTTTGGACTTCTTGTCTGACAAGAGCGCGCGTTTAAGACTGTCAGTCGAGTCTTGTTTGTTGATGATCTTGCGAGGGCATTCTGTGTTTAGGGAGTCGGTAGTTTTAGAGATTAGGAGTTTGGGATAGTCGTAGGTTGTGAGGTCGGTTGATGGGGGATTGAGTTCGAGCGATCGCCGGTTTTTCCATTTGTCTGCTGGGGCGATTTGAGCTTTGACCGGAAGCAGCCGACGGGGGAGAAGACTGCGGTGGTCAGCGAGGGGTGATTCCGGTCGCAACATGGCTGGCGGCTTTACTATTCTGCCGCTGGTATGATTTCGCCTGGAACAAAAACAAATGTTTTACTGAATACAAGAGTTGCTAAAATAGCCATGGAGCGGGCCATGATCGGTCGCACAGAGGTCGAGGATGTATACAGATTGTGATGCTTATGTGAAGATGGGCAGGGCACTTGGCAAGGCGGCACCTAAGTATTCACTGAATGGTGGCCAAGACATGTACACCGGCCTCGAAGTAGACCACTAGCTCGATGGTTAGACAGTGGCGTGACAGAGAAGGGACCCTGGCTCAGCAGTAGATGTTACTGATATTAGAGAGATTACAAAAACTTGAATACCATAAACTGTTTTCTGTCAAATTATAAAAGACGATTTCCCAAATTTATTTATTTAATCAGTACGGTAAAGACCAAATTACACTAATTATTCAAAAATCATTAAGTATTCACTCAACACAGATCTAATAATATGATAAATTGAAATTAGAAAAAAAAACACATTATGAACAAAATACAAAATTAAGTTACAATTACAATTAAAATTATTTTGAAATAAATGAAATTGTCAAATACATACAACCACTCATACGCCATTCTCGCAGTACCTCAAGCATACCAACATGAGTTCCTTCCATTCTTCCGTTAATGTATCAGAATCAGGGTAGACAGTTAGGAGTTTATTGAGAGCGGTGAGGGTGTGAGGTAGCAGGGAATGAGCGCAGGCTGCGGTGCGGCACATTGCTACAGCAAAAAGCTTGTGTCTTCTGCTACGATCGTACTCGTAGTTGTTTGGGAGGTGGAAGCGAAGTAACTTATTCGTTATTCAGACCAGGGTGTCTAGATAAATACCACTTTCTGTTAGAGTTAACGCCTGCGGAAAGAGTGAATTGAATGGGAATGGCATTAGCTGTGGAAACGTCATCAGCGTTAGCGTGAAAGGAAAAGTAAGCGTGAGGTATTTGTCTAGACACCGTGGAACGTCAATTTCATTGCGGACCACTTTTAATATAGTCGTTATTTAGTCACATGCTCTCCTTGTTTCGAGTGAAATCACATAGTTGGTTATGTTGGCAAGAATGTTCAGTTAATTGTATAAGGAGGTTTTAATGCAAGGGATTATCTATTGATCTGATCAATCGTCACAGTCAGAGGTCAGAGGGTATCTCAGTATGTCGCTCTGTAGAACTTCGTCAGCGCCAATAAAATCTTAATGCAGTTTCAATGGTCATTAAGTTACCTTTTTATATTAATATCATTTTTATATTGAGCAGCAATGACCTTCGACATGCCCTTTTATAACTTGCTTTAATGATTTTGACTTCTAAGGTTAAGCTGCATATTTCATAAATGCTTTTGTTAACAGCCCTTGGTCTCTCAACACTTTCTGAATACCGAGAAAAGTCGTGTTAGCGTGGTGGGCTGTAGCCCCACTTTCGATCTTAAGGTCGTAGGTTTGAACTAGGTCGTGCACAAATTGCTTTTTTCGACTTGAAAAATGTATGTGTGCATAGCACGGGCTTAAAATGGTGAAGGAAAACATCGTGTGAAAACCAGCATGCCCTAGAACCGAAAATTCGAAGTCATTCGCCATCGGTTAGTGTTCCAATAAAGCGGTATCTATACAATGATCTAAAAAAACCGGACAAGTGCTAGTCTGACTCGCGCACCTACGATTATGTACAAGGTTGTATATTAACCAAAATAAACAAAAACCTCTGACAAGGAAAAGATAAGTCGCGTTGAAAGACAACTTTGTAATCAAAAAAATATTCGCCCATATATCGATATACGTCAGGGTCAATTCTCCAACTGCAAGTGTGAATTTGTTATCGTAAGTGCAAGTTTGTAATCAAAAAAACTTTTTTAAATGTGATATAAATATATATACAGATCTTTTCAGTCTACTTGTTACTTGCCAAATTTCATGATTCTAGGTCATTGGGTTCCTATAGGTTTTGATTTACTTTGCGAATGTCAAAATATAAGACATAAATGGCCGTATTTATGAGTGCATTGACTTAGAAGCTTAAATATTTTTTACAGCTCCAAATTTGATATTAATTTCAACTTGATACCTCCACGAGTTTCTGAGAAAAAAGGTTCTTGATTGAGGCAAACGGAAACGGATCTTTTAAGGTTTTTTTTCCTTTGAGATACGGAAATCCGGATTAGGAAGTTTTTAGGATAAAAACACCCTAATAGACACATAACTCCACACTAGTGGGGTTAGGGCTATTATACAACACCACACCACATAATTTAATAATTTAATCTTTTTTAATTTTGATTAAACCTTATAAATGTCAATAAATACTTAAATTACGAGAAGACCATTCATACATCACCATTCACACAGTAAGTACCTTGAGATCCTTCCATTCGTCAGCAAGTATATTGCAGTCGGAGATGGCAGCTAGAAGTTAATTAAGAGGGGTGAAAGTGTGAGGAAGCGAGGTGTTAGCGCGCGCTTTGGTATAGCTTAGAGGCTCAAATTTATTTAGTTTAAGTTTGAACCCTATATGGATCGAAAACGTATTAAATGCTGCAGGAAGTTTTCATACGACTGTGGCTCATGATGACTATTCGTAAAAAAACATTTTCAGGTAATAATGATGATGATTTAAATTATTATTTTCAAAGGTCTAGGTTATCAATTACATCCAGCTTGTAATCATGTTACGTGGCCAATATCATCGAAACATATATCAATGGAAATTGTTATTTACGACCGACGAAACTGATGTCAGATTCGAACGACAATGATTCATATGATATGGATGCTAATGAGACGTTATCGTAGTGAAGTGCAAAATAAGACGTTATCATTTGTAGCCAAGTTCAGCAAACACTTGTGATAAGGAGAAAATTTAATTGATATGATATTAATATTCTCACCGTTTCGTATCATATCTTATTTATTCCTTCTATTCGGTTCGGACAACTGTTTTGTCAACAACTTTTCGAATTCCTGCAACTCTCAATCCCGCGCAACCAGTCTGCTTAGCATGAAGACCCTAGACAACGGTTTTGTCAACAACTTTTCGAATTCCTGCAACTCTCAAGCCCTCGCTACCAGCCTGCTTAGCATGAAGACCCTAGACAACGATTTTGTCAACAACTTTTCGAATTCCTGCAACTCTCAAGCCCTCGCTACCAGCCTGCTTAGCATGAAGACCTTAGACAACGGTTTTGTCAACAACTTTTCGAATTCCTGCAACTTTCAAGCCCTAGCAACCAGCCTGCTTAGCATAAAGACCTTAGACAACGGTTTTGTCAACAACTTTTCGAATTCCTGCATCTCTCAAGCACTCGCAACCAGCCTGCTTGGCATGAAGACCCTATACAAAGGTTTAGTCCACCGCCTGGAAGACAAAAAATATTTTATCCCATTTTTTTATCTGACAGAATAAGCGACAGAAATTGTGTTTGTCTTCTCTTTCGTAGACAAAAAGTTTTCTTGAGCTGCTCATGCTAAGCGCACTGCACTCTTCAGGTTAATAACCCTGCAGTGTTTCTATCAGACACACTGAGAGAGTGCGAGCAAGACGTTAGATTAGAATGCGGCGTAAGATCATTCGTCGTTGCATTGCAAAGACTCGTGTCCAGCATTTAACGTCTATCGGCTGCTGATGATATTAAAAAATGCACTTTTCCTGTGAGTTACAGACGACATACATGCCAGTATATTAATAGAAACAGGGAAAGACCGACGTCATTATAAAAAAATAACCCTTTTAAATAAACCCCCCTTAACTCAGGCAGAGTGAAAAGAATACCAAGACCTAGTAAGACGAAAGGGTACAAATATGCCCATCAATTATAGATATATAATCTATGACGATGCTATATCACATAGTTCGCCAAACCACATCCCTAATTTAATTAGGTAATTCGAAGCGTAGCCGGTCTCGAATAGATCACATCAACATTTTAATCAATCTATCCATAGAACGTGTGAAGGGAACAGCTAGTATATAGAAGCAATTACACCCCTAGATAAAAAAGAACAATACCCCTGGTGTCAATAAGCAACTGTGACCGCTTTCCATAAGGTGGACGGTACTGTGCCTCTTTGATGCTAATTAACTCTAAACATATTCCGTTGCATGCCTGACTGACTTGTAGAGGGTACGGCCGTTGACAACCCCTAGAAGGGCAGTAAGAAGTTTTAATAAAAAAACTCAGCGCGAACAAAGATGCGAGCGTTAGATAGACAGGCATCATTTATATGCAAATACTTATTAAGTACATTGACGACCTTGATGACGCGGCGGGCGACTAGCCGGCTTCGATTCCCGCAACGGGACCAAAGTTTGCATGATCTGCAGATATTTTTTACGGTTCTGGGTGTTGTGGTACCACGGTACTCGTAGATTCTGATACCAACATACAGGGAAACCTAGGGTTGTGGCAGGATTATGTGTGTGACTATTGGATGTCTATTTATTTAAACATCATTATTGTTATTTATAAATTAGTAGTAGAAAGCAAAATACGCAATGTAAGTTAATCTATTGAACCAAAACTAAGTCTATGGAATGCATTGCCGGTGTCAATTAGACAGGCCCCATCGCTAGGTATATTTAAAGCTCGTGTTAAAAACTTTTTTATCTGAAATAACTTTGTAACCAGTGTTCTTTTTTTTATTTTTTTTTATTACGAAATAATATCCTTTTACTTTTTACTGTATGGTAGGTGTATATTAGTATTATTTATTATGAATATATATTTATATTTATATAGCTATATATTTTTATAGTGTGTAGTTTATTACTGTGTATGTAGGTATATGTATATGTATATGTAATTATATTTATCTAATAGTTGTATATCGCATTGCACTCTCTTCTTGTATTTATTATTACGTTCACCGCCAACCATTCTTACAATTGCATACATTCCGCTCCATCCCAAGGTTGTCTGGAAGAGATCGCTTTTAAGCGATAAGACCGCCCATTGTACTTTTAGTTATATTAAGTTTTTGTTTATTTTGTTATTTTGTGGTGTACAATAAAGTATTTTCATTCATTCATTCATTCAAAACTAATGAGAGAACTAACATATACATTGTGTACGTACACACAATATATGTTAGTTAGTTCTCTCATTATACTAATATTATAAAGAGGAAATTCTTTTTTGTTTGTTTGTTTGTATCGAATAGGCTCCGAAACTACTGGACCGATTTTAACCATTTCACTAATAGAAAGCTTAGTTATCAGGAAGTAATATAAGGCTATAATTTATTTAAAAAAAAAATAAAGTTCTTTAAGAAAATTGCAATAATGTAACCCAAAGTAGCAAAATGTTGCTTATAAAATTCATTATTTGGCGTGCGCTGAGAAAACTATTAATGATACATCAAAATTATGTACTACATGATTAAAGTACTCATTATTACCTACAAAAAAATCCTCGAGGGAATATATCTAACTATCATAGTTAAGTCACAATAGCAGCTTTTGTGTTCTAAAATTTAATTAGATCGCCGGTAAAAACAAAAGTTGGTTACATTCGTATCGTTGTATTAATTCTTATTCAAATAAATACTTTTATCATCAAGGGTATTTATGTAGCAGTAAAATACTTTTTAATTCATTCGAATCAGACATTTAATTTCGAAGTTATCACTAATATAAAATCGAAACTTACGCGGGTGAAACCGCGGGCGCAGCTAGTCGTTTTTAAAACAAGATGGATCTACCGCGAGCAAGCCTAGTAGGGGCACTTAGCATAGTGTCCTGTAGACATGATATATGACTAGATCATGACTCTAGGCGCGTTTGCTTATCAATTATGCAACAATGGTTACATTGTTCACGGACAATAGGAACGGTGCCATGCCATCTCGACATTACTGAGATAACGAGGCAAGGCATGCGCAGAGGCGAGCTGTATTTTGCTGGATAAATATCCTTTAAGCGCTTTATTAAATGCTTAGGATGGCACTTGGCTCTAGCAAATACACGGACATATGTAACAGGTTTTATTTTTAAGTGTTCCATATTCGGAGGGTGCCGGCTCTATCACGAAGATTACGCCATATGTGTGGTCCGAGTTAACGATTGAAAATATTTATGATTTTTGAAATTCGTCCAAAAGCATGGAGTATTTTCTGGACAAGTTGACGAGTAGCATATTTAAACCAAAGTATGCAGCTAATTATTTTATTACAGAGTACGTATCGTATTACCTTGACCTCTATGGCAAATTAAATATAAAAGTCTCAAAGGGCGGTTTATTGTATGGGACCATACAAAGCACTTTGAATACATTCAACAAACTTTGACGATGATAAAATAACAGCTTATTCTTTATTATGTACATACAGAAAATTCAGAGAAAATACTGACATACATATATATATATATATACATGTACAAAGGCAAGCTTTACCCTTATAAGAGTTATCTTCCAGCAAACCATGTAAAGGAAGGGAAAGCTGATAAATAATGGTGGGTACGTGTATCACAGACAGATATCAGAAAAACACTCAAATACATCAATTCTAATAACATAATAAATAATGAGCGTACTACAAAACAATAAAAAAAAAATACTACACTGATATACATAAGAATAAATACATTAATGCGTTATACCGCTATCTCTTTCAAACTCTACTTAAATCTTCAGTAGCATTTCATTATTTAGCCGTTAACTGTATTCGCTTATTCTTGCTTCTCGCTGCTTTACCGATAAATCACAAAAAGCAAAGTGCTTTGCAAATTCGCTAGCTGTTCCTATAGTCGATATATACGCAGGTAACCCTGAGTTCAATAATACACGGCTATTACGCTAAATTACTATGTCAGCATGCTCGTGTCTTCGTTCGTGATATGCTGCACGCTCATTTGTTCATCATCAAGTAGTAAAGCTCCTTGTGAAGAGCAGTAGTGCTTGCAAGGTTATGGATGCTGGTGAAATTATAGGCGCATGAGACTTTTCACTCAGGACGGAAATGAGCGATTGATACATCTGATGTTGCAATCGTCCATAGATTACGGTAACCGCTTACTAACGAGTGGGCCGTATGCACGTTTGCCACTTTGATGGTATTCAAAATCGTCAGATGTACATTGATGGCCTGGTTGCAGTTTTCAAAGTCAACCAGGCTTTGAAGACTAGAACAACCCGCGAGTGCCATCACCCATCAAGGTAGGTTACCATTTTACCTTTGACGATGGCACGATTTCGTGTCTGATCAGCTGGGCGATCACACTAATTTCCCATGGCTTGTATCATCGGATGGGAAAAATCGTATCACGCTAATTTGTAAGCTGGATGAGCCATAGATGGACAATGCGAATGAACAAAATTGGTTTCCTATTGGTCGTTCCGTTTTTTGGATGGATGGGCCATTAAAATAAGAAATTAGTGTCAAAATTGATTGCCATCTCGATAGCCATGAGTTAGTGTGATCGCCCCGCAGGTGCCGGTTAGGCAGAAGAGTAGATGCAACTTATCAGCTGTCTATCTGCCATTTACAAGTCGACATGAATCACACAATACAGGACTGTCTTTCTGACTTTACATAAACCAGGCATTACGGTTGGTTAGAGTTCCGATGATGAAAATTATTGAGATTGATTCTCTCAAATTGATTTCGTGTTTTCTTTAACCATTTATGATTCGAAGCCGCCATTCAGGAAATATACTTTAGGCTTCAAAGTTCAGGTAAGACTAATGTTGTGACCCCTTTCTTCACCTAGTGTCGTGGGAGTTTGGACCGAAAGTTTACCTACCGAATACCATTCGGTAGGAACTGCCAGCGAAATTAGTTAGATTTATTTTATAGGCTATATGAGGCGACATTGGAACCCTTCTGTCTTTTTTGAAGTCTTTATAATTACAGAATGGCAAGCTACGAAGGTTGGTTCTTTCATGCAGTCTGTATTAATGGTTTAATTAATTACCCCTATGAGACAAGGGTATCCATAGATGGAGCAAAATCGCGTCATAGGAAAAAACTGTTATGAGCACTTTTATTATACCTGATTATTTTTGTAGGTAAGTTTATGGCGGTCATTATACAGATGCCTGCAACGTCTAAATGCTTTGCTCCAATTGTTTTAATGGTAACTGGTTCAAAGCTTGATTGAAGTTTAAATTTGGCAGGGTGTTGGGTCGACGGCACACAGTTTATATGAATTTCATCAAACTGAACAGGTTTTTATTTCCTACTTTGGCAGATTCCCACGTTTTGCATATTAGTAAGTATTTCACGTGACAGGTTGCAAGCTCATCGCCGTTTATTGGAACAATAACTGATGTCACATAATTTCGTGTGTTTGGTATAGATTCTAGAGCATGCCGGTTTCCTAACGATGTATAATAAACTACCCTCAAATTTAAAAAGTGTTTGGTCATTTAACGTGTTTACACACAAATTAGCCCATCATATTACCAAAGATGCATCACTGCTAAAGACGCGTTAAATGGGCAAAACTTAATGATTATTTAAGAACGACCTACTTTCAGATTAGTAATTAAAGTAAGATTGTATCGTTCTCATGTAAGTGACGTCTATTTGTCTTTTTTTAGAATAAAGTTATTTAAACCTATGTTTTCTTTATTTTCAGTGAATGCGCACATAATGTTATAGAGTAGAAAATCCATTGCACGATCGGGTTCGATCCGAGCAAAGTCTTTTCGATGGGAAGTCGGGCTACCGTCCACTAGGCAGAAACAACACGACTCTTCTCTAGGATCCAAATTATTATGAACAGACTTTAATTACTTTTTGTGGTTCCGCGCCACTGTGCCGAAATATTGTTAAAACAACTTAATTAACATATCTTTCATCCCGTATCTTTTTTCAGAAAAAGAATGCGTGAGATCGCATCTTAGATTTCAAAACAGAATGAAAAACTTTCGCAAGTAAAACAATAGGCCACTCGACAAGAAACTGTGACAGTGGCAATTAAGTAATTAACCAAATGCCTTGAGAAATATCCACAGACTAGTTTCGCCTCGTCATTTCACCAATTAGTTGGGGTTTTGGTAACATTATGGCAAATTCGAAGATAGGTAATTTGTAGCTCCACACCATTTTATCTACATTCGAGAGCAATGCATCCGGGGGCAGTCGTCAATACTTACCCCAATATCTTCTTATACACCAAAAACGCTAGTTCATTGGAATAAAAAATGTTTTGTAGACTACTAGGGGCGTTTCGATCTTTTTAAAGAGCCGATAACGCGCGTTGTATGATTCTACTGTAGCAAGCGTCCATAGGCAACGGCTGAACATCGGGCGGGCCGTAAGGTTGTTTTCCACCTTGGTGGATTCAACGAAAACTACCCAAATAAAATAAAATAAAAATACCTGGAACCTTTTAGTTCCCTTACGAATAGCCAGTAGCTTATCCGAATATAAATAAATAAATAATGCTGGACATTTTCACACACCATCATCTAACCCCAAAATAAGCAGAAGTGTTATGGGAACTACATGACTGATAATGGCCTCGATTCTGTAGTTTACTAACTAAACTAAATTTAAACTGTCGCTCTCTTTTACTGATAGTGAAAGAAAGATATAGCTACAATTTTAATGCTGTCCAATCAGTTTACGTGCCGCTTTTCTTTGTGTTTATAGTCAGCAAGTTTTGAAATTACGACTAAATTTGTATGGAAAACTTAAATCTAACTAATTTGACAGCACTAAAATTGTAGCTATCTCTATCATGCTTGCACTGTCAGTAAAAGAAAGCGACAGTTTAAATTTAGTTAGTGTACTACAGAATCGAGGCCCATATGAGTGTGACCAAAGGATCATAATGCTATCTAGCATCTCTAACCAAATAACCTTCTGTGATTCGTAATGCTCATCACCTGTGAATCGAAAATCTGCATGACCTATTTAAAGCGGCGCGGATGACGTCAGAGCTGTGACGTTATTCAGCATTCAGCGGTCATCAACGGGTGAAAATTGCCAGGTGGGGCAATTTTCTGGTCATTATCACCCATGTTCCCTGAAACTTGCGACTTCAGACACAAAACTAAAGAATCTCCGTCTACTGAGTACTGACGTTATCCGAGGCTACAACATTAGGTTAAGCACGTCAAGATTACGTATGTAAGTACCAACATATCAGCTGATAATGCTATCATAATAATATGCCATTCATACAGCCATAATCAGCTTGACACAAGATATTGAATGTTTTCAAAATCATGTTCCTACTGCGCGGACTAAGGGACTATCTTTGAGTATGCTGAGAATTAGAGCTCACTGTCGTGTAAATTTGCCCGAAATTTCGTTTTTACTGGGCTTACGTTTTTTGGTGGAACGCATATCATTGCCGTGTAAGATTTCATAGAGTATGTACCGGTCGATGTTTATTACGCCCATCCACGGAACAGACACGCAACAGACACGGCCCGGATAAATGTGGATAGTATTTTAGGTATGTGTTTAAATATCAAAACAGTGACGTCACAACGCGCCGCCGGGCTGCAAAACATTGCGAGGACGAGTATACAGCACGGCTATGCAAAGTGCTGGCTCAAATATTTGCACAGCAAACGGATTGATGGTAGTAACAGAACGTTTCGTGCTGTTTCGCAGTTACTTTGTACGCGGAGTGTTTTAAGTTTTAGAATGAGATAAGTTTGAACTATGCTGGGTAGAATTAATCATTAAAAAAACTTATTCACCAATAAACATTATCCTACTACTATTATAATCGAAAGTTTGTGGGGATGGATGTTTGTTCCTCTTTCACGCAAAAACTACTGAACGGATTTTGATGAAACTTTACAGTAATATAGCTTATACATCAGAATAACACATAGGCTACTTTTTATCCAGATACCAAACGGGCGAAGCCGTGGGCAGAAGCTAGTATAGTATAATTTCGTAAGAGCATCATTCAAATTGTAAAAAAAAGTGTCACTAGAGATTATGTGAGCAAAATAATGGCTTATATTCTGATGTATAAACTATATTACTGTAAAGTTTCATCAAAATCCGTTCAGTAGTTTTTGCGAGGAAGAGTAACAAACGTCCACCCGCAAAAACTTTCACGTTTATAATATTAGTAGGATTCTCAAATAGTTGAAATGAAATAAAAACATTTATTTGAAAAAACAAACTCATATAGCTACAAACTCTAGATGATTCATAAATAGGATTATTCTAGGTCAATTTAATGTCTGCACAAAAACCGCCCACTCATTAATACAACGTGAATCGTGATTCAAAGATATCTAAATATAGACGGGTTTAAAATAGAATAAGATTCGCTACTCGCTAGCAAAATAATCATTACTCAAGCAATCACAAGGTTCTTTGGTTCATACCTAATCAGCTGTTCGGCCGTGCTGGAAGCAGAGATACGCGGAGGAATTCTACTAAACCTATTTTCAGGGCCGGCCCGTCCCTAGGGCGAACTGAGCGGCCGCTCCAGGCGCCAAGGGTCAGGTTGGTTAGTTTACTAGTTTTCTAACGAAAATATATCACGTAGAACTTTGAAACTACCTGCTGTATCTTGTAACACATATTATCTCCAAGGAGTCCAAATGCTTGATATTCGTTAACATAGGTACGATTAACATACGGAACCATTTTGAAGTACCAAAGTCTTAGACACATTTTTTATCGATATGTCAAATTAATTTAGTACCAAACTTGGTGTGGATATTTTAATAGTTGATATCTTTTATTGCAATCAGTAATTAAAAAATAGAGGATTTATGGATTTGTAATTTAATCCTTGCAAATTCAAAAATCGAATGTGAATTGACGTGTGACGTTGATAATTTATATTCTGCATAATACTTAGATGGCGGATCTAGTTTTCGTGTTTTCTTGCACACTTGCAGCAAGTTCAGAAGCTAAAACACTTGCAGCCAATTTGAAGAAGTTTGAGTTTTTGCTGTCGCTAGTCGTTTGGTTCGACGTTTTATTCCATACTAGCTTCGGCCGCGTAGTATCCGGAAAAGTAAAAAGTAGCCTATGTTTAATTCTCATATATAAGCTAGCTATTTTACTGTAAAGTTTCATCAAAATAGACCTGTCAGAAGCTACAAATTTGATGCACAAATGTTTTTTTTTTTTTACAAAAGTATAGAGACAACGGCCTGCCACAGGCTTTATTACAGCTAAAGAGATAGCTGAAGAAGCTGATATTAATCCGGCATTTAAAATGCATAAGGAAAAATTAAAAAAAAAATCTTTAGAAAGTGAAGATGACGCGCCAACGGATCCAAAGATATTTTTTAAAACCGGCATTAATGATAATTATTGATCTCAAAATGAATGACTCAGTTTTATGAACAGTCAAAGTAAAATGATTGATCTTCTTAATAAGTAATTCTTGTGATAAATAAAAGTTCCTAACATGCAGAACGTGGTTTTTTAATTTAGGTGACGGTGTAGGATCAAAATTTGATTTCGCTCCAACCTAGAGCTGGCCTCGGGCCGGCACTGCCTATTTGTGTAAAATAGGCAGTGCCGGCCATTCTGTACGATACCGGTAACACTGTGGTTTATACCGTCACACAATCTTATTTACCACAGCATGAGAATTGATGATTTCCATTATGACAAGAGTATTTTTTGTATGGCGCCTCGTATTTATAATAAACACCCAGTGACACTGAAAAGTATTGAATTTTCTACACTACTCACGGCGCGACGCGGAAGGAGAAAGTCGCGACCACTCACCCTGATGAAGACTCTCGGAATGAGTCGAAACTTAGTCGGTGCCTTCACCGATAATCCAGTATGTGAAAATTCCCATTTTTACAATAAAATAGTCAAGTTCACGATAGTTTTTGGAATAAAGTATTGAAAATTATATTACATAATATAAAAATAAATTGAATAAAACGTTGATTATTAAAGCTTACTACTCCATAAATGAACACCTTGACGATGACGATATGAAATGAATAGTTATACCATTGTTGACATGTTTTAGATGATTTTTGTTGCCTTGTAATTTTATTTTTTTGTTAATTTATCTGATGAATATTTGTATACTAACAACTTAGTAGAATATGGTCATACGTTTACGAACCTATAAATTTTATCTGTAATTTTACCTGTGTTCTGTACAAATAAATTATCTGAATCTGAATGCTTCGACTGTTTTTAATATACAGCTGAAGTGGTTACCTATGGACGCTTGTGACGCTAGAGGTATCACTTGCGCGTTCTTGAACCTGAGACATTATGTGTGAAAAGTCTCATGTGCCTGTAATATCATCACACTCTGCAAACCGGAAAACAGCAATTCGATCATTACTGCTTGGCGGCATATATAGGTATGGCGGTAGTACTTCCCCTGATGATCTCTTCACAAGGAGCTTTTTTCTGTTCATTCATAATTTTAATAAAAAAATCTCATTTGTCACTGTCGCAGCGCGACATCGATCTTTTAGTTTAAGTCACATCTCTATAGGCAAAGGTGCCTCATACCCCATCTCTATTTTGGGATCTTCTCAATTCAACATGGCCGCAAGTGCATCTCATAAATACCTTTGTAGAACTGAAAATATACGTTGATAAAGTTACAAGTTGTCGTTATTGATGAATTATAGCCTCAAGAGTCACACACAAACAACATACATTATGTTTCGCGAAGCACTCGTGTCAAAGCTTGACCACTCGATCTTAACAGAGCTTCTTTCTGCCAGGTCTACATTTCGATAGTGGCATTTGGAACAGAGCGCTCCGGCGCTTCGAAGATTACAATCCCGGACAATGAAGAGATCCTAGGCACTAAAATAGGTACTTATAATAAATTAAAAAGATAAACACTATTACTAAAATTACTACCTACCTACTAAAATATAACGTTAAAATAAAATAATGCTGGACATTTTTCACAAAACATCTAGCCTCAAACTAAGCAAAGCCTGTATATTAGGAACTAAATAAGTGTCAAACTATATAATTATATACTTTTTTTTTAAAAACATAACATATTATACACAGAAAACACCCAGACCCCAGACAAATATCTGCAGGTCATATAAACATCTATCCTGCGGTGGGAATAGAACCCGCAACCTTCCGCGTCTTAGGTGGGCCTTCGCTCACTGCGCCACAGATGTCGTCATATAATGGTCTTCGTATAATGTAGGTAGGTATCCTTAACTAGTCTGCGGTAGGTGCGATATGTTGGAGGCAGTCAGGCGTCCTAAAATTTCCGACACTAGAGTTGGCCAACGAATGATCCTACCACCAAGTATCTTTCGAACATAACCAACCAGCCAGTCCTCTGTTTGGCGCAGGGCCAATTAGCTCGATTTCCGGCTTTTCCCATGTACTAATAGTTATCGATCGTCAAGTCAACTCAAGAATCGCTTTAGCCCGACCACGATCTACGGATCGATGGAACGTAAGTCAAGTTTGCCCTACAACTCATGCTTGGTCTATAATAAATAAATAAAAAAGTATACAATTCTGTAACTGTAAATAAAACAAAATAAAAAGAACTCGCATTTATTCTGTTCAGCTAAAGTCGTCAAACTCGATTAAAGTGAAAGGGGGATCTAGCTTCTAGAGCTCTTAAGAAAAGGTAAGTACAATGTGCGACTAGAGTGCAGTGTTGGTGCTTTTAAATAAATGATTATTGAGTTGTGAACTGCAATCCAAAAGTATCATTTCTTTATTGATATTTTTTTTTAAATTTATTTACAAACAATATAAATTGTGTTGAAACATTATACATAATAATAAAATAAAATAAAATTACTATACATTTATTCGACAAGAATTGTTTAAGTATATCTTTGAACATGTATTTACTGTGAATCGTTTTGAAGATAATAGGCAGATTATTATATAACTTTATAGCCTATATATGAAAGCATACAGGATCGTTTTAAGACTTTTAAGTTCCTAGAAAGATCTGCAACAACAGCATCAGTTGCATGGGCACCCAAGATAATGGTTTTGTCGATGGAGGCGATGACAAAAAAATATATCGATCTCACTTTTTCGTGTGACGGAAAATACAAAAAAATGCTGGACATTTTTCATACAGCATTATTTAGCCCCAAACTAAGCAGAGCTTGTATTCTGGAAACTACATGACTGATATACTACTTTTTTTATAAATACATACATATTTTACATAGAAAACACCCAGACCCCGAGACAAATATTCACAGATCATACAAACATTTGTCCCGCGTCGGGAATTGAACCGCCCTTCTGCATCTCAGGCGGGCCTTCGCCCACTTCACCACAGAAGTCGACAAAAATGAGGAAAAATAAGGGTCAAGGAGAAGGAAATAGAAGTATTGTAGCTTCCGGAGAACAAACAGTTGTCTTGGTGCTCATAATATATATTATATAATATTATATGCAACACTGCTGATTGGAAAGTTCAAAAAAATCAAGTATTTTGTACTTTGATGAACACCATATGTGGCCGATACCCTGATACTAACTAATCTAGTCTAGGCTCGGTTTTACGAATCTCATAAGTCAATTCTGCTGTCTATTGGCACGGGCATAAATTGTTCATCCATACATCCATCCTGGATGGATGGATAAAAGTCTTAAGGATTTTAAACGCAAGACTAAAAATCCTACTAATATTATAAACGCGAAATTTTGTGAGGATGGACGTTTGTTACTGTTTCACGCAAAAACTACTGAACGGATTTTAATGAAACTCATCATCTTCTTGTCCTTATCCCACATTACGTGGGAACGGCACAACAGGTTTTCTTCTTCCACTCTCCTCTATCAGCCGTCATCTCACTCCTTTCTTAACCATGTTATTCTTCACACAATCCATCCATCTTTCTTTGGCCTACCTCTGCATTCATTTCCATCCACATTCATATTTTTAACTAATATGGTCAATGAAACTAATATAGCTTAACTATCAGAATAACACATAGGCTACTTTTTATCCGGGTACCACGCGAGCGCAGCCGTGGGCAGAAGCTGTTAGCCTATAGTTAAGTCCTCGTGTTTCACTCATGAATGAAATTGCAATGAACCGATACGTTATTTTGATGGCAATCAATGATTGTTTTGTGTTTGGTTATATAATAAACTACTTTCACTGGGGTCAAACCGATTCAGGTCTTTTTGTGATCTTTAGATCAGCAAATAGCAACTTATTTTCTATTCAAGGAAAACCGGGTCTATAAAAGTGCTTTGCATGTTATCTAGAAACGCTCATGGCTCAGATATTGTTGATAAACTTTAAGGTATAGATACTGAGTAAGTAACACTAATATAAGACTGAGCTTTTCTCGTGAACTTGGATAACCACACCACTAAAACACCTGCTTAAACCCTTTCAAGATTTTTTCCGCTATGAAACATATAGCTAGATCTTTTTTTCGTCCTCAAACCACGTGTAAGTTTCACCAACTCGTCAAAGCCATTTTGAGATATTGTACGGACAAACAAGCAAGCAATCGTTAAAGGAATATGGGGATGAACTAAATCTAGGGTAATGTTTATCTATGGTGGGTCATTGCTTACCATTATGACCAGATTCTCGATGACACGAAGACCGTCACATCCTGAAACCATAGAGAACAATACTTGAGGTTATTAAATTAAAGCTGTCCAGTGCCCACTGGACCCACTTTCTGATGGGACGGCTGTTTTCTTAGTTTACCTAATATCGCTACGTCCCTTGAAAAAGTCCCTTACAAAAATATAAGGAACATCTGCTTCAAGATATTCAACTGATGATTCGCATTTCTAATCATGATCTGCTATGCCATGTTTCCATACATTGTTCCACGATACTCGTAGTTTCTCATATCCAAGACACAGGCAATCCTAGTATAGGATCAAGACTATGTATGTCTGTTGGGTATTAATTTTTCTTATGTATTATCACTGGCCGAAGGTTCAACAATAACCGCCCGTTTATTGTTGATGTTGGTACACTTGTTTTTCATCATCATCCTGCATACACTGCTGGACGTGGGCCTCTCCGAAAGGGTGCCATGGCGATCGGTCTAGGGGCCTTCTCCATCCATCGACTTCCTGCAACTTTTACGATGTGATAGGTTCCTAGGGTATGGACTTTCTTATACTGCGTCTCGGCATCGCCATCGTCCGTTTCGTAATCGCCATTCGAGAATCTTGTCGGTTGTCGATTCTGCTAGCTGCATAGCCTGTCTGCCACTTCAACGTGCCTGTAGAAATACACTGCTAGACTGAGGCCTCCGCTAAACAGTGCCATGATGAATCTTTAGCTACCTCCATCCCCGCAAACTTTAAGAGGTAATCAGGTGGGGATGGGCTTAGCCCATAAATAAAATAAAATCTAGTCGTTAGTCAGGTTTTTATAGCGTCCATACTCGTCCCGTAAATTAGCCAGCAATGAACCAATCGACCTTTAGATCTACAAGCCGATGACCGATACGAATAAAATTAACTTCTAAAACATACGAAAGGTTCAATGCACTCTATTTCGGTTAAGTGCTACCGTTTTAATGCAGTAGATGAATTCGACATACTATTGAACTGCGATTTAGCTTTTTAGGACGGTTGTGAGTTTTGCCAATTTTTTATGATGTTACTGACAGGGGAATAAAGATTCTCCAGTATCTACTATGAACCGCGAGACGTTAGACCGGCCCTCTAGTTAAACGAAAACAAAACCACTCGGCATTCAAAACTTCTTAAGTGGTCCACGGGCTTGGCAAAATGGTGCCCCGTTGTGTCGTTCCTTAGTAGTAGATTTTACTTTTTGCTTATGTATAATCAACATAATAAATCCCAGTAAGACATACTTCAGTACAAAAAGGCCACCAAAAAGGTGGCCCTTTTTGTGCTTGCAATTTCTTAGGTCCTGTGCCTTACAGGTCGTTTTTGTTAGCGACCGTTAGATAGGTGCTTGGATTTGTATTGAAGCAACCAGACTTACCGCCTGATGGTAAGCGGTTACCATCATCCGTCGCCTAACATACAGATAGGGGCAACTGCAACAGTTTACAGATAGGGGCATCGTTGGTGCGTTGCACGCCCAAAGACAAAGTTGTAATCTCATTTGTCTGTAAATTGTCCGACACCCTATTTATAGGGTGTCTACACTTTTTTGTCTACAATGACGGTGCAAAACGGTATTTAGGACGGCCTAGTTATCGGCCGTGGATACGGTTGTAGATAATGTTTGGGACTGTTATCGTCCAATCAGTTACGTTAGTGCGCGAAAGTAGCCAAGGCGCCGTTGCTGAGGTGAAAGTGATCGCATGGTGCGGAAGCAGTGCTTGGTTACATGCTGTTGAGTATATCCTGCTAAACCAGTCACCGTTCGATCGTTGTGTCACCGGTTCTTTTCTGGTCACCCTGCGTAAGGTAAACGACCGGACCAGGGCGCTTGTCACGCCCGCCATTGTCACTTCACTCTGAACGCGGACGGGAATTTTTCATACGTTTGTAATTTCGCGCCCGATCCTTACCCTGTCCCTGTACTATAATAGGCCTAAAACTTTAAAATGACAATGTTTCGATCTCGAAGTGAACATGGATTGTTTTGGACATTACTGAGAGTATCAAAATGAGTAGTTTTTAGCTACCCCATTGTAATCGATAATTTGGGGGCTGATCCCTAATCAGGGTACAATGTAAAAAATAAAGTACTTACAACTAGTTTTTCGTTGATTTTTTAATATGAGATTCAACCACTATACCCTGTGTTGTGAATTTAGAAAATACTATACCATGGTACTACAGTAGACACCAGCGAACATTTTATAAAATTGGGTTGAATTCAATATAAATTTGTATTTGAAACTTGCTTGAGCAACAATTATGAAAATCTAGCTAAACTATAACAGCAGTCTTTGCTATAATAGTAGCTGGATTTTAATAATTAGCACAGAACTTGCTTAAAAAAAATCCTCCGAGAACAATTTATGGGCTAACATGTTTCTCTGTTAGTGTTTCAAATATAACTAAACTAAAATTCAAAAGAGATGGTGCCTTGAGATGCATACCTAATACAATTAAAAATTAAAGCACTTCTTAGTTTTAAGTTGACTAGAGTTGGGCCTAGCAAAGACTGGCTAAAGGGTGATTTTTAGCCATTGACTAGAAAGATAGATAGATAGAAAATTCTTTATTGCACAACTAAAAAGTAATTTTATTCCAAAAACTATCGTGAATTGTACAAACGAGAATTTTCACGTACTGCACTCGGTGAAGGCACCAACTAAGTTTCGACTCATTCCGAGAGTCTTCATCAGGGTGAGTGGTTGCAACTTTCTCCTTCCGCGTCGCGCCGTGCCGTGAGTAGTGCAGTACGTGAAAATTCCCGTTTGTAAAATATGAACTAAAAAGTATTGTACATAGGCGAAAAGATAGGGATGTAATAAAAGGTTTATAGACCCTAAAGTTAGTTTTGAAGATGCTGGTTGCGTCACTGATTATTTCTTGGTCAGTCTATGTTAGGTCAATAACCAGTCCCCTAAATTACATTAACAGAATGGCAATAGGGAACAACTCTTTTTTACAGTTTTAGCAATGTCCAAAACTAAACTTTAAGATTCCCATTTAAAAGTTTAAAAAGTTTTGTATATTGCTAAAATAAATGTCATTATTTAGTATCCATAGCCATTTTGCTTGTGTGATGAAGGGTCAGGTTGAGGCCATAGTCAGGTCTTAAATAGAGATGGGATTGATGCTGCGAGCATTCTCTAAAATTAGGTAACTGCAACTCATTGATTGCTATCAATCCATCGTAGTCACTCATGGTACAGCCTATATTCAATGTGCAAGAGACACTAGTTTTTTCTACATGAAGACTTCAAATATGAGTAGTTATATTATCCTATTATTATTATAGATATGAAAGTTTGTATGCTTGCATGTTGATTGGTAATAATTTCCATGGCGGCTGATCAGATTTGTGTGAACTTTTGAAAAAGTATAGTTTGCAACTTAGAATGACATGGTTTTATCTGGCTACCATGCAGGCATACGTTAGGCAGGGGCTCATTCATATTCTGATAAATATAAATGAGTATGTAGGTACTACTTGCCATAGTGATTGGTGTGGCCTTGAAAAGGGCCTTCTGGCCAATGGTGAAAGAACTGTAGTTAAAAGCGAGTCATAAACTTACAAACTTAAGTTTGTTGCTGATTATAAGTAGGCTATGATAGCAAAAACTAAAGCAATATGTTTTGAATAACAAGAAGAGTAGCTAAATAACTTAGATGGTGAATGTTGACTTACTTACCGGCTGAAAGTCACTACCGTTCCACAGAGCCAGCATGGCTCTTAACAATACACAAGTTCACAAACACGGAGGTTTAAGCTAATGCAGTTCACACTCGTTCACATTACACAACAATGAATTGCACTATCAAACACCCACCATAATACGAATCACAGCAATCCCTCCGGATAATTTTCACACAACGTACACAAATACACCTCGGACGCAAAACGGCTTGCGAAACGATATGTTAACTACCTACGTGAAATTATCGTGACGATGGAAAAAACACTATCTAACAAGACTTATTTAAGGATTTAACACGCATTGAACATCCCCAACCGAAGTATGGATGTATTTGAATAGTAATACGTTTTCCTTCGTGAAAATTCTAAATGTACGCGACGCGAAACACGGCACAACCTTCCACCTCGTTCGCGGATTCATCGAAAACTGATGGAAAACTGGATGGAAGAAAACAAATAAAATAATTGCCAGCAAGACAGCCGACTTTGCCAAGCTAGAAAAATACTCAGCTGACGGCCGACGTGACAGTTAATCGAGATGACATTGACAGCACTGGTTTGCCAACTCAAAAATAAATCCTACTAATTTCACTAAAGGTGCTAGGTGGACGATTTAGAGCCAACTGGCTCGATTTAAATGGCACTGACTTTACGAGGGTTATCGAAGGTTTCGTTTATGGTACTTGCTTGTCAAATTCATATTATCGAAATAAAATATTTACGACAACACATTGGATAAATGTAAATGCCCTGCTCCGAACAGCGCCATCTGTTTATAACGCTGATAGCTTGAATCGAAGATGGCCGCGTGAAACCCCATCATTGGTAGTGAACGCTAATCACAATAAATGTTGTGTTCGAAAGCTATCTTATATTCGAAATTGGATGTTTGTTCATCGATTTGGGTGAAATTTGAAACAGGTGTAGTTCATGACCTTGAATATAGATCATTATATATTACTTATAACATAGTAACACGCGAGCAAAGTTAGTTAGAAGGCAGATGTTCGATTATAATACAAAAATAATGCGCCACTGCTAAGCCGGTCATTAGCTCCTGCTTTTTTTTATAATTTATTTTGCAACTGGCCAAGAAATAAACTGTATCACCACCTTCGACAACCCTAGTACGAAAAACACTACGAACTGCAGCTGCAGACAATTTAAATATTCTTTTAAATTAGTATATTATTTATTGTTCGGCATCCCTCAAAAATTAATTCAAAACCTAGACATAGATGGCGCGTTCGTTAATAATTAACGATAGGTGTAGAGTGGACCTTTTCGAGATATCGATGAATTCCAAACCTGCAAATAACACGATAAAATAATAACTTTGTAGGTAACGAAAAAGTTGTAATTCAAATATTTTATCATCACATTTTATTGAAATAGAAACTGGCAATCATAATGTGTTACGGTTCATCACAAGTAGTTAATTATTAAATCTTGCAGTTTTCATTCTGTAGCACACTATACGAGAGTCAAGGTTACCTTCTCAATAAATTCCGCAATTGAAATATCTACCTACACAGTATAATACTAACTATCTGTAGACCTATTCTCTTAGACATCCATAGGTAAAGAATGACTGCTGAATGAGTAGCTATTTTACTGAGAATTTAATCAAAATTAGGTATAAAATAAGGAGGGTAGGACTAGTTTTGTAAGAGAGTTGTATATTTCCCTATTGTATGATATTTTGACTATGTACCCAGGTAAATCTGATTAAGATGAATACCAGTACTTATCCAAACAACCAATTTGGATAAGGTTAACCTACTTTACTATCATAGTAATATTTAACTACTACATAGACTATATAAGAGACCTAACTACTTTACTAATTGCAAAACAGTAAATATTGATATTACTGTCAAAATTATATAAAACTACAAAGAATCTATATTTACACACACATGAGATACAAATAAATAATACAACAAAACTTAAATAATCGACTATCACGTCCGGTTTAGGTTTTATACACTCGCAACCACAATGTATGACATTGTAGGCATTCGTTCAGTCCTAATAAAATAAGATAAAGATCATGTCTAAATAGCTACCTACAATAGGAGTGTTTGAACAAGGCAGTACTGATAGAGCTATTTCGACAAAAACCTGTTTAAAATTACATCAGTCTTAGTTAACTCTTGCTGATAAGCATAATGCTTCCAGGCAAGCTGAAAGGTCCAATGCGGGATCGCACATCAATCGCTCTGACTGCGAAGTAGTATTTAAATCCAGACATGAACTGAGTCAACGTGCATGCCATCGGTAAAGGTAACGCTTTTATATCACCAATTTTCTTCCAAAGTGCCGTACTAGGTGGAGCAGGAGTCTCTTGATAAGCATACAGTTGAAAACTGGCTACTTCTTCATAGGTATCTTGTTGATACCCTTCAAATTTCCAGGATATGACGATGCCGTTATCGACTTTGGACAGCTTCAAATCTGGGGCAGGTGGTAGGGCTTTCCACGTAGGCGGTTGATATTGTTTCATTGCATCTGGAAGAGGTGCCGGGTGACGGTTTGCCGAGGGTGCTTGGTTCAAGCGCACCGATTGCATTCTCACCACTGAAGGTGGGCGAGTTCTTGGCGCTGAAAATAAAAGAACAACGTAATGCACAGTCGTTTTAAATATTCAATAAACTCATTGACAAAGATCCACTTACCAGGAGAAACAAAATTCCTGATAACTCCTGTTCCAGGCCTTATGTTTTGGTTGTTTGAACTGATCGGGATGTAAACTTTTCGCGGACTGTTACTAGTCGTTCCGAATTGTGGTTTGTTCTTGACAGGCATCAAATTCTGCGACGGCACTAATCTAACTGGTGGAGCTGGATTCTTCGTGATTACCTTTGCTGGAGGTTCATCGTCAGTTAAATCAACAGTCACTGAAGATGCGGGTGAACTGAGTTTCGTGTGTGGTCTTTTTTCTGGTCGTTGAGGCGTTGTGTTTCTGACAGTAGGCGTTGCAGGTTTTATGACAGTATTGACTGATGTCACAGGAGATTTGATTGTCGGGGAGCTGGCAGGTACAAGTCTAGGCACTGGTATATTGTTTGTGGCCTGTTTCTGTGTTTTAGGGCTCTGTATGTTCCGAACGGGTCTGACCGGTATGACCGGCGAAGCTTGTATCGGCATACTCAACTTTTTCTTCAGAATGCTCTTTTCTCCTGCACCAGTTAACACTACCTGCATTCCCACTGACCTTGTTATTTTCATAGGCATCATTGAGTTTGTATTGCGTTTTTTCTGATCTTCTTGAACAGTTTTGACGACAACTTGAAGATCTCTGTTCTGTTTTGTCAATGCCAGGGTCTTTTTTCTCAAGTCTTCTACAGTAAGCGCCATGGTTTTCATTTTATTTTTGATTTCATTTAGATTACTTTTATCGACAACGCTTTCAACTAGTTTGAGGATACAGAAGTCTTCCAGTTCGTTTCTTGTCATATCAGCAAGATTTTTGGTCACAGATTTTAGAAAGGATTTGGTCAATAGAGGCGGCTTGCTTTCTTTGATTTCACTAGGCTCAATCGGTATGGTATTATCTTCTTTTGTTTGACTGACAATTTCTGAAGAGGTTAAATCATCTGTAATTAATAATTATGAAATAAAATCAATAGTTTTCACGTTTAGTAGGTATAAAAAATAAACAAATGAATATTCAGTCACTCATAGAAAGAAAGAAAGAAAATACATTTATTAACCACAAACACAACACAACAGGTGACAAAATACAAAACAAATAAATACAAACACAGAAAGGTTTTAATAAAATACTACAAAAAAATAAAAATAAAATAAAAATATATGTGTTGTGTGGGGTCAAATGGTCCCTCCCTATCAGCATTATGCTGTATCAAACCTAAGAAAGGTGTAGCGCTGATTTTCAGACAGGGCCATCGATCGTGATGTCACGAACAACGGGGAGCAAAATCATAACATTAACAAAACAATAACGGCAACTTACCATTTTCGATAATTTTGGGCGCTATATCTTCAATGTTTATGGAGCTTTTTTCGTTTTCACCAGTATCAGTGTTTATTTTATTATCAGTTGCTTCAATTCTTTGAGACTCTACTTTATCACTTTGTTCGTCAGACTTGTTTTCTTCATCTTTAGGCCCTTGTGAGTTTGTATCTTCGATAAACATTATATCATTGTCGTCATCGTCATCAATATCGATACATTTGTTTTCTTCTATGTTTTTTGATTTGTTATTGACTGTATTTTTTTCTACACTGGATTTAACGACCGGATTATCGTCTTCATCGTCAGATAAAATATCCATGGTGTTTGACAATTTACATACAACTGGAAGTTTCTTTTCAACCCTTTTTTCTGAAACATTTTCTTTTTCTTGAATTTTTATTTCAACAGCTTTCAAGTCTTCCTTTTCCATTGCTTCAACCTCATTAGTTTTTTTGAGATTCTCCGCATCTTTATCGCTGTCATTAATAGAAACTAATACAGATTCATCGTTATTTACTTCACTGTTCGTCTTGTTGGACTTTTGGTCTTCTGTATCAGTAATATTTATCACTGCATCTTGTTTTGCATTTTCTTTATCATTTTTTACTTCAATTGCGTTGCTAGCGTTGACTGTGTCGGAAGTATCATAACTAAATCTTTGTAAAATAGGAACTTCGTCTACGTCGTCAATTTCCATAATCACGTTGTCATTAACTTTTAGATTTATTTCCTTAGGGGCTTTATTTTTAATTTCTTCTGTTGTTTCCTTTTTTGATATTTTGATATTATTTTCTAACAAAGTTTCCTTTTCAATTATGTTAGTTTGATAAGAGGCATTGTCCGAACCAATACTGCTTTCTGTTGTGACTAAAGACATTACATCAGTTTCAACAACATCCATCATTTCATTTTTTTGTGTCTGGTCTTTCCTTAGTGGTAGATTGTCTTTTGAAACCTCATAAGTCTTATCATTTTTTTGTTCTGTCATATCAAAAAAGCTCCTAACTTTGATGTATTTTGGAATTAAAGCAGAGTTATCGATATCTGTGTCTAGATTGTTACTGTTTTTTAGTTTTTCTTCGTCAGAAACTGGTTTTATAGCATCAACTTCCATAAAACTATCACTGTTAATATCTTCAAGGTCATTCTTAATAGACTGTTTTTCAGTAGTAACTTCTGATGCTTCGTCATTTGTTTCATCAGTAATGTCTTGATCAACTAACTCTTTGCTGGCTTTATCTACAACAGTCTCAGATACCAGGAAATTTTCCTGAAGAACTAAAGTATTTTCAGATTCTTCATCAGTTTTAATTTCAAGATTTTTTACCAGATTGTTTTTTTCGTCATCAAGCTTTGCCTCTCTTGACTGTATTTCAGTAGAAACTTTGGAAGTTACATTGATTTGCGAGTCCACTTTTAGATTATGGCTCTCAGCAAGATCTTTTTTTGTTGTTTTTTCTGTAATGTTTCCATCATTGTTATATTTTTGTAAGGTTTTTGCTTGAATTTTGTTTCCTTTAATTTCGACTGGAGCAACAACGTTATCTAATTCATCGCCTTCAACTTCTTTTTTAATAATATTTCGTTCATGGCCCGTTGCGACGCTAACGTCTATAGAATGATTCGTATCATCCTGTATTGATGCATCATCTTCTAATTGTTGGAGTTGAGCAGATATATTCATTTCTTTCTCATCTGCATTAGAATTTGGAGAAAAGACAGATATATTTTCGCTCATGTCTTGATCTCTAATATCTCTTTTAATATTCTTTAACTTATCAGCTTCAGAAACTTTTTCGATGCAAACGTCAGCTTGGGTATCGGGCAGGTCATAGTTTAAAACAGAAGCGTTTTCGGCTGAAACGTCTGTTATTTTCACATCACTTGTGACGTTCGTTTCTACAACATCAACGTTTAAAATAGAGTCATTTGAGGTCCGGTCTTTTAAGATTGTAAAAATATCTGCTGAAAAATTAGAAGGGCTCTTGCAATGTTCACCAAACGTCGACCTTCCGTTGCTTTGACCATTTGCAGAAGATCCAGTTTCAATAGTTTCTATTACTTTATGATTATTGTCTAGTTCAAGTATTTGATCTTCATTTTGCGCATCGCCATTGGCCATGGCTATCCTATCGAGATCTTTAGATTTTTCTTCCCGTTGTTCTTTAACTGCAGTTTCATGTTTATCATGTTCTCCTGTTTTGAAAACGGTATAATTTATATTTTGAGAAGTGGCAATGCCTTTGTCAATTCCAATATCGGTGCTTGTACCATTCAATTGATTAGTATCCAAAGATTCTCTAATTGTCGACATGGTTTTCTTTATATTTACAGCAGCAGGCTCAGTTAGTTGAATTAATTGCATCGTATATCATTTCCAATTATTATTGTAAAGAAGACGACATGCAATCTGAAAAAAAAATGATATTCTATAAATTTTGTGAATTTATTCAAACGGTCGATTAGGAGTTTAGAATATATAGCAAAAAGTTTAAGAAAATCGCCAGAGTAAATTTACCTGGTATATTATTTGGCGTATTATCGCCAAAATATAGGCAATAAAAATCATAAAAAGTATTTAAAAGTATTTAGAGTATCTTACAAGACAGGTTAAGATAATCACAAGCCTAGTTTGGTTATGTTAACTTGAAGCATAGTAGGTACCATCCATATTATAATATCTGTGCTAATAGCAAAAAAAATATCATCGCCTTGGCCCAAGTCACATGGGGTAGCGGCACAAAACATTGATGATAATCTTACGTCCCTCCGTAGCACGGAAGCGCTCAGTTCAAAATACCACCAGTGAAGACCCATCCAAATTGTGACGTGGCGGGACATCGCTTAACCTGACTTATCAATCAGAATGTCTTCATCTTCAATCTATATACTAAGCCGCAATCTAACAAATGTAGGAATTTAAAATTTGGTTGCTAAGTAAATCGAACAACTTAGCAACCTACAATAATCGGTTAGCATTATTTACATGGCGTTGATAAAAGGTTAAGAATCTAATAAAGAAATAAAAAAATATCGATAAAAACAAATAACCCGTTCCCATCGCATCTCTATTCTAGCAAAGTACTTAATCGAATGAAATGAGCGACTAGGCTGTAGCAATTTGTCAAGGAGCGATGACCGCCCAATTATTTACCAATTGCCATAACTATTTAGAAAATGAAATAGTTGCACTGAGACACAGATATCGTAATACTAGTACTGATGCCTTTTACCGAGTTTACATATACGCGTTCGCATTCGTCACGAAAAATTCGTGACAAGTGCCAACGTGAACTACCGTTCACACAATCGCGGAGCACATAAGTGACATACTTAACTTCAGAGAACTAGACTGATATACCACCCCAAATTTGTGATTTTTTTACCAACCGACGTGTAGTGAACTAGTGATTTGTGGCAATAAAACTATCTAACCACTATCCTTTAAGGCATATCAAATCGATTACAAAACATCGCATTATAATTCTATAAGCCGTTTCGGAGGTAAAATATGTTATTAGATAGTCAAATAAACAAAATAACCTCTTACAGCAAAAGTTGTGGTCACGGGAAAAAAGAAAACGGGGATCTTGTTAATTGTAGTTTAGCTTGATAAACGAATTAGATTCTCCCAGTAGATAGTAAAACATAGATAGTAGATACCTAAGTAGGTACAAAATAAAGCCTACCCCATTTATGTATCCGTCACATTTATTTATTTATTCAGGTAGTACACATATCTTCAATGTTATTATAGATTAACAAACCTTTATTCATAATAATGCTCTAACATTGTCAGCTGCAACAGTTAAATTTATTTAAACAACAGATCTATCTACCTAATATTAAATTAGGAAAAAAATAAATCTGTCACATAACTATCGAATAATCATGTCAAATGATTTAGACATTTGACTTTGCTGGGACAAAAAGTTTCGGAATGAAAATATTTAGTAGCAAAAGGTTATCAAAGTTTGGGGATTTGACCCAATGAGAAGAATCAGTAATAACTCACAATTCAAACTGGAAAGAAACATCTGAAAGAAGGATGGATGACAATGTCAAAAATATGGTCCGGGATGAATACGGAATAAAAATAACATTCACTTAGACGGTAAAGTTATTAAAACATGAACTTTCGGCCCAATGAGATGAATAAGGAAAAAACTCACAAAAGAGGCTTGGAAAGAAGAATCTTTCGGAAGAAGGATGGACGTTAGTGACCTCATTTTAAAAGAAAATTTGTATATTTGTCTCGTCCGTAGTCTACTTACGCCATCTAGCGT
Source organism: Perizoma flavofasciatum (assembly GCA_958496245.1). Lineage (NCBI taxonomy): Eukaryota > Metazoa > Arthropoda > Insecta > Lepidoptera > Geometridae > Perizoma > Perizoma flavofasciatum. The sequence continues at coordinate 11,124,923 of OY292431.1, forward strand.
TATTCAGAAAAAACTCAGTAGATTGGCTAGTTGGCACCCTGCGCTCAAACTCAAGTGAACCAAATGCGTCGCATGTTGCGCTCTATTTTAACATGACAAGACAATACTTAGAAGGAAATAGGTAGCTAAAAGTTAGAGACATCAAATGTTTTGCCAGTACGAAAGTAAAGCAACAAGACTAACAATAACTTTCAAGACTTTAAACAATTCTCTTTACAGGTAACATACTTACACTTTACGAGAATCAGAGATGGCGCTACAGTAAAGTGAAGCGTTTTTTTATAATAAAAAAACAACTAAATTCACTTTCCATACACTTTCAATACAATACCCTTTTAAAATAACTTTAACTAAAAATTTGCCAAAATATCGGAAACATTTCGTAAAACCTAAATACCTTCCCAGTTTTTGATAAAGGTTTTGTCCATGCTCTACCTTCTACAATGCCTACCTCCGTTCTGCCCGATTACTTGTTTTTATAAATACCTACCTACCTTAGAAACCATACCAATTTTTGAAAAAAAAATCAGTTCGTGCAAAACCTACCTCCGTTCAGCCCGATTGCTTGTTTTTAAATTTTAAATAACGAAACAATACCTAAAAAATAAAGGTGCCGGTTTGAGCCAGACTGATTTTATACCTAAGTACTAAATTCTACTATACTAAATTCTTATGCTCGCTTCGCTCGCCACTACGCTGGGGTGGGATTTAGAAAGCCGTCACACGAATTTCGATAAAAAAAGCACAGGGGGTGGAAGGGGTGGATTTCCCCATTCCAACAGTACCACTCCCAAAGTAAAGGATTGAATAGTTTCAGAGAAATTAATATTTAAACATTTTAGGTAAAGTATTGAAAAATAAAATGTTAGGAGTGGGTGGGAGGCTTATTTTGTAATGCACCGACGAGTGCCAAAACCGAAATGGACCTTATTCTGATCATAATTTTAGTCCGAAACTTTTCAGTACACGAGCCGAGCGCAGCGTATTGATGCGGTTTTTGGTAAGTACCAGAACCTAATTTACTCTTACTTCTTATTCTTTGTGGAAATAAGGGGTAAATGCCTCACTCAAAGTTTGTTGTTGTTGAATTTTCAGTACTTAACCTACAAAACTTAAAAACGACATTTCTCGGAAACTATTCAATTCCTAGCTTTGGGAGTGGTACCGTTGGAAATAGAGGTGTCCACGTATTCCACTTCCTATCCTTTTTTTACCTAAATTCGTGTGACGGCTTTCTAAATCACAACCCTACGCTGTTCACGCGACTGTTCAAGTTCTAGGTAGGTATTTAAATGTTTAGAATAGTAAAGCAGATATATATATCTGGATTATCATTCAAGTTCAAATTGTTGTAGAAGGTCAACTTAGTTTGACCGGTGATCACATTTTGATCTACCAATTTATCTACCTACGCTTTATTTAAAAAATAAATAAAACGCATTTCAACATAGGTATATATTTAAATTATATATATAGGCTTAATTTAGGGCAATTAGAAAAGGAAAAAAAATTTTTTTCGAAGAAATATTACTACACTCAAATTTACAATTTACAATAAGGGCAGGGCTGACACTGACGATGGACAACCCTCAATGGGATACCTAGCTATGATGCGAGGTTTTTTGCCCCTCTAGCTGTATGACAACGGCTTGGCTATTTGAAAAAAAAAAACCGGAACCGTTAGGTATTGCTCTCTATTGGATACTACCTAGTAGATATTGGGTAGGTACCTGTAGGTGCTAATTCTACTTCTTATGATGGAGAGTCCTCAACTGAACAAGCCCAATAAGCATAAGAAGAACAGAGGGGTAACAAAAATGGCATACTCGTAGTCAATGTACTATTCTGTAAAATACCAGATAAGACAAGATTGGCATACGTGAAACCAGTATTTTGCAGTTTTGCACGGAACGCGAAACACAAAACCAAGATGGCGGCGTCCGACCGGGCTAAAGCACGGAACAACCGGAATAAACTCCCCACTTGGGTAGAGCTGATCGCCTAGCGAACAAAGTCCTTTCCGTCACGCTCTGACCGAGCATATGCAGGCGCCCAAGCGGAGTGCGAAAGAGATAACTAGTATTCCTGCGCACCGCCTTGTTACCGAGGTGAAGTAGAAGTTCGGACACGGAGTTAAGGATATCGAGCGCTGACGTCGATAGAATAATGCGCTTTGACATTGGCGTATGTGCATAAAACATTTTAGTGTTTTTAATCACTCGTTCAAGTAATACCTAGGTCCTTTAAAAAACCATTTAATAAATACAGGCAAATGTGAAGATGATGCCGAAACGAACATTTTTTTTTTGTTTTTCTTTCCACCTGATTTATAGGTTAAACAATTGTACCTGAGGAACAACCCTTAATAAATTTACTTAGCCACCTCGTCAAAAATTACAAACATTGCTAAATTTCCAAGATAATGACTATGACATAGGTATTTAACGTTTGTGGGAAAAATCTAAAAATAAGTTTTTTTACGTCAGCAAAAACCGATTTAGGGTTGCATGTTCTATTTAGAAAAAACCTTTAGTAAAACCTTTCATTTAATAAAAACCGGCTTTGCCAAAAACATAACCTCCGCATTCAGATAAAAATTTGGTTATTGTCCTTCATAACGTTCAGACTCCAAACTGAATTTCAATAGCCATGTTAGGTAAGTATAACGATGTAACTATTACAAGTTTTGTACGAAAATAAAAACTTATTAAAAAAACAAAACGTGATACTTACCTTATTGCCCTGTTACCTTCCACAACATACCTACAACTAGCAAAACATTTACGGAACCCAAAACTTGACTGACACACTATTCCTACTGATCCCTAATCAAATGATATTATAGAAGGTAAATTAGTCTTTATACTACTTGACATAAAGACTGAAATTACATTTTAACTTGACCTGTCAAATAAGTCAAACACGATACGGTTTTGTTAGTGACTGTACACCATAACTTCCTACTAAAATAATCCTTTGGTAGGAAGTTAGGGTGTATTGAAATTATATTTACCAAAACAAAAAGTATCTAATGAAACCGAAATCCAACCGAATAAAACCTAACGATCCTAATAGGTACCTAGATAGTTTTAAAAATAATAAGTGTCACAATATTTTATCGCACTCACCTATATCCACGATAGAAAGTGGAATCCAGAAGAAGAACGCCAAAGAAGATAATTTTTACTTCACAAACAGCCGTTCCGTATCACGGCCAAATTCACACTGACAAGAGACGAAGAGAGAAGAAAATGGCCGACACGATGCTAGCGACATCGGCAGTGGCGGGATTTCAAACTATAAAATAACAGAGTATTCGTCCGCAGAGACTCGCACACTAACCGGGAAAACACAATTCTTAACTAACAAGCGAGAGAGCAATAGCGCTGGCGTACACGAGGGAACGGGCGAGTTATATAAGATTGTAGCGGAGCGCGAGTTATCTCTGAAACGTTAATTACTCTGTAAAATGTGTACTCGAAAGCGAGGTCAGATTACGACAGCCAGACAGCGCTCGCTCATTCTCTTGCCTTCTATTTTACTTCTGTTGGCTGGATGGTAGCATACGTTTGTTTTTATTTCAATCTGGAGGAAGATCTCCTAGTATTTTCGAATTGTTATTGGACTCTAGACGAGAATAGAACAATAATATTTTTTAGGTTAAGTAATTAAAGGTTTTAAACCAAAGTAGGTAGGTACAAACAAACACAGAATCTTGTTTGGAGGATTTAAAATATTTTCATTAAGTATTAACTTTAATTAATGGCCGCGCGTTTACCATAATGTTTAAAGCGATGTTGCCGTTTTATTAGTAGGTCTTAGCGAACAAAATGTTGTTTTTAAACTCAAAATTGTACAGATACGTGCAAAAGGCTTAGGTGCCTACAAGATTGCTGTTGTAAGTATTTTGCACCGATCTAAGGTTAAAAATAATTTTGATTTTGAACGACAGAAACATGTTTTAAAACCTGAAAAACTTCAGAGATTCTTTGAATTGCAGCAAAATGAGAGCGCGCGGCGTTGCCGCTTTTACATAAGCGGCGATGCCCTACCAAACTTGGTGAGTCGTTTTGCTTGTCCCGAAGATGCCCGAGCACAGCCGAGTGATTTCGAAAGGTGATTCGTGATTCGATTCTACGTCACCAGCAAATCCGTCGTCAACAAAAATAGATGTTCAGTCAGAATTATTCTTCAAGATTTTTTTATAATTCACAAGAGCCATATTATAGCATAACCTTCCTACCTAGGTACTTATTACAATTATTTCGTCACAACAAAATGGAGCGCAGCGAGACAGTAGCTTGGAATCCCGGAATCAACGTCGCCGTCGCAAGAATAACAAAAATAAATAAAACTAACCTAGGTTTTCTGTGATCTTAAAATTGTTTTATTTCTCTTTAAACATACCTAGGTATACCTATTTATCATACCTATAACCTATTACATGAAAGGTTTAAATAGGTAGGTACCTACCCAGGTAGAACAAATTTAGCAAGGCACTGGAAAAATTAAGTAAAAATTCTAAGCAAAAATTCGACTACCGACTACCAAATCTTGGTAGGTAATAAAATATAATAAAATAATTTAGCCGATTTACATAAATCGTTTTACCTTCCTATTTATTTTATAGATTTTTTAATAAAACATCACTAGAACCAAATTGCCGCAGAACCATAGTCTAAATCCAAAACCCATGGGCAGGATATTTTATATGGATGCTATTAAATCGATGCTAAACTTAACTACTCGTATATTGCTGGCTCAACTGGGAGTAGCTGGAAAATACTGATTGCTCGTGCGGCAATGGACGCAGAATCAAACTAACGACGCGCATCGCTTAGGGCAAGAGTACAGGAGTGCTCAAACTTTACGGAACCAAGCCAGGAGATTTAAGATTGTTGTGGTTGGTTTTCAATATCGGAAGTTTGATACCTACCTAATTAAGGGATGGGCCAGCAGTACCCCATTCAAACTTATAAAATTGATTTACTTAATAGGAAACAAGGTCAAATGAAATCATAATCTGCGCTGGTGGGGCGGGCATTCATCAAAAACTCTAAACGAAGATCCTACCATTTTTCTATTTACCCTTGAAAACAGAAGGAGCAAGAAGATAATGACCGTAGCCTCTCCCCTTAGGTGAGATAATCGATCAGTAAGAATAAAAAAGAAGGAACACAAAGACAAAGAAAATATAATAAATAACACAAAGAACCACCTATCAGTCAATACGTGAACGATAGTAAAATATGCGGAAGAAAGAGATAGCCATTACGCGAGCTAAACAAGGAAGAACGTGACAGAGCACAAACTATGTCCTAACCGGGATCATCACCAAAATGGCGGACGGCCTCTGCAATGACTTTACCACTTGGTAAAATACTTTTATTGCAGAAATTTTCATATTGTTCATTGATTAATCTTGAGTTAGAAGCCTTGTGCCATGCTAATGTGATAAAAATCTAGATACTTACGTACCTAGATAATTTTTACCTACCATTTTACAAGGTTCTAGGAAACAATCATTCAACGGAACAAAGCCTAATTAATAAAAATAATTTCAAAGACTATTTAGATTCTCTTCCCGATCACACGTAAATTGCTCTACGAGATCTGGTATCGTCAGTGTAAAAAGTTAACCAGTCGGATTTGTTATTATGTTTGACAGTACCTATATTATCCTCTAGATTTCGTGGTTTGCCAGACATCATTGAATGTACTTTACTGATAGACAGCCAGCAAAATGGAATAAAACAAATATGAAATAGCTTTACTCTCTTCTGTGGCCAGCAATGAAACCTCATTTACATAGTTATGCATGCGCAATACCTATCTAAGATAGATAGATAGATAGGTTAAGTTTAGCGTTTTCATTTCTGTTACTAGTAGGTATGGTACCTACCTAGGTATCTACCTATTAAAACATATGTGCTGTGACTCTGTCAAACATTGAATGTTATTAAACGTAGTGGTTATTTCCTCTATGGTTATTAATAAAATAATTCCTGTCAAAAAAGAATAATGCTAGCAAATAATTGTTCAAGAAGATGCATATGACGAAACTCTTGATTATTCTCGACTTGTTCTGGTTAACTGTGACGTTATCGACGAAGTTGGGACTAAATTCGTGCAGGAAGAGCGGCATCTACGCGCGATCGTTGGGGCGAGTTTACAGCAACGCGACGTTGCCAGATCGCGTGGTACACCTACCTATGTAATCATTGGCTTGTTTTATCAAAATTAGCTCCTCATTTTACTGGTTCAGAGACGTTCAACAATGTCTGTGAGTGAACGTTTGAATGGCGATCCATTTCAAATTGAATGAAATGGACCAACATATTTTTATTTTGGTGAGATAAATGGTTCTGTAATACCTATATAGTAATCATTAATTTTCCTACTTGCCCAAATTGAAGAATGACATACATACCTACTTATACTTAGTAAGTACTAACAACCAATACTATGTAAAAACAGCATTAGATTATTTAAAATGGGTTTAGAAGGTTCAACGTTGAATAAGATTGCAAAAGTATGAAAACCTGCATATTAGTATACCTACCTATGAAAACGTCACATGCAATTCCAAAGAATTGACCTGGAAAAACTGATGGTAGCTGTTATACCTACTTATTACCATGATAAAAACTTACCCGTCTCCAATTGTGTATTCAGAAGGTAGTTTTACTTCCAGAAGTAGAAATAGTGCTGGCGCCTCTAGAACTTTCTCGAACGGCGGCGGTATATCGAATGAAATTGAATGCGATGCGGCGTGGTCATCGGGCGACGAGAGATCGGGCGGAGAACGAAGTACAAACTTCGCCAATCGCCATTTTGTTTGGCGTTACTCGTGAGTTTGAGAGGGATGTCATAATCTTGTTGCCTTTGTTACTCTTGTTGAAACTCGTCTGTCATTATTTTCCTTTCGTTCGCGTGACTTCTGTGACCTACTTCTGCTGGGCTCTGCTGTCTTCTTCAATTTATTTTGGATTTAGGTAGGTATGTGCCTTATAGGTACACCTGGAGGTAGGTAAGTAAATAATTCACTATTTTGTGTTGTGGTTTCTTCAACATTTTTTGCGTATTTTGCTGCTTGTTTTGATTTTATGAATTTGACACATTTTGTCACTTTGACATGGTTTCTTGTTTATTCCAATTTTAAGTGTCAATAATTATGTCAATCTACCGCTCTGGCACTTCAAGGCACGCCTGCTCTACCTACTGTAGCAAGGTACCTAGGTGTAGTTAGATAGGCTAGCTACCTGGCTTTAATAACCTCCCCCCAGGATGTCTCAGAATACCTACTAGGTAGGTAATAACAATGAAGGAAGGTACTAGGTACCCTTTACCACAGATATTATTAGGTACCTAATATAAGCAACAACCGAAACATTTGATCGTGTAGGTATTGTCTCAAAACCCAATATTTAAATCAAACTTAGGTAAGTAGATAGATACTCGTAGGTCTACCCTGTATAAATAGGTACCTACTATAGGTAACTATAGTAGGTTAGTATGATAGTAGAATTGTAGTAAAATATATCAGGAAACGAGTTATCGATGATCCCTACTCCTTACTGCACTATGGTGGGAATCCCACTTGTTATAATCACTGAATCTTAATTTACAAGTAGACAGGTACCTTCTGACAAAAATAATTTACCTTTCGTAACTAGCGTCATCTAGTGGTTCCTAAAGAGACTGATTATAAATTATTTTGGTTGCTAGTCTTAATAAAAACGAACAGATAGCGCTATGCGTGTTATTGAGTTTAGCTGTCATTGTCAAAGTTAATGTTGTGGAGATGTCATTTGTCAAACAAAATTTCGCGCGCGTATCCTTTTCTGTATTTTTTGAGCTGAGCATGGGCAAGCTATTGCCAAATATGAAATCATAAGAACTAAGAAGTGATTGGATTTGCTTTCATAATTCAGCAAAGGCAAACTATAACTAGTATTCTTTGTCGTGCGTGCAGTCCAAAAAGTTTTTTCCTGAGAAGGAAAAGGAAACCAAAACCTGAAACATCGTGAATTTTTCATTCCTCAATTTTTGTAAACATACTAACATCTTCATAGGTTCATTTTAGTTTTATAGGACACGAAATAAAGACACACTAAACAATGTGGTCTTACGCTGTAATTCCTACTAGATGGTTTCTCGTAAGTACTAAGAAATACAGCCTATATATAAATTATGAGTCTTGATCAGGGCATTAAGGTTATTTTCTTGGTTTACATTTGTCATCATTATCAGAAGAGATCGAGCCTTACTTCCCGGTTACTTGCTCCTACGAGTAGATTCTACAGTACTGATTTGGAAAATAAATATTCAGATGAAGAAAAGAAGAGGATTATCCAGGTTATCAATGAATCCGATGCTGAAGTTATATCCAAGTAAGTAACTTCTCTTTACCAGCAGAGAAAAATATATAATAGCATATTATTCTCTTTAAGTAGGTATGACAAGTTTATGAGGCATAGTTATTTGGTTTTAAAAGTTTTAACTCTGTGTTTAAGTATAATTAAGATCTTAAGATCTTTATTAAAACTATTCAAAAAAAAATAACCACCTAGGGACTTTATGACTTCATTTTGGGACTAGACCCAAGAATTTTGATCAGGCTGATAACAATCTCTCAGCTTAGTTAGTATAGACCCTGCTGAATGCTTAGCAGGAGGTAAAAATCTTAAATGTTAGGGAATTTGAGGAAAGCAGAGCAAGATGTCTCTCTTGGCACTCTTTAGTGGAGGCCTTTGTCCAGCAGTCCAATTCTACAGGCTTGTGATGATTATGATGATGATGATGATAATAATAATAATAATAAAAGCCATTTATTTCCCTTGAAACAGAATTGCAATAAAACTATGACATAGATTACTTAATTATTAAAAACTTAAGCAAATAAGTTTAAATTAGTTACTCAATTAGTACCTACTCACCTAAATAAATTCTTTATAATATTGTAAAAATTTATTACTTACATTATATTTATAAATATATATATATATATATATATATATATATATATATATATATATATATTTTATAACTTCCTTTTATTTATTTATTGTATACAAATTTATTATGTTAGTTAGTATGTAAGCCAAAGTAGGTAGCTGTACAAAATAAGCAGTAAATAATTGTTATTATTAAAATATTCATTCAAATTATTTATGAACTAGGGATGTCCATTAACGGACATTTGGCCTCCTCCAGCCTTATTTCTTCTATTTAATTTTACTTTGTTTCGATTGGCCTTGTGATAAAGACTCCATCTCATGCTGAATACTTATATTATGCTGAAAATATTCTATTCATTTTAATCATTTTAGTTTATGTTGGTTTGGAGGGGATGATGATGATACCTAGGCTAAATTAAAATGTATATTTGTAAACAAATATATGTGTACATAAACTATCTACATCAACAATGATGGCATGCCATTATAATAATAATAATAATAATAATAATAATGCTGGACAATCCACACAGCATCATCTAGTCCCAAGCTAAGCAGAGCTTGTGTTATGGGTACTAGATGACTGATATACTTAATACAATACATTACATTGTTTAAGGATTGTAAATCACAGCCATTGATTTTGATAATATGGCCTAGCTAAACCACTAACTCTGCTGCTTGTTTTCCCCCATGTGGTAAAAGGTATGTGCTGTTCTAGGTCACAAAATATACTTGTTTCAAATTTCATCAAAATCAATAAAAAAATATAAAAATAATGCTGCACATTTTTTACATAGCATCATCTAGCCCCAAACTAAGCAGACCTTGTATTATGGGACTACATGATATACTACTTATATATTTTTTTTGTTGTAAATATATACATATTATACATAGAAAACACCCAGACCTGAGACAAATATTTGTTGATATAATACTTATTTGTAAATACATATTATACAAAAAAAATGTTCAGACCCGAGACAAACATTGCAGGTCATACAAACATTTATCCCGCGACGGGAATCGAACCCGCAACCTTTTGCGTCTCAGGCGAGCCTTCGCTCACTGTGCCACAGAGGCCGTCCAGCCTTTACGAAGAATATTCCATATATCCAAACATGTCAACTACAAGCCATAAGCCTATTTTACTTTTAAAATGTGGCTGTTGTGGTGTACATTTGAGTATTTTTATTCATTATTTCTTCAAATGCATTTATGGACATTTACCTTCCCTAATGACAGGGGTCTTCAAACTATGGCCCTCGGACCAACACCTGCCCACTACCACCAATCTGGTCCGCGAAAGTTGGGTTGACGTACCTTATATCCAGACTACTCTTAAATTAATTTAATTCATACAAAATAATAATCAAATGTTTTATTTACTGACTGACGACATACCTCAATTTTGTGAGTGATGGTATGTTAATCTGATGACCTAGCTTGATCTTGGCCTTTGGGGTTTTCAGGAGCAATTAGTCTGGCACTTAGGATAAAAAGTTTGGAGACCCCTGCCTTAAGAGAATCACTCTTTATTCTTTAATGTACACACAAATAAACAATTCCAAAAAGGCAGAATTAAATGGCATGTACAAAGGCGAGCTTAACCTGAAAAAGAGTTTTAACTCACTAATATAAACCAGGCATTATTTTTTATTCGCAGATATGAAATCACAAAAGCAAGATTAAAACACTTCTCTCAATGGAAAAACAATAAAGGTTCTATACAAACACTATCAGACATGCATTTAATAGAAGGATTCTCGGAGCGCATGGCTAGGAAACTCTTCGATAGTATATTAAAAGGACCAGTGGAAGCAAATACAAAAATATCCAACAGAATTAAAGGACAAATCTTGCAACCTAATCTTAGTTCTGCAGTTGTTAAGGTTGGGAATCAATTATTTTAGAATTTTTAAATTAGCGGTTTGATATCCTTTTAGAATATACTATGACTATATCTATACTATATTACTATAATATTATAAGGAGATAAAGTTCGTAAGTTTGTATATAGGGTAATCTCCGAAACTACTCATCTGTTTTCAAAGATTATTTCATCAGTATTTAGAATTGGAAATATCTAAAAAACAGCTTTATTTATTTGAAGATCATTTATCTGGTTACCGCACAGGCGAAGCCATGGGACGTGGCTAGTTTACAATATATTTTAAATATGTATACTGTCCTTTGATGATTGTTTAGAGGTCTTTCATGAGCACCATATGTAATTTAGGGTGCCTTCAAATAGGATGCATAAAGAATTGCAGTGGCGCAGAAGACGCGCGTCTGTAACGCTTTAGTAATTTTGTAGTCATTTAGCAGCAAAAGAGGCGTTCGGACGTCACAACAGTTGCGCTGCGACTGCGCTTCTACATATGTATGAAAGCTTCAAAAAGCCAATTTGAAGGCGCCCTTAGTAATAAATATGGTATACCCCAAAATATTTTAATTTTTCTGTTTAATATTTCCTACTAAAACTTGTTTTTGACAAGAAAAGGCAGATGTTTGCATGTTCTAGGTGCAAACATTTGTCCTGCAACGGGAATCGAGCCCTTAAAGTTATTTCGCCAAGAATGAGATCTCGCGATGTACCGGTTTTTACCTGACTACCTCCAAAAGTTCAAAAACCGATTACGCTTATATTCGAACTCAAAACTTCTATAACTGTCAAAATTGAATAAAAGGTTCGGCATTTCGGGTATACATACTACTACTAGGTACCCACTGTTAGTAATTAATTGCACACTTTCCAAATTTAGAAAAAAAATAAAAAAAAGTAAGAAAATGTTTTTTTTCCCATCTGACACAAAAGTTGTAAATAATAATAAACACAGAACAGATAACATAAAACAAAACGAAAAACTGACAAACTAAATACCTCATTTTGTGTTGTATGCACCAAAACCTACCTAGGTAGGTTTTCAGATGGGGCTTTCATGATGCCACAAAGATCTGTGAACAACAGGATGCAGAAATAATATCCCCGGCCATTCTTACACTATCATCCATCCGAAGTTTGTCCAGAAGAGATCACTTCTAAGCGATAAGACTGCCCATTGTACTTTAAGTTTTCAACCGACTTCAACAAAAGGAGGAGGTTATCAATTAGTCTGTTTTTTGTGTATGTTATGAGATATCTTAGTCAAAATTGTGAACCGATTTTAATGATTATTTGTTAATGCGTAAGGGACCGTTAAAAATCTAATAAAAAATGTATATAAGTATAAAAAATGGCGGATGAAACTTCATATTGGACTATTTATCAACTATTACTTGAAGTCGGTTTTGGTCTTTGCCTGAAAAAATATATATTATATATTACTTGTGTTGTATATATTTTTCTTTTGGTGTAGAATAAAGTATTTTTATTCATTCATCCATAGAAACATACCTACTATCGCCGGATTGTCGAAGTAAACTCAGCCAACTTGTAATTTGACAGAACTGCAAATCAGTGCTAACCATTTACACCACGGCTAGTTCCGTGAGCTGGACGCTCATTAACAAGGAGAATTACGAGGTGCAGCAATGGAAATACCACGGTATCGACTACCCTGAAGGGAAGAAGCTGCAGATCACCGATATTATGGATATCGTAAGTAAATTAATAAATAATGCTTGTCATTTTTCACACAGTATCATTTATGTATCGATTTAAATATTATTAAACGGATATTATTTTGATTTAAAATAAATGTTCCAAAAAGTGAGTCAGGCCAATTTTATCACAGATGGCGCTTTTGCCAATTTCAGATAGCGCCATCTTGTGGCTGCTAAAATAAGCTAAAGACAACGCCATCTAGTGGATATGGCAGCATCTAACATCGTATAAAATGGTTTGACAACCAACCACTTTGTGCCACAGAGGTCAATCTTGATGTTTTACCAGCGACAAGGAGTTGGTGTGTCTCTTGAGTATATTTTTTTCCTAAAACGAGTTTGCTTTTGTCCAGCATTATTTGCTCTCTCTTCAGCTTTATTATAAGAATAATTATATAAAATAGATAAACTTGTAGGCTTGGAGTATAATCGAGAAACTGCCTGTAGCAGATATCTACGTTATGAAAGCGGCGGCCACAACATTGCGCGTGGCGGGCAGCGATCCGAACAACCCTAAAATGGTTGCCGTCAACCTGCAGAAGGCGCAGATGGTTGCCATGATGGTTGCCCTTATCAATATGAGAGACCATACAACCACTATGTAAGCTGGCATTTATTCCCGTATCCATTTTGTAATCAATTTGTATGTCCTGCAGATATTTTTTGACGGCCTTTCTGAGAAGCAGAAGGTTGCGGGTTCGATTCCCGCTGTTCAATGATTGTTTTGATGTTTGTACGATCTGCAAATATTTGTCTCGTGTCTGGGTGTTTTCTATTTATTTTATAAATAAATAATACTGGACATTTTTTTACACAGCATCATCTAGCCCCAAACGCTCAAAGTTCGAACCCACGGACTCCGAATCGAAAGTTGTGCCACCAACTTGGCCAACACGACTCCTTTCTTTCTTGATAATCATCCGATACTGCATGATAACCAATATTTCATGAAAAATAACAGAATTTTCATACTAATCTTCCGTTTATTCGGGATAACTCTCTTTTATTCTTGTGACTGGACATAGATACCTATCTAAATTTTTTTTTTAATTTCAGCGATGAAATTGATGAAGAATCAACAAATACAACCAACAAATTCAAACATAAAGTATACTTCCTCAGACCATCATTACCTTATCGGTGAGCAAATATTTAAAACAACTAGAAATTGTACAGTGATACTAGATAAGATAAGATTTAATCATTTATTAACAGGTATAAATTAAATGGCCTACATTACATTTATAACAAAATAAATTATAGAATTAACATTTTATAAATTACTTGCTTCTGCCCACGACTTCGCCAGCGTGGTACTCAGATAAAAAGTAGCCTATGTGTTATTCTGATGTATAAGATATATTACTATAAAGTTTCATCAAAATCCGTTCAGTAGTTTTTGCGTGAAAGAGTTACAAACATCCATCCTCACAAACTTTCACGTTTATTATATTAGTAGGATGCATGGGGTCATAGCAATTAATGTGGTTTGGTAGAGAACTGTAACGTTTTATTCCAAAATCGTAAAAACGACTATTCATAATGTAAAAACGGGAATTTTCACGTACCGTACGGTGAAGGCACCGACTAAGTTTCGACTCATTCTGAGAGTCTTCACGTTACAGTTCATATTGTAAAAACGGGAACGTTCACGTACCGCACTATTGGTGAAAACACCGACTAAGTTTCGACTCATTCTGAGAGTCTTCACGTTACAGTTCATATTGTAAAAACGGGAATGTTCACGTACCGCACTATCGGTGAAGGCACTGACTAAGTTTCGACTCATTCTGAGAGTCTTCATGTTACAGTTCATATTGTAAAAACGGGAATTTTCACGTTCCGCACTATTGGTGAAAACACCGACTAAGTTTCGAATCATTCTGAGAGTCTTCACGTTACAGTTCATATTGTAAAAACGGGAATGTACACGTACCGCACTATTGGTAAAGGCACCGACTAAGTTTCGACTCATTTCGAGAGTCTTTACGTTACAGTTCATATTGTAAAAACGGGAATTTTCACGTACCGCACTATTGGTGAAAACACCGACTAAGTTTCGAATCATTCTGAGAGTCTTCACGTTACAGTTCATATTGTAAAAACGGGAATGTTCACGTACCGCACTATCGGTGAAGGCACTGACTAAGTTTCGACTCATTCTGAGAGTCTTCATGTTACAGTTCATATTGTAAAAACGGGAATTTTCACGTACCGCACTATTGGTAACAACACCGACTAAGTTTCGAATCATTCTGAGAGTCTTCACGTTACAGTTCATATTGTAAAAACGGGAATGTACACGTACCGCACTATTGGTAAAGGCACCGACTAAGTTTCGACTCATTCCGAGAGTCTTCATCAGGGTGAGTGATCGCGACGTTCTCCCTCCGCGTCGCGTAAAATTCCCGTTTCTACAATATGAACTGTAACGTTTGTCGTTTAATAAAATGATTTTTATTATTGTCCCACTTTCTGCGTCTCAGGCGGGCCTTCGCCCACTGCGCCACAGAGGTTGGTATTGAATTTGATCCATGTTGCATTAAGAGACCCACGCAGACTACAGACTTTTTATCGGACGATAGTTTAGTCAGATTCAGTATGAAGATGTGCAATTGTGCACATGTTAACGATTCGGATTATTCCCGTTTTCGGCCCCATTGGGGGACAAAGGGAATTTATTTTTCCCGTTGCCCCCCGATTCACATTTATAATGGTATGAATCTATAAATAAATAAATAAATAATGCTGGACATTTTCACACAGTGTCGTCTAGTCCCAAAGTAAGCAGAGCTTGTGTTATGGGATCTAAATGACTGATATACTACTTATAAATATTTTTTTTTGTAAATACATACATGTTATACATAGATAACACCCAGACCCGAGACAAATATTATATACAAATCTTACAAATAAATTGTCCCGCAGCGGGAATCGAACCCGCAACCTTCTGCATCTCAGGCATGCCTTCGCCCACTGCGCTACAGAAGTCGTCAATCTATGGATCGATTGATCGATCGATATTCGGTTTCAGCCAATAATGCCTGCGAACTACCACCCGACTAAACTATCGGCCGATAGAAAGTCTGCAGTCTGTTTGGGTTCTGAAAGTTATTATGGATATGAAACAGCATTTTTTTTGTAATTTCAGATTATACGGCACGCTCGTTGGCAATGAAAGAGTGTCAACGGACCAAACTGTCGACATACTCCTTCAAAAGCTATCCTCGAAAGCAAACAACTCGTGCGTAATTTCAGAAGAACTCATCAATATGTTCCGATCTCAGAAAGAGCTTGAAAAGGATATGTTGGGACACTGCTTTCTCCTGAGTCTTACTTTCATGGATTTGTGTATTTATAAGGACCAGGAACGGATAGCGAAGCTGCTGAAACGAGGAGACTGATTCATAACTATATATATATTAATACTTATTTATAGTTTTAAGCAATAAATGTATGAAATTTATATTTATTTGTTTGATATTGATTGCATCCAACAATTATATTTATAAAAGTATAGGTCTATTTGAATCGCTACTCATATTTTACAAACCATCCTATAAGCATAGACTACTTCATAATTTGACACACACACACCAACTCACACACACACACACACACACACACGCACACACACACACACACACACACACACACACACACACACACACACACACACACATATACACACATACACCACCACACACACACACACACACACACATACACACACACACATACACACACACACATACACCCACACACATACACCACCACACACACACACATACACACACACACACACGTATATGCATATCTATAAGTTGGATAGGGTGTATCGTCACAAGTCACGAGGGGGGCGCTGCAATCGCTGATGTAACAATATAGGAAATAAAGTTTTGAAATTTTCTTAATAACAATGAAAAACAATATGCGCTAAATCTGTAGCGCTGTGGGCGCAGGCCCGCCGCGGGACAAATGTTTGTATGATATGCAAATATTTTTCTGTGTATAATCCTACTACTATTATAAACGCGAAAGTTTGTGAGGATGGATGTTTGTTACTCTTTCACTCAAAAACTATGCACTGAACGGATTTTGATGAAACTTTACAGTAATATAGCTACATCAGAATAACACATAGGCTACATTTAATCGGGTACCACGTGGGCGAAGCCGTGGGCAGAAGCTAGTATGTATGTTCTTCTATCTATCTGTATCAGTCATGTAGTTCCCTAGCTCTGCTTAGTTTGGGGCTTTTTGAGATGTTTCGGCTGTGTTGTCCCGCAGTCAATAAGAGCCCTAGTTAGGTACTTTTGACGCTAAGGTTCGGGGTAAGTTGGTTTCTTTTTTTTTCAAAATGAATGTGGTGTTCGCAATATTTTTGTAATTAATTAATATTATCAGGTACACTCTTTTAGGGATGTTATTAGAATGCAATAAAACTACGTGGTATTGCTTCAGTTGGACTAAAAAGTGTTTATTTGATAAAATACAACGAGCTTACTTTTTACAACATTTTACTTCTATTAATGACAAAAAAACAAACAAAACCCTTAAATCAATAATACATAAATACGATGGTATCAACTTCAAACGTATAAGTAACTAACGTAAATGCAAAACTAGGCAAGATCATTACATACTCAATTAAAATATAACTCTAATATAAAAAAAATATACCTAACGAAATATAATAAAACGTTCTAAAAAGTTACATCGAGAAGGTCTAATTCAAAAATTCTCTAGATCACACTTACACTTTTGACCTAACCAAAGTTGAATTTTGTATTTAATACTGATATCTTTTGGAAGAGCTAGAAAATATTTACAAATCTTTAAATATTATGCCAACGTTTAATTTTTCTTTCGCCTGATGTCTGTGATCGGAACCAACCGTTCGTTTTCGGAAATCATAATGAATTATATTGAAATTAATAGTAAAGTCTGTTTTCACTGTGTGTAAAAAGTTCGATCTTGTATTCTGGGCTTTTCTAAATGAAGTATATTTAGTCTATTTCAGTTTAATATGTAGGTACGAAAATATACTCTATTGTAACATGTGGGCCGGTATTGTGGTGAAGTGAGGTTTACGCCATGTTAGGTTATTGTAAAATATATTGAGGAACTTTGCTTTGTAAAATTGGATCCAGAGCGAATTTGAAAAAAAATGATGTGAAGTGATTGTCATTTAAAAGCATCCGTTTTATATTTGTGTTCTCAAATCCGTTAAGGATCTTAGACTATTGCTTTGCTGTGCACATTATTATTATAAATCTGATACAACTATATAATCAAAACTGTCAGTTAAAATTAAGTTAAATATTTGCATTCAACTATTACCTAACTAAAACATTGTAAACTGTCAATTCACCACAACACCAGTAGATAAATCTGAAACCTAGCAACATTGTAACCAGTCTATTGTTGTATCTTACAATAAATATGTACAATTAATGATTAAACAGCACCAATTTTAAATGAAAACCAATATGTAATAGGTACGCCGCCCATCAAGCTTCTTAAAAAAAATGTATAATAATATCACTGTATAAAATCTGTATGTATATATTGTATAATCTGTATAGTTAACTATTGTACTATTGTGTTGGTATATACGAAAACTGTATCTGTTGTACGGCTTAAATAAGTATTATAGCAAAAATAAGCCAATAGGCGACGTAGCTCCATAATCCGACAAAAAACTTCGCATACAATAAAATCTGTAAAAAACTCAATCCAGATTACAAGATCATTTTATTCTAATAAGTTATCATCTTTTATAAAAAATTCAACAACTCTTATTTTATTGGGGAACTGTAACAAGTCTATTGTTGATAAAAAATAATTATTTCATAATAATTATGTTTATATTTGACAGCGGTTGGCGAGTGTGGCAGTGTACTATACGTAGTTAAATCTAGTTAAAATGAAATATTAGGTAGGCCATTTATTATGTTGGCTACCAATTATTTTATACCTTATATTAACATATTTGATTAAAATAAGAAATATATATTTACGATATAAATTAAAATATTTTTTCCAAAAACTTAGTGTTATTGCACTAGGACTGCACTATCTGCAGGTTGATTAATTTTATGTTTATTATAAGTAAAAAAAACGAAAACATGATTATAAAACGTCATTCATAACATTATAACTACGGCGAAATGGAAGACGTTGAAATAATTCGTAGCCAACGTTCGTTCTATGAAACTTAAGATCTAAGCTCTTTAACATGCAGATGATATTTCAAAAATTTCGGTTTTATGTGAAACTATGAACATGCTATTTCATTTCCTACAGTGCGACCAGATTGTGAGAAGTTATTTCAGGTACCCCATTTATTATGAATAAAAATAGGTAAAAGCTCTACAGTAAATAAAATCTATTCTATTATTATGCACTGATATAATATCAATCAAAAAAATATAAACATATTTTATAATTTTCAAATCGAATTTATAATTATTATAATTATTATATTGTTAGTCCCGTCGCTCTGTTTTAAAAAGAATAATAGCATGTTAATAAGAAAACCACTATAAATGCTTAGTTTCAACTATTTAGTAATATCAATTAGGATTATGTTGAAGCGGTTGTTATATAAATTATAGAGTTACACCTAAATACAAGACCATTAGGTATTACTTTCAGAGTAATAACGAGAAGTAGGTATATGTATCGGATCTTTGTAGTATATGCCTTTTCTGTCAATCTTAGCAGATAGGATGTTGTTTGCCTATTACATCATTAAATGTTTCAAGCTTTCATATACGATCTATATCTTGCTCATTGTTACCCTGAAGTATTACATTTTCGAATTTTCTGAGATCACAATTAAATGCATTAGTCGAAAAGGAATCAGTAAAGAAAATATTGTGATACGTTTTTGGATAGATATCACTTAACGCTAACGGGCTTCTGAAATTAACTAGCGAAAATACTAGATACATTGTTATGGATCCTTTATTTTACTGCGACGAAAGGGGGAAATGTTCGCATGTTCTGTCGATACTTGATGACTACCTCTGTGGCGCAGTGGGCGAACGCCTGCCTGAGACGCAGAAGGTTGCGGGTTCGATTCCCGCTGCGGGACAAATGTTTGTATGATTAGCAAATGTTTGTCTCGGGTCTGGGTGTTTTCTATTTATAATAAGTATGTATTTACAAAAAAAAATGTATATAATTAGTATATTAGTCATGTAGTTCCCATAACACAAGCTCTGCTTACTTTGGGGCTACATGATGCTGTGTGAAATATGTCCAAGCATTATTTATTTATTTATATATTTATACTTGTTATATGTATAGGTGTTGCTAATGCTACGGTACTCTTAATTCCTTATATACACGATACAGGGAATCATAATGTGGTTCAGGACTATGTATGAGTCTGTTGGGTGTTTATTTATAAAAAAAAAGTATTTCCTTTACATTTCGAATTTGTCCCTTTGTGAATTTGTCGGTAAGTGCCTAAATTTTGTTTATAATTAATTCAAAACGCATAGAAGTTGGTTTCGACTATAATGTCATAAATTATGGCAGTCTCATCTCATACTTTTCAATTTCATCCAAACGCACCGAAGTTCTATTTATATCAAAAGGTTTTTTTCGTTATCTCGCGTATTTTCGCTTGTTAATCTAACCGGGCCCAGAATACCGCAATGTATGTTTTACTTACACTGTCGAGCATTGTATTACATACGTACAATTGACGTTGTTTCACGTTATGCAAAGTATACATTGCAATCTTATTCTCTCCTTTAATATAACCTAAAACTATTGAAAGATTCAGAAGAAAATTCTACGTATTCTACGTCCCAAATATTTTAATGAATGTACTATTTTGGAAAGAATTGGTTTATTCGAATCGTAAAATTTTTGACCATAAATCTTAAGTAGGTAATTTTATAACCCCGAAGGCGCCAACTGTTGGAGGCATATAGGAAGCTTGCTCAAAATCCATGCAAAGGAGCGTCAAGTTGGTCTAATCAACTTATACATTCTTTGCAATTCATTTCTTTAACCTTATTTTATGTGAAACGTCTTGGAGATATTAGGATTTTATAACAAAGTAAACCGATAAACAAAAACAAAGTATCTAAGTAGACGTTACGTTTCTATTTTTTTTTTCAGAATTGAATCCAATAATTACTATTGCAGTGAATGTGGAATTTTATTCCACCATAAAACAAAATCTAGATAAGACTTTGTAAAAAGTATTTTACACTGGTTTTAAACTAATTCTACTTTAGACAGCAAGGATCGCTGCAAAACAAAGTACATAGGTAGGTACGTATAACAGAGGTTAGGAACATGTTTTAAATCTATCTTAGCGAAATTTAACAAATCAAAAATAGTGGATCGTCAATCAAAATCGGACGGCTAGATTAGATTTTAAAAAATTATTACGTCCAATTTCCAAAACAGCTTGATGTTTTGCGTTAAAATAATTAAAAAATAGGTATGAGAAAAGCAAACCGTGCTCACTAAAATTATGTTATATCGTACATGTAATGGTAAAACTAAATCGTCTAACTTTAGCGTAGGTAATACATAGAATAATTGAGCAAACTTAACAAAACGTGAGCAATATAAACGGAGCAGGAGTACCTGACTACGCGAAATTTATAATTTTTTGAATCTAAAGTAATTGCCAATTTTACCAAAGAATTTTAAAAAGTTCTAAAACTGTTAATGGAAGATGAAACGGTAACGTTCGTCAATTTGCATAAAAAAGACAAGTTAATATGGGACACTGCCTATTTCTCATTGATATGTACTTATTTACAAACCTCGCTGAATGTATGGTAAACTCATAACCACAGAAGTAATTCCTGTGCAAAAATAACACGTGTCTTATCAAAGAAATACTTTTTCGTTTGAAATTGATAAGATAATCAATTTTTGCAATTTCTGTTTCGGTAACATTTAGAAATCTGATGAAAGATATAAATTTACATTGCGAATACAACACTAACATTAAGACTATTTCACATTTATTTTAATAATTATGTCTGTAATAAATGTATAAAATATCATCTGTAATCTCTGTATACTTAATCACCTTTGTTATATTTAAAATTAAATCCATTTGTATCGGTATAAAAATCTAATAAGTATAAATCTGAGGTTTATATTCGGCTATGGCACTGTGTTGTATGTATTGTATTCAAACTTTGTACTGAGGCCAGCGCGCCGCTCCCGCCCGCTATAGAAAAATTCAACTTTCCTGTATAAAAATACTTATCAACTATTTATTGTATAAGGCTGAGTTTGTGGTAATATTGAACAATTTAAAATGAAACCTAGATTATTGTGTTGCGGCGGGCAGGAACGGCGCGAGGCCGGGAGGATCACTGGAAAACTTGGAAGATAATTCATCTAATTCTCTTCATAATGGTGTCTTTTGATTGTAAACCTCCGAAAGTTTGATAGGAAAATCAATCGGTAACATAAATGCTTTCCGGTCGTCGCGCCAGTTGTGTGCTATCTGTGGATCGGCACAACTGACGCGCTCACAATTTAGTTATAACTGCCCAATGAGTAAATTCGTAAAACAATATACAGAACACAATTAAACATAATATTGCATCTTCACATCCTGGTAAATCATATGGTATCCAA
Organism: Perizoma flavofasciatum; assembly: GCA_958496245.1. Lineage (NCBI taxonomy): Eukaryota > Metazoa > Arthropoda > Insecta > Lepidoptera > Geometridae > Perizoma > Perizoma flavofasciatum. Next base: position 11,147,128 of record OY292431.1, read on the forward strand.
GTATACGTGACTCCCACGATTCCACTTACCTTATCAGTTTTAATTTCATTACGCGGTAGGAAAACTAAACCATCGTAATATCGTAAAATAAGCTATTACATAATTATGTACTTATTACTTTGCATGTCGTCTATACATACAAACAAATATGATAAAACGGTTCAAAAGTTTGCCGGAGTGTACGGCGCCGATCAATTTATAGTCTGTAAGACTCGCTGTACCTACCGGAAACGAAAAACAAAGTCGATATATTACATATACCCCCTTTTCGCACTATTGAAGTCTATTGCATGTGGACGAGAAAGAAATGAGGACGCACGAAGCGGCCACGGTACACTCCGCCAATTCACAAATTCAAATATATCTTTATCTCCCTAATCTCTAATGTATTTCGCGATGAATGATCGAATTGCTTGGTAATTCGACAGTTGTAGGCTAATCTAATAAGATTACTCTGGCATACCCTCTTTCCCTGGATCAAACTACGACAAAGCTCTTGTCCACACCGCCTAACGATAAATTTACTAATCTCACTCACCGTAATTAGAATTACAATACCGATTCAGTCGAATAGCGACCACTCTCTGACGAGGGTCGATTAGTTAAATTTTGAAAAATTTAGGAACATAAAATAACGTTTTGGCAATTTCAAGTGAGCACAAAAAGCGAAATCATCCACGAAACGTAAAACTCAAATCATTCACTCGATCACGAATGTTCGATTTTGTCAAGACATTTTTACCGCTAAATGAGCGTATAGTCCTAACCTACCTTACTATCACAGTCCTTTCTCAGTCTGACCCTTTCCTTAAATGCATCTCAAACCACTCAAACATTCTCGTGCCGACTGGTAACAACCTAAACTAGACCAACTATAAAGAAGCTGGTAGAAAATTCGAAACTACACTATTTGGCACCTACTTACTGTATTACATTACAACACATCTCTGTAATCTCTAACAGTTTAAACTGCATAATGTAGCACTAACAAAGAAACAAACTTGATGGCAAAAGGTAACCTACATTTTTGGTCTGCAACTCTGCATGTATCCTTATTTCTTTTCCAACGACGTTATTCATAATATTACTCAATCTCTAAAAGCTTAACGCGTAAAGTCTTATGATATTTTGAGCATCACGAACGCATTATCATCTTTCTACCTACTTGCCAGATTTAATCCCTTGTTACTCGTAAATAAAATAAAATTAATAAATCTACACAATAATGTATATTTAAGTATTACAAGTGGGCGCAATAACGCACCGAAAACATTCATCGCGAAATATTGTTACCTGGTAAATGTTCAATTCTTACATTTAAATCTCAACGAATTTAAATTCTAATCTCTTCGGTTCGATTCACCGAAAGTACGGCGTAAAACGTCAACTCACCGAGAATCCTAACTCTTACGTGGTAACTTAATAATTACGGGGCAAAAACGCTAAACGGTCGCGTTATCGACGGTAACACTACTCGGGACGAACCGTCCGCGACAGACTTCGGAGAATTCGGTATTTACAGATCGAAGCTCGTTTTACAGCGATCTGATTAACTATTCGTATTGCGAGTCGTATACTGGTTGTGCCGGCGTGCGGCGACCTAATAGAGCCGCTCGGCATACAGCTCGTGGTGCAGAGTCGCGCTGGGCGCGTGATGAGGGTGCGGCGCCGGGGGAGCCCAGCGCGGCGGGGGCGCGGGTCACTGAGCCGGCAAACACGCTGGCCCCACGTTCGGCTTGAACTCGGTCGCCGCCGGGAACTGCTGGAACGGCGGCGCGTAGCACTGCGGGAAGTACAGCTCGGGCTTCACCACTGCCGACGCGGGCGGCAGGGGGCGCGGCGTCTTATTTGCGTCCGCGCGCCGCGCCTTTGCCGCGTGCGGGTTCATATGGTTATCGATATGCTTCTTGACTTCCGGCTCGGTCGCGAACCGCCGCCGGCAGTTGGGCATGGGGCAGCAGAAAGGCCGGTCGCCCTGGTGCGTGCGCGTGTGCTGGTCCAGGATCGCCTTCTGCCGAAAGTCCTTCCCGCACTGCGTGCACTTGTATGGCTTCTCGCCGGTATGGATGCGCAAGTGCTGGTTAAGGATCGTCCGCTGTCTGAAGAAGCGCGGGCAGTACACGCATCCATATGGTTTCTCATTTGTGTGGATGCGGAGATGTTGCGTCAGATGCGACTGTTGTCGGAAGCGCTTGCCGCACTCGGGGCACGGGTAGGGGCGCGACTCTATGTGGATGCAGCCGTGCTGCAGAAGGGTCGACTTCTGCTTGAACTCTTTCTGGCAGATCGGGCAGCGGACGTACAGTGGCATCGCGCGCGCGCCTCCTAACACATCGGGCAGCTTGCCACCCTTAAGGTACTGCAGGGAAAGTCCAGAGCCGAAAACGGTGTGGTTCAGACCTTTGGTGTCCTTGAAGTAGGCGGGGTACTGCGCCGTGTCTCCCGGCGAGAAGCACGAGCCGCGCTGCTCGCCGCCCTGCCCGTCGTCGCCGTACTGCGACTGGATCTCCTCTTTATTCTCGTCGGGCGGGTAGGGCACATCCTGCGGCCAGAGCGTCGGAGTCGTCCCGTTCTTGAAGATGAGGTGCGGTGACACGTCTGCAAAACGAACGCAAGGTCAATCGGTTTGTCGGCGTCGCGAGAGAGGGTACGACGAGTGGGTTAATGCCTAGGATCGGTTACGGGAACGTCCGGCGGTCGGTTCCGCGTCTCGCGGGCGCCCTCCGCCAGGCGGGCGACGAGGGGACCGAGAATTTGAATGATAGGAAGGCCAATGGATGCGAGACCGAATCGAACGTGCGGGGGGCGGCTCGGAGCGCGGGCGGCGCCGGCATCGGCGGTGAGGGACCGTGCCGGCGTCGCGCGCGGCCCGCGGGGAGGGGCATATATGTGTGAATAGCGCTCGCCTTGGTGTGTGCGGACGTGCTGGTTCAGGATGGCCTTCTGGCGGAAATGTTTGCCGCACTCGCCGCACGTATATGGCTTCTCACCGGAATGGATGCGCAGGTGCTGGTTGAGGATGGCGCGCTGGCGGAAGGAGCGCGGGCAGTACACGCACGCGTACGGCTTCTCGTTCGCGTGGATCCGCAGGTGCTGCGTGAGGTGCGACTGCTGGCGGAACCGCTTGCCGCACTCCGGGCAGCCGTACGGCCGCGAGTCCGTGTGGATGCGCTCGTGCTGCAGCAGCGTCGACTTCTGCTTGAAGTCTTTGCCGCACGTCAGGCATTTGAACAGCCGCAGCTCGGAGTTCGGGTTGTGCTTGCGCGGCTTCGGCGGTTCTGGTTGCACGATATCCGGGAGATGACGTAAATCTGGCGTCGCGTATTGATCTAGAGGGGTCTCCAGTGACAGCACTCCGCCGTTCTGTTTCAGATAGTGCAGGGGGAATCCTCCCGTTCCGAGCATGTGGCTCGTCGGCCTAGTTTCTTTGAAATATGGCGTGTATTGCTGTTGCAAGTCCGGCTGTGGAACGAAGCACGGAGTTCTCTCCAGGTGGTCTTGCGTCTGGGGTTGTGCTTGGCTTTGGAGCTGTTGCTCGACCGTCATATGTTCGGGTGAAGTCTGTTGTTGCTGTTGCTGTTGTTGGACTTGCTGTTGCGCTTGTTGTTGGGCCTGTTGCTGGGCAAGTTGTTGCACTGCGTCTTCTGCCCCGGTCTGATCGGGGGGTGGCTGGGACGGGGGGTAGGGTGACGGGGCTGGCGAGGCGAGCTGTGGCTCGGGCTGCGGAGAAGGCCCTCCAGGGCTCTGGTGCTGCATCGGCTGGTAGCCGCCGTCCAGGACAGCTCCGCCCCACTGGGTGCCGGGTGGTGCGCGCTCCACGCCATCTTTGTATAGGACGTACGGGGTGGACGTATCTGAAAAAAAAACAAGATTCTGTAAGGATCTTAAAATGTATCATACAATTTACTTTTACATAATATCTTAGAATGGACCTTTTTGACAAATAGTGATAAGATTTTATAACGTGGGTAAACGTTAGTCCAGTGTTTCTTTGAAGAATTCCTCAAAATTATGTTGTTTACTGCAACGTATATTGTCTGATAATGATATCACGCCAATACAACGATAAACTGTCTGATATAGCAAGCATTGTAGCAATAAATCGTCTACCAATAGTTCTTTCGGCGAGAGTCAGTCGCGCTCGCGTGTTCCAAGTTCTAACTACCCTCACCTCAACTAGCTACATCGCGTGTCGCTCGCGATTCACAACACTTTGAAGTTGGAACGAGGAATGAGGATTTAATAAAACGTCACATTTCGTCTGGGTTTTCGTGGTTACTGTTTCTAAGTAAATAGGTACATTTTGTGAAGGCAGCATTTGTAACAGGCTCAAGTTTATAAGGTTTAGATTGTGGAGTGTGAATACCTCAGAATTTCCTCTTGCACCAGGTATTTATGTACTATTTTATCCTGAACAAAGCAGCATAGTTTAACTGTTTCGTTTCGTTTTGTTTTATGTTATCTTTTTTGTGTGTTTATTATTATTTACAAACTTAGCGTTTAATGAAAAAAAAAATGATTTTTTTTTCTTTCTTTTAAGTAACATTTATTTTCCAATATTTACTTAGATCAGCTTTCTATCGTCCTAGGTCATCGTTGTTGTTTCTCTTAGTATATTCAGTATTTCTGACCCCACACTAGAATTCCCTGTGTCGTGAGTATGAAAAACTACGTGCACCATGGTACCAACACATCTAAACCCGAGACTCGCGAATAGACGGCACCGAGAAACTGCTAGCTGGAGGTAGTCGAGCGGCTGCGTACTACCAGACCTTATAGGTAAAGGTAACCAACAAAGTACTTATCTACAATAATACCTAATTATATTTTTATAGGTAGGTACCTACGGACGAAACGGAAGTATTCCCATTCAAGATCAATTGCAGTAAAATGGTAACGTGCATTTCATTTTCGTAAAGAATTTAGTATCGTTGCGACGATAAGCAATGGGTTTCATGAGCTTAGAGCTACTCTATTTACAGTAATTGAAAAGAAAGAACCATCCGTCATTAGTAGGTAGAAACAGAAGGAACACAGAATGATTAGTTTCTAATGATTTACTTTCTCGTGCATTTAGTTTGTGGCACTCGGCGGGAAATGCATCCATTTTCTTTTCCCGCCAAAAGGGAAATGCAAATGGCGAACAATCATGCAGCAAAACATTTTATAACGAGTTGGTTATTAAAATGATGTTGTATTGTTTATTATAAAATTGTAGAGTTGGAATGGAAAGTTTTGGTTGACGAAAGGATAGATTTAAGACAAGGCAACCGTTTTGTTTACGAAAAAGACAAAAAATATTAAATAGGTACCTGAGTACTTCTCCATACACGAGCCGTGTTGGCCTAGTGGGCGATACCCCGACTTCCGATCCGGAGATCGTGGGTTCTAACCCGCACCTATGCGCGTCATTTTACATTCGAAAAATGTATGCGCACATTAACGCATGCTCACATGCTCAAAACGGCAAAGGTGAAGGAAAACATGATTCTAGGGCACGCCGGTTACCCGACATGCCCTAGAACTAGAAATACGGAGGCATACGTGCCATCGGTTAGTGTGCCTAACCGGACCTGTCACGTGGAATGCGAACTACTTTCAAAATGTGGGCATGTGCCAGAAATTATAATTTTTGGACGTGGCTCTGACTACCTCAAAATCTATGCACGGATTATGTATCTGAGCATGTCCATCATGATGACATTGTGAGCGTTTGTTTTATTTTATTTCTCCTTACAGTCAGCAATTTAATTTTCTTTGCCGCCATATAAATGATTCAGTTACAGTCAATGTTCTCATTAGTAGGTTTTTGTAATTTTTTCCAGTATGGGTCTAATTTTAGTGGAACACTTTTTTAGCAACATAAGGCCTCTTATTTTACGTAGGTAAGTAAAAACAGTACCTAAAAAAATACTAAAATTTTCAAATAGTAAAATATTTCAGTTTGTAAAGATAATACTAACTTCTAAGTACTTCTATCTCTACAGGAATATTTTTTAGCTTTTCTTTCGTCGAAAAGACGGCGTTGTCTTGGTCAGGTGATGTTTTTTGAGTCTAAGCTTTTATTGTCGTTAATATCTACCTACTTAGGTAAGAAGGTACGTTATGGATTAACGGACACATTGAAAAATTTAAATCGTGTATAGACTCCAGCTAGAACGGTTACCCAATCAAAAAGGTAACTCTGTATTTTACAAAGTACCCTCAAATCAATCATAGAGGTCGTTAGAAGCTCGTTATAGATTACCAACTCAAACAATGTTTTTTTATGACGATGGTCATAGGACGCATTCATCCAGAAAAAACCTGCTTCCGATCATCCATCTCAGTCGCTCGGGCATCGTTAATAACTCTGAAGATCGACTAAACGCTGATAAAATGCTACCATCCTCTTATCCGGGTGATCATCGGCTGATATGTTCGGAAACGTGCCCTACAACTTTTTTAGTCCAAGCTTTATAATCTCGTTGTGCGCATGTAATTTTTCAACGAAATAAGGGCTTTTTAAAACGACAACTAGTTAAGGATTATCCATCTGCATTAGTTACGTTGTCGAACCATTCACATTAATGGCAATGTAACCCTAGTTTAGTATTTTACAAAAAAAACTATGTAAGTACCTGCTTAACTGGGCCTCAACATCCTATATCCAAATTACATTAGAAAGTATTGTAGGTATTGAAAAGTAAAAAAAAAAACAAAAAAAAAACATGCTCTCGACTATAATCCCCATGATGGAGATCCTCAGATCCATACTCATGGATCTGAGGCCATTAAAATTATCTAAGAACCATAAATAAGTAGGTACATCATATCCTACTTCCTACTAATATTATGAACGCGAAAGTTTGTGAGGATGGATGTTTGTTACTCTTTCACGCAAAAACTACTTAACGGATTTTGATGAAACTTTACAGTAATATAGATTATACATCAGAATAACACTAGGCTACTTTTTATCCGGGTACCATGCGGGCGAAGCCGTGGGCAGAAGCTAGTATTCTATATATATCAAATTGATTGTAAGCCGCATTACAAGTGCCGTTTCGGAAATAACAGACAAACAAGCAAAAAACCTTTTACGTCAAACACAAATACGGGCTCCGGTCATCGCGGGTATAAAATCGCTACCCACTGACAACAAAATCTGTCTAGGTTCCAAATTAGGTAGAATTTGCGTTTCGATAGTCCTATAAAGAAATTCAACCTCGAAAAACAAAACGTTATTTAGTGTCTGCCTACCTAAATCCTTTCATTTTAATGTACCTACCTAAGTACGACAAAGACAAAGATTTATTACCAAAATAACATCTGTTTATAATCGAGATAAAATAATGCAAAGGAAATGCTCGAGATGATTTGACAGCTTAGGTCTGTACCACTTTAAATCAACTTCAATTTTAAAATGATCTTTATAGCAATGACTTATAGACGATTATGAGCAATTTTAAATCAAACGTTGATCATTTTCTTATATGAAAATAGACGAATTTCCAACTGTCGTAAAATCCAACAGTTACCCGTATAGGTATTTGTATATAAAGAATATCGTACACAGGCCACGACGATCGTGTAGTTTTTATATCGTCAAATCAAAATTTGACAAAAAAAAACTTTTTTCATTGATGAATACATAAACCGGCGTAAAACAACTTATTCGTTTACCATGACACTTGGGTCAGGCAAAAAGTCCAGATAGCAGCTGATTGAAGGATGTAACAAAAAAAAGATTACTTTCCTTGGAAAAAAATGTGACCTGGACTTTTTTTTAAGAAAAACATGTTCAAGTCATAGGTATTCATGTTCTCAGACATGTTGAACAGATTAAATGCGAGCTGTTCTAACTTCGAAAAAGTGCGGAGAAATGAAATGGTACTAAGTTATCTATCTATTCCGGAGTTCCGACTAACCTAAACTAGACCACGTGCGTGCACAGATAAATACTCGTATGTATGTACCTATACAACGCTGAGATTTTGGAGTGCATTTTCTAAGGTAAGGTTTAACCTACCTATGTACATTAATTACTGTTATTCCATCTGTGCCTTAGTTTTAATGACGTCGGATCTTACGTCTCGCTCGAACGACCACATGTGGGGTGTCATTTCGAATTAACGTTTTTTCCTTTAACCCTTTTAAATTATAAGTTAAGATGACGTACGTCTATATGGGAATGTTGTTTTCTAACCTGATATTACGTCACTAGATTCTCACTGTAGGGTTAATGCACGTGTTACGTTTTCATGAGAAAGTTCTTAAAGGATTATATATCCTGTACAGTGACAGATTTATATTATAACCAGAATAATTACAGCTCTTATGAGAAAACTTTTGTTCTACCGGAAATGTTTATAAAATAGAAAAGAGCACCCTAATTAGTGTTCCTTCGAGCCGGGTTTGCGTTTCGTTTCTGCAGCTTTTCTTTTTATTTGTAAAAATAAAATAAGGTTTCGTATCATGTTTTCTTCAGTCAAGATTTGATAATATAAGTAGGTACTTTCGTTATTTCTATAAAATATTGTCTCATAACCTAAATCCGGCTAGGCCTTTGATAGAAAAGCGTCCTAGAACCTCGATTAAAACGTCTGACAGAAATATAAGTTACTAGGGTGCTTGGATGTAGTGGTCCGGCGCAGGCGCACCAAACTGGTCTAGCAAGATCGCCCCTTCCGCGCGATCCTGCAGTAGCGATAGCAAAATAGTCTTCTTATTGTACTTAATACTTAAAGCCTAAGGCAGACTTTAAATATTAAGTACAAATATTTTCTACAGAAATCTCTCACTAAAAATGTTTATCTTAGCTTAGTGTCTGTACCTTTCCTGGCTTGACCACGGAGGCACAGGCAGTAGGGAAAATTAACGTTTCAAAGTGATCCTTGTGAGTTTAATGAATAAATGACTTTGACCTTTTGACATTAGTCAGTTTAAATAAGGACTTCTTTCTACTTGTGTAGAGATACCGCATCGCTGTTAGATGAATAGGTTTGATTTAGAAGTAAAAAATATTATAGAGTTACTAATTTTGGACAAATATTGTCACATAAAATTATATTCATTCGATTTATAAACTAAGTAGGTGCAGATCTAGCGAAGCTAAAGCGTTAAAATGGATACATACAATGGGTTATTCCTATACAGGACTATGATAAAAGTTATGCGTTTTGGAAATATTCGTCTTTCTCCGGAAATTTGAAACAGGTAGCATGCATTTTCAAATTATACTCCATAGGTCCAGTTCAAGTACAGTTTCCCATTTCCTAAGGTAGTCGAAGATATCTAAGTCGCATAACTTTTATCTTAGTAACTGTACCTACTTGATGCACCCTCTTACGTGTTCTTGCCCAGTTGGCGACACAATGCCGAGCTGGCAGCAACACAACAACACGTCCGAGTATCTAACCGGTACAGTATTTTCCCCGTTATGGGTTTTTTCTCCAGCTCTGGAATCCAGCTTTCCCAGTTACCTAAGGGACCAAAGTTATGGGAACGAAAAAGATTTACGTTTAACGGAGGTACTTCCTTACTATTTGTACCATCCAAATAATCATTGTATAAATTCAAACTACAGTTTACTGCAACCAGCGCTGACTTTCAGGACCTCGGTTAACAGCCGGACACGGCGCGACATAAGTATCATAAAAAGTAAAGATCTACATAAAAATAAGTGGGAAAATAAACACATGACACATAAAAATATAAAGAAATAGAAACATCAATTAGAATTCTTTGTAATATAAAATAAACGTCCGCTGTGTGCGCCTGCGCACCGTACGCGACTCACGGATGGCCGGAGCCGTCACCGTTCAGCCACCGACTCTTATTATTCCACAACATAAACAAAACACCCTAAAACAAATCCGAAACCATAACACAAAGGTATAAGGCATAAAATAGCTCAAAAGAACTGAAGAATGAACTTTGACAGACTAAAATCGAACGGGTAAGATAATCTACATGATTTTTTGTGGTTTGTCCCGAAGAATTTCGGACAATTATTAATGTATGATTGTGGTTATATTTTTGAGGTGTGCTTAACTTCTTTAAAATTGATGGTTTATTTTAGAAAAAATATTTCATGGTAGCCAAAATACTTTCGCTTCAAAGAGAAAGGTAGTAAGGAAAGAGAAAGAAAGAAAATATAGTTTGTTTTACATAAAATTTACAAAGAATAAGTACATAAATATAATCACGCCTGTTTACCGGAGCGGAGGGGCTAAATAAATACTTTTAATTATTAAACTATAAAGTGAACAAAAAAATTCACTTTACTTATTCAAAGTTTGACGAGAGCAATTTATATCGGCTACTGCTACGGACTAAATTCGTTGATATACTCGTAATAACTTGAAAGTTGATTTCAGGAATTGTATGGTTGGAGTAACAAACCTACCATGGTGTTCGTAGGTGTGACCAAGGATGTTGATCAAGAGTCTTATGTGTATGTTTAGTATTGTTTCAGCAAGTAGAATTAACAAAGTTTGTGCTGCTGTTTAGACTTCAGGCTTGTTCATGTTTTGTTTCGTTCCCGCATTTTGTTTCTTTAATAAATTAGCAACAAGTTATTTTAAAGGCACGCACAGAGCCCGTGATTCACTCGTTAGTGATCGACAATGAAAACAGGATGCTTAGTCATCAGAACTTTGTGGTAGCGGAGAGCTTAGGATTCTGAATAGTCATTGTGTCAAAATTTTTGAACAAATGAACTGTGCTCAACTTTGACAACCGTTACCACTTCTTTTACGAGCAAAAACAAAACTTTAACCCTATGTTGGATATCCTAAGGTATTTAACAAGTACGTAGATTAGCGAGGTTACCAAGTAGGGGGTGGATAGACGCACGTCCTAACATTGGCACATAGCATTTTGCATAGTAGCCCATATAATTTTGCTAGATTTTATGCACGTAAAGTCTCAAAATAAGGAGTTTGGTGACGACAAAATCATCAAGCTTAGTTCTTTAGATTAGAAGAAAAAAATGTTTTGTTATATTCCGTGATGTTTTGAATCCTTTGTAAGTTTGCCCATTTATAAGGGGTCCAGGTATTAAGACTTGTACCAAGATTTAGATTTGAGATTTGTTTTATTTTTGGAACAAAAGCTTTGCTTTAGCAGAGATGTGTCGTAGGGCCGTGGTGAATTAGGTCAGCTTTTAAGACTATAATGTACAGACAATCTTGCAAGAAAATTATGGTTGAGTAAATAATGATGAAAACCAAAGATTTTCAAACCTTGGATCATAACCTTGCATAATAGGTCACTAAACCAAACCGGTTGTGTTATGTTAGATCAGTGACGGTCCGGTGAACTACAAAACGATAATCACTTCTTGAAATCTTAGAATTACCTACTAAGTAAAAAAAACTGCATAATTTTTTTTTACTTATAATTTTTTTTTGAATAAGAACAAGGTGTGTACGTTTTTGTAAAGTAAGCAATCCGTTTTTCTCATTATTTCACGTAATCTGCAGTAACCCGCGTGAAATGTAAACAACGAAAAGTGCGACCAAGTTCAACAACTTCAACAAAAGTCACGGCAAAAGTAATTGCTTTGTGCAAGAACATACGTCGCGGACGACTTCAGAGAACGCGGAAAGTGAATGAAGATGTTAAAAAACCGACAAGTGTCATTGGACAGGAAAAAAGTTGACGACCAACATTCAAAAATGTTTACTGAATTTTATGAGAGTTCCTTCGTGGACGCTTTTCATCGCCGCGTCAGAATGATTCAAAACGCACCATTCAGTCCAGCGATGTACAAGGTACGTAGCGATGCGAAAGTGACAGGTCGTTTTGGCGGGAACAGCCCGCCCGCCGAGTCTGGCATTGGGATGTATATCTCCACGACATCGGTACCGGTTGTACGCACACGCGACTCGCCCCGCGTCGCGACAATTTATTTCGGTTCGGGGCAATGCACTTAGCACGCAGCCCTGAGATCTGCGCGTCGAACAAACGAGAGTAAACATGGAACGATGAAATTAACAACCTTACACTCTCCAATCAGTTGGATTCAACTTAGACAGAGAGTATGGAAAGGAGCTTCACTACGCTACCTACTTACATTTACGTTTGATACTATAGAATTTAACTCATTGTTCTCACACACATTGTCTTAAGTCTCTCTGTTTCATGCTGCTTTCACATCGCGGCCATTCGGACGGCACCTATCTATAAATTAATTAAAAGAGTGAATTTTGTTGATTGAGGGGCTGTTTTAACTGAAATGTGGTAATTTACCCTTACAATCGATCTCACGTTGGTCCTTACTTAGACACAACTTGCAGTTGGATTGGATCCAACATATCGGATAGAGTAACAGGGGCTGAAATAATAAAGGCGGCCCGACAGCGACAAATCAAGGCTGTTAAAATTAGTTGACGTAGCGTCAGCCACGGACGAAGGACCACTTGTGCATTGTGCACTCGGGTAATGAGCGTCAACTCCAAGCGAGGGTGACCTTCTGTGTGTGAGAAAACACACTACCAATACAAACTCATGCCTTATGGCTTCCGTCGGGCAACGGAACCTGAAACCAATTCATCAACTAAAACAAAGCTGCGACGCATTATTTACGTACCATCACTGTACAAACTGCAGTTACATTTTCAGATAAATACGATAAATCTTGTAAATGGTTTCGGGTGTAATTAATTGCGTGTTCGCACAAGCGCACTAAAGAATTGCAAAGGCAATAAAATTAATACAGTTTAACATGGCGCACTTTATTTTAAATGGACTTTAAAGTTTAATCAGCACGGAAGTATAAGCCCGGTATGTTAATTACAAGTTCAATGCTAAACTCCGATTTGAATTTTATCACAAAAAACTTCTCAAACAGTCTGGCAGAATGCGTTAATGGTTGTTTGCCTTGCGCACTTTGCGCGGCGATCTGTCAGCTGTCAAGTGCATTCGCGCCATAAGTGACGTTTCACAAATCTTCGAAATGGCGCGTTGTAATTAAAGGCGTGCAATAACTGGGCATAACCATAAAGCAAGAGTCAGAGCGGTGACGCAGTGTGCTATTTTAGTGTCGCCCCTCGATAAATGCTAACGGCCTCTAGGACTCTCCAGCGCAGCGCTGACACATGCTGCATTTTGCATGGTGCCCACTTACAATTCGTCCCATCAATTTTGTTTCTTTTTCACCCCCAGTCTAAGTGCTGTAAAGATTTCCATCCCCCTTGGTTGGAAGTAAGATGGAGGTTTTTAGTTTGTTTGATGCGTAAGTGGAGTATAAACCGTATTATTTCAGTTGGAAAAATAGTAAAAAAGGTAAACGCAATAAAGAACCGTTAAAAACTTAAAATTATGTTGATCGCGAAAGTTCGAAATGCACTATTTCAGTTGCATTTCAAGATAATTGTCTACGTGGTGACAATTATTTAATCCAATTCCTCGCATCCGATTGTGTTTATTGGTTATTAACATTCTTATAACAAAGTTTGTTGATTTTAAAGTGAAAACTACACTTATGACGAACATAAAATTTAAATGTGTTCCAAAATTATAATAGATAGAAAGGGCCCAATAAATCCAGACGAAGCGGCACTCGCTTCACGGCAGACGCATTAGAAGGGAAGATGGAGGTAAGTCCCGCTGAATCGGAATCTTTGGGATCACATTTAAAAAATATCAACGTTTTTCCCATCAAGTTTAAATTTTGCCTTTTTTTGTAATGACGAGGCAAACAGGTACGGCCCACCTAGTGGAAAGCGGTTACCGTAACCTATTTACATCTGCAACACCAGCTATTAAGCTATTTGTGCCTTTATTGAGTTACCCGTTGTAAGCAGTACAATTACCCATACTAGGGTGAGAATCGATAGGAACAATCAGTCAGTTCAGTCGTTGCTTTAATGACAATAGCAAGCTTTATTAATAGCCAGGACACCGTAACGCGAGGAGTCAATCTTTCGAACAAATAGAGTCGAAATAGATAAGCTATCGGCCAAGAGATCATTAGTTATTTATTACTAACTTTAATCCAAACTACCATACCTTTAGTCCAAACTACCGCACCTTTAGTCCAAACTACCACACCTTTAGTCCAAACTTTCCTTGAAGCTGGGAGCTTGAGCTGGCTTGAAGCTCAAGATGCGGCAGTTATGACAGCATTAAATTTACCAAAATTAGAAAACAAAGAGACGATTTTTAAAGTCATTTACTTTAATGTTTTTCGTTTCGTTTTGTTTTATGATATCTGTATTTTGTTAAACTTTTGTGTATTATGGGGATTTTTTTTTTCATTCAATGAACTTTAGATTTTGAAAATTCATAGAACAAGAAAGGTGTCAGTCCGCCACATACTCGAAGATAGAGCCTCCTTTATGCTGGTAAAGTTAAAATTAGCTGGTCACCAACTCCATCGGAGTTCAAGCCATGTTGGAGGCATCCAACATGGCTTAGCGACTAGCTAGGACCTTCAGCTTAACGCATCGTCCAAGGTACTCAAAATTTGTGCTTCTTAAAAAACAGGCCCATATATGATAATGCTGGTCTTTTTTCACACATCATCACTTAGCCCAAAACCACTTTAGATATTATAAGCCCAAACTAAGCAGAGTAGTATAAGTACTTTTTTAAAATTTTGTAAATACATAGGTACATATTGTACATATTATCCACCCAAGATAAAAATTTGCAGATCATACAAAAATCTGTTCCGCTAAGGGAATCGAACTCGCAACGTTCTGCAGGCCTTCGTCCACTGCGTCACAGAGGCCGTCAAGTTAAATGAAATTACTTGTGCCGGTGAAATTACAGGCACATGTAGAATAGAATAGAATGAACGTTTATTTGGCACAAACATAAAACATACAAAAAAAAAACAAAAAACAAAAACAAACACAATTTTTTTTTTGTTATTCGGCTCATGTGTCTAAAGTCTGTTTGTACCAAAAAGGTGTTCAGCTCAGCATGTGTTGGATGAGTTTACACCCAACGCTGATTTTCATGTGACTTTTCACCCGTTTTGTCTCAGGGTCGGCAACACACGAGATACCTCTGGCGTCCATAGGTTAAGCTGACCGCTTGCCAACAGGTGAGCCTGTAGGTTTGATTGTTTACCACTTTAGCTATATAAAAAAACTCTTACGTACAAAATGAATAAACCTGATTCCAATAAGATCATCATCTTCAAATGTTAGCCAATGTCAAGCCAATGAGAAACAACTAATCATAGAGGTAGGTAATCTAATGTGGAATTCCAAAATGGCAAATTGGTAGGTAGCTATTTATTATGCAGGTGCCTGAATTCTATGTACACAATTTAGTGTCTACATACTTACTGAAAAAGACAGATCATAAGGGGCAGACCGGGCTTGCTCCCTGAAATTTACTAGATTCCACTGTATCAGTCGGTATACCTAAGTATATCCGAAAGGTACGATTATCCGTACTAGACACACCAAATTATTTGCCGTTTCGCGCTTAACTACAAACTATGCACAAAACTCATTAGTTAACAGACTTCATAGAACTTAGGTATAATAAGAGATTTGACTCAATTGATCTATTTTATACAAGCAAAGGATTTAAAAGGGATATTTTAAAAATATTAGAGAACACTGCGTAGAAAGTAGGTACACTTACACATTTTTTTTTATTATTTATTTGTATTTTCTATTATTATATATGTATTTTATTTAGTTAGGTACTTATATTTATTTATATTTACTTTCAAGTTTTTATGATATACCTATACCTTTGTAATATACACCTTTGTACTTGTGTTTTGATTTTTAACATTAATTTAAACTTGTTATTTGACTGTCTGTTTTAAAATTATCCATCTATAAAATGTAAATCCGTTATTGGTCGTAAGAAAAACATATATTTTAAGTTTATGTAGAATAAGGACTTTGTTAAACAAATAAATAAATTATAGCACCGATAATTAAAAAATCGATGAGTAATTTTTTGTGGGAATCCTAGATGCCTTTTGATAGTGAGTTCATATCATTAATATTATGCGGCATTATGAATCACACACCTCAATGCCAGGGTCACTTCGAATTCTCGGAAGGATAAACTTAAATACCTACTAACAAATTAAATTTTAATTGTATGTTTGGTAGGACATTATTAAAGGATTATGATAATCGTTTTTGATCAAGTTCTTTTGTGATTCGTCCGGGGGTAATATACAAAATATCGTATCTATACGATATTTTGTATATCTGCTTCTAAACGTAAATGTGCGAACATTTACTGCATTACTTGTAGACAGTTTTAGCAAAATAAAATGTACTAAATTACCTTACTTATTTTTAACCTAACCTAACTATACCAACTTATTTATTATATTTAGATCTTTTATTTACTAGAATGAATATGTGTCAAGCCGTTCTGAATATTGATACATTTCAAAATTATAATATATTTGAATGAAAACTTCTTTTCGGCATGGAAAAGTGTAGTTTTATAAATGGTTCTCCGAAGCCACACAGATGACGCTGTATCAAAATGTTAACGAATAACAGAAGTATGTCAAAAATTTGGCTTCCTATTCTGTTGTAACAGTGCCCATCTAGCTAACTAGATTAGACACTGTTACAAACTAACTTCAGGAGTGATCTGAAACAAACTAGATGGGATAGATTTGCCACAGATAATTAAGAAAACCGCTTATGCTATTAAAAACCTTTCTATACTTGAAATAAACTCGTCAACAGCTTTAAGAAACTCACTGCTCCACATAAGTCTTTTCTAAAGAGTACCAATACGATCGATCTTAGACCACCTCCATCCATGGACTTACCAAAAACTTCCATCAAGTAAAAAGCAGTAACGAAGTATCATCATTAAGTAGTAGTAGGCACACAATCCCATCGAGACGAGCGGTGCAGAAACTGTCAAGAGGGTGCCTGAGGTACTGGCGAGAGGTAAGGGGTCTATTTTTACCAGATTATGCACCGCAAGAGCTGACGAGCCATGCTCTAGCAAGATTACACTTAATTAAATCTTATAACAAGAACGGAAGGATAAATATTAAGGCTATAGATACAGGTGCAAAGTGTGGCGTCAGCGAAGGGCAATAGATTGCAGCACTTGTAGGTACCTACTGTGGAATAGAACCTATTTCTTTTAGGGTTCCGTACAACACGACTTTATAGTTATAGACCTTAGTTAAGACCTGTTCATCTGTCTGTATGTCTGACACATGGCTGTATCTTTTTAAGCAAAAGAAATCAACTAACGTGATGTTCACAACATAATTTGTGTTAACTTGTGTGTTGTAGGTAATAAACTTTAGTGCGCAAATCTGACTCGCACTTGACCGGTTTTTAGAAATCGTTAAATATAAAACGCTACAGTATTTGTGTATCTACTTGTTTTTTCAAATAATTTATCAGTTTATGCAGGCAAAATGGTAAGCGCCTACTGAACCCATTGACTTTTATTATTATTTTAGATCATTTAGTAAGATTCGTTTCCGTAAACACGATTTTTTTCAATATAAATAAAAAATCACACATTACTTTTTAATTTCAGTAAAAGGATGTTTTTTTGTCGTTTTATTGGAATTCTTTATACTTTCAATTGATTTTATCACACTCAATTAAAGACACGAGTTAAGTAAATCAAGTTAAAAGTATCACATACCCACCAGTGCTTAAATTAACAAGGAATGCGAAGTAAGAGTATTACATGACAGTTGCTGGGTTCCGAAAAAAATAAATAACGGATTTTTTCAACACTAATTTTAAACTTTTTTGCCATTGGTACTTTTGGATGATACTAGTAGGTAGAGCAATTTGTAATTAGGTAAGAGTAGGTACCTACTCGGAACCCATCTCATGTATATAAAACTAGAATAACAATACACAAATAATTTGTTCAGATATTTAAAACCATTAAAACAGACAAGACACAATGATTTCAGAAAGGGTTTAAGTCAAATAAATTCGTTTAAATTAATATTAATATTAAATTATTATGTAAAATTTTAAAATTATTATGCTACTGTAAAGATGTATTGTCAAATCACAATTACAAACTAAAACTAAAGTTAACATATAATTGTTAACTTTAGTTTTAGTTTGCTAGTTAGTTTTGTGTTACATATAAGAATCATGTACCCACATGTTAATGTGTAAGTATAGCTGTAGAAGACAGATATTGATTGTTATTCTCGGTCGTTGTTATTCTGTACAGGGCGCCATAGTCACTGTATGACCAAACCCCTTTAAAAATAATAAAGATAATAAAAATTAACCAATATCAATTTTTACCTGCAAAGGGAAGAAGTTAGAAAACTAACGGGCAAAGAAAAGTAGCAAATTAAATGGGGTTGACTGTGTTAGTGAAATCCGACATAAGACAGACTCACAAACAACACGATATGTTCGTGTCCCAGCTGCAATGGATTTTGTTTTCTTATGGGGTACGGAACGCCAAAATAAATATTCCTTTTTGAAATAAACAGTTTACGCTAATTCCAATGCTCGCGTGTTACCTCAGAGCCATTAAATTAAAAAGTAAAAGTAATAAATAAGGAGCGAGATCAATGAACCTTTTTTTCGTTTGTGACTTAAGGGCACGCGATTATGCCGAGACTTTTGTACAAATGTATGGTGCCGAGTGTATTGTCTACATTGTATAAGTTAGTGGACAATTACTTATATTTGTAGGTATTAAAGTAAAATCTTGCAAAAAAAAAACTATACAAAGAAAAGAGGTTTTTTTTATATGGCATACATCCCACCTGATGGAAAGCGGTTACCGTCGCCTATTGACAATACCTAGGCATATCAGATGGGTTGCCTGCTCTGAAGGACTTTTAAAATATCAGAAGCGGGTCATGTTATGGTTCTGTTTTTGTTAAATTAAAATAGATATAGATTCCATTGGATCACATCATCCTACTAATATTATAAACGCGAAAGTTTGTGAGGATGGACTACAGAACGGATTTTGATGAAACTTTACAGTAATATAGCTTATACATCAGAATCACACATAGGCTACTTTTTATCCGGGAAGCAGAATCTAGAGTTTCATAATAAAAATATACCTTTTTTATGTAAGCTGAGCCGTTTTTAGTAGAGTTTGTCTATGTTTTTAAGTTAGAATTTGTTTGTTAGAAGACATTTATGATACACTAGCTACTGCCCACGGCTTCGCTCGCGTGGTTTCCGAATAGAAAGTAGCCTATGTGTTATACTGATTAAAAAGGTATATATATTACTGTAAAGTTTCATTAACATCTGCTCAGTAGTTTTTGCGTAAAAGAGTAACAAACATCCATCCTCACAAACTTTCGCGTTTATAAAATAGTAGTAGGATTTTACTCTGAACCGGCATGGCTAATTCTATATTTTTTGCGATCGTCTTGTGTTCAAGGTTCTTAGATAGGTTGTATCACCACATGTCTTTATCGCTGCATCTTATCTATCTAATTAGCCCACATTCATTCACTGCTGGGTATATGCCTCCGCTCTAGGACGCCACTCTTCTTGGTTCTGCGCCAGTTGAACCCAGTATGTTCCCACCTGCCTCGTGATCTATGAGCCTCGCGTGGCCACCACTCTGTCTGCCTACGCCCATCTGCCGTCTTCTCGCACTGCGATAAATTTTTGTAAAAACTTAAAAAACTTTTTCGGGAATCCTGTATTAAACCTCATTTTAATAAACGCTTAGTTTCTTTTTTTTTGCATTTCATAACATACTAAAACATATTTCCAGACAAAATTCAGCGGCATTTTCATTAAAAACGGTAAAATATGCACCTTTTCAAACCTTAAGAATGTTTAAGAGTGTTTAAAAACATCATAACATATTCGCGACGTCTCCAAACCGTCAAAAATGGGAGAAAAATAGGAAAAAATACACCGTCTAAAGAAATAGAGGTCGCGACAAGTACGTGATTCAAAATTGAGTTTTACTACCTGGTGATAAGGACTGAGTGGCTTGGAGTGAACGACCTCTGAAAGCTTGAAATTTGACACGCAATCTTTTCTCGACTTTTTGCAGTCTGTTGACATTTTGCAGGTTTCAAAAGATATCTACTTTTTCGGGAGAGCCCATATCTTTCGAATGGTTTCACGAAAGCAAACAAGATTAATAGCTTTGCTTATTTTATAAAACTTATAAAATATACCTAGTCCTTCGACGAATCAGCTTTGCCTCTGGAGTTGTAAATATCAAAGGGCGACGATAGGCGCTTTCTATTAGGCTTGATGGTTTCAATAACATCATCAACATTTAAAGCCTGTAGAAGATCACTGCTGGAAATAGGTCCCTCCAAAGGATGTCTCGACGAATGATCTTGGGCTAGGTAGGACCCATCAACCGACCTCCCGTAACCTTTTAGAGATCAACGGTAAAATTGCATAAAAACTTTGTTAGTCACTTTTAAAGCTCCATTTATTCAGCTTTACTTATTATTAGAGTTCCGTAGTCAAACAAAGATTCCTATAGTTTCATAATGTCATTCAGGTGTGAGCAAACACACTAATTGTGGAAATAGCGGCCCGGATTTAATTAATCTAGGGCTGTCACCTGTTAAAATGAGATGTTAAAGTGAGACGAAATAAAATAAAAAATGGTATGACTAAGTAGGTAAGTTACTTAGTACCTTTTAGAATAATACTTTTGGAGTTTTTTATTTGGTGATAGCTTTAACGGTTTCTATATTTTTTAACCGTTATTTATAGACGATGATATTTTCATGCGTTACCTTTTCCTCTATCAAGGCAAATAGTCAACAAGTAAAAATACAAGACGGGTCCCTCCCTATACAAAAAAGTTTGAAATAAATTATATCGTTTATAATAAAAAAAAATAGTGCTCATAAATAGCATAGTGGCAGCGCGAAACCGACTCGCATTTTGCTGTTTTTATGTTCTGCTTAGTATAATAAGCTATTATTAAATAATGCGACAACCCTAGTAATCAAAGTTTATACTCTCACTTTCAGAATGTAAGTACCTACCTAGGTTAAGCGTAGTTTAACCTCACAATGTTAGCGGCTGTGGCGCTTAAAATAATTCTTCTCTAAATAAACTATGATTGAGACATGCCTAGTAGTAGTAGAGCTTGTGAAAGACATTTGCCAAATGTAATGTTTGGACTAGCCTCTGACCACCTACTTGATCCCCATCTTCATAGATCTGACTGAGTATAGATCAAAATATATCATGATAATCACATAAATATGATGGTCAAAATTGTGAGCGTGTTTGTTTTTTATTTTTAAGAACGTAACACTCGATACAATCTCAATTCGATTATAACCAAATCCAGTTTCGTTCTTTTTTTTTAAATCCAACCTGTGACATTTCTATTGCAAACGTTATGAATGTCAACGTCAAAATCGCGTCAAAAGTACCTACAAATAAAAAGCACAGTCGATATTATTTAGTTCCATAAAGTTCCACCAAATACTAATTCCAATCGTGCGCTAGTATTGCATTTAAGAATAACAAATTGCATTCAGAATCGAGTTTCAATGGTAGTCCACCAGTTAGTTCACAGCTACTTAGAAACCCAATACCAACCAAATAGTAGTCGATGTTTGGTACACATTATTTAATTCATGCGTAATGAAGTGCTTGCTGTCAAAACTGACAGCTTGACATGACGATACAGTGTTACGTATTAATAATGCGTTCAACTGTACTTTCTAGTTGGTAGTATGAGAATTTAAATATTGTGTTAAATTAGTTTTTGATGGTCATTGAATTAACTTTTTTATGTAGGTGCGTTCTACAGTTTCTATCGAGGTTCTTCTGTGTAGGGTATTATCACGGTCAATTCCTTCCTTCAATTAAGTAGGTAACTTACAGCAGTTTTTTCAAAATAATAATTCTTATTTAAAAAACTACGAAGTAGCACACGATTCGTGGATAATTTGTTACGGCGATTCCTACTCTGTTAGGTACTATGTAATTTTTTTTTTCTTTGTGGTGTAAGGAATTTTTGACAGTCTGGTGAAATGAAAATACCATATAATCGGATAAATAAATAATTCAGTTTTTACTAAAAAAATAATAGCGAATTTATCGATACTTCATGTAGTCGTTTTGGCAGTTCTCGGAAGACAAGGTTTCGACTCAAAAAATTACGTTGAAATAACAGTAGTTTAAAAGTACTCACTAACATACATAGCCTAGACTCAAAGCTCTTCTTTGACTTCACCGTAGTCGGGTAAACCGCATTTGGAAGCTATTAACTAAGTACTTCGATTCTCGCCTGGGTTGATAGTTTTCAACTTAAAATGGCTTTAATTGACAAACCTATTTTAAAGTCGGACCCTAGAAAGGGTCATCACATGGTTGTCCACAAAGCAGCTAACCTCTGGCTCTGTTTTAAAGCATAGTCATTTAACATTTTTAAATTCTTAATTCGTCCACCGACTGTCCATCCATCACCCACAAAATAATAGCTTATTTGCTTTGTCCAACGGCATTCCACCATTACTGGACGCCATTTTTCAATTATACCAAATGTATATTCCGTATAAATCATGTATGTTTATGTTTATATAATGTATAAGGGAGGCATGGGGTAATATAAAGCCTCCCGCGTTTAATTTGTAAACGGACAACAACGAATGGAAATATATATGAGCTTAACCAATATCGGCCTGGTGGAATGGGATGCAAGGCTTTTGCCGATAAAAAAATATGCAAAGTTAAAAAAGTTTATGCATTCGGAATTCGGATATTTTTATGACGAACGGGTTTATGGATTGGAGCGATGCGATATGCTGGCTTTTCAATTTAGTTCTCAATTTAACTGAATTATTATATTTTAATATAGTTAAATACGCCGTAATATTCGCGTTAACCGCGATAGTTAGATATAAACAATGTTATGAAGGTATAAAAATAAATAATCGAATTCCGCATAAGTATGTACGTACTCACATATAATATCAGCATTTATATTACAAAAGAACTGAATATAAAAATCATAGCTTTAAAATGTATGTTCGGAGTAGGTACCTAATTTATTTGTTTGTGATTCTGTATGATTTTGCAAGTCCACAAGGTCTTTTTTAAAGCTCTCCTCTGAGCAAATTTAAATTCAAAACAAAAACGAATTTAAGTCTACATCGATAAACACTCAACACCACATAAACTAGGTACCTGCTTCCGTACTAACATGAGAACCTCTTGTCAAACGAACTTTTTTTCAAAAGCAAGGACGAAATAGGAGACCTTTACGAATTTCGAACGAACTCTTTTTTCGATTCGGTATTCAAATTGGACTCTAGGTGGCCAGTGCCACGTTAATTCCATCGATCATTACTCCCGCTGCAATCCACCAATCGTGAAAAATAAAAACACTGGCAACTCCACCTGACCCCACCCCCTCCCTCGTCTGGGGGGTTGCGATTTTTCGAGCGTCACTCTCGTTTACAGCTTTCTGTTATGCACATAGACATGTAATTCGAAAATCGATAATTTTATGTGATTAGTTTTGGGTTTTCACAATACATTTTCTAAGTACCTACATTAGTTTTGTAGTTTATAAATGAAACGTGTTGAAAACCCATTAATTTATTTTTGTCTGCTGCTACGTTCAGTTACGATATACATAGTTAATTATTAAGGTAAGGTTAGAACTACGAGTAGGCACTTACGTTCAGCTCTTATTTACTATCTATATCTATAGAGATATAAAATATCTATTGGTGATTTATCTCGTGTGTTGAAAGCTAAGAGCAGTTGGTTCGATTCCCGCTGCGGGACTAAATGATTGTGTGATTTGTTGCATATACTAATAGTTTCAGAAACCTACGAGATAGAGAGTCTTAGGTAAGGTCAGATCAGAACTATGAAGGCTATTTAACTTGTTGTAGCCATATTCTCACAGCAAGTATAATGATATATACATAGTGACATGTAGGTACAAGATGAGCATTATGAGTTAATAAAAATTTTCATGTTTCTAACTTCAAGGAACGTTTCTCCCCCATTTTCCCCCTTTAAAGTTGAAATTTCCAAAATTCCCTCTTTATTGAATGCTGACGTTATAAAATAAACCTATGTTCCAAATTTCAGCTTCATACTTAGTAGTTTTGGCTGTGCGTTGATAGATTAGTCAGTCAGTCAGGACAAACGATTTAGAAAATAACTCTTTTTAGGGTCATAATTGACGTGCAATGCCGCAGGCAACAGCCAGTCATTCAATATAATCTTAACTTTTGAAACTTTCCTATATACATTTTCACTAAAAAACTCAAAAGATTTGTCCATCCGCAAAAACCCATTTCGAATGAATGGTAGGTATAGCAACTGCAGCAAAATATCAGGATCTAATGTTTCCTGATATTTCAACACTTTTCCATTCAAATCATGATAAAAATCTAGTTTTAGTGGCAATTTATAAATGCCCAAGATTGTGTTTATGTTTTTTGTGACTCAATCATGCCGTGATGTTTTTATCCCAGAAGATACTATTATACTAATATACCAGCGGGGTTATCCATACATTAATTATGGGTCAATTTAAAAAACGAAATTCATAACTATTTCGCCTCCTTATATACCTAAATCATGTCCAGTAATTGATTAATTCACCCTTCGTTACGCGCGACCAAACATTGTGCAGAGTCCAGCTCGAGTTAAACCAGCTCGCGTGCTAAGCCCGTGCAAAAATGCATTGCAACCAACATAACTTGACTGCCCAACTCGAACAACCCCCTTTAAATAAAAGCAAAACCGGCTCCCGCGAAAGCTCAGCCTACGCTGGTTGGATTAGTGAGGGGTAGTTTGATAACGAATGCGCGGCTCTCTGTCATGTATCACGTATCCAGTTTTAAAATTCGAATGCGCACGCAATTGTTTTGAATTCGATTCGAAATTGGAACAATGTTTGAGATTCTGTAAAATATGGTAGAGCTATAAATTTCCTGTAGGTATCAGAATATACTTAACCTGTATTGCGAAATAAGTTTATTCGTAGAACTAAAGCCATATTATTAGCTAAAATTCATAAAATTTTACTTGACAAAAAATTTAATTACCACTTAAAATGGTAATAAAACAAGAGCTTCACATTTTTAATTAATTAAATATCCCGAACAAGTTTCGTTTGCATTGAACAAGTTAGGTAGGTACAATATTAACTAGGTATAAAAGATCCGTTTTAAAGAATTTTAGTTCAGTAGTACCTTCTTTGAAAGCCTTTTTCTTGATTCAGCAAAGCAGGGTTTAACGAAGTCGTAATTATAAAATTCTGAAAAGAATTTTCATTTTGCACACGGTCTATTAATTAAAATTGCATGTATAGTAGGATAGAACATATAAAATTACTATGTATATGACTACTATAGAGTACAATAAACTAAAAGTTTAGAAATTAAGTCATAAATAATCCCTAATTTAAAAATAGGTATAGTTTATTGTGCTCTATATTAACTAGAGTGAAATATCATAACTAAATTAAATAAATGATTACAGGCTATTTACAAATACGTTCCAAATTCAAACGTAAGTTCAGTGTCCGTACAGTCATGAGCAAAAAGATATACCTACCGAGGTGGACGCCCGGCGTCCTTCGAAGTTTTCCTACACACACCCTCACAGAAAAAGAGTAAAAAGAAAATAGGCAAGAGAAACTGTGTTATGAGGTAAGAAGCGGGCCATGGGCACGGAGCAATAAAACGATGGCTGCGTAAGGTCGGCGGAGTAGACGGGGACTTTTTGGTTTATTTTTTAAACCGGGAAATCTTCGGCCGTTGCCCTACTGCGAGTGTATTGTGGCTTATTGAATGGAGGGGTAGTTTTTGTGTTTGATTTTGGAATTAGCGGTCTTTGAACTTTCTCGTTTTTATAAAATTATTATTAACTTTTTTTATAGAAAACCTTGACATGATCAGAAATAGAAAAATTTTAGCAAATTTCGAGATTTTTGCAAAATCATATCATCTGTATTTTACTCATCCAAGTGTTAACCAAGCTGAACGTAGTTTAAGCGAGCTAATCTGGCACAACCATTCAAGCTACCACGAGCGCTTCTACAGTCTAGACAAATGACAGCACCGTTCGTCACCATGTTCGCATTATGTTCTATTTGGATCATCAAAACTGGTCCAGCCACTTGTTCTATGATTAACAGAGCGCTAATTGTGCTGGGTGAAAGGTGCAGAGAAAGCAATCTTTTTTTAAGACGAATAGATTCGGGCGCCTTGACCACTGTCGCTTTGCACTTTCTTTATAAGGCAAAAAGTGCACTCAATATAATAATACCTACCTACTCATCCGACAATAGTAACTGAATATTTGGCTGACCGTACTTGTGGTTTTCGTAGTCCTATAAGTTGTCTTATACCAGATTATCATAACCTAATAATTTTGATATGAATTGCGCAATCATAAGCTGTGTCAGTTGGTACCAACTAAGACTTGGCCGGTATAAAATAGAGGTTGCTCAGCGATTTTTTAAATACGTCTTTTGGATCTGTGTTATACTTAGTTAGCAAGCTTATGGTATTCTTAGCTTGTGACTTAAGAAACGAATAGTCTGCCCGAGTCTGATAGCGAAATGTTTTTTTTTGTTAGGTTGTTTTGGGAATATGACAACATAAAGTTTTGTTTGTGGAGAGGATTTCGTCGTTTTGTTGTTGCATGGGTGCTTTGGTTGGAAGCGCGCTCTAAGTTCCCAATGTATTGACTTATGATCGGAGCAAAGCCCTAGAACAAGCATTATCGCCACACACAACTGCACCGAAGCAAACACGAGCCCCACCCCTCGCGATTCGGCGTTTTTATATTTTTGCACATTCAAAAAAAGAACGCGGCAGACAAAGATGGACTGATGACGAGATCCGCTGAACAATACCGAGCAAGCAGGACGGAGCCACTTCTGTCATTGCGATCGCGAAATAAAAATGTGCAAACCGTTCCTTTTTTAAATGTGATGCTTTTTTTACGTTAGTCTGCGTTCACAATTAGTGTTGTGCCGTTGTCGTATCGAGCATTAGGAATATGCAAATAATATTATATACCTATGTATATGTCCCGATTGGATTTCTAAAAGCTTTTATGGTTCTTTCAATAACATTATTGGATGGTTTGTAAAGAGATCACAGAGTCCATTGAAACCGGCGAAGGTCGCTATAGCTTGATAGAATTAAAGAGACTCACAATGACCGTCGTTTTCTCGTACGATCTTTGCCTCATTCTATCGCAATCCTTTTAAAATCTCGAGTCCTGGCGGTTCATGAAGAGTACCGAACAAAGGGATGGTGGTAGAATGTTTTCGATCGTTTGCTTGGGTATTGATTTATAGATGAAATTTTTTCTTTTATATCTATGGCAAGTATACTTTTATATCTCTTCAAAGTCACACAAATGGTGCTGTAAATGTCGAAAGAAAAAGGAAATGATGGCTGTCAAAATTTAGCCATTCTGTTAGTGTCAGGGAAATAATCAGTCCTGCCAAAGATAGAAAAGAAAATATTTCATTGTTTGCCCGTTGTTTTAGTGATTGTTGAGAGTTTGTTAGGGTGATATCAATGAAATATTACGAATTCTTCGAGGTCTGCATTTGTCTATGCCATGTCAATCTCCAGAGCGCAATTCATACCCGATCTAAAAATAATACAAAATGGTACCCGAGAGCATATTGCGTAAGCCTTCCAGGTGCATTCTAATCAAAAACGTCGGGACACACCAGGACGTCTGCAAATTTTAATGCCAATGGAAAAAATGTTGGCAACCCAACGTTTACGTGTGTGCGTGCACCCCACACACACAGCAAAGCGCGCCGTGTCGGTGCATGCTTTACGCGCGGAAAAAAGTGCTGCGATATTGATTTTTCTGTACAGCCACGAGGGGGCTAGGGTGGTAAAGGGGAGGTTCGCCTGCGGCCTGAAAAACCGTCTGCTGAAAAAAACCGAGACGAAAAGGCACCCCACCCTTTTTAATTGGTAACGTAGTGTCAATAGGGCTAATCCCAGCTGTAATAGCCTGCTTTGTCTCGCGAATGCATTTTTCAGTGTTGCCATGCGACTTCACTTTTTCAAGTTTCGAATGAGCTGGAGCCCTGAAGCGTTATTTTTATTATGATTTCAAAAATCTTGTTTGCGTGAAATTTTAGCTGCTTATATGGCTCTTTGACATGAATAATGTAAGTTAAACCTACTTAAAACTAGTTTACGGGCACGTGCGATTGCGTTCATGGAAAATAATGAGTTTTTTATCCTAAACTTATTGACCAAGTCAAGTAAACTTAGGTATTAAAAAAAGTAAGCAGGTGAACAGGTCCTTAATCTACTTATTAGATAGATGTTTATGAGACTTAGTTCTTAGAGTGAATTCAACCCAGATTGGCTCTGTCGTTCTATTCCCATATTCAATAGAGGATACGACAGTTATGTCGTACCTACTTACTTTATTCATTTCAGTTGTAGAACATTTTTTGTGTTACGTTATCACTCCCTTAATAAAAAAAACAATACAGTAGATATCCTATTTATAATATAAATGCGAAAGTATTAATCAGTAATTTTCGTAATGGCATAACCGATTTGGATAAAAATTGCCTCGATTAACACATAATTTTTATGCGGGTACCACACGAGCGAAGCCAGTGTTACATAATAAATTACTTACTTTGAATAACACATAGGCTACATTTTATTCGGGTATCACGCGGACAAAGCCGTAGGGCCTAGTTTAATATAATTTTACAAATTCGCGCTGAAAAAAATCGTATCATTTTCAATGGATTTTATGAAAGTCTGGATCAAACGTGACTGTAAGTAACATCATTGTAAAAAATCCTTTACCGAATTTATATTCCAATTTCAAATAAAAACACTGGTTGTTCTATACATATAAGTCATGCTCTTATTTTATTTTATTTATGTCTCCAGGCAATAGACATCATTTGATAAAAAGGCGCATTTACACGGAGATAGTTCTCATCTCGAAGATGCGAGTATCGAAAGATTTGGTTCTATGGCATGCCGGTTTCGTCACGATGTTTTCTATCACCGTTTTTAGCACGTTTTATATCGCCATATGTATATCAGAACATTGGCTATAAAGTTATATAATATTCTGCCGATTATCTTCAAATCACAGTATGTACAAGTAGATACATGTTCAAAATAAACTTAAACAATTCTTGTCGAATAAATGTTACTATTCTATTGACGAATTTTTCTCCGACAAATCTTGACTCATTTCACCCTCATGACATTTTTAGTAATTTTTTATTTTATTTTCTTAATATTAATATTTTTTTAACTAGAAATGATCTAAAAATATTACACCTTATGACTAAATTTTACATTTGTATGTAAAATATTACAAATATTTATTATATAATTATATTTAACTTATTGAGGTATAGTGTTATTAAGTAATTTGTATAATTATGTATAATGTCCCGACACAATTTATATTGTTAGTGAATACCTAAATGAAAAAAAAAAAAAAACTGTTTCGGTTGTTTGACTGCCGCATATTAGCGGTATGCGCGATTTTTAACCATATGGAAGAAATACCTTTTTTGATGCAACTTTACAGTAATATAGCTTATACATTAGAATAACACATAGGCTATACTTTTTATTCGGGGTTTGATTTTGCCCACGGTTTCGCCCGCGTTATGCGGGCGAAACCGTGGGCAAAATCTAGTAGAATATATTTTTAAATTTTTGTGACAAAACTAACAGTATCCTCTAAAAGCTTAAAATACCCACAAAGTGCAAAAGGAAACCTTAGGAGAGTTCTTAGTTGATAAGTTATGTTTTATAAATATCTACAAGACCCAAAGTCCCATTACAAATTGCGTATAAAAATATTACCAAATATTATTTTCTACTAAGTAATTTAGTGCCAACCCAAACAATGTCTTTTGAAAGTTTGAAAGTTCTGTCCTCAATTTCCCTGTCCCTTTATCAGTCTTCTTCGTTCGCAAATCCTGACCTCTGCAAATGGTCCAATAAAATTGTCTGGGCGGACGTGACGTCACGCACGCACTTCCGCCGCTAATTGGCGGCGTCTGCGGACGGACATCCTCGGGTATCGGTTACATTGTACTATATAAATTTGTATTATATAATTTAGTACAGAATTCAAAATATAGAAGTTGAAATACTAACGAAAAACAATGGTCCTGTACTGAGATTTTCGTATGCTTTGTTCGCTCGATCAATAAAATATGCGGTGACATAGTGCTAAATAACGCAGATCCTAAACTGATGGTCCTAGAAACTTGAAATATGGAGGGAGTCTTCATTTAGAGTATGTTTTGTATGAATGTTTCAATGTTTGTTTGTCTGACGATAACTGCCGAGCCGTTCATTCAATATTGATGAAACTTGGTAGCTAGGTAGTTGATACTATAGAATTTTAAGTATAAATAAGTGAAAAGTTGACGGTCATTAAAAAACATACACACACAAAATAGATGTCATAAAACAAAACAAAACGAAAACTAGACAAACTATAAGTACCTACCAAATTATGTTGGTGCGATCAAATAGATCGCCGTCTCAGCATTATGCTGAACCAAAACCTAGGTTGGTCAGGTGTGGCGCTGGTTTTCAGACATGGCGAACGACCTACGAGGTACAGTCATAGAGATCCGTAGTATCCCTAATTAGTCTGTGGTCATAGAGAGTATGCAAGAGGAGAGTAAAGTGCAGTAGTCCAAAGACTCCATGACATTGACCGACGTGACGCAAGCCACTTGACATCAATTCCCGCCAGACGCTCGGGCGAGTTCAATGCATTCTGCATAATACCTACGCAGTGCATTGCATAATTGAATTGAAGGTAAGATGTAAATGTTTGAAAATGGCTTGTTTTGAATGTGCATAGAGAACAGATGGATGTTGAGGAATAATCATTCATATCAATAATCGTAGAAAATAGAAAAAGTAGGGTAGCTTATTTCGATGCTCTACAACTGAAACCAAATTCTAAAAAACAGTCAAAGTAGGTTCTTGATTTTATTCTTGATTAAAATGGGAATTTTCACGTACCGTGCTATCGGTGAAGGCAACACGTAAGCTTCGAATCAAAGTTTTTAAATTTTTAATCGTCAAAGTTGTGATTGAAGGTGGACTGAAAGTAGACTGACGCAATACACTAACGAGACTTGATTATGAAATAATTAGCTAAAACAAAATTTCTAAGACATGCTTGAAAGCGCACATAATCCTTACACGGCACTGTTTCTCTTACCATCGATCACTAGGACCTCTTCAGGGCCACCATACCTTACGACCTTACGCAGGTGACTTAGAAAGATTACTTAAGTGACATGACAAAGAAGGAGAATACCAGAATTCTTCTTCATAAAGAATTCTGTTACAACTTGTTCTGATATTCTGGTTAATAATTAACAAGGGACCACAAATAACTATCTACAATTATCGAGCCTATTTACGAATGGGTATCTATTTTTACGCTACTTATCATTTTATCAGAGAGTAATATTTGGCTACGGTTTAAGTGCATTTCACAAGAAAAGTAAGTTCCAACAACACTTGCGAAAATCGACAAATCATGGACAGACGTGTCTATAAATCGCACAGTGAAACTTGAGGTTTGGCCAGAGTGCTGGTGGGTGAAAACATTGTATAAGCCATTAAAACGTTGATACGTTAGGGTCAAGTCTATAATGAGTCAAGGTAACTAGATAAACTCGTAGATATTTATCTATTTACTTTGGTAGGTATTTCGGTATTTTCTTAATATGTTTGCTCGTAAAAAGAATTCTGTATTAATAAAATTCGACGAACACTTAGGTACTCTAAAAACACAACTGTCGATGTATGTATGATGAAAATAAAATCGATAACTTCATGATAAGTACCACTTATCTTGAAGTCATCGATTTTTTTTGGTCCCAAATTGCGGGAAGTGTTAAGTACCTAGGAGATACATAAGCTACTTATAGTTAAACTTACCATATTGATGGGTTCCTAGAAATAGAAAAACGTTCATAAAATGACATGTTTCATAAACTTAACTCGTATCCATGTTTACATAAATACATAGCAGCTTTAATAGTACAATTGGCAGATTTTTGGTAAACCAGTGTTTTGAACCAGTCACGATTGAACTGTATCGAAAAAGTGGATAAATAAAATCTTACCAGCCTATTTATTAACAGTAAACCGCAAGATATAGCTTATATTTAATTAGCCACAAAACTAGTAAAGAAATTATATTTGAATGATGCATTTCATAGCGAAGCAATGAATTATTATTCGCTATCAAATGCACAAAGCCCTACCGTGACAAACGTGGTAGCGATAGTACGCTTCACGCGATCACGTGGCAACCGATAGTAGGTAATCATGTAAGACTTTATCCAATGCAATCTCTGTTTATGACGTTTTTATCTAGTCTATGGCGAGGTATTTTCGTACGTCAAAGGACTCGTCTCAACTTTGTTAGTTGTTTTGATCCTTTCATACTAATTTATTAAATCCTAAGAAACTTAGAGTATACTTGGTTTAGTCAATAAACAATAAATAACCAGGTATTGTTACCAGCTATGTGAGGATTCTTTATGCTTTTTTTGCAACTAAATGTGTTACATAATAGGTATCCAATTATTATTTTGTACATAACAGTAGATGAAGGTAGGTTTATTTTATTCAGCTCGGAAAAACGTAAACGTCAACACTGAGGTTGAAAGCTGATCTAAAACAGACTGATACAGTATTATATCAAGACCAGGAATTGATAAGTATAAACAACGTAGTGAAATTTCTTTGATCGAGACTTGTAAGTAAAAAAAACAGTAAAAAAGAGAGTGACGGGCGCCAAAGTAAACTGTAAAAAGTTAAAAATAATCCCTTATTGGAACTACCAATTAGGGTTTATGGATTCACCAATAAACTTAAACGTTGGTTACGAGAAAAATGTTTTTATATATAAAATAATTAATAAGGTAAAATCTAAATGTTATTAAAAAATAATGTGATATCTTATGATATGATGCTTATAAATTGATTTAACAATGAAAATTAAAATTACAATTAAATTAGATTGATGTTAGGTTTAACTTAGCTAAACATTTGCATGCCAATGTGATTGGTGAAATATGTGAAACTATAAGTAGTTACTGTAAGATCATTGTAACCATATTTCTCGCAAATAAAATACAGACCAAGTCAAAAGTTTTTATTATTTTATTTTAGGCAACATTGAACAGCATTATACTTTAGATATTGTTAAAATGTTGCCCGGCTATAAAAAAAAAGATTTTTTAACACCCAACAGTCACATGACCTGACCCCAGACTAGGAGGATGCCCTGTGTCATGGGTAACAGGAATTATGAGTACCGTGGTACCATAACACCCAAACCCAGAACAAATATCTGCAGAACATGCAAACATTTGTCTCGAACGCGCATGACTCCCGTCACAAAACAATCACATGCGCATATAATTTTACCGGCACGATATATCGCGCCCCGTCCCTTCCACTAAATTATAGGTGTAGATAGCCCTTAACGCAGTGGACCTAACAAGCGTACTCATAGACAAATAGAGCCGTGATAGATTCACCCTCGCCCTGTTTTATCGGCTTGTTACAAACCACTTGCCTGTATACGCCCTTACTGTTTTTAATTAACAAGATAATCGCGATAGAGCAACTCTATTGATATCAGTAGACAAGTAGAGGAGTTTTTTTATTTTATTTTGAGAAACAAACGGACGTTTGTTAGTGCATTCTACTCACATTAAGTAAGTAAATTAGTGGACTATTGTTGTAGTAGAGTTCCTTGTAAAAGAGCTCGTCCAGGGAAGTACTACCACCCAATACCTATTTCTGACATCAAGCAGTAATTCTCACATTGCTGTGTTCCGGTTTAAAGGGTATGAGTGCCGGTGAAATTACAGCCACATGGGACGTTGGCATGTAAGAGTTGTCCTAGTTAGACGTGGTCTATGAGGTAGGGCAATTTTCATAAGCAGGCAATTCTCTAGTTCCGTTTTTTGCTAAAAATAAAAACTTTGCGAACGACATAATACAAGTATTTCATTTAATTATGCTCGTAATTTTCTAATATTTTACAGTAACTTTTACCCAGTTTTCATTAAATTTGCTACTCGGCGAGTTTTTATCTTGCGTTGCCATCTTTAACCATTTTTCTACAGACTAAAATAATACTATAAATCATGCACATTTTATAAAATAAAAACATCGCCACTATAACTCATAACCCATTAAAACTCTAATCCCAATCAGGCCAATTTGACAAGCCAGTCCAAACAGAGGGTTTTTACTACGAGGGTTCTATTTGTCTATGGTTATACAAGGGATGGCCAACCGTTATCAAAACATATGTGGGATGACCAGTCAGTGTTCATTATTAGATACGCTGGATGAATAACAATGATAAAATTGTTTGCACATTCGGGGTTGTTGTGTAGGTCAAAGTCAAAATTCATTTATTCATTAAAATGACCACAATCACTTTGAAATATGTCTGTTCCTCCGCGACCAAGCTATGATAGAAAGGCAACAAGGCTGGTTATTCTTTTAAATGATCCCTTTACAAAACAATAGGTTCGTTTTTCATTGAGTTGGAGCAACTTCGATCCCAAGATTTTATTCGATATGTTATAGTGTGCCTTTTTATAATATGCCTTTTTTTAATACTACGTTTTTAAATTTGTTAATTTAGTTTTTTGTAAATTTCTTGGGGATTTATATTGAGGTCAACTTATGATCTCCTTCGTCTTAAATTTTGACACCGGGATCTCTGGACTCGTATTGGAGAAAGACAGTTGATGTCATTGTCTGGGTTTCAATCCTTAAACCAGCGCAGCATCGTTCCTATTGTAGGTCGAGCTTACATACGAGACGGAAACCAATGTTGCTTAGGTACCGATTATTTGTTGCTAGTACCTATTTGTTTTTTATTTTTAACTGTCCCAACATCCTTTTTCTGGATCATAGGGTAAGTAGAAACATAGGTAAGCAAAGTTTTTTTTTTAATGTTGTGCCAAATAAATGTTTTTATTTAAATATTCTTTGCCACAGCTAAACTGTTATCTACATTTGAAATGGGTATAGTTGTTTGTTTGTACATCGTGGCTTTTTCTTGGTCACCCTACGTCAATGAAGCTAGCGGTATAGTGGTCCTCAAAAGAAACTAACTTAGCTTAAGTACAGTTAAGCTATAGTAAAACATCTAGGCAACTTTTAACTGGAATCCGCACGAGCGATGCCGATGGCAGTAGTCAGTGGGATTAATAAATTGTATTAACTAGCTTCTGCCCACAGCTTCGCGTGTATCACGACGCATAAAAAGTAGCCTATGTGTTATTCTGATGTATATGCTATATTACTGTAAAGTTTCATCAAACTCCGTTCAGTAGTTTTTGCGTGAAAGAGTAACAAATATCAATCCTATTATAATGGTGGTAGGATTTAGATTAAAAACGTCAAATTACACAAAAAATATCTTATAAGTATTTTTGATGAACCTAATTCTTATTTTATCGCATAAAACCTGCTCTGTATGTATCTTCTTAATTATTTTATATGGCTACTGCGTATGATTGATTCCGTTTTTATGCAAAACTAATTTAAATACGGTTCTGATAAATGCTGATTAAGAAAAGATAAATGATAGAAATTCACATAAATTAGTGCATTTTAGACTAGTTTAGATCTAGGACAGAACTTGATTTACTGTTAGACTTTACGATATAAATGATTTACTCGTATATAAGTAGATAAATATCATCCTAATCAAATGTACTTATTTGAAATGTGTTATGTTTTGTCATGCATGTTTTTTATTTAGCTACTTATCTATCTATGTGTTTGATAAATTACCTCAAAGCAGATGGTTAAATAAAAAAAAACATGCTCACAACTGTATTCCCCGTTATATTTTATTTATAAATCAGGTATGGCTAGACGCGTCATGATTCCGAGAGTGCTGAGGCTTTACAATCTATTCAATTACTTTACAAAGTCAGGTTTTTTTTAAAATTTATGTTTTTATTTTCCGAGTACTAGGTGCAGGGGAAGAACCGGGATAGAAGTTGTTAAAGCATTGGCAAAAATAAAAGTTTTGGTCAA
The DNA here is from genome assembly GCA_958496245.1 of Perizoma flavofasciatum. NCBI lineage: Eukaryota > Metazoa > Arthropoda > Insecta > Lepidoptera > Geometridae > Perizoma > Perizoma flavofasciatum. The sequence continues at coordinate 11,183,156 of OY292431.1, forward strand.
AAATAAATTGACTGTAAGTAAATCAAATAAAACAAGAAACCAAAATATAAATATCCAAGCGATGATACGATACGATGATATAATAGCGATAAGACCGCCCATTGTAGCTTTAATTTAAATATGTTTATTTTTATTTTATTTAAGGATAACAAACAGTGAGTACCTATGTAATAAATAGCAGTAACATTTTTAATTAAAATTAAAATAACATCCACAGCTTGCAGTAATAGTAATGAAAAAGAAAAGCTCTTACTACGTTATTGTCTATTTTATTTTGTTTATTTTACAAGGCATAAGAAAGTATTTTCATTCATTGATTCATGTAATTTAACATTAAACACATTCGTAAACTGGGCTGACCCAAATAGCCCGACATTAGCATCTTCCCCACATAAAGGGGCGCACACACGGTACAACTCGAGTATTGACCCACGTCTCAAGGCCGAGTCAAGTTCAAGGGTAAAACCCAAGGGGTGCGACCCTTACGCAACTCCGGCTTAAACACTACAGGTGGCATCCTTCCTAATTGTTATTAAGGAACATGTCGATATTTATTCCACGATAATGTTCAAGACGATCACGATCGCGAACTTTGGAAAAGTCTGGGGGAGGCCTATGCTAGAAAGCAAAACAACTAATATACCGATGTCTAAACTTATATTTTATTATGTACTATTGTAGGTTAATTATATTTTATTATGTAATTGAAATATTCAAGACTATATTACACAAAGGTTAGCTGGAAGAGGATGCAGTCTAACATAAAGTTTGCATGTACAGTACTTTTTAGTTGTGCAATAAATATTTTTCTAACTATCGACCTATATACTTCTGTAAGAAAATCAAGAAAGAAACTTGTAAAAATCGTTTATTATCTGTGCCACGGCCGCCTTCAGCTCCCGACCCACCACGTCGCATTGTTTTTGCTCAGCGTCCTTTCCGTAACGTGATGTTAACTCACAAGCCCACGTAGCGGGCTATAAATTGCAAAAAGAAAAAAAACCAGGCTAATAGATTAGTGCATTCCAAAAAAAAAAAACAAAACTAACACTCTTCAGCTTTATTATTAGTATAGATTAATTATAATTAATTTGGAAGTAAGTTTGTCCAACGAAAAATTTTGGATAGTTAGTCTGATTTTTATAAAGAATTTACAAAAAAAATATTTTTATTGATTTGAGTTACCATTGCCAAAACGTGGAAAAAATCTGTTTCATGTTTTTTTGTGCATAAATACTTTGTTGTTCGACGACTTAGTTCGTACCCACGATCTTAAATACATTTATAAATAGTTTAAAAAACTCGTTATATCATTGGTTCAACATTACCTGTGTATCTACAATGTTTCATTCACTTTGAGATAAGGCTAGAAACAAAAAGGATATTGTTCATAAACAATTCGACCGTTTATCCCAAAAGGTTTACCAATAGCGGGGCTTATCAGACCGTAAAATGCTATCACATCGCTTGGCCGGACGTGTGCTCGTATGTTTACAAACTACCGCTGGAAATATTGAGTGCTGACTGTATTTCTACGCATTAACCACGTGACACAGGCCTACGCCGTAGCCAGTGCTACGAACTTTGAACTTTCGACACGCGTCAGCGAAAGTACGTGAAAAGTTATTCGTAGCGGGTTTATGAGAGACTAGCTTCTGCCCACGGCTTCGCCCGCGTGGTACCAGGATAAAAAGTAGCCTATGTGTTATTATGATGTATAAGCTATATTACTGTACAGTTTCATCAAAATCCGTTCAGTAGTTTTTGCGTGAGAGAGTTACAAACATCCATACTCACAAACTCATCAACAGGTGGGACGTATGTTTGCCACCTTGGTGGCATAGGTACCTTACCAAGGTAGCTATATAACCAAGAAGACCTCTGTGGCGTAGTAGGCGAAGGCCCAGAAGGTTGTCTGTAAATATTTGTCTCAAGTCTGGGTGTTTTCTATGTAAAATGTATGTACCGATATAAAAAATGTATACAATTAGTATATCAGTCATATATTTTCCATAATACAAGCTTTGCTTAGTTTGGGGCTAGATGATGCTGTGTGAAAAATTACCCGCATTATTAATTTATTTATAAAAAAATCCAGTTTGCCATTAATATTTAGAAAAATATGTCCATTAAATAAGACTAATTGTAATTAGATTAGAATCCCAAATGTCCAGCATTATTTATTTATTTTATTTATTAATAAAAAAATGCCAGTTTGCCTCCAATATTTAGAAAATTATATCTATTAAATAAGACCAATTGTAATAAGATTAGAAACCCAAATGTTCAGAATTATTTATTTATTTTATTTATTAATAAAAAAATACCAGTTTGCCTCCAATATTTAGAAAATTATATCCATTAAATAAGACCAATTGTAATAAAATTAGAAACCCAAATGTCCAGCATTATTTATTTATTTTATTTATTAATAAAAAAATGCCAGTTTGCCTCCAATATTTAGAAAAATATATCCATATCCATAAAATAAGACCAACTGTGGAAAGATTAGAAACCCAATTATATGGGGAGCCACCGTTAGCCGTCGCGGTCTGCGGACTGACATTAGCATGAGGTGACGTAACTAGATTTTAGTCTGGTTGGAGTCTAGAAAAAATTAGTCACGTTGACCCAGTGAGCCGTACCCCGAATTTCGATCCGCTTGTCGTGGGTTCATTCGGTTTTGCAGCATAGGATTTTGCAACTTGCAATTTGTCTGTGCTCAAAACGGTGGAGGACAACATTGTGCGGAAACCAACGTGCCCTGGAACTGAACAGTCGAAGACGTGTGCTATCGGTTAGTGTACAGATAAGCAATGGGTTTGCAACGTGTCATGTGGAATGCTAACTACTTGCAAAACGCGGGCATGTGCCAAATGTAATGTTTGGACGTGCATCTGAACTACCCCCTTCTTATGCCCTCAAAGGTCTACGCATTGGTAGAGATCGCTATTTAGTGATAAGAACGCCCATTGTACATTGACAAAGTTTGTAGTACTTAACTAAGCTTATGTGTTATTTGGTGTGCAATATAGTATTTTTCTATCAATGTATACGAGGATATCTTTCATGGAGGATATAGTCGTAGGTGTGTTTGTTTTTTTATTCGTTTCGCTAGTATTTTAAGTCCAGAGATTGTGGTTACCCATTTAACTGCTTCTATCTCTGGAGATGTCATTTCGAAAGACTGTTTCTAGTTCACTCCTACAGGTTAAAAGGGGAAAAAATAGTTAAAAATAATAAAATTTCTACTATTGCATTTCAGAGACACATCAGAAAATGAACTGTTCGATCTTTATAAGTAGGACGGTTATTGTTTAAGCTGTGCGTATAAAGACGTTGAGTGAAAAAAAACCATATATTTTTATTTATGTGTGTTTTGTACTTTATTGATTTTGTGTACAACCCAGTAATTAAACGGGTGATAGATTCGAGTTCCGTGGAGGCTGATTTTTTCGGGACATTATAAAAATCTTACCTTTCACTTTCCCACGTGATTCTGGTAATGCAAGAACCACGAAAAATTATGAAAAACAACCTAGTAACTAAACGGGTGATGGGTTCGAGTTCCGTGAAGGTTGATTTTTTCGGGACATTGTAAAAATCTTACCTTTCACTTGTCCACGTGATTCTTGTAATGCAAGAACCACGAAAAATTATGAAAAAATACTTTTTTTTTAGAAATAAACAAAATTTCATTTCACTCTATGTTATCTCATAAAATGTCATACTTTTCTTTTCATATGTATCTAAGGAAATTTTAGTGCTAGTTGGTGCAAAGCTGGTGCAAATAGCCTGATCACATTATCACTGATCAGGAGGTCTACTGGACCGTTACACCGCGGTCTCCGATAATCAGGTGCAACGTCACGCTTAGTACTCGTCAATTGTTCGGTACCTACCTGCATTATACTCGGACCATTTCATTGGTAGCTGGCCGATCTGATCTGTAACGGTGAAATTGAACACTTTGAGGTGTTGGAACTTTTTTTAGGTGTACCAAATAGTATACACCATTATTTTTCATACAGAACAAGATACATATACTCTGTGGAAAGATCTGTATTTTGAGGGGATAAAGCTAAACTATAACATGACCCGCTTCCTTTTTTATTAAAGGAGTCCTGGTGGAAATCACTTCCCACCAGGTGGGACGTACGCCTGTTTGTCTCGTTATAACATAGAAAAAAATAATGACCAGAATTGACTAGAGTAACAACGTATTATTAGCAGTCTGGTAGACAGAATGACGATAACATACTTGTATATAGACGTTGAGTGGGAAAAGCCACCTAATTTAAAATATTTGTATAAATTTATTTTTGTGTTCTTTGTATTCTATGGATCTTGTGTATGCAATAAAGAATTTTTATTATTTAAATGAGTAATGCTTGCTTCACACTTAGATAGATAGCTGATTAGTTGAAAACACAAACACTGTTTATAGGTTTGGCTAGAAGATAAAGTTGGAGACTAAAAATAACTTGAAAAATAATTCGCTCATAGGGAAGCATGAAAGTATCGTATTTATTTAGTGACTAGCTTCTGCCCATGGCTTCGCCCGTGTGGTATCCGAATAATAAGTAGCCTATGTGTTATTCTGATGCTTAGATAGTCTGATGCTCTTTTACGTAGTAGTTTTTACGTAAAAGAGTAACAAACATCCATCCTCACAAATATTCATGTATGTAGATGTTGTTTCGACAAGAAAAACATATGAAGATGTTATTTTTGTTTAGATATTGTAGTGAGGTATACAGGGTGTAGTCTAGTCCCTAAAACTTAAACGGGACATTCAGACAGATATTATAATGAAAAAAAAATTATTGAAACCTGTTTTATTTCTGTAGCTAAAATATCAGTGTTTTTTGACAAGGTTGAGGCTTTCTTTTGAGTATCTATAACAATGTTTCAGTTAGAAGATTTCCTTATTCAGATAGAAATAACATAATGGTACTACTATATGTGTGTATGTGAGATTCTCGATACGTTACGGATATATTAATTCCATCATACATATTTCATAATATATCAGAATATAAGTAGGTATTCTAAAAAGAGTTGTATATTTAGGTAAACGATCTTCTTAATATTCATAAGTTCTAGTATTTTCAGAACCCTCAAAGACGGTATTTCGAGAAACGAATTCATTGAATAACCTTTGATATAAAGCGATTTTGTTTTCATCTAGGGCTTTTGTCGAGATATCTGTATCGAAGCCTTTAGTTTCGTAAGTAATTTTACGTATCACACTCATACCATCTCCACTAAACCTAGGCAAAGACTCAGGCATGTCTGAGGGACAAGTTTATAGATAAAAATATCAGTTAGTAGTATTTGCCTTTTGCACAGACGTTCTGTGTAATGACTTATCAAAGTGCGTATTTTCTAATTTACAGTTCGTATTGTCGGTTTGCTATTAGCAGAGAGAATACAAAGCCAACCAATTCCACCCAATCACAGCCATAATGAACACAATATTTAATAGTTAGCTGTTGAAACAGTGAATCACGCAGGTGACTTCGCACTTTTTATTCTCGATCTAATTGGCCGTGCTTTGGGTGCTATACACACATCAAAAAAAGTTTGCGGTCATTTTATAAAGTTGAAATTTTCACTTCTTGTTTATCGCTGGTTCCATAGGAATCGATTTGAACTCTTTTTATACATATCATAAAATGGTTTATTTATATTATGCCAAATGTTGTATTCTTAAAAAGGGAACAATTCGTTACACTAACTTAACTAATATTTAATGGTATTTCAACAAAATAAAAAAGGTTTCAAACTGATCGCAGACTTTTTTGATGTGTGTATAGCATCCGAAAAATAGGTGCGTCTTGATCTGTAGCTAAAGTTACACGGTAATAACTGCTAGTTATTCTCTGGCTTCGAAGTAATAACTTTTAGCTATACTGGGGTACAGGAAAATTATCTTTTTATGGTCGAGTTCACTGACTAAACTTCGGTGAGCGTTTCGACATTCCTTGAAGGGATCGAAGTTAAAGATCATTAGAACATTCAGGGTTTTTATCCGTCTGTCTTATTTTTTACCGGTTTTTTCTTGGTCAATGATCTGACTTGTTTAAAATATAGAATATAGATGGCCCTGAAAAAGGCCTAATTATGCGATTCCTGGCCTGAAAAATGATAGATCCTACTACTATTATAAATGCGAAAGTTTGTGAGGATGGATGTTTGTTACTCTTTCACTCTTTTCTTATAGCTGATCTTTGTGTAATGAAGAGTGGTCGGTAGTGGGTTAAATGCGTGTTGGTAGAGGATATAGTGCGTCTCATAGAGGCTACTTTCATGCAAATCAGTCTGGCAGAGGGCCTTTGGTCCTTTTGAGCTAAACGATGATAAGGTGATGCCATTTTGACACTATTCTATTGAGGAATTGCTTCGACAAGCTATTGATGATAATGATGAATATATTTACCGCACAAGTGAAGCCTGGTGCAGAAGCTTATGGTATAAAGCGGACTAAGTATAGGTCGTTTGCGAGACGACTTTGACCTTTGAAAATGCACCACATTTGCATTTAGAGATAGAGGTCTTAAATCAATGTTGATACTGAGTGTATTTGCACTGCTGATGCTGGTATAATGCTGTTTTCATATTGCAGGCAGAAATCATTTAATTAAGTGAAAAGTGTAAACAGTTTGCTCAGATGAACTTATGAAGCACTATCAACAAATGCTCACTCTTTATTCAGTCGAATAATTTTATGTCTTCAATGTCTTAGCAGCAAGGTCTCTAATAACACTAGTAAAATGGCTATGAGAAGAGACAATGACACTCATATTGCCGGGGAATGAGAAAAATTAAAAAATGGGAAAGCTCAGGTTAATAATTATCTTCTTTTCGTGACATTGCCTGTTAAAAAGAAAAGTTTCACATTGCGAAAACGGCAATGTAAAACTTCTCTTTTTAACAGGCATGTTATTGAGATGAGAAAGCTGGTAGTGGAACTCCAGGAATCCTGAATATCCTTAGCTAATGTTTATTTGTGTTTTCTATGTATAATATGTATGTATTTACAAAAAATATATATAAATAGTATAGCAGTCATGTATTGTAGTACCCATAACATAAGCTCTGCTTAGTTTTGGCGCTTTATGATGCTGTGTGAAAATGTCCTGCATTATGATTATTATTTATGTTGTCTAGCGAGATAGACAGGGCCCTAGACTGCATATTTGTCTATGTCTATGCGACCTTGACCTTTAAGATGCACTGCATTTGCATTTAAACGCACTGCGCGCCGAGACGATAATCGCGTAAACTGGTTTCCGAACGAGACACTCGACCGGTTCTAGTACAGTGGTCTACAGAAGTGGTTTGAGTTTGCTTTTTTTTTAATAGTTAGGCAGGTCAGGATCTTAGACACTTGTTTTTTTTATAAAGTGACGTAATGCAGCATACAGACTTTCGAATAGGTAGAGCTCTAGACGCAGTTTGAAGACGAGATTGCGAGAAAAAGTTGCGGAAAGTCAGTAGATGGAGATCGGCTAAGTGCTGTAAGATCAATAGTTGTTTAAACTTTGGATTTCGTAAATCTACGATAAAAGTTAATCGATGGGTTGATCTACTGTCATATAAGAACAAAATCGTTGATCAACAACAATTGAACTTATGATATAATCGAAGATAGAAGATTATACTTGCTCTTGTGGATTAAACTACTATTGATCTTAAGACCCTTAGACCGTAACTTGTGATGATCCGTAAATAGAGATTAAGTATAAATGTCAACGGCTCATTAATTTTTGCAGCGATGTTCACTCACAAGAGCTGCTGATTGATACATTTCTAGTGCAGGAAAAATAGTTCCATCTTAGGGTAACATAGACAGATAGACAATACGTCTAGAATATCATAATTTTACAATACCTACTAGTAGGAAAGTAAGTTAGTTGGGTTCTAACCCATAGTCTATTTTTACTATAGGCGTGAAAAAACATGGCATGGCGAAGCCAGAAAATAATAAAAATGTATAGTTTTAAAGGTAATAAGAGAATAATTAAACTGCTAAAATCCTAAATAGTTGTAGTTATGTCTGTGATTTTTATTGCTGACTGTACAGGCGCGTCAGCCGCAAAGGGCGTGCATGCCAAAAAATATCTGAACATTAAAAAACAGTTTTTTTAATGTATTTAGTTGATTTGATATTGATAAGCACCAATACTAAAAAATAAATAAATAATCACCCAATAGACACTTACATAGTTCTGCCCCACACTAGGATTCCCTGCGTTGTGGTGGTGGTGGATCTACGAGTGTCGTGGTACTTCCACGAACAAAAATGGAAATACTCTAACCGACAAATTTATAAAGGGACAAATTCAAAACGTAAAGGAAACAATAGTTTATATTTTTTGTTTTCGGGAAAATATTGCATATTTTCCGATTGTACAAAAAGATTTAGTTCGATCACACTAAATCACCTCACAAGCGACAAAGAGTTAAGTAGGACTCCACACAGTAAAGACATCAGAAATAAAAAAACTGATATCTCCCTAGCATATGAAATATGAAAATTTTAAAATATCCAAATTTCAACAGGGAAGATGGTCGGTTCCACCCGTTTGGAACCCTATTATGAAAATAATAGACGTCAGACTTCAAGGCACAGTGAGTGATTACTGCATAAATAGTAACGTTTCTGTAAATATTATTGTGACAGTATCAATAGCTTTTTAAGATCTGTTCAGACAGCTATCATCTAGTGTAAATGCGTCCACGAAATTCGATTTAGAATTATATATTTCAGAAAAATAATTAACTTACGGCTTACGTCAAAAGGCTATGATAAATTACAATATAAAAAAAATGATGATGGGCTATTATTAAAGATATCGACATTTTGGAACTCGTGTGGTGGTAAAGTTGGGGCATTGTCTGTACGAAAGCTGCAAAGCCTTCGAAATGTCAGAAATAACAATTAAATAAACAACGCTATTAATCAATTCAAAAGTTATTATTTATAATATCTAACAATCGCGAAAAACCAAAATGAAATTACAAAATAACATCCTGAACTTGAGAACGTCCTGTTTGTTGAATTCGTCATAATATTCATACCCACCCTGAAACATTAGTCTGCACGGGAGTTAGCTTGTCTTAAGTGACATATTTTTCTGTTCAAACCTACCATACACTTGTCATACACTTAGGAGCTGTCAAAGCTTAACGCAGACGAGTATTCGTTTGGTAGGGTTTTTTTATATCAAGTCAACGAAAACCAAAGTTAATATTATCTTCTTACAAGTATCATTACAAACTTTCCGACGTTTGGACATAAAACAATTTATATACGTACGACATCTTCTCAAAAACTTTTCAATTTAAGATGTTATTCCGTTCATTAAGCATTATTTAGTGAAAATGGGCTTGATTAATAATTGTTTTAGTAAGATAGTTAAGAAATTATATCCTATTTTATTATCATACTAGTTATTGCCCGCGGCTTCGCCAGCGTGGTATGTTAATAAAAGTAGCATATGACCGTCTCCAGGCTTCAAACTATGTCCACCAACTTTTGAATGAATCGAACGAGGATTACAATTTATACAAAGTTTAGAACTCAATTGCACACCCCCAAAGGGTAGTTTTGAAAAAATAAAAAATACGTGTTTCATTATATACTTTAAAGTTTATTTGCACAAATTTTTTTTTTCATAGGAACTTTACTTTCGTATTTAACCCCCCTTAGGGGTCGATTGTCGAAAATTAGATTAGTCTATGTATTATTTCAGATCCTAAACTATCTACATTCCAAATCGGTTTAGAACGGAGATACGTGGTAACAACCATTCACACACACATTCGCATTTATTATATTAAGTAGGACTAATAAACTATTATGAAAAGCAAGAGTATATGGATGTTAGGTAGATGCTTATCTTCATAATGACTCATTTGGATGATATATGGAATATGTATTACCTAAGTATGTACCTAGACCGTCTAAAATAATAATCGTATGTTTTACTACGTGGGCGTAATCGTGGGCAAAAGCGATTTTTGTGAACGAAATAAGAGTTTTATAAACACAATCGTAATATGTCGTGCTTGATTCATTTTTACATATTGTATTATAACGAGCAATTTATTACAGAATGCGTGAGCATGACGTATAATAATGTATTTTGGAAATTAATTAATGAAAAAGTTTTTATTTAATACTATGTGTGTTAACAAACAGCCCAAACAGCCCCAGCGGGACGCGACTTTCGACCAGCTTAGTACGCGGGGGCTAAACCAAAATCTTGTTTTGAAGTGTGGGTTAACACTTTAAAAAACCAAAGAACCATTACATTTAATAATTTATAAAATTACTTACTAATAATTGATAAGTATTTATTCAAGTACTTATCAACTTAATATAAGACTAGCTTCTGCCCACGGCTTCGCCCGCGTGGTACCCGGAAAAAAAGTAGCCTATGTGTTATTCTGATGTATAAGCTATACTACTGTAAAGTTCCATCAAAATCCGTTCAGTAGTTTTTGCATGAAAGAGTAACAAACATCCATCCTCACAAACTTTCACGTTTATAAGTACTACAAACTTTGACAATATTATACAATGGGCGGTCTTATCAATTTTGTATATTTTGTGTTGTAGGTGAGCAAAAAATAAACAATTGTTTATTTTCTTTGGTACGCTTGTTCTACCGTGTTAGTCCGATCGATAGGGCCAAAGATCCACTTGATAACCATAGAGTTTACAGAAGTATAAACTCTATGGTTGTCAAAGTCTGCGCCAATAACCTGCGTGACCGCGCCAGTTTGCGCGGGTTAATATTAATGCTCTGGTCGAAGCGACGCGTGACCAGAGAGCTGGCTCTTATCTGGGTCAACGCGTTAGCATTGGCATTCAGCGTGACAATACGGCCAGTATTTTGGGAACGCTTCCGTCTGGTAGTGGTCTGGATCAGTTGAGCTATCTATAGATCGTTTGTAACGGTCTTTATGTGGCTAGCTGTTTCATCTGTATTTTTTGTATATACATACTTGTAAATAGTTCTATGAATAAATGTACAATAAACTTAAAAACAAAAAAAAGTTTATAATAATAGTTTTATCATTATACCACCTTTAGCCCACGTTTTCACATATTAAAATGTAAATTATTAATGCTCGTTTTCTACGGGTTTAACAAGGAAATAAAATTTACAAATAGTTAAGGGTTAAAGCGGATCTTTAAATGTTGCTAGCTCAATATTTTGAACTCAAACCAGAAGACGATAAGGAAGTATCAAAGCTTTAAAAATCTAGGGCATTATAAAGTATTTTAAACAGTAGTTTATCTAAACAGTGTTTTGTTTTCTACTGTTGAATTTGAAATGACACATATCAGAAAGAGACAAAGCTGTGTTAAGTTATTCAACTGTTTAAAAATCTCTATAGGTAAGGCCAGTAAATTGTTGATCTCACTTTTTTGTTGCCGACAGTACCATGGTAAAAAGTTTGCTTGTGTTATTCCAGATTGAGATCTTTAATAATTTCAAAACTGACACAAATTGGTTAACTCGTTACGAAGACAATCTGTTATAAAAATAAGCATCTATACTTTCACAATATAATATTAGTAGGCTAGGAAGGACATCTGTATTTTTTATATGTTTATTTAAGTTTTTGGTCCTATCTCTGTATAAAGACCGTATAACTAGGCGGTTATAATGTAAAAATATAACTTACATCACGACATATTTCAATACCCATTGCACTTTAAGATTTGTAGATTTATTAAGTTGTTTTTATTCATGTTATAGTGTACAATAAAGTATTTTTATTAATTAATTAATTCATACCCTACAGGGCCCCGATAATATATCTTTACATCTTTCATTTTTAATGTACCGAATGATACGGAGATGTATTGATATATATACATTATTGTATAATATTATACATGACTGTATAAATCTAGTTGGAAGGAGATGCCTAGGTGAACACACTCTTGACCAAATTGGAGACGTTCTGGAAAAAGGTCATTTTATGAGTACTCTTCAACGACGAGCTTGTACAAAGAATGTTATGAGAATTAATGAAGCGAAAGAAGTATGCCAGGATCATAGAAAGTGGAAATCTGTGGTGTCTGACTACCCCTCCGGGAAACAGGCGTTAATGTATGTGCGTTTATAATCTAATAACCTAGAAATCTTATTACAGCAATCAATGAAGGTAAATATACATTACGTTCCCGCTGCGTGTGCCTTTAGATGATGGAAAAAATACATCCCAGGATGTAGGTAAAATACTTAAATATACATTATATGCTTCCGTGTGTTATGGTTACGACCTTTATGTAGAAACAGCTTTAAATAACGTACGTGTGTATAGTACCTAAACAACTCTGTGGCTGCAAATTATTAAAATGCAAGGTCAAGTGAAAATTAAATCATTTTAAAAGTGACTGCATGTTGTTAAAACATTAACAAAGACATTATCATTTCAGATTCTTGTTCCGTGTTAAAACAGTAATTTAATGTTTTTGTCCAATTGGTATTTTTAAAGGGAAGATATTACTTGCAGAAGCTCAACTTATCTTGAAACTTTGTAAAATAAAGAAGCCGTGTTGTCGCCTAAGATTGTCTAGAAAATATTTAATGTGAAGCAAGCTGGACCTTAAACTATTTTTATTAACTTCTCTTTAAGAGGAACCCATGTTCTTTGTGATGCGTCCTTTATTTTTTAGGTATAGCTATTTGTTTTAGATTATCGCTAAAACAAATAGCTATACCTAAGTAAAAGCAATGTTATTTTCGTTGATTTGTATTGTGTATTATAGTCTTCAAAGGAAAGATGAGTATGTAGGAAAATATGAGGAGTAGTTTTCTGAATTGTTCAAAAAAATAAATACTCATACAACAAAATAAAAATACCTACTAATAATTAATGAATTAAAAAGTCATCATAATAAATATACTCAGACATTTTTCGATGCCGCCGGCCGGCGGATTGAAGGCGTTACACCATTTTTTATAACATAAAAAAGACTTTATTTCGATCAATAATATGGTTGTTATATTTATTTCTAATCCTTTATTTTCTATAAGTAATAATTAATTATGGACTTATACTCAATAATTAATTATATAGTTTCAAGTTTTATTAAATAAAGTTTATGAACAATGTACTTACCTAACTTAAAAAAGTGGTATGAATTTAGATAATTTTATTTTTTATTCAAATTTCAGTTGATAAAAAACTAAGTACCTAGTAACAAAAAGGCAAATGAAATTTCCCGCCTCTTCTCAAATTCAGTTGCTCATAATATTTTTGTAATACAACTTCAAATTATACCTCTCTAATTAGGTTTTTAGAATTATGAAAGTATTTAAAAGTGGGCTGGTTATTTTTTTAACTATAATAGTATTTAATTAAGTTAATGAAGAAAGAAAGAAAGAAAGAAAATACATTTATTAACCACAAACACAACACAACAGGTGACAAAATACAAACACAGAAAGTTTCATTAATATACTACAAAAATAAAATAAAAATATATGTGTTGTGTGGGGTCAAAAGGTCCCTATCTCAGCATTATGCTGCACCAAACCTAAGAAAGGTGCAGCGCTGATTTTCAGACAGGGCCATCGATAGTGATGTCACGAACCACGGGGAGCAAACGTAAAAAGGAAGGAATAAGTAGATAGATAATAGATAAAATACGTATTATGTACAATAGATAAATATATTATGAATGTAATATTATAATTTAAATATAAATAAGAGGGAAGTTCCGAAAGATATTAGGAATTTGAATGAACGAATACTTAAAACAACTTATAAGCTCGTGATGGATAGAAGTACAAATGTTCTGAAAAACTTTCGTGTCTTTTTTATTATATAATAAAAGTAATGAATGAAAAGCTTACCAGTGTGGCAATAGTCTTCCAAATAGTGCCTTGCGGCTCGCTGCACTATCGAGTAGTAGAGGCTCACAGAAGATGCCAGCGCCATTTTTATATTCTTTCCTCTTCTCTCTTCTTCTTCTAGTCTGTCGCTAACAGTTTGTTACAAAATCAACGTTTTAAAAACCAAAACATAATAACCGAACAACTGAAATAACCGGGAAATAAAAAAAATCTAGTTTGAACTGCGTTTATGTATTTTTTGTTTGCCGGAAAATATTGTTTTTGCATGTCGAAAAGTGTGAATGTTCCATTTTTTAATTGTCCGAAAGTCACAATTTTGTGTACATGTCGCGTTAACCGCCGTCCAAAACTCTACGCGAAATGAAACACGTAAGTAAAATAATATAAAATGTTTGGGGCGAGCGGCGCGCGCCGCGGATACTGCGAGACTGCCACTCCACAATACTTTTTTTATTCCCGCCGCCCGTTCGGAGGATGCGGCTCAAATAAGTTCGGATTAACTGATTTTTACCGGATATTTATTGTAATAGGCAGGTATTCCTTTATTGGTACCTAACTATTGTTTTTTACGGGAGCTTATTTACCTGTTACGGTTGATTGCGCAGGGCCTAATGCGAATACGGCTCGTCAAAACAAACGTAAAATAAAACTTTCCAGCGTATTTTTTTTTTCATGTTTAGTACCTAAAAATATTTACAATAAATTTAAATAATAGAATGAACCACATTAAAATTCTTATAGCTTCGATGAAAAGTCCAATAAGATTCACATACATATGGAATAACTTTCGTATTGTAGCGGTAAGGAGTTTTTTTGCAAGAAAAAAAAAGAAAACATGGCTGCCAACGAGTAAACGCGGGAAAATAAGTTTCCCGCCAAGACAGGGCTCGAGACATGCGTTACGTAACGCAATGTTTACCTACTAACATTTTTTGATCTTTATCTTTACCACTCTTTCGACTGTTCTTTTTGTTTTTGTGTCAACACCTTTTTTTTTAGCCGAATTTGTTACTTGCATTTTATGAGATACCTACCAATATCATATTAAAAACCATGTTAATAAATTGGTTTAAACTAACGTCAAATAGAATAGTAACGTACCTACCTATGTATCTAAATGATATTGATACCTAAATCATATTAATACCAAGTTCCTAACATTGAGGTAAAAAGTTACTTATTATGTACCTTAGTTTTAATATTTCTCGGGTTGCTAATTAAAATTTCTGATGACAGCTTACAATAGCAAGTCTGAAGGCTGCTCTTCTGAGTAAGATGGGATTATCGCCCGCTAACATAATCGGGTGCACCGACGCAATTATGACGAAACCCTTTTTAAAAACGATTCGCGTAAAATAAAGAAAAAATGAGAAAAATGTTCATCAACGCGACACGACATCCTCCCCGCGGCCCTCCCCCTCTGCCCCGGGCAGCGGGTGGTGTGCAAGCGAGATGGCAACAGAAGCATGCACCTGTCTCATGCGTTGCATCTCGTGCCACCAAGTTTTCACATGAAAACTACCCGCCGTGCGCAGCTGTCACTACCAAATAAACGGTTTAAGCTCCTCTCTAAATTAATACAAAATAGACTCTATATGGACTAAGCACAGATTAAAACCGAAAGCGCACAAAAAGGTATTTAAGGATGTTTGCTTCGGTAACTGCAAGTTCGGACTCTTGCAAGTGTGGGACGCGAGCACATTCAAACTAAGCTAAGTTTAGCCCCTATCCGGACACACTGCACTCACGCACACGTAGATAGTTTCCTTGCAGCTGTGTATGTGGGCATGTTGGCTACATGTGTGCGTCCAAAAGTTCGTATAGAAGTTTTTGGTGGACTTTCTTTGTGTCAGTGATTTTTTTCGCGGAGTTTATGCTTGTGTGCGGGTCAGTGTGATTTTTTCAAGTTTTTATTACACACACTAGGGTTGCTGTGTTTGCATGGGAGTTTGAATGTGTGGGGAGGACGCCCGTTCTTTGTGCCTGGGGACTGTAAAAAATGTCGTATTGGATTCTAGCTTCACTAATGAATGATAGATACGAGTGTTCCTCCTGAAACATACATTCGCCTCTAAAATCTGATGTGGATTTGAATTTTTCGACTGTTTTATTGTGCATCCATTTTGTGTTCGCCATCTTTGATTTTCGAGTGCCTATTGGATGCGGTCATGTTTTTCATAGAGCAGTATTTTTATTTTATTTGAGAGTATCGTAGACCTTACGCTGTAGTTTGTAGAACCATTGTGACCCGAAAAAGACTTCAACGCGTTCATTAAATTTATTCTGTTGTAGCGAAAGAGAAAATGTATTTGGTCTGAGTCTTTGAGAAATTGTTGTAAATAATTTTGTTTAATAATATAATTGGTTACATACTTTGAAATACTTATTTTTTGTAAACTAGCTTCTGCTCATGGCTTCTCTCGCATGACACCCGAATAATAAGTAGACTATAGATGTTGAGATAGAACTAAAATTCGAATACTTTCAATTTCTTCAAAAATCATAAATTTTATAAAATATTTTGATAGGATGTTTATTAAAATTCCAATACACATATGACTGGTTTTTTATTATGAACTGTAAAAGTTAGTTTGAAACTTTTGACCAGTAGTGGTCCACTATTAGAGAGAGATCTGGCCACTCCAAGGCATTTAGAAACCCACTCAATCTAATGATATGCATTAGAATATGTATTAATCTTAGAAATGTACTATTAGGTGTGAGGGAGACAAAAAAATGATTCATTTTAGGTGTGAGTGAGACGAAAAAAGTTGAAAAAACTAAAGGGGTCGGTAACTGGATCGAGTGTACGGTAGCTTCTGAATGTAGTATAGAGGTTGGAAATACTAGATTCTAAGTCATTATTAAATGTTGGATAGCGTTTCAGTATTCAACGGATTGTCTATTAGTTTAAGGGTACCAAAAGTCAAAAAAGTCAAAAGTCAAAATTCATTTATTCAATAAAATCACAAGGACCACTTTGAAACGTCGGTTTTTATCTAGGTGCCTGTTCCTCCGCGACCAAGCCAGGAAAGAAAGGCAAGAAAACAAGGCTGGTTATTCTTTTTAATGATCCTTTTACAAAACAATAGGTTCGAGTTGGAGCATTTTCAATCCCAAGAGTTTTTGTCATCTAAATAATCAGATATTTTATAGTATGCCTTTTTATAAAGCTTTTGTATAATTACGTTTTTAAATTTGTTAATTGATAATTTTTGTATATCTCTTGGGAGTTTGTTATAAAAGCGTACACCGTGCCCTTTAAACGATTTACCAACTTTATGGAGTCTACAAGTGGCAACAGCGAGTTTATCTTTATTTCTAGTATTAACATTGTGATTATCGCTTTTTTTCTTAAACAAATTAATATTTTTGTGAACATACATCAGATTTTCATAAATGTATTGACAAGGGAATGTCATTATATTTATTTCTTTAAACTTTTCGCGAAGTGATTCTCTGGGGCCCATATTATAAATTGCTCGAACAGCCCTCTTCTGCAGCACAAAAATGATATTGATATCAGCAGCACTCCCCTACAGCAGTATACCGTACGACATAATGCTGTGGAAGTAGCTGAAGTAAACTAGTCTAGCTGTGTCAAAATCTGTATAAAGACGGATCTTTTTGACTGCATATGCCGCAGAACTAAGTCTCTTCGATAACCCATCAATATGAGGACCCCATTGAAGCTTATTATCTAGGGTGATACCTAAGAATACGGTGGTGTCCACAAGAGCCAACTGTTCATCTTTGATTTTGATATTTGCTTTAACTTGTGTAACATTGGGTAGTATAAATCTAATACACTTTGTTTTATTTTCATTAAGTAGGAGATTGTTAACCTTGAACCATTTTACAACCTTAGAGATTACATTGTTTACATTGTCAAAATTGGTTTGTCGTCGCTTTAATTTAAATAAAAGTGACGTGTCATCTGCAAACAATACAACCTCATGATCGTCCCTTACAAGGTGGGGTAGATCATTAATGTATACTAAGAACAAAAATGGTCCAAGAATTGATCCCTGCGGTACACCGATAGTAACCAGAGACCCCGGAGACCGTTTTCCATTCACGTCAACTCTTTGTACTCTGTCACTTAAATAGGAAGTGAGAAAGTCTAGAGCAACGCCCCTAATACCATAATGGTGTAGTTTCCTGATCAATGTGTCATGGTCTACGCAATCAAATGCCTTTGACAAATCACAAAAAACGCCTAAAGCGTCATGAGATTCCTCCCAGGCATCAAATATGTGCGATATTAACTCAATACCAGCATCAGTGGTTGAGCGACCCTTACTAAATCCGAATTGCTTATTATGCAGTAAATTTTATTTACCTATATGTAAATAAATAATCCACCACACATACACAGTCCGGACCTCACACTAGGATTCCCTATTCGTGAGTACCAAGGTACCACACCACCCAGACCCAGAAAAGAACATGAAAGCATTTGTTCCGTAGCGAAAATCGAAACCGCACCTCTTGCGTCACCGCCGACTACTCGATCGCCGTGCCGTATAGTTCGTCAATGTATCAGTAAGCCTCATTTGGATAGAATAAAATAAAATATATAATATTTATATTGGGCAGGATTATACACACTTCTTATTACATACTATCCTACTATGAAAGTTTGTGAGAATGGATGTTTGTTACTTTTTTACGCAAAATTTTCAAAACGGATTTTGATGAAACTTTATAGTAATATAGTTTATACATCAGAATAACAATAAGCTACTTTTTATCCGGGTACCACGTGGGCGAAGCCGTGATCAGAAGCTTGTAGGTTATAAAGCTGGGCATTTTTCGCACACCATTATCTAGCAGAGCTTCTAGTATTGGAATTACATGGCTGATTTTTTTGTTGTAAAAACATACATATTCTACATAGAAAACACCTAGAACATTTTGGTTCTATTTATACTAATTTATGCGTAAACTATATATCTTAATTATAATCCTTAAACTCTAATATCTTAATTTTGATCCTTAACTATAGCGAAAATGAATTGTACCGTGACTGGTCTGCAAGTGGCTTGTTTCGCGTTTCGCTTCACCTTGAGAAAACCAAGGATATAGTATTGAACGAGTTCGGCTGCACTCCGAGTTTTGACCCTCAAGACGCATCAAGATGCCAAGCCAAGCCGACTGTAGCAGCAGTGCGGCCAGTCAAAGTCAACAGGTTTTTATTCGTTCACTAGTTTCTGCACACGGCTTCGCCCACGTAGTACCGAGTAAAAAGTAGCCTATGTGTTATTCTGATGTAATAGCTATATTACTGTAAAGTTTCATCAAAATCCGTTCAGTAGTTTTAGCGTGAAAGAGTAACAAACATCCATCCTCACAAACTTTCACGTTTATAATATTAGTAGGATTAGTAGGAAGGATATTACAAGAAACAGAGAAACGTCAACTTAGAAACTACGTGAAATCAAAATTGTGAAGTGAATTTCCGCCGATTCCTCACGCAGGATTCTCAAACCTCGACGAGGGACGACCTCTGTGGTGCAGAGGGCGAAGGCCCGCCTGAGACGCAAGAGGTTGCGGGTTTGATTCCCGCCGCGAGACCAATGTTTGTATGATCTGCAAATATATATATATATAATATAATAAATGCGAAAGTCTGTGTGTGTGTGTGAATGTTTGTTACCACGTATCTCCGTAACTACTAAACCGGTTTTGATGAAATTTGGAATGTAGATAGTTTACATTCTGGAATAACACATAGGCTAATCTTATTTACGAAAATCAACCCCTAAGGGGGGGTTAAACAGGGTGGTAAACTTTCTATGAAAAAAAGTTATTTTATTTGATTCGCTCAAGACTCTGTACAAATAAACTTTAACGTATATAATGAAACACGTATTTTTTATTTTTTCAAAACTACCCTTTGGAGGTTTGCAATTGAGTTCTAAACTTTGTATAAATTGTAATCCTTGGTTCGATTCATTCAAAAGTTGGTGAACATAGTTTGAAGCCTAGAGACGGTCATATGCTACTTTTATTAACATATACCACGCGGGCGAAGCCGCGGGCAACAACTAGTGTATAATACGAATGTATTTATAAAAAAAAGTACATAAGTAGTATATCAGTCATTTAGTTCCCATAATACAAGCTCTGCTTAGTTTGGGGCTAGATGAAGCTGTGTGAAAAATGTCCAGCATTATATTATTACTAGAAGAATCAGGCAATAAACTCTGCTTGTTTTTTTTTATGATCCTTTGTTGGTTCAAGTCACCTATGCCTAGCTGCTTCGCTGCAGTGTTGGTTGCTTTGTCATCTAGTAGACAAATTGCGTAGATGTTAGCTGAAGGCAATAAGCGTAGGTACTAAGGCGGACACGCGGGTGAGTCTCGTTGGTTTGAATGGATGGTTTGATTTTTGATAGAATTTTTAAAGTCATCCTGCTTTAAAAATAATAAACCCTTGACATACTGTTAGTTTATCCAGCATCTGTACCTATGAGTACTTGAAGTACCACATATGTAAACACTGAGATCAAGACGCAGGCAATGAGAGGAAAACATCAATAGTGTGGATAAGACTTAGGTTACATGTCGAGAAAATATATTCCTTTTTTTTATTTATTGTAATGTTCATCATAGAAATATCAGTGTCAAAAAAACTACATGAACCTATAAGTGAGATAAAGATTATTGTAACTTTCAGTCGCTTTCGAAATTTCAGTCAGTTCCTGTAGTTTTTGGATTGGGCTTTGATATTGTAATATTTCAAACCTTGGCTACGCATAAAAACTTGAACATAATAAATCCATTATCGTTATGTAACTTTGTAAGGTTAGATACTAGAAATAGCACAAGAATAACCTATGCCTGTTCTATAACCAGATGTGAGAAAATGTTTTTGGTATAAATTTGGTTTGGCAACTATTTTAAAACCTTATTGCCTGGGGATTAGGGTTTGGAAATAATGGCTTGCTAAAGTTGTTGCCATTTTATATATTTAAGTCTAAAAAAGGTATCTATAATATAATGTGCTAATTAATGGCGTTAGTCGAAGCCCGGGCTTAACAAAACATTGCTGATGAACATTTTTTCATGTTATGTCCACACAAATATGTCGTCTCTAACCGAGATGTAATTACGTCGTCAACGGCGCTCCCAAAAAGCGAAATTACAATCGCATCTTCAATTAGCTCATCTACAGAGATTAGTTCACCTGGTACTATTGTATCCGTTGACTTAAGCTCAGATGTTCGTTCTCCTAGAAAAAAATAGTTTAATAAATTAATCTATTCTTAAGATATTATGTTGTTATTTAATCGACAGACTGTATCGATCATTTTGATCATTTTGAAATATTATACTAGAATCTGAATAAACTTAGCTCACCTTATACGTAGCTCAATATAGAGATCAATTTATTTTTGGAGTAGATTCTCAATACAGTAGCTATTTTTTGTGTATGTGCAGTCGATTTTATAGTAATAGTTAGAACTGCTGGAATGGTTTTTTCGTAACTGTATTGCACTGATCTCGATGAGGTCAAATGAAGATACATTTAATTAGGTCAGATGGCGATGTTTTGGTTCTAGACCTTGCTAGTTTCTTCGCGATGTTACCACTCTTGTTAATGCGCAAGTGAAAAATTTCGAGTACAAAAAATCATTTGCGCTCTACTAGCTCGGAACCGACGACTTTTGGATCGGGGTACCGCCAACTAGGCCGACATAGCTCGGCAACATTCCATTCGTTAATCTCGTGAAAATATCAAAAAGAAACGAAAGAAGTCACATCATCCTCTCAACCACTTCATTCCAAACGAGTTCGTAACAATGTATTCCATTGCCAGTTCTTAGCCAAACCAGACGATTCAACTAGTGGAGCAGTCCATGGACTCCGTGGTATTGATAGACCGTGGCCGTAGAAACGGAAAGTGAACTCAAGGACGACCGGTTGGGAGGCTGACTTTGGACTTCGCTATAGCCTGTTTAAGTCATAGAGGGCTAGCGATATTTTCTTTACATCAGTAGTTAGCAAAGAGCTCAAAACTTGCATTTAAAACACTCAAAAAACAAAAGTAGGTGATATTTGGACTTGATTGTATCGTTTGAACTGTATCTTCTACTACTGGATAATTTTTTTGGGAATTCAGTATAACATTGTCCGATGTTTACTTTAATAATCTTAATTAGTAACAATGGTAGGTTAGAAAAAAGGATTTAATGATTATTTATAGAAAAAACAATATAATTATCTGTATCACATAGCCCTTTCGCAAGGCAAAGTGTTGTGGCCTTTTTATTATATTTTGAATTCTTTTGTAAAAGCTGTAGAAACCTTATTCTTGATCAGCATTAAAAAATACACAAACACTTATAGCTTTTACCAGACGTCAGAACTTTGTCGGCTTATACATAGCATGCATGTTGGAAGGACTTGATCCATATGTACCTTCAGACTTCTTTAGTGTTAAACTTTATTCAGGCCTAGTTTATTTCAATTGTATTCTTTTATAATTTGGTTATGTTTTTGGTTGTCTTTTGGACGATCTCAGTGGCGCGGCAGCTGAGATGCAAGAGGTGCGGGTTCGATTACCACTGTGCGGCTGGCTACGCAGCGGCATGGTCGTATGTCTTACATAAGAATCTGTTTTTTATAAAAAAAATGAATACAAACATATTGTTGGTTTCAAATAAAGCTTTATATTTGTTAATAAAAGAACAGATGACATAAACGAAGCATAGGTAATTGCTTTTTCTTAAATTCTACGCAATATTTAACAAAAACAAATCACATTTTCAATAAAAAAAAATCAAATTAATCGTCTAACTAAATGAATACGCATACGTATTTGCTACCAATTCTACCATCTCTATTACTCCTTAACATATTTTATTTTTTTCACATCGCTTAATTTCAATTTGTTTAAAAAGCAAATATATCTCCGCATAACAGTACTATAAAAATATGTCTTTTTCTTCAATAAAGTAACGAAACTTAATAGTTTATAATATTTGTTAATTGCTATTTAATTATTACTAACAATTAGAGACCATTTTTACTAAAAAAATAATTGATTTAGTATATATTAAAAAAAATCTAATTAAACTGAGCTTACATTTCAATCACAGCACAGTGCGTTACTGCGTTACGCACTATTATAATTAAAATTCGAAAAAAAAAATAGATTCTTTGCAAAATTGATAATTGTTATGGATAAACACTATCCCATTTAGCTTTAGGATTCAGTTGTAAACGTTTTGCGATTATCACAACTCCCGTGCAGGTGTAATATTTAAAAGTTCTGTCCAGTTAAACCTATGGGTATGTTTTGTGAAAAGATTTTTCATTAATAATAATAATAATTACCCATATTTCCAATAGTTTACATTAGTCGCCATCCTTTATTTCTAAATAGTCTATGATCTAATCTAATCTACATACATTCTTATTCAAAATTGCTTTTTTTACTTTGGCACCCAAAATTGGGCGTAGGCCTCCTCCATACGGTTATGGAGATAATAATATAAGATTTTTGGTGTTATATAAATATCTTTCATTTTCGTTTTGTAAACATCAATACTATTTGAAGTTACCGCCACCATTGTTTAAAGGGAAGGGGCCTAACCATCAAGTCTTATTGAGATTCAATTCAGGCAAAGACGTTCAATCCCGCTTTGCGATTTACGATTATATGAAAATGCCATAGCGTCCTAAACTGCAAAGAAGGATTTGACAATTTTGCCTGAAATAAATCGCAATGAGACTTGATGGTTAGGCCCCAGGACTATGTATGTGACAGTTGGGGTGTTTATTTTTTATATTTACAGGAATTCCTGAGCAGAGTTTCTTGTTTGCTCGTTCTATCATTAGTTTCCAAGTAGGATTTCCCCACTTAAAAAAAAGGTTACGACCCAAGTTAAACTTTTAAGATAGTGACGACCTCTGTGGCGTAGTGGGTAAAACCTGAGACCCAGAAGGTTACAGATTCAAAAACAGATTGTATGATCGACAAATATTTGTCTCAGGTCTAGGTGTTTTCTATGTATAATATGTATGTATTTCCAAAACATGCATATTATATATAGAAAAACACCCGCTACTATGTCAGTTAAATAGTCATTTATGGTTAATATGCCTTTTTCACAAGATTATCTTCAGTAGTATTTTCTTTTAAATCACATTATGAAATCGATTTCATAATTTATCAATCTAGTAATCTCTTTCCAACTCTAAGTAATTATGACCAAGATAATACTTCACCTTTTTTTTCTCCACAGTCGGTTTGCTGCACTCCTCCTAACCAGAGCCATCCATCTTCGTCACCGGCTAGACTTCGCATTAGCCAGACGTTTCGAACATTATCCACAAAAAATTCCATCCCTCTCACACGTAAGGTTTAAACAAAGCTTTTGTATATCCGTCTTTATCTTTGGCGAAGTGATTCAGCGAAATGGATGCACGAAAGATTGTATGTTTTAAATTTTTCGTAGGAAAATAAACCAAGGGTTAGAAAGAATAAAGTCTATGTTTCGTTGAGTGGAAATGCAAAATTAAATTTCTGAAGCAAGTGTTAATATAGTGCAACAATCTTTTTCTTGGGCACTTCTGCAATGCTTTAAATTGGATGGCATTATTCGTTTGATGCGTTTTGATCGAGTTATTAGTGGTTGGTTACGTCTCGCATAATGCTTTCTATTGCGTTCCTATACTTGGCAAATTCACAATATAGATTTTTCCCCGCTTCAGACTAATTTTATACTAAGCGATTTTTGGTTCTGAAACTTATGAAGGTATGTTAAAAAGCTAGCTACTTTTTAGGCTTAAGTCCACACAGCTGTACTATAAAAGTTATAATGCTTTTTCTATAGACTTCTTTCTTTCGGTCAAGGTTTTAGTTACTGTATAATATACTTCGGTACATTTATAGTTAGACTAGCTTGTGCCCTAGGCTTCGCCTGCGTGATATCCGTATAAAAAGTATATGTTATTCTGATGTATAAGCTATATTACTGTAAAGTTTCATCAAAATCCGTTCAGTAGTTTTTGCGTGAAAGAGTAACAAACCTCCATCCTAACAAACTTTCACGTTTATAATATTAGTAGGATAGGATAGTAGGATTCTAATAACTCTATACCTATCTCTCAATTTGTGTTCAAAGCACATTGATTAAATATTCTGTTCTAAGGTTTAAATATATAACATCAATGACATTTTAAAACTAACTAGTAGGTAGATGATCCATACAAGCATCAACTTTACTACTCATCAAAAAACTCATTACTTACCCATAAAATAGTTCTCATGAATCTATACTTTCAATTTGTGTACTAACCTAGGACAAGATAACTATAGCAAAGGGTAGAGCGAGCGGAGAATGTAATCCATCTACTTCACGACCCAATGACCGGCACGAGGGGGCGCCACTGCAAGCGATAAGCGTACGCGACAATGGGTTCATACGCTGAAGCGGTATAGTTAGCGCATGGAATGAGAATATTTCATTTTTATCAGTGGTATTGGGCTAGTTCTATCTATTTATTCATCCGTATGTTTTGTACATACCTACTTGTACATAGTTGTATGAATAAATATACTGCTCCAAAAAAAAATCTTTATTAAAAAGAAAACCGATTTATAGATTTACCTCGCGACCCAATGACTGGTAAGCCTTTTGGGAATTTTTGGTACAAATTAACGCGTTCTACTGCGACTGTGTAAACGCGAACTTTGTACGAAGAAAGGCAGAGAGTAGGAGCTCTATACGCTTTTTCAGACAAACTACGTGCTAGAACGCGTTAGCTTGTAGCAAGTGTGAGACAGCGGATTCATACACCATGGAATCAGCAAGTGATTTTGCAAGTGGCATGTGGCTGAAATTAATGAATGAATGAAATTAAATACTTTATTTGCGAGAGCTATGGTTATAAAAGTGACCTTATAATGAGTACCTACTACCTAAAAAAAAATAATAATAATAATAATGCTGGACATTTTCACACAGCATCATCTAGCCCCAAACTAAGCAGAGCTTGTATTATGGGAATTACATGACTGATATACTACTTATATACATATTTTTTTTGTAAATACATACATATTATACTTAAAAAACACCCAGACCCGAGACAAATATTTGCAGATACAAACATTTGTCCCGTGCGGGAAACGAACCCGCAACCTTCTGCGTCTCAGGCGGGCCTTCACCCACTGCGCCACAGTGGTCGTCAGAGCCTGAGTAGTTATCGTTTCAAATATTTCACCAAACATATAATTATCATTTTTTTTCGGATTTAACACCATTTAATAAATGTATTCATAATAAATGTATCTAATAAAAATACTAAATTATTATTTGGCACAGCGCATTGAGTGACAGGGCAGCACAAGCGTCTGATCCAGTGTCATGATATTAGCATACAAATGTTTAATTAAGATATACCCAATATCAATTTAATTTAATTATAATGATACAAGAGTTTGTCAGACCTCTCAAAGAGATAATCTTTCAATATATTACGTATTGAACATCCTTTTCATAGATTATTTTACCCAAACCGATTTATTAAAAAAATATGTATATAAGTAGTATATCAGTCATGTAGTTCCCATAATACAAGCTTTGCTTAGTTTTGGGCTGGATGATGCTGTGTGAAAATGGCCAGCATTATTTATTTATTTATGAACCTGGTTTAGCCTTGGTATGCTTGGTCTGTTCATGACATTCCGATCAATAGTCTAGTTCTCCCGCTACCTTCTGTCTCTTGGACCACACCACACGCTGCATGATGCATTAATCCCTGTTCCCCGAGACGGATCCTTAATATATGGTCGCGGGTTTGATGCGGTCACACGGATCATTTTAAACTTGATCTTGGCTCACAATTTATGATACTTTTGTTGTGACGCAGTGGCAACATTGTGCCACTGTGTGCCATACCGTGAAATTAAAGGCACATGACACTTTTCACCCGTTATGTCACTGGCAGAATTGTGACAAATAGTTACAAAAGCCATAATCAAGAAGTGAAGTGAAGTTATGTCACAGGATCAGCAACGTGCGTGTGATACCTCTTTGGTTTTCAGCGTCCATAGCGGTTACTGTATCGCTTATCACAAGTGAGCTATAAGCTTGTTTGCTACTTTAGCTGAATAAAAAACTGCACTGAAGGGTATTACACATTTTTTAAGGGAATACGAGTACTTATTTTTTAATAGTGATATGTACTAGGCAACTTAGGTTTGGATTAAGGTACCAAAATCCTACAAATCCTACTAATATTTATATAAACGTGAAAGTTTGTGAGGATGGATGTTTGTTACTGTTTCACGCAAAAACTACTGAACGGATTTTGATGAAACTTTACAGTAATATAGCTTATATGTACATCAGAATAACACATAGGCTACTTTTTATCCGGGTACCACGCGGGCGAAGCCGTGGGCAGAAGCTAGTAATATTATAAACGCGAAAGTGTGTGAGGATGGATGTTTGTTACTCTTTCACGCAAAAACTACTGAACGGATTTTGATGAAACTTTACAGTAATATAGCTTATATGTACATCAGAATAACACATAGAGTACTTACTATTCGGGTACCACGCGGGCGAAGCCGTGGGCAGAAGCTAATATTTTTATATTTGAAAATACATTGATAGAAAAGCTATTTTTTCAACTTTGCAATTCACATCCAGTTATAAGAATCCATAGGCAAATATTTAAATGAATTATAAACATACAAATAAAATGATTTGTCTGTCTGTGTTGTGTGATTACGGCAAAAAAAAGATTCATGATTTTAGTTGTAGTACCAACGGTTATCCGTGCATTGCTATGTTTCGCAGAAATCATCATTAATAACCATTTATAATGGTATATAACCATTTATTTTTGGGGCGATTACCTGATAAAATTACAAAAGTCGAGTAGACTCGCAAACAAAGTTGTGAGCTATCGCTAGTATTATATAACGTGAGGTCTTTGACTGTCCTTTAGGAGTTAATTTATACTAAAAATATCACTAAATCTAGTGGTCGTGAACTCAAAAGACATTTTGTCCTTCTGATATATTTTTTTGATTTATTTTAATCTAAGAAATATGTTTTACGAAAGCTAGTAGTCAATTTAATAAAATAAAATGCATTTTGGCACATACGTTCGTTCTGAATATTCTTTTACTAAGTATCTACCTAATTTTGACGCGTCGCTTCGACCAGACGTAATTTGAAGTAATTTTGAATACGCGAACAGCCCCGGTTCCCCACGGACCAACTAAAAAATTACTATTTAAATACAACTAACAATAATATAGAATACTAGCTTCTGCCCACGACTTTGCCCGCGTGGTATCCGGATAAGAAGTAACCTATGTATTATTCTGATGTATAAGATATGTTACTGTAAAGTTTTATCAAAATCCGTTCAGTTTCTTTTGCGTGAAAGAGTGACAAACATCCATCCTCACAAACTTTCGCATTTATAATGGTAGTAGGATGGTAGGATTTAAGTCTATGAAATATTATCTGTAGCTTGTAAGGTTAGGTTATGTAGGTAGGTATATTTAATTGTGTTTATCTAGGCAATAGTTTTTGTGTTTTATTTATAGTTTAGCTCTAGCATATAATCACTTTTCTATTATTCGTTTTCTACCTCAAAACTGTTTTCCATATTACACAAAGTTTAGCTGGAAGAGAATGCTATCTAGCTGTAAGTCCACCTATGTACAGTACTTTTTAATTGTGGTATAAAGAATTTTCTATCCATCTTTCTAACAAAATACTGCATTATCGAAGTACATTATGAGGAACAACATAATCCTAGCGGCATTATAAAAAATAAATTCCTAAAGACATAAACACATGCTTGTCCTGATCCCATAAAAATTACATACGACAAATACATACATACAACCACTTATACTCGTACGTCTTTATAATTATTTTTATAATATATTTATATGTTGTACATAATACCTATTTATTTATTATCTACCTAGTATTTTTTTCCTGTTTACGTTGCTCCCCGTTCTTCGTGATATCACGATGGCCCTGTCCGAAAATCAGCGCTACATCTTTCCTAGGTTTGGTGCAGCATATGTTGAGATAGGGACCTTTTAACCCGCCGCCGTCTCTACATAGGGGTCGTGCGTTCTATGGCCTTGTATGGAGCTCCAGTATGGGCTGACACCCTGAACAGAAAGAACATCGCTCTCTTGCGAAAGCCGCAACGGGCTATGGCAATCAGGGTGATCAGAGGATACCGCACAATTTCTTTTGAGGCAGCAACCGTTCTGGCGGGCTCCCCTCCTTGGGACATGTACGCTGATATCCTCTCAGCCATTTACTTTTGGCGAGAGGAGGAGCTGGGGCGGGGTCAGCGTCCGGCACAGAGGGAGGTTGAGCAACGAAGATCCGAGCTCAAGCAAGAGCTGGTTGATGCGTGGCTCACGAGACTGACACGTCCAAGTGCCGGTCAAAAACCAATTGAGGCGGTCCGGCCAGTGCTGTCACAGTGGTTGGAAAGGAGACATGGAGCGCTGACCTTCCGGTTGACGCAAGTCCTTTCGGGACATGGCTGTTTCGGGAGGTACCTGTGCCGTATTGCCGGAAGGGAAGTTTCAGAGAGATGCCACCACTGTAATGGTCCCGAAGACACGGCTCAGCACACCCTTGAGTCGTGTTCTGCATGGGATGTGCAGCGACGGAATATGTGCGCTGTAGTCGGAGGTAATCTTTCTTTGCCAGCCATAGTTAAAGCTATGGCTGACAGTGACGAAAGTTGGCAGGCGGTCGAAGCCTTCAGCGAAGACGTACTTCTGCAGAAGGAGGCGGCGGAAAGGGAAAGGGAGAATTTCTCCACTGACCCGATCCGCCGCAGGCGTTCCGGACAAAGAAGAAGAGCCTTCGGGGCTCTTCTTCACCCATAAACTGTCCTATATATTAGGCACAGGTTGGAGGCACTGCGTGTGTTCCCGCATGCGCTTTATTAGTGGTTGACCCTCATATCTTGGTTGGGGCCCCAAAATCAGGGCTGGCACTGCCGGGGTTCGCGGAAGATTGCTTGTGCGTACCCGTGATCCCTTGGCAAAGGTACAAAGAGGAACACCGTGAGGTTTTAGTCAGTAGGAGTCTGACATAACCTTTTGCCTGGGAGGGGGGCGAATGGTATCCATGATGGATTTCCTCACGAAAAAAAAAAAAAAAAAAAAGGGACCTTTTAACCCACATAACACATATTTTTATTTTTTATAATGTTTAATGTAACCTTTCTGTGTTTTTATTTATTTGGTCTGTATTTTATTAAATACAGACCAAATAAATTTATTGTAATTATTATTGTAATTTCTTTCTATCTTTCTTTCTTTTTATCGCAATACCTCAAGCATACTCGTATCAACACGAGTTCCTTCTATTCGTCTGCAAATGACAAATGATTTTAAACCACCTCTCTTCATTAACTTTCCACCCTTCGGTCTTTCGGGTGGAGAGTCTTCCTCTGCATCCCATCCGTTTCGTGGTAGACCAGAACTTTATTCCCTAACGGTTCGGTTCTGTAAGCAAGCCATTATTTACACGACTATTGTCTAGCTAGACAGATGAAATGTAAATTTAAACAGAGAGTGCAATGGAGGCTGGTATAGTAGAAGGTCAGCATCCAGGTTATGCACCGTGCATTATGTAATGCAATTATTTTTTACGATCTCTGTGGCGCAGTGGGCGAATGCTCGCCTTAGACGCAGAAGGTCGCGAGTTCAATTCCCGCCGTGGGACAAATTTTGTAGGTACATTTGTCTCGGGTCTTGGGGTTTTCTATTTATAATATAAAACCAGTTGTTTGCCTGTCCCACGTAATGTACTCTACATGCTAACATTATTAATGCATTTACACACGATATTTAATTCATTAAGATTATATTTAAGTTTTAATTGAAGATAGCAGCATTTTGGTGTCATACTGTACGCTTACTATTTTTGAAATAAATAATTATAATTCTTATATGTAGGTATAAAAATGTATGTAAGTAGTATAACAGTCATGTAGTTCCCATAACACAAGCTCTGCTTATTTTGGGGCTAGATGATGCTGTGTGAAAATGTCCAGCTTTATTTATTTTATTTATGTTAAACTCAAGTAATGCCCTGCGACTTTGCTTGGTTTGTTATTCCAATACAAACTTCATATTTCCGCTACACCCTCTAGGATGTATTTTTACTCATCATATTATATAACGTTTTTACTTTTTGTACGCGTAAACGCGTGCTCAAAACGGTTAAGGAAACGAGAGGAAACCGGCATGCCCTAGAACCAATTCGAAGGCCATCGGGTAGTGTTCCAATAAGCGGCGATCGTTTGCAACCTGTCACGTGGAATATTAACTACTTGCAAAACGTGGCGTCGAATTTTTGTTTCTAGGGTTTTGTTGCCGGTTTCCTCATGATGTTTTCCGTCATCGTTTTGAGCGCGTGCTAAGTACACTTCCGCAGACCATTCAGGATTAGCTTTAGAGTCGTTCTTCGTATGGGCTCTATGGCGCATTGTTTCGAGCACGTTGTTTCCACGTCACCGCTCTCTGCTGATGAAATGTATTGAAAAAACTGACCTATTTGTTCAGATTTTATCATGTTTATAGACAATCTACAAAAATGCATATTTTAAAATTGCGAAACTTGTGAAACTCTAGTTTTTACTCTAGTTTCCAACCTACTTGGAGTTTGATAGAATGACATTGGCATATGGTGATATACTCGCGAGTATCTGAGGTGATTTATTATCTGTGCAATGCTTGGCGGGAATGTATTCAATATTGTACGTACGTACATGAAATAGTTCAATGGAAAATTCTGTAAAAGTGTTTTAATAGATTTTTAAAATTAATTATTGTATAGGTAATACTGCTAGAAATTTCGTAGACAAATATGGGCCAGAATTCTACTCCTATTGTGGCTTTATGACGTGTTACTGTAACTCATCATCATTAACAGCCTATAGACGTCCGCTGGATATAAGCCAACACCAAAGAATAAGAATAATCTCGGGCTATCTTCATCCGACTTCCCACAACATTTAAGATGATAGTGATCTACCGTATGGTGGGCCTTGAGAGAGTAGCCGGCCGCGACGCAAGAGGAGCAGGTTCGATTTCCGCTGCAGGACAGTTAATTGTTTGCATGTTCTACCGGAATTTGTTCTGGGTCTGGGTGTTGTCAAACAACAAGGTACTCGCAGTTCCTGATACCCACGACACAGGGAATCCTAGTGAAGTGCCAAAACTATGTAAACTATGTGTGTGTCTGTCGGCTGTTGTCTCGTAGACACTCCTCTCATGCAAACAAATTACTTATCAAAAGCTCTCTATATAAACACGCACATTTTAACAATGCTATTCTACTATATTGAGTCGGCCATGTTGATTTTACAGATTGCGCTCAAAGCAGAATGTCCGACTATTATGTATTTTAGGGTCCCGTGTGCTAGTGATCATTTTCAATGGCCTTTTTGAAATAGTACTGTGTCTAATGTAGACATCTTTTTCTTGTCGATGATGATGTCATTAGAAGTTCTTTTTGACATTAAATAAGTACAGTATATGGTTCGTGTAGTATGTTGTGTTGTAAAATAAAAAAAACTTAACGCTATCAAGACTTTTATAAAAAATATAATATTTTTTTTATGTCATTCTTCATGTTTGTGCTAAGTCACGTCTTAAAAAAATATATTGCCAAACGTTCTATCTAAGTACCTACCTTTTATATATAAGATGATTTATTTTTTATCTTTGACAGACTGGGCTGGTTCCCAGAAGCTTACTAGATGGCATCGGTAGATATTTGAATGTTTGGGCATATAAGGCAGCTTTTGACAGACATATTACGTTTTTGACAGTTTTTTTTGCTATATCTGTCACACTTTTAAGGAACTCGTTTTTTATTGAAATAATACACTTGAAGAAAGTAAGTTCACGATCAATTTGTATGAATATGAAATGACTTAAGTCATTTGAATGACTTAAGTAATTTGGATACCAGCAAAAGACTGTTATAAAAAAACGGAAGTACGGAACCCACTACTTCCCAGCATGAATCCGCGCTTCACCAAATTATTTCGCCAATTGATTGGGCTCTCGCAAATAAAGCAAATGACGTTCGATTGAATTTGTGATGAGCTTTTACCAATTTATACTCGCAGTTGGTGATGGCCGGCACATCCAGCCTTATTCCCCTAGTCCGTGAATTGCTGCTAATTCGTAAATTTGATTGTACGGAGTTTTTATGACTGCATTTACAAATGTTACAAAATTGACGCAAAAAAGCCTTTATTTTAATTTCAGTGCTTTGTTTTTCTAGAACAAAAAACAAACACGCTCACAACTGGAATCACCATGATGAAGACCCATATTCGTAGCTCTATAAGGATACCAAGTGGGAAGTAGTCAGAGACACGTCCAAACATTATATTTGGCATTACCTAAATTCCGTGTTACAGGTTAAAAGCAAAAAAATGACAACGCCTGGACCCCTGTAATCCATCATCGCTCTCTGTGAAGTAATCCAAGACAATTTCTAAGATCGCATTACAATCGGTTAAGCCGTTCCTCTCACCCAAATAAGTATACCGACTAATTATTTGGTTTTTAAAATGGTTACTCACAAAAAGAGAAAACTGCTTCCCATTGACAGGTTCTCGTTATGATGACGTTACTCGTATTTCGTAGTTTTGAAGTAAAATATAGATACTTAATGAAATTACAAAAATCATGGCGATAATTTCGTACTTCAATCTACTGTCGGCTTGATATCTCCACCATCAATTAAAAAAATATGCTTTACTTAATAAAATTGCAAATTTGTTTTGGTTGTGGCGGTAGAAAAAACATAATGTTAATTCATCATATTACTAAGAATATTGTTGCTTCTAAAGGACAATTGACAAAATTTTCTGACTGCAGCTGAAAAAAAAAGCTCGGCAGACGTCCGTGTGAATATTGTCGCTGCAGCTGCTAAAGATGCATTGACACAAAGTTTTCACTATGGCGTCTGCCAAAGAAAAAAAAATCTCTTATCACCAACGTTCTAAGAACTAATGAGTCTTTGAGCAAAGTAAAACGAAAAAACTTGGGAAAAAGAAGTTTGCAAAAAGGTGTAAAATGTAGGTGTTGCAAGAGTTTTTTCTATCCGGAGTGAGTTACAGTTTTTGTGCAGCTAACTTCTGTCATTCGTCTTCGCGCAATGCATGGCCAAACTTACTGACAGATCGGTACACTGCAGGACAAAAAAATGAAGTTTCCTCACATGAAAAAATGTTTGCGCACGGGCGCGAAAGAACGTCCTTGCGTATTTTTGAGATGAGTCCTAAATAGTGACCAAAATAATAATAATAATAAGATCCGTAACAAATATCTGTAGATACCTGTAATATCTGTAATATACAAGCTACTTTCCTGGATATTTATCCAGGAAAGGAGCTTGCACCATCCAGCACCATTTTAACAGGTGTTGGCATCGCGATCAGATTGTGCGGTGCAGTGATACGGTTACTGTAGTGTGCCGTAATGTGAAAATGGACTTTTCTGATTCCGAAGATGAATTAATGAAGGTAGTTGCGGCTACTGCCTTTAATTCTCGACGATAGCTCCGTATACACGAGGCATCCCGTGACTGTTGCAATACAGTCGAAACTAATAAAAAAATAAAAAAAATAAAAATGCGATAAAGACCCATTAAACTTTTATTAGTATATTTATACAAGATCGTCGGCTTTGGCCTTTTTTCAGAACGTCTTCAATTTGGTCAGAGTATTAGTAGAGTATTATAAATTATTAGTAAGATATCGTAGTTTGATACTGACGACGGTTTTCGCGGCCTGCAGTGTAAAAGCACTGGTGCGATGTCCCGCCACGAGCGACGGCCGCTAATTTATGTAAAACCTGGAGTCGCCGCGAGAACGACCTCAACTTTACCATATGCATGCATCGGCATTCGGCTTTACTTGTTCTTACTGGAAGTAACAGTTTAAAATAACCTTAGTCTCTTCAGTTGTACAAATCCTAGGCACATTCATATCTTATGCACTTTTTTTGCATAGCTCACTTGTTTTCTCCATTAAATATTACTTAGTAAATTTTAATCGGATTCCCGCAATACAGGCTAGCCCTAGTGCGGGATCCATTATATATTATTGTAAACAGTTTTTAGTAGGTATTTTGAGAAATAAATTATTTTGATTGTTTTTTTAGTTTACGTGTAAAGTAGGTAGGTCTGCAATATAAGGTAGCTTTTGGAAGATTTGTGACACAATGTAAAGTGAACATTAAACTGAACTTTAAACGTCTTTTTGGTATTTTAGGGTTGTAAAAACATACCTCACAAGTTTGCGTGCATCAGCATCCGGCTTTACTTGTTCTTATTGGAAGTAACAGCTTAGATGTAAAGTAGGTAGGTCTGCAGTATACGATAATTTTTCGAAGTTTTGGGACGCATTTAAAGTGAACATAAGGCTTTAAATGCCTTTTTGGTATTTTTGGGTTGTAAAAACATACCTCACAAGTGTGTGTATATATCGGCATCTGGCTTTACTTGTTCTTACTGGAAGAAACAGTTTAGGTGTAAATTAGGTAAGTCTGCAATATACGATTTTGTTTGACGTTTAGTGACGCAATGTTAAGTGATTTTTAGGTTTTAAATGCCATTTTGGTATTTTCGAGTTGAAAAAACATACCTCACATTTCCTTATAAAATATCCTCAAGTGACGTACTTAGGTACGTTGAAATAATAACTATTATGGCTACGAATTAACATACGAGACATTTGTGAGTTTTATCAAACGTCAGAGAGAGAAAAGTTTATAATTAAAAAAACAAAGTGCATAAAACCTGTTGCATAAAAATATGCTATCATCGACATAGCTTTGAAATAAGTTTTCTACAATGCATACAAAAGCACTATTGAACTTTAAAGTTATAGAATCGAAATCATTGTGATTTTGTATATCTTACTACTATTATTAACGCGAAAATCTGTGAGGATGGATATTTGTTACTCTTTCACGCAAAAACTACTGAACGCGTTTTGATGAAACTTTACAGAAATAAAGCTTATACATCAGAATAACACATAGGCTACATTTAATCCGCGTACCACGCGGGCGAAGCCCTGGGCAGAAGCAATTTTTTTTATAAATACCACGTATAGCTACGAGTCAAAGTAACTAATTTCTCTGTCTGTTGTGGTAACAGGTACTCATCGTTCCTGACAGGATAGTAAAGATTAGAAATAGGTAGGTAGAAAAAGGTACCCATGTAAAATATAGATTTTTCTATACCTAATGGAGATATAGAAAAGTTTTATATATTAATCTGTAAAGAAGATGATTTTTTTTGTTTTTTAAGATATCATAGTAATATTTGCACCACAGTCTTCGTATTTCTAGTATCTGAAATATATAATAAAATCGGTTTTTGTATCGAAGCATGTCTGAAATAGTATATATATAGCAATGCAAGCATTACTCGTAACTAGTGTAGGCGCTGTTGCCCCTGTAACGGACGGTCTCAACTGTCCATGTACGGGCTTTCATGTTATCTGTGTTGTCTCTGTGTGTTTTTTTAACAGTTTTTTTTAAATACTGCTTTGCTGCAGAAAAAGGTAAAGCCTAATAATCATGATGATCATGATAGCCCGATTCTGTACTCACTGCGTAAATCCGTGAAGTAACCAAGTAGCAGGTGGTCAGGGGCACGTCTAATCACGTTTTGCATACCTAGTACATAGCATGCCACGTGTTGCAAATTTTAAGTATACATTTAGGGCCTTATAAAGATTTTTAAACAGTAATAAACTTAACACTGCTTGACTATCTCCGATTTGTATAATTTCAAATTCTTAACATTAGAAAACAAAGCACAGATTAGGTAAACAAACTTTTAAAAAATATTTACTACTAATGCCCTCTGTTATATGTAATCTGACTGTGACAGAGTTCTAAAACACTTTTAATAACTTGTTACCAATAATAGTGGTCACCTTGATCGTGACCTACCGCAAATTTGCTAAAAATAAGATAAAACGGATCTGAGCGATAAGGTTTTATTTTTATATATCCTACTAATATTATAAACGTGAAAGTTTGTGAGGATGTTTGTTACTCTTTCACGCAAAAACTACTGAACGTATTTTAATGAAACTTTACAGTAATATAGCTTAAACATCAGAATAACACATAGGCTACTTTTTATCTGGGTACCACGCGGGCGAAGCCATGGGCAGAAAGCTAGTTTTTATATATATTGGCAAAACTAACGATTATCGAGTAGTTTCGTGATAATGTTCTTGTTTGGTTTTATTTGGTTTTATTTTATTTTTAGATGATGCTGGTTTTTGTGCTATTTTGGAATTATGGAATAACTAGCCTCTGCCCACGGCTTTGCCCGCGTTGTACCCGGATAAAAAGTAGCCTATGTGGTATTCTGATGTTTAAGCTATATTACTGTAAAGTTTCATTAAAATACGTTCAGTAGTTTTTCGTGAAAGAGTAACAAACATCCATCCTCACAAACTTGGGCGAAGCCGCGGGCAGAAACTAGTATTAAATATGTTGTACCATATATAATGTTTGGACGTGCATCTGCCTACTCCCTACTACGCACTGACTCCCTACCACATATATACCTATATATGATATCCTCGGATATCCACCGTGGAGAATGCAGTTGTGAGTGTGTTTGTTTTTTGTTAGTATTTTTTTAACATTAAACAAGTGTGAAGACACTTCATGGGTCATTTAGGGTTACACAAAAAACGGCAGTAACCCCTTAATGAGAGCCTTAAGGTCGTTTCCTTCAACAAGTGGGTAGTAGGGATCCGTTTCAAAAATTAAGAACCATTTTCAATCGACTTCAAAAAAGGAGGTTCTCAATGCGTCAGTATGTTTTTTTATGTGTGTATTTTACGCGATATCTTTACCGATTTCAGAGGGTAGGGTATACTTCAATGGTGGTCCAATGTAAATTTTATGGAAAAATACAACCTACCCGAATTATGCCAAAAATGCTGACTGCATGACCACGCGAAATGGCAATGCTAAAAATACATAACTACAGCAATAACTTTTTTTTAAAGTCATACTAACACAAATGGGCATGCAGCATTGTATGAATTAAAAAATAAGTTCAATTTAAAAGCATTTGAAAAATAATATGAAAGATGTTGCTTTTATGAGCATTAAGTGCTCTTTTTGTGCATTATTTGTAAAGAATTAAATCCTACTACTATTATAAGCGCGAAAACTTGTGGGGATGGATGTTTGTTACTCTTTCACGCAAAAACTACTGAACGGATTTTGATCAAATTTTACAGTAATATAGCTTATACATCAGAATAACACATAACCTACTTTTAGTCATTTATTATTTTTATCGTGAGCAGAGGCTAGTAAATAATTAACAACCCTTTTTAATTGAACAATAAGAAGCTTAAATTAGCTACAGAACCCACCTACTAAAATTAGTTCACCCTAATCGACACATCTCCCAAAATTCTTGCCGTCCACCATCGTTAATGTCACTTACACACGTCATGTGGCATCGGTTTTTATACCAATTATATATACATTAATCTTTGGGAAATGATAACGAGACTGTCATTCTTACTTTGTATGTTACGTGGTTTTTGACGGGTGTAGGACTTGCCACTTTCACCCTATAAGAATGCCCTTAATGTTATACGCTACGTTTTAGCCGGATAAAAGTAGCTGATGTTTTATCTGTGTGTTAATTATTTTGTATACCACCTAGGTGGCTAAGCATACGGCCCTGTTGGTAAGTGGTTAACACCAGGGGTCTAGACAAATACCTCAAGCTCAGTTTTCCTTTCACGCTGACGCATTTGTCAAGGAAAACCTTGGCAGTAGGCAAGTAAATTTTCCACAGCTAATGTAATCCTACTATTATTAGAAACGTGCAAGTTTGTGAGGATGGATGTTTGTTACGATTTCACGCATAAACTAAGATTTTGATGAAACTTTACAGTAATATAGCTTATACATCAGAATAATACATAGGCTACCTACCCTTTAATCGGGTACCACGCGGACAAATCCATGGGCAGAGGCTAGGTTTTATATAATTCAATCTTTCCACAGGTGTTAACCTCAAACGATAGTGGTATTTATCTAGACACCCTGAGGGATTACATTGTCGACCCTTTCTGTAGAAACTCGGGAAAATCTCAGAAAAGAGATAATAAAATTATCTCTTTTCTGAGATTTTCCGATTTTAGTGTAAACGTCACTTATTTTCACTTATAGGACATCTAAAAATTACATTCGGTTCAACAGTCACGGAAATTATAAGCAACAAACATTCTAGCATTTTTTCTAATACATATTAGGTATGCCCATGGCTTCGCCCGCGTGATATCCGGATAAAAAGTAGCTTAACTCACTCCATAACTCTAGTCCAGTCAATTTCTAACATTAAAAAAAAGAAGTAGGAAATAAGGATGCGAGGTCACGAACTATGCCTGTTTCAAAATTTCATTCAAATCGGTTCAACTTTTACGGAGTTTATTAGCAACAAACATCAGAACATCTAAACTTTTGTATTTATTTAATTATATAAATAAAAATCAAGTGCCGCATGTATGACAGATCTTCACTTGAGAACGGCTCGACCGATTTGGTTTATTGCATTCATGTTGTATTCATAATAGTCAGGATAAGGTTTGTATGAAAGGAGATTTTTGGAAAATCTGCCGGAAAAGTCGGAAATTCGGATAACCCGTGCGAATCCGGGGCGGGTTTCTGGTTTATAATATTATTAGGATATGGTAATAGGCAGAATTTAGTTACCTCCTAGTTTTGAGTTCTTAGGTAGGCAGCAGATATTTCTTGTGCCAAAGCCTTTTACGCGATGTATTTTATTGTTATGGCGAAAATTCGAAACTCCTTTTCGATGAAAACGACTCTGTTCGTTACTCGTTGTAAACTTTTTCTACTAACAGGGCTCCGGTGATATTAATCTTAAACCGAAGCGTCAATAATAATAATCATATTTTGATAACCATTCGAACATTCCCAGGATAATATGACGGGTAAAATAAAATGTTTTCATTATATCTTGCAAGGGATAATCCATCCAATCTTGTATACATTAGAGCATAATTTTCGATCGTGTTCGTAGAGCTTTTTTAGTAAAGGCTCGTTATAAGATACGTAGCGTGCAGTTTTTTCTTTTGAAGTTGTGAAAATTTTTAATATTATTTCAACACCCAAAAATATTCATTAGTACCAGAATTGAGTACCTTCTGTTAATTCTTTATTGCGCACAAATAATGTACAAATGGGGGAATTAATGCTGTACAGCCTTTTCTATCTATCTTTTTTAAGTCGATTAAACATAAGAGGATCCTTCCTTTTGTGGTGTAGGGTAGCAGTCTTAGAAAAGCCACTTATCTAGGTACAAAAAGTACAAAACCGCAAATAAACTATGTAGGTATAGTATAAAAGGTAGTTACTAAAGGTAGTTACTTCCTTCGTCTATAGCAGCGCCTCTACTGACTTTCGGGCGATGGACCTTTAAGAAACATCCTTGAAAAGCCACTTATTGAAATCATACAACTCGACTGCAATTAACTGCATTGCAATTGGATAAGCTGTTTCAGGTAATAGACGAACAAGCAAACCAACAACCTCTTATTGCCATAACGGTGGTTCCTGCATCGCTACTAAAAAAACTTGAAAAGTATTTCTGCAATGCAAACTGTAAATGCGCCCTTATCCTCAGGTCGTGACTGTCAAATGAGAAAACTAAGCAAAAACAGACTTTATGTGGGGTAAATGAGTAAGGTTTTTGTTTGGGAAGAGGTTTCTTAGATCGAGGTAGTCAGGTCGCAAGGGTGGAATCCCACAAAAAGCGGCCGGACCGGTCTTACGGCGCGTCATTCAGTCACAGCCGATCAGGTCGTCCAATTACTACAAGATTGATTATAGTTAAACTAGCTTCTGCGTACAGCTTTTTTATGGTACACATAACAAAAATCGTTCGTATCCTTAACAGTCAAATAGGTTAATAGGTCAATAGTCAATAGGTTTTTATCACAAGGATCCTAAAGAAAGTCATAGGCTATCCTTTCTTTAAGTCACTGTTCCTCAAAGTGGGCGATAACGCCCCCTTGTGGACGCTGGATGCCTTCAGGAGGGCGGTAGAAGGCTCTAAAGTAGAAGATATTGGGGGCGAGTGATCTAACTAATAGTCAACCAAGACGCATTTTTACAGCGTTTGTCTATTTTATACTTACTTATTTAATTTAGTGGCAAAATATTTGACGAGTCAAAGATTGTTATGCTTACCATTAAGTAAATCTTAATATTAGTAATGTGTATCATCTTTGCCAATAAATAATTCTGATTCTGATTCTAAAGCGGTTTAGAGGGAAAGCATAGGTTGTTATGTTTAAAAACTTTGGGAGGCGCTACGATTTTTTTTTCTTAAAGTGGGTGGTTGGAAAAATAAGTTTGAGAACCTGTGTTTTAAGTGAATTAATTATTGCAAATACTATAAATTGTGCACCACAA
The DNA here is from genome assembly GCA_958496245.1 of Perizoma flavofasciatum. NCBI lineage: Eukaryota > Metazoa > Arthropoda > Insecta > Lepidoptera > Geometridae > Perizoma > Perizoma flavofasciatum. Next base: position 11,224,591 of record OY292431.1, read on the forward strand.
AAAAGTTCTTTGTTGCTGTGTTCAGAAATTGAAGGGTGTGTGCCGGTATATTACACATTTTCACCCTTTATGTCTCGGAGGCTTAGTAAGAGACAGTAAGAAACGTGTTATTGGACACAATCTTAGCAATACTTTGTTTTATAAAACTAGGTCAATGTTACTAATTAGCCTTACATAGATTGTAATATTACTAGGATACATTAATTTATTTTAAGTATAATAATGTACTTTGGATAAGGAAAAAAAAATGTCTTGGGGTCTTTAACGCGCAAGTGATACCACGTGAGCCTTTGTTGCAAATTCAATAAACCTTAAAAATAAGTTTAAAGAACAAACATTCAAACATCCATACAATACTTTCAATAATTACGTTGGATTCTGCAAATATGCATCGCAATGTGCCGAGAAATGGCCAGAACGATTTCGATGATTATGTAAACGCTAAAAGGCATTTGCACTGGAATGATACTTTGCCTACCTTGACTTTGTTTTATTGTACCTACTAGTTTTTTTTGTTTACACAAAACTTCGGCCTGCCTATCTATCTATTGCACATGAACCCTTAGACAGGGTTCATGTGAGATACCTATAAACACCATCTATGTACCTACCATGTGAAAGCAATAAATGTATTGAGTATTGAAAAATACTGATCAAGGAAGCTACGGAAATCATTTGAATTGGGTACACCTTACAGAATCCGTTCTTAGGAAGACTACGTGTAAAAGTATGATTCAGCATATTGCATTCCAGCTCAGCAAAAAGGGAATTCAGAGAAATACATCTCTCCATTGATACTGGAAAAGTAGTCGCCACAGTACTGACTCATCCTATGGGATATAATGGAAAAGAATATAGTTTATTTTGAATCAACACTACTCAATTTATATCCTACCACTATTATAAACGCGAAAATTTTTGAGGATGGATGTTTGTTACTCTTTTATGCAAAAACTACTGAACGGATTTTAATGAAACTTATTCATCAGAATAACACATAGGCTACTTTTTGTATATAAAAAGGCTATATTTTTCATCTACATTGTTTGTATATGCATACTGTTAAAATATTCCTTGTTGTTTTACCTAGCGGTAAGCGCGTTCGAATGCAACGGCCTTCGCTGGACGCATTCATTATCAAGGCGATGCATTCAACTTGAGGAGACTGCCTTAGTTATCATGACACACCCACTCACTCACTCACTCACTCACACTCACACTCATGTCCAAGCATTGTCTTAAGACAATGATAGACTTGACTGCACTTCTTGATTATGGCTTGTATTATATGGATATTTGTCACCATTTTAAAATAAAATAAAATCGTCTTTATTTCAGACAACACAATCTAGCTAGTATATATTTAGCTAGTGTCCGTTTCATACTAGTGTCATACAATTTTAAAAATGTGCGTATAAGACTATGTACAAGTAGGTACAAAAAATACAGATGAAACAGCTAGCTATCTAAAGACCGTTGCAAACGATCTATAGATAGCTCTACTGATCCAGATCACTAGCAGAGGGAAGCGTTCCCAAAATCTGGCCGCATTGCCACGCTGAATGTCAGTGCTAATGCGTATAAGTGAATGATCGGTTAATAATAAGAGAATCAGGCAGATTTTTACAGGTACTTACAGATTACAGACCATGTACTCGTATATAATAGGGTTGCTTATTTTGTAGGTATATTTTGCAATTAAATGCACAAATTTACATAGTATATAATTTATGAAAACGGGATAAAGTAAGAGATAAAAGACAAAAAAATATGAAAAATATAGATAGAAAGAAATATAAACTCTATATTGTACACCATTTTACAGTTACACAAAAACATAAAAAAAGAACAATAAACAAAAGAAATACACAACGGGCGGCTTATCGCTGAAAGCGATTTCTTTCAGTAAGTAGGAAGTAGGTACTATAGAAAAAGAATTATTTTACTGTTTTTTGACGTTAAATATTTTTACAGGTAGCGTTTACGGGATAGCGTTTATCTTTTTTATTTTTTACCCGCCTACAGGGCGAAAGATTCCTCGCTTACAGGGCGATTCAAGGCAGATGGTTAAGCGTTACTACGCTCATCATTGCCCATCCGAATCACCCCTTTTTGTTCCACGACATCTGATAGATTTAGCTCTTAGAATTAGCAAGTTGAAGTGGCAATAGGTAGGCCATAAAGCACACAGAACCGACAACTGCTAGTAAATTAAGGTTCTCGAATAGCGATTACGAACATAAAAACGCTCTGTAGGAAAATCACCCACCCGTGGACCGATGACGTAAGCATTCTTTGAGGGAATTAATGAATGAATGAAAATACTTTATTGTACAACTTATGGTATAAACAATAACACATTAAGATAAAGGTACAATGGACGGTCTCATCGCTTAAAAGCGATCTCTTCCAGACAACCTTTGGACGGTGAGGAGGGTCATTCCCACTCACATCCACGAAATATTTTAGTACAGTCAACATAAGCAAGGCTTCTGTGTTTTATCTATTTGTATCATGACGACGATGTTCTTTAAGTTGCGAGTCTATTTTTAGAGTCTATTTTTTTTAATAATACTTGGCTCTGCCATGGCTATTGAATATCATTATATGTAAGTACATTTGAATTTGAATCATACCTTATCTAAAGATTTAATTATCTTTTATGATTAGCCTTACTAAAAAAATAGCAAGAAATCGACGCAAATAAATAAAATAACCGCTAGTCGCTAAGTAGTTACTATTCATAGTTTACTAGTCAAGCTATATATTATCAGAAGATTCTCGTGCTGGCTCTACCTCAACTTATGCATGGATGTGAGTGGGAACTAATGTATGAACGAAAATATTTTAAAAAATAATTACTAAGATGCTCGTGGATGTGGTTGGGAAGTAATGTATGAAAATTTTCTTTTCCGAGAACAATGGGTTTGGATGTGGTGGGAAGTAACCGTGAGGATGCGCTCTATACTTCTACAGGCTGTTGATAATGATGATTGACGACCTCGATTGCGCCGCGAGCGAGCAGCCAACACAAGAGGTGCGGGTTTGATTCCCGCGGGGTTTGGCTGATGTGGGACAACGGTGCTCGTAGTTCCTGATACCTATGACACGGAATTCTAGTATATGGCCAGGACTATGTGTTGGGTTTATTATGATGAAACTACAAGAATCCGCTTCGCCACGGAAGTCTTATAAAACCAGACTAATATATTTAACCCGTTTTGTGAAATTGAAAGTGACTGAAACGGACGAAGTGGTCTTACGTTTGTTTACAACATTCACAGTCTATAAAAAGTTCGTTTAAAACGTCACCCTGCCGTATTATTATGATCTAGAATCACAGGATTCCCCTTCGCTGTCGCAGTTTTCAACGTTTCGCCTTGATAATGAACGTGTGAAGGTCATCGCCAACTTAATATCTTTAAGTAACGTAAATAGCCTGAAGTATCTAGATCATTCGAACTACTTATTCAAGGAGAAAGTACGTCAAGCTCAAAATTCTGGAAACCAGTTTTTTATATAACTATATTGCCAAAGAAACATCGGTTTACCTTTAGGTAAGCGTCTACTGCTGGAAATAGGCCACCCCAAAAAGTAAATACAGTGACGAACCGACTTTCTGCAACGTTTGAGATCGGCTTTCCTACACTGTATCTTCGGTTCGTGGTCGCAATTCGAGAATCTTCTTCCCTAGCGTTTGTTGGTTCTGTAAGGTATATGGCTTGCCTATTGCCACTTTGATAACTTACTGATTCTATGAATATCTGATATAATCAATTACTATAAAGTAGGACTAGGCACCAGGGTCGCATGAGCGCACCGGCAGTGCAAGATTGATGCTAAAGGTGCGGCGGACGTGATGGATGTTCCTTTAAGGCCCCGTCTCCACGAGCTTGAGAATCGCGGCGATATTATCGTCGTGCCACGTATTATTCACGAGTGGCTGAGGGCTAACGCAACGTCGTCCTATCGCCGCGATATCGTCGCTACTACTGGTGTAGTGGTGGGTCCTCAGCACGTGTGGCACCACAATTGTAGCTACACACTTCCTCGAAACGAGGCCTCACTCTTTTCGTTTGGACGAGCTACCACACCACACCAACACAATCGTGCTAGGCGCGAGGCGCGAGACTCGAGCCGAGCCGCGAGGAAAGATCGTGTTGGCTCGCACATCGCTGTGCATGCGTGCAAAAGTGAGGAAGGTGAGGTGTCGTTCGGCTCGCGAGCTATAGCGTATTGTGGTTGTGTGCGAGCGAGTTATGTGATGAATGTATGTATCTGCATTATCGGTCGGTCGGCCGCTCTCTCGAGTGAAGGATTTCGTTGGTGTGTGGTGTAGTGTGAACTGTGGTGACAGTTCGATACCTATCATATCGATCGAGTGTTGTTGAGTAGGTAGGTACCTAGTCGGCCTTACTCGACCGACACGTTCCGTGCTGTTCAATTCCACGCCATGTGTATTTGCATGTATCTACAGTGTGTGTGTGTGTGTGTATGTGTATTTTGGTAAAATTATTCAAATTAGGTACATACCTATTAAAATTATTATGTTAGAGAAAATTGTGTCAATAAAAACTAGGTATCTACTACCTACTAGGTTGATCTTGATCTAACAATAAGAACTTAAATATAAATATTACGCTTACCTTGGTACCTACTTACTATTCCAAAACGGTTCAGCCGTTCATTACCAAAATTCTTAAAACAAACATTCAAAACTGACTGATAGATACCGGCTTCGTAGGTACCTACCTACCTCTTACCTAAAGTAAGAAACATTAATTAATTGGATCGTTAAATATAGATAGTTGAATAGGTATATAGCTGTCTTGTCTATTTGCACCATTCCTAGTTGACTGTGGCTTGTAGATTACTTACTATTTTCTAACAAACATTGTGATACCTAACCAACCTACCTATTTTCGCATTGTTGTGAAAAGAGATCATTCTATGGCCAATTGCTCCATTAATTTTCATACAAGAATGTTTCTGCCTCTTCCTCAATACAAAAGTGACCACACAACACAATTGTGTAGAGTAGAGTAGGTACATGCTCGCCGGCACACAACACGTGCAGCATGCCGCCTCGCACATAGCACTCCAGTCCATTACCACACCACACAACACGCACGGTGCACACTGTGTTCCCAAAACTACCTCACTCAACTACGTTCAGAAACTGCCTCGCTGCCTCGCCTCAATTGTGGTACCACAGTGTGGTGGCTCAGTTGTAAAACTGAGCCCCTCGCACGATCCTCGTTTTCAAACAGTGTGCTACTCATGACTATACTGGTGGCGCGCCCGCCGCGCGCTCGCAACGGAACGTGGCGCCCTCGCAGCGAGAGCGCGGCGAACGCACAGTCAAACGATGGCGTCCAATTCGCGTCAGATCTGCCGTCAAGCAAGCACCCCACAATACTACATCCATAATAAATAATTGTTTTATTTACTATGGAGACACTACTTATTTCGCTCTCGTCTGGCACGTAACTGAACTCTTTCAACAAAGCTATTGCACAACGTCTCGTCGCGGAAACACGGCGATTCTGTTACGAATCGTCCCGGACACGTAGCGATCCCGTTACGAGTCGCGACGATACGTTGGCGGAATAATCACTCGTTCGTCTAGACTACCCGACGATAGAAGCGCGAGTTCGTCGCGATTCTCCCGCTCGTGGAGACGGCGCTTAGGCATGTATCGATATGTGGATTCAAAGATTCTACTGAAATGCTTTTCTTTAGAAAAAGAAACTTTATAATCAAAATCCTGTAGAAGTGTACTGCTGGAAATAGGCCTTCCTAAAAATTTAAGTAAAATGACGAACAGACTTTCAGCAACGTTTGAGATATGAGGCTTTCCTATGCAGTATATTCGGTTCGTGGTCGCCATTCGAGCACCACACAGATTTGCTATAGACAGGGGGTGTTTCAAGAATCATAAAATTCGTGTGACGTAATTATTTATGGATGAATTTTTAATGCGTTTTTTTGAAATCGAATCGTATGGCTTTTAGAATGGTTCATAATAGGTTTTACCACCACAAGTTACTAGAGGATGCTTAGATGATGAAAAATACGTAAGAGCCACACTTGTGGCGAACTTTGACAATTATTTGACAATTTACCACCACCACTGCGTCAGTTTCTTTAAATGTTGATAAAACTTACTTGTTATCTACAAGTAATCAGTAGCCGAATTTCAAAACTTGAATTTATTGGTTTTTTTTTGACATTTTGCATTTAGTCTGAGCGTCTCATTTATTCAAATAGACATGCAACTGCATCGCGAAACAAAACACGTAATTAACACGAAGACAGTAATGGCCATCAAGACAATACGACTGACACCCGGGACAATGGAACACAAAGCCAAGACAATAGAAATGGGTTTTTTCTCGCCCGAAGTAAGAAACCTTTTGCTTTTTCGGCGGATTGCTCTTGTGGAGATTTTGTTTTAATTAATTTTATTTTGATTTTAATTGGAGAATTTTTTTGGTGCAATTATTACCTAACAAAAACGTTATTTATAAGCGTTGGCTTTTTATGAAATTTTAAAAGCTGTTATTATTTTCAATAGAAAATATTATGCTTTGAAATATAATTTTCAGAAAATATTATGGCAAGAAACTTCATTAAACAACAAAATTTAATGACCGGGCATAGAGTGAGTAATTTTTGTTAAATAGTCTTCTCAAATAAAAAAAACCTACAAAAAAATCCGACTTATTTCAGCAGATATATAACTCAAATAGCCATATGTTTTATAATGGTGCTCAAAAATACCTAAACACCTATGGCGATCACTTACTGTAAATCATAAGTACCTTAACACCAATGTCTTTATGATTAGTCATTTTATTACATTTAAATTGTTTTAGGAGTCTCTACACCAATTCTGCACATAATTTTATTTGTTTAATGACAATCCACCTTAAAACTGTGCAAATAAATTCGAAGTTAGCATATCATAAGCTAGTTGAGCTCTCGTAGGAAAAGTTTTAATCCGCATGCCATGTAGTGTAAGAGATACAATCACATTTAATTTCCTTTTATACATACATAATAGTCAAGCCAGAGTTAGGTGGGTACCAAGGATTTCCACTTGCTACGATCCTGGCATACCTCTTTCGTTTCTTCATTCATCCTTATCAAATTATTCATACAAGCTCGGCGGTTTAGTGTACATCTGACCTGAGACCTAACCATCAAGTCTTATTGAGATTAAATTCAGGCAAAGATGACAAATCCTGATTTGTAAAAGACAACGCTATAACAACGCCACTCCTTTCTCTAGAATGTCTCCAATTATTATTAATTGTAAAAATTGTTTATTCAATTTTTAATTGGCAGCGTACGTTCGCCGAGGCCTTTCACTTCCAACTATCCCATTAACGCTCGCATTGTATACTTGTCTTGTTAATCTTCTTTCATCCATTCTTTCTACATGACCAAACCTACTCAACATATCTTTCTCAACTCTCGTTACTACATCTTTATTCACTCCACACTGCTCTCTTATCACGCTTGTTCCGGACTCTATCGCTCAAAGTTGCACCACACATACTTCTCAAATTTCTCATTTCCATTGCATTTACTCGACTTAGATATTTTTTTATCCCAATCATACCCAAATTTCACTTTCATACATTAGTGTCAGCACTAACACCCCTCCATGCTGGTCGTGCCGTTTTAGACAATTTCCGGCTGCTCATAAAGGATTAAACTGCCCCAGTTACTTGATTTCCAGCATTCACTCTCGTTTCAATATCTTCCTCATGCTTCCCAACCTTACTGAACAAATTCCCCAGATATGCTCTTCACTTTTTCCACTCTCACCCCACGACTTACTACCGATTACTACTAAGTCTACTAATCCATTAGTTTTATAATTTTAAATAAACTAAAATAATACAATTCTTAAGAAATTTGTGGAATAAATGCTTGCTACGACAAACTGTCTGGAGTCATCGACTTTTCAACAATGTCATTCTTTCATCGTTTGGGCCGTTTTTTACCATTTAGTCATTTGGTGACAAATTGAGGCAATGGAGGCCCTGAAAAGAACTTAATTACTATTGATGAAAGAACCAGTGTGGAAAAAGATTGTATCATATAATAAATAATAGTTTGTAATTATGTAGTAGTAGATTCTCTTAAGTGTAATTTCCACTTTTAAAACCAACTAAGCATTAAATAAGTAAAACAACATCTCTTGACAATTGTACTCAATGTAACTTTAGTCATTTAACAGGCTTGTATAACAGTAAAGTTTCCTCTGTAGGTGAAGCCTCGGCGCTTCGAGCAGAAACATCCCTAGAATTTGACCAAGCAGGAGATTATTGTGTTCAAGTCCAACCGTGGTTGAATTTTTGGCATTTTATAAAATTTTGTCATTGCTAATTAAATTTTATATAAATGTTAGGTATGTCACTATTAGATGTTAAAAAATATTTTTCTGTATAAAAATTATAACTCGCAATAATATAGTTATCGAGTCGTGGGCTTCGTCACTATAGTGAAGTCCGGATATTGTCTGCGGAGATTGTTTTAGATAGCACTTGTACTTCTTACCTGCTTGTTTTATTATGAAATTCACTATCGTTTGCGGTTATTTTACCATTTTATTTACCTTTTGTGTTCACCTTTTGCTGTAATAATTAAAGTTTATGTGAATGTTGTTAATGTGGTTTTGATCTAGACTGTTTACATGGACCGTAAATTATATTGTTTCTGGTCCCCTAATTATACTGTGGAAATGCATAGGGGATCAAGATCCACTCATTCTGCCCGGCTAAGCAATGTCCAAAACTTATAAAACTTGTAAATATGAAACTTAAATATGGCCCCCCTTTTAAGATTGAGACATTAAATCGGTAGGTTAATCATTGCCATTTTCTTAGTGTAAATAGAGGGCTGGTTTGGGTGTTGTGGTATCATTTACTCACATACCAGATACTCACGACAAGTCTAAAATCAGCATATTTAGGTCCGAGTTCACCAACGGGCACATTAACGGGTAGTTATTATTTTATATAAGTATTTCCTATATATTATACTAGCTTTTGCCCACGGCTTCGCCTATATGGGAACCGGATAAAAAGTAGCTTATGTATTATTCTGATGTAAAAGCTATATTACTGTAAAGTTTCATCAAAATCCGTTCAGTAGTTTTTGCGTGAAAGAGTAACAAACATCCATCCTCACAAACTTTCGCGTTTATAATATTAGTAGGGTTCATATATTACTATCAATTATTTAGGTGTATATACACATTCGCGTTACATAATCATTACATATTATTATTTTTGTTTTAACCATTCTGTGCACTCTAACTCTTTTTTTTCTCACATACACAAAGGCTATCTGGAAGAGAATGCTTATTAGCATTAATTTCGCCAATGTACTACTATTTTGTGCAATAAAAATCTATCTATATATTTAGGTCCTAATCAAAGCTTTTGACACATGTTTTCAAAGGAATCTGTCATCATAATCAATGGTTAGACTTGACCGTCCGTTTATTTTGTTGGCGAACTCAAGCCTTATTATTTTATGTGACTGTTAAGTATTTAAAGGCAAATATGCATTACCAAATGGTAATCGAGAGCCGTCATTTATTGACATTTATAACACCAAAGGAATTGCTGGTATTTTGAGCTGAGCCAGGCTCGGCATCTAACTTTTAGACTTTTTAAATTTTATTTAGACCAAGTTCGCAATACAGAGATCTATCATCAAACGGAGTTGGGCAAGACACTTGATCAGACTTGGTGATGGCCAGTGGAAGAAAGTTACAAGCGGTAACAAAACCATGACCTTTGGACTGAAAATCGGGGAATCGCACATTAGGCTATCACGGCTCTACCGACTTACCTATTTAGTACCTATTTCCCATGAGTTTATGATCTAGACCCCTTCTAGTTTGGCTGTGGCCATAAAAATACGTAAACTACCATCAATGTAAGAATATTGGCAATCCGCCACAACTCTTCGATCTATTCATCGCTTTGTTACTTTCTGAGAGTTTTATTTTGGAATACATTGTTGTATTTTGTTGGTCTACTTTATTACCAATCTACTTTATTAATGTATCTCTAGAATAAATATCCGCTGAGATACTAGAAAAGGTCGAAAAGGCGAAACCACGCTGGTATGTTTTTATATATAAAACTATCACTATCTCACGCCTGCGTCTTTGCCTAAGCTAGATAGTAGGTACTCTCCCAGTAAGGTAGACATCATGTTAACTTGAAAAATCAAAAGACTGTTAAAACTGTGTTAAACGTACTTTTCACGTAAAAGCTTAATAAAGTCTTCCCAATCACTTCCAAAATTGTGCTTTTATCTATAAAACATAATGATAGCGTGCGTACGGTCGCCGCCAAAAGTATCTATACAACTCAGATGACCATTATATCATCACACGAAGGCAATTTTTAAATCACAACTTAGGTCATATACGGCTACGGGTGATTAAAATAAATAAAATGAATGAAAACTTTATTTCCTTGAATATAAGGTTTTTATTCTAAGAACATTAATTCTTAGGATAAAAAAAGACAAAGTTTAAAAAAAATGTTTTAAGGTAAATAAACCCAACAGTCGAACCCAACAGTGGAACCCAACAGTCCACTCGTGGGAATCAGGAATTACCGTGGTGCCATAATGCCCAGGCCCGGAACAAATATCTGCAGAATTCCAATCATTTGTCCCGCAACGGTCGACTCGTTCCTCTTGCCGGTCTCAGTCGGCCACCCCACCTGCCGCGCCACCAGCTATTGCAACTAACAATCTTTATGACTCAATTTATCATGTCACGTTATTTCTGTTATCATAAGCGAAGACCTGCTGAAAGCCCGTGGATGTTGATGAACTTATTTTACCACTGACGTTATCAGTACAAATGATCTGACGCACAAGACGCTCAAACACATGAACACCTGAGTTGTTATCAATAATTATAAGTAGGTCATAGATAAACATACTTTACTAAGTTACTTTTGCATCGACTGTACGCATCATGGACGATGCACTGTGCAAAAAAGCTCAAAAAGCAGATAAAAAACTTTATCCTGTCAAAAAATAGTAACAGGAATAATTATCGCGAACATTGCATTAATCAAATTCCGCGCACGGTGGTATCGGGGGGTGGAAAAGAACCCCCTAAAGGGGGTAGGGAGAAAAAACGAATGCTGCTGGCTCGCTGCGAAAAAACGCTGAAAATGACCGGTGCACAGGGGTACGGGACGCGTAAACTCTTCTTTTTATTTATTGATCCAGATTCGGTGGTGTTTTATGACGTTTTCAATATTTTATTTCGGATAAGTACCTTTGAGCCGGATAGTATGATGTAGGCACTTGTGAAATAACGAGAACACAGCATCAAAGTGACTTGATCATAAAAATGATCATTTTCCTTGTATTAAAACTGACTCGGTTAGCGAAAAATAGTTTTCTGAAACAAATATATTATATCCTTCCTTATTATATCCTTATGTATGGATGGATGTTTGTTGCAAAAAATCTTCGTAAATGCTGAACCGATTTGGATAAAATTTGTAATAGACAATACATAGACATTTTTTTATCCGAGTACCACGCCTGTTGTTGAGGGGTAAGCAGAGCCCATGGACTTCTACTTGCTACGATCCTGACAAACCTCATCGTATTCTTCATGCATGCTCGCCGTTTTATGGTACTCTTGACCTGACCTTTCTACAGAACGTCTCCAGATTGGTCAGAGTACAAGAACTTATTTTAATTACCGAATATAAACTAAAACGTATTATCTACCTAACTCAGCTCTATGACCGAAAATAACAAAATTACAGCAATTCTCATCAGAAACTAGCGAGCGATCTCATCTTCTTCAACTATGGCATTAGAGACTCGGTATACGCTATTTAGTTACGCTAGTTTAGTTTATGTCAGTTGTATCTATAGATCGTTTGTAACGGTCTTTAGATAGATAGCTGTTTCATCTCTTTTTTAAATATACCTTCTTATCCATAGTTGTTTACGTCAAATTCCACCAGGATGTTCGTAATCGCAAAATGGGGTGGGCCGAAAAGTATGATCTTTCATCACCTTTTAATTTGTCAGTTCTGAATAATTTAAGCTACATCATATATTTTTTTTGGTGATAACTATGTTAAGTGTAATTCGTTCATTAGTTTTGAATAGATATTTGAATAAGTCGAAAGAAATCCCTCAAATACGAGAGATTTATAGATGCAACCATTTTATGAACAAGGATTCGATTCTTAATTTGAATGATTTCAAGCATTAAAATAACTATATTCGTAATATAGTTATATAATAAATAACGTCGAGATAAGGCGGACTGTGCTCCAAGGATCTCTAATCGGTCAGTGAAACGTCAGCAGGAGAGTAGTTAAGGGTAATAGTCGAAATAATATCCTAAAAGATAGGAATCTATTTAACAGTTTAATGCATGTTTTTTCCTGTCCGTCCGTTCATGATATAACTTGGGTTAGCAAAAATGTCTACTGTCATACGTAATCATCCGTATCTCGAGACATATCCTCATATCCCCATCACCGTTCATACCGGTTACGTCCAGTGCACTACCTAGTACTTATATAGCTGCAAAAAATGCCTCGTCCCCCACCCCCTCCCAGGGGGAGGTCCGGCCCTGCATTCATTAATTGCTAATTTACAGATCGAGAGATGTATGGGCCATATGTATGACGTCATTGTAGTTTTATTAATAGTTTTAAAGCATGTTTGTGCTTTGTTCGTTCGTTATGCTACTGGGTCTTTCTTGGTCACACTGTAAGTATGGTAATATCATCATCATCATCATCATCAATGGTAGCTCATGACCCACTACTAGGCATCAGCTTTTTCATCTATGTCTTCTGTATGGCAACGATGTCATCCATCTACCTAGCTGTTTAAAAAAAAAAAAAAAAAAAATACTATCGTATTCTAGTTTTTTTACAACTAAAGTGGCAAAAATCATACGGCCCACCTGTTGGTCAGCGGTTACCGTAACCTATGGACGCTTCCAACACTAGAGGTATCACTCGCCGTTGCCTACCCTGAGACAACGGATGAAAAATCATATTTGCTTGTAATTTCACCGGCACCCTTAAAAAATCATCAATTCATTCCTGTTTCCAGTTTGAAGGGTATGATTCACATAACCTTCAAACTGAAAACAGGAATGCGAACATTACTGTTTGACGACAGATATAGAAAAAGGTGATGTTTGGTTGTTTGTTGTTAATGATGTCGGTAATCGCTGTGTGTACCTACCACGCGAGCGAAGCCGTGCGCAGAAGCTAGTTTGAAATAATGACAAATCCCACTGCTGAGAAATCACGGCTAATTTGAACAAAGCTTTAATGGATGTCCTGCTAGGTAGATAGGGGCTAGCTGGGATGAATAATGTAAATAAAATAACGGGAGAGGGCTTTGATTTTTATTTTTTATTAGCTTGGACGGGTGATGTCACGTGGAGCCTAGGTACCTAAGTAGGTACCTATAGAGTGTACGTCATTGAAATACCTGCGTCAATTATCAAGCTATTTTGAAGTACCCAATCACGAGTACTTTAAACTTGTTATCTGATTGACGCCATTTTTTATTGTCATGATTTACTTACCTGAGTCATATGAAATGTACCTAAATGTTTATGAGACTACGATTTTTTTTGTGAATTGCTTAAAATAGACAATCGTTACATAGATATTTGATAAACATCAGAAATAGGCAAGCATTTTACAAAAATAATTTGTTAATTAAGGAATCAATTATATGAATTATTGATATTATTAACGGTAAATAAAACTTTTATACTTATGAGCAGAATTTCATTTATTTTTTATTGCATACGTCCTACTTGGACATAATGGCCATCTATGCCAGTGTCACGACAAAATAAAGTCACAAGTACGGCGTTCAATTCAATAACAGACCTGCGAGGATGCACAACCCTATTAAGTTGTCAAAAAGATGGCACCATTCGCTTGTCTATGAGCAGATATGATTTTTACTACCTAAGTAATAAATATTTTATTTCGTTATGCAAAATAATACTTTTGACGTTACTACATATTATGACAACAACAATGCCAAGCACAAGACACTTTGAGCTTTGGTTGTACAGGTGGTTATGATTTTCTTGTGCATAACCTGCCCATAGCAATTTAGGTTTACTTAATCAGGATATAGCTATACATTTATATTATCATGCACCAACTTATTCAACGCCACTAGTTATACTCAACACTCAATACTCAATAATCAATACATTTATTGCTTATAGATGTTTATTAAATACAAAAAGAACATGGTTCACTTATAATGAGCTTAAGATCTAAAAAATAATGAACAAATTTAACTAATTAATTACTAGTTATTCAAGTATTAGTATTACAGAGAACTGGCGGTTACTTAAAAAAATGTTATCAAAGACATATTGACATATTATTGTTAAATACAGGAATTGATTCACAAGTTTTTAGGTCATTAGAAAGGTTATTGAATAATTGTGAACCCTCGTATATAATATTTATTTTTCCATAATTTGTTCTATGTTTATTCAGCTTTAATTTATAGGTGTTTCTAAGGTGATGTAAAACGTAGTTCACGGCGCGACGCGGAAGGAGAAAGTCGCAACCACACACCCTGATGAAGACTCTTGAATGAGTCGAAGCTTAGTCGGTGCCTTCACCGATAGTGCAGTACGTGAAAATTCCCGTTTGTACAATATGATGTAAAACATGCTTACATTGCTTGGGTATGTAATTTATAACTATAAACACTACAAATTTTACATTTTTTTGCAATATAAATGAAAACTATTTAAAAGATCAAAATAGTCACGTTCCTGAGAGATTTCTTTCCAAGCAATCGGAGGAATTGATATAATTTCCTTCTGATCAAATCGTCTTATATTTTTTTCCAGTGAAATTTACCAACTGTGTGGATTAACATTATCAACAGAATTTAGTTGGCTCAGTTTTCAAAACAATTATTAGTTAATCAAAACAATCGTTTGAAAATCTATTTTTCTTAGCAAATAATAATTTGTTAAATTAAAATGTGATCCATAAATTCAGCGGAACTGAACCTGCATTTTCGCCTGTTATCGGCATTGCGTTGACCAATTACGCTATGAATTGAGTAACGCTGAGTCCGAATTGTCTTTGTATAAGACACATTTAAATTAATTTTTTTACATAGGTCTTGGATTTCCAAGACCTATGTAAAAAACTCTTATCTTATACTCTTATCAAAATGTTTGCTATGCGAATATAATAAACCAGTCAAGTGCAAGTTGGCTTCGTGTGATTAAGGTTCCTTACCACCGTACACAATATAATTACTGTGGTAAATAACAGATACTTAGATAGTTAAATTTTACCACGTTTTTTATGTATATTATGGAAACTCTATGTGTTTTGTTTTATTGATCTTTTATGTACTATGATGAGGTTATATTAACAGATACATACCTATTCTGTAAAAAATTAATAAACTAAAGTTTTTAAACAGTAGCTTAGCTTTTAACCAAGTTTAGTATGCTTCTATTTAATTTGAAAGGTTTTGACACATATCAGAAGCAGACAAAATAAGTGTTTTGTAACAACTGTTTAAAACTCTATTTTTACCGTTAAAAGAAACAGTGTGACATACAAGAAGTTGCATTTCGAAAGGTTTTTTTAAGGGGAATGAAAACTCAAAATTTAAAACATGGTTGAACTTGAGAAGCCATGAGGAACACGTTTTCTGTGAAAATGTAAACAAGCCAAGTAATCCTATCCTATCCTATTATAATAATATAAACGCGAAAGTTTGTGAGTGTGGATGTTTGTTCCTCTTTCACGCAAAAACTACTGAACGGATTTTGATGAAACTTTATAGTCATATTATAGCCTATATGTACATCAGAATAACACATAGGCTACTTTTTACCGGGTACCACGCGGGCAAAGCTGTGGGCAGAAACTAGTTAAATATAAAAATATAAAAGAATCGATAATGTGAAAATCCGAATAGCCCTGTGACAGACCAGACTCTTTGTAATAGGGTTCTGGTGGCATACTTTAAGTACTGAATCCTAAAAAAAGGAATGTTAAAAAACACACAACTGTGTTCCCATTGATGGACATACCCAGATCCATTCACAGTAAGCAGGTCTATTTTGAGGATACGAAGTAGGGGTAGTCAGGGACACATCTAAATCTAAACAATATAAGTATTTGGCACATGACCGCATTTTGCATAATAATCTAAGGCACATGCCTCAGAAGTTTTGGTTCTAGGGCATGCCGGTTTCCTCGCGATCTTTTCCATCACTGTTTCGAGCATGTTTTATAATAATAATAATGCTGGACATTTTACACACAGCACCATCTATCCCCAAACTAAGCAAAGCTTGTATTATGGGAACCATACATGACTGATATTCTTTTTTTCTTGTAAATACATTCATATTATGCATAGAAAACACCCAGGCCGGAGACAAATATTTGCAGATCATACTAACATTTGTTTCGCGGCGTGAATCGAACCCGCATCCTTCTGCGTCTCAGGCGAGCCTTCGCCCACTGCGCCACAGAGGTCGTCAAACCTGTATTAAGTGCATATACAATTTTTGAATTGGAAAATTCACTGGTACACGACTGGTTCGAACCCATAACCTTCAGATCGGAAGTCGAGGTATAGCCCACTAGGCAAACACTGCTCTCCTAACCTAAATGATGTAGTATGAATTAAGACCAGGGTGCTAGACAAATACCTCACGCTTACTTTTCTTTTCACGCTAACGCAAATTTGTCAAGGTAAAACTTGGCAGCTGTAACGTGACATTTCCGCAGCTAACGTCATTCCTATACAATTCAATCTTTCCGCAGGCGTTAACGTAAACAGAAAGTGGTATTTGTCTAGACCCCTGCTTTGCTTTGACCTGCTTTTAATATAAAGTGTATTTGAAGAAATATCCTGTTGCTAACAGGATTGCAATCTTCAAACGTCAGCCATGTTTGACGATCCTCAAAACGCGATACCACCATTGCGTATTAGGTAAGAGGTAAATTAATTTTGCTCTCAGATGCCGATGCACGCCCGTACAATGCATGAATATATGCATGTATAATTGTTGTGTTAATGTCGGGGGGGTAGGCAGAGGACAGCCTGATGGATCGATGCCCGCATCCGAAGGCGCGCGTGTGTGCGCCGAAATAAACGAAAACACGGGCGGGCGGAAAAAAATCGCCACGTCAAAATGGACGCGAGTGTAGTCGCCTTGCAGTGGATTGGTCGTTGGGCATTTTTACCGCGACGTAAGTATAGCCCGTGTATGTTTTTCGGGTACGAAATTGTTCGGCTGGTTGTATTTTTACTACGGAATGTTTGTGCTTGTCCGACACTGGTAAATTAATCGATCGAAGAAATATGGAAAACAAGCGGAACAAAAAAATTTAAGCTCTGTGCATGAAAAGTTAAGTTTCAATTCCTATTTTTGGAAAAAATGAGGGGGAAAAAACACCTGTATATTTTATTGGATAAATAGTGTAAAAAACACAGACATAATTAGTAAAATTTTCGGAAAAATTAGTTTTAAAAACAGAACATCGCTAAACAATAATATATATATATATAACAATGTTATAAACAAAAACTAGCTATAAGTACTAGTTTTTGTTTATTGCAGATAAGCAAAATACACAATACTCAATACATTTATTGTTTTTACATGGTAGGTACATAGATGGTATTTATAGGTAGTTATCTCACATGAACCCTGTCTAAGGGTATAGCAACAGATAGGTAGGCAGGCCGAGGTTTTGCGTAAACAAACTTAAGCAAAGGCCAATTCGTCCCTCCCCAGTTATAGAGGTGCAACGTCACCGAACGGTCTACCGGGCCGTGGGGGTAACCCCCTTAAAAAATAGCGCTGCACCCCAGAGGCGCGGGTGCGGGGTTGCGGGGGTGCAGGGGTGAGAGCTCAACTTTGACGCGCGCCCGCCTAATTGATGAGCCGCTTGTGATCCTATTAGAAATTGATTTGTTTGATTCGTTTGTTTGGGTGACTGAGGTGTTGGCTGGAGAAAGAAAAGTGTGACGGGAGAGGGGATAGAGTTTTCACTAGTCCTCACATTTGAGTATAGCAAACACACTCGCGTGCATGTAGGACATTAAGATCGAGCAGTTGACCCCGAGAGGCGTCATATTGAACCACACTGTTCTGCCAACACATCAGTCTTTTAGGACTGATGTTGGCAAACGCGGACATTGTCATTTTCATTGCGTCATGTTGCCTTCTGTGCTCTGATTGGTTGAAACTACAGTTTCGACCAATCAGAGCACAGCAGCAAATTGTACGCTGTACTATTCCCCAATAGTGGACTTCCTGATATACATACCTACTCAGTGCGTAGATTTTTAAGAATACCAAATACGGGATAGTCAGAGGCCAAACATTATAATTGGCACATGCCCGCGTTTTGCAAGTAGTTAGCATTCCACGTGACAGGGTTCAAGCCCATTGCCGCTTAGAACAGTAAACGATGGCACCTAACATCGAATTTTTGGTTCTAGGACGGGCCGATTTCCTTACGATTTTACCTTCACTGTTTTTAGCACGTGTTACTAACTGCGAGTTGAAAATCTATTGATATTATCGACCTCGTGATTTGAGTGAAGATTTTAAATAAGGCCGTCTTTTGATCTTGGAAGGATAATGACGGAAGTTGTGAGAGCAAGTCATTTTTTCTCGTTGTCACATTTAGTGAAGATTTAAATTAGTTCGTTTCATTTAATTTACGATGTTTATTCATGGTGAAGTTGGTTCAAAGAAAGGAGAAAACGAAGGAAGTTGTGAGAATGAAAGTAGTTTTTTCTCGTTCCTTCACTTGAGATTGAAGGTGCAGTAATAAAATTAATAGAGTCTTATTTTCTTAAAATTATATTGTTATGACCTAGTTCATAGTTCAGAAATGTGTTAAGGCGTTACACGCATTTACTGCCGCCAAGATTCAGGCAACTTTAGGACATTTTGAAAAAAATATTAATTTAAATATTATTACGCGATGTATCTGTTTTTATTGCAATAATAACTCCTGTAAATAATTATAACAGTTTTTAAGTGTTGTAAATATTTTTATTTGTTCTATGTGTGGATAATAATGTGTTTTCTTTGGAAAAATGAATTTGATACATTTAACCAAATAATAATATACCTATTTGGTTTAGTTTATAGGGTAGGTCATTTTGATATTACTTAGTGAAAATAATAGCATAAATATAATTCACAACTATCATAGTTATGAACATAATTTTTACTGAAAAACAGGATATTTACCATGATTTCCCGATATTTCGGCGCAGTTGCACCATGATCACGGGAGGAACTGAAGTATTTGCGGGTTTTGAATGTTAGTGGCAGACAAAATCTGCAAAGACTTCAGGGGGGCTAGACAAATACCTCACGCTTACGCAAATTTTTCAAGGTACAACTTGGCAGCTGTCATGTTATATTTCCGCAGCTAATGTTATTCCCATACACTTCAATCTAGCCCTCCAGTTCCTCCTATACCTATGTCTAGGGATCGCCAAATCTTATGGTAGGTCACATCGCATACCTGTCTGTTTCGATCGTACGGCGCACAGCATCGACGTTTTTGTTACTCACTGCAGTGGACGTGCGACCATCATCAAATTCGTAACTGACACGACCGCGCTTGAATAAATAAATAATGCTGGACATTTTTCACATACCATCATCTTGCCCTAAACTAAGCAGAGCTTGTATTATGGGAACTACATAACTGATATACTACCTAAATACTTTTTTGTTTGCTATGTATGACATGCCATACATAGAAAACACTCAGACCCGAGACAAATACTAACAGATCATACAAACATTTGCGCCCTGCAACCTTTTGCGTCAAAGGCGGGCTTTCGCCCACTGCGCCACAGAGATCGTCAGAGGAGGTTGATTTCTGCAAAACAAGCTATAGTAGTCTTGCATGGTGATTCATCGCCAAAAGCAGTTTGAAGCCGAGAAAGGCTTTGCTGAACTATCAAATTACACTTGAAATCGTAGTAAATCTACTACGATTTTTTTACAAAGAAAACATATTAAAATTATATGTTAAAGATATAAGTTTTACAATACTTATACGTTCTCCCGGAAACCATATTTCTACTTAACGTCCCTGTTTTTACCGTGATCATGGCCACCCTAGCTGCCCATAAATTCATCACTGGCAGTGTTCCAGCACCCGGAGATATACCTATTATGTTTTCATACATTTTACTTATGGGCCACTGAAAACAATGGAACTGTGGTTTCTTTGTACTGCAGGAATACCCCTTCAGTACAACTATCATCATCAGAATATGATAATATGATAACAGTATGATAATCATCATCAGAAAAATGTAAGTCCACTGATGGACAAAGAACTCCCCCATTGAGAGTTATGATTCGAATTTGTTTCTAGTCTGAGTGTTGTGGTACCAAGGTACTCATAGTTCCTGACACCCACGACACAGGAAATCCTATTGTGGGGCCAGGACTGTATATGTATCTTTTTTTTTCATACATCTAAAGTGGCAAGCAATCATACGGCCCACCTTTTGGTCAGCGGTTACCGTAACCTATGGATGCTTGCGACACCAGAAGTATAACTCGCATATTACCGACCCTGAGACATAATAGATGAAAATTGCCTGTAATTTCACCGGCACCCATAAAAGTCAGTCAAAGCATGTAAGTCCACTGCTGGATAGAGGCCTTCCTCAATGCCTATGATCCGATATTTTATCCGTGCCTGATTGTTATGATACCACGGTATATAGTTCCTCATAGTTCCCGTTACCCTCGACACAGGGAAACCTAGTGTGATTTTATTTTATCCTTTTTTTAATTCTCTCATTCCAAAAGTTGTCTAGAAGCAACAAATAGGGCTGTCTTCTAAGCGAAAAAACCGCCCATTGCACTTCAAGTTGTATTTTTTTTTATTGTGTAGAATAAAGTACTTTGCATTAATTTATTAATTCATTAAACATCATCATCATCATCATCAGCGTATATTAGTCCACTGCTGGACATAGGCCTCCCCTAATGAGCGCCATAGCGCCCTGTCTTCAGCTTGTCGCATCCAGCATCTGCCTGCAGTCTTTCGCAGATCGTCATCCCACCTGGCCGGAGGGCTACGTTTGCCGAGTCGCGGTCTCCACTCAAGAACACGTTTACCCCAGCGGTTATCGGTTCTTCGCGAGATATGACCGGCCCACTGCCACTTCAGCTTGCTAATTCGTTGAGCTATATCGATAACTTTGGTTCTCTGACGGATGTATTCGTTACGAATCTTATCCTTTAGAGAGACTCCGAGCATAGCTCTTTCCATAGCTCGCTGAGCGACTTTGTATTCATTAAACATGTTGGTAAATACAAAAAATACAGATGAAACAGCTAGATGAAAAACCGTTGCAAACGATCTATAGATAATTCATTACAGAATGTAAGTCCACTGCTGGATATAGGCCTCCCTGAATGACTATGATTCGATATTTGGTGTCTGGGTATTGTGGTACCAAGGTAGATAAGATAATAAGACTAAAAAACCTCCCCTTACCTTCAGCTTTATTAAGGGCCTAGTGTTGAGCGCTTCTGTTCTGTCATATTACACTGAAGGTAGTGTACATACTAAATTTTTAAACTGCCGTAAAAAAGTGTTGATGAATTGATAACACTCGTCAAGCATCAAGTAAATGTGTCTGAACATTAATAATACCTCTTTTGAAATTCGCCTAGCGTGAGGAGAACTTAATGTGTGCGGTTCTGCATAATGTCACACGTGGATTGTGTGAAAGATGACATTATGGGTAAGAAAGACTGATAGAAGAGAGTGGATGAAGAAAACATGTGCCGATCTTAATATGTGACAAGTACAGGGAGAAAGGAGTTCTGTATAGATCAATTTAAGTGGGCAACCGAATGCGTCTCTAGCTGAAACTAAATGCTGAGCCGGTCTGAAAGAGTACCACCACTGCACTGCATACTACTGCTGCGTATAGTGCACGGCGCGACGCGGAAGGAGAAAGTCGCAACCACTCCCCCTGATGAAGACTCTCGGAATGAGTCGAAACTTAGTCAGTGCCTTCATTGATAGTGCAGTACGTGAAAATTCCCGTTTCTACAATATGAATAGTCAAGTTCACGATAGTTTTTGGAATAAAATTAATGATTACACTTTTCCCGGTTCTTGTTTTAATTTAAATTTGTATTATTATTGTTTGTTTGATTACGTTTTAACACTTTTTGGAATTCTGATCGAATAAAACTCAAATCCTACTACTATTATAAACGCGAAAGTTTGTGAGGATGGATGTTTGTTACTCTTTCACGCAAAAACTACTGAACGGATTTTGTTGAAACTTTACAGTAATTTAGCTTATACATCAGAATAACACATAGGCTACTTTTTATCCAGGTACCACGCGGGCGAAGCCGTGGGCAGAAGCTAGTCTTATATAATTCTCCATTGTTATTCTCTCTTGTACTATGTTGAAAAGATTCCCGCCATCCTAGGCTATTTTACAGATAACATATCACCACAGATACCGCGAGCATTATCACCATATGTCAATGTCATTCTGTCAAACTCCGAGAAGGTTGGATGCTAGAGATCTTGGACTGTGTGCCGCCTGGTTGATACTCGCTGCTCCAAAGAGGTTTCAAGCTGAACGCGCATCACAATTTGTTCTTAAGGTATTTTAAGGTAGCTAAGACAAATGATTTTCTACCATCCATTTCCATTTTCCATGATTTTTTTCATGTGTGAGAGTAGTTAATTAGTGAAAACATTATTGCATTATGTATTAGGTTTAGTTTATATAAAAGTGTCACTGTTCTGTTTGTTACCCAAATGTGTATTTTAATTGATAAAAATAAAATAAAATTAACTTAGTTTTAAGTTGACGTTTCATGATCCTTGTGATTTCTATAAACTTCGTCTGCAATCTGCTCCTTCAATGTCTGTTTTTAGCGTTATCAAAACACGTTGAACCCTGATCTAGCACCGTTATAGTAACCGGCTGTTATTCTCATTTGCCGATTCGTTTCGGAGCCACTGGTAGGTATTTGAGTGTATAAAACATCGTGTTATATTCGCTCTTATAATATAGGATGATTCAGATAATATAATCTAAATAGACTAATTGTAATTGTTACTTCTGACGACCTCTGTGGTGCTGTGGACGAAGGCTCGCATGAGACGCAGGAGGTGACAAGTATTTGTATGATCTACAGATGTTTGTCTCGGGTCTGGGTATTTTCTATGTATGTATTTACAAAAAAAATGTAGGTATATAAGTAGTATATCAGTCATGTAGTTCCCATAATACAAGCTCTGCTTAGTTTGGGGCTAGATGATGCTGTGTAAAAATGACCAGAATTATTTATAAATTGTGGGAATTATTCCCATCTGTCCTCCTGCTTTGTCCCCCTCGAGGGACAGTTGGGAAAAAAGTTCGATCTGTTTCCCTTTTTGCAACAGGGGGACAGATAAAATAAATATAACAAATAAATAAATAATGAGGGGCATTTTCACACAGCATCATCTAGCCCCAAACTAAGCAGAGCTTGTATTATGGGAACTACATGACTGATATACTACTAATATATATATATATATATTTGTAAATACATACATAATATACATAGAAAACACCCAGAGCTGAGACAAATATTTGCAGATACAAACATTTGTCCCGTGGCGGGAATTGAACCCGCAACCTTCTGCGTCCCAGGCGGACCTTCGCCCACTGCGCCACAGAGGTTGTTTTATTATGTGAAAAAGTTCTATCTTTCCCCGTCACTAACAGGGGGACAGACAGAACTATTTATTCCTACCTGTATTCCAATAAAAAACATTTAATAGGTTCACTATTTACACATAAAGCTGCATACATTCAGGTAGGTAGTTTTTAGTTAAAAGGCACTACTTTTATTTTTAACTCCCAACAGTATCGGGATCATAGTTCCCATACTAGGATTCCCTGTGTCCTAGGTATCAGGAACTATAAATACCGTGGTGCTACAACGCTCAGACTCATACTTACGTTACTTTTTACCCGGGTCACAGATTATAATACAAGCCCGGGTACAACGCGGACGAAGCCGTGGACTAGTATTCCATTAAACTTACAGTATTCATGTTGTAAAAACGGGAATTTTCACGTACTGCACTATCGGTGAAGGCATAGGGTCGGTCGAATCTGACATTGCCACAGTGAGCGTAGCCTGTCTGGCTCCTCCAGGAATAGGTTATTGCATCGACGTGAGCAGTAGCGTAGACGATGTAGCACCCCTACCACCAGTAGTTACAACAACGCTACGAACACAATCACCCCCTCCACTCGCGCGCCTTTATAACCGCGCACAACGTGCGGCAGCGCGTAGTGCACGGCGCGACGCGGAAGGAGAAAGTCGCAATCACTCACCCTGATGAAAAGTCTCGGAATGAGTCGAAACTTAGTCGGTGCCTTCACCGATAGTGCAGTACGTGAAAATTCCCGTTTTTACAATATGAAACTTACAGTAGGTACATGTGCTGTCTTTTCTTTACAGAAAATCTCGAAAACTACCGAAGTTAACTTGTAGCTTAGTGGTATAAGCTATATACATAGCCAGTTCAGTTATTGGCAGCATACCCTGGCGCATCGCCAATGGCTCTCTGATGGATTTATGTGCGTGGCATCGCACCAGAACTACTGAAAAAATGCTACTCCATTCTCCATTCGCATGAATATTCGGAAAATATGCTTTTATCTGCCCACATTTCCCACTACTATGGTCGCGGAGGAGCAGACACTAGACAAAATCGACGTTTCAAAATTTGTATGTAAGTTTCTGTATTTTTTTATTGTAGCAGCTGAACTGAGTTGGATGAAATTTGGAACAGGCATTGGTAAAATATATATTATTAACAGAAATAATAACAGTATATAAAATAAAAGAGCTGTGAGGAAACCAAGTAAAGGGTGTGTCAGAGACACATCCAAAAATATATCCAAATGTACATCCTTGGCTCGTTCCCGTGTTTTGCTAAGTACATAGCATTTCACGTCACAATAATAGTAAAATAATTAATAATAATAATAGTACATATAAAATATACAGATGAATCAATGTAGCCACGTAAAGACCATTAAGTGTTGTGACCTAAAGTAACACGTCATATATGTTTCAGTAGGTAAAGCAAAAAAGCCGTCCCAATAATGTATAGTTCCTATCATCCTAAGGTAAGAAACCTCTTTCAGCGATAATACCGGCTATTGTGCATTTCTTTTGGTTTTCTGTAGTTGTGGTTATGCTTTTGTATGTTGTACTGTAAAATTGTGTTAGAAAAAAGAGAACACTAGAAAATGTATCTATCTATAAATAAATAATGCTGGACATTTTCACACAGCATCATCTAGTCCCAAACTAAGCAGAGCTTGTATTATGGGAACTACATGACTGATATACTACTTATATACATTTTTATTTGAAAATACGAGTACATACATAATATACATAGAAAACACCCAGACCTGAGACAAATATTTGCAGATACAAACATTTGTCCCGTGGCGGGAATTGAACTCGCAACCTTCTGCGTCTCAGGCGGACCTTCGCCCACTGCGCCACAGAGGTCGTCATCTATGACACAATACTCTTCTTATCTAGATACCACACGGGCGAAGCCGTGGTCAGAGGCTAGTTTAAAATATTTCCTCCTTAGTGAAGTAAATTTTCAATATGCTACTAATCATGCAATTTGAACTAAGTATAACAAACACATCCCAGCATTGTGTCCCGATATAAAACAGTCATTAATAGTTCTACGCAAGTCATAGCGCGCTTATAAATCCCTCAGCATTTGCTGGCGAAACGCCAATGAGAGCTGAACTTAACGCTCTCTCGCTTAAAAATAATATGATCCAGTCGATGATGATCGTATCGTCTTTTGAGAGGCACACCCGATGGCCAGAGAACCCGTGGCAGGCCCAAACTCTAGGTGGCTGGACGGCGTAGAGCGGAACATGAAATTAATTGGAGTTGAAGGCTGGAGAGAAAAAGCGCATGACAGACCCGGCTGGAGAATTTTACTGGACCAGGCCAAGGCCCACCCGCGGTTGTAGCGCCTTAGATGATGATGCTTTGAAATAATATGATCCAGTCGATGATGATCGTATCGTCTTTTGAAAGGCAAACCCGATGGCCAGAGAACCCGTGACAGGCCCATACTCTAGGTGGCTGGACGGCGTAGAGCGGAACATGAAATTAATTGGAGTTGAAGGCTGGAGAGAAAAAGCGCATGACAGACCCGGCTGGAGAATTTTACTGGACCAGGCCAAGGCCCACCCGCGGTTGTAGCGCCTTAGATGATGATGCTTTGAAATAATATGATCCAGTCGATGATGATCGTATCGTCTTTTGAAAGGCAAACCCGATGGCCAGAGAACCCGTGACAGGCCCATACTCTAGGTGGCTGGACGGCGTAGAGCGGAACATGAAATTAATTGGAGTTGAAGGCTGGAGAGAAAAAGCGCATGACAGACCCGGCTGGAGAATTTTACTGGACCAGGCCAAGGCCCACCCGCGGTTGTAGCGCCTTAGATGATGATGCTTTGAAATAATATGATCCAGGCGATGATGGCCGAGTAATGGTCTTCATTTTATCATATTTACCTTTACATTGTTTTCGACTAATAAGTCCCAATTTACACGCCCATAACGGTTAGCTTTAAGGCGCATACAGGTGCCGAATTAAAATCAAAAAGTAGCCATACAGGTGTCGAACGCAAAGTCATTGATTTAAAGCTTATAACAGCACAATACTGTGATGCTTACGACACTTGCGCTGACGAAAAATTGCCAATCTTTTACAACTGGTAGTTTAGGAATAACTTAGTTTTTTTATCCAAAAAATGTTGTAAAATGGCAGACACTGCGGGAGGCCTAAACCCAGCAGTGGTTGAAATGAAGTGGTTAGGTACATAAAAGTCGGATGGCGGCCGCCAGCGAGGTGGGCAGATGACATTGTCGAGCCATTATTATAGCGATTTTTTAGAGGCGAGGTATCCTACTCCTACTAATATTATACTACACCTTATAATATTATCCTACTCCTACTAAGGTTATCTGGAAGAGATCACTTCTAAGCGATAAGACCGCCCATTGTACTTTGAGGGTTTTTTTTAGTTTTGTGAAGTTATATCTATTTTCTTTTGGTTAACAATAAAGTGTTTTCATTCATTCATTATAAACGAAAGTTTGTGAGGATGGATGTTTGTTACTCTTTCACGTAAAAACTACTGATCGTATTTTGATGAAACTTTACAGTAATATAGCTTATACATCAGAAGAACACATAGGCTACTTTTTATCCGGGCTTTATCCACACGGGCGAAGCCGTGGGCAGAAGCTAGTAAGGCATAAACTAGGAGAAGCTTAGTTTTGTAGTGGTTAAAGAGAAGTATTAAAGTTTGGATGTAAGGCGACATCTCCGAAACTACTCATACGATTTCAAAATTCTTTTTTTTAATGGACCTTCAAGATGGACTTAGCCTGTATGTTATCCCGTTAAAATAAAAGGGTGAACCCTAATTTTCCAATGTAAGTCGAAGAAAAAACGTTCGAGTTCTTACTATGCGTTTCTTACTGACGCTGCCATAACGGTAAGAGCACGCGGGCGAAGCCATGGGCGGTAGCTAGTTAATAAGTATACCTACAGCGTAGCCCAAGTACCTAAAGAAAATGTAGTCTATGTGTTTTTCTAGGTCATGAACTAAACCTTCCAAATATCATCGTAATCAGTTCTATCGATATAGAGGTTCAAGGCATCCATACTTTAGCATTTATAATATTAGTAGGGTAGGATTTATTATAAGGCTTTACTTGAAAAAGAGCCTTAAGCAAAGACTTAAGCATGTCCTAATAAAAGAAAAAAAATCGATGTATGTGCCCAAACTTAGCTAGTGGAAACGGGCATTTTCGCTTCAAAAAAATGACAATTCATCATTATAATAAAAAAAAAAGATAAAAACTTGATAAAGTTTCCGACAATAATCAAGATGCACAGCAAACACGTATCCCACCATCATCATTCAAAATGGCTGCGTGTGGCTTCATAAAATACCGCGACTTATAATTATTTACACAGGCCCTTGCCTTAATTACTGAAACTATCGTAAATCAAAACAACGTAAACATCAGCTAGCGTGAAGGTATAATAGTATTTGCGCATGCGCCAATAATCAAGACCATCCATCTGACCAGCCAGACGCGAGCGCGGGAAAATTAGCCAATCATAGCACTGGATGGTATTTAATGGCGGAAAGTTAGATCAATCTGTGTCCGCGCAAATGCTAAACTTTCGAGCTGCATAAGATCATTTACGTACTATAATATCAGAAAAACTAACATAAGATATAAACATTATGAAATGGTATACATATGAAATGGAAATGGTAAGAAAAATAAACATTGTCTCAAACATTATGAGGATAAGTACTTACTGCAAAAAAACAAAGCGTAGCGAAGAATTTTCTTTTAGAAAATTAAAATTGAGTCAAAATCCAACTGGAGTTCCCATACAAAGAATAAAAGTTCTTGTGTGTTAGTTAATTGTATTGTGTGTTTTAATATGAATATTGGTAATAATGTAAATATTGGTGTTCATTTATACGGACCCCTAACTGTCCAAGTCTGACAATCATCGCAATCAGTTGGTTTCATTTGTGTAGGTTAAAACAGTTTTCCATCAACTATGCTTGATTAACAAGATTGACTTGTTTAACCAGATACACACTCTTCAATTCGCTTTGAAATGTTGGATGCCCTGACAATCACTTTCGTTGCAAATCACAGACAATTCTAAATCTTTTTATTTTTATTGTGACTAGGACTAGAAAAACCAGACTGCTGAAAGAGCAGTTATGCTTTCAGTCTGTTCAAAAGCGTGTAACTCCGCATTTAGGTGTAACTGTACATGGTAGGTACATAGCCTAATCGCAAATTAATGACCGGTAGACAGACTAAGGCCCGAATTCACCAACACAATAACGGGTGGTTAGGTCCTAATCAAAGCATTTTGACACATGTTTTCATAGGAATCAGTCCTTTATTCTTTATTATACACACAGATAATACAAGAATGAGAAGGAGTTTTAAGAAGAAGGGATATAGCTGTCTTGCAAGGCACAACACGGGATAAAAAATCAAAGCGCTCTCAGAGGTAAGAAGGAGACAGAGGACTGTAGAGAACACTAAAGATAAAAGTAAGGACAAGAAAATCACGTCGGCGATGAATAGGGAGCCATTTTAATTGATTTCCGAATTCAGAAACGTGATCGAACTTGCGCAAGCCGAAAATAAATCGGACGCACAATTTCTGAAGGTCCTCTAATTTGTTCAGGAGTTCTTCCGTGGCATCAAGGAAGCAAACGTCAGCATAGTCGAGAAGAGGTAACAAGAGAGTTTGAGTAGGCCCGACTTTCGTTTCAAAAGGTAAAAATTTTTGGTGAAGCTTGAGGGATTGGAATGAGAAGTTAACATGTTTGCTATCACGTTAACGTGACTTACCCAGGATAAACGGCTATTAAAAATTACCGCCAGGTCAGTCTTCATAATCAATGGTTATACTTAAACGTCATTTTATTTTGTTTGTGAACTCAAGGTTAAAAACATTTGACTTAAAACGTTCATGGCGTAGCTAAACTAGGGGGCTAGACAAATACCTCACGATTACTGTCTTTTTTAAAGATGGGTTAAGCAAAGTTCTGTCACTATTTTGATGGGTGACAATGAGTACATATGTGCATTGAAGAAGAGATTTCTCTCGATTTTAATTTCGTTTCTTTATTTCTCTATGTATAATTTCATTGGAAGACAATTGTTTCCTGGGCCACTCACGCTTTTCCAAAACATAGCAGAACTAGTAAAGCTCCTTGTGAAGAGCTTATCGGGTAACCTACCATTTTCTTATTTCTACCGCCAAGCAGTAATATTCGCATTGCTGTGTTCCATAGGTGACGGTGAAATTACACATGATACTTTTCATCCGTTACGTCTCAGGGTTGATACGTATGAGTAATACCTCTGGTGTCGCAACATAGGACGGCAACATTGCATGTTTGTTTTAGAAATGGTAAATATCTTGATTCAATTCATCATTGTGAAACCCGCGGTAGATTCATGTAACAACAGCAATTAAATGATTCATATGTTACCGTATTGTTACAAACTTGGGGGATTGTGATCTCTTTGAGATGGTTTTCGGCAAGAGTGAAGGATGCAAACATTCAACAAGGAGTATTTAGGTACCTACATTAATATGAATGAATGAATGAATGAAAACACTTTATTGCACACCGTAAGAAAATAGATATAACTTAACAAAACTAAAAAAAACTCAAAGTACAATGGGCGGTCTTATCGCTTAGTACCTAATTACCTAATATGTAATTGATAGTCTTTACAGGACGGACGCGCCACGCTATCTTTTTGCACGCCTAGGATGACTGGCAGATAATGCTTTAGCATTAAGTCCTTCTAGTATTATATTGTTTGTGCGGTAGTATAAAATAATTAATTAAAAAACGAATAAACTTTATTTATTAAGTGAAAATAATATTCTAAGACTACCCCTGCGACCGTGATTTGAATCAATTCATACTTCGTACAGTTAACGATGACATTTTCCGTTTTACCTACGTAAAACGTGAATTGCTTTTTTTCATTTTATGGTTATTTCATTTTAAAGTGTTGATTTTGATAATATCGGCCGGACTAAAACCCCGCAACCTACCGGTACGTGAGGTTGCGGGTTTTTAGTATATATAAATCAACTAAGCAAAATTTTTTAATATGGAAAAATCCATTAATCCAAAATCCAGTGTATGATCGGGTTTGAAACCACGACTTCTGGATCGGCAGTCGGGGTACCGCCCACAACGCCAATACGGCTTTATTGTGAAATGCCTTCACATAATTTAAAAAATATATAGAGGTAGGTGTTAAATACCTATGTAGGAAAATAAATACATAGGTACAACGCCTGTTTATCCCAAGGACTCCTAGTAATCACGAACTCGTATAAAAACTGCGCACATCCTGCGTAAACCGGTCCCATACGCTTCACTACTAACCGACTCTGCTATTCTACTAACTGAGTTTAGTCATTACTTTTTTGCTACTAAACAGGTATATAAATAGTATGCGAGACATTAACCCATCTGTTTTTGTTTTTATTTTATGCCGCGTCCATTGTCACCAAGAATTTTTCAATATATATACGGTGAGGACAACATCGAGAGGAAACTGGCTTGCCTTAAAACTAAAAATTCGAGGGCGTGTTTCATAGATGTTCGAATGAGTGGCGAGAGGCCTGCAACTTGTCGCGTGGATTACTAACTACCATGCAAAACACGGACACGTGCCAAATATAATGTTTGACGCGTCTCGGACTATCCCCTACTTATAATCCTCAAAGATCAACGTAATGAGTATGTACTGAGGCTCTACATCATCAGGAATACAGTTCAAAAATAAAATAAAAGAATAATGCTGGACATTTTCACACAGCATCATCTAACCCCAAAGTAAGCAGAGCCTGTTTTAAGGAAACTACATGACTGATATACTACTTATATACATACTGCTTCTGCCCACGGCTTCGCCCGCGTGATACCCGGATTAAAAGTAGACTATGTGTTATTCTGATGTATAAGCTATATTACTGTAGAGTTTCATCAAAATCCGTTCAGTAGTTTTTGCGTGAAAGAGTAACAAACATCCATCCTCACAAACTTTCGCGTTTATAATATTAGTAAGAAGTAGGATTATTTTGGAAATACATACATATCATATATAGAAAACACCCAGATTCCGAGACAAATATTTGCAGATACAAACATTTCTTCCGCGGCGGAATCGAACCCGCAACCTTCTGCGTCTCAGGCGGGCCTTCGCCCACTACTCCGCAGAGGAGTTGTAAGTGTGATTAGTTTTTTTTTAACTTTTTTCCTATTGGATTCACCGAAATACATTTCGTTCATGCAAGTCCGACCGGAAGGCACAGTTGGCATTGAATGGGACGCTGCAGGCTTGGCATGGATTTATGGTGAAACACCCCTTACATACACCATCGGTCTTGGAGCATGCTCTTTTAACTTTTTTGTATTTTTTTATTAGTTTGAAATGTGCATGCCATGGAATTTTTGGTACTAGGGCAAGCCTGGTTCACTGTTTTCCTTCGTTTGGTCCGCATTAAAAATCAAAGAAGCGATAGGCGGGCATGTGCCAAATAGAATGTTCGTACGTGCCTCTGACTATCCCTACTTGGTATCCTCAAAGACCAACATACAGAGATGTATTTGAGGATTTCGATAATGAGGTACGAGTATACACTGGTGAGCGTGCTTTTTTCTTCGGACAACAGATACCTAATAGAATCATATCTACATGACTGGCGCTACTTATTTTTTTTTTGTAAATACATACAATATCATACATAGAAAACACCCAGATCCCGAGACAAATACTTTCAGATAATACAAAAATTTGTCTCGTGACAGGAATCGAACCCGCAACATTCTGTGTTTCAGGCGGGCCTTCGTTCATTGCGCCAGAGATCGTCAATACTATCCTATCCTTCTAATCCTACTTATATTATAAACATGAAAATTTGTGAGGAAGGATGTTTTTTACTCTTTCACGCAAAAGCTACCGAACGAATTTTGATGAAACTTTACAGTGATATAGCTTATTCATTAGAATAACACATAGGCTACTTTTTATCCGAGTACCACCCGGGCGAAGTCGTGGGCAGAAGCTAGTTATACCTATACTGGAAAGAGTCGACGTAAAAATGTTTTAATATATTCGCTACCATAAAATTTATTCAACCATCACATTTATTCAAAACTACAAAACAATTTCCGTACCTTCCGATTTATTTTTAAGACGTTAATTGACTACCGATTTTCGATTCGCGATCGCGTGAAGCTACCGGTCCATCTCCAAGATTTTCATGATTGACTGTCCATTCCCTCAAGGTAAAACACACCTTAAACTACCAACAAAAACGTCTATATACGTTTGGAATAAAATCCAAGTGCGGAATACCCGTAACTGCAATCAATTTGCCACAGATCGTAAGCTCTATTTCGTTGATACTGGGGTTTAAAATGAAGTGGTTGTACGTTAAAAATGAGTTGGTTCTTGGTCAGTTAAGTATGGAGAATGCTTCCGCTAATAGAATTTTAATGAAGTACAGTCAGCCTGCAGTTCTGCTTGTCATGCCCATCTCTTACGTGCTCTGACGCGTGCGTTCTGAACTCGGTACGGTTGGCAGATAAAAATAGAACAGTAGGTATCAGTAGAAAAGTTTAACAAGATGTCATTCACAATTAGATAGAAATCATCTGAATAGGAAAATTAGATAGATATAAAATGCTTTATTGCACAAGATAAAACAAGTACATCGGCGAACTTAATGCTAATTAGTATTTTCATTCAGTTAACCTTTGTGTAAAGAGGAGTGGGGTGGTAGTGCTTTTGAAAAATTACCAAAATAAGATATTTAAAAAAAAAACTAGCTACTTAAAATAAAAATAAGTGATAAAAACTACTTTTACTTATATTAACAATTATTATAATTCTTGACATAATTTTTGACATTTTGTATGATTATTGACATTTAATTTTGTTTTGTATACCTACCTACTATTTACCAGTCTTATTATTAAAATTGTATATTGTGTGTAATTGTTAAGTGATAGCTATCTCTGCAACGCCCTGAGAGGGCCGATGTACCTACCAACCTACTTGGAGCTACACTAGACCTAAGCTTAACCATTGTATGTAGGACATTAAGCATGAATAAATGAAAGTCATTCATGCTTCACGAATTCTTATAATACTTTAACTACTTTTTATTTAAAAAACCTTATTGAATCTAATCTAATTGTACCTAATTTATCCTTTATATGTTTTTCTTGATTCGAATCTAATTTAATGAATTTGACAATGTTTTTGACTTTGTACCTACTAATTTAATATTTTTCATATTTTGCATGTTTCTTTTCAAATGTATTATTTTCTTGACATTTCGAGTATATTGAACTCAAATTGCAGCGCCCTAACGGGGTTCATGTACCTACCTATTTCTATGTAATTTTGAGACCTATGAATATGTACATGAAGGCAATAAATGAATATGAATATGAATTTGAATAAATATAAGTAAGTGTAGGGATTTTTAGTGTAAGTTAAAGTTCGTGTTAGTGTATTGATCGCCACGCCACCGCCACCGCGTCAGATTGAGCAGGCCTTAACAGATTGGAAGAATAAATCTTAACGCATATAAGTCTCGGGTTCTTTATTTGTTTTTTGATACTTTAAATGCAGTATCAGTGTCAAAACTTGTCCAAAGATACCTCAATAATAAAATTTTAAGTTATAACGTGCACCGCCAACCGTTCTTACAATAATATCGATTCTTCAACTTACCAATGTTGTCTGGAAGAAATCATTTAGACACTAATATTAGCTTCAAAATGTTGTCTGGAAGAGATCATTTATACACCAATATTAGCTTCACTTGTAACTAACGAACAATGTAATCAAATCTTGGAAGTTAATTTTAACCTACTTCTAAAATTGTCATATCGAAATGGAACTTAGTTATAGTTCGGATGACAATACTATGATTTGATATCTTGGAGCAGATCTAATGTTGAAGTCAGGAGGTGGATAGTGGAACTCTTCAGTGACTAGTAAACCCCTCAAATTTGAGCTCATATGATTCGTTTTGATGAGTCCAATAGATTAAGCTTGATAATAAGGTTTTGAAGAGGGAGCTAGGAAGTTGGTAGTGGAATTCTGTATATAATTTTATTGCGTGATAAAAGCGTGTTTTTTTTAACTACTCATTCTATTTTTAGCGATAAGACTATCCATTTTACTTTTAGGTATATTAAGTTTTTGTTTATTTTATTTGTTATTGTGGTATACATTAGTTTGGTCATTCATTGACTCATTTTAAGAGGACTGCGTTGGATGAATTGCCCATGCATGTAATACCATAGTCATTAGTAATTAGAGCTTATTTCCACCATATTATGTTTTATTTGCATTCGAATAGTGTTTATCTACGTAACTTGATATAAGAAATATAAGATATATTTTTTCAAAATACTTACCTAAAATGAAATGTAAACGAATCGCATTTTGAATATTTTTACGTCATACATGACATGTTTTCTTCTTATTTGTTTCGTATTAAAAACAACAATACCTTACGTATCGTTTGGGTAGGTACATAGATTATATTGTCTAGTTACAGAATAACAACACAATGTAAAAAATACAACAAGTTTTCATTCATTTTTTTTGGTATTACGGAACATCACCAAATTTATAACAAATTCTGAACGCCTAATATTGCTATCACGCAAGCACGGGCGGGCCTGCATCAGTCAAAAAGGGATAGCTATATTTTTTGACGCGCTTCGAATTTAGGTTATGAGCGCTGTACGCCGGATCCTTAACAGCCGGTTCTGTATTATGATTCACAGAAATTCATGTGAGTAGATGCAAACGAAAAACATAGCCACTTCAGTCAGACAAAAATACAAAGAAGTCTTGTTTTGCCAACCGTCCTTGAATGTGAGTGGGCAGCTATATTTGCCGAATTTACAATCTACTCCATCAAAGAGATGATAATAATTACTCGATACAGTTAGAGATGCTGCGATAAAAATAGCACGATAAAAGCCAAGTACCTACAACTCTATTTACGAGTAAATGCATTTTGATTGCGATAACAGCGGCACGGATTGTAAAATGGGTACACTGATAAGGTTATACGCATCTAGCCTCATGTAATTTGACCAAGATGGCCAATGAGTAGGTGTAAGTTATTCAGAACTTTTATTAACTACCCTTTTTTTTTGGAGGAAATCTACATATTATTTATTAGTAAAAGTTGCTAGTTTATAAATTAAATTAAATTTACTACATAATTATGTGGTACAAATCATATAATTAATTTGTAGAAAACTGGTCTAGGACATTTTGCTTAAAGGCTAGCATGCAATTTTAAAAATATTGATCAATTAAGTTTAAATACGAATACAATTGAATAAAGCAAAATAAGAGTTAGATAAGACGAAGGCACTAGAAAAATATTTATTTAAATCAAAAACTATGTTTACAGCTTACAATGAAAAAAATATTATCAATAATCAAGAAAAATATAAAAAATTATACAACCGTGTACAAGTAGATATATTAAAAAAATACAGATGAAACAGATAACTATCTAGAGACCATTGCAAACGATCTATAGAAAGGTCAACTGATCCAGATCACAATCAGACAGAAGCGTTCCCAAAATGCTGGCTTTATAGCCACGCTGAATAGCAATGTTAATGCGTTAGCTTAGATAAGAGCCAACTCTCTATTCACGCATAATTATCTAAAAATGGTAAACGCATTTCTACATGTCCTTTATGTAAATTTGGTGTCTTTTTTGTGTTTACAATAAAGAATAAACAGCCCTAACAGAAGCCTTTGCAAATTCGTTCAGAGAACCATCGATTGAATCATCCAGCTAGACTTGAGTGTAAGGTTGGTTGACGTGACTAAGATGTTACGGATGGACTAGACAGGCGGTGTTCTGAATATGTACCCGTGCGCGCGTCGTCGTGACCTTAATTACATGACTAGTCTAAACTAGACTAGACCACATGCACTAGACTAGCTGATTACCTATTAAAATGACTGATTTGGAGAAATCATGGTTATAAAAAGTACTAAGAATTTTTTGTCGATGAATTTAAATCTCAATCTTCTTGTACCAAAATGTGCTCTAAGTATTTCATTTGAACTTGTCTTTTAGATCAAAATTACTTTATTTCTTTTAGTTCAAAAGAAATTGTTCCTTAATCGACATACAGGCTGTCCCAAAATATGTATTGTATACTTTTCAACATAATTAAACATTAAAAAAAACACAAATTTGGTTACCTATCCTATAGTCCAGGTAATAAGATAAAGGAATAGTTAAACAAAAATAGGTAGTTACTAAGCCTACTGTTTTATTTTTAAGTACATTTATTGCTTTTACATATTCGGTACATAGATGGTAGTTATAGATAGGTATCTCTTAGGAACCCTGTCTAAGAGTATAGCAACACATAGGTAGTCACGCAGTTAGTACTGAACAGAAATGCCCCACGCTCCTTCCTGATCCATCTATGTTTTCGAAGTTCTACTTTTTAATTGAAGAAATGGTGGAAAATATCTGTGGTGTCCGGTTAAAATCCAGCAAAAAATTCTATAATATATACACAAACTGAATTTCGCTAGTGTAGGTACTGTATGTATCTAAATTGAATAAAAATTTTGAATTGAATTGAATCATTATATTCTTTGACAGCCTCTTGACAACAATTTCCCTTTGATCGCAAGCGCCAGCGCGTCAGTTTGACCGGAATCTTAGAGGACATGGTTTGGACCGCAAGTCAAAGTTGGTTGCATTTTTTTCCGTAACTGCTCTCTCACGTGTCAATGACCCATTTTTTCCTCTAGAGATGTTAACATTTCAATCGAGATGTTTAGAATCGATTAGTTATTCGGAATGGAACATATTCGATGCAGAGCGGTCACGGCGCCGGCGCTGATCATTGATGTAAAATGCGGAGGTATTTACCGGTAGCTTTTGAAGAAGGCTTGTAGTCCACTGTTAGAAAATATATTTATTCATAAAATTATGTACAAGTAGGTATATACAACAAAATATAAATGAAACAGTCATCTAAAAACCATTGCAAACGATCTTTAGATAGGTTAGTTAGATATTGCTATTGTTAATTTAATAATAAAAAAATAAGCAAGCTACGGGCCAAACCAAATGCCCTATTGATATTAAGCGGTACCAACTGCCTATAATAATTTCCTACCTGGCAGTGAGTGGCATTATGCCACCCTGAGACATAACTTTTATACTTTTGTACTTAAGGAAGTACAAAAGTAAAAAAGTTTGTCCAAGGGGACAAACTCTTTAACAAGGAGCTCTACCTACTTTGTGGGTAAAATAGAAAAAAAAGGCGGAGTTTTCAGTAGATCAAATATTTAAAATTGGATCTAATAATATAGAAAAATCTCAGTACATATACATTTTGGATCTGAACAAGGGATTTAACGCGAGTTATCTGATAAAATACATACGAATATTTATTTCTTACTTAAATGTTTGTATATACAGTTTGACCATTACCTAACTATGTTTCTACATAAACTAGGCTTTTACAATACATTCATTTATACAGTGGTGGTCATATAATTAGAAACACTTAGTCACTTGGTAGTCTTTTAATGTAACCACCATTATTAATTCAATTAATTGGAGGTAATAGTTTAATTTACGAAATCACAATGTACATTTATATCTCTGGGATAATAATAAGCAATAACATTCAGACAACCAATACAATAATTATAAAAAAAAAAAAAAAAAAAAAGTATCAATCAATATTCTTAGTACTGGCAGTCGGACAACTAATTAGAAACAAAGTTTGACTAGGTTCTAAAATTGAATTTTAAAACTAAAATTCACCTTTCGGAATGTCACCGCATTATGCATTTTGCCGCCTTTTCTTACTCATTCGGATTTGTTACCTTTTGTCAGATTTAATTATTAAAAATGGGTAAAAACAAGAGCTGTGATGCAGCAACAAGAAAAATTATAGTAAACTTTCATTTTAAACGAAAATGGTCTTACAGAAAGATCGCCGATCATTTAGAGTGTTCCGTAAAGATGGTATTTAACGCCATTGCACATCACAAAAAACATGGAACATCCGATAAGGTACCTAGAAAAGTTCGGCCAAGGAAGACCACCGTTCAAGAAGACAGGCTTATGATTCGTTTGGCTAAGACAGATCCCTTTAAAGGTTCTAATGTTATACGAAAAGAAGTATTTTCACAAGACGACCCTCGAAACGTGTCCGCAAGACTAGTCCGTAGGCGGTTGGTTGAAGGAAATTTGTATGGAAGACTTGCTAGGAAAGTGCCACTTCTCACCAGGCGACACAGAGAAAATCGTCTAGACTTCGCTAGAAAATATGCCAGTTGGACTGTTCATCAATGGAGAAAAGTTTTGTTTTCAGATGAAACTAAAGTAAATTTGGTAAATTCCGACGGAAAACGATACGTACGGCGACCAATCAACGAGGCTTTGAATAACAAGTACACTATAAAAACAGTTAAGCACGGCGGTGGAAATGTTAAAGTATGGGGATGCTTTTCCGGATACGTAGTTGGTCCCGTGAGAAAGATTGAAGGGCTGATGGATCAGTTTCAATACAAAAAAATCTTGGAGGAGACAATGATCCCATATTCAGATGATTTGCCAGTGAATTGGATTTTTCAGCACGATAATGATATAAAGCATACAGCAAACAGCGTTAAAGCGTTTCTCAGACAACAATTGGTGACAGTGTTAGAGTGGCCTGCTAATAGTCCGGATTTAAATCCGATAGAGAATTTGTGGCACACTGTGAAGAAAACATTGTCGGATGAGCATATCACCAATATCAACCAACTTTACGACGCATTTGTAGAAGCTTGGAGATGTATTCCTTTGGAAACGTTTGAAAAACTAATAGAATCAATGCCACGTCGTTGTAAAGCTGTAATCGACAACAGAGGGTACCCTACCAAGTACTAACAGTACTAATCGGTTTTGGATGTAGTATTCATAGTATTATTCAAATTAAATGTGGTTTTGTTCACTTAGTTAATGTTTATATTGTTGTTTTTTTTTTGTTTCTAATTAGTTGTCCACTTTAGTCCATGTATTTTAATAGACTTTTTATTAAAATGTTACATTTTTATATCAAAATTGTTGTTTGTTATTACTAAACTCGTATAGTAATACTTTAAAAGAACCGATACATCCATATAAATACGTAGGAGCCCTCTATGGCACGTTAAAAATTAGTTATGATGTTAATTTGTAATGAAAATAGAAGACAGGGTTGGTGTTTCTAATTATATGACCACCACTGTATATTAATATAAATCCACATTGGATCATAATAATATGGTGTTAGTTATACATTTCTTATACTAATTCTACTATACTAATTTCTAAATTAGTAAGCACATTCCTAACTTACTACAGATTTGCTAAAAAACTGTAACGCTATAGAAACACCAAGAAATTACGCAAACAGGAGGTTTTCTTTTTTGATCGTGTGGGTTAGTTCCCTGGTTAG
Organism: Perizoma flavofasciatum; assembly: GCA_958496245.1. Lineage (NCBI taxonomy): Eukaryota > Metazoa > Arthropoda > Insecta > Lepidoptera > Geometridae > Perizoma > Perizoma flavofasciatum. The sequence continues at coordinate 11,264,911 of OY292431.1, forward strand.
TTGCCCTAGATGGCACTGTAGGTTTTATGGTAGCCCTAAAATTTCTAAAATCTAATAGGTAAGTGCGATATAGAATTCAAAATTAAATCTAAATTCTAATCGAATCATAGCTCTGACGTCAGCAGCTACATTAGTAGGCGAGTATGAAAAACAGCGTGACCGAGTCATCGACCTTTTTGCTTACATATAGATATACCTTATAATTTTAATACCATTTAAAATTAGTACCTAAACCAGATATATTTGTTTAAGTGAAAGTAAATAAATGCCCCTTTTTTACACTATTATAATCCCGGCCACTCAACTGCCAAAGTTGAGCCTTTGAATGGATCATAACATTTAAATCTGTGGATCCTGCAAAATCTGAAGAACTCTAGTAGACAAGTAAAAATACATACAGTTGCCACAGATCAAAAATGTCACATGAACGAAACAATGAGTATTAATATATTTGACAGACCTTATTTCCGAATCTTGTGGTGGACAACTGTGTGACAAGAACTTTAAAATGAAACTTTCTACAGATAACAAAACTCTAACAATATTAAAATTCTGAAAACTTATCTACATATCTAAAATAATCGAGACAACGCAACTTCTACCGAACGTTTTTTTTCGCGAGAGTGGAAACACTAACATCCGTTCTCATAAAAAAAAAACCAACGCGATCGATTTCCCCATAATAATAATATTATTAGGTTTTATTTATCGTACGAAATAAATGTTTTCATGGCATTGTATTTACTTTCTTTATACAACGTTAGTGGCAAAGAAGAATACGGGCACGCCTGTTCGTAAGCGGTTACCGTAATATGTAGACGCTTGCAAAAGACGTATCACTCGCGCGTTGCCGACTCTGATACATAACTGGTGAAAAGCCATACCCTTCAAACCGTAACACAGCGAGGATTACTGTTTTACAGCAGAATAGGTATGGTGGTAGTACTTCCCTCCACGACCTCCTTCACAAGGAACTCCTTATCGTACCTAATAGTAACTAGGTACTTAAACTACTACTACTCTATTTTGCAGGACCTCCACCTAGTTTACTAATGTAGGTACACTTCACCTAGTTTACTAATGTTGGTACACTTCACCTAGTTTACTAATGTGGGTACACTTCACCTAGTTTACTAATGTGGGTACACTTCCACCAAGTCTTTTAACAAACATTACTTCGCAATGAAGTATTTAAAACCATCACATAAACTGTTCTTCGGTGTTCTTCTTCTCAATCTCGTTCACAATCTCACAGACCTTCAGCCTGGTCTCGGCTACTAGATGCGGCGGAAACTCTGAGACTATATCAGCCATGGATTCGAAGAACTTGTGTATGGGAGTCTTGTCTGGCTTTGACGATTCGTATCGGACCCTGGAAGAGAGTGTAGACTGCGATAAGACTGTCTATTTGTAACCGTTGACATTTTTACCTACGAAAACATGAGTCCATATGCATTTGAGGAGGTTGCTTGTCTGTTCGTATGTGTGTTTGTTTTTCTGTTACCCTGTATCTCCAAAACGGCCGGATTGTAATGCCGTCGGGTTTTAATATTTTGCAAAAAAAATACTTGTTACCAGAAAGTCAAAGTCAAGGTCAGAGTCGATAGGATTACAAGGATCATAGAAATGTCAGCTTAAAAACAAGGTAGGTATATGAATTTAAAATGTTTAAGTGAGTTTACGCCGATTCTTTGCACGTGATAATATAGAAGAATCAGGCAACAAACCCTGCGTTGTGTTTTTTCAAAGACCTTTGCACAAGTCAAAGTATTCACATGCTTGGTCGATATAAATTCCCGTTTGGACTAATAAGGGAATAAAGTATAGGTTTGGTACACGTTAAATAATTTTTAACGCTACACTAAAGCGTTGCAATCAATGATGGAAAATCATGTAGTTTTTTATTAACTTGATATTATTTTCGTTAATTTTTATATATTTTAAGTTCTATCTAACTCTCGTGATTATTTCACGACCAAATCTTCATATAATATTGCGAAAGTCTACTGTCAATCTAAATTTTGACGTTTTTCTATGGAAGAACTGTCTAATTTTTAAGACCAATTTTGACGTATGAAAACTTTAATTTGAGTGTTATCACAAATCTGCAAATTGAGCTACTGGGGTTTGGCACAATACAAGATTCACCCTAGGTGACTGTTAGCAGGTCTTGTATAGCCTTACCTTTCAGCCAATGTGCTGTCAAGAAGAGCTGCTAATGAATCCAACTTCTTTCGTTTCTTTTTCGGTAAAGCGTCTTCATCATATTCCGGATTTAGTTCATCTATAACCAGAGCATCACGCTCACCCAACTCGCTTTGAACTGGTATACCGCTATCAGGCAAATAGACTTCATTCTCAGGGTCTTCATGGTCTGAGTCGTCCTTGGGCTTGTCTTTCTGGCTGACCTCTTCTAAGAAGCTAAGATTGCTTCTGTACTCCCATGTATGTAAGGTCGTGAGACCAGCACTCTCTGCTTTTAACTTCTTCTGGAAATGGTCTCGGAAGTGCTTCCAGCGTTTCTTCAGATCTGGAACTGGATATAAACACGGTTAATGGCGTTGAAGTGGTACTTTTATAAGATACGTATGGAAAGCAAAGCTTCGTAGTCGTGTAGCAATGACCGTATTACTCTGTTCCTCGATGAAATTTCTAGACTTTTCAACTCTATCATTATAGCAGACAACGTATTAGCCTGCAACCTTTGGTCATCAACCTCTGGTGTTGCTAAGTCGGCAGTGATAACTGCTTACCATCTTGTGGGTACCGTGGGTACACTTGCCTATTTGCCACCTAATATCACATGGGTTCGTTCGAACATAATTTCTACACGGATGATGTGTTCGGGACTTATGTGTGTTACTTAAATATGAAGCGTATTTTTAGCCTAGGTATTGCCCAATTGCCACAAATTAATAGGAATGTAAAACCTACGAACTTAGGTACAACCCGTTTTTGATAGGTAAAAAAACAATAGAAAATGATTCGACTTGTTTGGAATAATCAGGTAGGTACGTAACAACAATAGGTACCTACCTGGGTTAGATTTCTCCCCACTGCCACATTCACAAACTCATAGTGGGGAGAATGGTCATTATTCGTACTCAAAACACTCATTTATTTAAAACTTAAAACAAATCAGTAATCTTGGTTTCGTCTTAACAGTTTCAATAAAATCCTCCCCCACGGAATAGGGCAATTCTCCGCATTAGTGAGGAGAAACTGGTGGGTAGATTGGGAATAATCATACTAGGTAGGTACATGTGCAAACAGTGATAGAAGACAGTGTGATACGTACTTGGAATCTCCATCGTAGCACTAATACATTCCCACACTTTATGCTTCACAATGCAGTTCTTGAAACTAGGATTTGCAGAGTCGTACAACACAGGATAATTCTTCACAAGCTCTATCAATAATTTGTCCTTCTTTTTGTTAAAAGGAGTCATTTTAACAAGCGTGAGGCGTGGAGTTTATGTAAAACGTTGAGAAGGAATAATGGCCGCCGCACGTAGCGTGCGGTCTCCCGCCGACGGCGGCCGAGCGCGTTCGGGTAAACTCGGAACGTCATGCGCGACGGGCGACGCCCGAGGTGCCCCGAGTCCAAGGCAGTATCGTATGAAGACTCGGCCTTGAAGTACGCTCATTGTAACTAGGTTAGGTAGATCTCATGACGTCATGATTTATGATGTCTTATGAGGCCTATTCCATTTTTTTCAAGTTAAATATCACTTTTATTTTCCAAGCACTGCAAAAATTTCCTCTAAATCCAGTAACATTAAATTCACAACTAGTTTTGAATTTATAAAACGAATATTTGTTTCTGGTATGTGTTTTGGTATACCATTTGTACTCGTAGTTCCTGATACCCACGATATAAGGCCCGTCTGCACTAAGCTTAAGTAAAACTAAGGCATGTCTTAGTGACAAACAATAACCAGGGATTTTACAAAACTACTATCAACTTTTTTCTATCACTTATTGAAGCACCCCCTAGTGACTTATGATAACACTATCTATGAATCATTGAAGTCATACCTACGTACAAAACGATTGCAAAAAACCGCATAACATACGGATAAGCTGTTTCGGAGATAAATAAATCATAACAAACAACCTCTCCAATGGAACCGTACATCGTTGGTAAAAAAAAGCATAATATCGAGGTAAAAAAAGTATAAGCAGGTGCCTACCCACATTTTGAGAGCCTTTATCGTCTTGGTCAATACTATCAATGTATAATATTATAAAGAGGTAAATTTTGTAAGTTTGTACCTAGGAGGTAATCTCCGAAACACTATTTCGATTTCAAAAATAATTTTAGAAATGTTTAGACGATATTCAGGGTGGACGTAGACTGTATATTATCCAGTTTAAATAAAATACCTCTTCGTGGACACCATTTTCACAACGTAAGTCAACTGAGAACGGACGAGCGAATATGTTTCTTACAAACAGTAAAAGCTACCTACTCTTATAAAGGTACCACGCAGGCTAAACCTTGGGCGGAAGCTAGTAAAGTATAATCCAAACAGAGTCTTGATCATCATCTTTAGTGGAATACAATCTTATATTTACTGCTGTTTATTCTACGTTACCGTCACGCACTCTGGCGGAAGCTCGATCGTGCAGGGTACCAGCCTATATGTTAAGTGCCTTCAAACAATAAATGCATTCGGTGCTTCGTTAACTGAAGGCCGACGGGAGATGAACTGTTTTATCGTAATTATCATCAAATTAATCGTTATTATCAGACTTTCAGTAATGGCAGTTTTTTAAAGATGCGGTGTCCGTCAACTGCCGTTACCCAGCGGTGAACTGGATTTTTGAACTTATGTCACACTGTGTGTTGTGTGTGTAGGGGGTGTGTGCGTGGATGTATTTAATTTATTATTATATTATATAACACAAGAGTTAGCTGGAAGAGAATGCTATCTAGTATTAAGTTCGCCTATGTACAGTGAATTTTCTGTCTATTAGCTCACGAACTTTACATGTTCTATATTAAACGAAATCGGTTCAGCCGTTACTAAAATTCTTAGCAACAAACATCTTATCATCAATCTAAGATAGGTATACATAGGAAGTTAATTTTGCATGTATGATTTCTATTCGCATTAAACATAGGATAGTATATAAAATAAATAATACTTGGACATTTTTCACAAAGCGTCATCTAGCCCCAAACTAACCAGTTTGTATTGTGGGAAGTACATGACTGATGTACTAATTATATACATTTTTTTAAATACATACATTATTATACATATAAATACTCAGACCCGAGAACAAATATAGTGTTACCTACTATTTCACAATAAATTTTCAGGGCCACCAATACAAAAAAATCTAATTTGTTGCAATAGCCAAATTCTCTATTGGTGTATTTATATCGTGAAACTATCGGTATAATCTCGATTTATAAGTTATCTAGAACCGTTAACTTTGAATAATAAAGCGCAAACTAACGTGAAATAGCACCATTGTAGTGAATTTCGCACGTTTTAACCAACCTCTTTGGTTTACAAGAAACGGTCGTTCAATGCAACAAACTGCTAAAAACGAATAAAAGCTACTCCAAAAAAACATCTAAAAGCATCCCAATCAATCTGAAATAATGAATTAATGATGGCCTTTCTAATAAATATGAGGCACGTCTTCAATTTGATGATTTCACACACGTTCGCGGTCTTATTCTGGACTGATATAACTTTTAAAAGAATCTTCATTGCTAGAAAGCTTTTGAAATGTTCAACACAAGACTTTTTAGAATATTTAAATCCACCAAACTTATAACGCTCAAAATGAAACTGGAACACAATAGGTAGAACTAAAAATTCAAAAGCATGTACCATTAGTTGGTGTTTGAATAGGCGGCGATGAGTTTGCAACCTATGGATTGGTAGCCAGTATGCCATACGTAGACTGTTGTACCGTGTAAACGCAAAACACTGTATCTTTAGTTACACTGTATATTAAGTTACAGTATTTTGCATTAACAGGGCTGTGTTAGTGTTCCAATAAGCGTTTGTATATGTTTAGACGTGAATTTAACTAATCCACTACTTGGTATTGTTAAAGATCTACTATTTACAAGTAGGTAGGTATATACATAATATTACAGATGAAACAGCTAGCCATCTAAAGACCGTTGCAAGCGATCTATAGATAGCTCAACTGATCCAGATCACTACCAGATGGAAGCGTTCCTAAAATACTGGCCGCATTGCCACGCTGAATGGCAATGTTAATGCGTTGACCCAGATAAGAGCCAGCTCTCTGGTCGCTTCGACCCTGAAAGAATTTTGAAAACGCGAAGGGCCCCGGTTCCCCACGGACCCAGAGTATCAACCCCAAAAGGCTCAAGATCTACATACTGAGTCTGATCTATATGAGGATGTCTGGGGATACAGTTGTGAGCGTGTTTGTTTGTTTATAAATCCACCAAGGATTAGTACCTTTATTTCGTTATTTCCATGAGATTCGAACCCACGGTCTCAGCTACCAGAAGACTGACCAGTGCAAACTCTTCAAGAATACGTGAATACGTGAAAAAAAGGGATACGTGAAAAACTGGGGGATGAAATTTCATATCGAATTTTTCATCAACTTACCGTTATTTGAAAAAGGTTTTTATTATTTCCTGTTAAAAAAAAATACGATTCAGAATATGTGTTCATGTAAACCTCGTGCAGGTATTTCTTGCAATCGCCACCGAAATACGTTTTAGGATGAGCGTAATTATGACATTAGCGGTTACACTAGGTACAGCTTGTACAGTTACAGACAGACAGACAGGTAGTTATCTAGACCGACCACTATTTAGTGGTTATTAGAGAACGTGGGGAATCCAGGACGAATATTGGTTTAATTTGATGAACAGATGGCTCTTAATAGGCATTCGTCATAGCACTATTTTGTCTAGCCATATTTAACCGTGAAATCGTCACATCATTAAAAAAAGTCAAGCAGAGTTTGTTGCCTGATTCTTCTAGTCTTTGTCGCGCACGATATTCAGCGTACAATCACAATAAATTCACGTTGTTACAAGCTTGTATTTAACTTGCAATGTTTGTATGTTAGTTTTTTTGTTTAGGTCAAATCTTGCAAGCTGAATTTGAACCACTTCCTTTTAATTTAATTTTGTACATGTTGGTTCAGTTCCGATGACAATGCATTTTTATGGTAAGCATGACCTAAATCGACATCCAGAATGAGCTCCAAATAAAAGATCTCTCCAACGGTCAACAGCACAAACACGAAATTTTGTGTACGCATTTTATTATGTTTTTTTTATCTAAATTCGTTCGACGAGTTTCTAAATCCCACCCGAAAAAACCTAAAGGCCTGCGGTTCAGGGGTTTTAATGTTATTTGGAAGAATACAAGCAACCTACCAAAGACTTGGTAAGTGATTACCATCAGACAATCAAACATATGTACAAACGCCTGATTACCCAAGTAGTCTCAGAGAGTTATCTTCGCTCACTTTAACCTGCGGTTTAGACACATTCGTTAACTTTTTACTAACCGTAATGATACCTACCAAAATGTATACATTTTCATCACGTGTTGGAAGACAGTTTAAACACTAGACTTACAGTAGTCTAAGTTGATTTGGGCAAACAATTACCCCTGAGCTGGCTACCTGTCCGGCAGCGTTTATCCGCACGCAATGTCTGCTACGTTGAAAATTCAGTAGCTTGTTTATACCATAATTAAATCAAGACTAGCTTCTGCACACGGCTTCGCCCGCATGGTACCCGAATAAAAAATAGCCTATGTATTATTTTGATGTATAAGCTATATTACTGAAAAGTTTCATCAAAATCCGTTCAGTAGTTTTTGCGTGAAAGAGTAATAAACATCTATCTCCATAAACTTTCGAGTTTATAATAGTATCTAGTAGGATTCAAGATTCAATCGCTTATTTGCTAGAACACATAATATTCATATTCATATTCATATTCATATTCATATTTATATTCATATTCATATTCATATTCATATTCATATTCATATTCATATTCATATTCATATTCATATTCATATTCATATTCATATTCATATTCATATTCATATTCATATTCATATTCATATTCATATTCATATTCATATTCATATTCATATTCATATTCATATTCATATTCATATTCATATTCATAGGTCTTAAAATTACATAGAAATAGGTAGGTACATGAACCCCGTTAGGGCGCTGCAATTTGAGTTCAATATACTCGAAATGTCAAGAAAATAATACATTTGAAAAGAAACGTGCAAAATATGAAAAATATTATAGGTACTAAGTCAAAAACATTGTCAAATTCATTAAATTAGATAAAAAAATCGAATCAAGAAAAACATATAAAGAATAAATTATTCAGGTACAATTAGATTAGATTGAATTAAATAATATCACTAAGAACTACAAATTAATATAATTCTGTTAATTAATTCTGTTGTAATATAATTTTACAACAGAACTTATACTCGTAAGTATATAAGTTTTGCTTGTCGATGTATCCAGTCTGCATGTAGACGTGCAAATGTCAAGTCAAGCCAATCGTTCTTATATTATAATCAAAATATTCATTAATGCTATAAAAACCGTAATTTATGAACCAATTATTTAACTTATTCTTGAATATAATTCCTTCTAATATTATAAATAATTATGGGCATATTATGAATACTTTCTTTTCATTATGACATGGAGGTTGATACAGTAGGTTTATAAACATAGCCCTTTTTTGTTGCGTTATAACTTCGCTGCGTTTTTTAAAATAGGTTGGATGATTTTTAACAAAATTATAGACTTCTATGATATATATGCAAGAAAGCGGCAGAACCTTGCATTTCCTAAAAAGTGCTTTGTTACTGTCTAAAAACCAAGCCGTATCATAACTTGAATGCATCTCTTTTGTATTATCAAAACCCTTTCTACATATACCTACCGAGTTACCCCACAACAAGAAACCATAGCACAGCACTGACGGCGCGTGGCCGTGGTACGCAGATATTATTATAGCCGGATCGAATGAAATGGTCTGATGTATTCCTTTGAGTGCAAAGACGAACCGACTCAGCTTTTGGTATAAAAGGTTGACAAGATCAATTCAAGTGTTTAAATACATACAGTAACTTATGAAGCTACTATTTTTATGCAACTAAGTGGCAAACAAGCATATGACCTATCTGTTGGCAAGTGGTTACCGTAACCTAAGGCTTACAACAACAGAGCTATTGGCCTCGATTCTGTAGTTCACTAAGTAAACTAAATTTAAACTGTCGCTCTCTTTTACATCAGTAAAAGAGAGTTCTTGCACTTGATAGTGCAAGCAAGAAAGAGATAGCTACAATTATAGTGCTGACAAATCAGTTTACGTGCCACTTTTCTTCGTGTTTATAGTCAGCATGTTTTGAAATCACGACTAAATTTGTATGGAAAACTTAAATCTGACTAATTTGACAGCACTAAAATTGTAGCTATCTCTTTCTTGCTTGCACTATCAGTAAAATAGAGCGACAGTTTAAATTTAGTTTAGTTAGTTAACTACAGAATCGAGGCCATTGCCAACCCTTACCTGGAACACATATCTGCAGAACATACAAACATTGTCCCGCACAGGGAATTGAACCCATTCACTCGATTATTCGCAATACGTCGATTCATTAGCATCCCATTTCAACTAGTATTTATCTCATAAGTAATACTTACTTATTCATCTAGAAGAAAGTGAAATTTATACCAAAACCTAACCTGTCTAGTCTAGCTAAGTTGCAGGGGCGTGCTACAAAAAAACTAGACTTGCACGTTACAAAAAATGAGTAATGACGTTAACGAACATAATCATAGCTTACTTATCTAATGAAAACTTGGTAACTACAAAATCGTGATTTTTTTTTATATATATTATCATCATCCTCCACTCACCTTCACTGACCCATCAAACCTAATTCTGCCCGGCTAACTTAATTTTATTTTAATTATTTTTGCGATAATTCTCAGGATATTTTGTATTCATAAGAAGTAATTTAAATGTTTGCCTTTCACTTGTTTATCTCTTTTTACATATATTTCTTTTTCAAACGCTATCTGAGCTTCCGCGATACAGGCTAGACCTAGTGCAGAGCTCATTGTTAAACTTGTAACCTAGGCAAACATTATTTTTGTAAATAAAGTATTTGGATCATCATCCATAGCCGAGATTTTCACTGTACATATACTAACACCTAAGTTTAAGGCGTGATATTTTTCGAACTTTCGCGATCAGTCAACATAATTATAAATAAGTTTTATACTGGACTTTATCGCCTTTATTCGACGCGTCGGGAAAACAATAAAAAAGGTAAACAATTACCCGTATACTACTTAAAAAAATATATGTAATAAGGTGTTTATGTGATAAATCATATTTTCTATTATTACTATAACTTTTTTTATAAAAATACATTTATTCATACAACTATAGCAACATATTTTTGTATATACCTACTTGTAGGTATATACAAAAAATACAGATGAAACAGCTAGCCATCTAAAGACTGTTGCAAAGGATCTATAGATAGCTAAACTGATCCAGATCACTAGCAGACGGAAGCGTTACCAAAATACTGGCCGCATTGCCACGCTGAATGGCAATGCTAATGTGTTGACCCAGATAAGAGCCAGCTCACGTCACGCGTCTTACTATAATTATATACTAGTAAATTTTAGAGCCAATATGTTATTTAAGTACCTATATTTGCATAAAGAAAAGCGAAGTTTTCTAACTCAAGTATTTTTTACTTAAAAGAAGCCTCCGTGTAAAACTAATTGTATATTTTGACTACAGAAATAAAATAATTTTTCATTTTTTCTTTCATTTCCGCTAACAAGTGAGCATAAAAAAGTAATATTTGTTCCTCTTTTGTACTAATTGGAAAGCGCCAATGGTCGCCCGCGGCCTACAAATTTCCCAATAAGATTAAAACGCTCCGATATGAACACTATCGAACAGAAATTATTTGCAGTACAAAAACTCTTATAACGGTTTAAAGGCATTTAACTGAACCATTAAAAAGCAACGGGTTTGAAAACTAAAAACAAGATGTAGTACTGTCTTCTGACAATAGGAAGCGAAGCAAAAAGTTGTCAAAAAAGTAAAATTACAAGTAAAGAGAGATTGGTATAAGATAGATACGAATAGAGATGGCTGGTATCCGGCTTTTTTATCAAGAACTAGCTGTGCCTCGGCTGCCCTCATACCCCGAGCTACCACGTCGCATCGCCCGCTCGAGCTATTATTTCTTTTGCTTAACTCTTAAGGGTCAATGAAACTGATGGTAATGGACTATAACCTTCTTGAAGAATTGGGCTATCAAATACAAAAATATTTTTTTAAGTATACTGTTAATTCCAGAGATTAGCGCGTTTAAACAAAATAACATAAAAACTTTTCAGCTCTATTATTGGGTCTAATTAGTATACATAGACCATTTGGCCAATATCACACCTAATGATATGGTAAGTAATGATATGGTTGACGATGGACCATGAAAGTCTAGAAGATACCTAATCACTCATACCTAAAAGAGACTCAGATTCCCTTTTCTGGCCAAAATTAACATTCGTGTATTATCAAAACAAATCAGTTAAAGAGGCATAGATACCACGAGATGATAAGCTACTCAGTTTAGAAACCAAATTTGAGTCACAGGTTTTCAGTAACATCAACTGATGGATCATATCGCACCAAAAATCCAAGAAGACATTAGATTATTCTTCGACTAGACCTACTTTGTCACAGGGATATCTAGCAAACATTAAAAAACTGTCACCTTCCATCTTATTAACTCTTGCACAGTTGCAACTATAATTCTTAGAAGCACACATAGTCAAATAATGTTCTGTTCCGATATAGACTCGATCATATAGAAATCAAAATTTATTGACCACTCTTTCTGTAAAAAACGTAAAATTTGCAATATTTTGCTAAAAATTAGATTTCATCATTAGTTTGTATGCTATATCCATATTACTATGGTGTGCAAAGAAAATAAAAATAAAATTTCACATCTAGAGGATGCAGCGTGAAAATATTTTCTAAGAAGAAAAGGTGTGTCAAGAGTCCCACATTACGTGGGGTCGGCACAATATGTTTTCTTCTTACACTCTCCTCTATCAGCCGTCATCTCAGTATTTACTTCTTTTTTACCTGTTTCATCCTATACAAAATCTATCTGTTCAATGACCTACTCTTATTTTAAACTTATTCCATACACATTCATTTTTTAACCTCATCTCGTAATGAGCAGCGCGAAAATAAAAAAAAGAAATGAACTCCGGCTTTTTAAAAATAATACAAATTTTTCTGGGCACGTTTTTCATTTGGTAGCCCTAACGCCAGCCAAAAAACGGGCGCCTCGTCGACAAAAAACGCGCAACCAATAAGAAGTCCAGTAATCGATAAAAAGCAAAATCGATATCTAATCGAGTGATCACTCGGAGTGACGTGCGTGACGCACGCGCGTGCAATTGATCGGCGCGTGGCGTGGCATGCGAAAATTGATTTTTTGAACCAAAGTCGGTTGGAAAGTTGGAAAATCTGTCTGCAATATGAGAAAGAAAAGGAAAATACAGACCGTAGCTAATAATACTGAGACTAAAGCCTGAATTCATAGTCGGGGGTTGAACAGTCCCCCAAAATCCATCATTCAGCATTCGCCTAATGGCTGGGTGCTTAAAGGTTGAATTCGCGCTTGAAGTTTTACTTAGCGCCTGAACAGTCCCCTAGGGGAGCCCCTATTTGACTATGAATTACGTTTACAAACAAGTCGGTTTTAAATTTACCTATTTAACGTAGCTTACTTGCATTTTATCAAACTAGCCTCATATTGTAATGTACCTATTATTGGTTCAAGCGTTTCTTACGAAATTTATAGGTAACAATTATACATATATACCTGCTATATACCTGCTATCGCATAGGTAAGTTCATACATATAAACTCGTAAAAAATGTCGCCAAATTCTCGTATTTATAAAACCAGTCAAAGAAAAATTCTCGATAAAATAGGCACCGGTATTTTAACCAGAAACATTTGACGATTCTTTCTTAAAAAAACATATAGACTTGGTTGTGAAAAAGTTACAAGAATTTGATAGAATTTGATATTCAGTATTGTAGAATCCTACTAATATTATAAACGTAAAAGTTTGTGAGGATAGATGTTTGTTACTCTTCCACGCAAAATCTACTGAACGGATTTTGATGATACTTTACAGTAACATTGCTTATACATCAGAATAACACAAGACTACTTTTTATCCGGATACCACGCGGGCGAAGCCGTAGGCAGAAGTTAGTAAGAAGGATAATGATACTTATTTGTGAGGAATCGAATAGGAATAGTTAATTCACAGAGAAATTATTCGTAACATTACAGATAATTTTATTTTTAAAATTGTCTGTAAATTAAGGTTATCCTATGTCTCTTTTTGAAAAAAGATACAATGACTCTTGATGTTTCACTGAAGTGAAACATGAAGAATAATTTCTCTGTAAATTTATCTATACGTTTTCTCACGATTATAAGCATAAGTTAAGGTCACAATCTGCAAACATAGGTAGTTTGCCCTTCGAACTCACAGAGGTCGACCTAAAAGGGTCAATATGAGTGGCGTGATGTGATGGACCTTCCCTGCGCACACGCTACTGTTATTTTTCGCTTAAAGCAACCAATATTATTCTGATCCTAAAACAACACGATGATTTTAGCCTCTGTTTTTACATGGAGACATTGCCGCTTCATTGAGCCCTGTAGCTTTTCTTCAAAAGCTTCGTCACTTAAAATATTGGATGACGGAGCATTGTTTAGTAACTGTAACGCGAAAGTTTGTGAGGATGGATGTTTGTTACTCTTACACGCAAAAACTACTGAACGAGAGCCGAGATTGGCAATTCCAAAAGAGCACTCAGTCATAAATACCATTCACCGTCACCTATCCGAACAAGCTGAGTTTATGATATGCCAAAATGATGATCGTATCGACCAACAAGATTTCCATATAAAAATTGACGATACAATCACAGTTTCGACAAGTTTTTAACGTATTTATTACTCAGCTTAAAGGTTCAGATATGTAGGATACAGAACGACCAGGCAAGGTACACACACGCACTTCAAATAACGTAATGAGTGCCAAATATTTTTTTCCACAGATGCAAGTATTATACTAATTTATGACAATGCTCCACAAAGGTAAACAGGTAGAACGAAGGTACTGCTAACTCTCATTTAGTAGCGAATGTCACTGTCTCGGCAGAACGCCGTTTAGACAGACACGAAGTTAGGGTTGTCCCCTGATTCCTCTGATCCCATTTAAGTACTTAATACTTTTTTTTCAAGTTTTTCTGCAATTAGTCCATGAACTATGAGCAAATTGTTTGTGAGTTTTTGTCGGGCAGAGTTTACTCCTGTATTCTTCTTAAATGATCGCATTTAAGTACTTAATAAAAAAGACAAGTTTTTCTGCGTTCAGTCCTTAAACTATGAGAAAATTGTGAGTTTTGTGTTTGGCAGAGTTTACTCCTGTGTTCTTTCTAAATGATCGCATTTAAGTACTTAATAAAAAAAAAACAAGTTTTTCTGCGCAGAACGCCGTTTAAACAGACACGAAGTTAGGGTTGTCCCCTGATTCCTCTGATCCCATTTAGTACTTAATACTTATTTTTTTACAAGTTTTTCTGCGATCAGTCCTTGAACTATGAGCAAATTGATTGTGAGTTTACTCCTGTGTTCTTACTCCATGATCCCATTTAAGTACTTAATACATTTTTTCAAGTTTTTCTGCTGTCCTTGAACTATCAGAAAATTTTAAGTTTTGTGTTTGGCAGAGGTGTTCTCCACTCGTCATTGTTCCAGTCACATGCATATACAAGACATTTTTCATTTTAAGTCGCCTCTTGTCAGTAGGATTTGTGAGTAGCTGTGCCAGTGGATTAGGATGGCTTCTAGGTTTTTCATGCATTTAAGTAATACTTAACTGTGAAAAACATCACAGTCTTTTTAGGGTTACGAAACCAAATGGTGACAAAAAGTGGTGCACATAAGATCCCGAAACCGAAAAATATTGAATGTTCTGCCGATTCTTACTCCGGAGTGTTGTGGTTCCATGGTTCCCACAGTTCCTGACACTCACGATACATTGTAGAGTCATGACTCTACACATAGTCATAATTAGTCATGACTATGTATGTGACTATTGCGTGTTTATTAATTTCAATTACGAAAACGGATCCTTTATAGTTAAATAATGCTGGGCATTTTTCACACATCATCATCTAGCCGCAAACTAAGCAGAGCTTGTATTATGGGAACTAAATGATTTTTTCGATGAAATTCTATCTAGAGGGCGCCACTAATAAAGGCCGGCAAAAAAGCAAGGGTCAAGTGGGAATATGTTAATTTTCCTATTTGAGGGATTATTTATCCCTCAAATAGTGATAATGATCATAAAGAGTCCGGAAGAGATCGCTTTTAGCGATAAGACCGCCCATTGTACCTTATATTATTGTGAATTCCTGTGTCTTTTTGTATTTTGCTTTGGTGTGCAATAAAGAGTTTATCTATCTATCTATCTATAAAGACTGGATTACAGTGTAAGGAATACTAGTCTGAGGTAACCAATTATGACGTTTGGTTTGAGATAAGGCGTCTTTTATGTGCTTGTAATTTCACCAAAACACAGTTTTTTCCCAGCCCGATAATTCAACCTTTTTGAATTAACCATAATTAAAACAAATCTATTATCCATTAAAATATACACCGTGAAATAAAGTCCACATTATTATTCCTACTTGCCTAGATAACCTACCCTAGCAGCCCTACGGACAGAGCGAATGCTGTTTTTTCATTTACGAATATTTTCCTTGGCGCACGATATTTTTTTTAGCGTGTTTTTCCAGTTGTAAGATAAACTACGCTCCATCAATGTACTTATATTTTTCCGTTCGGGCCTTCAACGAATATGTTTAAATTTTAGATGTGGACTTATTTAGGTTGCTATGCTAAAATTAGGTTTACAAAGCGTGTAGAATTATTTTTTGAGTGTTGGTTGTGTTAGTATTTTACGTACCGATTTCAAACTATAATTTTGATTTCAATTGGAAAGTTTACTTCAAGGTTAAGCTGCCTCCTTCCGATTGTTGTAGAAAATAAGCTTTTCTCACTTCAATTTAGTTCCTATGCATTGCCATTCAGCGTGGCAATGCATTCAGCACTTTGGGAACGCTTCCGTGTGAAAGTGATACCTATCCATAGATCGTTTGCAACGGTCTTTGGATATCTAGCTGTTTCATCTGAATTTTTATTATTTATATTGTCGAACATAGTTGTAGATAGATAGATCAACTCTTTATTACACAGCAACGAAACACAGGAATTCATAAACATGGTACAATGGGCAGCCTTATCGCTGATAGCGACCTCTTCCAGACAACCTTTGAATGGACAGGATAAAATTTGGAAAGGATCGTAAATATTTGGTTATTTGTTTAAACATTTTGACACGGACACCAAAATGTCAATCCTACTTACAATTATAAACACAAAAGTTTGTGAGGGTGGATGTTTGTTACTCTTTCAAGCAAAAACTACTGAACGGGTTTTGATGAAACTTTATAGTAATATTAATATAGCTTATACATCAGAATAACACATAGGCTACTTTTTATCCTGGTACCACGCGTGCAAAGCCGTGGGCAGAAGCTAGTGTAATAATAATGCTTTAGATGCTTTCTAGGCCAATATCTTCTTTATTTCATAAAGCTTGACAAATTAATTAACACCGTTTTTAGCAGCTCTGAATAATCAGGAATTTTAAGCCTACAAAAAGTCAATTCGCCAAACAATAGACGCTAAAATTGGTGACAAACAGATCACCAATAAAATTGTTTTCTTACGAGAACCAGGTATTTTCACACGAAATGTCGCAAACTTGGTTTGACCAGTGTCTCTCTAACTTTTTTCTCCGTATTATTGTAGTAACTTTATGCATACAGCACTTTGGGAACGCTTCCGTCAGGTACTGATCTAGATCAGTTGACCTATCTATAGATCGTTTGGAACGGTCTTTAGATAGCTAGCTGTTTCTACTCTATTTTCTTTATATACCTACGACTTGTACATAGTTGTTTGTATAACTATATTTATTAATAATCTATCAAGGGATATCTAAAATGATGGAAAGGGACATAAATAGCTCGTATCTTCTCTTCACTTGACAAAATCGTTATCTTCAGTGCTTTGACGACCTCTGTGGCGCAATGGGCCAAGGCTCGCCTGAGACGTAGAAGTTTGCGGGTTCGATTCCCGCCGCGGGACAAATCTTTGTCTCGGATCTGGGTTTTTTCTATGTATAATATGTATATATATATATAAGTAGTAGAGGTATATCAGTCATGTAGTTCCCATAATACAAGCTCTGCTTAGTTTGGAGCTAGATGATGCTGTGTGTCCTGCATTATTTATTTATTTATTTATGATTCTGGTGCTTGGGGTCAATGCGTGTATCTCAAAACTTTTAGAACCATATCAGATCATTACATTTAGAGCAACGGGCCCCACATAGCACCATTGCTGCAAACGAGAAGATGACCAGATCGTACGGAGACAAAGGCAGTAATCAACGTGACGGCTATGCCCACTAACTAGTTCTGTTTTACGGGCCAGTGGCTGCGCCCGCGCATTCGACACACCACGCCCGGTAATTACTTTGGAGATTGCAGATGGTTTTGAGACGAAATGTTCGTAAGTTCGTATGAGCTAGTTTCCAACTACACAATAAATGATTCCTTCAAATTACCTGAAATTATAGCTAACCAAATCCTACGCAAATCGAAATTCGACCAGCATTATATTACTATTAATAATATAATAGTAATATAATGCTGGTCATTTTTCACACAGCATCATCCAAACTAAGCAGAGCTTGTATTATGGGAACTACATGACTGATATACTACTTATATACTTTTTTTTGTAAATACATTCATACTATACATAGAAAACACCCAGACCCGAGACAAATAGTTGAAGATTTTACAAAAAAATATCCCGCGGCGGGAATCGAAGCCGCAACCTTCTGTGTCTTAGGCGGGCTTTCGACCATTGCGCCACAGAGGTGTTAAAAGTCAGCATTAAGTTAGTGTAGATAGAATGGCACTGAAAGACCAACTCTAATCAAAACTATCAAGGTCTTCATTAGGTTAGTGGCTAGTGGAGTCTGATTGCCCAGAAAGGCAAATCAAAGAATTTACTGTTTTGATCAAAGATTGATCAAAACAGTAAAATATATGCATCAGGTTAGTGTCCAGTAGAAGTATAGGTATTGGCCTAGAAAGGACACAAACACTAATCTAAACTGCTAATGAAAGGTCTGTCAAAAACGTGTTCGTTCGTAAACTTTTCATCCGAACCTCATTTAAGTAACTTCATGGTTCGTCTCTGTCGTATCCGGACTCCGGATGTCAGAGGTAAAACTGGAGTCTGCAAGTATGTTGGTACTTGGACGGACATACAGGCCGACATTCTTTATTAGCCCTTCCATAATCTTATGGGGGATAAATAGTCGATCAAAAAGTTTTGATACTTGGGGTTTATCAAAATGGTGTTCCATTATGGAACACCACCCTTATAGCATTGAAATTATCGTGGTTTGGCATCATTTTAGGCTATTGTAACGACTACATCATGTATTATACTATTCTCTTGCTAATTCATAAGGAAAGACCTCTATACTATGTCAACGAAACGTCAGTAGGAGAATAGTAAAGTACTTACGTAGTATATATTATGTCAAATAAATATATATTATTTATTATTATTATTATACTACGTATAATACTGCGGTCCCAGACATAATGTGCATATGGCACAGTGCGCTGGTGGGAACCAGGACAAAGGCAAAGTTGGGCACGTGGCGTCCCACTTACGGATAATGAGCCTAGCTATTTAAATAACAGAGACGCGCGTTGAAATCCTTTGTATGAAAAACTCTACTTAGTTTGGAGTTTGCTTAGAAATTAATTACGATTCGGTTTTAAAAAGTTCAGAAATAATTATTTTATACTGAACTGTGGTTTGGTATCATATTTAGGATTTAGTTAACATTTAAATACGTCAAATACTACTAAATTCTCCTATACATACCATTAGCAGGTATTTTAAAAAAAGTATCACCTACATTATTCTTTTGCTGACGTTTCGTTGATCGTCTATGGATACTTTATCGTGAAAATGTAAACAGCTCCATCCAAAAACTTATACAGGTTGCTCAAGTCATGATCAATGACATCATTTAGATCATGTTTGTGAGGATGGATGTTTGTTACTCTTTCACGCACACACATAGAACGGATCGTTACACTACAGAACGGATTTTGATGAAACTTCACAGTAATATAGCTTATACATCAATATAACACATGGGTTACTTTTTCTCTGGGTACCATGCGGGCGAAGCCGTGGGCAGAGGCTAGTATTAAAAAATACGCAAAAATTGAGTAGATCCATACCCAAAAGTTTTAGAAAAGTATCAAGATTGTTTTACCAACAGTCTGCGTCCGGTCACAAGATGGATAGAGCACCTGTTCGCGCCGCGGGCGATTCGGCAACGATCGGACGACTTCGGGAAACCTCGGACTAACCCTTAAGCAGGCACCCCTTAAATCCAGGGAATAAAGTCTATTTTGAGCGGGTTTTTATGTAAATTGGTAAAGTCAGGGGTGGATGATCCGTGGGAAACATCTGAGATTGATATCTGAATTTTATTAACACTTTGTACTAGACAAAAAATGTATTTTTTTTTAATAATTAATGCTTAAACAAAACAAAACAAACACGCTAGCGACTGTATTCCCCATCGTGGACATCCTCAAATACATATTCAGTGAGTAGTTGAAGATACCAAGTACGGGTAGTCAGAGGCACGTCCAAACATTACATTTGGCACAGGCCCGTCTTTTCCAAGAAGTTAAGCATTAATAATGCCTATTTCTGATAAATTAAGATGGTAATTTCTATCATCGTTTCACTCCCCTTGGCATTTTTTTTGGAAAATAAAACAGCTTTTTAAAATGAAACCTATTGTTCTCAAATAAACTATTAATATATTAATTTATAGTTTCTAAAACTCAGTCATCAAATCCTAATGACACAGGTATAAATATTTAATGTAGGTAACTCATCAAAATTCGCATTACACATAAAAATTAAAACAAAATAACCTGATTGAATGCAATAAATGTATATTTAATGGTATTGTGCTTAGAAACAACATAAAGGACGAAGGAATTTTTGACCTTTGTAACAATGACAGTGAATATAAGTTAGATACCTGACCTGGTGGCTATACAGGATGGTTTTAACACACACTACTTTAAAAAAAATATAATTTCAGTATTTAAGGTACACACAATTAAACTTTAAACTCACAATCATGGCAAATATCTAATTTTTAGTTTAAATTATGCTTCTAATAGAATCAGTTTTCTTTTTCGAAAATTCAAATATACTAATACACATACGCACATAACCTACGGTGTTAATATGAAATAAGGAAGCATATTCAAAAATAGCAAATAATCCAATGAGTTAAATAAGGTAATAAAACTGCAGGAAATAAAATTTGATCAAGTTTTTCTACATTTACAAAGTGACAAACACATTTAAAAAGGAATAAAAGATGGCGTTTACTGCTGAACGGTACTCGTTTCCTATAAATAGTTCGTACAACTTTCGATCTCGTGAACCACATTCTCGGGTGTAATATTATGCCCACATTTTATTCTATTTGTTGAACAGACTGATTGTTTTCGTATAGTTTTTTTTTGTAATTTATATTTTCCTGATTCGTAGTTAATGTTTCGTCGTAGTTGCAATTGAAAAGTTGTTGGCAATTCATAGTTTTAAATAAGTTTACGCGGTTCAAAAACTGTTTTGTAACATGTCAATGTCAATTCATAGTTTTAAATAAGTTTAAGCGGTTAAAAAACTGTTTTGCAACGTGTCAATGTCAATCGGTTAAGCCATTGAAATTACAAGGATCACTTCGAATTTATCATGGACCAAGAAATAATAACATTTAAACATCGCCGACTTTGAAAACATCTATTAACACAAAAAGCTACAACCTGTATCCATCGAACCCTTTCTTCGTGTATGTCGTTTATTTTTTCATTTTACGATCAATCTTTTTTCTTTTTTTCTGGCCATTAGCTTTTTTTACTCTGTATCTTCGTTTTTTGTGGGGATCCCAAATTAATATAATGTTTTTTGTGAGGATCGCGTCGAAACTGGTTTCGTAAGATCGACGGTGGGAAGGATAATGAAAGTGCTTTTTTAGTTTCAATAAAGTATAGATTTACTTTCGATTTCATTTTAGATAGAAGTTGTTATTTATGTTAAAGCATAGCTTGCATAAAGGTAACGTTAGGGAATAAAATAATATTTTTAAACGCCGATTACTAAATTGCGGAAATATCTTCCTCCGAATGTCCTATGAAATCGTACCTAAAGATACTCGCAGCAGAAAGTCATTATATAAATAATAATAAACAAATAAAATATACCAGAATAACAAAATTATATAAATACGATACCCTAAAAAATCATTATATTCCTTTAGATGTATAGGGATGCATCTTAGACATGCATTAATATACCTACTTACAAAAAAATAGGTTTTGGTTAGATTGTATAGTTTTCGGAAGTCTTTCTAAATCTAAATTATCCCTTAGTTTTTATACATTCTAAGGTGAATATATTAAAGCTAAAGGATAATTGACAAGCTCCTGACATCTGTACTATCCTGATCGTTAGTAATTAAGGACATGACAAGCAGGCAGGCCAGACAGGTTCTCAAGTATGTATTCGAAATAGTACCTACCTATTATAGGCAATTTGATAGTGTTGGACGAAGAAACATTTTTTTTGTCTAGTCTTCAATCTAGTGTTTCTGCTATTTCAGAACTGGTATAGGTGAATGTGCGTCCACCAGTGGTCTATAATGGCTGTTTGAAGATAGTAAATTAAAGTACATCATCATCATTTTCAGCCTATGTCAACCCAGTGCTGGGCATATGCCTTTCTATATGTATGCCATGCCACCCGTCCCGATCTTAAAAAGATTTCAGAATATAAAAAAAAACACTTATGCTCTAAAAGTGTGTCATTTTAGCTAAGCGTAGGGAGTATAGCATTTTTATTTTTGTCGTTATGCATATTATCAACAAACTACAAAATTAATGTGGTCCTTTATAAAGACTCGGCTTTTAGATAATAATAATTAAACTTAAACTGCTGCACTGGCGTTTCTTGGCGATCGTTGTATGCATAGATCAGAGCATTTTTTATCTGTGGCACATATTAGTTAGGGATATGTTTGGATGTATGCGTCTGATGCGTCTGTCAACAAGAAGAAGAAGAAAAAGTTGGTATTGCCGCGAAATCTCTAGAATTTTTACTTTAATAGGTACATCGTTATTTTATCATCTCGCAATCAAAGTGAAAAGAAGAGGGTTTAACTCGGGTCTAAACCCCATTCATATTAGATTCTAACAGCGAGGGAGGCAAAACAAAGCTTTCTCGTGTGAAATGGTTATTACGTTACGTGTGGTTTTGGTGAGTTTCGATGTAACAGTCCTGTAATAGAAACTACACATGATTTTGCCATCAACTCATCAATAAACCTCTTGTGATATTCAGATTGACCTCAAAACATTCAGCTTTACCCTTGAGCCCTAGAAGTACCTACTTAAGAAACTTTTTGGTTCAATTTGTTTTGTAAAGTTCAATCTCCAAATAGGTACGCATTTTAAGTCTTCTTCATCAATATTTAAAAAACGTGTGACTTGTATAATATGCCACCAAAAGTACTCTCATTGAGATAGGTTGATATTAAGAAGTCTATCTGTGTCTGCTGTATAATAGAGCAACATTCCATAAACACTTTCTAGCATTCTACTGTATATGTACCTACAAATTAGGTACCCCAAAAACTTTAATTCAGATTCTAGCAAGATTTTACGGGTGGGAAGAACGTATAGCACTTGGATTGCCGTATTTTTAGGATTCCGTACCTCAAAAGGTAATAAACAGAACCCTTATAGAATCACTTCGTTGTCTGTCCGTCCGTCTGTCTGTTAAGATCCTTTTTCTCAGGGACGCGTGGGGGTATCAAATTGAAATTAATATCAAATACGTAGGCATAAATACCAAGCTCCTAAGCAAAATAAACCGCAATAAAAAAACGGCCATTTTGATACTCACAAATAAATTAAAACCTATAGGTTTCCCGTTGACCTAGAATAATGAAATTTGGCAAGAAGCAAGGTCTCACAGCGCAAGCAAGGGAAAGAGTCCGAAATCGTTTATTTGTAGTTTTATCACTTTTTTTTTTTACGATTACTTACAGACATTTGCAGTTGGAGAATAGACCATGACGTATATCGATGTATGGGCGTTTTTTTTAAATATTAAGTTAATTTTGTCTTTTAATCCGACTTAGCTTGGTACTTTCATAGTTTATGAACTTAAGTAATGTTAATTATATTTTTGAGCATAAAAGCTTATACGCAAGCCTAGGTGCGTGAGTCAGACTCATACTTCTTATGTACGCGGCTTCTGATTATTCTATATTCTATGGTAAGTAATTTATAAAAAAAAGCACGACTCTCTAAAGAGGTGATACTTCAAGTAGCTGTCTCCAAATCCCATTGTGGTCCCAAATCTTGCAATCTTTTCGCGAAATCTCCCTTTTTTTAATCCGGAACGATCCTTTATCCATGAATCTCGCCAAAACGCCAGACGCAACGCATAAATCCTTATTTAAATATACCCTCTGTAGACCTAACTACTACGACCTAAAGGGTTAAGTCAGTCCAGAGGAAAATCAGCCTTAGATCTTGCAAATAGGACCTAACCCAGCTTAGATTGAGTTAGTTCTTCTGCAGCTAAAAACGTAGCATCATTCTTGCGCTTCAATTCAGACCAAAGCTTGTAATGTTTGTGATAGAGTTTGCTTTTGCATGGGGGTGTTCGAAAGGGTTTTTATAGCAATAAATAAAGGAATATCGAAGTTGCCTGTGTCAACAACGCATTGCATTCTTGTGCAGCACAGCACACATGCGTAAGTGTGCTCGTGTGCGTGAGGACACAAATACTTATTCGTAAATGTTGACTTGGGAACAGGGTTCATTATGCGCTGTGGAGCTACCTCGAGTCAATAAATTATTGAGAGGTTTATGGTTCGTCATCAAAACTGACCGTGCTTTTCCAAGTTCCTGCCACTTGACATTTGTGACATTCTTTGTCGCTTCTGTAATTTTTAATATTTTAGTACTTCCTACTACTACACTTGCGAGCTTTAAACTGGAATCGCTTCATGGCGGGTTGTTCAAGAATTTTTTTTACAATTTCTATGCAGTGAACTAGGGATTGTGGTATACCATTTGAAAGGTAATTTTGATATCAAGAAGATTTAAAATTAATTAAATTTTCTACCTAAATTTAGAGAATTATTGCAATAGGTCGAAGTTGTAGACGTCTAAATGAACAGGCAGTAATATGAAAAATTCAATTTTTATCTACAATGTTCATGTTAAACCCCCTCAATATTTTGTGTTACCCCCTGGCTCTAATGACCGCTTGTAAATGGTTTTTCATTGACCTAATGAGTTTCCTGATGGAATCCTGTGGGATTTCCTGCCACTCTTCGACTCAAGCAATGTTCAGGTCTTCTATCGACGCCGGAGCTGGATATCTTCCTCGTATCCGCCGTTTTAGTTCATCCCACATATGCTCGATTGGGTTCAAGTCAGGACTGAGGGCTGGCCAGTCTAGTGTGGGAATGCCGACATCATCCCGGTACTGTCTAGTCACTGCAGCGGTGTGGCAGCGGGCATTATCGTGCATAAGCAGGGAATCTTCGGCAATAAACCCGGCATATGGGAGCGCATGGCCTAGAATGTCGTTGATGTATCTTTCTGCGGTTAGTCCGCCTCCCTGACCGCCACCAGGTATTTTCATAAACGGCCACTTTTTTATAGAATTTCAAAACTTCCAAACAATTGGTGTTTTGTTTGAAAAATTGATGTTTTTTCTTTTTACGTTCCATGACACAAGGTGAAAACTTATTGGTTATGATATCAAAAGAGTTTGATAGCTAACAAAATTACCCTTCAAATGATATACCAAAATCTCTAGTTCATTGGACAGAAATTGTAAAAAATTGTATTGATCAACTCGCGATTAAGTGATTCCAGTTTAAAGCTCGCGAGTGTAGTATACTATAGTCCTACTATATTTTATCTTACTAATATAATAAATGCGAACGTTTGTGAGGATGTATGTTTGTTACTCTTTCACGCAAAACCTACTAAACAGATTTTGATGAAACTTTATAGTAATATAGCTTATACATCAGAATAACACATAGGCTACTTTTTATCCGAGTACCACGCGGTTGAAGCCGTGGGCAGAAGCTAGTGTATGATACTTTTATAAATTACCCCCATCTATACATAAATTAAATAATTAATTTGACCCTAACACTTCTTAAATCACTCTGTTATGGTTTGTAACTGACCAGATTTATTATGTAGATATTTGACTAGATTTATTACACCAATAGATTTATATTAAGCAATTTGACAAAACCAAGTGTACTATGTAATTCCTACGGTTCATAAATGAGTATGAGTACTATAGATTCTGTTTCAGATTCTGGGACTTCTGTAGTACAGAAGCGCAGCAACCCCATCAGCATCCTAAATCATCCCATTATTGTACTGGACGCGCAGGGCTCTCCAGCATCGCTTTGTAAAGCTAACCCGTAGACTGCACGTATATAATGATCTAAACAGAGCGTACTCTAAACAAACTTGTGTTCACAGATATATTGCAGCAAACCTGGAGTAACATTCCTCAATTTTCACAGCACTATTGCAGCAACCCTGAAGTAACATAGAGTAGTCTCCACTCCTTTCCTGTCCACCTCCCGACCTTGGGGCGAGCTGACCCGTTGCTGCAAATCCGACGCGCGCGCAGTTCTCCGTAAACTTTACATCACCTACAACCAAGAGTTAGCCAGCATCTCAAAGCTTTTGTAATATCCCAAAAATTCAACTTCGATGGGACATGAACCCGTGACCGTGATCGGTACGTGGGGACTATTCCAACTTAGCTATGAGATCGTTAGACTGGTCGAAATTCTTGGGATTATCTTGTGATCTCCCTTAATTGTGGGGACTTTAAAACCAAATAACCACCTCAAAGATTGCCAGAAAGGAATCGTTTGAGATGGCTACGCAATTTTTCTATGTAATTATCCCTATATAAGGTTCCGTACTCAACAATAAACCTTTATAGTTTCGCCATGTCTGTCTGGCTTATCTCAAAGAGTCTTAGCACTAGAAAACTGTAATTTGGCATGGTTATACATATTAATCACGCCGACAAAGTGGTAAAATAAAAATATTGGAAAAACGTAACGTGGCGATTAATGTTTTTTCTCGTTTATCTCATTAGGGATGTCGTTGGATAGATCGTTCAAAAATATTGCGGGTGATATGTGATCAGTTTGCGATTAAGCTTGCAAATTTTTGTTATATGTGTGTTATGTTATGTACACCCCCGCCACTCTTACAATAGCTTATGAGCCTCTCCATCAAAAGTTTGTGTAGAACACATTGCTTATAAGCGCCATTTTATTTTAAAATAATAAGACTTAGTTTATTTATTTATTATTTTGTTATTTGTTTATGGTGTACAGTAAAACACTTTCATTCAGTCATTCATTCATCATGCCTATCTAGATTAAATTATTAGTATGAAGTAATCGTATATCAGATAATCTTGAGCATAGAGAGTCTTCGCTGGGTTTCTTTACAGTAATGCAAGATTCATCAGACTGAAAAAATCCACTGCTGGACATAGGGGGGGGGGGGGGACCACCCCTCCTCTACAGAGTGCTACGATGAATACGGTATTCTGCCACCGCCATCCACAATATCATCGCTCCACTAGGTCTATCGACACTCAACACTGCATCGTTCGATTTGAAAATTGTACTGGCTTAAGTTTGCATATATTTGTCTAACATAATTTATTCTACTGCCTAAAATTTGAGTCCTATAACAGGTTTTACCCTGACTTTTGATCCGGAGGTCATGGGCTTGAACTCGGTCATGAACCAATGGATTTTCCAGTCGAAAAATTTGGGTGCGCATTAACACAGAGCCTAGAAGATAACCCTCGCTCGGGCAGACCTGTTACAGACGTTATGGAAAAAAACGTGAAAAAATTTGAAAATCCTACCCACCCCACAGCCCGCTTATCCCCTAGTGGTTACTATTTATTTGTTTCCTATTAATTCCCTAACTTGAAAAAATACCTTCGTGGAAAACGAAACTCGAAAACGATGGAAATCCGACACTGAAGAGGTCAGTCAAGTCGGCCATAAATGCACATTTTTCAGGCGAGAGGAAAGTCATTTTTACAGGGTCTTGAAAACATGAGTTCGAGATTACGTAAAAGCAATGATATTAAATTGAAAAATAAAATTAAGTTTTACTTTTCCTTCGCAATAATTCCGAAGAAACATTTAACAACGCGGCCATAAATGCACATTTTCAGGAAAATTCTGTATTAAATTTATTATATTTTTGTATTTGACTGTATTTTGTTTTGTGTGCCATATTAAATAAATAAAATTAACAGTCTTAAAATAGATGAGTTATTGATGCCTCTGCCCACGGCTTCGCCCGTGTTGTACCTGGATAAAAAGTA
Source organism: Perizoma flavofasciatum (assembly GCA_958496245.1). Lineage (NCBI taxonomy): Eukaryota > Metazoa > Arthropoda > Insecta > Lepidoptera > Geometridae > Perizoma > Perizoma flavofasciatum. Next base: position 11,292,740 of record OY292431.1, read on the forward strand.
GCCTGTGTGTTATTCTGATGTATAAGCTATACCTATTACTGTAAAGTTTCATCAATATCCGTTCAGTAGTTGTTGCGTGAAAGAGTAACAAACATCCATTCTCACAAACTTTCGCGTCTATAATATTAGTATGATTATCGATCGGTTTGATTACTGTAAAGTATTCATTACTAAGTAATATTATTAAGTAAACATTAACATGACTGATTTATTACTAACTAAATTAGACTGAAACTTAGCTGATTGTAAGTAGACTGAAATTAGTCTCAAAGAAGGTTAAATACGTACTAGTACTTAGGTACTTCCAGATTAGATTGTAGTAAGTTTTTTTTTTAAATCAAGCGTCACTGTGCAAATTTTGACGCAGGTTGGCAAAGAACATTGCCCTTCTCGAAGTTCAACGACGCTAAAAGAAATTAAGATTGATTGGAAAGGTAAGGTAAGGAAAACGAGATTAAATAATGTGAGGTGTTTGACTTTATAAGGAAAGCATCTGTAATTTTGAAAGGAACCCCGTATAGGTACTCGCGAAAGCACTCAGATTGAGTGATTTGGCAGTGTTATATCAAATACATAACTGTTTTCTGTTAAAGGATTCTACTTATAATTTTATTAATTTAAAATCACCAGAAAGTTAATATATTTGTAATTTTGCTTAATAATAATGTCAATTACATTTATTCATACTATGTACAAGTAAGTACATATATACAAAAAATACAGATGAAACAGCTAGCTATCTTAAGAAGATTGCAAACTAAAGATAGCTCAACTGATCCAAAATAATAATGTTAGATTATTTTTGGGAAAGTTCTGACTCGTAGGTAAGTAAGTAGATGAGTAGGTAAGTTTTTTATGAGACCACTCCGGGATCATTCTTTACATAAAAATAGTTCTTGGGCCATATTTAGTCAATCTGCAGGGTGATAGAGTTATCGAAAACTGTATCACCCTGCAGATTTACTGAAAAGGTAAGAAATAGAAAAAAAAACTTATGTTAAAAATCTTCGCTATCATTTTTAGCAAGTTTTTTTTTATTTGGCAGCAACTTAGGCAAATGCTAGTCGCGATTCTTTGTTAGCTACTGACAACCGTTTCAGACTAGTCCAACGCACACCTACACAACGCATACCATAAAGGACTCTCCACTGACTTAACGCATTTAGTCATCTTGTACCAAGAAAAAAGTAAAAATAACCAACATCCCGTCTCAAGGCCAAATCCTGAACAAGACGAACTTACGAGTAACAACACGTTAGACGAAGACAGGGAGCGTGGTGTCTTCGTCCTTTGAAAAGGGAAAGTTGTAGTTCAAGCATTGGTGAGAGTGAGATATAAAAGACCGAAGGGCAGAAAGAGAGAGGTAGTGGGAAACTGCGTGGGTGTGACAAGGATGGGAGATGAGGAACCGGTTAATTTTGAAGGGCTCGCGACCGTGGTCCATGAAGCTGCAGGACTGTTTTGTTTTATGATTATGTTTATCGATTTCGAATGATTTTTATCAAAACGATACGTTTTATTGATTGCAATACAATGCGTTTTCATGAAAAAAAACTACTTAAGCTAAGTACACAAACTAAAAAAAAACGTGTTTGATTTACTTACCTACACATTTCTATAGTGTTTAAGCAGTTAGACACAATGCTTACAAAAAATGCCCAGTCGGAAATAAGCAGTGTCAAAGATTTGGGTTTACCAATCCCTACAAAGACTGAGGTTATCCAGTGTTAAAATTATCTGTGGTCAGATTTAGAATGGAAAAGTTTTGCAAATAAATTTGGATATAATAGGTTGATTTGGATATAATGGAAACATTGGTATCTAAGTACCTGTCCCTAATAGAGTAGTTTAAAGTTCACTCTTCAGGTTCCCTCTTTAGTGAACGCCGCACAAAAGGTAATAGATACAGGTAAATTACATTTGGTGATTGAAGATATTTCCAGAACTTCAATTAAAGGGGAAGTTTTTGTCTAAAAAACAATATCATCAATAGACTGCAGAAGTAAACTGCTGTCATAAAAGACATAGGCCTACCCCAAAGTCAAAGTGTAGGTAAAAGACAATTTCGAGCCTCCATCCACCGTACAGATTATTGAGAAGGAATTCTAATCTGTAGCAATGAACCAAATAAACTGCCCAAGACGTGCCAAGCCACGCTATGCTAGGGTCCTGAAGTTACCTCATATTTCATAGGTGTCATTAGAAAACTCTCGTATGCAGTTCCTGCAAATATAATTAACAATAATACAACTTTTTATTTCCTAGACTTAAAATTGTAGTTTCTTATTATTTAAACAAATAATATTTTTTTTAATAGTAAAGGCCAACTCCAAGTTTTTCTACTTTGCTCTATTTTGAGCTTTTTCCATCCAGTTTTGTCCTGCGACTTTGACAATTTCGTAGGCCCAGCGTTCTCGCAAGGGCGTCCTCTGACTCTCTTTCCGGTTAGTCTAGACTAGACCATGATTCTTTGTGTCCATCTCCTGTTTTGTAGGCTAACAACATGATACTCGGTTGTAAAAAAAACTTAATTCATGCTTCAAGGACTAAAGGTTTAAAAGTTAGAGGAGGGCACAACTTGAAGCCTTATATTTCCTGATCTTCCAAATGGTCTAGGAAACCTCGTCTTGTTCAATGATACTCCACACCATGGAAGAACGATGAGGAAAACAAATCTTCCCCCACTTTAGATGTACTGGAAGATGCATGAAATTCTCAAAAGAAAGGCTGCTTTCAAAGATATATTTAGGATTTTCAATCGATCGTGTCTTTCATAGATCTGTTTTTCGTCGAGGGAACAATCGGAGAGACATGAAATAACTTTTTTATTTTTTTTGTGTGGCAAACAAGCATACCCGCCACCTGTTGGTAAGCGGTTACCGTAACCTATGGACCCTTGCAACACCACAGCGCGTTGCCGACCCTGAGACATAACGGGTGATAAGTCTCATGTACCTGTAATTTCACTGGCACCCATAACCAGAACCAGAACACAGTAATGCGTTACTGCTTAGCGACAGAAATATGTATTCCTTTACAAGATCCGTTTCCACCATCTGGTTTGCGAACCTTCAAAAGTAAACAAACCAAATGTTTACCTTAATAGCTGGTCAACTTATCTCGTCCGCAACAAAAACAGATCGACTGATGAGACGTAACGTAAGAAAACAAAACTAAAGGCAACCTACCAAGCGGTCCCGGCCCGTCAATGGGACTCAAGCCAGGATTTCCTACAGCCAGAGCTCTCGAGACAGCGGTGACCGTTATTTTAAGAAAACCGATAGTGCAGCACGTGAAAATTCCCGTTTTTACAATATGAATAACCTATACACACTTATAAGTAAGTAAAATCTAATATAACCTAACTTATTTGAAATATAAAACCGCTAAAACAACTCTCATTGCATAAAACTAAATACAAAAAGAGTTGTCTAGCCTCAAAGTCAAGCTTAGTAATACTTTAAAAATTACTTTAGATCAGTGACTTTATGTTTTCTGACCTACTCGTCGCCCACACCACGTGACCAAAGTTGTTTTGTGGATTAAGTATAGCCAATAACAATACTAAAATTAACCAATATTAGGTAAGCCACAATCAAAATTAATCTAGTACCATCTTCCGCTATTTCCTTCTTATTACACAGAACAGGTTATTCATACACAAGAATTAGCGGCCGTCATAGTAAGGCAGCAGCTATCTCAAGAAACTTCGCCGAGCAAACCGGGAAAACGATAAAAACGACGCTCCATATTCGTGAAATGATTAAAAAAGAAGAAAGAATAAAAGAAAAGGATCGAGAGGCACGTACCGCCTCGGTTTAAAAAGAAAACTATATTCTGCTGGAGCGTGAATGAAAAACGCGCGGCGACCGCGCCACCGTAACGTTATTATTTTTATTTTTTCGTCTTATTTTCATCTTATTATTATGTTATTTTATTCGATTTTATCGTGGTATGTAGGTCAGGAGCAATGCGGGTGATTTTTTGGTTTTTCGTGGGCAAGGTCGCGTTTGTTTTGTTCTGATGAGCCGGCGACGTAATTGCGGTGCGTTGAACCGCGTAAGTGGACGATCTTTATTTGTAGCAATTAATTTGTGTAAAAAGATAACACGTGAAGTTATTCAGTTCAAGATATCTTAATACAGAGTATGGCAGCGGTTATGTTGGGAAGATAAGCGTTTTCTTCCATTCATTTACAGTTATCTCTATGCTTAGGTTGTCTGGAAAAAGTAGATTTTTACTTTAAGACATTTTATGCATTTCTTCTGTTTTAGTATTTGGTATGTTTAAGTATAGTAACTGTTTTACTGGGTAAATAATTAAATATAAACCCAACGGTTACATAACATTCCTAGTCCTGACCCCACACTAGGATTCGTGGGTATACCCCGTGTCGTGGGTATCAGGAAGGAACTATGAATTACACTAACGTTATGACGACCTCTGTGGCGCGATGGGTAGTGGCCCGCTTGAGATGCAGAAGGTTGCGGGTTCGATGTTTGTATGATCTGCAAATATTTGTCTTGGATCTGGGTGTTTTCAAATAATATAATAATGAAGTACATATAAAAAAAATACTTATATAGAAGTTATGTAGTTCCCATAACACAAGCTCTGCTTCTTTTGGGGCTAGATGATGCTGTTTTAAAATGTCCAGCATTATTATCATGTCACGGCTATTTTGCTTATATTTGTTCACTCAGATTCATAGTTCCTATACCAAAAAGTCTTGTTCCTAGTTTCCTACAGCCAATCCATAATGCATTTAGGACCTAGACAGAAAGGTGTCTGCTCTCTAACTAGACAAATGGCTCTACAATACAAACACTAGGAATTCAGGAACCAATCATGGCGACCGCAACGGTTAGAAAGTGTTTTGTACCGGCGGCGGCCGGCGGCGGCCGAGCGCAATAACATTGTAACAACGAGACGTCTCGGTGACCGTTTTTCAGCCTCTTTTTCTTCGCGCCTTTTTTCGCTCAGTACAATTTAGCCGTAGCGCCTTTGTCAGAACAGTGCGTATTGGTCTTGAAATGGAAATACAAATGTTTATTTATTATTTACTAGCTTCTGCCTAGCTGCCTTCTGCATACTAGCACGGCTTCGCGTTTATAATAGCAGTAGGATTGTACACAAATAAACACATTCACATGAAAAAGGCGAGTTTATCCCTCAAAAGAGTTTCTTTCCAGCAAACGTATCCGCAATGTAACTGAACCCAAAACTCGAAGTCTGGCTCGCTATAAAACTCAAATTAAATTAAATTAAATTTATTGTGTTTCACAAACATTCGTCTTTTAAGATGTAACACCTCATTGCTGTTACCATTATAAAATAATCATGTTTGTATTATATGCTATAAAAGCTTGTTATTTGTGTCAATAAACTTTTTTCATTCTTATTATTACAGATAAATTAATAATGAATCATTAGATAGATAAACTTTTTATTGTGCATAACACCAATGTATAGTACAAACACAGAAACATAATAAAAAGAATAAAAAATAAATGTACAATGGGCGGTCTTATCGCTGAAAGCGATTTATTCCAGACAACCTTAAGATGGAGATAAGATGGAATGACGGTGTTATTGCTGTACTAAAAGTGTGAAGAATAATCATGAAAATACAAATTAATCATTAATAATTTAATTTCATTAAGAATTAATGGTTTTTTTTAAGGTACACGGACAAATATTCGTAAAACTCTGTCCCCTATCTTGGTGTATATAACCCCTATTAGGGATTAATGTTACCCTAGGACATTCTGTAGCATTAATAGGGCAATAAAATGGACGTGCCTAGTCAAACAGGGGTAGCAAACGAATTTGTGAAATCTTCGTTCTCGTTAATACGATCGTTCGGTTACGCTTCGTTCCGGTTACGTTAATACGTAACCGGAATTTCGGAGTCTTTTGACCGCCTTTGTTCTAATGACTTTTATAGCCGGGTCCGACATCTTAGCGTGCCCTCTGAAGAACAGAAACGATCAGCTCTAAATTATCCACCACCATCGGTCACCCATACAAACGATGACCTGACCGAAAGTGGCGTAGTTAGTAGGTTAAATAAATGAATTTATTTATTTAACCTAATTACCTTACGCCATATTATACCTATTATGCAGGAAATTTTCACACTGCATCATCTAGTCCCAAAGTATGCAGAGCTTGTGTTACGTATGGGAACTAAATACATTTTTTTGTAAATACATACCATACATTTGAGACCTGAGACAAACATTTGCAGGCGTATAGATCACTAGCTTCTGCCCACGGCTTCGCCCGCGTGGTACACGGACAAAATGTAGCCTATGTGTTATTCTGATGTATAAGCTATATTACTGTTAAGTTTCATTAAAATCCGTGCAATAGTTTTTGCATGAAAGAGTAACAAATATCCATTTTCACAAACTTTCGCGTTTATAAAACGTGTTTTGATGACCAATTCGACCGATCTCAACTATAGTGCGGTCAAATCAGAGCTTTCTGCTGAAAAATCCACAGAAAAAACGGCTTGTAATGACGATCTGACCGTTATCTGTGCACTCATTGTCGCGGGTTCGACTCCTCGACGTGACCAATTACAACTTCCATTTAATAAGATTAATGATTAGATTTACTTTGCACCAATGAGTTTTTTCACTCGAAAACTTTACAAGCGTACATTAACACTTGCTCAAAACGATGAAGGAAAACATCGTGAGAAGTAGCCAGTCCTAGAACCAAACATTAAAAAGTATGCGCCTAATAAAATGTTTGAACGTGCCTCTGCCGCCCCCTATTATTAATAATAATAATAATGCTGGACATTTTTCACACACCATCATTTACCTATAAACTTGTATATAATATCTGTGCCCATACTAAGCAGAGCTTGTAATATGGGAACTACATGACTGATATACTACTTATAGGTATGTATACATACATTGTTTTTTTTTGTAAATCATACTCATTATACATATAAAACACCCAAACCAGAAAAAACTATTTATATATAACCCCCAACCTTTTGTGTCTCAGACGGGCCTTCGCCCACTGCGCCACAGAGGTCGTCATTATGAATCTAGTACTTATTGAGGATAGACTGAGGATGTCTATTATAGGATTGATTAGATTATGGTCGTGATTATGTTATGGTCATGGATTATGGACGTGGTCAATGATTGGTTCGAATTTCAGAACCCAATCGCTGGGAAATGGTTCTATAGTTAAGACTCTGTCTCCAGGACCGTGAGCTGTGGCCCAAGAAACAGTTTTATCATAGCAAAATTTAATTAAAAAAAAACAGTAAAATAGGTGAGTTAATGCTGATGATGATGATGAATAGGTAATTAAAATCACCCTGTAGGTCTCTCTGACAACTAGCGAGCTGGTTCTGAGAACGTCTGTAGGTCGAATGCCCAACATTCTAGAAGCCCATAAAAACTAAGGTCATTTTGACCCTAAATCCTAAGTTATGGCGACATCGGTGTAGGTAGTAAAAAATGTTTTTTATGGACACTAAAATATTTAAAATAAATTATGATCTAACTTGCAGATAATAAGTATTATTACATAAGGTACAATATTGGTGTGGTATAATATTATTTAAAGCTATTCATCTAAGTATCTTGCTTCCCCAGTTCTCATAATTTGAGAAAAATAATAGGTAGGTAGGTACCTACTTGCATAATTTGATACCTAATCCGTGCAGGTCTAATTCCCAAATGCTTAAGTCCCTAATTATTTAACCACAAATTATGCACAAACGTCTAGAGGTATAGTTCTTTCGTTGAAACAATATTCGTAAAAATAACTAGTCCTAAGTTCTGGCAGCGTGGAGGTTGTTAGCCTCTATGTCTACGGATAGGATACACAGAACGTACCCATCAATACGCATTTTGTTTCGTTTCCTCGGCTAAAAACCTAAAAAAAAACATCCCAAAAATTATAGCTCAGCACATTTTTTGTGCAGGGGCAAAGTGCGGCAGTTTCCATGGCAACGCCTTCGTTGTTTTGCCGATCCCGCCATGTCTATTCATTCTGCTTTTGTTTTTTTAAACGGAAATAGGCACAGGCACGTGGGGCGGCAGACAATGCTTTTTACAGGAAACATGTTTGGTTTTTACGGGTTTTTAGGGCATAGCCATAGATAGCCATAAATGTAGGTAAGGTAGAAATGTGAGCAGGAAAAGCTTTGTATAAAAATTTGATGGAATCAGATTGACATAAGTACTTAACTAGTGAAGGTAATCGCAAACAAACCAATCGGTAAAGCAACCAAGATCCTGCAGGCGTTACGTCGTAAATCTTACGAAGAGAGATTACTCGCGCTACGCCTCACTACTCTCGAGGACAGACGTCTTCGCGGTAACCTCATTGAAACCTACAAAATTATGACATAAGTACCAATACAATCTGTCGGATATACATGATATCCAGATAGGTGACAGACCATCACGTGGCCACCAAATCAGGCTCGATCGTGCTCCTGCAAACTTACTTGTCGCGCACCACTTCTTCAGCAACAAAGTCCACAACTGGAACAAACTGCCATAGGATGTTGTTTCCGCTACTTCTGTTAACGCATTTAAGAACAAGCTCGACAACTGGCTACGAAAGAACATTTAATTGCTAAAAAAAGTGAACTAAACATAAAAAAACAAGACTTTTGATGCAACACTGTAATGACATAGACATATCAGCGAAAACTGCTCGCCTTTAATTAATTAAGTAGTGAACTAAATAATTAAGTAACTGAAAAGTCTGGCTATCTACTTACTTTGTTTGGCAGGTAGTACTGACATAATTATGACTGAAATAGTCATGATATATTACAAATTAGGTAGGGTTAGGTTATGGGTCTACAGGTGAGACAGGTAGGTACTTGTCTAGACTTTGTAGGTATGTAAAATAATTAGGTAGACTTATCAGAAACTTAAAAATGACGTAGAACCTAAATATCAAATGGTAGAGGTAGATACCTACCTACCTACATAAGGTAGGCACTATAAACTTCCGGTTTCCTGGCGATGATTTTCTATACAATTTTGAATAATGTGCACTTCAATTGTGCAACAACCTCTGTGGCGCAGTGGGCGAAGGTCCGCCTGAGACGCAGAAGGTTGCGGGTTCGATTCCCGCTACGGGACAAATGTTTGTATAATCTGCATTCATTTGTTTCGTGTCTGGGTGTTTTCTATGTATAATATGTATGTATTTACAAAAAAAATTATATAAGTAGTATATCAGTCATGTAGTTCCCATAACACAAGCTCTGCTTACTTTGGGGCTAGATGATGCTGTGTTAAAATGTCCAGCATTATTTATTATTATTTAATTTTTCGAAATGAAGAATTCATGGGATCGATCCCACGACCTCGAAAAGTACAGCCCACGAGGCCAACACGGCCAAGCTGAAAAACAAGCATAAAGTTGATCTGTATAGATAATTTTTATCCATCTTCTATGTTCCGAACATATGTGTTTATTACCACATGGATTTTTGATGCTGTGTCAATTTTTGTTCTTGACTTGATTTGAAAAACTACAAATAAAGTATAAATGCTACCATTGAGGCTTTATTAATTTCTAACGTCAAACATTTAAACAAAAACAAAATTTTATATCCGAATGTCTCCACACCATACTGTCACTGTCAAAAATATGACTGTCCTATCAATCGATCGATAAACCTGAAGTTAGCAACAAAATTAAACAAATTGTTCGCGAACAGTGTTTCGCAATAAGTTTTTACAACGATCGGTCATTAAATTGGAATCAAAATGTTATCCAGCCTCCGATCTGGTGTTCAGGGCCTGGTAGGTTCCTAACATAAACGTTAAAATGTTCAGTTACAGTGAAACAAACAGTTATATAACACCGTTTTGACATTTGTGATACACCACCGTGATTTTGTTTTCATCTTTTCAGTGGCGTTTGTCCTCTAGAAGTCTTCAGACCACCTCTGCCTTGCAGCATGACAGTCTTTTCGTCCACCGCGACACTCCCGAAGACAACTCTAGCATACCCTTCGAGTTCTCACAGCCTAACCAAAAGGTGCGATGTTCATTTGTTTTGGTTCTAGATTTTGACATGAATCTTCTTTTGTATTTTTTTTGACGTACTATTTAATTTTGTGCTTCTAAAAACAATTGAATGAAAATTTTATTTTCTATACAGCGTAATCTCAGTGAGTTTTTACTTCCGAATTGATCAAGAAATTGGCAGATTCCAGAATCAATAAACAATTACTTATGGTTAATTTACAAAAGCCAAATATCAATTTACAATAACCAAATGGTGTGTGGCCATTTTTCTAGCTTTATTGGTCACCATGAAAAGGATCCAGTAATAGTAACCACTTCAAATGGCAAAATATTTTTTCCCTGTTCCCTGAATAGGAAGTCATTAGGTTATGCGATAAAAAAATCTGAAAAGGCTTGAATTAAACAAAGTGTGCATAGTTTTCTATTCATTCATATTGTATACATAGTATAGTCATAGTTCCTGAAACCCATGTCACAGGAAGTCCTAATGCAGGGTTAGGACTAATATTTATCTGTTAGGTGTTTATTTTTATTTAAAGTTGCTTTAAAATTAGTGATTAATTTTTCCAGCGGGTGGATGCTCTCCTCGCTATATATCCTGAAGGGCACAAGCGTGCCGCCATGATCCCACTCCTGGACTTAGCACAGCGGCAGGCCGGGGGCTGGCTGCCCATCTCCGCAATGCACAAAGTAGCTGAGATACTTAACCTGCCCAGGATGAGGGTCTATGAAGTAGCTACCTTTTACACTATGTTCATCAGGTACGCACTGATAATATATTGGTTAACCCTGAGATTTAATCCAAATGTGCACCAGTAAATGATGTTTTTCTCGCAAAAGTTAAAGAAATCATGGTGTACATATTATTTAGCAATGTAAACTGATATAATTGGTTTAATTTGTTCGGCTAACTTTTTGTATGACTTCAATTAGGGAAGTTGCAATATGTGAGGCTATACAAGCAGGCGGATTTTAAACTTGAAAAACAGTTACTAGTGCCTAAAAGTTACAATAATCTGAGACCCTGAGAATTGTTGCTGCTAGATATGTTGGTTTGAGCTGAATGTTATTACTTCGAGTATATTGAACTCAAATTGCAGCGCCCTAACGAGGTTCATGTACCTACCTATTTCTATGTAATTTTAAGACCTATGAATATGTACATGAAAGCAATAAATGAATATGAATATGAATACATTTTAGTTTCAACTGGAGTTCAGATTCTGGGGTCTGATGACCAGCAAAGGATGAACAGGACCTTGGGTATTACTGAGTACTGACAGAACACTAAAATAGTCTAATAGTCAAATTTTTGTTAAGTTAACCTGTTTATATGTATAAAGTGTAATTTCAGACGGCCCATTGGCAAATACCACGTCCAAGTATGCACGACTACACCGTGTTGGCTTCGGGGCTCCGACGCGGTTCTTCAAGCCATAAAGGAGTCCACCGGCTGTCAAGTAGGAGGAAATAGCCCTTGTGGGAAGTTCTCACTATCAGAGGTAATTCACATACACTAGCTGTTCCCCAGCTGCTCTTCGCCCCTGACCCATTACTTCGCATCGCTAAGCGAAAACGAAGTAAAAGCGCTCATCTGTTCTTTCCGTAGCGTGATGTTAAATAGCCTATAAACTTCCTTATTTATTGGGCTATCAAATGCAAAAATTTTCTTCAAACCCATCTGGTAGTTCCAGAGATTAGCGTGTTCAGACAAAAAATAAAAAAACCCATCTGGTAGTTCCAGAGATTAGCGTGTTCAGACAAAAAATAAAAACCCATCTGGTAGTTCCAGAGATTAGCGTGTTCAAACAATAAATAAAAAACCCATCTGGTAGTTCCAGAGATTAGCGTGTGCAGATAAAAAATAAAAAATCGCTGCAGCTTTATTATTTGTATAGATTTGTATTGTACTAGTTCGCGTTAACTGAGATCTCGCGATGTACGGTTTTCACCTGACTACTGACAAGAGGATCCTGTGTTTAACAAACACAATTTTTTATGATTACGATTCAAAAATTAAAGGCCTAACAAAAAAACGCATTGTTTCTTAGGATCTCAAGCAACCTCTGTGGCGCAGTGGGCGTACGCCTGCCTGAGACGCAGAAGGTTGCGGGTTCGATTCCCTCTGCGGGACAAATGTTTGTATGATTAGCACATTTTTGTCTCGGGTCTGGGTATTTTCTATGTTTAATAAGTATGTATTTACAAAAAAAAAATGTATATAAGTAGTATATCAGTCATGTCGTTCCCATAACACAAGCTCTGCTTACTTTGGGGTTTAATGATGCTGTGTGAAATATGGCCAGCATTATTTATTTATTTTGTTTATCTCATTTTTCAAAACCCCTTACCAATTAAGCTCAATCAAACATACCAATTCTTTTAGTATTGATCCCCTACCTACCAAGTTCTATCAAGATTGAATAAATAAACGATTTGGCAGTTATTGCTGGACAACGAACATACATACATTAAAAAACTATCTATGTATGTATTCACGCCGGATTGTCCCAAATAGACTTGGAGGTCGTCGCTCGCTTGGTTTTTAGCTAAAGTCGTATTGGCCTAGTAGACTTTACCCCGACTTCTAATTCGAACATTGTGGGTATATGAATGTTGAATGGCGGAAACAATGTTTTTTCCAAAAATCTAACACTCATTAAATTTAAGTAGGTACTGGCCTCGATTCTGTAGTACACTGACTAAACTAAATTTTAACTTTCGCTCTCTTTTACTGATAGTGCAAGCAAGAAAGAGATAGATACAATTTAAGTGCGGTCAAATTAGTCAGATTTAAGTTTTCCATACAAATTTAGTCATGATATCAAAACATGCTGACTATAAACACGAAGAAAAGCGGCACGTAAACTGATTTGACAGCAGCACACAGCACTAAAATTGTAGCTATCTCTTTCTTGCGTACACTATCAGCTGACGGTGACGATCCGCTGCAGCAGTGGAATTTCCGTAAGGCCGATTTTAATTCTTTGTATTCCTCTATCGCCGCCATAAACTGGGATGATATTTTCCTTTCCGTCGAAGTTAATGAGGCTGTTGATTTATTTTACGAAAAATTGTATACGTGTTTATCTGTCCATGTCCCCCTCAAAAAGATTACCTCGTTTACGCAATTCCAGTATCCCATTTGGTTTACACCAGAAATTAAAAATCAGCTTCGGAACAAATACTACCATTTAAAAATGTTTAAAAAAGAGGGCAAGAATTTCAATCGAGAAATGTTTAAGTTCTACAGGCATCAGTCCAAAAAAATAATAGAAATAACTTACGATGATTACATAAGACGTACTGAAGATAACATAGGTATGGATCCGAAAACTTTTTGGAAGTTCGTGAAGGAGCAGCAATCATGCAGGCAATCTTGTGACGAATTTGAGTATGATGGCAATCTCTTCACAGGAAGGGATGCTGCCAATATATTCGCTACATATTTCCAATCTGTTTTTTTAACCGATGTGCCATCTTTATCTCCCGAAGCCGCTGAGCAAGCTGCCGCCAGTCAGTTCTGTTCAGCGTCTATAAGCATCGATAGCATTTCTTCGGCTGACCTTATACTATCAGTTAAACACCTAAAAGAATATTCTTCAATTGGCCCTGATGGAATACCGCCTTATTTAATAAAAGACTGTTATAGCGTTTTTGAAATGCCATTGCTGTTTATTTTCAATTTAGCTTTGAAAACTGCAACATATAAAGACGCGTGGAAGGTATCGCGAGTTTCACCTATACCGAAGGGTGGGATCAGGTCAAAGGTCGAGAACTACAGGCCCATAGCCGTTCTTTCAGCCTGTGGTAAGGTATTCGAAGCTATACTCAACCGTCGCATCTCTAGTCAAATCCGGCCTTTTTTAAACGAAAACCAGCATGGTTTCTTGGCAGGCAAATCGACTGCTACTAACCATGTCAACTTTGTGGACTATGCTACCGCGGAGATGGATCGGAGGAGACAAGTAGATGCGGCATATTTCGACTTTAAAAAAGCGTTCGACCGTGTCCACAATGACGTTCTCTTAAAGAAGTTAGCCGCCATAGGATTTACTCCAAACTTACTGAATTTTTTCTATAACTATTTTTTAAATCGTTTTCAATATGTCCAACTGCTTGGTTTTCGATCAGATCCTTGTTTGACGTTATCGGGGGTAAGTCAAGGAAGCACACTCGGTCCTACTCAGTTTCTGATAATGATCAATGATCTGCCGGATGTTATTAAGACGGCTAGATGCCTGATGTTTGCCGATGACCTGAAATTATTCTTGGGAATTGAAAGTGCTGCGGATTGTATGGCGATGCAGCGTGACATCGATAGTGTTGTTGCGTGGAGCGAGCGGAACTTCTTACAATTTAATATATCTAAATGTAAGACCATCACTTTCACAAGATCACCCTCGCCCTATGCACACCCATACAATGTCTGACACATTGTATGGGTGTGCATATGTGTCAGGTGTACCTATGGAGCGTGTTACTCAGATCCGTGACATAGGCGTGACTCTGGATGGCGAACTATCTTTTAATACGCATATAGCTGAAACTTGCATTAAAGCCTACAAGTCTTTGGGTTTCGTAATGAGGCAATCGGCACGGTTTCGTGATAGGACCGCAATCGTATCACTCTTTTATGCATTTGTAAGATCCAAGCTCGAATATAATGCATTGATATGGGACCCTCACGAGGAAAAATACAAAATAATGCTAGAACGGGTTCAGAAAAAGTTTGGAAGATTCCTTTACAAAAAAATTTACGGATACTATCCCTATTTATACCCTTCCCTCTTTATTTGCGGTATGATCGAACTAAATACGCTCGAGTTACGTCGTAAATGCGCACTTCTTATCCACTACTTTTCTGTTTTGCGGGGTAGCATCGACAACCCTGCCGCCCTGTCGGAGTGTAGGCTCTACGTCCCCTCCCGCTACGTCCGTGCGCGCGCGAGGCGTTTGTTCGCACCTCCCGCATCCCGCACTAACACCGCGCGGTATGCCCCCACAGCGAATGCACTTGCACTGCTCAACTCGATGATTACTCAGGAACCAAAGATAGATGTATTTATTATGAAAAAACCTATATTCGTTAATTATTGTATGATTTTATTATGTTCTCTGTAAACTGTAATATCTTTAGCCCTAAAACGTTTTGGCCCTTGGCTGTAAGTTTGAGAGGTATTTAATAAATAAATAAATAAATAGATCAGTAAAAGAGAGGGATAGTTTAAATTTAGTTCAGGCAGTGTACTACAGAATCGAGGCCAATGTTAAAGGTCATCAGGAATAAACCTCAAAAATGGGTCAAAATTCTATTCATGCTTATGAATAAAATATTTTTATAAAGTATTCATAACAAGTAGGTACAAGTAGGTATGTACAAAAAAATACAGATGAAACAGCGATAGCTAGCTTTATGGTCTTTAGATAAAACCGTTTCTTTAGATAGACTGTTGCAAACGATCTATAAATAGCTCAACTGATCCACATCACTACCAGACGGAAGCGTTCCCAAAATACTAGCCGCATTGCCACGCTGAATGGCAATGCTAATGCGTTGACCCAGATAAGAGCCAGCTCTCTGGTCACGCGTCGCTTCGACCAGTCGCCCTGAAAGAATTTTGAAGTAAGCTCTGTCAAGACTTCTATATTTGCGCCTCTTGAGATCCTCGGCCGAATCAGCCGCTGCACCGGCTCTAACTGAAAAACTTTTTTTATAAAGCAAATAAATATATATTATATTGATTTTTTTTTAATAGTTCAAATTAAATTTTAAAATATATAATTATTTTAATACTAAAACTAAATTTATATAACTTTATTTCAGGTTGAATGCCTCGGCGCATGTGTGAACGCGCCCATGATACAAGTCAACGACGATTACTACGTAAGTTTTTTTAATACAAATAATTTATTTCTCAAAAAAAAAATACTTAAATATATAAATAAACATACATTTTCACAAGTAGGTATCTACAGATGAAACAGCTATCTAAAGATTGTTGCAAGTTGTTTTATTTTACGTAAGTTAGATTCTGACAACATATATTTGATACTTATGCCCATATATGCGTTTGCTATAAGAAGTTGTTTAACCACTAATTTTCGAAACAGCGTAGTCGGATTTTAGTGCAGTTTTTTCCAATCGATTTGTATGTCTTCAAAGATGTTTCTTAGACAAGATAAGCGCTGCTATAGACGGAAAAAAAGGTTTTGAAAATATAGCATGAATCAACTTTTTAACATAATTAATTTTACAGGAGGATCTTACTATTGAAGACACAAAAGAAATCATTGAAAAGCTAAAGAACGATGAAAAGCCGAAGGCAGGACCAAGGTACTTAATACTTTTATTCCTATGAGCACCAAATTAAAGCTACCGCGTATATTTTAGTTCAGAACCGTATCAGCGACACCTCGCCGTCAACCAGCCGGCAATGGCTGCAAAACCAGCTGGATTCACATAAAATAATAAAAATATTTATTTTCATGTTCAGAAGCGGCAGATTCGCGTCGGAACCCCTCGGCGGTCTCACCTCCCTAACTGAAGAACCGACGGGACCTGGCTTCGGACTGCAGGACGCCTTCAAAGCATAGAATACGCCGCTGTTTATATTATTCATAGTTATGTAAATAAAACAATAGATCAACTCTAATTTCGTTAATTATTTCCCTCATATGAATCTAATTTAAAGAAACTCCGAGGTTAGAGTTGTGTTAACATAGTGTTATTTACTCTTTTGCCCGTGATCCCTTGGCAAAGGTGCAAAGAGGAACACCGTGAGGTTTTAGTCAGTAGGAGTCTGACATAACCTTTTGCCTGGGAGGGGGGCGAATGGTATCCATGATGGGTTTCCTCACGAAAAAAAAAAAAGTGTTATATACTCTAGGGAGTTTTGTTACAGATATTATAATACTAGTAGGGTTGTCTACATAGGGCATCGAGCAGTTAACCCTACTCTTTGACATGCGGCTATGATCATCTTGCATAATTATAATAATACCTACTGTACTTATGAATCTTACATCACTTGCTTTTCGACCCAAAATCAATTAAAGTGACATCTATTGCCACGTTCACGGCAGCTCTGGTAGTGTTGCCAGGTGGGTATTGTCAAAAGTTACCTGAAATAAATAAAGTAACCATTCACTGCCACCACGATTTTCTTGAAGTTCATCGTGATGCCGCCGTATAAAACTGGGGACACTCGGCACTACAAAAAACAATTTTTTCGTAAAAAAATCTAACTAGTTTTTTAAGGTGACCGCTTCAAAATGCCATAGCCTATCCCTTAAAAATGATGCACTAATAATTTTAACAGAAAATCTGGCCTAGTTTGAGAAATATTACCGAAACATTCAAAACACGCCTGGCGTGTTCTTGGCGCAGAGACGTAGATTAGCCTGAACACGCGAGGCGTGTCAGTGGCAGTGAATGTGTTAAGTTGCATTTCACGATTTTACTATATTAAACACTTTTTCTTTTAGTAATATTTGCCAACATTGCAAAAATATACTAAAAAGAGCGCTAGACTACGTTCCGTTTCATGTGAAATGTAAGGAATCTATACAATAATAAGAATGTAACTATCGTAGAGTCCTTGCAAATAAATGTATGGTGCAGCAGTGAAAGAACCAGCCTTTAAAGGCAACTCTAGTAATTATACTCTTTTTATTACCTGCAAATTTAAGATTTCTCGAGATGTCAAAGTTGAATTAGACCATGTCCAGACAACACCCCAATTGAGTGATGACTTTGGAATCCTCCTGACAGATGGGACATATTCTGATGTCACCATGAAATCTGTCAAAGGCATTGAATTCAGGATACATAAGAATGTACTAGCTATTCGCAGCAATGTACTAAAGCCTCACTTGGAACACAATACTATAGAAAGCAAAACAAATGTTGTGGAAACAGCATGGGAGACTGAAGTTTTACGGGATCTGCTGATCTTTGTGTACACTGGCACAGCTCCCCGGGTTGATAATGATCCTGGAAAGCTATTGGCAGCTGCAGACTTATCAATTGCAGGAATTGAAGAGTCTCTGTGAAAAAGCACTATGCAAAAGGTTGACAGTTGAGAATGCCATTGAAACTCTTCAGCTAGCTGAGTTACATTCAGTAAATACCTTAAGAGAATATACATTGGAGTTTATAAAAGATTAATAATTGAAACTGA
Organism: Perizoma flavofasciatum; assembly: GCA_958496245.1. NCBI lineage: Eukaryota > Metazoa > Arthropoda > Insecta > Lepidoptera > Geometridae > Perizoma > Perizoma flavofasciatum. Next base: position 11,310,957 of record OY292431.1, read on the forward strand.
AGGCTGGGCAAATGTTCAGTCCGTTGAGATTATCAAAAGGATCTATGTTTTTATAATGGCAGATGAAAATGATAACACAGATATATTAGCTGCAGCATACAATGAAGTCTTATAGTATAAGGTTATATTAGAGGCCACTTTGGAAGCCATAATTCTCGGATAACTGTTGGCCAACTGCACCAACTGGCTTTTCATATTTAAGTAACTAAAGTTGATATTTTGACTGGCATAGTTGTAAGCACCTTGTTTAATAAAAAAATTGTCAATTTAAAGCTTTATTTGGAGCCAGGTATGGTGTATGCTAGTATTATATATCGTCGGCTAGCTAACAACACCGCGTAAATCGATTTTCCTAACTTTTCAGGAGAACCAAAAAACTGTTTTATCAACTCAGCACAAGTCCACAGAATTGAAATCGATAACGCTGAAATTAAAACTGTGATTGGTTGAAATGCAATGTTTGTATTGGTGAACAGAAGCGCAGTGAAAAGATCTATACAATGGTATAAAAATGTCAAAACAGCAAATTTCGACTTGAGCGGTGTTGTTAGCTAGCCGACGATATGTACCTATGTACTAGGGGGATAAAGCACAATACACCCCAATGTGAGACATCAGTGCAGTTCTTAATTCCCCTACTCAGAATTAGATTTGGTACTCTTAAGTACATTTTAATATGTAAACCCCATTATGAGTGCCTCTTTCTTCAGTTCTTTTGTTGATTTTCGACCATGTCAGTTCCAGAAACTTTGTTAAAAATCTTGTTCTTGAGGTCTAAGCAGACAATGGGAATAAGTCACATAAGTAACATCTAGTACAGTAATCAATCAGTACCTACCTAAGTAGCTTAGAACAAATCACATAGGTACCTACCTACATCATTTATTTATGCTCAGTAGCTGTAATTCAATTTTTCATATTGCTAACTTTAAAAAACAAAGTTCCTCTCCCCTTTTACCCCTCTTAAAGTGGAAATTTCCAAAAATAATAGCACGTGCTTACATTACCTATAAAATAAACCAAAATTCATGTTCCAAATTTCAGCTTTCTAGACTTAGTAGTTTTAGCTGTGGGTTAATAGATCTGTCAGTCAGTCAGTCAGCCAGTCAGGACAAACGATTATAGAAGTTTAAAAAACTAGATGTAGGTAGGTAGCTAGTTCTAGAGATAAGCTAACGCCTTAAAATCACGTAACCCAAGCTATGTAATTTTAGATTAAGCAAGATAAAATGTTAGATAAGTAAAAACATTAGGTTTCATAAAACTACGTTACATTTTTGTTTTCATAGTTGCGTTGATATGCTGATAATATAGGCAGGTAGGTTAGATAGGAATAAATGTAGAAGGTGCTTAAGTAGGTATTTATTTAAAAATAGATACTTAACCTTTTATCTTAAGGTTGATATAATTATTATTACCTACAGAACTACCTATAGGTACCGAAGTAGCGACCTAGGTCTACTGAATTTATAATGTGAATTGGTTTGTGATTGTGTGTTACGAGGAAAAAACCTCTTTATTTGATTTTGTGATGTTTCGTCGTAATTATAAAAATGGTGGCAGAAACCAGGATTATACAGAACTGCAACTGCAGTGGGATACCAATGCACCGGAGGAGCCGAAAGATGTATGTAACGTAACTCTAAGTACTATTTTTTAGTACCTACCTACCTATTTTACACTATGTAGGTAGGTACTAGCACATACCAGTGAGTAAAGTAACTTTACTACTTTAACTGGTCTGTGGTACAGGCATCAAGTTTTGAAATACCTATTTCTAAAGTTTCAAGTTTATTAAGAAAAAGTAACATTACTAAAGCGTTAGTGCACCATCTAGCACACCATACGATTAATAATGTACACTAAATAAACATGAATAATACAATTTTGTTTTTATATTACCAAGTTCAGTGTTTTTTATGGTGATGACTGATGAGTTATTGTTTTGTTTTTTGCTGGTAGGTAGTGACATCTCTCTCAATAGGTAATAACTTCAACTTCAATTATGCTCAATAGGTATTACTAAACTACCAGACACAGATATTATTATGATTGACGAAGCGTAGCATTTTTTGATAGCTACTTGCTACCAAAAGATGGCGCTACTTCAAAAGCACCATGCAGAACACAAAATGACTTCTTGTTTATGGTTAGCTTAGTTGCTAGTGTGCACATATAAAAATGCTAAAACAAAACTCAGAGATTCAGGAATGATTGTCTGTGCTGGTGCTGGTTGTCAGCCTTTGTCAGTGTCAGCTACGACTGTTATTGTCAATCTATATACTATATATTTTCGTTTGGTGAGTTTAGTTCGTTCGAGAGGTAGGTCATATATAGATAAATCGTGCTAAGGTGTACCTTATCACAGTTACTGTAATTTCGATGTTCCTGTGATAATTTATGTGTTAAATAATTTACCTGTTTAATATACTTCATGGGAAATAATGTCGGAGTTTTGTATAAATATTGATATAAATTTTACCTGGGCAAACAGGTGTATAGCCCATCTCATGAAATATGCCAATTTGTCTGACCTTTCTATGCTACTAATGATAAAGTTAAAGATAAAACGAAAATCATAATACAAAACATAGAATATTTAATTTTTGCTGCTACTTTAGGTACTATTTCACGGCACAAAAATAAAATACTGTGTCTAATTCTTGTCTGGCGTATGACATAACGTTTACAGAAACGAGATTAATAATAGTACATACATACGTTACTTTCACGCAATAGATATAAACAACAGTTTTTTTTTTCATTTTTTCGCAGAACACATAATCAAACTAGATATTTCTATACTGATAAAATACACGTCAAACTGTGGTCGTCCGAAATCGAGTGAGTAACTTACCTCTTTTATCTTTCGTTCACTCGATTTCGAATGTCCATAGTCGTTCACTCACATTTAAATAGATGCGTTATAGCATCTGTAAATTCTATAATGTTCATTCGCGTTTATGTCAGTCACGTATTATCCTTAACTAATCTGTGCGTCAGTCGGAGAAATTTCATTGGAGTTTCGTGTTGTCTTGGTTCAAAAAATAAAAATGTCTTTCGAGGCCTAAATACGGCAGGCATTGTGTGAACAATGAAAAGCAGCCCCTCTCGTAAATATGAGAATTTATCGTGCGACCACCAGAGCAAAGAGACGGATAAACATTCGCTAAACAGCCAAGACACGGCCAGTGTGGTGAGTAACGTGTTGGAGCATTATTGATTTTGTTTGTGTACTGGATAATGTTATTGATTATATAGCCAGTCGCTTGTTATTGGGTAGAATGGGCTGCAACAGAAGCTAGCATTGCCCAAGCATTTACGATAGGTTACTCTTTGTGAATTGGTTCCCGAATTCGATAAAGACCTGGGAGGATCATGCGCGGTCCCTTCTTTTGACCTAGATATTTCTAGACAAAGAACTAATCCCAAAAGCTTTTTTGGGCTAAGATACTGGCGAAAAAGTGATTGCCAAATAACTTTCATCATACATTCATTTTGCATAAACTTTCACTATCTAGACTAAACAGAAAAAAATATATAGTAGTTCAATTGATTTGCTAATGTTTTTTAACCTACATTGTCTAATAGTTTGTGTACAGTACTTATGCTAAAACTAGCTCCTGCCCATGGTTATGCTAACACAATACCCAGATAAAAATACCTATGATTATCAATAAACTAACATCCATACTTTCACATTTATAATATTCCTTGGAAAGAGGGGTTGGACCTATTGAGCGGATGCTTATTTTGGTATAGTTGCAATGATTTTCTTGAATTTAACTCCTACTTGTTAATGGTAGTAAGATGAAGATAGTTATAGGAGGAACTTAATATGGACAATATTTCGAGCATTACACTAAATAAAAAAATAAACTGCATACTTCAAACATTATATTCAATTACTCTTGTTACTGCCCTATTGTGAGGCAGTTACTGGTGTTTAAATTCTATACATGAGTTGAAAGCAAAAACTATATGCTAACCTTTACCTATTCATAAACTTGCTGTGAGAGTTTGTTTTAGAATTAATATGTTTTATTTACTTAAGGATATTAAGAAACACCTTTGCCCAGCAGAGGGATTAATAAAGTAAAATAAATGACTAATTAGGTAACGGTCATTTATTTAACTTTTTTATCCTATATTTATATATTCTAGTTGCTAGGTAGCAACCATGGTTCACAACACTAATCTTAATTATAAATACTGTAGACTTGTAGATCAATAATAAGTCAGTTATTGGTTGATTCAAACCATACTGAAGAACAAAATAATGAGAAATTTTGTCCACAAAGATGATGAAATCATTAAATTTTGATAAGTTGTTGTCTCATCCTGAAAATCCTGCTATAATATTATAAACATGAAAGTTTGTGAGGATGGATGTTTGTTACTCTTTCACGCAAAAACTACTGAACAGATTTTGATGAAACTACAGTAATATAGCTTATACATTAGAATAACACATAGGCTACTTTATATCCGGGTACCATGTGGGTGAAGCTGTGGGCAGAAGCCGGTCACCATAATCATTCTTTAAAGAAATTTTCAAAATTATTTTTAGAAAAACAATCTATGATGTGTGGTGTGACCGTTGATATTTTTTTTACATAAAACTTATTATGAATTTCATGCAATTTTTGTTGAATTGAAAAAGAAAACAAGAGTAGTAGGTAGGTATTTTCATGTTTTAAAACAACTGTGTACCTTTTGTATTTTTAAATGGAAACTTGGCTCGAATCCACAAATAAGTGCTGGAAAGAAGTCACACATTTTAATAGCACCTTTCAAATACTGGATTAGAATTTTTGTATGAAAAATGAACATTAATTGAATCTGCTTATCTGTGTTGTCCTAAGCACCTTCAAATTTAGAATATACCTGACTGAAAATATTTATTTCTGCAGCAATACAATATGAGTAAAATAATTGTTAACACTGAAGTGGTATATCTGTTACTCTATGGCCCCCTCTTACACACATTGGTTAGTAATTTATCTCTTTCTGTCAGACTTTAAAGAATCTGATTAATATGTATTTAGGGTAAGATACCCAAAATACATATTAATCATACTTTTCTGCGATTAGTAAAAATTATAGTCATCCGATTAAAGGATTAACATTTTGTCTTGCTGTAAACTTGAAACCCTCCAGGTTCTTGATTTCAAACCAATACTTTAATTGATTCTGAAATATTGTAAATTATGGCGCTCGTCTGTTCAGATGGAGTCTGGCTATCAAATATGCATGGTTGAATTTGGTGGCATAAGATTGTTTTCCAATCAGGTCTGGGTTAAAGCTTATACAGATTTAATCTGCCCGACGACGTGAGGGAAAACAAGGAGCTATGATGCTGTCTTACCTTATCCTACAAAGGAATCATCTTCCAGCCTGTAGAAAGTCCACTGCTGGACATAGACTTCCACTAAAGAGTGTCATGATGAATGATCTTTGGCCACCTCCTTTCACCGACTTCTTTAAATTTTTAAGATGTAATCCTAATAGTTGGCAGAAGACTTATTTGACGATAAATAGGTAATAAGTATCATGGTTTTAATGACTAAATATTAAGAGCATAGATTTTCACATGACTACAAAAACCGCGCTTTTATTTATTTACTTACTTGTATGTATCAATAGGTACCTACATCTGTTTATTATATTCTGTATAGTCCGTATTTGATAGACACAGAGCAATGTGTTTGTTGGAGCTGTTCGGTAATGAATTATGGAAGTCTGGTTATTGTAGATGGGGTTCAGTATAAAATGAAAATATTTTTATCTGTGTGTGAGAACTTTTAACGATTTTCAACCACATTGGTTCCATTATCCATGTTAAAAGAAAACAATCTAGCGACAACAGTCTGCTATGGGAGAACATTTTGTAAAATTTTATCATTATACAAATCAGAAGATTACATCTTGTCAAAAATAATATACAAATAATAATATTACGTTACGATCTATGCTAGGTATTTACAGTAGAAACAGTTCTAAATTATAATTAACTACGAGTACCTTCTGCCCACGGCTTCGCCCGCGTGGTGTCAGTATAAAAAGTAGGAAGTGTTATTCTAGATCGTGAACAATATTGATTACAAATTTCGGTAAATACCTATAAGGTATTTCTAACACGGGGGAAACATTGAATCCAGAGCGTAAGCGAATGCTTTTATAAAGCTTGGGATAAGAAATGTTACTTATGTCCCGGTACCACTAAGTGAGCGAAATCATTAACAAAAGTTTTTAATAGATTTAACGTGTCTCGCATAAAATATGAAAACAATTGCAGATCTGAAAATAATTCGCTACTAGGTTTTGTAGTTTCACCAGAGAACCCTAGAAATGTCCGAGTCAATTTATTAGTTAATTGTGCAGTTGCTGTGCTCTCTACGAGCCGTGCTATCGCGTCCCACAAAGTCGTATTTTTCATCGCCGTGAGTACCTACCATTTAAACAATATTTCATAATTCTTTGTTAGTTTCGAGCATAGCGTGGGGATTTAGAAAGCTGTCTCATGGATTTTGATAAAAAAAAGGATGGAGATGGACTCCCCCATTCCAACGGTACCATACCCAAAGTTAGGGTGGGATTTAGAAAGCCGTCGCACGAATTTAAATAAAAAAAGGATAGAGGTGGAAGGGGTGGAGTCTCCCATTTCAACGGTACCATTCCCAAAGTTAGGAATTGAATAGTTTCCGAGAAAATACTTAAATTTATTTTTAAAATTTTGAAGGTTAATTACTGAAAAATTCAAATGCGAGCCAACTTTGAAAGAGGCATATAATATACCTCTAATTTCCACAAAGAAGAAAAAAATAAGATTTGAATAGGGTAAATTTTGGTTCTGGCACTCGCCGGCCTCTGCCGCGGCATGTTGCGCTCGGCTCGTGCTTGTGTTTTTATGTTCTTTTTATGTTATCCTGTATAGAGGTCAATAGAGGGCCTATCTATTTTAGCATTTGGGGGTTATTATGCGGACGTGACGCGGTTTTCCAAAGTCTAATCAATAATTCTCTTTCATCGTCTGCAATTGCCCTTTCTGTATTGATGATTATGGATGACCTTGAAACAAAATTAAATACTGTTGGCCATCACAATTACAAATTCAGCTGATAGAATAAATAAAACCGAACTAGTTCGAGTAGTACTTAGTATACTTTTCGGGGAAGAAATACATTTATTTCCAGTTCTTTCATCGCGTGGTTTTCTTGGTGAATCAGTGATCTGTATTAAAAGGTCCTTCTGAATGATGATGGAAGAACGAGAATCCTGGAAGGATTGAATAAAAGAGAAAAGAATCGAACTAAGCAGAGCTTGTATTATGGAAACTACATGACTGATATACATTTTTTTTTGTAAATACATACATAGTATACAAAGAAATCACCCAGACCCGAGACAAGTATTTGCAGATCATACAAACATTTGTCCTGCGGTGGGAATCAAACTGGCAATCATCTTCCCCAAACATAAAGTTAGACATAAAACATAAAGAGATGCGTTTTATTGCTTATAATCTGACGACTAAACCGATTTGGGTGTAGACCATCATCTTGCTCATGCCCCACATTACGTGGGGTCGGCACAACATAATGTATTCTTCATTCTCTATCAGCCGTTATCTCCGTACACACTGCTCTTACCCATTACATTATTGACACAATCCATTCATCTTTTCTTTGGTCTACCTCTACTCTGATATCCCTCTACGTTGATATTGAACATTCTTCCGTAATATGGCTTTCTTCCTTGTCTTGTCCATTCTTGTAACTCCACACATTCATCTCAACATTCGCATCTCAGCCGCTTGTGCCCTTGTTCCACCGTCCTTTAGGTAACCCTACACTCAGATCTATATAATACGACAAATCTTACGACCGTTTTTTTCCTTGAGCTTAAGGGTCTGTGACATGTCGTCATTTCATCCATCCCACATTTTATATACCTTTCACGTTCCGGTCAATCTCGCCATCGTTTTGAATTAATTAACCTAGGTACCGAAAGTCGGAGCAAGCTGGTAGGAATACACCATGTGAAGAAATAGGAATAAAACTGGAAAATTTGGAACATGGGCGAAGCCGTTAGCAGAAGTTAATTAAAATAAAAAGTACCAAGGGGACACGATTAACATAGAATTATTTTAGTACCTTTCCTACCACGTGGACGAAGACATGGGCAGAAGTTGGTTGTAATATAAAGTACGTACCAGGAGCACATGATTAACAAAGAGTTATTGTTACAGCATTCGGGCGCGGAAGGCGGGCGGCGCCCGAACGCCGGCGCCGGGGACATGTGGATCAGCGCGGTGGAGAGTTCTATCCTCTCCTGGGAAGAGGTAAGTCATTACCTCACTGGTACCTACCTCATCATATCAACAGCATATAGAGAAGTTTTACGATATGAGAATCGCAAGGGATCGGAAAGAATGCCTTTATAAAGAGGAGGCCTATACCCAACAGTGGATACAGAAGGGCTACATGAATACGCCTATACAACGTTATTATCTATTCATTGACGTTTCTTTGACAATGAAAAGTTAAAATAAAAAAAAAATGTTTTAACATAAGAAACCTTTTTATTTCCGTGCATATTTTTTGAGAAAATATAATTGTATAATTGTGTATATAATTGTGTATGCATGGGTGGAAATGGTAATTGTCTGTTATGGTATCATTGAAGTCCTCGCCTATCTACAACTTGGCCTTCAAACGAATGCTCGACCTGAAATTGTCTATTTCGTGGCCTCTGCAATAATGTACTATTAATCTGTCTACTCTTAATTGTGTCTGCAATAATCACCACAGGTTGTCGGTTCTGCGAACTATAATTGGCCTGCCCGTTGTCACTTCAACTTGCTTTCAGCTATGTCGTGGTTCTTATACAGATAGATACCCTCGTGACGGATTTGATTACAGTTTCCTTATGTTTAGATTTTTTTAATTGCAACCTCTTTGATCTTGTATGTACATTCATTTTTATAGTTACTATTTTCCCTGGAAGTAGGTCAAATACCACGGATTTCCACTTGCTCCGATCCTGACATACCTCTTTCGTTTCATTCACGCGTATTACTTTTTTCATACGGGCTTGACGTTGTAGGCTACTTTTGACCTATGAGATTGGCCTGTATTCTTAAACAAAGCGGTATACTTATAAGTCGCAGATGGATTGGCTAATTAGCTGTTTTACAAATTCGCACTGTTTTATAAAGCGGCGTACGAGACGTCCAGCCGGAATGTAATTGTGATATGTTTAATAAAAAGCTGCCATTGTTTTGCCATATTGTAAACAGAAGAGAGTTTAGGTTCTTAGGTTTTTTTAATTACAAAACGGCGTTAAACGGTTTCACATAATCAGTCGCATTGGAAAACGCGAAACGCTTTGTTCATCCGAGCTACAATCCTGCTGGTCGTCAATACACTGGATTATCTGTTTTGTAAAACAGCTAGCGGTTGTGTAAAACAGCTAATAAACCAATCCATCTGCGACAATAACGCTGGAATTCATAGTCGAGATAGGGGCTTCTCTAGGAGACGATTCAGCCGCTGTGTGTATAATTCAATCTATGCATTTCATAGACAAAACAAACCCCCACTTTGACAGAAGTTGGCGGCTGGATGCTGAAGGCCCGAATTCCGTCCTCCAAACAAAGCCCTACTGTAAAGTATTGTGTGTTGGTGTAGGTTTGTATAGTCAATTAGAGGATTTTTTTTCAAAAATGGATGTGGAGAATGGCCTTTCGACTTGAAGCCGATCTAATAGCCTATGAAGCTCTACAATGCGGATAATAACAATGCCCAAGAGATACATCGATATTATAGTGATTCTTGATCATCATAACCTCCACTGAATTCTACAGTTATAAAGAATTTCGCATTATTTATCCATATTTTCATAAAAATCTTCAATAATCCCGCGCAAAAACATTGTTTGTAATGTCGGTTACAGACTGGTGAAAAGAGCTGTTCAAACCCTATGTATATGTTACCGAGTAACGGGAACATCGCCTGACTCGAAAGTTATTTGTATTTTTTATTTTACAAATTACGAACTAAGTCATGCCGTATGCGACGCGCTCGATACGATGCTTCATGCTAGTGCGTGATTGTATGAAAAGTAACAAGTAACATCTACGAAACAACAGTCTATACTAACCGTCCGTCCGCGCAATTTGTTATTTTCGTAGCATGCGCATGAAATTCACCCAGTCGATGATAATTTGTTACAAAATGTGTTACCTACCTTGCATGATACATAGGAGCAATATAAACGGCAAATTCTTTCATTGAGTGTTACATTGCATGTTACCGTTTCACGAGTCTGTTCCCGGCATAAACCAGTACTGTCAATGTCACGCACGTCATTAGCTGTGTGAAACTCTGTTCAGCTAGGGGATTCTCCAGTGATTGTTTATGAAATACAAAAAATATTGATTTAGCATTCAGCCTCTAGACGAATGCTGAATGATGAATTGAATTGAATGACGTTTCAGGCCCCGACTATGAATTCCAGCGTAAGACCTCTATACTAACATACTCACACTCGGATCATTTTATCCTCGATAAAATGATCGTCCAACGACCTTGAGATTTCCCTGTATCACTCTTAAAAATAAATAAACAACCAACACACAATCGCATACAAAAAAGACACGGAGAATTTGAGGAAATATCACTATATATTCAAAGTAGGTACTTACTTAGTATACTTGAGTGTACTCATGTACCTGAGTCCTGAATATTTACTAGATAAATATAAAATGGGCGCTCTATCTATATTTTTCAGAAAATTTCTATCTCGATTTTGTAGTATAGTGTATTTCAGGCGAAAATAAGCGACCATGTCATTTTTTATGAGTAAAGATTTGTGACCTAACTAACCAAGGTAAAAAGCAGGAGAAAGGATTTTAAAAGGGATTAAAATCCTTTCTCATCTAGATTTATTCTCGTAAAACATCATTTAGATAGTAGGTAGTATTTATTTTCCGCGTTGTCGGAGATAAAGTCATGCATGAATGATAACCGACGTGGGAAAACGGAGGGAATGATACGTAATCACACACACTGCTATCTCTTCTGTGTCTGTCTACTTACACTAGCACGCAAATGTGACGTAGAGTCACTTAACTTTGACGTTACTTATGCCCTTAATGTTGGTAGGTAATTAGGCCCACTTGCGCAACACAGGGTTAAACCTGGGTTACGATCGATCTCAACATATTTCATGCAGTTTATAATGGTTGATCAACTCAAGAGTTAATTTGGATTCTGCAATTCGTACTCATGCTTGTAACTTAGCTTAGTCTGTACTATTAATTATTATATGGCTTAGGTAAGGCTTATGCATATCATAGTGATAGAAACACATAAAGAAAGGGTAAGCCACGCCTTAGTTTAGTGCAGACGCGCAATAGTAACCTAAGGATTAACTAGTTATTCTGTAGAACCGGCGATATGTAGGAAGGACCCTATAACCCAATTTACGTTTGTATCACCGGCTTTTGGGACACCTTAAGTTGGTCTAGCAGATCCCGGAACCCCCTTGACATGCATCGAGGCCGGCCAGCGGGGGGGTTTTAGTGAGTCCACGAGTCCGTGAACCTCATAAAACCCTATCACACCCTCAATGTATGGTATCTGTAAGCAGATTTCTCCCTCGTCACAAAAATAAGGTCTGTGATCTAAGGGTGTCTAGACAAATAATTCACGCTTTGTTTTCCTTTCACGCTAACGCAAATTTGTCAAGTCGAAACTTGGCAGCCTGCAGTCACGTGTCGTCTCGCTAATTTTATTTTCATACAATTCAACCTTTCGCAGGCGTAACGCCAACAGAACGTGGCAGTTGTCTATAGGACGCACTATATTAGATTAAGATGCGAAAAACTTTTCACGATAGAGATAGCTTTTTGTAATGTGATCTATTCTTGTAGACAATTTTATTTATGTTTTTCGCTCTCGTGTCACGTCTCTCTTGCACTTTTAATTTCTTTGTGATACTGACGTTTTTAAGTGAAGGTAAAAACCCGACAGCCCCTTATCCTACTAATATTATGAACATCGTTTGTTTAGATGTTTGTGTGTATACTATTACTGTAATATTATAAAGAGGTAAAGTTTGTAAGTTTGTATGTTTGTAAGAAGTAAGGAGTTTGTGTTGATGTACGGTCGAGCGAATGCGTTTTTTACAAACGCTACTTTTCATCGGCTACTTTTTATCAAGGTACCACGCGGTCGAAGCCGTGGGCAGTTAGCTAGTTGCTAATAACCTCTGTAACAGCGGATTTGGATAAAATTTGGAACAGTTATAGTGACCTAGAATAACACATAGGGTACGTTATCCACGCGGGCGAATCTGCGGGCAGAGGCTGGTTTAAACAAGCAAGACGCATCAAGTACTTTATTACGTCGAAAGGAGTAGAACTGAATCGATCTATGCATCGGACTTGCGCTTCGATAGCTACGAAGGCTGCCTGTAGAAACAGTACCTAAGCTACTTAGAAGGAGCATGGTGATTCATATTGTAAAAACGGGAATTTTCACGTACCGTACTATCGGTCCAGGCACCGACTAAGTTTCGACCCATTCCGAGGGGACAACGGGAATAACCCCCTCCGATAGGTTTTTATGAAAAACGAAGCCTTGAGTTTAGCACAAAATAAACGGACGATCACGTTTAACCATTGATTAAGCGATAAGACCGCCCATTGTACTCCGGCGGTTAGCTTGTAATTTACTCTGTATGAATTTGTAAACAACATATTATGTGGTGTACAATAAAGAGTTATCTATCTATCTATCTATCTATGATGACGGATTCCTACGAAAACTAGTTCCAAAAAGCTATGATTAGAACTTAAACACCCGTTATTGTGTTGGTGAACTCGGACCTAAAAATACACCAATCAAACTGTTTGTCTGCAAGAGATTTTACAAAAAAATTGCACCAAAACCGACCAACCATACTAATATAGTCATAGTTTCCGGGCGATATTTCATTAGCAGGTAGGTACAGGTAGGTTATTTATTATCAAGCTAACAATAAAATTAAGACGTGCCCGTCTTGTAAATACGATATAATTATAGAGCCGATTTTACTTTGATGATTCAGATGGCCTAGTTTGTGATCGAGTAAGCAGCATTTCAGTAATGAAGATAAACAAGCTCTTTTGTAACGGTAATAAAGGCTGATTGCGAGATGGATTAGCGAACAAGGGTTTCGTACCACCGTATAATATAAACACAAATTATTTGGTAATAACAATATACTTAAGGATAATGGGCAAAAATATATGGATCCTGGGACCACCCTCTAATAGCAATAAAATGTACTCGTATGTCGTTGGATAGATAACCCATAAGATACGTCGTCGGTCGGGCACGAATTGTATAAGTACCCTAAATAAGACTCTATAACCAGAATAGAGACTCTATAACAGTTTTAACAGTTTTTTTTTAATGTTACTGTAATATTAAATCATTATTACAATAAAAACATTTCATAAATTTTAACATTTTATCAAAACATATAAGTCTTATGTCTTTGAACGGACAGTTGCAACAGCAAATATAGCAATAGTTGTTCCGGTTGAATAGACCTATCCAACGACATACATTTTATTGCTATTGGAGGGTGGTCCCAATCTGCACATTGTCCTTTATAGATTTTTTTGCCGTTTAGAAAATTTTATGATTTTATGTGACACGCGGACTGGATGGTGCAAGCTGAACCCTAAAAATAACTGAGATAACATTTCGATATTTCAATGTCTGTTTTCTCGAGCAAAAATATGAATCGAGGTAATTCGAAAAATACATTCCCAAAAACTATCATGAACTTGACTATTCATATTGTAAAAACGGGAATTTTCACGTACTGCACTATCGGCGAAGGCACCGACTAAGTTTCGACTCATTCCGAGAGTCTTCATCAGGGTGAGTGGTTGCGGTTTTCTCCTTCCGCGTCGCATGGTAGTGCACGGCGCGACGCGGAAGGAATACATTCCCGTTGTCCACCCTGTCGTTCGGGGCCGATGATAGGGGGACCATGTGAAAATTCATTTGGCTATATGCTACGATTCGAAGATAATGATTTGGCCCTGTGACAGATTTTGCATTGTTGAATTTTTGTGACACGCGGACTGGATGGTGCAAGCTGAACCCTAAAAATAACTGAGATAACATTTCGATATTTCAATGTCTGTTTCATCGAGCAAAAATGTGAATCAAGGTTATAGAAAAAATACATTCCCGCTGTCCCCCCCGTCGGGGCCGATGATAGGGGGACCATGGGAATGTATTTTTCCAATTAACCCTTAACCTGAGAATTGTACCACTGACTCATTAACTGCGCAAAGGCGTTGCATTTTTTTGGATATTTTTAGCTTGACTGCAACAAGAAAGCTCAACGAATGCTCTAAAACGGTTCCTAAGAATAACAAGTAACTTATTATTAAACTGAGCGAGCATACTCAAAATAAAATTTATCAGAATTTTTTGGTACTTACATAAATATACTGGTTTAATCCACACGTACGAAAGGAAGCGGTCGCTTAAAATATCTTGATTACTTTCTTTATATAACCGCGAGTTGAAATGTATTAATATACTGCTGTATCTCTGCGGACGACTACCAGCTCCTGTATAAATAACTAGCTACTGCCCACGGCTTTGCCCGCGTTGTACCCGGATAAATGTAGCCGATGGAAAGTAGCTCTCAAGGCAACGTTCGCAAGAAATGCATTCGCTCGATCGTTTTTCGTCGACTGACGTTGCTAAATTGGTCTCCACGAAAACTATTATGTTTTAAGGGGATGATATACAGCCTATAACCCTGAAAGTCCACTATAAATATTGGTTAAAGAATTTTTGAAATCGGATGAGTATTTTCAGTGATTACCTCCTACATCTAAACTTACAAACTTGACCTCTTTATAATAATAGTATAGATATTTTAAGGGGATGATATACAGCCTATAACCCGGAAAGTCCACTATAAATATTGGTTAACGTATTTTTGAATCGGATGAGTATTTTCAGTGATTACCTTATACATCTCAACTTACAAACCTCTTTACCTCTTTATAATATTAGTATAGAAGGGTAGGCCACGTTAGTCAGATGCATCCCGAGTGGGTGCATATTGTGACTCCTTGGATGCCTGAGAACGGAAGGTGACGATGGGGCCGGCCGAAAGGCGTTGGCGGGACAATCTTGATTGACATGAGAGAAAGTGGTGGGAGACTGCAAGAGACCAGAATGATTGGAAGAATTTGGGGGAGACCTTTGCCCAGCTGTGGGACGATACAGATTAAATAAAAAAAATAGATGTTTAGAAATCCTCTCAAACTATTCAGCGGCCAGACACCATCTTCGAGGGATACGTTGAGGTTCGTCTTCGCCAAGGTCGCGTATAATGATTTCCACAGCTAAGAGCTTTTCAATGGAAACCTCGCAATTAAAACTCAATGTCAAGAGCGGCATTGTTCCACCTGTACAGTATACCTGTGTGGTAGACCTGCTTTAGTATGTATAGTTCTGGCATATCGTTCTAAGGCATAGAGTAACAGCTCTGACGCAATGTTTAATCATTTGCTAGGAAACAATTCTGTCAATTTTCGTGCGAGACCCGCCACGCCTGCTGTGCTCTGATTGGTCGAAACTTTAGTTTCAACCAATCGGAGCACAGCAGACAACATGAAGCAATGATAATGGCAATGTCTGCGTTTGCCAACATCAGTCCTAAAAGACTGATGTGTTGACAGAACAGTGTGGTTCATTATGACGCCTCTCGGGGTTAACTGCTCGATGTTCGAAGACCTCTGAGGTCAGGCGCACTGATTACTTTCACCGCACTATACTATTAATGTACAGCACTATTACTAGGTAGAACATGTCAGTGGCCTTTACTACTGTTAGATGGTCGCTACGTCATTCGGGCCCCTATTACGTATCAGCAAGTCATTCGTTGATAAACGTTTGACAATTCATATTGTAAAAACGGGAATTTTCACGTACTGCACTATCGGTGAAGGCACCGACGCGTCGCGCCGTGCACTACGCGTAGTGCACGGCGCGACGGAAGGAGAAAGTCGCAACCACTCACCCTGATGAAGACTCTCGGAATGAGTCGAAACTTAGTCGGTGCCTTCACCGATAGTGCAGTACGTGAAAATTCCCGTTTTTACAATATGGATAGTCAAGTTCACGATAGTTTTTGGAATAAAAAAACGTTTGACAAGTCAAATGTTTTTTCTTATACAGCTAAAGTAGCAAACAAGCTTACATCCCACCTGCTGGTAAGCGGTTATCGTAACCTATAGACGGTTGCAACAACACAGGTTACACTCGCGCGTTGCCGACCCTGAGAGAACGGGTGAAAAGTATCATGTGCCTGTAATTTCACCGGCATCCATACCCTTCAAACTGAAACAGAGGTATGCTACTTCTCCAGACGAACTCTATCACAAGGCGTTCTACTACTACTTTCACCTGCATTATAGTTACTATCAATACGCAGAGCTTGTGATGTTCATTAGACTTGTCAGACGTTCGTTACCAAGTGACTTTCACATACTTAATTAGGGGGGGTGTTGGTCGTGGTCGCCATCCGAGAACCTTGATTGGAGCTATTGATTTTACTCGCGACGCGTTTATGCGTCTGGGGTAAGAGGTGGTTTTTTTATAAGTCTGGTAAGGTAATATTTATTTCTGAAACGGCTGGCTTAACCGATTGTTGTATAACGTTATTTTTTATCGCCACTTACTGGGGGAAATGGACTGTGAAATGTGAACTACATACATATTATATAATCACGCCTGTTTCCCGGAGGGGCAGGCAGAGACCAAGGATTTCCACTTGCTACGATCGTGGCATACCTCTTTCGCTTCAATCATCCTCATCACATTCTTCATACAAGCTCGGCGGTTTAGTGTACTTCTGACCTGGCCTTTCTCTAGAATGTCTCCAATTTGGTCAGAGTACGTTCGCCGAGGCCTTCCTCTTCCAACTATCCCATTCTCGCTCACCTTGTATACTTGTTTTGTTAATCTTCTTTCGTCCATCCTTTCTATATGCCCAAACCATCTTAACATACCTTTCTCAACGTGAAATGGCGTAACTTATTATCATGCAGCTTGTAATCGTTTAATTAGGATGACTTAAAGTTAGGTTCTTAGATATATTTTAGAGCTAAATGTCATTCAAATTGCAATACGTGATTCAATCATAATCCCTAACTGTTTAGGTTAGGTTATGTATGTGTTTACAAATTTTACGACCTCGGTGGCGCGGTGGGCCAGTAGCCAGCTGTGACTGTACACAGGTTCGATTCCTGCTACGGGACGAATGTTTGCATGTTCATGTCTGTTTAGGGTCTGGGTGTTGTGATACCACAGTACTCGTAGTTCCTGATATCCACAACACATTGAAACCTAGTGGACTATGTAACTATGTCTCAGATCAGGAACAAATATTTGCAGAACATGCAAACACTTTCCCGCAGCGGGAATCGAACCTCTTGCGTCGAAGCTTGCTAGCTTGCTACTTGCCCGTCGCGCTTACGAGGTTGAGATAAATAAACTTATCTAATTCTCAGTTTTACTCAGTTCACGATGTGTCACACCAACAGCCTAGCCCTCATCCATGATGCAGTTAAGGTTTATACCACTGTTTCTCAAAGTGGGCGATAACGCCCCCTTGTGGGCGCTAGAGGCCTTCAGGATAGAAGAGGGGGCGCTAAGGCGGTCTAGAGGGGAAAGCATAGGTTGTTATGTTTGAAAACATAGGGCGCTATTTTTTATTCTCAAAGTGGGCGGTGGGAAAAATAAGTTTGAGAACCTGTGGTTTATAGCATAACCTAGTTTGCTTAGTCGACCCAGTTCAGACTTCTCAATTATTTTCTATGGTTTACGGGTTTATGCCTCTACGGCTTTTTTAAATTATCCTTTAACGTTATAGTTAGAAACTACGATTGATATTTAATAAAAAAAAACAATTATCCACAAAACTAAAATAAATTCTTATTAAATCAATTTTACAAAAATAAAGTACAACTCGACAAGCAAAGTAACAACGTCCGTCTATCTCTGGGGTTGGCGCAAAAGTGAGCTTCGACTGGCGTGCGCGCTTCAACAAGGCTCGGTGCGCCCCTCCACGACCGCTCGCTGTGACGTCAGCGAAGCCACGCCTCTTCTCAGGCAATTTTACGCTAATCCGGCTTCTCCTGACAACGGTGCGACCTCGCCCGTGCTCAGATCATCAGAGTGGGAGAGTGGATGTGGCTGCAGATCTTCTAATTCGTGGGTGGGTGAAGCATGGGCATCCACCTCATCGACTTGGCGTTCGACACCACTTAACTGGAGTTGAGTGGCATCAACTTTATCATCATCGTCATTGAAATCTGAAAGTCATATTGTTTCCATTAGTTACACAGTACAAATTCACATAAACTGAAAGTAAGAGAGGCTCGATTACTTTCAGAGCGTTCGGACAGAGCCCACGGGTATATCCAGAACGAAGTTATAGCTTAGAGCTATAAGTTAATAGCTACGGCTTGACAGTGCTTCAAGCCAGTGGCAGAGCCCTCGGGGTACACAGTAAACATATGTCATCATCGCAGAGCCCTCAGGATGTTAGACATAGGTAAAGTTAGTACAGAGCCCTCAGGATGTACAAAAACAGAGCCCTCAGGGTACTAGACACAAGTACAGAGCCCTCAGGATGTACAAAAATAAGCAGAGCCCTCAGGGTGCTAGACACAAGTACAGAGCCCTCAGGATGTACAAAAATAAGCAGAGCCCTCAGGGTGCTAGATACCAGTACAGAGCCCTCAGGTTGTACAAAAACAAACAGAGCCCTTAAGGTGCTAGACACAAGTACAGAGTATGATGGGGACTGAGTGTGTCAACAGATAGGAGCCCTTGAGTGACTCAACCATCATGTGCAGAGCCCTCAGGATACACAGTAACACAACATTGCAGACAAAAAATATGCCATACTCACAGTCTCAAAAATGTGGTGCATACATCAGTGGCCCATTCCCCGCGCCATAACATTGTCTACAGCCGCTTGCGTGGTTCTGCCGTAGGGATCTGCGAATAGATTTAAGCGCATACCGACCTTGTGGAAGCGTATACGTAACTTTGTATGGTTTACGCATACCAAAATCCATCTTGTCCGTGGCCTGGCTCGACCTGAACGCGCGAGGTGGTTTGCGCCGCTCGATGACACAGCATCTTGCCAAGTGTGATTCTTATCCAACAACGTACGCTGCCGGACAAGCTTGTACAATGATTTTTGATCACTTCCGAAGCCACATCATCATGCAACAGGGATAGTATGACGGGCGTTGTACCATTACTGCCAATTAAAACAACATGAATGAACAATTAATCAAACCGTGCAGCGTTATGTGTAAGGTGAGCTGTAATTTCCACAAAATAGCTGACCAACTTTCTTGTACGAAGTTTAGTTACTCGACTATGATTAAATTCATTCTGATTAGACACTCTAATCAGTAAGAAAAAATTTGCTCTCAACTTGCTCATTACATTAATGCATTTCAGGGGTAATAAAATGTATCACACAGCCCAATACATCGAACCAGTAAACGAAAGACATTTTTTTATACAAATTACATTGCATTTTTATACAATTTCAGTGAACCAAAAAATTACATTGCACTCTCATAAGTCCTCTTCCTTTCATATCGAATATAGAAAGCAGTAATTCAGTAAACGCGTTCATAATGAGAATGACCTATTTGAAAGCATTCTAGTCTGGAAGAGATCCCAGAAGAAAACGTGACTGCTTACCGACTACGACCATGTTGTTGTGTTGACCATCAATACATCCATGGCGTAATGATGTACGTCATTGCAGTAAGCGTACCTAGGAGAATCTAGATCACCGTCCCTCAGCTTCTGCAGCCAGTTCTGTATCTCTACGACAGCGGCCTGCGCTATCTGAGCCCAATTAAAATGCTTAGGAATCTCGTTGATAGGATTATGACTCAGATAACCAGCATGAAATAACGCAGTCCCCTTTTATAGCCAAGTTCAAAGAAACATACAACTTAAGAAACTTCGGCAATAGATTCAATACTTCGTCAGTACAATCGTTATTCAAGGCGTTACAATCGGTCACGACTTTTAAATAAATATCGACCAGATAAATGTCCAAAATGTTGTAGAACCTTGACAACTACCAATGTTTCCAACACACGAGAAGTATCACAGCTCAGCACCTTGGGGTACCTGACTGAAATAAGCAAAAGACTGCTTGGTCCGTCATCACGAATCTGCACTGTAAAAGATGGCACTCTAAGCACAGTGCTGATGCACTGGTGTGTACTTCAGTGGGGAGAGAGAGCCAGCAAAGGCTCATTAATTACACGTTCGATAATATCTTTTCGAATATCTTGTCTTGTTTCTCACCCCAATTGAAACGCACACCTTTGCGAGTCAGTTGAACTACTCTGTCTTTAGGGAATAACCTGGAATTTATCGTTGCCTCAGACGTACACATAAAGATCTATAAAGGACAAACAATGCTTCAAGTATTGTCATTTCTTACCAAAAACAGCTAATGAGCAAGGTCCTAAAATATGTAACCTGTTTTGTGCTCGCTCGGTCTCACCTGACCATTATTTTTCGTTTAGCTTACCACGTAGCTCAGCACGCTGTTTTACAAAACAATCTTCAACTTTGTGACCTATCTTTCTGCAAAAAGAACACGGCTCAAACCTTGATGGCTGTCAGCTATGAGTAGACACCTGTCGATGAACTATCATCAAACGCCCTATCTATTTTTTCACTTTTGGGACACAATATCTGTCGGTGGCCATAACCTCCACATGAAAAAACAACTAACTTTCGGATTATCGTGTTCAAGTTTGCGTGAATTTGGTTGTAAATCACTTTTACGAAAAGACCCACTTGCAGCGGTACCACGGGCTGGCGTAACCTCTGCAGGTTTGATGTAAATCGACAAAAAGTTTACTAAATCATCTGGCAGTAATTTTGCATTCGTAGCAGCAGCTCTTATTTGGGGGTCAGTAATACCGCGTATGACTATAGCCGCTATCAACTCGTTACTGAGACCCTTCACGATGCGTAATCGCAACAAAGAACGACTAGCGTAGTCCGCGTATGTAGGGAAGTTATCAGAATCGGTTTTCATTATGTTGAACATAATGTTCGCAATGTCTAAACGAAGGAGACACAACGTCTTGAATTCGCTAAACATTCGCGATCATCCCACCGATTCAAAGTACAGACGTGATCAACTTTGCTACACCACACATCGAAATTATGCAAAGACGGATCGAAGCTTGATATGAAAACATGGTTAGATCTTACCGGAATCGAGCTGATTGCACTCACAAGGTTCTCGGTTACCTCGCTGATAACTACATCTGCGCTAGACCGAATCGTGCTCGGACATGGCATAGACATAGACATGTTCAAACTTGCACCACATGATTCTGCACCTGGTGCAACAGCCAGCGTAGAAGGCGGCTCGCACGGCGGGAGCGGTGACATCGGTGGCGGTAGGTCGCCCGAAGTACCCGCACGATCGACGCTAGCGATGCGAACCCTGGAACTCTCAACCAAAACAATCAAACGGTTTAAAATTGTTTGAAGTTACTGCTCCAAACCAGGAATAGGCGTACGATCTTGTTTACGACTTGGACGTTAACTCTTTTCGGTAATTTTTACGATAAATACCGAAAGTAGAAATCTCAAAACCAAAGTGAAATTTAAAAATCAAGAAAAGTCAGGGCAAAACTGGATAGCAAATCCACAAAACTAAAATAAATTCTTATTAAATCAATTTTACAAAAATAAAGTACAACTCGACAAGCAAAGTAACAACGTCCGTCTATCTCTTTGGGGTTGGCGCAAAAGTGAGCTTCGACTGGCGTGCGCGCTTCAACAAGGCTCGGTGCGCCCCTCCACGACCGCTCGCTGTGACGTCAGCGAAGCCACGCCTCTTCTCAGGCTATTTTACGCTAATCTTATATTATAAAAAATTTAGGGTTCAGTTTGAAAACTTAACATATTTTTGATATGTTATTGAATTTGTATTTGTAATTGTTCCAATAAGCAACGATAGGCTTACAACATGTCGGGCGGAACTAACTACTATTAGTGGGCGTGGACAGTCTCTTCTAGGAAAGAAAATAATATTACATTTGAATAATATTATTTTCGTGTCTTTAGGGTCCCGCAGTCCATTTTATTCGCAGTCCTTAACGGTTACGACCCTTCAAAAAGTGGGCATGTGCCAAATATAAGTAATGTTTCGACGGCACTACACTATAACCGAATAAATAAAAAAAAGCCAAGCAGAGTTTGTTGCCTGATTCTTTTCGGCGTGGTCGAGCGCGAGGAATCGACGTAAATTCACTTTGAAATTTTAATTTTCGTAGTTTAATTTTACTTTTCTATTAAGATTCTTGTGATTTCAATGAATACAAATTATTGACCTTGACGTGCCTACTTGATAAAACTTCTGTGCTACTAAGTTCGTATGTTTGTAGATGTGTAGTTTTTGTATATGTATAATACATGATTATAATATTATGTTATATTATATATACTAATCCTTTGTCTTTATACCTACTCGTATAAACAAACATACACGGTATAAACAATTAACTGTTTCGAGCGCACCGCGTCAGACACACGAGAGCCTGGACGAGGGTGGACGTGATTAACGAAAGTGCATGCCAAGCTTCTATAAAACCACTATACACTATACTGTGGACACTATAGTGTAACACATGCTCGTTAAAATCCTATTAATATTATAAACGCGGAAGTTTGTAAGGATGGATGTTTGTTACTCTTTCACGCAAAAACTACTAAACGGATTTTGATGAAACTTTATAGTAATATAGCTTATACATCAGAATAAAACATAGGCTACTTTTTATCCGGGAACCACGCGAGTGAAGCCGTGGGCGGAAGCTAGTAATGTATAATACAAGATGGTAGCCAAACATTGTGCCGAATGCCGAAGTTGTATAGATCCCCTAAATTCTTGTGACAGGTCTAAAGACTGCTTTCTTATACTCTTCACTCATCAACCTATAGTCCACTACATGATGAATGGTTTCGGCACCTCCATCCACCGAAATTTTAACGCTGGATTACTACCAGTGTCATCACTTTGCTAGACAAAGTTCAAAGTAAGCTCATTTAGTCAATAGTCATCGCTTTTGTTAGACAAAGTTTAAAGAAACCCCTTTTTGTCAATGGTCATCGCTTTTCTAGTCATGCTTTTAAGTAAGCCCATTTAGTCAAAGGCCATCGCTTTGTTAGACAAAGTTTTAAGTAAGCCCATTTTGTCAAAGGTCATCGCTTTGCTAGACATGTTTTTAAGTAAGCCCATTCAGTCAAGGGCCATCGCTTTGTTAGACAAAGTTTTAAGTAAGCGCATTCCGTCAGTGGTCAATGAGCCTTCACTCCAAGAGGTAGCAAAATTGTGTCAACTTTCGCAAGGTTGGTTAGGGCCTACATCCGCAATTTGTGATATTCAGGTCGCCTTGCCCTTAATTTCAGAGGTAATGTTGCGAAGTATTTCGGGCTCCCAGATTGTCGCCTAAAATATACGGAGTGGGTTTTATAGAGCCAAGAGCCTTGCATTGTGTAAAAGCTCTTCATTTTTACATTGTGTAAAATCTTCAGCCTGGCTGTTGCGATTTTAGCTCGGAAATGTTCTAGATAGTGTATGAATATGTATATTTCAAGATCCGCTTCCGTTATCGAGGTGGAAATAAGACTATTTGTGTCGCTTTATTTTCAACAAATATTTATTTATTTAAAATAAGGAACGCCAACAGCTTTGGTATCTACATATTGTTTGTCTTAACGATAGGGATAAGTTCAGATAACCAAGGCCAATTATAGGCGAACAGCATTGACAAATTATTATATGAGATCTTTTAGAATAAACTTTAAACACTTAATATAATAGATGTATCTATTATATAAAATATAATATTCAAACATTAAGGAATAATATTTATAGATATAAAATTATTCAGGGCGTTTTTGTAATATGTTGTTTAAGTGGGCCATAGTTGGCCATAGTTTAGTGGGCCATCAACTATGGCCCACTAAAGTAATAATCGGTCTCAAACCATAGGCGGTTTTGGAACACATATAGTACTATTAAAATTATGTTTTTTTTTTAATTATGACAAAATTATGATTAATGATTTAAGGTTAAATTTAAGGGTTAAGGTTTTGGGGACGACAACGATCTGGGTAGATCACATAGCTGCGAAACGTATTTGAGAATTCAGAAAATCAGTATGTCGACGGGTACTGAAATGAAAGCTTTATATTTTGCTTCAATACAGGTACATTGGTTCATAGAGTATTTCCCTGTTCTCGACTTCGACGTGCAAATATTTAGGTTACGTCTATTCATTACTACTATTAAGGTAATTTATTTAAAAAGATTTCATGCATTGCAATAAAAAAACAAGATAAATATCTGAGTAATTAATATTTATAAATATTTCGAAATTTTGAGGGCAGCCGTCACTCAGCAAGTTGAATAAAAAATCACACAAGGTTCATAAGAAGAAATGCTAAATTGCTAAACATCTATCATAGATATGATAGTAGATATCCCTATTTTAAATAATAAAAATTACAGAATGCCCACTTTTATTAACCTTGACAGGTGGAAATTAAGTCTAAAGGTTGTCGCACTCATATAGCCCCGGCATCGAGTCAGCATCACCTCAATTCAGCGGTTCTTAATTAGGGAGCATACTACATGATTATAATATTATGTTTTTCTATGACATTCACTGTGAGACAGCGAGACGTAACCGCGGCTACGGAGAGGCCACCCTTAGGTGGCATCGGAAAAACGATTCCTTTTTTTTTGCACTTGTACAATACCAGAGGTATCACTCCCGCGTCGGCAGACCCTGAGACATAACGGATGAAAGTCTCATGTGTCTGTAATTACACCGGCACCCATACCCTTCCAACATTGTCAAACCTTTGCGCTTGTGCCAAGGCGAGGCAATGCCGTTTCGAGGCTGAAGTGTTCGTTGCAGTGTAGAAGAATTTTGAAATCAATTTTAGCAATCAAACGAGCGAGCTTACCACCGCGCTCCTACCTACCTAGTATAGTATAATAATATCTGTGGTCATACATTGTTCATTGTAATATCGCGTTATTAAAATTATAAAATTGTCCTAAGTTTGTTTAAATTCTATAGGATGTAAGCTAGACGAATAAAGCCAATCCCGTATAAAAAAACCCAATAGACAATAGCAGGAACAAGTACATCCACATCAGAAGCTAGTCGTAGACACCCATCACAACACACCGCTTGAGTTGAAGCGATGCTGTTCCGTTGCGGGGGTGATATGTGTGCTTCAACCTTTAAGCCGTAACCAATATTAATCGGACACACATTATACGCGAACGCGTGGTTATCGGTTAATATTTATTGAATAGCTTCGTGCGTGAATCATTAGCAATAATAACGCCATAAACATATTGCTTGCGTGATTGCGAAGTTGCTCAGCAATAGTATAGTACTAACATTTGAAAGTTAATGTGAGCGAAAGCTAATTAATTATATGGTTACTTGGCTCGAACGATTTTGATCATAGAAAGTGATTTCGGGAATGAAAAATGACCAAGTTTGGTCGCTTAGCTGAGAAAAAAACACAGCCTGAAAAAAAACGTAGAAACATAACAGATACATACATAGTCCAGGGTGGCTAGACAAATACCACTTTCTGTTGACGTTAACGCCTGCGGAAAGATTGAATTGTATGGGAATGACATGAGCTGTGGAAATGTCACGTGACAGCTGCCAAGT
The DNA here is from genome assembly GCA_958496245.1 of Perizoma flavofasciatum. NCBI lineage: Eukaryota > Metazoa > Arthropoda > Insecta > Lepidoptera > Geometridae > Perizoma > Perizoma flavofasciatum. Next base: position 11,336,824 of record OY292431.1, read on the forward strand.
TTTACCTTGAAAAAATTGCGTTAGCGTGAAAGGCAAAGAGGTATTTGTAAAGTAAGAATGAGGTATTTGTCTAGCCCCCCTAACCTTACACTACGGTCACCTGTATCGTGGGTATCAGGAACTATGAGTACCGTGATAACAACCATCCAGACTTGCATCAAATATCTGCAGAACTTGCAACAAATCTCTTGTTACCTAGCATTGCAATGCACGACGTATATCCATCTGGGCAAGTCACTACCAGGGTCTAGACAAATACCTCACGAACTTGACTATCATATTGTAAAAACGGGAATTTTCACGTACTGCACTATCGGTGAAGGCACCGACTAAGTTTCATTCATTCATTCCGAGAGTCTTCATCAGGGTGATTGAACGCGACTTGCTCCCCGACAATTCTCGTGTTTACAATATAAATACCTCGCGCTTACTTTTCCTTTCACGCTAACGCAAATTTGCCAAGGTACAACTTGGCAGCTGTCACGTGACATTTTGACAGCTTATGTCATTTCCGTACAATTCAAACTTTCCGCAGGTGTTAACGCCGTCAGAAAGTGGTATTTGTTTATACACCCTGCTGTTTTTGTGTTTTAGCGGTGTGTCGATCGAGAGATACTTCTTCTCGTGTGTCTTGTGTCGGAATCTCAGAGCATATATTAACAATTATTGCTATAACTTGGACGTGTCCTAACCTAGTTGCTTTGTTCCAGGTATCCGAACGTCTGAGCGTGGATGTACGTAGAGGTTTATCATGGCGGGAAGCGAACGATCGCATGAACTTCGTCGGACCCAACGAGTTCACAGTGAAGGAAGAGGATCCACTCTGGAAGAAGTATATCGAGCAGTTCCAGAACCCTCTGATAATGCTGCTGCTAGGTAAGAACCGTTTACTGTTGGAATCGTCTTCAAGGGATCTGCAGTTAGTCTTCCAGAGATCTGGCTCCAATGTGGCTGTATAAAGATCCAAGTATGATCATTTCTAGGGGTAAGGTTTAGGCTTACTGATTGTATATTAAATATCCGGGTCTAAATTAATATGGACTAGATTATTCCCATTTAAATTAGTTTCTGTACCGATATGAGTATCTGTTGCAGAGTTAGCTTGCGGTGTGGGAACTGAAGGAAATCAAATATGGCTGCCACATGAATTTGCAGACATTATTGTCATAATATAGAGCACAAATCCCTTATTCACATTGATGGCTTAGTTATTTGAAGATACATTATTTAGCTATCAGATCATGTCAGAGAGGAGATTAATTACAATCACATTTTATCAATCCGGTCAGAGACATTTTTAGGAAGAGGAAGTTATCAAGAAGGTGCAAAAGCATAGATAACTTAAGCATAGATAATATATCATGATGTTGCTAGCCCAAGGAAAATATAAAGTTAAGAATACACTTTTCAACAGTATCAAGGTTTTAAATGCAATGGCGTAGCGTCAGACTCCAGGGGGGCTAGACAAATACCACTTTCTGTTGACGTTAACGCCTGCGGAAAGATAAAATTGTATGGAAATGACGTTTGCTGCGGAAATGTCACGTGACATTTTCATACAATTTTATCTTTCCGCAGGCGTTAACGTCAACAGAAAGTGGTATTTGTCTAGCCCCCCAGGTGTTCTAGGGCTTTTCTATGTTAGTGAGAATTAAGTATCTAGATACTGTAAGAATCGTCTACGATCTACAATGTGCTTGTTTGCTGTTGGAACGCGAGTTTCTGTTTAGTGGTCGTGTAGGATCTCCAGGTATTATCATTTCTATGGGAGTTTAGCTTGCTACTGGAACAGTAGCTACAGCGGGACTTTTACGTGTCTAGCTGGTAGGTGAAAAGTGAATGCATAATACCCCTGTCTTCTTATGTAGATCTTATTGCTGGACTAGCAACGTTTTCCAGTTGTCTTAACATATAGCTAGACTAATTTCAAACAGAGAATTATCTTTTATACGCAGGCGTGGAAAAAGAGTATGCAGGCGATATTTTCATTGTGTCAGCCATCTTGGTTAGCCACCTAAATTCCCTTCTATTTAAACCTCTGCAAAAACAAATACCTTGGAGAAAAATAGGCTAAACTTTTGAAGTATTGCGTGTCTAGTTTTTTTAAGTCAAAATTCAAATTTCTCCACATGTTTAACATTAAACAAAACATGCCAATGTGAATTTCCGAGTTAAAAGTTTAAAACTGGATATAATATCTTTAATAACACTATTTTTTTAGGAAACGTAAATGCATAGCTAATCGACTGAAAGTTTTGAATGAGCGAACTTCTCTATCCGATTATACGGATGGAGAAGATTTATGATTCAATGATTTTAAACAGAAATATATTTTCAAGGATTTTTTTATATAAAATAACTAGTGGTAAGACTATAACAGCGTATTAAAAAAACATCTAGTACTATTATAAACGCGAAAGTTTGTGAGGATGGATGTTTCTTACTCTTTCACGCATAAATTACTGAATTAACTTTGATGAAACTTTACACTAATATAGCTACTACATCAGAATAACACACAGGCTACTTTTTATCCTGAAATAAGTAGTTCGTGATGATAAACACGTATCCGGATACCACGCGGGCAAAGCCAGGACAGTGACTAGTTTTATACATACAGAAGAACATAATTTTGCATACTTACATAATTTTAAAAACAACATGCATACTTCTATACCATAATTGGTACATACCTGTAACCGTCATATTGATTGCTTGAACAATTTAAAAAAAAAACATTTTTGTTCTTCGTAACCTTATAAAAATAACAAAGAAATAATCATTATTATTAAGGTTTATAGAAAAGAACATCTGTTCAAACCCTGACTATTGTTTCATTTATAATGAAATAGAAAATAGCCGTATGTAAGCTATCGATTAATACGCGAGGGGCTAGTCTTTAGTACATAAGTAATATGGGGGTAGATTAATCAGGAAATTGAAACACGAATGTATTGTGAACCAACACGACAGCGTTTGATTAAGAGGCCTGCGTTTAATGATTTGCCCATACAAACGTAATACCATAGTCATTTGTAATTAGAGCTTATTTCCACCATACTATGTTATTATTTGCATTCGAATAGTATTTATCTACGTACCTTGCTATATATTTTTTCAAAATACTTGTCTAAAATGACATGTAAACGAATCGCATTTTGGATATATTTACGTCATACATGACATGTTTTCTTCTTATTTGTTTCGTATTAAAAACAACAATACCTTACGTATCGTTTGGGTAGGTACATAGATTATATTGTCTAGTTACAGAATAACAACACAATGTGAAAAATACAACTAGATTTCATTCATCTTTTTTGATATTACGGAACATCACCAAATTCATAACAAATTCTGAACGGCTAATATTGCTATCGCGCAAGCACGGGCGGGCCTGCATCAGTCAAAAAGAGATATACAGAGATATAAAGAGATGACTATATTTTTGGACGCGGATTTAAGTTATGAGCGCTGTACGCCGGATCCTTAAAATAAGGGTACAACCATGTTTATGTAGTTGCGCTGCGGGAAAAATGTTAGCATGGTCTGTAGATATTTGTTCCGATTCTGGGTGTACTCGTTGTTCCTGATACTCACGACACAGGGAATCCTAGTGGGGTCAGGACTATGTATTTGATTGTTGGGGTGTTAAATATAGTTATTTATATATGGCGATATTCATAATACGTTGTAAGTTTAAAAATTCAAACGTTTTTTTTAAAGTTAGTGCACGGCGCGACCCGGAAGGAGAAAGTCGCGATCACTCACCCTGATGAAGACTCTCGGAATGAGTCGAAACTTATTCGGTTCCTTCACCGATAGTGCAGTACGATAAAATTCCCGTTTTTACAATATGGATTTTAAAACACGAACGATTTTATGTGTGAAGGTGTACTTGGGGTCTACACAAATAACACACGCTTAGTTATCCTTTCACGCTAACGCAAATTCAAGGATAAACTTGGCAGCACTCACGTGATATCTCACAAGCTAATGTAATTTCCATACTATTCAATCTTTCCGCAGGCGTGGTATTTGTCTAATAGAAAGTGTTATTTGTCTAAACTCGGGAGTTTAGACAACAACCACTTTCTGTCAAGTTTTTGCTTGACAAATTAGTGTTAGCGTGAAAGGAAAACTAAGCGTGAGGTATTTGTCTAGACCCCGGTTGCTTTTTGAGATAGAGCTTAGTTAAATGGCCGCCCTTCCTGGGTAGTAACGCCGCCCGCCCACCTACCACAACAACTGCTCAAGGCTGTATTTACATAGAAATTTCAAGTAACGAGACAAAACCTTTCTTCAGTATGCTCAGTTATGCATTTTAAATAATTTCATAAATTATCTCGGGGCTATAAAGGGCTTTTACGCCAGAAAAACTTTTTTAGGATTTAAACAAAAAAAACGTTATCTTAGTATTATTATTCGCCTCAATAGAATAGAAGTCACAAAAACACTTATTAGATAAAAAAACTTACCGCAAATTATTCAGGACATTGAACTTTGAGCATTGGAATGGAAAGTGTGACTGGCTAACTGGTGTCGTAGCTAGACAATGTGCTAGCACGTAATGTGCACTGTTATAGCTGTTAAGAACACGTAAAGAAAAAGAAATTAAAACATAAGTCACCGACTTAGATAACCTGCAATGGATAATTCTGGTACTGGCATCGATTCTCTAGTACACATCGATTCTCTAGTACAGGGTTCTTTAAAATAAGGCCCTCGGGCCAGCACCTGCCCGCGAGCAAAACCAATCTGGCCTACGAAAGCTGGATTGACGTGCCTGAAATCTAGACCTCTCTTAAATTTATTTTGTTAAATCATATCAATCGAATTAATCGTACAAAATAATAATCGGATGTTTTATTTACAGACTGACGACATACCTTTTGTGTGTAAATCCGATAAGCTGGCTTGATCTGAACCCTTGGGGCTTTCTGGAGTAAAGTCTGGCCCTTAAGATAAAACGTTTGGAGACCCCTGCTCTAATATACCAACTAAACTTAATTTAAACTGTCGCTCTCTTCTACTGATAGTGCGCGAAAGAAAGAGATGGCAAGAATTTTACTTCTGTCAAATCAGTTTACGTGTCCCTCTTCTGTCAGCATATTTCGAAATCACGACTAAACTTGTATGGAAAATTTAAATCTGACTAATTTGACAACACTAAAGTTTTTGCTATCTTTTTCTTTTGTTACTGTTAGTAGAAGAGAGCGATATGTAAAATTATGTTTAGTTGGTGTACAAGAGAATCGACGCAAATGTTGAAGTTTAACAAATGTTTCATAACTCCTCTGTCTGTGTTACATTTTCAGTCATTTTTTTTGCGTGTTTTTTTACGCTTCGTTGGAGTTAGCTAGCGGAACCGCGTAAATAACTTCTATAATGGTTTTCGCAGTCCTTTGCTACCTACAAGTCGGATTTACATTTGATAGCCCAATTCCTGTGGAAGGTTATAGGTTATTTAACACACCATCCGATAGGACCCATAGGAGCCGAGTAAGAGAAGTAATAGCGCGGTCAGGCGACGGTCGCACAGCCAGTATATACCTAAAGTTACTCGTAGTACACATGGAACAGACCACAGAGTCTACAGACAACTCTGCAATGTCATGACCGTTTACATAACAAGGTTAGATCAGAAAAGCAGTTGATCTGAGTTGGCGAATTTCTTTGAACTTTCAATTGAGTTTGTTTAACGTAACTTGAAGGTGAGACGGCTAAGTTAATATATGACGACCTTGGTGGCTGCGCCGCAAGATGTGCGGGGCAAATGTTTGCTTGTTCTTCAAATATTTGTAGTATTGATCAGATATAATGAGAATTATAGTATGTTTGCATGTTTGCTTTCATTACAATGATTGAAGTAATGTTTAGGCGTGCTCTGAGCTGGACTATAGATAGATATAATAAAGATAGATATATTACGTTCACCGCCAACCATTGCATACATTCAGCTCCATCCTAAGGTTGTCTGGAAGAGATTATGGATCGCTTTTAAGCGATAAGACCTCCCATTGTACTTTTAGTTATATTACTTTTTTGTTTATTATTTATCTTGTGGTGTACAATAAAGTATTTTCATTCATTCAATAAAGAAAAATCTATAAAATTAATAAATAAAATAAAAATAAAAATCCTTTTATATTTTGCAAAAAAAAAAACATTGTACAGAGTTAGATTATCATTTGGTACCTACAAATGGTTACAGTTTTTTTTTAAACTACCAATTTTTGCTAAAAAATATCAATACCTCAGGAATAAAACTTTTATAGGACCACTAAGGTATCATTCTATATACCTCAAATAATCATCAAAATCGGTTAACAATTGGCGAGGGTATCTAGTAACAAACATAAAAAAAAAACAGCTGCATTGAGAACCTCCTCCATTTTTTGAAGTCGGTTAAAAATACTTTAATGCACACCTAATAACATTTCAGCTCAGAATTGTATTATACTTTGAAAGATAAATCAATCCCGAAGCAGCTTCGAAAAAGTAACAGATATTTGTTGGTATGTTTTCCTATAATAAAAATAATACTAATATTATAAACGTGAAAGTCACGCAAAAACTACTAAACGGATTTTGATGGAACATCAGAATAACACATAGACTTGACTTTTTATCCGGGTAACACGCGGGCGAAGCCATGGGCAGAAGCTTGTATATTATATCTGTGCCCAGGGTGGATATTCTCATCTTAGATATATACTCAGTGCGTAGATCTTTGACCCCCAAGTAGAGGGTAATCAGCGGCACATCCACACGTTATATTTGGCACATGCCCTCGTTTTGTAAGTACGTTTAATGTTGTTTGGTAATAAAATTGTACACTTAAAGGTTTATCCACACCTAAAGCGGGCCGTGCCAGTGCCTAGGCCGGGGTTCAAATAAATATCGGTCGATTATGCTGTGCTCAATAACTGGCATTGCCGACGTGGGGTGCAAAACAGCTTAAGTGGGAGTGGTTCGATTCCCGCCGCGGGACAAATGTTTGTATGATCTACGACTATATGTCTCGGGTCTGGGTGTTTTTTAGGTTAAATTATATATGAACAACATATTTATGCTTATATCAGTCATGTAGTTCCCGTAAAACAAGCTCTGCTGACTTTGGGGCTAGATGATGCTATGTGAAAATGTCAAGGCAATTTGGTGTCGTTTTATAGTTCTTCATTCTTCAATCAAAACATTATTGAACGAACGAGGCGCGATTCATTTCGACTTAGCTTAGCTTTGACCCTCTCTTTTCTTTTTGTATGGAACAGGCAAGGTCTCTACTAAAGCACGTTCAAAAATACTCCACTTTTAAGATAAAAATTTATCTTAAAAGTGGGGTGAGGTTACAGAGTTTATAGAAAGGTTTATTGATTCTAACCCTTTAATCGCTTGAAAGGATACTTCGTGGTATGAGTTATTTCAAGGACAAACAATTGTCTCAGTTTATTATCTATGAATGCATGACGCATAACGTAAACTTAACATTTACAATATTCAGATACAATGGAGGTTGGTATGAGTATTTTCTTCATTCAAACGTACTAATTGTTTGTTGTATCTAAATGTTATTCATTACATAGGAAGATACGTGTGTTTGTGTTTCTAAGTGATGATTAAGGATCTACTTTTTTATATAGTAAAATGATAGAAATATAAATTATTATTTAATACGTTTATATTAATCTTGAAACTATCATGGTTTTGAACATAATTTTTACTAAAAAATGCGATATTTATGATGGATATTATTATGAAGGATAGTTTGAATGCTTCCCGATATTTCGGCACAGTTGCATTTACCATGATCACGGGAGGAACTGGAGTCTTTGCGGGTTATGAATGTTAGTGGCAGACAAATCGATCTACCCTCTTTATCACTCTTTTATTGCGAAAAATACCACTACCACCGGTTCCACTGTTCCGCGATCATGGCACATGCAACTGTGCCGAAATATCGGGAAACATTCAAACTCACAAATCATGGTAAATATCCCGTTTTTTAGTAAAAATTTCATTTATATTTTTATCATTTTAAAGAATGGCGTGCTAGAGAGTAGGATTTCCATCAGTGGGTGACCCCTGACCCTCGGCTTAGCCGGTCGGTTTGAGGTGGAGGCGCAAGAGTGGAACCTATGCTACAAGGGTAGAAGTTTTAAAGGTATAAAGCACAGGAGTAGCGTTTAGTGAAACTGCAGCACACCTCTCGACACCGTTTAGCCGTCCACACCAACGTTGCCTCTACGCTGCCTATCGTTGGCGGCACTTATGGGACCCGTTTAGTGGACGGCAAGTCATCACCTGCCTATGATTTGATTTGAATTTGAGTCAGAATTGGAAGGTGCCGTTTCATACTACAGAGCTTAGCAACCATTCCATAAGCATATACTCCTGCAATAGCCCAGTTTATCACCCAATATATCCAATAATTTCATCAGTCGCCTATCACAGAATAAAGTTTTTTATATATTTTATTGTACAAAAAGGCATCTTAGTGTTAGCTTCGGCTCCACTAATGCCTGTAAAGGCTCCAGGCATAATCCTGAGTTTTTAAAATAATAAAGGGAAATAATAATAACAATAATAATAATAATGCTGGACATATAGTAAAAACGGGTATTAGAAACGGTTCATGTACCGCACTATTGGTGAAGGCACCGACTAAGTTTCGGCTCATTCCGAGAGTATTCATCAGGGTGAGCGATTTCGACATCAGTGTGTAGTGCACGACGCGCGAATAGTCAAGTTCGCGATCGTTTTTGGAATAAAATAATGCTGGACATTTTTACACAGCATCATCTAGCTCCAAACTAAGCAGAGCTTGTATTATGGGAACTAAATGACTGATATACTACTAAATACTTTTTTTTTATATAAATACCTACATACACATTATACATAGAAATAAGCTATCCGTGTCCGTTCGTCAGGTTCAGCGCTGGTGAGCGTGTGCATGCGTCAGTATGACGACGCGATCTCCATCACCGTGGCCATCATCATCGTGGTGACGGTCGCCTTCGTGCAGGAGTACCGCTCGGAGAAGTCGCTCGAGGAGCTGAACAAACTCGTGCCGCCCTCTTGTAACTGGTAAGCAAAAATAAGCACACTCGCGACGGTGAAGCATTTCCCCAGGGCTTTGCCCGCGTCGCATCTTCTTAGTTATTAATAGAATATTATTGATTATATGCTCTTAAGTTGCACATAAAACACCTTAAAAATTACTTGAAAATAAAATATAAAAACATACACTTCACAATAGAATTTTCTGTCTTAAAAAAATCCTAGTGAATTGCCCATACAAACGTAATACCATAGTCATTTGTAATCAGAACTTATTTCCACCATATTATGTTATTATTTGCATTCGAATAGTATTTATCTTGCTATATATTTTTTTTCAAAATACTTACCTACAATGAAACGTAAACGAATCGCATTTTGGATATTTTTACGTCATACATAACACGTTTTCGTCTTATTTGTTTCGTATTAAAATCAACAATACCTTACGTATCGTTTGGTTAGGTACATAGATTATATTGTCTAGTTACAGAATAACAACACAATGTGAAAAATACAACAAGTTTTCATTCATCTTTTTTGGTATTACGGAACATCACCAAATTTATAACAAATTCTAAACGGCTAATATTTGCTATCGCGCAAGCACGGGCGGGCCTCAGTCAAAAAGTACAGTAGTACCACAAAAGGACAAAAAGGATTGACTATTTATGGAAAATATTGTTTTTTTTTTATATTGTTCAATATTTTACGTATATGGTCAAACCTTTCGGATAGGACGGGGTTTTCGTTATAACTCTACTTATATTATTAAATATGTTAAAGTTTGGATGGCAGACCGTAGAAAGTCGCTGATTAATTAACAGTTAGACACTACCACTTTCGATGGTGACTTTCAAAATCGACCTCAAACTTTTAGTACGATGTGCAGAAAGCTGCTGATTACAAATGGCAAACTATTTCAAATTGTTTAATAAAAATAGTTAAGCCCTAAAACGAAATTCTGAAAATAAAGTAGTTATATGAATATTTTTTTCGCGCACCATTAGTAATGTTATTATATAAAAAGAGGGGGTGGGGTGTCTTTTTTATGACTATTCCCTGTTTTTGGTATAATTGAAAATGTCTTCAACAAACGCATTAAGGTTTACCAGCCGTCGTCCAGCGTGCCTAGACAAATACCACTTTCTGTTGGCGTTAACGCCTGCGGAAAGATTGAATTGTATGGAAATTACATTAGCTGTGGAAATATCGCGTGACTACTGCCAAGTTTTACCTTGACAAATTTGCGTTAGTGTGAAAGGAAAACTAAGCGTGAAGTATTTGTCTAGACACCCTGGAAATATAAGGCTTCAAAATAACTAGGGTTAATTTAAGGGTATGAATATGTCTCCCTTGAGTTCTAGAAATACGAACAAAAGAAAGAAAATTGCGAGTAACATTTTATAGGAACTTATGGGAACTACCAACGAAAATCGGCGCAACGAACAATAATTTTCAATCATAGGAGTTATGAGGATACTCCGTAACATTCTCCTTTATTCCTTTATTCATTACTGTACACACAAATAAACACTTAAAGGCAGAATGAAATGACATGTACAAAAGAAAATAATGAAACAGAACAATACTCAGGTACTTAAAACTACAAAAAATACTAGATAGATATATGTAGTATACAATACTAAAATATATATTATCTCTTGCACTGTGAAATCTCATTCCAGCCTCCGCGAAAGCAGCCTCGAACAGTTCCTAGCCCGGAACCTCGTCCCAGGGGACATAGTGCACCTCAACGTGGGCGACCGTGTCCCGGCGGACCTGCGCCTCTACGAGTCCACGGACTTGGCTATAGACGAGTCCTCTTTCACCGGTGAAACGGAGCCCGCTGTCAAGAATGTGCAGCCGAATAAAGCGAGCGCCGGCAGGGTTAATAAAGACAATATCGCTTTCATGGGGACCCTGGTGCGATGCGGGAATGCAAAGGTAAGAAAGAAATAAGAATGAAAAAAAAAGCATTTATTTAGCACGACATAAAAAAACAAGTATTGCAGCTTTTTAATTCCAAAAACTATCGTGAACTTGACTATTCATATTGTAAAAACGGGAATTTTCACGTACCGCACTATCGGCGTGCACTGCACGGCGCAACGCGGAAGGAGAAAGTCGCAACCACTCACCCTGATGAATACTCTCTGAATGAGTCGAAACTTAGTCGGTGCCTTCACCGATAGTGCAGTACGTGAAAATTCCCGTTTTTACAATATAAATAAGTATTGCAGCAATGTTAGGATGGTGGGATAAGTTATGAAGAAAATTCTACTAAATATAAACGCGAAATTTTGTGGATGGATGTATGTTACTCGTTAGTCTTTCACGCAAAAACTACTGAACGGATTTTGAATAAACTTTACAGTAATATACCTTACCACGCGGGCGAAGCCGTGGGCAGAGGCTAGTATATAATAAAGCTAGTCTCTCATAAGCCTTTCCGACCGGAATCAGGAGCACGTGTGAAATTCGCCACCGGCATAGACGCACGAGCGCAGAAATCCGGCCTAAAAGAGTCTATATTCATATTGTAAAACGGCTGATTTTCACGTGCCGCACTATCGATGAAAACACCGAATTAGATGAAAAAAAAAACATTTTAAATGAATAAATGAATGAAAATGAGGCGTAGATGCGGCGAGCGTCACTGAATTGGAATTGATACAACACATTTTCATTAGTAATTAATAAATAGTTGTTTGATTGGTTGTGTCTGTTACGATTTTATCTTCTCGGAAACCTGTATCGGATTTTTGTGCAATCGATTGATTTCTTCAGCTGGTTCTTAGATAAGTTTCATCGCCACAGGTCAATAGAAGGGCGTTGCCGAATATAACCGAAAATACAAACCGGAGTTTTTGCAATTTCGCAAAAATAAATCAATCTTGTTTATTATAAATACTTCCTTGTCCAGGGTATTGTAGTGAGCACGGGCGAGCGGTCGGAGTTCGGGGACATCTTCCGCATGATGCAGGCTGAAGAGGCTCCCAAGACCCCGCTCCAGAAGTCAATGGATACCCTCGGGGCCCAGCTCTCTCTGTACTCCTTCTGCATTATTGGCTTCATCATGGTGACGGGCTGGCTGCAAGGCAAGGCCATCCAGGACATGTTCACGATTGGAGTGAGCTTGGCCGTCGCTGCTATTCCTGAAGGTAGGTCTTGATGAGGTGGAAAACTTTAGATACGCCACCCTTCATAGTCTCTGTACTCCTGCATGATTGGATTCATCATGGTGACGGGCTGGCTGCAAGGCAAAGCTATCCAGGACATGTTCACGATTGGAGTGAGCTTGGCCGTCGCTGCTATTCCTGAAGGTAGGTCTTGATGAGGTGGAAAACTTGAGATACGCCACCCTTCATAGTCTCTGTACTCCTGCATGATTGGATTCATCATGGTGACGGGCTGGCTGCAAGGCAAAGCTATCCAGGACATGTTCACGATTTGAGTGAGCTTGGCCGTCGCTGCTATTCCTGAAGGTAGGTCTTGATGAGGTGGAAAACTTGAGATACGCCACCCTTCATAGTCTCTGTACTCCTGCATGATTGGCTTCAACATGGTGACGGGCTGGCTACAAGGCAACTGAGATATGTTACCTTTCATAGGTTTCTTTGAGAGAGGCAGATGCCCAAGACCGGTTGTCATATTTCAAGCTTTTTCAAGATGTTCGTTGATTTTAGAGTAAATGCTTTTCTTATTGTGGCTTGTTATCAATACAGGATATTGTAACGACTATACCTACGTATTTTACTCTTCACTTGCTGACGTTTCCCGATTTAGTTCCCGACTCGCGTGGTCGCGTGGTCTCAGACTGTGCTCATAAGGAAGGACATCAAAACGGTCAACAAAACGTCTACGTGGTATAGTCTTACGTGATAATATCCTTAAATACCTACTTGTTTACAGTTTTTTTTTTCAATTATGTTCTAGAAAGATAGATAAAAAATGCTTTATTGTACAAGATAAAACAAGTACATAAGCGAACTTGATGATAATTAGCATTTTATGCGTGCGCGTTTGAAGTATTACCGAATATAGGAGAAAAAAATATTAAATTAAACAACTATGTTACTTGAAATAGAAGTGAACTACAAACGTAAATTAAAATAATTCATGCTTAAATACATTGTGTGTTTTCTATGTATAACATGATTTCACCAAAAAAAATGTATATAAGTAGTATATCAGTCATTTAGTTCCCATAACACAAGCTCTGCTTACTTTCGGGCTAGATGACGCTGTGTGAAAATGTCCAGCATTATTATTTTTACTCTTTATTTGTTTTAAATCTCAGGCTTATGCCTGGGGCCTTAACAGGCATTAATGGAGCCAATGCTAACACTAAGAGGCCTTATGATTATTATGACTATCCTACTAATATTATAAACGTGAAAGTTTGTGAGGATGTTTGTTCCTCATTCACGCAAATACTATTGAACGGATTTTGATGAAACTTTACAGTAATATAGCTTATACATCAGAATAACACATAGGCTACTTTTTATCCGGGTACCATGTGGGTGAAGCCGTGGGCAAAAGCTAGTTATTACATACATACAAGTTTGGTTCGTTTTTCAGGTTTGCCCATCGTTGTGACAGTGACGCTTGCGTTAGGAGTGATGCGTATGGCGAAACGTAACGCTATCGTCAAGAAACTACCCACAGTGGAGACGCTAGGATGCGTCAATGTCATATGCAGCGATAAAACTGGTAATATACTATACCACTTGTCTACGCCAACTCATTCAGTTTTTTTTTATTTCATTGGCAACACTGCAACCACGCTACCCGGAAGAATGGACTGCGGCCATCTTACATCAAAAAGAAAATCTAATATACATACGTAGAAACCTATTTTTTTTTATTTTAAAGTCAAATTTAAAATACTATTAGAAAGATAAACAAGGCTCTCTCTGAAAGTTGTTCTTTATCCCGAACACAAAAGTAAAAGTTAACAACCTCTCGCGCAGTGAGAGAAGGCCCGCCTGTGACGCAGGTTGCGGGTACGAAGTGGATAGATACCAAATCGTAGGCATGTGTGGGCATGTTTGGAAGTTCTTACTACCAAGTCTGGATAACCAAGTAGGGATAATTTTGGTATCCTCACGGATCTACGTACTATCATAGAGGATGTCTACGTACTTGTTATACTATGGCTATGAAAATATATAATAAATTACCAAAAAACATTAAAAAATAATAACATAGAATTTAATAGGAAACTTTTCAATTGGCTTTGCAACAGATTTTTTTATTCAATTAATGACTACCTATCTCAATAATAAGCTTGCATGACATGTTAATGTTCTAGTAAATTTTATAAAGTTCTAAATTTGACATATTTAATAAATCTATAAATTTAATTGTAACTAGGTATTTACCTACTTATATGTAAAAATTTGCACGATCAAAATGTCGAATATAGAGGAGCTGACTATACCTATGTAATTATATTAATGTACCTATATTCTTGCAAATAAATGTTATTCATTCATACTTCGTAAAAACAACTAAAATAGTGAACAGATGGATTTGAAGAACTACATTACTGATATACTACTTATAAATATGTTTTTTTTTATTAATATATTTTATACATTTTAAACACTCAGAACCGAGACAAATATTTGTAGATCACACAAACATTTGTACCGCGGCAGGAATCGAACCGTAACCTTCTGCGTCTCAGGTGGGCCTTCGCCCATTGCGCCACAGAGGTCGTCCAATGACATGTGCTAAATCATCATGTCGTTTTGATATCGTGATTTTGACAGGCAATCACAAAAGTGTAAATTATAAGCAATCATTGTTTTTTTGTAGGAACACTCACGAAGAACGAGATGACAGTGACAACGATATCGACATCCGGCGGCCATATTGCGGAAGTGACCGGAACTGGATACAACGCGTGCGGGGATATCCAGCTCAGAGCTTACAAGGGGAGGGATTTGGATGTCGCCCTTATGGGAGTCAACACTATGTTGGAGGTATGTAACAATCAAAGACAAAGTCAAAATTTGATTCATTAAAATCACAAGGATCATTTGTAGATCAACATGTACAAGTGATCCTTGTGATCTTAATTAATCATTGAGGTGTGTAATAGTCAAAGTCAAAATGAATTGATTCATTAAAATCACAAGAGTTTCTTTTAGATCATGTACAAGTGATCCTTGCGATTTAAATGAATCATTGAGGTATGTCATAGTCAAAGTCAAAGTCAAAATTAATTGATTCATTAAAATCACAAGGATCACTTGTAGATCATCCAAACATTTGATCCGCGGCGGGAATCGAACCTTAAATATGACGGGGTTTCATTTTTTGGCACCACCACCGCTGATATTAAAATTATCTAGCATCATGTAAACAGAACTATCCTATCTTGCTATCCTAGTTTTGGAAACTAGCTTCGTGTATCTCGGGCCTAAGGCGCGTTTCAGCGGTTTCGGTTAAACTATACAACAATAAAAATCATTCCATTGAACTAACCATTGATTTCCATTGTACCCTCTACTAGATTTTGTTTATTATGTTATTTGTATATGGTATGCACAATTGTAAAACAGCGTTGCTACGGAGAAGTGTCATCAGCAATCTATAACAAAATACCTAAATCCTTTAAAAACCTTATTTAAAAGCAAATTTAAAAAAATTACTGATAGCTAAATGTTAAAGCAATGTTAATTAATTTTTAGATGGCACAATTGAATTTTAATAACTATTTAACTTTGACATTTCATTCGACATACTTTTGTGTAAAAAGACGACTACCGAAAACTGGGGGGTTGCAATCAGACCATGATATTGAATATATTGAGCGAAAAAAAAAACACTAAAAATATGTTGACATATCTACGTCCTTTTATTTTTTTTCTAGTTACATACACATAGTACAACATAATAAGACCATATCAATCTAATTATTTAATTAATAAAAGCAAAAAACAAATTAAAAAAAACAGCAATGTACGCGCAGCAAGCAGATTCCGCCCGTACTACAAGAACAGCTGATCTCGCCCGCGGTCATTGATCGAGCGTACATTGCTGGCTGTCGAAATAAATAAAAATCTTGAAACATTATTTTCTCTGGCTATATTTTTTTTTCGGACAACTGTTTTTTTGGTTGGGTTTTGGGGTGCTGTACCACCCCCTTTCGTTTTCGGTAGTCTTTTTATTCCCTGTATATTGGTATTTGCATGCTAATTGATATGGTTGAACATATTGAACTTTATTATTTATTATTTATCTCAAGACCTATTGTATTAAATTTTGAAGCAAATAAATGAATCTGAAAAAAAATACAGTAAAGTATTTTCATTCATTCATTCGTTCATTCATTCATTCGTTCGTTCGTTCATTCATTCATTCGTTCGTTCATTCGTTCATTTATTTATTCCATATCAAACTAATACATAATTTTGTTGTTCAGGTGGGAGTGTTGTGCAACAACGCGGTGATCCGGGATGACACGTTGTACGGTCAGCCGACAGAGGGCGCCATTCTAGCATGCGCCATGAAGAACAACATGCACGATCTGCGGGAACACTACACGAGACTGCACGAAATACCATTCAGGTATCACTTTACATAAACAAACACGCTCACAACTGTACTACTCATACATTCTACTACTATAGTCAAAAGTTAAGTTAAAGTCAAAATTCGTTTATTCATTAAAATCACAAGGATCACTTTGAAACGTCGGTTTTGTCTATTGCCTGCTCTTCCGCGACCAAGCCAGGAAAGAAAGGCAAGAAACGCGAAATTTAGTGAGGATGGATGTTTTTTACTCTTTCACACAAAAACTACTCAACGGATTTTGATGAAACTTTACAGTAATATAGCTTATATATCAGAATAACATCGGGTACCACGCGGGCGCAGCCGTGGGCAGAGGCTAGTAATAAATGCTGGACCTCTGTGGCTCACGGGGCCCGCCTGAGATGCAAAAGGTTGCGGGTTCGATTCCCACCGCGGTATATGTTACTTGTCTTCAGTACTTAGTCATAATAATTTATGACGATCTATAGAATATTATGGAAGTAACAAAAACGCGCATAAGTTTAAAAAGTTGCTGAAAATTATCTATTTAATCAAGGCCCAAATCAATAATTAAAAAAAAACTTTTATATGTCTCCTTTTGTAAATGCTGATCTGTGTAGTTTTAAATTCAAGTATTGGTCTTGTCGCTCATATTTTTCAAATATATTGAACCTAAACAACGCTAGTTGCTAGTTAACTAAATAATAAAACTATTTACAAGTAGGTATATACAAAAAATACAGATGAAACAGCTAGCCATCTAAAGACCGTTGCAAACGGTCTATAGATAGCTCAACTGATTCAGATCACTACCAGACGGGAGCGTTCCCAAAATACTGGCCGCATTGCCACGCTGAATGGCAATGCTAATGCGTTAATAATTAATAGTTTTGTCACTTATGTTTACTAACTATTTAAGTACCTAAGTAATGTTTTGTTAGTTATAAATTCGCATTTAAATGAATTATAAATTCTTATTCTTAATTATGATTAATTACCCTCAGTTCTGAAACGAAAATGATGGTGGTGAAATGCGTGCCCAAGTTCGGCGACACGGCCAAGGAAGAGTTGTTCGTGAAAGGTGCCATTGAAACAGTGCTACCGCTTTGTACGACGTACATTGACAGCGCGGGGAACTATACGGCCATGACGAAACAGAAACAGAACGAATTCATCGCCGAGGCTTATAATATCGGACGGATGGGTAAGTTGGCTAACGAATCTAGTCTCTGTGTCTATAGCAGTAAGGTTTATTGGGGTTTTTGAGGAGGTTTTACCGCTTTGTATGACGTACATTGACAGCGCGGGGAACTATACGGCCATGATGAAACAGAAACAGAACGAATTCATCGCCGAGGCTTATAATATCGGACGGATGGGTAAGTTGGCTAACGAATCTAGTCTCTGTGTCTATAGAAGTAAGGTTTATCAGGGTTTTTGAGGAGGTTTTACCGCTTTGTATGACGTACATTGACAGCGCGGGGAACTATACGGCCATGACGAAATAGAAACAGAACGAATACAGCCATGACGAAACAGAAACAGAACGAATTCATCGCCGAGGCTTATAATATCGGACGGATTGGTAAGTTGGCTAACGAATCTAGTCTCTGTGTCTATAGCAGTAAGGTTTATTGGGGTTTTTGAGGAGGTTTTACCGCTTTGTACGACGTACATTGACAGCGCGGGGAACTATACGGCCATGACGAAACAGAAACCGAACGAATTCATCGCCGAGGCTTATAATATCGGACGGATTGGTAAGTTGGCTAACGAATCTAGTCTCTGTGTCTATAGAAGTAAGGTTTATCAGGGTTTTTGAGGAGGTTTTACCGCTTTGTATGACGTACATTGACAGCGCGGGGAACTATACGGCCATGACGAAATAGAAACAGAACGAATACAGCCATGACGAAACAGAAACAGAACGAATTCATCGCCGAGGCTTATAATATCGGACGGATTGGTAAGTTGGCTAACGAATCTAGTCTCTGTGTCTATAGAAGTAAGGTTTATCAGGGTTTTTGAGGAGGTTTTACCGCTTTGTATGACGTACATTGACAGCGCGGGGAACTATACGGCCATGACGAAACAGAAACAGAACGAATTCATCGCCGAGGCTTATAATATCGGACGGATGGGTAAGTTGGCTAACGAATCTAGTCCCTGTGTCTATAGCAGTAAGGTTTATTGGGGTTTTTGAGAAGGTTTTAGTTGACAGTAATGCACTATTGCTGATCGCGATACTTTAAAAAGTACTTCATGCTACTTATTCTGTTGTTGCAGAAGTCAATACGAAAAATGAACTGAAATGCGATAGCAAATAACAATAAAAAAGCTCTTTTTATCCTATCTATACGCGAAACGACGTTTTGTTTCTCAATAAATGCGAAAAAATAGGTATATTAGACTTTTACAGCGGACAGAAATGAATTTGGAATATGAATATTCATGTCGCGCGCGACTCGATCAAAGAGATCAAATGCCAAATAAATATATATTGGCCTCGATTCTGTAGTACACTGACTAAACTAAATTTAAACTGTCGCTCTCTTTTACTGATAGTGTACGCAAGAAAGAGATAGCAAGAATTGTAATGCTGTGTGCTGCTGTCAAATCAGTTCACGTGCCGCTTTTCTTCGTGTTTATAGTCAATATGTTTTGAAATCACGATTAAATTCGTATGGGAAACTTAAATCTGACTAATTTGACAGCACTAAAATTGTAGCTATCTCTTTCTTGCTTGCACTATCAGTAAAACAGAGCGATAGTTTAAATTTAGTTTAGTCAGTGTACTACAGAATCGAGGCCATTGTATGCATAAAGCTACTGGACGGTGAGAGGAGCGAGCGGCGTACATCACGCCGCGCCGCACCGAAATTGCCTGAATTAAAAAAAAGTCTACATTTTATGCTGTTCACTTATTATTTCAAAAAATGTGTTCGTCTAAGAACGGAAAGCATAACATTAACACCTGAAGTCTAATAGAGAAAATACATATATTGCTCGCATTTATTAATATGATAATATGATAACGTCTCTTTCTGTTTGTTTGGCTAGGTCTGCGTATAATAGCGATGTGCCGCGGGCGGTCGCTCGACGCTCTGACGTACACGGGCGCGTGCGGGGTCTGCGACCCTCCTCGCGCCGGCGTCGCCTCCGCCATCGCGACGCTGCGCCGGGCGTCCGTCAACGTCAAGATGCTCACCGGAGACGCTCGCCCTACGGCATTGGCTGTTGGTATGTATGATAGCGCTGTGCCGCGGGCGGTCGCTCGACGCTCTGACGTACACGGGCGCGTGCGGGGTCTGCGACCCTCCTCGCGCCGGCGTCGCCTCCGCCATCGCGACGCTGCGCCGGGCGTCCGTCAACGTCAAGATGCTCACCGGAGACGCTCGCCCTACGGCATTGGCTGTTGGTATGTATGATAGCGCTGTGCCGCGGGCGGTCGCTCGACGCTCTGACGTACACGGGCGCGTGCGGGGTCTGCGACCCTCCTCGCGCCGGCGTCGCCTCCGCCATCGCGACGCTGCGCCGGGCGTCCGTCAACGTCAAGATGCTCACCGGAGACGCTCGCCCTACGGCATTGGCTGTTGGTATGTATGATAGCGCTGTGCCGCGGGCGGTCGCTGGGAGAACCCACGAACTCTTTAAAGCATTTGTAATATTCTGTCTGTAAAAATAAATCTTTAAATTCCTAATTAATCTCTACGATAACTAATTTTAATAGCTACGAAGAGAATGGACATTGATTAGACCCTCAGGGGCTCGACAAATACCTCTCGCTTAGTTTGCATTTCAGGCTAACGCAAATTTGTCAAGGAAAATTTGGCAGCAGTCACGTGACATTTCCTCAGCTAATGTCATTCCCATACGATTCAATCTTTCCGCAGGCGTTAAAACAGACGTTAGACAGAAATTGGTATTTGTCTATACCCCCTGGTTAGACGTTTATCCTCTTATTCATGATCGCTCACTTACTTTAATAGCGTGCTACTCACTTAAGTAGTTGTCTGTCTCTATTCTTTGTTTAGTGTTAGAAAGGGACGGGGACAGTAAGCAATCTGCTAAGTTTAACGAGTGGTTATGAATAAGAGGGCTGGTATTTTAGAAAACAGCCGTTAGCTTAACAATATCTTCCAGCGCAAATGGTCGGCCTGGACGTGTTACATTCTCAATCGCTCTCGGGCGAGCAGCTGGACTCGATGCCTGACGACGAGCTGGACAGGAGCATTGATACCGTCAGCGTGTTCTACAGGGTGACGCCGAAACACAAGCTGGCTATTGTCAAGTCTCTGCAGCGGCTCGGGAATATAGTCGGAATGACAGGTAATAAGATTTGTTGATATTGTTACGAGCTAGGGTATGGGATAAAATCATTAAGTCCGATTATACACTAAAGGAACACTGTACGAGCAAAATTACAACAAAACAAACATAAACCCAAAAACACTGTATCACTAGATACAACACTAGCACGACTGTCACTTAATTAGTCACTGGGTATCGCTTCTTTATCACTTTATTCACGATTTATTCACATTCCAATCTTGAACAGAACTGACTATGGGTCGCTTGCGCGCGCTTATATATTCCGTCGTAAACAAGGACGCGTTTCTTCTAGTAATTTCTAGTAGGGGGCGTATCCTGCACGCTGCCGCGCGCCGCCTCAAATGTTCGAGAAGCTACCGTCTTTTACTAGCGAGGTTAATGCCTCCAGACGATACTTGATGGCAATAGAACAAGTAGTGCGTCCATTTAATAAGAGATGGCGCTAGCGTACCGTAATTAGCTAGCCGCGCACGTCATGTCGTATGTATATCACAAAAAAGCGAAACCAGTCAGCTGCCACGCAAGAGCAAGAGGAGCGGGTTCAATTACCGCAGCTGGACGAATGTTTGACGAACTGGACAAATGATCTGTGGATTTCTGTTCCCGGTCTGGGTGTACGGTACTCGTAGATCCAGATGCGGGGTTCGGAAGATTCGTGACTGTAAGACGTGATTTTATTTTAAATTTAAAGATATAACTTTTCTGTTTCGTAGGTGATGGCGTTAATGATGGTGTTGCTTTGAAGCGAGCTGATATCGGTATCGCTATGGGTAACGGCACGGACGTCTGCAAGGAAGCCGCTGATATGATTCTAGTCAATAACGATTTCGCTACTATTATGTGAGTATGAACAAGCGCCATTTTGGTTTTCATGATTTTGAAAATAATTTGAAATAATTTGAAATAATTTATTGAATAAAATTATACATGTAGGTACAATCTTAAAATTAGTTATCATGTTTAAATACTGTATAATCCTATATTATTCGAATAGGAAAATAGTAAAATTAAAAATGGACTAAAATATAAATGCAATTGAAAATATTAATTATATTACGAAAGAGCAGCAAATATTAATTATATTAGAATGGCTTAATCCTGCATAAGCATAATCCTGTTCGACAAGCCAGACTTTTGCTGTGTGTGTTGAGCTTATGAGATGGTATTCTTCTGCACGTATTATGTACACACCCAAATTACAGAGAGAAGTGTTTGCTTCTGGCCAGTGTGACGACGACATTACTTAGGGTGGGTAACTGTCTAGATAGCTGAGAAAAGTGCGTGGATCATTTCTGTTCGATTCTACTTATGAGAAGCACCTGCCTATTTGACGACCTCTATGGTTCTCTCGGATCTGGGTGTTTTCTATGTATAAAATGTATGTATTTACAAAAACAAATATTGGTGGTTTATCAGTCCTGTAGATCCCTTAACATAAGTTAGTTTGCGGCTAGATGATGCTGTGTGAAAATGTCCAGCATTTTATTTTATTTTTGGATTTTTTCTTTGTTTTTTAACTTCCTACACCTATATGTGGATCATAGGGTAGGTGCCTTCTAGTGCTTTAATAAATAAATAATAATGGTGGACATTTTCACACAGCGTCATCTAGCCCCAAAGTAAGCAGAGCTTGTGTTATGGGAACTACAGAACTGATATACTACTTATTTTTTTGTAAATACATACTTATTATACATAGAAAACACCCAGACCCGGCATTTTGTATTCCAGTGCTGCAATCGAAGAAGGCAAGTGCATATTCTACAACATCCGTAACTTCGTGCGTTTCCAACTGTCCACGTCGATCGCGGCGCTGTCTCTGATCGCGCTCGCCACTCTCATGGGCATTCCGAATCCGCTGAACGCGATGCAAATACTCTGGATCAATATCATCATGGACGGTGAGCTGTTGCGGAGTACTAGTCCTACTCTCGAGTTAATAAGGAAATTCGACAGGGGTGTGGGGGGGCTAAACAAACGCTCATCTCTCTTTGATAGGTCGAGTTTAATAAGGAAATTCGACAGGAGGGGGGCTAAACAAACGCTCATCTCTCTTTGATAGGTCGAGTTTCATAAGGAAATTCGACAGGGGGGGGGGGGGAACCTAAAAAACGCTCATCTCTCTTTGATAGGTCGAGTTTAATAAGGAAATTCGACAGGAGGGGGGCTAAACAAACGCTCATCTCTCTTTGATAGGTCGAGTTTCATAAGGAAATTCGACAGGGGTGGGGGGGGGGAACCTAAAAAACGCTCATCTCTCTTTGATAGGTCGAGTTTCATAAGGAAATTCGACAGGGGGTGGGGTGGGGGGGGGGGGCTAAACAAACGCTCATCTCTCTTTGATAGGTCGAGTTTAATAAGGAAATTCGACAGGGGGGGGGGGGGGGCTAAACAAACGCTCATCTCTCTTTGATAGGTCGAGTTTAATAAGGAAATTCGACAGGGGTGGGGGGGGCTAAACAAACGCTCATCTCTCTTTGATAGGTCGAGTTAATTAAGGAAATTCGACAGGGGGGTCTATTCAAACGCTTATCTCTCTTTGATAGGTCGATTTTGATAAGGAAATTCGACAGGGGGATCTAAACAAACGCTCATCTCTTTTTGATAGGTCGAGTTTGATATGGATTTCCATGTTTTTCATTCATGAAATGACCATCAAAGTTTCCATACTACCTGCTCTTAGCACATCCCTAAAATCAACTAAAGAGCTGTTTAGTTGTTTGAGTGTGACGTCACAAGAGGTCATTGTTCAATGTTCCCCACCACTGTGTCAATGACCTCCTTCCGGCATTATATACACATTCCGGGACACCCTGTATAAGTCATGTAATTCCCATAACGCAAGCTCTGCTTGCTTTGCTTGGTGGGACTAGATGATGATGTGTGAAAATGTCCAGTATTATTATTGAATGAATGAAAATACTTCAATCTTTACGATGGTCGATCTTATCGCTTAAAAGCGATCTCTCCCAGACAACCTTTAGATGGTTTATATGTGATTTATATTATTATAATTATGAATGATGTTCGAATGATGTCTGTTGTTCCATCTGCAGGTCCTCCGGCGCAGTCTCTGGGCGTGGAGCCGGTGGACCGCGAGGTGGTGGAGCGCCGCGCCCGCGTCGGCGCCCCGCGGAGGATCCTCTCGCGCGGGTTGCTCGCCAACGTGCTGTTATCAGCCGGCATCATCATCGCCGGCACGCTGTGGCTCTTCAACAGAGAGGTTACCTTTTTTTTTTGAAAAAAAAAAAAAATACATTCAATTAACAAGGATTACTTTGAAACCTCGTCCACCGAGAGGTATGCGAGATCTGTAGGAGCAATTCTTCAGGCTCAAAGGAACGTACCCTTAATTTATTCATTAAAATGCACAAGGATCACTTTGAAACCTCATTAACTGAGAGGTTTGTGAGATCTGTAGGTTCAATTTTTCAGGCTCAAAGGAACGTACCCTTGATTAATTCATTAAAATGCACAAGGATCACTTTGAAACCTCATTAACTGAGAGGTTTGTGAGATCTGTAGGTTCAATTTTTCAGGCTCAAAGGAACGTACCCTTAATTAATTCATTAAAATGCACAAGGATCACTTTGAAACCTTGTCCACCGAGAGGTATGCGAGATCTGTAGGAGCAATTCTTCAGGCCGAAAGGAACGTACCCTTAATTAATTCATAAAAATGCACAAGGATCACTTTGAAACCTCATCAACTGAGAGGTATGCGAGATCTGTAGGAGCAATTCTTCAGGCCGAAAGGAACGTACCCTTAATTTATTCATTAAAATGCACAAGGATCACTTTGAAACCTCATCAACTGAGAGGTATGCGAGATCTGTAGGAGCAATTCTTCAGGCCGAAAGGAACGTACCCTTAATTTATCCATTAAAATGCACAAGGATCACTTTGAAACCTCATCAACTGAGAGGTATGTGAGATCTGTAGGGGCAATTCTTCAGGCCCAAAGGAACGTACCCTTAATTTATTCATTAAAATGCACAAGGATCACTTTGAAACCTCATCCACCGAGAGGTTTGCCAGATCTGTAGGAGCAATTCTTCAGGCCCAAAGGAACGTACCCTCTCAATTTCAGCTCCCTAGGACTTTTGTCAGTCGGTCAGTGTAGTCACACAACGATTTCATTTTATACAAAGAATTATGTATATAATTAAAATAATTTATCTAAATTTGAAAATAAATTATCTTTAACTTATCTTTATCTTAGCTTTATCCTACTAATGTTATAAACGCGAGAATTTGTGAGGATGGATGTTTGTTACTCTTTCACGCAAAAACTACTGAACGGATTTTAATGAAACTTTACAGTAATATAGCTTATACATCAGAATAACACATAGGGTACCGCTTTTTATCCGGGTACCACGCGGGCGAAGCCGTCGGCAGAAGCTAGCCATATATATATATTATATTTATCTTATCGTATCTTATCTTAATCTTACCATATCTTAATGTATCTTTATATTATATGAAGATACAATCAGATATCCTTATCTTTATTGTATCTTTATCTTATCTTAGAGATAGATAGATAACTCTTTATTGCATACACCAGGACAAAAAACACTTTACAGAGGCTTTTAAAACTAGGTTGTGGTGATACAATGGGCGGCCTTAACGCTGAGAGCGATCTCATATCTTTATAATTATTTCTGTTTTCAGATGTCGGACAATAAGATAACTCCGCGGGACACGACGATGACGTTCACATGTTTCGTGCTCTTCGATATGTTTAATGCGCTCTCCTGCCGCTCGCAGACCAAGTCCATATTCCAGATAGGGTTCTTCACGAACAGGTTTGTCCAACTACCACAGACAAGAGAGTATTAAATACTCTCTTGTCTGTGGTAGTTGTACAGTTATACAATTAAATTTAACTAAAAACTTTTTAGGTAAATTTAAATTAAATAATAATTGAATTAACCATGATTTGTGAATTTGAATGTTTCCCGATATTTCGGTACAGTAGCATGATCACATGATCCCGCTTTTATTAAAAACTATGTTCATACCCACATATATAGTTTTAAAAGCGGCTTTTTGGTATCACTGCTTTTTTACTGCTTTTTAGTACTTTGTACACTGTTTTTGTTTTTACTAAATAACGCTTGTAAAATTATTTGAGGGTGTGGTATGCATAAAAAAACCTTTATTCACAACGGACACATACGGATACGAAAAGTTAAATGCCGGAATGAGGAAGCTAGAACGAGACGGCGTCATTCTAGTGACGTTCCTTTTCTGATAATAAAATAACAAAACTATACACTACAAGGTGTGAATTATTTGGCTACACAAAAAACCTTGATTTTTATGAAAATGTAGTTCTCATAACACAAGGCTCTGCTTAGTTTGGGGCGAGCAGATGATGCTGTGTGAAAATGTCCTAGCATTATTTATTTATTTAATAAATAATGCTAGAATATAGAGCTTGTATTATGGGAACTACATGACAAATATATACTTTTTTTGTAAATACATACATATTATCCGAAGAAAACACCCAAACACGAGAAAAACATTTGCAGATTT
Source organism: Perizoma flavofasciatum (assembly GCA_958496245.1). Classification (NCBI taxonomy): domain Eukaryota; kingdom Metazoa; phylum Arthropoda; class Insecta; order Lepidoptera; family Geometridae; genus Perizoma; species Perizoma flavofasciatum. The sequence continues at coordinate 11,363,319 of OY292431.1, forward strand.
TACAAACATTTGTCCCGCGGCGGGAATCAAACCCGCAACTTTGTGCGTCTCAGGCGGGCCTTCGCCCACTGCGCCAGAGAGGTCGTCAATTATTTAATTTTAAGTTTGATTTCAAACAAATTGTATATCACAGGATGTTCCTGACGGCCGTCACTTTGAGTTTGGTTGGGCAAATGCTGGTCATATACTTTCCGCCGTTGCAGCGCGTTTTCCAGACTGAGGCGCTCACTGTACAAGGTCAGAATCTGTGATTTTTTTACTACTTTATCTCCATAAAGATAAACATTTTAGAATATTATTACGACTATACCACGTACTTTACTATTCTCCTGCTGACGTTTCGTTGACCGTTTAAAAGTCCTTCCTCATAATCACCGTCCGCGACAACGCTCGACGGTCGAGAGACGGAAACTCAGTTCCCGTCTCACGACCTAAAATAAATATTCAGAAATAACTTAAAATTAATATATAGAATCAGGTTACATAATTAAGTAGGTACTTGCATAAAAACTAACTAACTAACTATTCCTAATTACTTTAAAGTAATAAATAATATGGCCATGGTTAAATGAAGCATTGCACCGCTGAATAGCCATGTTTTGATTCCACAAATCCACACTGAAAAATCCCCCTTAGGGGAAAAAACTGGAATCTAAAAAAAAATAGGTTAGAATTCCCCCCTGAAACACTCTTAAGGAGGAAAACTGGAATCGAATAAATGTTTATTCCACTTTTCCCCCTTAAAAATCCACCTTAGGGGGGAAAGGAAATAAGTTCATTTGATCTAATGTTCTGTCCGTTTTCAGATCTGATATTCCTCGTCTGCCTGACCTCGAGCGTATTTATAGTGAGCGAGGTGAAGAAACTCTTGGAGCGGACCCTCAAGAAGCGCGCCTTCGGGAACAAGTTCTCGGCGAAGGCCCACGACGCCATGGACTTCGTATGACCCAAACCCGACTCGAAGGCCCAGTAAGCTCGAGTCACTTTGACAGCTGTCACGATGACAGCCCGCCAAAACCTGACAGCCCGCCATATTGCGCAAGAGACGGGAGTGCTAGTGTAGTGAAAGTAGACCGCAAAATCGATATTCCTATTCGTTTTTAGTTAATTTATTTTTTTATCGAATGGTTTTTTTTTTATTATGGTTTTAAGTGAAATGGTGCGAGACTTTTTAGGAATTTTCAAATGAATTCAAGAGAGGACTTGTGAAATTAATTAAATACTAATAATAATGAATTTAGAAACTCATCAGAAAAAAATTTGGCTTCTTAGAATGATATTATTTTTTGAGGCTGGGTAATAACATTTTACAATTATTTATATGCTAGGCGATCAAAGCTGTTTATTTTGCAAGATTTTGTAGGTTACATTAAATCTTTGATTATATACTTAGTAATTGTAGTTTAATAAATCAACTGTTTAAGAGAAGAGTTAAATGTTGTAATAAGCTTGTTTAAGTCATATTGTAAAAACGGGAATTTTCACGTACTGCACTATCGGTGAAGGCACCGACTAAGTTTCGACTCATTCCGAGAGTCTTCATCGGGGCACGGCGCGACGCGGAAGGAGAAAGTCGCAACCACTCACCCTGATGAAGACTCGGAATGAGTCGAAACTTAGTCGGTGCCTTCACCGATAGTGCAGTACGTGAAAATTCCCGTTTTTACAATATGAATAGTCAAGTTCACGATAGTTTTTGGAATAAAAAAAAACTTGTTTAAGTCATAATATCTGTTACCATTCCATATCAAAGCTCTTTCAAGATAAATAATGAAGAAAAATTACTTGAAAAAAACTTAGGCATAGGTAGTTTGCGCTCAGCTGTTATTTGACGAGCTCGATGGCTCGGCGGACGATAAGCCAGCTGCGATAGAGGTGCGAGTTCAATTCCCGCTTCGGGACAAATGTTTGCATGTTCTGCAAATATTTGTTTCTGGTTGGGGGTGTTGTGGTACCATAGTACCCGTAGCTTCTGATACCCACGACACAGGGCAAAGTGCGGTTAAAGCTTAGACACAGTTGTACTTAAGATCATTATTTATAAGCTCCAAAATGAAGTTTATTTCTATATCACAAAATTGCTGCTTCCACATTTCGAACACAAAGTTCACTCATTCGAATGATTTGAAATGAACGAAGTTTGAATGAATGATGAATGAAGAAGTTCACTGAACTTTTCTTAGTGCGTCTGCAGAGTTAAACCACATCTGAGCTAAACTTAATCAGAGGCTTATCCTCTTATTCATAATCACTCACTAACTTTAGCAAGTCGATAAATCTAGCCCTGTCCTTTTCTAACATTGAAAAAGGATAGAGGCGGACATTTTTTATGAAGCTGATAAATTTATTAAGCGATTATGAATAAAGGTGTTAGGTGTCTTCGTGTCAGTTTTCTTTGATTAGTGTCAGTAAGAATCGCCTTAGGCTTGAGTTCACAAACGAAATAAGCGGACGGTCAAGTCTTGCCATTGATTATGACGACAGACATATACCTTCATATTGTAAATACGGGAATTTTCAGTTATCTATCGGTGGAGGCACCGACTAAGTTTCGACTCATTCCGAGAGTCTTCATCAGGGTGAGTGATCGCGACGGAACGTGAAAATTCCCGATTTTACAATATGAATAGTCAAGTTCACGATAGTTTTTGGAATAAGACAGATACCTATGAAAACATGTGTCAAAAAGCTTGGATTAGTACCTAACCGCCCGTTATTGTGTTGGTGAACTAGGGCCTGAGTTTCTTAAGCTAAGCTTAACTCGCATAAGGTAAGTGTGGACGGGCAAAATCTTTAAAAATAAGAAGTTTTGTAATTAAAATTCTATATTAAAATACTTTAAACTATGCACTGTAGCCCTTTAGCTTGGCTTAAAATTACACTTTATTAAGGATTCCTATCATAATAACATATATATTTTTCAGAAAAAAATACAAAATCGACTTCAAATAACGGGAAGTTGATGAAAAGTCCAAAATGAAATTTCATCCCCTATCAAACGGATTTTTGTTTTTTTTTTCAAAAATGAGGTGTGGGCTTTTTTTTGTCAAATTTATATAGGACCCATGAAATATATCCTATCCATTAAAAAAAGAATCATTAAAATTGAACCGCAATTGGCAAAGACGGCGCGTGACATAAACACAAAAAAAAACTGACGAATAGATGACCTCTTTTTTTGAAGTCGGTTGATAAATGAGGTCTGTTCCATACACAATAAAAAACAGACGAATTGATAAACTCCTTTTTTTGAAGTCGGTTGATAAATGAGTTCTTGCGCTTAGCACGAGCACCTAAGCCAACGTTTTGTCTACGAAAGAGATGACAAAAACTATTTCTGTCGCCTATTCTGTCAAACAAAATAGAGGGATAAAATATTTTTCGTCTTCTCGGCGGTAAACAAAACCGTTGTCTTAATGCTAAGCAGGCTGTGGACCAGAGGATCTTTCTCACCAAGTTCTTCGTAGAGTCCTTTAATAGTTATTTCGCAAATCGCTTAGAAAAGTCTTTATGTTAGGAGAAAGCGATTCGACGAACGCCGCGCCATCTTTATACTATTGACGACATCGATGGCGCGGCGGGTAAATGGCCAGCTGTGACGCAAGAGGTGCTGGTCCGATTCCCTCGGCGGGACAAATATTTGCATGTTCTGCAGATATTTGTTCCGGATCTGGGTGTGGTGTACCACAGTATTCTTAGTTCCTGATACCCACGACACAGTAAGTCCTAGTGTGGGCGTCAGGACCTGTTGGGAGTTTATTTATTGCTAAACTTTTTCGTTTTTTAGCCTTTATCTGACGATAAAGGTTGGATAGCATAAACTTCATGACCGCTAGACAACAACCACTTTCTGTCGGCCTGAACGTTTGCGGAAAAATAAAATGGTATGGAAATGACATTAGCTGTTGAAATGTCACGTGGCTGCTGCCAAGTTCTACCTTGAAAACTAAGCATGCGGTATTTGTCTATACTCTCAGGGGGCCTAGACCCCTTGGGTTTCTAGGCCCCCTGACCCCAGACAAATACCACTTTCTGTTGGTGTTAACGCCTGCGGAAAGATAAAATTATATGGAAATGACATTAGCTGTTGAAATGTCACGTGGCTGCTGCCAAGTACTTCCTTGACAAATTTGAATTATCGTGAAAGGAAAACTAAGCTTGAGGTATTTGTCTAGACGCCCAGTTCAGATAACAGATTTGTGATACGCCTCAGGGACTTGGTGTGAGAAAGGCCTTAAATCCACTATGTTATTTTAGCAATGTCTTGTAGCAAAAACTATTAACTTTACCGTCACCGTTAGAGTGAGTGTGGCTGTGATAATGGAAAACACCATCATAAATGGTTTGTCTGTATTCTATAAAACTTTATTGCAAAAACATCACAGCACATAATGAAAAACTACACGTTAAAAACCCTTTAGACTAGGAATGGACATCATTTGGGTAAATATAAATAAATTGACTCTCAAGTATCTTTAAAACATTTCAACTCAAAAGTAATTGAGTAATTAGTTATAATATGATTCGGCCTTCATAAACGAAATATTGAGTATTGTTAGTATGAAAAAGTGGGGTTTAATTTGTATAATGCTTGCATAAGTGTGTATTATCTCATGAATATGTAAAATTAAAGAATATCACGATAATGATTACAAGTTAGAACTGGAGTCGCACAGTAGGTACGCACGCTTGAATATAACTCTAGAATTCCCATTTTCAAATCTAATTTAAATGTATATTAAGAAGTAAGTACCTACCTCCTTCGTAACTGTCATCCTTGTCCTTTTTCTGACCAAGCTATTTAATAAAACGAGGAATAGTAAAGTACAACACAATAAATTTAAAGTTTACGTAAATCTTCTTAAATTACGTGGGTATTATAAATGAATATCGTGGTTTTGGGTAATGGCATAAAGGAGCTTATTTATAGAAGTTGGGTTAATACCCTGTAAGTATTAATGTTATGTGTTAGTCATTTGTGTATGGTTGATTGTGTTGTTTTGTTCTTGTTGTATATATTTATATCTGCCTTTATAAGTTTAATTTCCGCCTCGGCCCGGCCATGCCACGTTTAGTTGAGGATAGCCTTGTAATGCGAGGTTTTCTTGATCTAGCATGAATCATTTCATAGTTCTTCAAAGTGACATAGATGGCCCTGTACCGAAAGGTTAGATTTAAACTGGCCTCAAAAATATTTCAAAAATATGGCCTCACATCATCTCTCAGACATACCATGTAAGGATGCTTCAGAGAAACAGCCTGACATACCACAGATAAAAAAAATCTCTCATTGCATGATATGTGGAAAAAGTTTCTTAGTTAAGGTTATTATATTTTATTGTCGTGTAAAACTTTTATACCGGGTTTACACACGTGCGTTCGCATTCGTAACGGCACTCGTCGAAACGTTCGTGTACAAGTACCGACGCAAACTAGCGTTCACACAATCGCGGAGTCTTCAGTCAGTCCTGCGAGTCGCGAATCGAATGACGAGGCGAGTTGAGGAGCGTGCCATTCAAACATGCATCTTTTGCCACTGATTAGTATTAAGTAAGTAGTCAATATTCGTCATTCGCGTCGCCACTCATGTGTAAACTCGGTATTAGATTCAAGAGTAGATTTTTGGTTTAACATTCTCTTTGGTGAAGCATAGATTTGATGGTTTCTGTGTTTTAAACCAGTAAATAACTTAGCTGTCCACAAGATATTGACTCCATTTAATTTATGTAAACTGAAAATCATGTTTAGTGCCTCTGAGACGATTAGACCGTCCGACTGATTGACGGAAGATTGAGATAAGGATACATCACGAAACGTTTGTGAGAGAGATGCAAAATCCGAAGAAAACAGATGAATTAATAGTTAGTACTGAAGACCGATTCACCGGTCTCATGGTCTTGCGGGCGCTTTTAATGTTAAGCAAAATGCAATGTCGAATTCATACCTGCGACTTCATAGTACTGTGGCAATAAAATTATAACTATAAAACAACATTTAAACACCTCTATTTATTTATTGACGACCGATGTGGCGCGGTGGGCGAAGGTCCGCCTGCGACACAGGAGGTTGCGGGTTCGATCCCCGCCCTGGGACAAATGTTTGTACGATCTGCAAATATTTGTTCCGGGTGTTCTGGGTATTTTCTATGTATAATAAAAAAAATCTATCTATGTAATGTATTGTATTAAGTATATCAGTCATCTAGTACCCATAACACAAGCTCTGCTTAGCTTGGGACTAGATGATACAGTGTGGATTGTCCAGCATTATTTATTTATTATTTATTTTATTCTCTTTTTAAAAAGTTATTATAAACACCACATCGCGTCTTTTCTGTAATCCCATTCACTTGTGGGGTGTATCTCGTAGACCGTACGCGATCTATCCTGTTATCTTACTTGTAATGTGTGCTGTGTCATGTAATTTAGTATTATCAGGATTGTATGACATGTTGTGATGTTTCAGTCATATCTACAATTTCTAAAGCATCCTAATTCGGGACCGCTCGATGACGGATTAATAAGGAACTTGCCGCGTGGTTGTTGTTGAGTACATTTGCCTAATGTTATCTGAATATGAAGACGCTTTAAAAGCTACTCTTCATAAAATAATTTGTGTGGGGTATAGTCTCGTGCACATTGAAAACTAGGTACATATGATTATAGTCATTTTGTCATATCAGTCATCGAGCTGTCTAGGTACAGATGATTATAGTCATTTTGTCATATCAGTCATCGAGCTGTTTCGAATCGAATCGAGCTGTCTTGGTACAGATGATTATAGTCATTTTGTCATATCTGTCATCGAGCTGTTTCGAATCGAATCGAGCTGTCTAGGTAAAGATGATTATAGTCATTTTGTCATATCAGTCATCGAGCTGTCTCGAATCGAATCGAGCTGTCTAGGTACAGATGATTATAGTCATTTTGTCATATCAGTCATCGAGCTGTCTCGAATCGAATCGAGCTGTCTAGGTACAGATCATTATAGTCATTTTGTCATATCAGTCATCGAGCTGTCTCGAATCACTATGCTGTTTGGAATTTATCACATTGGCTATTGAATCTTTTAGATATATAACGTTTAATTGTGAATAGCTTTCTCTACTACTAACATCTATGAAAAAGGCATTAGCCTACCCTCTAGTGGGATATCTTCTCGGATCTGCGTATTGAGCAGAGTTCTAAGAATCCCCAGTATAAGGATTCAGTAATAACTAGACTATGACGACAAAGACAATTGAAATTTCATTCGCTATTAAATTAAAGTTAGTAAATTGGAGTTTTGATGTTCACAATGTTATTGGAAGGTAGGGAACTCTCTCTAGATTAAGGCACCATAGGGCATTTAAATGTAGAAAATGTATTCGGATTGTATCATTTTATGAAATTGATCAACCTTTTTGTAGTGTTTTATAAAATTGATAGAAATTGCAAATGTCTGCTCGGAAAGCTGAGCGGTTTTCGCCAAACTTTTGCAATCTCATTCAAAATTTTGTATTCTAAATACAACTCTTCTATTTTCAACTCTATGTATAATTCAAACCAGTATCAAAAACAGGCGCAATTCCTATTAAAACTATGATAGTTGACACACGAAGAGTCCACCCGTATTCAAAAACACCTATGAGATCTCATACTATGTGCAACATATGAAATCGATGATTAACTTGTCCATTACTATACCTACTGCATGCGTGTTTTTGACAAAGGGTGGACAACTTCAAATAAATTATGACATTTAACAAATATTACCTACTATGTATAAGATTTCAACGATTTTGGTTTGGCTTACAATGTGAGTTTACAATAAACAATCATGATCCTAAGAACAAAATTCACCTAGAGATTATTGTCTACAAGGCAAGCCTTAATCGATAGGCACCGCACTAAAATCTTTTCAGCTAATCAGTTTGCATTTCAGACGTTCACAAATTATAAATTCCAGCGGGGCGATCACATTATCTCATGGCTATCGTGATGGCAATCAATTTTGACACTAGTTCCTTATTTTAATGGTCCATCCATCCAAAAAACGGAACGTCCAATATGAAACCAATTTTGTTCATTCGCATTGTCCATCTATGCCTTATCCTGCTTACAAATTAGCGTGATACGATTCATCCCATCCGATGATACCAGCCATGGGAAATTAGTGTGATCGCCCCGCAGATCTGAATTCAAATAGGCATTCCTGCCGTTTGAAACCGGCCTTAGGGTTGCCGAAAGTGTTCGCATGCTCTAATTGTAAGTCAAACTATAATGAAAAAAAAATGGGGGCTGAATGCTTGGATATACCTACATGTCAAAAAGCAGAACATTCACAAGCGTTGGAGGCCTTCCAGCGGCCTTGAAACTCTGACACTAAGATACACATTGCGCATACGTCAGTCTCACGAGTCGCGAGGCAAATGTCGTGTGTCGTTCACACATGTCTCTCTCGTCACAGACAGATTAGTACTATGTAAGTAGGCGGCATTCGCCATTTGCCTTGCCACTCGCATCGCATCGCATCGTATCGTACATCAGTTTTTCTGTGTAAAAACAGATGGCGCTAGTGTAGTGTCGTGCAAAAGGGCCAGTATCTTTTAATTGTATAACGGGTGTCTGCCATTCGATGCATCAGCTAAAATGCCCAGCAATATATAATGCCATTGCAGCCCCCATTAGCTACAACAAACTTACCAATAAATAGTGTATACCTATCACCTTCTAGGGTGTTCGCATACTAAAAACGTAATTGGTAACGAAAATTATCTTGATCTTATACAGGGTGATTTTATTCGTTGCACTAACTCCTTTACATTTATACACTAACTTAGCCTGGGAACTGATCACTTCTTGGGGAATTATTCGTGCTTTTAATTGAGTTGAATTAGTCTATGGAATTGGAACTCACTTCTCTGAGATTGAGCCTTGCTTAGTTTTTGTAGAAACGCCATCATTCGGGCAGGCTACCATTTTTTTTTTAAATCCAATCATCATATTCACCTATATTTCCTAAGAAGGTATAAAACTTTCTTCATATATTTGATTAAATATGTACTTTTCCTGAGTTTCCCATTATCCTGGCACGCCCTGTATATTTAGACAACTTAAGAAAAGTGCAGTTTGTAATGGAAGGTCTCTTGAATATTGTCTTGAAATGAACTGATTATTTCCAGATAACAGCCTTCTAGGATTGTGTACTGAGATAACAAAATCATCCTGTATATACCTCGTGAATGTATGCGAACCATCCAAAGTTTTATCTTGCAAATAAAATAGTCTGAGAATATTATTTTGTTTTATTTTTATTACACAAAAAAATATACTTAATCCTACCGAAACCCTGTTGAAAAGTCATCTTGTCCATTAGTTACGGATCCACATGGTAGAACGAATTTCTGAACAAAATGAATCTACTTAGTCAAGGTGAAAAGAAGTTTTGAAAATATTCCTGTTTGTTAAAATCCTGCCAAGCGACGAATAGGCAGCATAGGCCTGTCAACCCCTGAAAATCCTGCTACTTTTTTGGCCTCATATTTGAATGATTTTGAAAATCCTGCATAAGCTTAATCCACTGAGCTGTCACCAACGCTGCCAGTAAATTCACAGATAGATTTGCCGATTAGACCAACGCTTTTTCGCCGATATCCTAGTTCCTGTTATTATCTTTCCCCTCCCCAACCTTTTGCATTAACTACTTTATCTACGTATATAACCTATATATTGGCATCTCATTTTTGCTGTACTTAGTTATCATTCATCTTAAGGTCCCTTACCCGTCAAGGTTCATACTTTATGATAGGTACCTACAGTAATTATATGTTTTAGTATTTTTTCCTCCTTAGTAGTTCGAATATTTTCATCGAACACGGACGAATCTTTGCAACCTTAATGTATACCTATATCAGATGAGCATCACAAAATACTCGTGAATAAATGAAGTTAAATCAGCCAGGCAGTATCTAAGCGTATTCTTCAGTTTAGGTTAGTATCAAAATGGCTGCTGCAGAGGTCGGACGTGTGCTTGCTCTGAATTTATTTATTCTCGTGCAGTGTATTTATAGCCAGGAATACAGGATTCCGCCTGTGAAAATACAGGTTTTCAAACCAAAGGGATTTCGAGCATCTATTGAAGGTAAGTAAGTACTTAGTTAAATTATCTCTCTTTTCTTGCTCTTAAGTTTTACATTGAAGTTTTCAGTGATTGCATTATGTTATATTTATTTATTTATAGGTAAAACTTTTTTAAGGAACTAATAGGTAAAACTTTATTGCACAATCTATAAAAAGTGACAATAGAAGGACTTAGTCCTATTATCACTATTAGTTTATGTCTACTAAATGATTAACAAAGTAATAATCGTACCGATACGCGGTGAACCGTGCTTTCTGTTTATAGTTGTAGGTACCTATGGTTAAAGACAAGACTGTAATGATACGGGACTCAGGTACATTGAACCTGAAAAATCAACTAAGAAGTAGAATGTTTTATACGATTTGATGAGATTCTATCATATCGAAATAGCTTTGGGCTAAAGTGCTGCAGAGAGTTTTACTGTTATTATGAAGTCTTGATAGAAATAGCAGGAAAAAAGTCAAACTAATGAGTAGCTGTTGCAAAAAAAGTCCCGTTTCCAGATATCTTTGTTAGGTAAGTATTCTTGGAACTTCGGAAGTTACCTAACTGTTTACCGGCTTAGTATTATAAACTAAGCTGTTCCAAGCTGTGATAAAACTTGACCTGTCTTGAGCTGTCGCTGAGCTAAGGTGATGTGATGAATATGAATCATTGTCTGTCCCGCGATAAAGTTCAATATTATGTAGGTACCTAGCTAGCTAGGTAGGTGCTTGATTTGTTTTGCGAAATAATAAGTTTAATGCGCGTAGGATACCTAACCCACATAACAAAAAAAAATTTGGTTATGTCCCCTGCAAATCTGACTACCTAGGTGTTTATGTTTCAAATGGTTTGTCTATGACTGCTACCTGTGTTAATAACTAAGACCAAACACTAAACAACTCAGACACGTACCTAGTTGTCGTCGTCTCGTCTTCCTGTATCGGTTCTGCAGAAGGGCTAACTTTCTTTCATATAGATCGTCTAAAACGAGTCATTTCATACGAGGCTATTCTTACGTGTCTAACGTGGGAAAGGAGGTTTTTCCTTTATTTTTTTTTAAAGAAATTGTTCCAAAAATGTGGCATCGAAAAGTTGAGTCTTTTGTGTAGTTATTAATTTATAAAATACTAACTAAAACTTGTTTGTTTAAGTTAGTATTTTAGCATGCCAATCTATATTTCCAACCGCTAAGGATGACTGGTAAAAAATGCTGTATAGCATTAGGTCCTCCTTTTGTACATTGTTTGTGTGCAATAAAACATTAAATAAATAAATGATAATTATACATTACTTTGTAGTCTGTAATAATTACCAAAAATTAAAACAAATACTTAAGTCCCTAGAGGTTAATTATTAAATATTTAGTCCGCTTACGTTCAGATTAATTGGCAAACTTTCACAGCATGAGAAGCGTAAAAATATTTATGTTACCTAATGCAACTTTTCAGATGCCCCAAACCTGGCCCTCTTTGCCTTCCAAGGGAACGTGAACAAGGGTATCGGATCCAAAGACGTAGGAGACATTTCCGGGGAGGTGACAGAGTCTATGAACGGGCGGTGGGTGGTGGAAGACCAAAATGTGGAGCTGAAGGTGGGTGACGTCATCAAGTACCACGTGTTCGCGGCTGTCGACAGCAAGGGATACGTCGCTGATGGACTGAGCTATACTGTCAGTGGTGAGTGCTTTTAACAGACTTATATTGTACTTTTCTATTGTTGTGCAATGAAATGAAATGAAAAATCAATTTATTGAGGACACAATGTAAGTAAGTCCTACAAATTTCGGTCTTATCGCTGACAGCGATCTCTTCCAGACAACCGTGCATTATTGCTACCAAAACTAAATCTAACTAAATATAAACTATACCTAACTTTTCCACCGACACAGCGAAGTTGAGCGGTGTGGATATTCACCGTCTCCCAAACTACATAGAGAACAGTATCTCAGAGAACGCTTCCATTCCCTTATAGGTATCCTAGTAGGAACCTACCCTAGCATTTGTGTGATTCTCTAAGCTTTCTATTCATTTTCTAGAGCTAGAAGACCGTGGGTCTACATCCAGCAGTGAATGCCGACCGACTCAGACGCTGGTGCGCGGTGGAAACGCCTGCGCCGGTCAGACCATCTTCGAAGACCACTTCGACTCCTTGAGGGAAAACATTTGGCAGATAGAGCAGTACATTCCTATCTATAACCCGGTAAGAACACTTCTTAAAGGTTGGGGGAAGGTGGGTGGCCTTTAGCCAATGCCTTCAATGCCTTAGGCCTATCAAAAGGAAACGGTTGTTATGTGGTTGTCAAACTTCACGTGAAAGTACTACCCGCGTGTCTGTTTGGTAGTACTAATATTTATTCTTGGTGTATTCTATAGTATGGTGTATTTTGCAGTGTGCGTACATGTACGCACGCATTAGGCACAGATTGCTAGGATGCTAACGTATCACTTAGGCATCACGTATTGTAAAAGTTGTGTACTCTGCTTTTCTTCCGAAAACCAAACCGTTGTCTTGGGTGCTAATATTTTTGGTGCTGGTAGGTAGTTATTCTTTATCCTTGTTCCGTGTTGCAAACTCAAAACTGTAAAAAAAATAAAAAAAGGTCGTAACGTCTGGTCTTCGTTGTTTTGCTTTTCGTTCTTTCATCCATCGTTTCAGTAGCGTCCTAAAACAAGTAAACAAACCCGAAAGCGAGTATTCTGCCCATGAAAATAAACAAGTAGGTATTTGATATTTATTTATTACATAACATTGGTATTTCAAAGTATAGGTACATAATCATGTTCTTAATCTAGAAATGTCAAAATGTACTTAAGTTCTTAATCTAGAATTTTTCACTATGCATGCAAATCAGAAAATAAACAACCCATTGTATTTGTGAAAAACAAGTTGTTTTCTAAAAAAAAATTAAGTCTTATAATTATTTTGATATTTGGCTGTATTTTGATTATATGCTTATTCCCAAGACTAATATTAAACGAACAAAATGTTTGACATCGGAAACTGAACTTAACCAGCTGATTTACGAGTATTAGTTTTTCAACGAAAATAGCTGATTTTCTAAGCTTACAAAAAGCCTTAGTACAGAAGTGGTTACCCAATATGTGTTGAAAGGGGGGTTACCTTTCGAGATAACCTACAAATTCTTCTGGTATCTGTAGGTATATAGTTGTAACGATCATTTAATTTTATAAGGAATTTCAGCTCGATTTTTCTTTGTTTTCAGGAATACCCCTTTAACTCTTACCAGCGTCTAACAGAACAGCCGACAGTGTCAGCCAGTAATGGCTACTTGCGCATCAGCCCCACGCTTCAGCAGAACTTGAGGGGATTCTCCAATGAGAGCGTATACTCCGGCACTTTGAATCTTTTCAGCGGGTAGTTACAGATAGATAGATAAATAATTTATTTGGAACTTCTTATTAATTAAGTATATAAACAAAGATGGTTGGACTACTGATGAGGTAAGTAGCGCGCTGATCTCCCGTCTTCTCCCAATATCAGTAGCAGATATAGCTAGGCTTACGCCCGCCTGCAATACGCTTAGGCAATGACTTAGGCGTGTTTTACGGACATCTACACTATAATAATATTAAATCGAGGCGTCGGTAGTTCTTGCAAGATCATCCTACTATAATCCTACTAATATTATAAACGCGAAAGTTTGTGAGGATGGATGTTTGTTACTCTTTCACGCAAAAACTACTGAACGGATTTCGATGAAACTTTACAGTAATATAGCTTAAGGAGGTAAAGTTTGTAAGTTTGAACGGAGGAGGTTATATTCGAAACTACCTATCCAATTTCATTTTTTTTCATCTGATAATATTTAAAATTAACCTTCAGGGTGGACATAGGCAGTATATTAGGTATTTTACTAAAATGAATCGACTTTTCGTAGAGAGCAACTTCACAAATTTAATTTCAGGAAAAATAGTCGAGCGTATGCGTTTCTTACGTGCTGTCTACTTTTCATGGTTACTTTTTATCTGGGTATAACGAGGGCGAAGCCGTGGGCAGCATCTAGTTTTTTTATAAAATCTGTCACTAATAACGTCTCAGTCTCTGAATCTAAGTGAAGACGGGCATTAGATGTGTAGCACCCCTTCATGAAATTTGATCCTGGAAAGGACTACCACAATAATATATTATTATCAAACATTCGCGGAAATAATGTCATTACCTACTTTCGAAAAAAAAATACGTGCCGGCAATGTTGTATGGAATTCCATTTCCGGCGTGCTGGGCGTGCTAATAAAGAAAAAGTCGTAGTGCATGTAATGACTACGACTTTTTCGACTTTTCTTTGCTTACCTCATTTGAGTTTGGATCTCTTTCATCGAGTTTGGTACAAATAGGTTGCGTTTAAGTAGCTGTATGCAGAAGCCTTTACCCTTTAGAACACTTTACCTTTAGCTACGTAGCTAACAGAGCTCTGTCTGACCAAAAAGTATAATCTTGAAGATCTGTATAGCGATGGTATAGCGGCCGAGTAGCCGGTTACGTCGCAAGACATGTGTGTTCGATTCCCTCAGAGGGAGTCCCTGATACAGCGGATCCTAGTGTAGAGTCAGGACTGTATATCTGTTGGGCGTTTATTTATTATTATTTTCTAGCTGCACCGCCCAGGCAGAGGCTTGCGTTTCCTCAGCATCAGGCGCCGATATCATCCCTCCGGTGGTCAGCGGGAGGATCATCAGCAAAACCTTCGCGTTCACGTACGGCACCGTCGAGGTCCGCGCCAAGCTGCCGCAAGGAGACTGGCTGTACCCAGGTCAGTGCACAACCCGCTCCCGCTCCCGCTCCCGAATAAATAAACAGCCAATCACATACATAGCCCTGGCCCCACAATAGAGTTCCTTTTGTCGTGGGTATCATGAGTACCTATAGGTATGAGACCCACGAGTACCGTGGTACCATAACACCCAGTAAGGGAACAAATATCTGCAGAGAATGGTATACCAACATTTGTTCCGCAGCGAGAATCTGACTCACACCTCTTGCGTCTTAGCGGGCTACTTGTGCGGCCCTGAAATCAAAACTTTGTCACTAGAGTATAATATTTTTCAATGTTTTACACAGAAATCTTACTAGAACCGTTCCTAAAGAAATACGGTGGTCAGCAATACGCATCAGGGGTGCTGAAGATAGCTACCGCGAGGGGCAATCGACAACTGAACGCGGGTTCAACTGACTATTCGAACAAGGTTTGTGACTTTTAACTTTGAAACCATTTAAACTATTAAAGGCATTTATTTATTATAAATATGATCCGATAAAGATCTCTAGTAAAATTGGTTGGTTGTATCACAATGTCTCAGCACAACTTACTCTTTCGAGTGTACAATATTGTCGTTGTTATTTTATCTATCTTGCCAATTTGAACACTTTAAAACCATTTAATTTAAAAACACAAAAATACATTCCACAAAAATAATAAATTGTCTACACACATACATAAAATTATCAATTAATTAATAATCTACCAACATAATTAAAAAAGTTACGATATAAAAATTAGTTCACGAAAATATATGTCAAAATTATTGTAAAATGTAAGGAATCTTTTAACACGTTGTCTTATACTCTTACACAGTTTAATATGGATTTTAGTAACACTGGACTTCTACTGTTGATTTTAATGATTAAACTTATAATAATGCTGCTGGACATTTTCTCACACAACGTCATCTAGCCCCAAACTAAGCATAGCTTGTACTATGGAAACTACATGACTGATATACTACTTATATACTTTTTTTTGTAAATTCATTCATATTATACATAGAAAATACCCAGATCCGAGACGAATATTTGCAGATCATACAAACATTTGTCCCACGGCGGAAATCGAATCCGCAATCTTCTGCGTCTCAGGCGGACCTTCGCTCATTGCGCCACAGAGGTCGTCATTATATTTTCGTACCATTTTCTCCAGGTTCTGTACGGTGGACCAATCATGGACTTTCAGTGTCACGACAACCTGCTGACAAACAAAGTCAGGAGTGACGGGAAACTGTGGGGCGATGACTACCACGTCTACTCTCTGCGCTGGGCTCCAGGTGAATCCATGTTTCCTCTGACTAAATTTAGGGTTAAGGTTATGGCGTATTAGTTCTATACTTTTGCTATTTTGACGTCAATGAACTCTTAGTATGGAACAGCTGTTTTTTTTTCGCGAATGGCTTCTTGGTTAAAGGTCATCCCCTCTCCCAAGAGAACCGTGCTCAATTTCGAGATAAAAAGTATCCAGTGTCCTACCTCGTAGTATGAACTCAAGTCAAACCAAGTTTTATTTGAATTCATTTAGTAGTTTCGGCGTGATGCACGGCCAAGATACAGATAGACAGACAGGCAAAAATGAAAAAAAAACAACACAGTTTTGGCTTCAGTATCGTTTAAAGATTGCCCTCCAAAAAAAACAAAATATCTTCAATGTATACAGAATTGGACCTGTTCCATTATAAGTAACTTTTCTTTCTATCTAACGTTGTATCTGTCAGAGCGTATAACTCTATCGGTGGATGGTGCGGAGTGGGCGCGAGTGGAGCCGGCGGCGAGCGGGCTGGCCGGCCGTCTGCCGAAGGAGTGTCGGCAGGTGCCGCGCACGCTGCTCGCCATGGGCTCCAAGATGGCACCCTTTGACGACCATGTGAGTCCTCTTCAAAAGCTCCTGAATCTACAAAATTGTGTGCCTAACTCACAAACAAACACTGTATGCCCCAATGAGGCATCATCAGATACATTTACATACATTTTATAATGATCGTGATTTATATTTAATTCTATCCCATTTGCTTTAAAAGTGTAGAGCCGAATTTTGGAATAATAAAATAGATAACTATTCATATTGTTAAAACGGGAATTTTTACGTAACGTACTATCGGTGAAGGCACCGACTAAGTTTCGACTCATTCGAGAGTGATCTTCATCAGGGTGAGTAATCGCGACGTTCTCCCTCCTCACTCGTTTTTGGAATAAAATAGATAACACTAGCTTCGCCGGCGTGGTGGATAAAAAGTAGCCCTTGTGTTATCCTGATGTATAAGCTATATTACTGTAAAGTTTCATCAAAATCCGTTCAGTATTTTTTGCATGAAAGAGTAACAAACATCCTCACAAACTTTCACATCTATATTAGTGGGATTAGGATTGTGTTACAACAAACACTGTATCCCCCATAAGGACATCATCAGATACATTAACATACATCTTAAAATGATCGTGAATTATTTTCAATTCTATCCGATTTGATTTAAGAGTGTAGAGCCGGTAGAGGTAACTATTACCAAACCAAGATCATTTTAAGGTGACAATGGTATTTTATTATTTTACATTTCGGCTCTATACTCTTAAAATAAATGGGATAGAATTGAAAATAAACTATTTTTAAAAAGGGCTATTATAGCTTTCTTTATTATGATGTCGAGACAATGGGCGCTTACCGTCGCCTATTCACATCTGCAACATCTGGGGTATTGCTATTGCGTTGCCTGCTCTAAAAGACTATTTTTTTTATAGCGGGTCTTGTTATCTTTTAGCGGAAATATCTCAGAGCGCAGCTCAGCCTTCCTTAAGACCCCCTACATCTGATAGTGTATGTCATTCCTATCAAATCAAATCAAATTAAATATTTGTATTTAGTAAGAAAAAATATTGTACAGACCACTTACCAATAATAACTAAAAACTATAGGTAGGTTATTACTACAAAGTCAAAGTCAAAGTCAATAGGTTTTTATTCATTGAAATCGCAAGGATCATATAGAAACGTCAGCTTAAAAACTATACGTGAATGTAAAATGTTAAAGTGAATTTACGCCGGTTCCTCGCGCGCGACCAAGCATAGAAGAATCAGGCAACAAACTCTGCTTGGTTATTTTTTTGATGATCCTTCATTCAGCTTTAGTGTGGTGCCAATCGAACGTAAATGAACGAGACTCATTTATAGAAAAAAGTACTAGTCAGAGACTTAAATAAAGTCTAAAAAGTATCAACCTAAGTTCTTATGACAACACACTATACGCTTTATAATAGTAATGCTTAACCTATTCTTAAAAAATATGATACCACAGATATACAATTCCACAATTAAGCTAACGAAGGAGCGGAGCGACGACATCGGGCCATGCAGTTTTATCGTCAATATAGGCATTTAAGGTGTAATACGCCTTCTTTATTAGATTGTTCTTTATATAAGATTTAAATCTTCGAATAGGCAGCTCGGTTACATTTTCCGGAAGCTTATTATAGAAGCGTACAGAGTTTCCCATAAAAGACCCATTGGACTTTTCTAATCTAAATTTCGGGATGAGTAATTTATTTTTGTTTCTAGTATTAATGTTATGGACATCACCTTTTTTTATAAAACTAGCGTTATTTTTATGCGTGTACATTAAGTTTTCATAAATATACTGTGAAGTTACTGTCATAATGTTTATTTCTCTGAATCGTTCTCTCAGAGAATCACGAGGTTTCATATTATAAATGGCACGTATTGCTCTTTTTTGTAAAACAAAAATTGTTTGAATATCTGCTGCCTTCCCCCACAGTAAGATACCATATGACATGACACTATGAAAGTAGCTGAAATATACTAACCTAGCTGTGGCTTCATCAGTAAGGTGTCTAATTGTTCTAACTGCATATGCAGCAGAACTAAGTCTACCTGCAAGTGCTTCTATTTGCGGACTCCATTGCAATTTTGAATCAATATGGAGTCCTAAAAATATAGTAGAATCTACTAGATCTAGTGTTTCTCCATTTAATTTAATGTCGGTGTCATACTGAATTACATTAGGCAAAGTGAATTTCATACACTTAGTTTTTTTAGCATTCAGTAGAAGATTATTGACGGTAAACCAATCAAGTACTCTCGATAGAGATAAGTTTACATCGTCATAATTAGCTTTAGATCTATCAACTTTGAATATTATAGAAGTATCATCCGCAAATAGAACTAAATTACATAAGTTTTCCACGAAAAAGGGAAGATCATTAACGTATACCAGAAACAAAAAAGGGCCAAGTATCGAACCCTGCGGCACCCCCATGTCAATAGTAGATCCCAAAGACCTCTCACCACCGACCTCAACCCTTTGAACTCTATTGGATAAGTAAGACTGAATAAGATCCAGTGCTTTATTTCGAATGCCGTAATGATTCAATTTGGATATTAAAGTACCATGATTTACAGGTAGATGTAAGATAGTCTTACCTTGTTCCATGTTTGATATTATGTAGATGGTTTAGTTTAGACTGTTTTTAAAGTAGTTGTATAGCTTATTACTATAGCTATAGCTTATTACATAAACTTATAAATGACTGAAAATGTAGTAGGTAGGAGTAGTTATCTACCTACTTACTATGTAGGTAGGTTATGAAAGGTTATTATAAAGTTTTGTGGTCGAATAGGATTCGCCCTACCCGCCTGAACCCTCATAAAAACCATCCCACTTATTAAAAAAAACGGTGTTTTTCAGTTTCACATAACACTGGGCGTGGCAGCGGGCAGCATCACAGAGTTTCCCGACGGGGTCACCACTGCGGACGCTCGCCCAAAGCCGTGGTCCAATCACGGACGCAAGGCGAAGCTGTTCTTCTGGCAGGATATGGATGCGTGGTCACCCACGTGGCGACAACCTGAACTATCCGTGGACTACGTCAAAGTCACCGCATTGTAAAGTAATCTAGTCTGAGTCAGATAAATAAATGTTTGAGCAATATGTTTCTGGTATATTTTTATATGGTACTAGCCTATGCCCACGGCTTCGCCCGCGTGGTACCCGGATAAAAAGTAGCCTATATGTTATTCTGATCTATAAGCTATATTACTGTAAAAACTCAACAAAATCTGTTCAGTAGTTTTTGCGTGTAAAGAGAAACAAACATCCATCCTCACAAACTTTCGCGTTTATAATAGCCGTAGGATATTGGTAGGTATAGCCCCCTAAGACAACAACCAATTTTTGTTGGCGTTAATGTCTGCGGAAAGATTGAATTGTATGGTTAATGACATTAGCTTTCGAGATGTCACGTGACTTGAAGTTTTTCCTTGACGTGTTTGCGTTAGCGTGAAAGGAAAACTAAACGTGAGGTATTATTTCTAGAGTCACAGGAGTGCTTAAGGCAAGTCTCAAAATCAAGAGGTTTTTTTATATAATTAAATCATTAGGATCACTTAAAAATGCATAACTTTTTCTGTTAAAAGTTTGTTCATCTTTATCTTTTGTCTAATGTAAGAAAAGGACAGAGCAGATAAAGTGAAGTGTTCAGGTAAAAAAAAGTAAGTGAAACTCCTCAGATTGTTGGAGTTCTCCTAAGGTATTCTGTATTCTTGGGGACCATACGGATTAGGGTAGTATTTAAAAAAAACCGGTTTATTGTAGAAAAATCTTTAATTCGAGACAAAAGATGAGATCAGTAACTGGATCATAATTTTACCTGAAATGAAAATAAATGTTTAAACATCGCGGTGTACGCTTTATTGCGACCGTAAATGTCATTGTCGTGGTACCTACCATCCCAATTGTTGTGGTAGGTACCATGTAGCATTAGTAGGTATTGATGTGCTATATAAAAAAAAAAACAACAACATACAGCTCGCAGAACCGAATAGCGACCACGAACCGGACGACGCTGTTTAGAAAAGCCCTCACCCGATTGTTTGATGATGACATCTCAAAGATTGCGGAAAGTCGGTGGATGGAGGTGGCCCAAGATCGTTCGCCATAGCACTCTTTGCGGAGGCATATGTCAAGGCCTTCTGTAGGCGGTTGATGATGATGATAAAATTAATATAATTTAATTATCCAGACAAATTATTCTATTTTGTTAGCAGAAACTAACTTCTGGCTAGATTATGCGTCCACACATAGCACTTATTTATTACTAGCCTCTGCTCACGACTTCGCCCGCGTGGTACCCGGATAAAAAGTGGCCTATGTGTTATTCTGATGTTTAAGCTACATTACTGTAAAGTTTCATCAAAATCCGTTCAGTAGTTTTTGCGTGAAAGAGTAACAAACATCCATCAAACATTTATACCATAGTAAAAAAATCATAGCATAGAAGATAAACTTGGAAATACTACAGAGTCTAAAAGTTATGCGCTTCGGAATTATTGGTCTATCTTCGGAAAGAGGAGACTGGGTGTGTTTTTATTTATACCCACCAGTCTCCTACATAATCTGATCCCACACTAGGATCCTATGTATCATGGGTATCAGGAACTATCAGTACCATGGTTCCACTACACCCAGACCCGGAACAAATATCTGTAGGATATGCAAACATTTGTCTCGCGGTGGGAATCGAATTCGCACCTCTTGCATTCTCAGCGCACCAACTTCGTCGTTTTTAAGTCTTACGCACTTCCAAATTGATCAAAACATTATTTGTTACGAGAGACACACACATACAAAATACATTATTTTTCTATTTTTAACATAAGCAAACACTATAGGTATAAATAATAATAGTCTTATAAATAATTATATAATTAATGCCTTTCATTAATAATGATTATAACTCGTTCAGTTTGAGCACAATTTGAAACTGAAATGTTGAGTTTTAAACGACCTCTGTTTTCTATTTAATAAGATAGACGAAGATTTCCGAAGCGGATATATTTCATCTTAGTATTCGTACTTTTAAATGAATTCAAGTCAAGTCAAAAATCATTAATTAATTAAAAACACAATTTTTATCTACTGCCTGTTCTTCCGCGACTAAGTCAGGAAAGAAAGGCAAGAAAACAAGGCTGGTTATTCTTTTTAATAATCCTTTTGCAAAACAATAGGTTCGAGTCGGAGCATTTTCAATCCCAAGTTTTTGTCATCTAAATACTTAATCAGAGTATGCCTTTTTATAAAGTACCTTAAAGTGCATAGACCTTCACATAGTCGACAAGTAAGGAGCTGGTGTCGTCAAACCAGGTGTTAAACCACTGGTCACGAGCGTCCCAGAAGTTAAGCATAGCTTTGGTTGCCTTGTTCTGCCACGGCTTGTTGGGGGCGTCAGGGAAATCGTGTATGCCGCCCACTCTGATGCCTATTGCTATATGGAACTGAAAAACAATCAGTGTTTGGTGTTAAATCTTAGATATTTATAATGTCTATTTATCTATTTTTTTGTGTGTCCTATCCTTTCTGTGCTTTGTTGTTGCCAAATAAATAACTTTCTTTCTTTAAACTATATATTTGTCTTTTTAGTGATCTCTGTCGTATTTTTTAACCCTTTCAAAATGACTCTACAGGTGTCCCAGAAGAAATTTGTGGAAAGAATTCCCTAAAAATCCATTATCAATAATAATTAAATAATTATATATTTTCAATTAGCCACTCAAAACTAGCTAATATCGATTTTACTCTCAATTCTGACTAATACATTTTCAGGCTTTGTGTTACCTATTTCATAGACGTCAAAAAAGTCTAAGAGGCAACGGATAAGGATGTTAACTAAAACAAAACAATTTCAAATTCAACTTTTAATTCAGAAACACTACTAATTAGTGTTTGTTAAAAAATCCTGTTAATTGATTATATTCTGGTACATACAAGTCTGAATTTCGCGAAAGTTTGTGCAAAAAGGGAAAAATTTCGTGTACTGGGTGCCATCCAGTAAGCTCTTTTGAACTGAACTAAACACACTGTCCCGGAAGATATTTCAGAAGTAGTTGAGGTTCTTGTGAAGGGCTCGTCCTGGGAAGGACCACCACTATACCGATTACTGCCGCTAAGCATACCTAAATGCTCGCATGGCCATGCCGAACATAGTTTTGAAGGGTATGGGTGCCGGTGAAATTACAGAGACATGAGACTTTTCACCCGTTATGTCTCAGGGTCGGCAAAGCGCGAGTGATACCTCTGATATTGCAAGTGTCCATAGGCTACGGTAACTGCTTACCAACAGGGCCGTACTTTTCTTTGCCACAAAAAACCCCTTAATTCTTATCAACGGATCTTACCAGTTCATCAAAGGGCGCCATAAGACTGCCCTTCAGCCAATGCAAAGCTGCCGGCACGTTGTTAGCCACCGCCTCCTGGTAGAACCCTTCCCCAGGAGATATGTTGCCATAATTCTTGCCATCGACGGATAAGGAAATTCCATCTACAAAATAAAAGGTTACTTTAAGTTTTAATAGCCCGCGCCTTGTGTATTCCTTTTTGTATTAACGCTCCCCTAGTTACGATTATACTTATAGCATAGAAATGAACATGTTTCGGTATCATTTTAGGATATTATTACGACTATACCACGTACTTTACTATTCACTTGCTACTGTTTCGTTGACGGGAACTGAGTTCCCGTTTCATGACCATCCGGTTCCGGACAGTGCTCATGAGAAAGAACCTCTAAACCGGGTTTTTTAGGTTTTAATTTTTTATCACGTCAATAAACTTCTAGTATAGCTTTCACCATAGCCCGTTACATGACCTAAGTATAAAAGATTTACCTGGTCTCCATTCCAGAGAGTAGTTGTGGAAATCCTTGTTCCAAATGTCGTACCCTATCATCTCCTTCAAATGACTTGATCTGCAAATGAAATCAGATATTTATCATATACTACTACAAACGTGAAAGTTTGTGAGAATGGATGTTTGTTACTCTATCACGCAAAAACTACTGAACGGATTTTGATGAAACTTTGCAGTTATATAAGCTTTACATCAGAATAACACATAGGCTATTTTTTAATCAGGTACTACGCGGGCGAAGCCGTGGGTAGAGGCTAATATATTATATATTCATAATCCTATAGTTAACGTATATTAACGTCATGTTTACTAACGTTTTTTAGCTCTGCTTACTTTAAGGCTAGATGATGCTGTGTAAAAATGTCCAGCATTATTATTATAATATAAATATTACTTTTTCAGTTTTTTTCAGTTTGTTCCCTAATAACTAATCTATAACTAAGAAGGCAATAGTAGCTACCTGTAGGGTTCTTGAGGTGACAAAATGAGTCCCCCATACAGCTTCTTGGCGAACTCCTGGTTCCCCTTCACGCACGCGATGCGGAGTAACCCTGAGGCAAAGTTGTCGACACCATAGACGCTATCGCGAGGTTCTAGCTGGATTTCTGAAAACAAAAACCGGTGCTTAATGGCCATGTTGGTCTAGTGGGCTATCCAAAAATAGAACCTGAGGGAAGCAGAAAAAAGCTTACCAGGTATCAGCCAATCTCCAAGGGGCATCCGAGCGCGGACTTCGATTCTGCCATACTTGAAGGCGAAACGTTTCTTCGTGGTGATCTTGGCGCTGATGATGGGCGGTAGGATCTGAGAACCGGAAGCCTCTCGGGAGCACTCCATCGTGCCGATCGCTCCTGTACATCTGAAATGAGAAGGGTTTGAAGTCCTAACATAGCAGTAATTTTATAAAATGACTTGATGGCGCATAACATTTTTATATAAGGTATAATTTTTAACTTTGGTTTAGTGGATCTGACAGAACTCGAGTTGAACTCGAGTTTAGACCATTTTTTTATTCATTTCGTAATGAGATCGCTTATATATTTCACACTAAAGAAAAATGCAAAAAAACTACAGGAAATAATAAACAGACAAGGTACAATGGGCAGTCTTATCGCTAAAAGCGAGCTCTTTAATAAAGCTCTTCTTAGTAACAACTAGGCAAACCACAAAGCGAAGTACTTGCCGAGCTAGTTTTATTGTTCTTCCAAAGGTTCGAACAAACTACGGTAAAAAAAATATTGTCTTCGAAGGCGCACAGCTGTAAAATAAACTGCCCTCAAATGTAAAAAATGTTTGCTCATTTAACGTGTTTAAACACAAATTAGCCCATCATATTACCAATGATGCATTACTGCTAAAGACACTTTAAATGGGCAAAACCTAAACTTAAAATTATATAAGAACGACCTACTTTCAGATTAGTAATTAAGATTGTATTGTTCTCATGTAAGTGACATCTATTTGTCTTTTTGAGAATAAAGTTATTTAAACCCAAAACATAACCTCTTTCAGAAAAATCGATGGATGGACAGGATAAAATGGAATAAGTTAACCTATCCTACCTTTAATATATACATAACTTATATACATATCCTATACAATATTAAAATAATAATAATGTGAAATAATAAGTATATAATAAAAAACGATTAATAAGAGGCAAAGAGTAGATACAGTAGAGTAGATATAGCACATAAGCGGGTTACACATCACCAACGCGCCGAAAACCCCGTAACATCCCCGGGGTCTTTTTTTTTGCGACAAATGTGGCCACGGCTTTCACTCCCATTATAGGTCTCATTAATCACGAACGAACTCAACTCTTTCTCGTTGCAGTTTAACCTGACTGACGCCACCTAGATCATCTGTAATAGATGTCAAAGGCCAATGATGATGATGAGAGTAGATACACTACCTGGCAGTGAGATCCAAAGATTGCCTGACGTAGTCTTCCCCATACTTGGTTTCCAACTTGATTGGCTTGATAACAAGATTACCATCGCGGACGCGTAGATTTCTGTCGTTTAAGTACACGTTGAATGGATAGTCCTGTGGAAATGTACATCAGTTTTTAAAATATTAAGTCTAGTGGGCCTTAAATCGTGGCCTATGCCGCTGTTAATTCCACGAGGATGTTCTCGATGGCTTCCAGCTGCTCCCCGGACGTGCAAAGGGGGATATGTAATCTCACATCAAAGGGTATCAGTGACCCTCTAGTCACCGGTGCCCTTTTAATATGCATCGAGGCCAGTCATTGGACGTGTTAATATAGAGGTATTAGTGAGTTCCGTGAATCTCATATAACCCTGCCACACTCTCAATGTGGTAGGATATTTGTAAGCAGATTTCCTCCTTGACGTAAAAAAAGGTATACTTTCTACTTACTGGTTCCCCAGGAAACTTGATCTCCGGTGCCCAGACCTTTCCCTTTGCCAGATCCGAGTTGAAGTTATCTTCAAATAGCAGCTGTCCCTTGCAAACAAACCCTGGCACAGACACTTTGGACTCTGACAGCTCGCATGGAAACCCTGAACTTTGAGGTCTGTTGGCGAGACTTAGTGGGATGGGTTGACTTGGTTTGCTAGGCTGGTTGGGCAGACTTGGCTGGTCCTGTTGCATGTTGTTTGACAACAATGGACCGTTGGATGTGTCTACTGCATTGCCAGCTTCATCCACGTATTCTAAAAGATAAGTGAGCGTTCGTCTTTCAGAGTGATGGTAGCGTAGATATCTACTGGCAAGAATAATAATGCTGTGGAAACGACAATTTTGAATTACGATTTAAAACAGTTTTACTAATTATTATTTTTCGAATACCAATATTATTTTGTAAAGATTTTGATAGTATTGCGTGGCCTATCAGATATTGCAAGAGCTGGCAATCACTGTGTACCTACTTATTGTCAGGTGTCAAGTTTTTTTTATACGTAGAGTACATTTAGGGCACCTTATCTTGATTTTGACTCAGAACGTTGATTCGGTTCAGAATTATATCCGCCAAGCTATTCCCCTGAGCCCCCTATTTAAAAGTCCCTATTTTACCTGTAACAGTCCATTCTCCATTATCCTGCCGATACCCCAGGCCGTTCTTAATAGCATACGTCCAGAAGTATATCTTGTCTCCAATCTTGAGTTCTGCGCTCCGGTCCCTGAAGGTCCACCTTCCGCTCTTGGCCTTCGTAATGTCCCGGGACCATTGGCCTGCCTCCAGACCTTCCATTTCCACGTTGAGGTTGCCGTGGAACGCGAATAGTGAGAAGCCATCGTCTGGAACACGTAATGAAATATATTCATAATAATAATAATAATAATAGTGCTGGACATTTTTCACACAGCATCATCTAGCCCCAAAGTAAGCAGAGCTGGTGTTATGGAAACTACATGACTGATATACTACTTATATACTTTTTTTTTGTAAATACATACATATTATACATAGAAAACACCCAGACCCGAGACAAATGAATGCGGATTAGCTGCGGATTTTGCTATCATAGAATTGACAGCAGTGTTCATTCAAGTATCTACTTGAATGACGTACGTAACAAGTGAAAATCCGTAGTCCCTGCCTACCCCTGCTGGAAACAGGGGTAGGCAGGGACAGTGTTTGTATGAATTTATTAAAGAACATGTTTACTACAATGAGCTCTGTGACTCTGTGGCTTCGACGCTAGATGTGCGGGCTCGATTCCCGCTACGGGACTAATTTTTGCGTGACCTGCATGTACCATGGTATGAGTTAGTATAAGAATCCACGACACAGAGGGTTCTTAGTGCGCAGGCTGCGGGGGAGCACCAACATCGTCCTCGTCATGATTGCTTCTAGGATTGATTGCACTTACACCAGGCATTGTTGCCTGCGACACCTCTCCACCAACCCTATTAGCTTTTAGTTTTAGGTTATTTTTTGTTTCTCTTTCCCATATGAGTACCTATTTGTCTACTTGAAATAAAGATATTTTTGTTTAGTATAGGTTCAGTGTTTTTTATGTGATTATACAAACAATACAAAAAAAAACTGAATCACTGAAACACTGAATAACACACAAGTGTTATTTATGTACAAAGGAACTATTGTCTTAGGCAAGTATCATTGCTTGTGCTTTCAAAAAGTACCTAAGTACCTATTATACCTTTAAATGTATTTGTCCCAGTACAACGGCTTAGTTTATGATATATTCATTGATGATCATCATCAGCCTGTTAAAGTTCACTGCTGGATACAGGTCTCCTCCAAGAGTACCATGATCTCCGGAACTTTGCAGATTACCATGACGAACGGGTGTGGGCCACCTCCAAAGATTCACCGCAATCTTTGAGATATCATAGCTCCATCGGGGGCTTCGTGGTCGCCATTCACAAAACTTTCTTGAAAGACAACGCACAAGACGACCTGCCCATATGGTCATAAGACCTGCTCATTGCTATTTCAACTAGCTCATTCCAAGAGCTTTATGATTAGACTTTAATTATTCAACGAATTCTCTTATACAGTTAGCGTTGTGTGACCTTGAGCTTGTCTGAGATCTATTGCTAGATACCTGGTCTTAGTGCCTTTTTGAAAGCACAAGCAAAGATACTTACCTACCTGAGACAATAGTTGGGAACTTTTTTTTTTTTCATTTTTTAAGACGCAACTGACTGAGACAATCATAGTCCTGACCCACATTAATATTCCCTGTGTCGCGGGTGTCAGGAACTACGAGTATCGTGGTACCACAACTCCCAGACTCAGAACAAATATCTGCAGAATATGCAAACATTTGTACCGCAGCGGGAACCGTAGCCATTGTTGTCTTCATTGTTTGAGGTTGAAAAAGAAATCCATGGAGCAGTCACAAAAAATCTAAAACCTTTAATTAGAAAAGCAAACAAAACACATCGAGATATAATCTTGCCTTTACATAAGACAAGGTCAATCACATTACCTATTTAATCTTAGGTCGGAACAGGTTATTCGATAACGTCATTCAATAATTTTATTTACTAACTAGCTTCTGCCCACGGCTTCGCTCGCGTGGTATTTGGATAAAAAGTAGCCTTTGTGTTATTCTGCTGTTTAAGCTTTATTAATGTAAAGTTTCATCACAATCCGTTCAGTAGTTTTTGCATGAAAGAGTAACAAACGTACATCCTTTCTCACAAACTTTTGCGTTTTTATTAATAGGTAGTTGGATTTAACTTGACTGATTTTGGTGGTAGAAGATATTACTTTGGTAAATTGAAACCGGAATAAAATGGTTTTTAAGTTTGGTTTTAGAATAGGTATACTTACTTCATGTTTTAGTTATTCTGATCTTTGTACTTTCAGATTCTATATTTATATTTTTTAGCAAAATAAGGCTGGTTACTTTTTAGTTTTATCGAGCCTATTTCACTACCTAGATAGATGCTTCTAATGACGTACTTTGTTTGCTGTATTCCTCTACAGATATCGGAAACGGCTTGGAACGATCTCAATTAAATTGAAAACAACGGGGGTTAAGGTCAAGGGGCTTTTCGGGCGAAATAACGATAAAGCTAGGGATTGGAAAAAAAACCACAGCTAGGAGAAAACCTGCAACGGAATAAAATTTTGGATGTGTGCGCAATATAATGTTGAGTATTGTTGATAAATGGTGCGCCCTTCTTAATAACACAGCTTTGCGGAATTGAGTATCGCGGAATTGGGCCCCAGAGAATCACTTCGCCAAAAGTTTAAAGAAATAAATATAATGACATTCCCTTGTCAATACATCTATGAAAATCTGACGTATGTTCACAAAAATATTAATTTGTTTAAGAAAAAAAGCGATAACCACAATGTTAATACTATAGAAATAAAGATAAACTCGCTGTTGCCACTTGTAGACTCCATAAAGTTAGTAAATCGTTTAAAGGGCTTGGTGTACGCTTTTATAACAAACTCCCAAGAGATAGACAAAAAATATCAATTAACAAATTTAAAAACGTAATTAAACAAAAGCTTTATAAAAAGGCATACTATAAAATATCTGATTATTTAAATGACAAAAACTCTTGGGATTGAAAATGCTCCAACTCGAACCTATTGTTTTGTAAAAGGATCATTAAAAAGAATAACCAGCCTTGTTTTCTTGCCTTTCTTTCCTGGCTTGGTCGCGGAGGAACAGGCACCTGTTAGATAAAAACCGATGTTTCAAAGTGGTCCTTGTGATTTTATTGAATAAATGAATTTTGACTTTGACTTTGACTTTGAGTCGTATTCCCGTAAAGAGAACGTATTGTAGCTACTATTAGATCCTACTACTATTACAAACGCGAAAGTTTGTGAGGATGGATGTTTGTTAGGTACTCTTTCACGCAAAAACTACTGAACGGATTTAGATAAAACTTTACAGTAATATAGCTTATACATCAGAATAACACATAGGTTACTTTTTATCCGGGTACCACGCGGGCGAAGCCGTGGGCAGAAGCTAGAAATTACATAATTCTAAGACGATATAGGTTACGAGTGTATAAATAAGACCTACTGGCACTGTAAGGCAAAGACCTCATTCTTCCATGTTATCTATTTCGTTGTCTTCTGCCATTCCAAGAAATAGATAGGTGATAACTTTATTAATAATTAGCCTGGTTTTTCCTTACGATAAAAATGAACAAGGAAAAAACACTTCAAATGATGGATCACATAGTACATGACTATTTATAATGTAAGTATGTACATATACAAAACATCAGGTGGCTTTTTGTTAGTTTTGTAGGTATCTATCTACTTAGGTATCTTAAAATAAACTGTATAAGGTCATAGGTAGGTAGGTTCCAATTATATAAACATTAAGGTACAGTCAGCGGCAAAAGTAGATTTACAATTTGCGATTTTAATAACTCAAATATTTCTGTAACCAGTAGTCTTTAGTTCAAAATATTAGGCTGCATTTGAAGATCCGCCTTGGCCCTTAACTATTTGAAATCAAATATCTACTAATTCTTTGCAAATAGAACCCGATAAAATCAAAACTCAAATTGTTTATCTAGATACTTTTATCGCTGTCTGTACTTAAAAACACATTTTAGCTTACCTGGTATCGAAACCCTGAGACCTTTGGGGTAAATGGCCTCTAACTTAGCCTTTGGAAGTTCATACGCACTCACTAAGCTTAGTAAAAAACTGAAAACAAATAATGTACTGAAATACATCTTCTCACTGTCTATCACTGAGTATTAGAAAGAGATGGCATGCCTCCCAAGTGTCTACTCGCGAAGATCTGCGGATTTCGACTGAGGACCTAACGACCGGGTCTAGAGCATTCAATTATTCAGCGACTTTGTATAATTAGGTATCGGTGAGGTTAGAGTTACGTGGGAACGAAATTAAACGGGTTTTGAACTAAACTCTAACTAAAGGGTTACGGAGAGTTACTAAAATGGTCAAAACTTTAGACATCGAGAAACTTGAAATTTACGATGATGTGACATTGAAAATCAGGAACGCAATTGAGACGCAAGAGGAGCGGGTTCGATTCTCGCTGCAGGACATCAGTTGGTGTTCGGCTCTTGACCAAACTATGCCCTCCGCCTTTTTAAAGTCATCGCTCCACGAAGCCGAAAGGCGACCCACACTACGAGTTTGCTAAGAACCGGTCTCCAAACAAAACTCGTTTACCTCAACGGTTGTTGTCGTGGATTAATAACAATGTATTATCTGTGGTATTCTTTTTAATGTTTTGTTTGTGGCCACACTGACAGAAGCTGGCAAGACCTCTGCAAATTACACAAAAATGGACATCTAACTATAATTAATTGTAAGTGTGAATACTCTATGAATACACCGTTTGCTTTTATTTAAGCAAATATCCACCTTTTGTTGTTCAACCAGTTGTCGTTTCTTCGGCATAATTATACTTATGACCAGCCCCCTGCCGCTTCAGCTTGCTTATCCTCTGAGCAATGTCGATGACTTTAGGTCTCTGTTGGATAATGTCGTTATGGATTTTATTTAAATAAAAACCCCGAGCATAGACCGATCCATAGAACGCTGCGAAGGATTAAACTATTGGATTAGTTGTACTGTGAGTGTCCAAATCTCAAAATTGTAGGTTATTTGTTTATTTAGGGATATCAACAGACTTTACATAAATAATTGATTACAGTTGCTAGTTTACACGTAATTCTTTCCAATTACACAGCGTGTGTTTAATAGTTTTTCTACATAAATTGGCCATTTGGCCGTTTATGTAGATACTCTTGCTTTCTTCAATACTAAGTAATTTAAAAGAGGTAAAGTTTGTATGTTAGTATTTATGGGGTGATCTCCGAAATTACTTATCCAATTTCAAAATATATTTCACCAATATTTAGAATAGACCTTCAGGGTGGACATACATGTTATATATCACATCGTTTAAATATAATTAATGGCTTGTAGAGACCAATTTACAATGTAAGTTGCCGAAAAACGATCAAGCGAATAAGTTTCTTACGATCACTGCCCAACGGTATGAGCTACTTTTCATCGGCAACTTTTTATCCGGTTACCACACGGGCAAAGCCGTGGGCAGTAACTAGCGGCCAAAGGTAGACGTTAGTCTCGTTCGTTCTACCTCGAGTAAATGTAATGTTAAATGATAATAAATATTGTCGATGTGATCTTATTACGGAACCCTGACCCACTTTTGTATTTACAAGCTTTTTTTGACTCGAGTTTATTGAGCCAAAATTTTTAAATATCATCGAACCAAATATTTTGGTGAATTTAATGTATCAGACTGGCACAGGATACCTAGCTGTGAGTTGTCAGGGGCTGAAAGATATTATGATGATGATTATCCTCTAAGGCCACCGGCGGCATTCCAATCAGTGGCGACAGACTTGCAACCTTTTATATTTGTCTCGGGTCTGGGTGTTTTCCTATGTATAATATGTGTGTATTTACAAAAAAAAAAGTATATAAGTAGTGTATCAGTCATGTAGTTCCCATAATACAAGCTATGCTTAGTTTGGGCTAGATGATGTTGTGTGAAAAAAAAATGTCCATTACTATTTATTTTATGGACGTGGAATGATATTATTAGATAAACGTCAGAAAATCAAACAAAAACTGTGATCCTTACTAACTTTTTTTAATAATTTTAAAAAAGATGTCTAACTATTAGTTGTATTTTCGTTTCTGCTAACTACTAATAGTATACGAAAAACGTGAGTATGTGCTTAATAGGTACCTACATAAATAATAAATAAGTTAATAAAAAATACTGGTCATTTTTCACACAGCATCATCTAGCCCCTAACTAAGCAGAGCTGGAACTTGACCACTGCTATACCACTTATATACTTTTTTTGTGAGTACATACATATTATTATACATAGAAAACACCTAGATCCGAGAAAAATATTTGCAGATCATACAAAGATTTTCCCCGCGGCGGAAATCAAAGCCACAGAGGTCATCAAAATCGACATATAGCTAATGTTTGTACTACCCTATCCTTGCTATTCATTTTGATCATAAATCTGGAAAAAGGATTTATTGATGATCATGAGCATTGTGGCAATATTAAATCCAAAAGGCTCAAGTAAGCTCAAAGCTCTGACGTAAATTCTATAGTTTGCAATTTTTGAGATTTTCGGCCAAATCAGTCGCTGCTTTGGGATATTACCAAATGAATATAAATCACTACAAAATCATATCACAATTTAATCTCAATCATAATTTTACTTTCTCTTCCTCCCTAAAGTGCGTAGACCCTCACAGAATCCACCTTCAGATTACCATCTTCGTACCAAGTCGGGAACCAGTCTTCTTTCGCATTGTAGAAAGAGACAATAGCCTTGTTGCCCTTGTTACGCCAAGGCTTGTCTGCCTCGTCCTGAAAGTCATGGATGCCTCCCACTCGAAGTCCAAGAGAGATGTAAAACTAGAAAGATGAGATATATTTTGAGAAATCATAGTCATCAAGGTTTTTATCTCGATAATCTCTTTGAAGGATATCCTTCACCCACATCCTGCCCACGTTTATCAAGTAGACTTTGTTAGTAGTTCCCGTGACAGGTTGCAAGATAGCTGATGGCGTAAGCAAAATGTTTGGTTTATGACAGGGTTCGAACCCTCGAGAATTGGTAGTAGAGGTACCTACCGCCTACTAGGCCAACTAGGCATTTTTTTATGATGATTCTAATTAACATAACATAACATGAGATATTTTCAACCAAGGTTAGACAGAATGCACTGACGGGTATACCAACTTCCTAACTTCCGCCCACTAGGCCACCGGGATTTGGTATTTCAAACCTTAAAATGTTGATGGATTGGCCAATATTATAGTTACCATCTGGTCTAAAGGCGCCATCACGGAACCCTTCAGCCAGTTCCCAGCATGAGGCACTGCATACTCTCTCGCAGTCGCATGGAAACCTTCGCCAGGAGACACTGTGCCGTATTGCTCTCCATCAACGAAGAGTTGAAGAACGTCTGCAAACGAAAAGTCGTTTTTGTTTTTTATCGTAAGCATTCCTTTTTTAACTATTGTATCATTTGATTCTTTTCAAGTCTGAGGTATACTTGTCTTAGATCTTTTAAATACATACGGTGTTGGAGTCGTTTATAGTATTTTAAAGCTTAAAAGACTCATCTGAACAATTGCACTTAATTCACCACAATAGTGAAGAATGTGTAAAGTCAATAATGTTGCAGAGTCAACGTTATAAGTAAATTGGTAAGTACTCTTACTAAGACCAAGCTGTCCCGGATAATGGAACCTATCATGGTCACTATCCCGTTTTAAAATATCCCACTTTTAGTGAACGTTATAAACAAATAATACCTACAGCCTATGAATGACAGGCTACAATTAAAAAGCTTAAAACTTCAGAAGTAGGGAATGAAATAAACCTGGTTTCCAAATCAGAGTGTAGTTATGGAAGTCCCGATTCCAGTTCTCAATTCCAATTTTCTCTTTCATTAGCAGGGTTCTGTAAGGGTCGGTATCGGTCAACACCGGGCCCCCGTACAGCTTCTTGGCGTAAACATCGTTTCCTTTCGCGAAGGCCACCCTGATGAGACCAGACTCGTAGCGACGGCTGCCGTAGATGTTCTCTAGGGGTTCAAGGTTCAGCTCTGGAATAAAATGCTCTCATTACTATAACGATGCGATCAACGAAGTTTCAAGAATTGAAAACTTTGGGAACATTGTTGCTAGGCTAAAAATAACGTAAAACGGTACTATATAAGTAGAGTAGGCTAAGAATCGATTTGTCTTTTTTTGGTTTTGTTTTAACTATGAATGTATCTGTTGGGTGTTTAGGTTAAGTTAAAGTTAAACATCTTATTTCTAGATCATAGGATGGGTAGATAACCGTTTATAAATGTTTTTCGTTTCGTTTATTGGTTGTAAATAGCGGACCCATCCTAGGATACCCTGTGTCGCAGGTATCAGAAATTACTAGTACCGATAAAAAAAAAAGTAGGAACAGGATTTTTTAAAAGCATATGACCCGCTGTTGGTAATCGGTCCAAGAGTTTGTTGTTGTTGATTGGAATTTCGCATTCCAATCCACACCTCGTGTGTCTCAGCCAGATAATCACCCACTCAGCCAATAAAGGTTGTAAAAGTAACGTTTTGGTCATCATAAAGTGAAGAACCTTGGAGATTTCTAAAGGAAAAGCTACTTAGTCGATGCAGTAAGTAGCTTTTGGTTCAACACAACTGTAACGCAATCCTTTGGCACGGCATTTTAGAACAGATACCCTGCTAGGTGGAGCATACCTGGTAACAACCAGCTCCCGGCAGGCAGCTTGGCTCGGATCTCAACTCGGCCAAACTTGAAGCTGAATTTGTGCTTCGTGGTCACTTTGCCAGTCATCACTGGAGGCAAGATGTATGCTCCATCAGCACGGCGCTTGCATTCCGTCGTGTCCACAGCCCCGGTGCATCTGATAAGGATCAATAGTTATAATTGAAGTTTAATTATGCCGATTTATTGACTATTCAGGAAAATCAACAGCTAATGGGTATAACTAATAGATAAACTTATAAAACAGGAAACCAATTCAAGGTTGTTGCGTCGCAAAGTATGAACAGCCTGCATAAGATAGCGAACATGTTCTATAGAAGATAGTTAAATAATAGTAATAATTATAACAAACTACTTATCAAAACTTTTGTGATATTAATTAATACAAAAGAATTCTCTGCTCCAATGGAAAATGTCTTTTATGTAATTCAGAAAGCCAGACTCAAGTAGACAAGTGTTATAAATTCTACCTGATTATTGTAACAGGGTGTCCAAAAAAGTCCAGCGACTGAGCAAATGGACGAACAAACCTGTTGGTCAAATCCAAGGACTCGTGAATGAAGCCCTCGTATTTGTAATCCTCTAATAGCACGGGAGAGATGACTAGCTTGCTGTCTTCAAACTTCATGGTGCCTTCGGTCATGTACACGTTGAATGGGTAGTCCTGAATTAAACAGAACAAGATTGGTTAGCAAAAAAGCTTGAAAGAACCCTGACCGATGGTTGAAACTCATCCTGGCAATCTAAGAAGAGACAATAGTCCTTCAGGAATGACACTATCAATGTATCTCTTCTGGAAACCAGAGGTTCAGAGCTGAGTCTGTAACAGACACACAAGAGGCCTAAGCAGGTCGAGACTAGGATGAATTGAATGACATCGTTGTCTCCAAAGGTATTTGCAGTCCATCTCTTGGCATTTACATTTCTCCATAGGCTCTGAGTCAGAATGAAGAAGTGGCGATTGAGGTTTTACTATATCTAGTTATATGAAGGTTGTTTCATTGATAACACTGACAGAGAACGTTCAAGTCCCTGCTTGAAACAAATCATATATCTATCTAATGAGCCCACTGCTGGGTATATATCTTCTCTCAAGCAAGCCACTCTTTCTGATTTCACGCCATCAAACCCAGCAAATTCCCACCGCTTTCTTTACATGTATTATCTGACCTCTTTGCTTGTGGTCTGCCTGATGATTTATGATCCTGGCGTGCTCACCACTCGGTTAATGCCATCGGTACTCGGTTTGACTATCTTCCAATTTACTGATGTTTCCTGCTAAGTGTCGTGCCTATCTCCACTTCCACTAGTTTATCCTCATACGACCACGACTTCTTCATTATCATTCCCATTTAGTAGTCCATTACTGCCATGAACGTCATGGCAAAGAGAGACGAATAATCATGGGCCACCTCAATCTACCAACTTTCCGCATCCTATATATAGCCTATACGATATCATCGGTCTAGCAATCCTTTAGTTCTTATTAGTAACTAGTGTCACGGCTGCTCTCAGCCCCAGACCCACCGCGTAGAATCACCTTTTTTTGATTGGCTCCTAGGAGCCGAAGCGTGATATTAAATATCCGATAACCTTCCTCAAGAATTAGGCTAACAAATGCATTTTTTTTAATGCAACTGGTAATTCTAGAGTTTAGCGACAATGGGAGAAAATACGTACAGGTTCTTCTGGAAACTTGCTCTCCGCTTGCCAGTTTGTCAGCTCCTTCAAAGTATTCTTGTTAAACTCTTCGCTGAAGATGAGCGTCCCTTTGCAAACTGCGTTAAGGCCGCTGACTACTGTTTGTGACGGCTTGCATGTGACCTTAGGAGGTGGTTTAGGTGTCTGAGGGCCAGGTCGTTGGGTTGGTCGCTGGGTCGGTTGTTGGGTTGGTGCTTCGGTTGGTTGGGGAAGGTTGTCCATGTCGACAGGCTTTCCTTCTTCATCCACGTATCCTGAAAATAATTATATTATATGATTAAGTGTCACATCTGGTCTGGAAGATACCTTTTATCTTTTTTACCTTTTATGATAGGCTTTTTTTTCAAATATTTTTTCTTATTTGTAAACTAATACCTTCACCTTGCATCTTTTGGTAAGTTGGTTTCTTTATATTAAACTGGAGTCTAGATCCTCGTTTTTAGTTTTTTGAGAAAAGATATCACCGCGAGGGTCAATTCGCACAGTGGGGTACCGCCGCATCGTAATAACTTCACTGCATTGCTTGCAATACGCCCAGCCAGTGCGGTGTCGTTATCAACGTCCATCTAACGTACCAAGTACTGTGTTTCCACTCCAGAGTGCACCCTTCCTCGTCTCGTCTCACACAGGTGCTGCGAGACGTGTCAGCCGTAGCCGCAACGCACTGTGTAGGATGGCTCTTATACAGACATGAGGCTACTTCTATCTGTCGAATAAGTGGGATATCTTACCAGTCACAGTCCATTCCCCATTATCCTGCCGATACCCCAGCCCGTTCTTGATGACATAAGTCCAGAAGTAGATCTTATCTCCAATCTTCAGCTCCGCATTCCGGTCCCTGAAGACCCACTGTCCGTTCTTCGCCTTCGTGATGTCCCTGGCCCACTGACCGGCTTCTAACCCTTCCATTTCCACGTTCAGGTTGCCGTGGAAGGCCATAAGGGAGAAGCCATCATCTGTAAATTTAAATGGATGTGGTTGGAGCCTTGGGTTTTCCGTGACAGTATCTTCCTCATCAGAAAACCCTATTTAGAATGGTAATTACTTCTCACTTAAAAAGGTATGGTGGAAGTATACCATACCTAAAAGTCAAAAGTCAAAAAATCTGCATCAAAAATCCGAACCATAATTTTAATAGGCTGTCCTGTCCTAAGTCCAATGTCTATTAATTTAAACTAGTTTTTGTACTGTTCCATCATATTTTTCATCACGACCTGTCGTGGCTAGATAAAGCGCTGATTTCACGTGTAGAACAGGTTGCCATTGTATCTCTACCTGCGCGGACCGGCACCAAACCGGTAGAGAATCTGAACTTTTAAGTTTGCAAGTTTACTATAGAATCACTTTCGGGTTAGTATACATATTTTGTGACACTCTTTAGGGAAGACCCAAGACCACATGGAAGATGGAGGGCAAACAGAAATCCCTATTTATCAAAAATAATATGACGGTTTTAATGCTAGTTTTTAAAGGACGTCTAGAAATCCATAAGTATTTAGGTAAGATTAGTTCAAACGGGCATTACAAACACATATGAGGATGGCGTTCCCCCTTCATTTTACGATGGAAATATCAGGACTACACGTCTCATTACCTGGCTACGTAGCTGTGTAAATTTTCCTATACCTAGACCGTTTCTCGTCCCCAAAACCCCCATCAATAAAAGTGTTGGAGTTGAATTTGCACAGACAGAGCAACAACCAAACGTTTTAACACATTTGAAATATTGTCCGTGTTGTCATTAGTATGCATCTGTGTAGCGAAGCATGCAATTTTGGTTTTAGACACATCTACCTGCGCATTACTTAAAAACCTAATAATTAAATATCGTGTATATAAATAAATAATTTTATCATCATCAACCAAGCCACGTTGAACCCAGAAGTGGGTTCTTTAATGCCATCTTTGACGACCTCTGTAGCGCAGTGGGCGAAGGCCTGTCTGAGGCGCAGAATGTTGCGAGTTCGATTTCCGCCGCGGACAAATGTTAATATGATCGGCAAATATTTGTCTCGCGTCTGTGTGTTTTCTATGTATAATATATATTTATATATTTACAAAAAAACCTATATAAGTAGTATCTATATCAGTCATATAGTTCTTTTTTTTTTCCCATAATACATGCTCTGCTTAGTTTGGGGCTAGATGATGCTGTGTGAAAATGTCCAGCATTATTAATAAAATAGTCTTTTTGTATTGTTATTCTAATACGATCGGCTTTTTTCCCTTGATACTAGATTTTCTTGGTTTAGCATACAAAAAGTATTTGATTGTGATCGTGGGTTAATGGAACCAGTGTTCTAGGCCTTTAAAAAAGTTCCGATTTAACTTCCCACTTGCTTTGTGAATGCGACCTCAAAAAGTAACATCTATTATTATTTTATTCTTTGGCCAGGGTATAAGGTTCGTTGGCTTCTGTCTTCTCGTGTCATGGACCTCAGGGTGCGAGGCGTTGACCGCTGCGCAAGAGGTGATCATAAAAAACTTTAAAAAGTGGGTGAACGAGTAATAAATGCGTACCAACTTGATTTGGACAAAATTCGGGACCGTTCCCAATCTCGCTCAACACAAAAAATGGTCTAGAGACATTACCTACACAAAATGCATCGGGTATTTTTGTGAATAGATAAAGTTTTCAGCAGTGGTATAAGTATCTATCTTGTGACAGGAACTTATATCCTTATAAACGTTACTAAATAATCTTTACTATAATAATATTATAAAGAGGAAAGATTTTTTGTTTGTTTGTTTGTAACGAATAGGAACCGAATAGGAAAGCAAAATTATCAGGAAGTAGCATAATCTATAATTTGTTTTCAAAAAAAATAGAGATCCTTAAGAAAATTTCAATAATGTAACCCAAAGTAGCAAAATTTTGCATATAAAATTCATTATTTGGCGTGCGCTGAGAAATCTATTGATGATACATAGAAATTATGTACTGCATGATTAAAGTACTCACAATTACCTACAAAAAAAACCTCGAGGGAATATATCTAACTATCATTGTTAAATCACAATAGCAGCTTTTGTGTTCTAAATTAAATTAAATCGCCGGTAGAACCAAAGGTGCGATGAAACTTGATAGGTACACATAGCTGTTACTTTTTATCCCGATATTCCTACGGAATCGAAATTTACGCGTGTGAAACCGCGAGGCGCAGCTAGTTAATAATAAACACCCAGTAGTCACATAAATAGTCCGGACCATACTCTAAGATTCCCTGTGTCGTTGGTATCAAGAATATAATCATGAGTACCATGGTACTGCGACACACAGACTAGTAATAAATATCTGCAGAACACGCAAACAACTGTCCTGCAACGGGAATCGAACCCGCACCTCTAGCGCCTGTCGTTGATATCATTTAAACATCTACCTGATAATTTATCAGGTTAGACAAACTCGTTTTACAATGAAATTTCCATCTAAAGAAGCTAAACAGGTAATTTTAAGCCAGTTTAAGTTTAATGTCTTTGCTTATTAAGTTTTATCATTGTGTTTCCTTAAATATATATATGCTTATTATTTTATTCAATATAATTATAATGGGAATTTCCAACTTGCTATAATATTATCTTCGGGATGCTATTTTCAACGGATTCACATTTTATACTACAGTCAAAGGTTAGTTGGTGGGTACTTATTTGGATAAGATAAATCATGTAGAATAAGTACTAACACGTAAAATCATGCCAACCTGGGCTTTTACTAGGTGTTTATAATAAAAACGATATAAATCATATAAACACGGGGATTTCCGTAATATAACTTTAAACTTCCTTTAATACGGCATTCCCGACCATAGAAGTTGAAACCCATACCTACGTTCGGAACTGTCAGTGTCACGTATACAAGGAATAGACTATCCGGGATCGAACCCTCGACTTCCGGATCGTAAGTTGGTGTACCGACACATACCAGCACGTCTCGTCTATATTTATATTTATTAATTTTCATATTGTGTCTACAATATTTTAAAATTATATCAACTTCAATTTTAATAAAAGCGTTGTTATAGAAACAGCAAAAGTCTTGAAAAAAAATGCGTAGTACCTTTTTATATCTACCTGTAAAAAAGTTACGCAGACGGTAGGATTCGAACCTACGCTCCCAGAGGGAATCTGATTTCTAGTCAGACGCCTTAACCGCTCGGCCACGTCTGCACATACTTAGGCTGGGAAAATCAGAGTCTCATCCACGGCCTTTCGAATGAACAATTGCTAAGAGATAGTTTTTAAGCCATAATAACGCCCATTGTTACTTTAATTTTAATTGCGTTATTGTCTATTTTTTTTTCTGTCTTTCTTTCTTTCTTTCTTTCTTTCCTTCTTTCTTTCTTTCTTTCATTTATTCAATGGCTCCAGTAGAGATCGGATCAGAGGTAGCAAAAAACTAACGAAAAAACAACCTCACACACCATTGTATTCCCCATGATAGGTCTATCATCTCGGTTGGTATCATCGAAGATCATTTAGATCTTAGATGATACCAACTAGTGAGTAGTCAGTGGCACGTCCAAACATTATGGGCACATGTCCACGCTTTGGACGTACGTCCACGTAGATTCTAGAATATTATCTATCTCTAAATCCTTTAGAAGTTTTATAGAAAATATGTTATGATTATTGGATCTAAATTAGGTAGGTAGGTTATTAAAATCATTGCGCGAGACACCGACCTGACTGAGAATCAATTACTATCAGGTGAGATTATGGTCAAAAAAAGGTATTCATGATAGAAATATAATGCTGGACATTTTTCACACAGCTTCATCTAGTCCGAGCTTGTATTATGGGAACTACATGTCTGATATAATACTTATATACTTTTTTTGTAAATACATACATAGTATAGGTAGAAAACATCCAGACCCGAGACAAATATTTGCTGATCATACAAACATTGCTTCCGTGGCGGGAATCGAACCCGGAACCTTCTGCGTCTCAGGTGGGCCTTCGCCCACTGCGCCACAGAGGTCGTCAAATTCAAAGGTCCTTTTGACGACGGGCACTAAGAAATGGTTTTCCGAAATGAAATTTCTTAAGCAGCGGGAATCCTACTAATATTATAAACGTGAAAGTTTGTGAGGATGGATGTTTGGTACTCATCATCCGGATACCACGCGGGTGAAGCCGTGGGCAGAAGCTAGTATGTGCATAGTTTGTATGTCAAAACTCTACGAAAACGAGATCACTAAACGTTTCATTAATTTAATAAAGTTTTATACAAATTTTATAAAATTTACTGAAGGTAATTTAAAGATTAAAGACGCACTGAGTATGAATCTGAGGGAAAACAGGTCATGTGAGCATGTTTGTTTGTTCAAAACAAAAGTGAGGGTAGGTATAGGTATTTTTTAAAACCTTGTATTTGACATTGGGTAACGAAGGGTAACAAACAACATCTTTTAAAAAGCGACAGGAACAGGTTTTTGATAAAAGATGAAATATTATTTATCCTGTTCCTGTTGACTAAAAAATTTGGCAAAAATTTACAAATGATTTTGTGACACAAAAAAAAATTTATACTTTGACAAAATGTACGAATTCAAAATTTTATTGTTTACATCTAGTGAAGTGGTAGTCCATGCTCTTTGGTTCTTCCACTGGTTTGCAAGTTTGACGAATTTTATTATTAAAAAAAATAAAATAAACAAACACGCTGTATTTCTCATAATAGACACCCTCAGACATATACACAGAGCGTAAATCTTTGAGGATATCGAGTACGGGATAGTCAGAGTCGCGTTTTGCAAGCAGTTAGCGTTCCACGTGTCAACTTATATGCAGGTTACCAGCTGCTTATTAAAAATAAATTTTCCCGATTTCAAAAAAAACATGATTAATAAATATTTCGGAATATTGTTGTATGTTAAGGTAGGTTACTCAGACAAAATTATAATATTTTCATCTATGTGTAAAATATTTATTAAATCCAGGTTCTGAAATTATTTGGCGTCTCTAGTTACTAATT
This sequence comes from Perizoma flavofasciatum, assembly GCA_958496245.1. Taxonomy (NCBI): domain Eukaryota; kingdom Metazoa; phylum Arthropoda; class Insecta; order Lepidoptera; family Geometridae; genus Perizoma; species Perizoma flavofasciatum. The sequence goes on from OY292431.1 coordinate 11,406,332, forward strand.
AGGGAAAAGTTTTGACATAACCAGTGAGTAGGGTTTTGTAACATAATACCTACAATCGCAAATTTAGCCGAACACGAATTGGCCGAGCTGAACTTGGTAAAAAACTGAATTTTGAAAAAAATATCACATTATAATTGTATTGATAACTAGCTTCTGTGATAAAAGCCTATGTATTATTCTGATGTTTAAGCTATATTACTGTAAAGTTTCATCAAAATACGTTCAGTAGTTTTTGCGTGAAATAGTAACAAACATCCATCCTCACAAACTTTCGCGTTTATATATGGGAACTACATGACTGATCCGATACTTATATAGTTTTTTTTGTAATTAAAAACATAGTAAAACCCTCAGATTTGTGCTCTAGATTCTTGCAAAATGTCATAATTATCATTGACAGTTTGTAAAAGTTCACTGCTAGACATAAAATCTCTCCAAAGAGTGCCATGTCAAACTGTCTTGAGCCAGGTAGTGGAGGACTATCCACTGACTTACGGTCCATCGGGTGCCTAACTGCATCGATCGGTTCGTGACCACCATTCGAGTCATCAATATAGAGAGAAAATTTATGATGACACTATGTACAAATATTTTTATGAATTCATAATGACCAGATTATTTGCTTGTCGTAAATGTTTTTCCGGCTGTTTCAAACAGAAAATCTGGTAGTTGTATGTGGTTACCCTACTGTAAGGTATTTAATCAGAAGCTTGGCATAATTAACGAACGCGGTTCATCCCAAGTATTGGAAGGAATATTAGATCAATTTGGTTTAGATTAAATTCTTACTTTGTATGTGTTACCCCACTAGGTTAAAAAGTAGTCCTATTACGTTCAGATTGTATCAAAATATATTCTGATAATTATTGCAGGACACTATCGGCTCTAAAGATAAATATTTGCATGTACTCTAATTTTATCCCAGATTGTTTTATACATTTTATATATATATATATATTGTAGGCACCTACAATATTGTACTGGAAATGACTCAAAATTCCATATACCCACGACACTCTAATCCTTATGTTAGGGCAGGACTATGTACGTGACTATTTATGTTTATATGGTTCTAGAGGCTAGTGTAGGAATCTAGCTAGCTATATATTTATATACCTTTCATACGTAGTATTATATCAAAACAAAAACAACAGAAAGTAGCAAGTATTCTAAAGATTGATGACTTACCTTTGACAGATACCCTTAGGCCTTTCGGCCAGATGGCTTCGAGCTTGGCTTCCGGGACTGTGTATGCAGCACTGGATTCTCCATAGCACAGGGCTACCAAAAACACGAGTGCGAGCCTTGCTGTCATGACGTCCGCCTCTGCTCACGTTCGTACCACAACTGCGGTATCGCTTGAACTTGAACGATGCGCAGACGCATGTAATCTAGACCATAGATACTTAAGAGGTGGCAGAGGAAAATGAGTTACTGTAGTGAGGGTCGTTAAACGTTAACTTATCTGACATGTTTTTTATTCAAAGCATTGTAGAGTAGGGTCAATAAATTGTCACAAGACACAGCTTATTAGAATTAGAAACCGAAGTACTACCTACTTACTTTATGAGGATCATAATTAATTAATTATTAATTGAACTATTAAAACACTACTTAGAGCAAGATATAAATTATCACATTATAAATTATCCCATTTTTTATGTTTTAAGTTAAACACCAAAAATGGCCAAAAATGGTACTCGTATTTACCATATTTATTGCACTTTAATGCCTCTCTCTGTCCTCAAATGTGTGCTGAAGTAAATACGTTTTGAAAAAAAAACTCATTCTTACATAGTGTTTCTTCTTTTTACCTTTTAGGTGTTTGTATTGCATTAATAAAGAATTTTGGTATACATATTTTATTATGTACTTACTTTTACAAAAAAGTTTTCGTATGTGCACAAAGTTAAAGATCGATTATCAATGCCAAAAAGAACTAGAGATACGAGTTAAAAATTGGCATAGTTAATGATTATAAACTTATGTATAAGAAGATAAATACTGTGATTCATCATCATCATCATCAGCCTATATTATTCCACTGCTGGACATAGGCCTCCCCTAATGAACGCCATAACGCCCTGTCTTCAGCTTGTCGCATCCAACATCTGCCTCCAGTGTTTCGCAAATCGTCATTCCACCTGGCCGGAGGGCGTCCTACACTACGTTTTCCTATACTGTGATTACCTATTTAGTATTTGTGTTTTTTTTATTAGTGTTTTTTTTTCAGTGTAAATAATTGGATCTGGGGAATTCTGGAACTCTTGTCCACAAATCCCCTTAGCTTCCTCTTTGAGTAGATACCTGAAGGGGATTTCTGGATAAAAGTCTTGAAATCCCCTTCGCAGGGGATTGTCGCAGAAGATTTGTGCATTAAGCCACCTCACCTCACATACTGACGGGCAAGAATAACGTTGTTTTAGGCGAAAGATGACTAAAACAAAAAAAAAAAAAGTTTTACACCTGAAATGGAAATGGGCTGGACATGCCCAATTAATATCAGACGACAGATGTGTAATAAATTATCAATAATCAATTGCGGTACAAATAGTAAAAAAATATGTAATTCCTTCTATCCGTTACTAACTCTATATTATAAGTTGTAAATGACCAGCAAGATTTGCCGGGAGCAAGTGTCCACTCTACGCAATGATGAGGTCACTGTATTCATACCTACCTATTACATACCTACCTGGCGCAGACAGTGACAATTAGCACATCAAAAAGAAGACATTTTTTTTTTGTATACAATGATCACGATAGTGCTGCGGGCGAGAAGCCGGCTGGGACGGAAAAGGTGAGGAAACGATTCTTGGTGCGGGATAAAATGTGTGTATATGCTGCAGATATTCATACCACGTCTGGGTGTTGTTCCTGATACCCACGACACAGGAATCCTTTTATGGAGCCAGGACATGTGACTATTTTCATGATCCCCAATAGACCTATGGTGTCTATTGGGTCATGAAAAATTGGTGTTTATATTTATACCATAAAGGAAATACGTTTAATTTATATTATAGATAAAAGAAAAAAGATTCCGTTGATCATACGTTGTCTCGGCGTTTTTTATGAGGATGTAAATCAACGTATCAATAGTAAGAATCCTTTATTTCAATGGCCGACACCATTCCCTCCAAGACCAAAACACAATTTTTTTTGCCGCAAAACACCAATCGTCATAATTCTCCCGACCTTTTAGCTTTGGAACGTTAGCAATATAGTTCGACGTTATTTTTATCACTTCAAATCACAGTACCCGTTCGCTTTAAACTATTTAAATCACTTTTACTTTGACTGGGCCCATAACCTAATAAAACGACTCTATGATTTTCCAATAAACTGACATTTATTTATAAGTGCTTCCTACACAACAATAGATGGCGCTAGTAGTAGCTAGTGATGTACTTTTGTTACATATTAACAGTCCACTTATTAATACATTTTAGCACACCTTATTCCGTAGTGATAAGAGTTCTATAATTTTGTTTATTTTCTTCGGGCTGTCTTTAAGATACTGGGCAAAACGCTTCTATACCGAGTTCTATTTGACTATTGGCGAGATCTAGTTATATCACCGTTAAACTTCTTTACACTATATTACAAAAGATCATTCTACTTTTAGAATTGAAATTATCGTGGTTTTATATCATTTTAAAATATCATAACGACTTTACCACGTCTCAAAGAAACATCAAGAGAATAGTAAAGTACATGGTATAGTCGTAATAATATTCTAAAAACTTTTGTTAAGATTTTGGCTCAAAATTCTCAGCAAGTCCATGAGTTGGGATTTCGATTTCAAACGTATCATTACAACGGTATCAGCGACGGAATAGGTATACTCACGGAGCTCTATACTCTGTGGCATGTTCGTCTCGTATCTACATCAAAGCTTCGCTCTTTGGAATGGAAAAGGCCATCGCAGATATTCGAAACTGTCTCCAGTTTGGCACTTCAATCAGATAACGTTGGGGTGGCCGACCGGCTGAAAGCATATTGTTTTCAGTTTTGGCGTATTAAAATATCAGTGGTTTTGCGTAGTTTTGCAAAAAAATCAGTTTTAACGAAAAATAGAAAAATGTTTTAAATCGGATTTTTTTATACGGCATTCGATTTAATAGGTAAAAATGAGTATCTTTCTTTAGTGGGGAACAAGTATCAGCCAGTTTTTCAGGGGGTAAGAGGTTAATTAGGTACTGACTCTCTCGGCTGTCAAAGAAACAGTTGTTCTACCCATGGTTGACCTAAAAGAATAAGAAAAATAATCAGTTTTCCATTGAACCCTGAGACAAGTTATTGTGGCGCCCATTATTAAAATTTAACTTACATAAAAGCAAAAAACTAAAACAGCTTCATTCACTCGAAAACTCAAAAACTCGTCGGGACAATTGAGAAAAATTCAAGTTGACAGGTGATATAGAAATTTTACCTTACAAAAATTTAAATTTATTTTTCTTTCTTCTACTTGAATTAGGAGTACACAGTTTTACAGAAATTGAAGCATGAATTTTATACAATGAAATGTTTCATTTCATTTTGTTTATTTCTTTTTTAGAAATAATTTATGGACAATATTCTCAAGCACCCGTTCTTTGAACATGCAGGTAGATAAGAAAATGACATTACAGAATTAAATTTAAGTTCTATATATTTTGAGAATGTATAAAATGGGCTTGCCTCATTACAGCTAATGAGAGAGTTGACAATAACTCTCTGTAGAACTTGAGTCGCCTAAAAATTTAAAACAAAGTAACCACAACTAAAAATATACTGGCAGTTGACATGGGCAATATTTTAACTATACTTTTACCGTATGAAATTCACACTGTACTTTGCAAGAATCTTTATTACTGGATATAGTTTTTAAGTAGTATATCAGTAATGTAATTCCCATAACACAAGCTCTGCTTACTTTGGGACTAGATGCTGCTGTGTGGAAAAGGTCCAGCGTTATTATCATTTATTATTATTATAGATTGATCAATGACAATTTTTGGCACGGAAACCAAGGTCTAGACAAATACTTCTTTTTGTTGGCGTTAACGCCTGCGTTAAGATTGAATTGTATGGGAATGTCATAGCGCCTTGACAACATCGTAATTGCTATTGTGTTTAATTAAGTATGTATCTTCTGTTTGTAAACACATTCTTGTCGGGGTTGATTGTGGTTATTATGTTGGCATCTACATAACAACCACAATTAATTGCGACATAATTTTTGTTATGTATCTGTTATTTTATGTACCTTAGGGTGCTTGATATCATAGATACATGACGAAATGTCTTTCTAGTCTTCTTTTAGTCCTCGGACATAAGTTTCATTTTCTGCTCATTATTGTTATTTAGTTTAATTGTGCGCACATATATTTATGTTCTATAATCTTGATTATATATATATATAATCAAGATTATTTTATTCTTGATTATATATATATATATAATCAAGATTAGAACCGAATTTTGTTAGTTGTATTTTTGTATGTGGTTGTAATGTGTTTTGTGCGTGTAAATAAATAAATAAAAAATAGCTGTGGAAATGACTGACTGGCAGCAGTCACGTGACATTTCCACTGCAAATTTGTCAGTTTTACCTTGACAAATTTGCTTTGGCGTGAAAGAAAAACTAAGCGTGAGGTATTTTTCTAGACACCCATTTTTCCTCGTTCGTTCTCATTTCATTGACGACCTCGATGGCGCGGCGCGTGAGTAGCCGCCTGCAGATATTTGTTTCGGGTCTGGATTTTGTGGTAGCACGGGACTCGTAGTAACTGATACCCATGACACAGGTTATCCTAGTGTGGGGGCGTGTATTTTGGGTGTTATATTGTATTATTTTTTGTAAAAGAAACTGACTAATTTTTAACGATTCGGTGGCGCAGTGGGCGTATGCCCGCCTGAGACGCAGAAGTTTGCGGGTTCGATTCCCACCGCGGAACAAATGTTTGTATATGACCTGCAAATATTTATCCCGGGCCTGGGTGTATTTTTTTTGTATTGTATGTATGCATTTACTAAAAAAAGTATAAAAGTACCTAGTAAATCAGTCATTTAGTTCCGATAACACAAGTTCTACTTTGGGGCTAGATGATGCTGTGTGAATATGTATACAATACTGTATACACATACAGTAGGTACGAATTACGAATGAGACAAAAATCCTTGTTTTAGTTAAGAGCCAGGGTTAAGATCAAAATGTGATAAATGCTCCTTGGTATTTAGCACTGTTTCTCAAAGTGGGCGATAACGCCCCTTGTGGGCGCTAGAGGCCTTCAGGGGGGCGGTAGAAAACTCTAGAAGATATTGAGGTGCTAAGGCGGTCTAGAGGGGAATGCATAGGTTATTATGTTTAAAAACTTAGAGCTAGGACTTTTTTTATTCTCAAAGTGGGCGGTGGGAAAAATAAGTTTGAGAACCTGTGGTATATAGTGATAGTGTAAATCCGTAATGAATACTACGTATTATTTATTTATTGCATTTGCCTGAAAAATAAAAGTGTACACAAGGTGGGCATAATGCTAAAATCATTTTCTACCTGCCAACCTCAAAAGTTATTCTTAAAGAAGGTTGTGAATATTTTTAAGGGACTCCAAAACTATTCCGGTTTACGAAAGCTCTTTTTTAACCAAACTTTTTATCTTTATCAAATTATATAGCAGCTTTAAGTAGAGCAATATAGTATTATTACCTCTACCTGATTTTCAGATACACTTGACACAAAATTAATTCATCTTGAAAGTCTCCTTTAGCAAATTAACGAGCTGAGTGTACAGCAAATCTATATATCAGCTAGATCAGTCTACATGACCACATTTTATGCTTATATCTTTGGTTGTATTGTATTTGGTATTGTTATTTTTATGTTATAATTATATACAAATAAGTTATTAATATCAACTTTGTAAAACTTGATGAAACTAAAAGGTATTCCGACATATCCCTATCCCAATATCCCGATTTTGGTCGCTGAGGAACAGGCAGTAGATAAAAACTGACGTTTCAAAGTGATCCATGTGATTTTATTGAATAAATGAATTTTGACTTTGGCTTTGACTTTTGACAGTTAAAATAAAATATGAAACTATGAAATATTTCCATAACACAGTCTACACTGATATTGTAAAGACTTTTAAACTTACAAACTTTTGTTGTGAGTTTGAATCTCTGATTTCAAAAAATCTTTTATCAATATGACCATCAAAGTGGACATGGATTTTATATTATCCCGTTAATCTATAATATCTTTTAGTGGAGACCAATTTTGCAACGTACGTCAACGAAAAGTTAATAAATTTGTCGAGTTATTTTATGACAATAAGGGTCTAGTAGTGAGTTAGCTGGTGGCCTTATACACTGTGTCAAGACGTCGTTAGAGGACGTGTTAAACTCCCCGTGACGTGCATCACTCTGTATAATATAATTATTGATGTACAGGATGAATGAACAGATAGCTACATCGCACAATGGCGAGATCGGAGAAACCTAGTATTTTATACTTGGTTTCAAAGTCATAGAACTAACAATTCGAAGGCATGTGCCTTCAGTTAGTGTTCCAATAAACGAATATGAGCTTGCAACCTGTCACGTTGAATTTTACCTCTTGCAAAACGCCACGTGTCAAGTGTAATGTTTAGACGTGCCTCCGACTGCCCTCTACTTGGTATAATCAAAGATCTACGAACTGAGTATGTATTCAAAGATATCCTGTCCATCATGGGGAATTTAGACGTGAGAGTGATTGTTTTTTTTTCAGAGTATACAGAAGTAGTTTTGGAAGTTATGACGAGTACATGCCATTATAATATGAAACTTGTAAATAGTCTGGAGACTATCGGAAATCTGTTCACTATCTTTTTAATATTGAAATAATTAATGGCATCTTAGTGTCTAGCCTTGGTACTAAAATATTCTTCAACATTATTTCAAACTAGCTTCTACCCACGGCTTTGCCCGCGTGGAACCCGAACAAAAAGTAACCATTTGTTATTCTGATGTATAAGCTATATTACTTTAAAGTTTCATCAAAATCAGTAGTTTTTGCGTGAAAGAGCAACAAACATCTATCTTCACAAACTTTCGCGTTTATACCTAATAGTAGTAGGATGAGAACGGTTATTTGAGGTTGCTAGATCATGTAGAAACGTCAATTTATAAACAAGGTGATTTCAAAGTTTTAAAGTGAATTTACGCCGATTCCTCGCGCGCGACCAAGCCTAGAAGACAACTACAGGCAACAAACTCTGCTCGGTTTTTTTTTATGATCCTTTATGCAGCTTTTAATGAGGTGCTAAACGAACAAGGTGAACTTATTAATTTACCTAACCCACTATCAGTTGAAATAAAATAATTGGTTAAGCTGTATAACATAAAGTTTAGCTCAGTTAAGTAGATAGGTATATATGAATGGGCAGGTAGATTAATTCGCCTACCTACTTATTCACATATATCATAGATTATTATTTTTTATCTATACAATAAGATTAATAGTAAGGAATGTGCAACTGTTGATTTATCACAGCGACATAATCGCATCGAGTTTAAGCTCTTTAATAAAGAAAAAAAAATGAGTAAAATCATAAGTGGCAACGTCATTATTGCCCTAGAAAATCTAATTAAACTCGTTTGAACTTTGGTTTTAAAGTCAAAGTTTACTTACATTTTAATCATTCGAATACACCAAAACGTTAGCTCGTTAAGAAGAAATTATTAAATGGAGTGGACTGAAAATAGGATAGCTGAAAATTGGACAAAAAGCTGTTTCTGTCTTATAAAATAAAAAGTACCACTTTATGAATATCCGCTCGCATAAGAATTAAAACCACATATTGTACAAACGAATCTGGGTCCAAATCAATTCATAAAAAAATGAATGATATTAACATGCCTAGGTACCAATAGTTAGTAGGTAGTAACGCACATTTAAGAAGGTCCTATATTTTTATCATTCAAATAACGCCCACGATTTCATGTTTTTTATAGAAGGAAGACGCTTACCTATAGAAGGCTCGAAGATTGGTTTACAAACATTAAGCTTAGTAAAAAGTTATAAAACTACAGACAATTTGCTTAAAGCATCCCCGAAAAAACAAATGAATAACTTTTTTTGGACTTCTCAACAATATTTAGTTGAATTAAGAATTCCAAGTCAACTATCAGATTTTGTTATATAGAATTGGTACTCTAATTGTTGAGAAATACCCCTATAAACAAGCCAACCGAATCACGCCTATGTTTGTCTTATAACCATATTCCCAGTAAAATAGACCAACCACAACAGGAGAATTAAAAAAATCTGCTATGCATTACTGACAACTAATATGGATTGAACCTACCTAGATTATAAGCACCTTACTATAATGTTTTACGCATGTACCAATAAGCTATACTCATACAAATATATGTTTTAGTCAGTATCACCCTGAAACAATTGATTATTACTCACCTACCCATCTTATTTTGCCTTAGTATGGTAGCGAATTCGACTTCATTATTTTATCCCGTACCCTAACTCGTAACAGTATGCTGCCAGGGCACAGCTTGGTAGGATTTATTCAAATAATGTTAAGAAAATCAAGAAAAATATGTAAGTACCTCATGTATGACTCATTTTGGTAGAAGGTGCTATATTGATAGAGCCGAAAACCAGCGCTACGGCATGGCAACAAGTAGTATCACTTCCTTTGCTCAACATGCTGAGCTGAAGGCCGATTCAGTAACACTTTCTTTTTTCTGTTATTTTCTATTTAATTTATATATAGTGTGTATAGATAGTGTGTTCTTAAGTATATATTATTTGTAAGTGGTGGTTTTGAATGAATGATTATCTATCTAACTATGAAGTCTCGGTTTTTTTCACGTCCGGTCATTTACTCTCCTAGGTTACATCGGCGTGTATAATTACTGCCGAAATTGACTGCATCGATCAGTCGAACAAACAATGTTTTTATTAGTTACACCATAGTGTAACGTGTATTTTGGAATCTCATCAGATAGGTAAGTTTTACCCACTAGTGGGCAGAGTTACAAGTAGGGATTATGAGGAAATTCAACAAAGTTGTGACATAATCCCCGCTAAATGGTCCAAGGAATGATGCAAATTTTTATCGATTATAAACCCCATCACTAGAAGCAAATTTTTATCGATTATAAACCCCACCACCAATATTTTAACCACGTTAAAATATTGATTGGTGCTCAAATGGGAATACCTTTGGTGCTCAATGCATAGGTGCCCAAAAACGGGAATACTTCCCCGAAAAGAACTGAAACATGGTCCAATCTTCCTAAAAATAAAAACTAGCTTATTACATCCTCGGCTTTTCGTAAAACCACTGAATCCGCTCCATTCATTATCTATAAGAAATTACTCCTAAGCGATAAGACCGCATTTTTATAAATACACAATTTATTGTACACTCTAAGGTATAAACAATAAATTAAAAAGTTATTATTGAGAGTCTACTGTAAAAATATTTTCATTTCTCGTCGATCTCGATAGTGTTCGATTCCCGCTACGGAACAAATGTTTGCATGTTCTGCAGATATTTGTTCCGGGTCTGCGTGTCGTGGTACCACGGTATTCGTAGTTCTTAGATACCCACGACACAGGGTATTCTAGTTTGGGGTCAGGGACTGGTCAGCTATGTTCGTTCATTCAATCTTCCAATTGGTAGAGAATACACTCTCACTCCTATGTTTATTTTCGTCACGTAGCAATGTGTATTTTCAGCTCATGTCATGGTTAAAGTACGTATCCACTACTTTCAAATTTAAACTTGCAAGAAAGTTAAGAGCGTTAATATAATTGAAGTAATAAAAGGGTTAGTAATTAAATTTGTTTGTTTCTCATGTGTTTTAAATTTCATTTTATAGGTACCTATAAATAAATATATACTTTTTGCGTTATTTTCTGTGTTAGCAAACTGTCACGTGAAATGCTAACTAATTTTTTTTCTAGTCTTGTTTAGGTATTGCTTATGTGTGTGTATTATAAGGGATTTTATTTAATTAGCTGAATGTAATGTCTGCGGCAAATAATTTATTTTTTGTATTGATAAATAACCTAAAAAATCTATATTTGGCATTCCCACTATTCGAAAATGGTCCAGTTTTAGCAGCGCCATCTAGTTCTAATCAGCTTAAACGATTTAAGAAATTCTGACTCCGCTGCGCTGGAATAGATGGATTCCTCTGACTTAACCAAGGTACTTTATTTCTTATGTTTCCTCTCCCTCACACATACCATTTTATCTTTGGTGTTACAATACAGTGTAGGAATCAATAATTGGAACAACAGAGTTTTCTGTAATTTGATACGCGAGCAAATATTTGCTCTCGTGTCACTGACGTGATTTTTTATGACCGAGCTTTTAGAATTTCCCTACATGGGAGAAACGTTCGTTGCCCTCATATATCGAAGTAGGTTGGTGGTAACCAGTGTTATGTATGTGTTGACATGTTAGCTGAGCCGTGATAGATAAGTGGGCTGTACCCCGACTGTCTGATTGTGGGTTTGATTCGATCCTGATCGTGCAACAATAGATTTTTCCTTTCGAAAAAAATATGTGTACCAGCGATCTTTAAATGATTAACTCAAACGAACTGACTTATGCATATAAAAGAATAATCGTTACATCATATGCAATGGACCATCTTACCCACACGGCCCCAAGTTCGGACCTGCCTGCTTACCATGAACCCAAGAAAACGGTTCTGTCTACCGCCGAGAAGACAAACAATATTTTGTCCCTCTCTTTTGTTTGACAAAATAGGCGACAGAAATAGTTTTTGTCTTCTCTTTCGTTATCAAAAAGCTGGCTTTGATGCTCATGGTAAGCGGCTAGCGGGCTGGCACTCGTTTTTTTGCAATTAAACCCTAATAAATGTTCTTCTACAATTCTACACACTTATAGGCTCTCATATTTATTTGCGAAAATGGGTACCGAACAACATATTTAAAACTTAATTTTATACCCTCCATAATCTACTTTATAACGTGCAAAATTGGATTTAAGCATAAGTGCCTTAAGCTATTTTTGTTTATAGTGACTTATTTATGTTTGTATATATTAATCCAGGTCTGAAAGCCTTGAGCGGTTGGTTTATTGTACATTGGTACTCATAATCCTATCAGAAGACAATGGTCCAATTAAAAGTTGTACTACCTGCCTCCGGATAGACTCTATATAACCAAAAGATAAGATATAACCAGTAACCGTCTGACAATGACCGTAACAAAGCGATAAACTCCAATGGTGTCGCAAAACTTAAATATTTCGCAAAATGTTTAACACGTATTTTTTTATACATCTAAAGTGGCAAGCCAGTACACGACCCAACTGTTGTTAAGCAGTTACCGTAACTTAAGGACGCTTGCGAGAGTTGAGGTATTCTCTATGATTATGTATGATTTTCTGTCTCGTCATAACATAAAAAAGATATTGTTATTTCAGGACAAAATAAAAACCAACTTCAAATAACGGGAATTTGATAAAAAAACAATATGAAATTTTATCCCTTATTATTTCAACCTCAGGGATGGTGTTTATTCGTCAAATATATACAATAGGAACCAAAATTAAAAAAGAATCAGTAAAATTGGTTCACAATTGGAGAAGATATCGTGTATCATATAAAAATATTAGCAAATATTTGTGTCTTGTGTCTGGGTGGTTTTTATGTATATGTATGTATTTATAAAAAATATCTAGGTAGTATATCAGTCATGTATTTCCTATAATACAAGCTCTGCTTAGTTTGTGGCTAGATGATGCTCTGTGAAATATGTCCAGATTTTTCCTTTTTTATAATTTTCAACGTATACACACAAAAAAAACAGACGTATTGAGAACCTTCTTTTTTGAAGTCATTTGAAAAAAATGACTGACATCTTATCGTACTTTTTAAGTGATAACAAAAAATCTAGTCGCTTTAAGTATATGATGAATATTAGCCACAATAATATCATCCGGGAAGTCCATAAACCAAAAGACTCGAAGTATGACGACAATTTTTATGACATCTCACGACCATTCCAATTTATCATCAGACAATTTCTCGGTCAGTTTACTTCTTGTTTGAGGCCATTTATCTCAAATGAACAACTTACAGGAAGTCGCACTTGCCAGAATTAGTTTTTCTCGGTTTTTCAAGATGGTGGTTTTAGTACTTTGAAAGACTCTTATATTTTCATAATTTTTCGTTTTGGTACAGTCCAATAAAATGTTTTATCAGGAATTTCTAAAATAAGCATTCGTGCTTTCTTTGCAGTTTTCCGCTATTTCGGTGAGTCAGAAGGTTAAGTTAGGGAATCGTGGTTCCTGGAACACCCGTCGTGGTGAGATGGTGAATGTTAATGCGACCCCATCATGCCCTACTTTGGCGGGGGACTGTTAACCGGGAGGGGTTTTAGTAGGTTCAAGTCCCACATACCAGGCAATGATTTTTCAAAGAAAATTAAAAAAAAATCATAAACTATTTTTGGAAAAAAAATTAAGATCGTAGGTATAAAAAAAAATACGCATTTACATCTACACGTTTGTACTAAGCTGTGGAAACGTAAACTGAGGAAAAATTCTAACCTAACCTATTTATGTTACGTCATTTATTATATTTTTAAATAAATGACGTATATTTTTTTTAATATTTTGAATTTTGGTTCTTACGAATTTCAAAGAGGTTGAATCACACATAGTTTATTCCCGTGACCCCCGGACTTTAGCCCCATCGGAAGACAATGAGAAGTTTTTTCCTAATAACGATATCCATATCAACATTTTGGTATGCGCTATACCAGTAAGAAAAAAATGATAGGTATTTTTGAGTTCAAAATAGACCTCATTTCCATAATTAGCATCTACAAATTAGTCAAAAACGGGTATCGTTTTGATATGGATCAAAATTGTTTTCCACCGGACAATGAGATTAAAATTTCCTGTTGTCCCTCAATCTGACAAGAGTACATCAAATCGGCTACTTCCCACCACATCCAAGCCCATTGTTCTCGGAAAAGAAAACTTTCATACATTAGTTCCCAACCACATCCTAGAGCATTTTAATATATTTTCGTTCATACTTTAGTTCCCACTCACATCCATGCATAAGGTAGAGTCAGCACGAGTATCTTCTGATAGTTTTGTCTCCTGTTTGGTCTTGTACCACAGCACACAGGAAATTGGCAATTGACTTTTCTGATATAAAGCTGCATTTTTGTTTCAATGCAATAAAAAGAGAGAGAGAGAGAGAGAGAGCTGGTTAAGTTGCTCCCTGAACAAAAACAACGTCTGTTTTGTTTGTAAGCTTGACTAGTAAACTATGAATAGTAACTACTTAGCGACTAGCGGTTTTTTAATTTTTTTGCGTCGAATTTCTTGCTATTTTTCTATTAAGGTAGGTGATTCAAATTCAAATGCACTTACTTATAATTACATTCTAGAGCCATGGTTTAGCCATGATAGAGCCAAGCATTAATTTAGAATCGCAACTTAAAGATTGAACGTCGCGTCGTCGTCATACAAATAAATAAAACCCAAAAGCCTTGCTTATGTTGACTGTACTCAAATATTTCGTGGATGTGGATGTGAGTGGGAATCTTTTTTGGATGTGGTGGGAATGGCCCATCAAATCTACGTATACGCAAGTCTTTGGATTCACCGATTATGAGCCCAATAATGATTTACATTTTGGTCACGTCGTAAGAATGAGCGAAATTCACGGTTCAGAAAGAGCAAACTGAATTTGGTAAGATTCGTCTTGGGTAATTGGGAAATGAAGAAATAACCGATTTAAGTTTGGCGGAGTCCTTTGTGTGCAATGAAAATTGGTAAAACAACCAAATTAGGTACATACAGAGTCTTTTTTCAGAACGAACACTTTGTGAAGAAACGGGCATCGCCTTCATTAAAAAGTGTACCATAAGCGGCGACGGGCTGACACATGGAATCTTAATTACTATACAAAACGTTGGCATGTGCGGTATGTACCAGATATAATGTTTGGACGTAATTTTTATTTTCTTTTTGTAAAATACGGCGTTGATTAAATCAGCTAAGAGGCTTTTAGGGAAAACTTTGGAAAAAGTTTCTAAGCTTCCATTAAGTTCAAACTAGACTTGCGAACAAGACTTGAATAGGGTTTTTTCACAAGTGTTTTAAATCAACTGAATGTCTAGGTTTATAAAAGCTTTCTAAGAATTTTCTTCTACATAAACTAATATTGGGTCTTTGTTTGGCAAATTTGACTACAAGTCTAAATATTATGAAGTAAAAAATTGTACCTAGTCTGTATCATTGATATACTCTAGGTCAACCAGTCTAACCATTTAATTATTCAGAAAATAGACCAAAGAACGTAGATTTATAACAAAAAAACCCATAGTCTTATCAAAATGATCACAATTTTATTTCCCACAATGAAGTTGAACGACGAATAAAAACGTCCAACAATTCCCAACTACGAAACGACCAAGAAAATATAAATCCCTGCTAAATTATTGAACGAAGAAAAACTCCACTGTTTTCTATCACGTGAGATTTATGAGACTGTACAATGTATACCAGATACATATCAATACGACTAAAGTTTTAGGTAGGTATTACTTAGATGTAGTTAGGCAAACTTCGCCTAACTGTCGTCTGAATTTCAAGCTCTGACTGAAATTTGAAAAGAACTTGAAAACTTATTCCGACCCTGATTATGGCGCATGCAACGTGTAAAAATAGCGTGAAACAATAACACTCAAAAATCTTTTGAAATATTCCGATCCATTGAAAATTGTGTTCACAACCGTGAATTTATTTCAGTTTCAAAAGTTACAAACCTGTCCAAAAGCCCACCGTTTTCATTGTTTAGTTCTATCATTTACAATCCATTCATATTCCGAATTAGTGACATTTTAAAAGAGCACTAATCCGCGAATGCAACAAGTTCGCGGGCGGGGAGTAGAGTAGGGCGGGCGGGAAACGTCAGTACCGTCGCGACCATGGCCACGGACGGACGCACGAAGCGCTCGCAGTCGATATGCGCGCCCGCCTCCGCGAGTATGGAGGCTCTGGCAGCGCCGGTGGAGACCACGCCGGCTCCGAGGCGTCGGCCGGCTGCCCGCTCCCAGTCGGCGAGGATCACGGGGGGCCGGTCCGTACGCCACCGCCGGCAGCAACAGCAACAGCAGCTGGACCGGGAGACCAGAGCTCGATACAGCAGCGAGCCTCGCCTGGCGGAGGCTGAGACTCCCCCGCAAGTGAGACGGCAGGCTTCCGCACGACGCCGCCCACCACCTGGTCAGCACAACCAGCCACGCCGCTCCAACGCTTTCCTCGACGTCCCCCGCCAGCCAGCACACCAGCCCGAAGAGGAACCTGACGAGGATTCGTACCGTCTCCGCTCCTTCAACACCACGCAGAAAGGAGGTCAGTGCTACGTTCGTTGCCCTCACTATTTATCTTTTTATATTTCTGAAAAGTTGGCACATGGCCGGCGTGTACGCAAGTGTTCCCTTCGCTGGATACGGAAGGCGTCTGCTTTCCGAAAAACGGGTTAGAATGAGATCGTTAAATTATTTTTGCGTCGTCGTGAATCATATGGAACGTATATTTTACGAATAAATCAAAATGAAAAAGCGAGCGAGGTGGAAAACTAACCTGTGAAAGTTCACGAAATAAATTGGATGGCAAAGTGAATTTGCAATGGGTTTTCCTGACCCTCCAGTCAGAGTCGATATATTACAAAGAAATATATGTCGTCAGACATTCGAATTTTCAGTAACCACATAGATTTTCTTATCGACAACGTTATAGAGACAAAAGCCTGCTGTTTACCGCATTTATAGCGACGTCGATATTGTCGTATCTTGTACAAACAGATAAGCTGCACTATTCATAAGATCGTATCTATTTACGTGGTCAGCATTCAAACGTTGGCAGAGAAAGGGAAATTTATTTTAGAAATGAGTGATGTTAACGTACTCCTTATAGTTTTGAAATACGCTACTTACATTACGATCTTTTGTTTATACCAGACGAATCGGTAAATCTAAAGTTGAAATGAGTATGCATATTTTACGGTGAAGTAAAATAATAAATCGCAGAAATCAAACAAAACATATACTACTACTAATGATGTTTGTTACTCTTTCACGCAAAAAAACTACTGAACGGATTTTGATGAACTTTACAGTAATATAACTTATACATCAGAATAACCAATAGGCAACTTTTTATCCGGGTAACACGCGGGCGAAGTCGTGGGCAGAGGCTAGTATAAGAAAAATGCCTTGTTTCACAGGCAATACGTATCGTGCCTAAAATTAAATCAACGCCATTTTGTCTTTCCAACACATCGAAACTCTATCCTCTTCCTAATGATAAAACATGTGTCTTACTCCAATTAGAACGATAAAAAAACACCCAACAAATACACACATAGTCCTGACCCCACACTAGAATTCCCTGTGTCGTGGGTACCAGAACTTCGCTCGAGTGGTACCCAGATAAAAAGTAGCCTATGTATTATTCTGATGTATAAGCTATATTACTGTAAAGTTTCATCAAAATCCTTTCAGTAGTTTTTGCGTGAAAGAGTAAGAAACATCCATCCTCACAAAC
Organism: Perizoma flavofasciatum; assembly: GCA_958496245.1. Taxonomy (NCBI): domain Eukaryota; kingdom Metazoa; phylum Arthropoda; class Insecta; order Lepidoptera; family Geometridae; genus Perizoma; species Perizoma flavofasciatum. The sequence goes on from OY292431.1 coordinate 11,423,935, forward strand.
TTTCGCGTTTATAATATTAGTAGAATAGTTACGAAAAGTACCTATATTATGTGCTTTTCATTTTATTACGGTTCGTTGGTAATTGGATTTCCCTTTAGAATTTGAGCTCACATTTTAACTAAGCACATTGGTTGTAAAATCGCTAGGAATCCGCTCTTCCATTCGTTTTTTGCCTTCGTCTCCTCAGAATTTCATTACATTGTGAATTATATAGCATTACATAGATTAGTGTGATTCCCGAATTTTGTTGGGGCACATTTTATTTTTTTATTTATCAGGAAACCCAAAGCAGGTTAATGCAGATTTAATGGAAATAGTGGTATTTTAAATTCAAAGTCACACATATATAAAAACATTCGTTAAAAATACTTTATAATAGTTCTCTACATCCTAAGGTTATCTGAATGAAATGGCTTTCTGAGATAAGACCGTCCATTTTGAATTTCTTTCGCTTTTTAACTGATATCAAAAAGGAGGAAGTTTTATATTTCTGTTGATTTCTTCGCCAATTGTTGGTGATTATTTTGTTGTATAGAAAATCCCGAAGAGATCTCATAAAAGTTTTATTCTTGAGGAATTGCTACTTTTCCCGTTAAACTCAAAAAACTTCATCATCTTATGAAATCACGACTAGCCGAAACATTTTTTGTGGTCTATTTTACTTTTTATTCGAAAGAGCGTCTTCCCGAGTGAGCGAAATAACGTTAGCACGTGAGGAAGTCGGTTTTTTGAAATTTAATGTTTTATTTGTTCTTTTATTCTGTTTTTTTGTGTTTTGTACTGTAAAATGGTGCTATGGACAAAGAGTTTATCTATCTATCTGTCTATCTTACTACTATTATGAACGCAAAAAATAATGAGGATGGAAGTTGACGCAAAAACTACTGAACGGATTTTGATGAAACTTTACAGTAATATACGAGTAGCTTATATATCAAAATAACACATATGCTACTTTTTATCCGGGTACCACGCGGGCGTAGCCGTGGGCAGAGGCTTGTCTATATATACATTAATTTAAACGAAAAATAACTCTTTTGTTTAATTCAAATTGAAATTCAACCACTAGCCACGGCGTAAATAAAAACAGAATCGGGTAAGCTCGTTTTTGTTTAGAGATCGCATGAATGACAGGTTTTTTTTTGTGGCAGTCCAACTAACTTCAAAGCTTCGCAGTCTTTATGAGCAGCTCATACAAATAAGTATTTTTTTTATAATGAAAATAAGCTATATAATATAATGTATCTCTTTCTCTTTATTCAGCAATAGCTGAGAACGATATATGTAAAAATGTTCAAGAACTTGACTCAGATCATCGTTTGAAGTTTCAAAATATTTTAATTGCTCATTTATCATGTTTAAAGTACTAGATAAGGTCACGCAAATGGGTCATTTAAGCTGATGGCGGTCACGTAATTAGGATATTTCAACCGACTTTAAAGCAACGGGATGTTTATGAGTCGGTTGTTTGATACTGGCTTTTTCATTTAATCCGAGAGAATAAAACTTCCCAAGTTTTGTCTAGACTTGCTATGTTAGGGTCCCGAATTTTATCCTAAGATTGTCAAAAAATCTGTGGAACTATTTTTTGTCGACAGGGGCATAAGATGAAGAAATAGGGGGTTGGGATTCAACTTTGGTCCTTCGAAGCCAAATATAACATAATATTTATTTTTGGTAGAAAACACATCTTTATGCTAGACCGGGAGTTCATAGTAGTCAAGCCTATCAATCCAGTACCAAAACTGGTCATACATGAGGTACAAGAGGTCGATAACGAATTTAAAAAATACATACAGAGGAACGTATAATCTCCTCCTTTTTGAAGACGATTAAAAATGCTAAGATGACGATTAAGATGCTGCTAGGGCGCAGCTTTTTAAACACTTTGTTTTCTTAACTGTATCATATCTAGCCGGCTGCTTCTTCCGTTATTTTTATCCTATTTCATCCTATGTATGACCCTTCCTGATAATCGATTGATACGTTTAACGAATACGAACTCCAGGTCATACCCTTAACACCGAGGGATATCCAACTACTTGCAAAACGCGGGTCAAATTTAGTGTTTGGACATGCGTCTACCCCCTCCCGGGTGTCTTGAGAGATCTATACTCTGATTATGTATCTGAGGATGTACATCAAGCTGTGAGCGTGTTTATTTTTTGTTTTGATATTGGGCCGAAATCGAAATTTAAAACATAGACGAATAGACAAATCTGTAAGGATTCCATTTTCGCCGTTTAGCTTCAGAACCCTAAAAGGGTCTTAACAATCAAAGCCTCTGTCGTAAAAAGAGCTGTAAAAACCTCAATCAAATAAAATATTGCACAAAAAAAAATCATTTCGTGCCTCGTCTCGAGAAAAAGGAACTTCGAGCAAAACCTTCTTTACCATATATTTAAATATCGTTGTGAAATCGCAAACGGGTTTGACTCCCGCTGCGGGACAAATGTTTAAGTTTCCTGCAGATATTTGTTCCAAGTTTGGGCACTTTGGAAGCACGGTACCTGTAATACCTGATACTCCTGATACAGGGAAACTTAGTGTTGTGTAAAGACTATGGAACAAACATTAACTGTCCTGCTTACTATATGGCGTAAAGACTATGGAACAAACAAACATTAACTGTCCTGCTTACTATATGGCGTAAAGACTATGGAACAAACATTAACTGTCCTGCTTACTATATGGCGTAAAGACTATGGAACAAACATTAACTGTCCTGCTTACTATATGGCGTAAAGGAAAGAATTAGAAAATGGCTTCTTACTCTAGACTTTGACGGAACAGAAAGTCTTCTGGAAATACAAACCTGACTCTAAATCTGGTGGTTCCGCTTTTGTTTACTATTTCCTCACTACAACCTCTCCTCCCCTTCCCACTCCCAATATACTACACAAGTACTAACACAAACTCTTTACACACACACACACACACACACACACACACTCACTCACTCACACACACACACACACACACACACACAAACACACACACAATATTCCTGCGAAGTGTTAAAGGCCCATAACAATCTATTATTTAAGACCCTGTCAGTTTCAGTTTAAGTTTCATCTTTAATGTTTTTTATTTTATTTTTATTTTGTGTTTTGCCCTGTTTGTGTTTTTTCTTATGGAAATCGATGTATGTTTAAGCCGGCTTACCGCGATACAGGCTCGACCTAGTGCGGGGACCAAGAGTAAATCCATTTGTAATCTATATATTCGGTAAAATAAATGTATTTGTATTATTAAATTGTTATTAATTTTATTAAAAAAAAATCTGGTACAAAGTTCTTGGAAAAGTTTTTGGATCATACAATAGTTTTAGTAGATATGTAGGTATTATGATATGTATGGTATGTAACTAAGTAGGTATATTGTGTATTACATATGAATATTACGTATATTATAGTGTATTCATAGTATGTGGTAAGTGCACCAATTAAAACCCTTGTAAACTTTCGTACAGTCCGTTCCATCCAAAGGTTGTCTGGTAGAGATCGCTATTTAGCGATAAGACATTGTACAACATTGCCAAAGTTTGTAGTACTTAGCTAAGCTGATGTGTTATTTGGTGTGCGATAAAGTATTTTCTATCTTCTATCTATCTATCTATCTACAAAGTAAAAGTCAAGTATTCTATTCATATAAAATCATCCCAAAGTCATATAATTATCAAACATTTTACCGCATGGTTTTTTCACTATCGATCACTTTACATATTACAAAGCAACTATACCTCAGCCTCTTAGACAATAGCCACTTTCTGAAAGAGTAACAAACATCCATCCTCACAAACTTTCGCGTTTAATAGTAGTAGGATAACGACGTGTTACGCTAGACTAATATCACTTTCTGTTGGCGTGAACGCCTGTGGAAATTCATATTGTAAAAACGGGAATTTTCACGTACTATCGGTGAAGGCACCGACTAAGTTTCAACTCATTCCGAGAGTCTTCATCAGGATGAGTGGTCGCGACTTTCTCTTTCCGCGTCGCGCCGTGCACTACTAAAATTTAATTTTTGGAATAAAAAAGCCTGTGGAAATATTAAATTGTATGGAAATGACATTAGCTTTTGAGATGCCACGTAACTGCTGCCAAGTTTTTCCTTAATTAATTTGCATTAGCGTGAAAGGAAAACTAAGCGTGAGGTATTTGTGTAGAAGCCAAGTTCAGATCACTGAACTAACGCAGAGACAAAGAAGAAGATCCTAAACAAAGGAGACCCCGCAGTAGGATTGCTCGTAGAATATCTACGACATAATTTCGTAGCATCTCTACGAATATTACGGCCCGGTATTGTTTTCTCTGTTAAATAAATAAGGGCTTGTTTATATGCCGCGTAGTAATTATTTTTTATTAAAAATGGGTTATTTTATTAAGTGCCCACGAACTGAGCTGAAATATCAAACAACATTAAAACTCACAAATCATTGTGTTCTGTTTGTAATTTTCGCGGGTCACAGGGGTCTAGACAAATAGCTCACGCTTACTTTACCTTTCACGCTAGGGCAATTTTGTCAAGGAAAAACTTGTCAGTAGTCACGTGACATTTCCATTTATTCATTAAAAATACAAGGATCACTTTGAAACGTCGGTTTTATTACCTATTCATCTGCGTTCAAGCCAGGAACGAAAGGCAAGAAAACCAGGCTGGTTATTCTTTTTAATGATATATTTACAAAACAATAGGTAACTAAATTTATATCGATTTGGAGCATTTTTAACCCCAAGAGTTTTTATCATCTAAATAATCCGATATGTATGCCTATACAGTATAAAGTTTTTGTTTAATTACGTTATAAAAAAAACGTTTTTGTAAGACATGTAAAAAGGCGAGTATGTATGAAGAATGTAATGAGAGTGAATGAAGCAAAAGAGGTATGTCAGGATCGTAGCAAATGGAAATCCGTAGTCTCTGCCTATCCCTCCGGGAAACAGGCGTGATTTTGTATATGTATGTAAAAAGGCAAGTTTAACCCTAGCAAGAGTTTTCTTTTAAAAACCCTTTGAGGATAGGGAAATCAGATAAATACTGTTGGGTAGATAGATAGATAGATAGAAGATATAATATACTTTATTACACACCAAATAATACATCATCTTAGTTAAGTACCTTTACAATGTTGTACAATAGGCGGTATCCATCTCTATTATGCGATAGGATCGTGTACACAAACAGATAAATTCTTATGACATGTAACATACTATTTTATATGAATATGTACATAATAATAGATAGATAATATGAGATATAAACTAAAATTATACATACACTAGATTATGCCCACGGCTTCGCCCGTGTAGTACCCGGAAAAGAAAAAGTAGTTTAAGTTGTAAAAAGTATCATTATTCTGATGTATATGCTATATTACTGTAAAGTTTCATCAAAATACGTTCAGGAGTTTTTGCGTGAAAGAGTAACAAACATCTATCCTCACAAACTTTCTTAAAATATTATACATACATATAAAACATTCACAAGTGGTAGTACTCTTTCACTCTAAGCTAAATCTTCAAGTTAAGTCGAAGTTCTTAAGAGGTGAGTTTTATATTTCGTTTTTTTGTGGGGTCCGTCCTCTGACGTTAGCCAAGCTGGTCTAAGTTGCCTATCATTCAGATGTGTCGCGTTGTCATGTTAGATAACACATATCTATGTGACTTAAATGTAAATATATACTTACTTATATGTGACAAATACAAACGCGCATATTATGTAGCATATGCGTGACCCAAATATGTTTCTGAACTTTATAAAGAACCATTTACCTCAAGACTGTATCAGCCCGTCAAGATACGGCTAACAACACTGAAACTCAGCACTTTATTGTTTCAGAATGAGAAATTGATAATGAATTTTCTTGATTTCAATTAAACTTTTGGTTTCGGCTGTTTTTAATTAATCGAAGTTGGTGAGGGCATATTTATACCATGTTTTTAGATCATTAGTTCCCAAAGTGGTCCTGGTAGACCCCCAGGGGTCCACGGGAGACTTGACGGTTGTCTACGTTGGCGTGACAAAAAATGGGGGTTTACAATTCGTATTTTTTTCCACCTGGACCACTTTGGGAACTAATGTTTTAATGTTTTAGATGGATGACTTTCCATGAATTATTTTTGCTTTTATATTTGTTCAAGTTTTAGATTCAGATATATCAGAAATACGTATGATCATTGCATTGAAGTTTATTATAGGGACAGCAGTTCTTAAGACATCCGCTGACAAAAACGATTAAACAGTTCATAGTTATTTTTTCCGACATTTTAGTGTTTAAAATATTGCAAACATCGTAGAACAGTTTTTGATTGAGGTTTCTAATAAAGAAGTTAAACAAAAATACTTTTATTCATAAAACTACGTATATAGAAAAAATACAGATGAAACAGCTATCTAAAGACCGTTGCAAATTATCTATAGATAGCTCAACTGATCTAGATCAATATCAGACGGAAGCGTTCCGAAAATACTGGCCGCATTGCCACGCTGAATGGCAAAAAGTTATAAAATAAAGAATTTCTATATTTACTAGTGAAACGCCGAGTGACTTCGCTTTGAGTTTTTTCCCGAATTAAAACCGAATAAGTATAAGTGATTAAGTGACCTTGCAACAAACAGTGTTGTAATAAATAAATGAAATTTGAAAAATTTCATTCTGTCTATAAATATATTTTTCATTTATGACTAATATTTAGTCATAAATGAAATCTGAAATCTGGATGAGCTTTAGAAAATTTTTCTCTTTCCTTCCTATGTCCTATGTTCCCTAAAGAGTCTAGGTAAAAAACTAAAATCTAACTAAAAATTCCGTCTTTGGCTTCGATGAAATTTTAAGTAACCTTAAACATTCTCAGGTTACTTGCTTTGAAATTGCGTCTCTGATTATGGATAAAAACGGCCATTCACACTCACCTTTGCCCACAAAAGGAGACATGATGTTCAAATATTTACTCACTGACCATTAGCAGAATAATTGGTTTCATATTTCTAGTAGACAGCTTAGTAGGTACCTACTTATCTATAACTTAAGCTAGTTTTATTGAGTTGGGTGTGGTTATATTTGTATAGGTTGTTTTCTTACTAGAAAGGAAGAAGAAAGAAAATGTGTTTAATTGAACCCAAAACACAAACATATAGTAAAATAGTAGTAAAGACATACCCTCTGTTTCATAATCACTCGCTAACTTAGCAAGTCGCTAAATCAAGTCCTGTCCTTTTCTAATACTAAACAAAGAATAGAGGCTGCAAATAATGATGATTTATTTTGATATAAAGTTAAAAATTCAGTTCATCTTCTACAGCATTGTTCGAAATTTGAGCGCACCCCTCTATCATGGCCGTCAAAATGAAAGTCCATTACTGTTTTAAAAGCAAAGCTTTAACCCTTTTGGGATAGATAACTCTTTTCATCATGCCATGGATCTCGTTTATTTAAAATGTAAGTACCCCCTAATGGTACATCCATGGCACAAAAAGCATTCTCACAGTGAACAGTTTAACTTAACAAGAACTTGAAAACTTACGTAATTGGAGCTCCCAAATTCTGAATAATCGGAGCCGACATAAACTTTATGGAACTTTGAGAAATTTAGATTTAATCTAATTATTTTAACTAAAATTTATCTAATTCGAGTACAATTTAGTTTTGTTGTAAACTAGTGTCATGGATTTCCGTTTTAAAAACTAATTGTTGAATTACAAAGGGCCAGGAGTATTAAATAAAAGAAAAAAACATTCAAAATAATTTTATTTTCATTAAGATAACGATTATATTTATTTATACAACAGAATAAAATAACAATAGTTACTTCAAAGTTAGGTTATTTTTTGGTAATGTTGATTCTAAGATTCCTTGTTCTTTTTCTTATCGATCAATGACTCAATTTTATGTTGTTACTTGGTCGAAGACCAAAATCTAGGGTTTTGTAATCAAAAACTATAAAAATAAAACATATTTGTTTTTATTTCAACGCGCTTCTCCAAACGTTACCTACCAAACCAATCACTGAAAAACATTGTATAGATTTAAGGATATAATTACCACATACTTTACTATTATCCTGTTGTTTGACACAGTAAAGTACGTGGTATAGTCGTAATATTATTCTAGAATGATACCAAACCACGGCTTACGTGGTTTACCTTCATATAGAATAAGTTAAGTTACCATATGCTTTAGATTCTTACTTCGGATTCGGAGGCGTTCACTTAATATTATAAACTCGAAAGTTTGTGAGGATGGATGTTTGTTACTCACTTAAAAACTACAGAACGGATTTGAAAAAAACTTTACAGTAATATAGCTTATACATCAGAATAACACATAGACTACTTTTTTTATCCGGGTACTACACGGACGAAGCCGTAGGCAGAAGCTAGTTAATTCATAATGTTTTGACACATTCAAAATTCCACGAGCACATACAGTGAATAATTTACGACTAGGTATACGATTTAGATTCAAGGAAAACCTACTAATAAACGTTGTTTTTCCACCGTGAAACCGTGTAAACATTTCCCTAATTTTTCAGAGGTAAACATTTGTGGCAGACTTAGGGAAATATCAAACAAGTTTTTGGTAGGTGCAAAGTAATTGATTTTACTTTTTTACGTAATATCCTATGTTGACTAAATAGAAACCATATAAGAGTATGTATCTTTAATTTCGGAACCTTAAGGCGACGCCAGTTGACTTTAAAGCAAGCTACCTTCTTCGATCTAATCGAAAAGAAAATGTAAAGTATTTGACATACACACAAAATACACAGAACTATTGCCAGAATTCAGAACAAAAGACAGAGTTCAGAGAAGTTCTGTTTTACTCATTGAAATACATATATTTCACACAAACAAAATACACAGAACAACCATTTCCAGAACTCCAAGCAAAAGAGCAGAACTCGGAGGTTATCCTTATCACTGTGTTTGAACACTCAAAATACTAAAACTTGTAATCTTGACCGTACTTTGCGCTTATATGGGTTGTTTGGGAGAGTATTAAAAGTTTGTGAAAGAAATTCGAGCCCACGGCGAACTTTTAAATACTTCGGAACTTTCACACTTTACTGGCTCCTCTGTAGGCTCCCATGTCTTTAGTCGATTACATCTTAGTACAGCATTTTTATACAAAAAACTATAGTGAATTTGTTTTTTACTGACTCATTGTTTAATTGGAAATTTCATGTACTACGTGAAATCGCCAGATCAGTGAATTCGTCATTTAAGTTTCGACTCGTTTCTAGAGACTTTATCATAAGAGAGCACCTTGATGGAGATTCACGGCTCAAAAATTTTAGACCGAGATCTGTAGGAAAGCTTGATATAAAGCCGAAGGGGGTAAAATACACAAGAAACTCTCAAAGAGTACCACGACCGACTTCCGCCGTACTTTCCAATGTATACCTCCGAAAAAATCATTTCAAGTGAAATATTAAAAAATCTGAACTCGACATTTCGAAATATCCTCCAAGCTTGTAAATTCAAAATTATTCACATTCTTCACTTTTTATTTATTCACTTCCGAACTGTCCCTCGAGAGTTAATTAAGAAGAATAGAAATACAATAAGGAAAGAGATTCCCTAAAAAAATAAGGATGTCGAAAACCCAGTAACAGTCGAGTCGAGTTAGCAAGAACTAATCTCAAATAGAACTTTGCAAATAAATTAAAAAGAAATAGAATAAGAACTAATCTCAAATAGAACTTTGCAAATTAATTAAAAAGGAATAGAATAGATATGAATTAAGATTTTTTCACATTAGCAGTGCTGGTGAGTGCACGCAACTTGGTATTTCGGACTCAAACGATGCTTTTAAAGCTAATAAGCTTCTTGTAAATCTAAAGTCTAGACTTCTACAGCTCGGTTAATGACCACGTCTGAGCACCGTTGTTTAAGGTAGGATACATATGGATGAGTGGGCGCTGTGGTGTCAAAGGAAGGCCGCCCTTCTATAACGGACCAGTAGCTCCTTCCTTCTATAACAGGCATTAACGTTGCGGCGATCGACAACGCATGAAACTTGCATTAGTAAAATGAAATCTTTGTCTTTACAAGCTAGAGGTACTGTTTGTTAGCTTTATTTTATAATGACGATGGGATGTGACGGTGAAATTATTACACCGTAGCCCATGAAGTCCCTTAACTAGTGTGTGAACAAAAGTTCAAATGTTGATATAAGTTAGTTTCTTGGCAATGTCGAATTCGTTCGTAAAGTATAGGTATATGTTGTTTTTTTTTAAAGTTATATCTATTTTCTTATGGTGTACAATAAAATATTTTCATTAATTCATTCATATTAGGTACCAAGTTTAGTGTATAAGGTGATAGAAATAACTACTTTAGTTTTTATAGTGTTATGTTATTTTCTATTTGGAATAAACATTAGTTTAATTTAATTTAATTAACAAAGTAGAGGTATCCTCTTAAAAATAGTAGATTCCGATTTCGATTAACATTATTTTAAACTTATGGATTATGGATATTTCCTCCTCGGCTTGAAATGAGATGCTTTTGCGGCATCAGCCACCCACGTGGCTGAGCAAAATGTAGACCATTACTTTTATTAATTTAGTTTTTTATTTAATAGTGGAAACTTTTATTTTAAACAGACAGTAGGTACATTTACGTTCCAATTAGTTACCTAACTTAAGTTTACTTACAGTAAAATACGGGTTGACCTCTAAACGGTCAACGAAACGTTAACAGGAGACAGGAAAATACTAAATTACGTAGGATAGTTTGTACCTAAGAAACTTTGTTTGATTAGGAATGTGTATTTTTCTCTGATACCTCTTTTATTTTAGTTGTTTAGTTTTGTTTTATTACGTCACACAAGGCGATGAAATATCCCACTTCTCGGCCTACCTCGCATTTTTGTTTAAAACCGCAGATCATTCGAAGGATGTTCTATAGTTAAAACTGCCTCCTAAATTTTATCTGTCCATAAAACGTAGACATCTCTTCATTGTCAGTTTCCCTTTACGAAAAACAGTGTAAAACGAAGCGGAAAATCGATGAAAAGTCCTATTTCATTATCACAGTCCCTTCCATAAAAACCCATCGAGGGTTCCATGGCGCCCGTTATCGGATATGCCGAAGCTTTTTATGCACCGAAAATATGTTGTAGTCAGATTCGGATGTACTACATGCTTTTCCCCGACAATTAGAGATTGTCTTTTTTTATTTGTGACAGGTCGGACTATTTCCCTGAAGCTAACTAGATGGCACTGTTATGTGTCTAGGAAATAAAAAAAGCTCAGTTTTATTAAGTACATTTTTGTAATTCAAAAATTCTAGATCTCACCGTAAGAAGTTGTAGAAGAGCTTATCAGTGGAAGTACTACCAACCACTGGACCTATTTTTACAACCAAGCAGTAAAACTCGCATTACTGTGTTCCTGTAGAAGCCTATGGGTGTCGGTGAAAAGGTATATGAGACTTTTCACCCGTTATGTCTCAAGGTTAGAATCTGGACGGCAGTAGAATCTGGATGGGTGCGTGTTTGCCCATAAAATTGTGATTATGACTTTAGCCATCTCTAGTAAGTCTGTGGAGTTTATCACGAACGAGTAGACAGCCTCAAGAGACGCAATGTTTAATCATTTGCTAGGAAATAATTCTGTCAACTGTCGTGCGAGTCCCGCCACGCCTGCTGTGCTCTGATTGGTTGAAACTACAGTTTCAACAGTCAGGAAAAAACGAATTCAGTATAGTTTTTTGTATAAAAATGCTGTACTAAGATGTAATCGACTCAAGACGCCTAGAGAGTACACAGCCTCAAGAGAAGCAATGTTTAATAATTTGCTAGTAAATAATTCTGTCAACTGTCGTGCGAGTCCCGCCACACACAGTCCCGGCAACATGACGCAAATACAATATCCGCGCTTGCCAACATCAGTCCTAAAAGACTGATGTGTTGACAGAACAGTGTGGTTCAATATCACGCCTCTCGGGGTTAACTGCTCGATGATCACGAACGACTAATGTTTATTTATTTTCTAAGAAAACTAATACACCATTATCTCGAACTATTAATTCTAGAATGTCCTTACATAAGTATTATTAATATCATTTTACTATATGGTTACCGGAGCCTAATTGTAACGAGTGGAGTGTCAGTTCGAGATTACCCTACTCTCCGAACTAGTTTGGAGACTGTGTCTCGTCTGTCTGTGAGACGGTATAAGACTACTAGTCAGATATCATTTCCCCACTGAAGGCGGGTAAAAAAGACAAAGATTAACCTGTCATACGCAGTCGATAACATTTTTTTCCTCTGATCATATAGTTACAATTAACTTTATAGCTATGTCAGGTACACGATACAACGCACATGACCACTGTTATTTATAAATGTTGTTTAGTTAAGTCTAGCCCGGATCGACTTTTGACGATCCAGATCGTGAGTTGGAATCTGTGCCAGACATGCTTGTTGCCTCACAGAACTAGAACTCACTTCAACTTGGTTGTAATTTCTCCCGCTAAGCAGTAATGTTCGTATTTCTGTGTTTTCGTATGAAGGGCGTGAGTGCCGGTAAAATTCAGGCACATGATATTTTTCACCGTTAGTGGGTTGGCAACGAAATAAAATGAAATAATTTATTTATAACTCACGTTACAGGTCGCGCTAGGTATAAGTGTTACCTAATTAATCATTTACACATATTAATTAATCATTTTTATAAACTATTAATAATTTTAGTTTTCGGGTATCAGGTAAAACTCGTTGAGACCGTAAAATACGTGTCCTAGTAATCACTTTTTTAATCTTAGTTTAAACGTCCCGGTGGTTGGTCCATCAGCGCACTTGTTTTTTTGCCTCAGTTTTTGGCATTTTAACTTTGTATTTATTCTGTTGTATTGTTTCCCGTCCAGCTCACACTCTTTATGTATCTTTACGCTGTATCTACACGTGAAAACCTTTTATTGGCCTTCTGTGTTATATTATTATGTTATATGTGCTGTTGGTTGTCCTAAAAAAATATCTATATTTTTCTGGGTCACTATATGGTCACACGTCAGCTCTAAAAAGTTCCGATGGTTCAAATGAACGAACGAAAGTTTCAGTAAACTAATTTTAGCTGCAATTTACCCTGTTTTTTTTAAGAAAGACAAGAGAACCTTTGTACATGCCTCACCTAATATTTTATTTTATATTTTCGTTTTTTTTTGTACAATAAATAATTATAAGAACCAGCTATTTAGCTTTTCATTTTATATCGAAGCTATATGCTACTGGTATTGGGAGAGGACGGAAGATAAGCGCGCCACTTACGTTCTTCAAGTCTGCGGCGTTTTATGCTGAGTGCCATCCCAACTTGTGGCTACTTACCTCATCAGCTGTCCAACCATCTCAGTTATATACTTTATTAATAAGTATTTCCAAATAAATGATTTATCTATCTATCTATTTAGTTAAGCTGAATCTAAGGTATAGGGTTAATACGTAAATAAATAACTGGTAAGACGAGAACAAAGCGTGAACTTACTAAAATAACAATATTTATAGGTTTTATTTTTTATTTGCTTTTAGTGGCTTCGGCAAATTTGATCGCCACTTTTTTACTTTCCCCTCAGGGGGCGTTCAAAGTTCACCGCTCAGGCCTGTAGCTGTTAGAAACTGCAGGATCTTTTTGGGTGTGATGAGTTACCCCGTTTATAAATAACAGGAGCCACGTGAACAAAGCATGAACTTATTAAAAGTAGAACAATGGTTTGTTTGCCAATTTGTCAGCACATATTTTTTGTTGTTGGGATCTTGTTTTATAAAACGAGGCCCTAAATGACAAATTATCAATTAAACAAACCCTTTCGGGGCCATCCATAAATTATGTTACACAAATTTCGTGATTTTTGAGCTCCCCGTCACATGTACAATATATAATACCACATATTTAGCTATTCTAATCAAGAAATTATTAAATTAAAACAGCGCGTCTTTTTACATCTGACATCACGAAGCTTTTGACTCATTCCCCCTCTTGTCACACGATGTTACACTTTGTTGACCCCCTTAACATGTGACTTAATTTACAAAAATTAGATAGGCAACAAGTTTATTCTTGCAAATTTTTAAAACCCCTGCCATATTTTACGTAGGCTATTGCAGACTCCACTCCAGAACCATCCTTAAGATCATAAAAATCGATTGTAAATATTGCATTTCGATCGGACAAGCCGTTTTGGAGATAAATGGTAACAGAAAAACATATAAACAAATATAGAAACTAGCAAACAACCTCTTACGGCAAATGTATACTGGCTCCTTACACCGCAGGCAAAAATAGCAAATGTATACTGGCTCCATACACCGCAGGCAAAAATAGTAAATGTATACTAGCACCTTACACCGCAGGAAATCATAGCAAATGTATACTGGCTCCTTACACCGCAGGCAAAAATAGCAAATGTATACTGGCTCCATACACCGCAGGCAAAAATAGCAAATGTATACTGGCTCCATACACCGCAGGCAAAAATAGTAAATGTATACTAGCACCTTACACCGCAGGAAATCATAGCAAATGTATACTGGCTCCTTACACCGCAGGCAAAAATAGAAAATGTATACTGGCTCCTTACACCGCAGGCAAAAATAGCAAATGTATACTGGCTCCATACACCGCAGGCAAAAATAGTAAATGTATACTGGCTCCTTACACCGCAGGCAAAAATAGCAAATGTATACTGGCTCCATACACCGCAGGCAAAAATAGTAAATGTATACTAGCACCTTACACCGCAGGAAATCATAGCAAATGTATACTGGCTCCTTACACCGCAGGCAAAAATAGCAAATGTATACTGGCTCCATACACCGCAGGCAAAAATAGTAAATGTATACTAGCACCTTACACCGCAGGAAATCATAGCAAATGTATACTGGCTCCTTACACCGCAGGCAAAAATAGCAAATGTATACTGGCTCCATACACCGCAGGCAAAAATAGTAAATGTATACTAGCTCCTTACACCGCAGGAAAAGATAGCAAATGTATACTGGCTCCTTACATCACAGGCAAAAATAGCAAATGTATACTGGCTCCATACACCGCAGGCAAAAATAGTAAATGTATACTAGCTCCTTACACCGCAGGCAAAAATAGTAAATGTATACTAGCTCCTTACACCGCAGGCAAAAATAGTAAATGTATACTAGCTCCTTACACCGCAGGAAAAGATAGCAAATGTATACTGGCTCCTTACATCACAGGCAAAAATAGCAAATGTATACTGGCTCCATACACCGCAGGCAAAAATAGTAAATGTATACTAGCTCCTTACACCGCAGGCAAAAATAGTAAATGTATACTAGCTCCTTACACCGCAGGCAAAAATAGTAAATGTATACTAGCTCCTTACACCGCAGGCAAAAATAGTAAAGCACCGCAACCTGATTTTAGTCAAAATAGTAAATAAATGATTTAATTGCCACGCCCACTGCGCCACAGAGGTCGTCAGCGTTTTCCATACAAACTCCAATTAAGCCAACGAAATGGGTAAAGTTCAAAGATGACTTGATTTTTTCTGCTGCGTTCGAACACTAAGTGGTCGAATCGGAATGGTCGCACCCAAATTTCCGGCTCGGCTCGGTTAGCGGTTCATTTTGTATGACGCTATCCGTCTGTCTATCACAGAACTGTATCTTAAAGAAACAAAATCAAAAACAAACACGCTCACGACTGTCATCCCCATGATGAACATTCTCAGATCCATACCTAGTGAGTGCGAAGAGAAGAAATATTACAAATCCTACTATCCTATCCTGCTGATATTATAAACGAGGAAGTTTTAGAGGATGGATGTTTGTTACTCTTTCACGCAAAAACTACTGAACGTATTTTAATGAAACTTTACAGTTATATAGCTTATACATCAGACTATCACATAGGCTACTTTATATCCGAGTACCATGCGGGCGAAGCCGTGGGCAGAAGCTAGTAATATTAAAAACGAGTAAGTTTTTGAGGATGGATGTTTTTTACTCTTTCACGCAAAAACTACTGAACGTATTTTAACGAAACTTTACAGTATTATAGCTTATACATCAGAATTACACATAGGCTACTTTTAATCCGGGTAACACGCGGGCGAAGCCGTGGGCAGAAGCTAGTCATTTATATACATTTGGCACATACCCACGTTTTGCATAGTATTAAGCAATTGTGACAGGTTGCAAGCCTATCGCTACTTCACTGTTGGAACACTAATCGATAGCATATGCTTTCAAAGTTTTGGTTCTATAGCATACCGATTTCGTCGAAAATCGTTCATTTCTACAGGATTTAACTACGTGGACAAGTCTGATTACACCGAAATACCAAAAAAATCGCTAACAAACAGGGCTTTATTGGTTTTTTGGTAATTATTGCTTACACTTTTTTTATGAACTATTTTTTTACTGAGTTGGACTGAGTCCATTAAAAGCATTCTTGTCATCTTAATAACCTGATATTGACATTATCCACCTACAATGGATGTATGAAATGGCACATACATGAGAAAAAAATAATTCCTCATTTTTGACTATAAAAAATGATTTGATTTATTTTACCGTGTATTTGATTTTTTATTTTTCGTGGTTTATCAAATAAAAATATTTTCAATTTGCTGATCAAAGTGGTCTACAAATTATAGACCCTTACAATCTAAATCTAAATACACAAATTCTAATGCGTTAAATTCGATTTCATAAAATTTGTAAATTGAATCTGAAGACCGGAATTCGCTTTTCTATGAATAATGGACGCGCGTATACCTATATATAAATTGGAGTTTCTCTACTTTATTTACTGAAATTATATTTTGAAGATAAAAGTAATATTTTTCCTGCTAAAATAAATTAAGGTTACAGATGTACCTCTTAGGTAGAAAGAACATTCTTTATTGCACATAATAGTAATAGAGGTATATAGGTGAACTAAATTGTTTAAAAGCATAATTTTTCCTTATACCAGATACAAGAGTTGGTTTTTTAATACTAAATAATAATGAAAAAAAAATCCATTCATTGTCACATATTTGGGTAAATATGTTTTGACTACAATATATACAGAATTTACTTTTCTACCTAAATATGTGGGTAAATATGTTCATGTCTACATTGTACAGAAAGAAAAAAGAAAGATACCCATATTTCATTGCACGTTTGTGTGAAATGTATGTGTCAATTAAGTATTTTCATTCTTTCTTCTGTCTAGACAATGTAGAAAAACCCATGTGAACATAATCAACCAACAGTCAAATCAAACGCTTTGTATACATTTTGTATTCGTTTGATTTTGTTCAGAATCTCGTGACGTCATTACGTAGGCGTCCCACGTGCTTTCTCGCATTTGCCAAGCATTGGTTAACCGAACGCATGTTAAAAACGTATGAAAAACACGCAATACTCATCACTCGAAAGATTTATTACGGGTTTGAACCGACTATGTATTAAGTACATTGTTGCTCATATGTTAAACAAATTTTCGGAATAAATTGATTTCAACTGTATGCAAAGTTTTGTTACATTATTCACAAAATAAACCCTACATGCCTACTTACATCATTTATTAAACATGGTGCTTGCGTAATACGAATTATTTTAACCTTGGAGTTTTTGTTAGAACTTACTGCGCCGCTTGTGTAGGGAATAATCTAATTTAAAGTCCGAATTCCAGATTGAATATGTAACTGAATCTGAGATCTTGGCTTACCAATAACTCCGTCATTTTTATAAATAGTCCTATCCATCCTGAGGTTGTCAGGAACTAATGGTACCGTGGTACCACCACACCCAGACCCGAAATATCTGCAGAACATACGAATATTTGTCCCTTGTTCCGCAACGAGAATCGTACCAGCACCTCTTGTGTCGCAGCTCGCTACTCGCCCGCCGCACCACCGAGGTCGAAGTCCAAAAATCACAAGGCACCTTTGCCAAGAAAAAACTGATTGAACTTGCGTTTTTTTTATTTAAGTTGTCAAATCCTTCGTATATTCGTAGCAAAAATGCTGGACATTTGTTACACAGCATCATCTAGCCCCAAACTAAGCAGAGCTTGTATTATGGGAACTACATGACTGATATACTACATATATACTTTTTTTTTTTTTGTAAATACATACATATTATACATAGAAAAACACCCAGACCTGAGACAAATATTTGCAGATCTTACAAACATCTGTCTCGTGACAGGAATCGAACCCGCAACCTTCTGCGTCTCAGGCGGACTTTCGCCCACTGCGCCAAGAGGTCGTGGTTTAATGAGACTACATGTTTTATTGTTGGTTGATTAACGTACAAAATTGAAATGTTGACGATTCATTATTTTAAATATTGAAACAATGAAACTTCAACGATCAAATGCTGACATGATAATTAATACAAAATGTTAAAATGTAACGCTTATAGTTTCGTCTTATCCAACTCTGTACATCCGTGTGTTAAACGCGATTTGTCCCTCAGTCGAGATAAAAAATGGTGCATAGAATTATTTATTACCCAAAAATAAAAATCCTTAACAAGGTTTCAAGCTAGCTAAAGTTGTGTCTTCCCTCTTACTTTTGTTCTAGAAGTGTGACGTAAAGTAAAGAGTAACATATATACCTCTATAACGAGTATAAGTTGGCACGAACTGCGAAATAAAAGTGGTTCTACGAATTTCCAATAACTTAAGCTGATACAAGGCCACTTCTGAACCCTAACCAATTTTACGTCAACACGTCTTCAGCCGTTTTATTTTGCATGACTACGCACTCTTTTTCTGCTAAACAAACATACGCCTTAGGTTTTTTCACTAACAATTCTCGCCCAGAAATATCAGAAACGAGAGAGAAAAATTAGTCTTGCGTGCGCTACATTGTTAGCGAATGCCACAGTATACATAATTCACAGAAGACAGAAGCTTCTACGATCACACATTCCTCTCATACGGGATCTTTTTTCTTCATTTACCAGAAGATCCTAAGGTACGTTGAAAAATGTAGACCTTAGACATAGACCTAAGACAATGACTCAAAGCAAGAACTAAAACAACGGCTTTGTCGACGGAACAGAAGACAATAAGTATTTGTTTCTCTCTCTTTCTCTTTTGTTTGACGGAAAGAATTGTTGTCTTATCTTCAGACAAAACGGTTGTGATGATGATATGCTAAATATGCATAAAAAAGATTAGATCGTTTTTTCTGCAAATAATTTTATTATCAGAAATAAGCTTGTCTGAAATATCACGAAGTGTGAAAAACGTAAAGCAGCTAGGAGATAATAAAAACAAATTAAATTTTGAAGGCAAAGAATTCCATTTAATTTGTAAAGAGTTTTACAAGACACCATTGCCAAACAGAGATGGCGAGACAAATTGGACGCGCTTCTGGTGGACTGGGCGGATATAGCATAGAATCGGGATTTCGGGAAGGAAACAGCCTTTACTCAACTGTGACAGCAACCACTTATAAATAATAATAAAAAAGTAGAACGTGTATTTTACTTCGACCACGGATACTGATAGTACATTATTTTTCTGCAATTGACACTATGTGTATCGCGTGTTATGCCAGATATTTCCACGGCCGTCGCTCTCATTTTGGGATCTCGTGAAATTAACATTGAAATATGCTTACCTCGTTAAAATTATTATTTGATTAAGCTTATATATGAGTAATAACATATTAATATGATTAATATGAGTCAATATAATGAATTAGCGAAGGATAATATTGAACTTGATATATTTGCTCCTAAGTTGAACCTATTTTCGGCTTCAGACATCATTGGGAGGAGCCCATAATCCCCACGCTGAGATGGTGCTATGGCGCTCATTAGGGGAGGCCTATGTCCAGCAGTGGACTAATATAGGCTGATGATGATGAGCCTATTTATTAAAACCCTTATAGACATCCTCCATTTAAATAACTTCAATAGTTCAGGCAACATCACAACATCGTGATTGTTATTGTGTTTAATTAAGTATCTTCTGTTTGTAAACTCATTCTTGTTGGGGTTGATTGTGGTTGTTACGTAGATGCCTACGTAACAACCACAATTAATTGCGACATAATTTTTGTTATGTATCTGTGATTTTAAATACCTTAGGGTGCTTGATATCATAGATACATGTCAAAAAGTATTTTTAGTCTTCTTTTAGTCCTCGGACATAAGTTTAATTTTCTGCTCGATATAATTATTTAGTTTAGTTGTGCGCACATAAGTATGTTTATTTTGCAATCAATAATAGAACCGAATTTTGTTAGTTGTATTTTTGTACGTGGTTGTAATGTGTTTTGTACATGTAAATAAATAAATAAATTATATAAGATTGCTTTATCGTAGTAAGCGCCCCTACTTGGCTTTACATTATTAATGTATTATGCTCTCAGCCCGTAATACACTGTGGAACCTTGGCTAAGTTTTGACAGATTTCAATTGAAAAGCGTCAAAAAGTTTGTACTTATACTTGCGTCTATTGACTTTGATATTCATTCAGTAATACGAATTATTAAGACGGGGTGGAATACGGATTTGAAATGATTTTTGTGATGCAAAAAAATGTAATACGTGGTGACACAGTAAAGATTCAAATCAGCTGGTCAATTTTTAATCTGTGCAGCTGGTTCATAAAATGTCAGTTACGTTAATGTCATGGCTGGGCAAAAAAATATCTCGCATTCACTCGAATAATAGATATGGTCGTTTCTTTCGACTTCGCCAACGTGCGGACGAAACCGATCTTAGCTCAGCCACATCGAAGCCCTCGCGCGTACTTCTTCCACTCCGCTTTTAAGGCCTATTTACACGATATGAGTTTTCCGTCTCGAAGATGCGAGTATCCAAACAAAACTTACCTCATGCAAACGAAGAGATATAAGATATAAGATATCCGAATGTAGGAGCGATCATCAACTCACCTTCAAAGGCGAGAGGAGGAAAGTCTAGAGTTTTTGCTATTTGCTTGAATGTAAACACATAAAGAATCTATTGAAGATTTTTGTCATGCATATTTCCGTCACAAAGCGTGCGAGAAACTATGTCCATGTAAATGGAACTTTTCTCAATCAGTCAGTATAAGAATAAGATTTTGTTTATTTGTTTATACATACCTACATAAATCACGCTTGTTTTCCGGAGGGGTAGGCAGAGATTACGGATCTCCACTTGCTCCGATCCTGACGCATCTCTTTTGCTTCATTCACTCTCGTCACATTCTTCATGCATGCTTGAAGGTTAAAGTTATTCTTGACCTGACCTTTCTACAGAACGTCTCCAATTTGGACAGTTCGCCGCGGTCTAGCTCTTCCAATCGTTCCGTTCATGCTTGCCTTATATACTCGTATGTTTCATCAATCTGCTTTAGTCCGTCTTTGTTACAGTATTTGTTTATTTTCATTCATTCATTCGGTTCGGTTCGGTCTGTCGCTGGAAGAACACAACTAGTGTGTTGTTGCAACAATGTAAATTCAGGAAAGGAAACTGCAGTTCGCACGACCACTGTCTGTCGTCATTTCTGCAGTTAGCTTGAAGTGTCCGTCTGAAGAAACCCTGAGTGCATAAATGGGGTCTTCAGCAACTTCATGTTTTTTCTTGGAGCTGCAAGTAAGGGTATTTATCCTAGCTTCTATAGAGACTAAAACTGCCAGGTCAAGGGAAATTGGCCAGATACTTTCCTGGCTTCAGATGGTTCAATTATGTGTGACTATAGCTATTGTACCTCTATAAGACTCACGTTGCCTGTGGCGTAAATTTCCTACGATGAATTTGTTGGTATTCTGAGTGCGTTCGCAGAACAATAAAAAATACGTTACTTTAGCCTACTAGCTCTTGTTCGTATTTGCTTATTGAACCGTAATTTATTTCTTTTGTCGTCCCTTTAATTACTTAATGTATATGGAAATACGATTATTTGTTTTTAATTCCGTCGATTGTGTTGGTTTGGGCCGAGTTTATTTATTTAAATTGAATGTGAACGATTTTTATTTTGATGTTGAAAATAATTGAGCTCCAAATACTTTTGAGGTGTTTTTTTAATAGGGGATGGTAAAGAAATTAGAGCAGACAATTTAATTGGAGATTAATTGGAGCGAAAACGGTTTTAAAGCGTTTTCAATACAAATCTTCAAATTCATAATGAGTGTAAACATTTTATTTTTATATACAAACCAAGTCGTCATACCATAACTTATAGCCATCGCTTATAGTCATCCATACCGCAATGCGTGAAAACGAAAGTTTTCAATCAGTGCCTCCTACCCGGCATGACCTACGAAGCTGAGACGTGGACACTCACGATAGGGCTGTCCCACCAAAGAGCTATGCTCGGAGTCTCTCTGAAGGATAGGATTCGTAACGAATACATCCGTCAGAGAACCAAAGTTATCGACATAGCTCAACGAATTAGCAAGCTCAAGTGGCAGTGGGCTGGTCATATCTCGCGAAGAACCGATAACCGCTGGGGTAAACGTGTTCTTGAGTGGAGACCGCAGTGGAAACGTAGTGTAGGACGCCCTCCGGCCAGGTGGGATGACGACCTGTGGCAGACGGCAGCATCTGCAGATGCTGGATACGGCAAGCTGAAGACAGGGCGCTATGGCGCTCATTAGGCCTATGTCCAGCAGTGGACTAATATAGGCTGATGATGTATAGCCATAGCTACTATAGCGTCAAAGTTTTCATAAATAAATGTTCGTAGAATATCAAAAATATCGATGAAGATGGAATAAAACTCACATCATTTTTTTTTGGAAACAATTTACATAGTTAATTACCTAGCTTTCATGAGTTCATTGCTTGAGTAAATTATGATCGATCAATCAGTCGGTAAGTCAAAGCAAATTGACTGAATAGATATTCAAGATTGATCGAAATCTGGAACAATTGGAAGTAAAATCTGGTATTATTACAGTGACTTTGTAAAATAGTCGTCTATGTTTGTAACCAAACCGACTGTTGGAGTTTATAAACCTGTAAAGGCTTTCGACCTGTAGTTACCTATCTGGATTAGTTGAGCGATCTTTGTTTGCAACGGTATAGATAGCTCAACTGTTTTATTTTTTTCACTTAATATAATAGTCATTAAGTAAATGGGCATATAACAGTGTAATACAACTAAGTACTTTAAAAACTCAAAATCTATTAATCAATCAAATCAAAATCAAAAGTTTTTATTTCAGACAATACAATCCATTTTGTAGATACTTAAGAGGCCTGCGTTGGATGAATTGCCCATACAAACGTAATACCTTAGTCATTTGTAATAAGAGCATATTTCCACCATATTATGTTATTAATTGCATTCGAATAGTATTTATCTTCGTACCTTGCTATATATTTTTTTCAAAATACTTACCTAAAATTAAATATAAACGAATCGCATTTTGGATATTTTTACGTCATATGTTTTCTTCTTATTTGTTTCGTATTAAAAACAACAATACCTTGCGTATGGTTACAGAATAACAACACAATGTGAAAAATATAACAAGTTTTCATTCATCTTTTTTGGTATTACAGATACAGAACACCACCAAATTTATTACAAATTCTAAACGGATAATATTGCTATCGTGCAAGCACGGGCGTGCCTGCATAAGTGCATTCAAAAGAAATAGCTATATATTTGGACGTGCTTCGAATTTAAGTTATGAGCGCTGTACGCCGGATCCTTAAGACAATTTGTTAGTAAATTCTGCGATGGTAGGAATAAGTATGTACATAGAGACCTTCTGCGATAGGAGTTGATCAAGGAATAAGATCATATTGCTTGATCAACTCCTATCAATAAGATTTCACTGATTGAACACCCTCCGTACAAAATGTCTCCAAATAGGAGATGAACACTTCTCCGCAACTGTTTTAAGGATACTGTTTTTACTATTACTCTATCTACATAATATTCAACTAGGAAAAAAGTATTTTCTTTCAGTCGACTTAAAAAAAAGGAGGAGGTTTCTAATTCGTCTGTATTTTTTGTGTATATGTACGGTATACTTCAAGGTTAGTCCCATATAAATTTTATGAAAAAATACCAACACCTAATGGTGAAAAAATGGAGGATGAATTTTATATTGAACATTTCTATGTATAATATGTATGTATTTACAAAAAAAGTATATAAGTAGTATATCAGTCATGTAGTTCCATAATACAAGCTCTGCTTAGTTTGGGACTAGATGATACTGTGTGAAATGTCCAGCATTATTTATTTAGTTTTGTAGTATGTATAAAAAGTACGTTTATTCACTAGTCATCGTCCCGTGTACCAAAAATAAATCCACTCACTTAATTACCGGTGGCCAAAAGGAAGCTAGCACGAGGATCGGCGTCGTTCTAATGTCGTTTCTTTTTCGTTCACAGATAATATATCTACAAATCTTTACAATAGTGCAGGCGTACTCCCTACAGTTTTATTATTATTAATCTGCCTGTAATTGAACTAAAGATAGAAAACATAGTTTAAGTCACTGCAGGTAGGGTACCTAAGACTCTGCCGACATTATCTAGTTGCCAAGTATTTTGTTTATTATTGTTGGTCTGACACGAGCACAGCACTACGGAAGTGTCCCATCACTGCAAGATATCTGAGGACCATAGACTATAAGGCCTTCCGCCATCCATTACTTCTACTTACCCTGGTACATATAGTAGTCTGTGCTTCTACTCTCCTTGACGTACGTGTGAACATTGTGCAGTGCTATTGTGTGGATTATTACATTATTAAAGAAATGTCAGTAAGTGTAGATTATTAAATAAAACGCTAATAAATAAAAGTGATTATATTTTTTGGTGCACCGCCTCAACGTAGAAACAGATCCAACAATTATGTTATTTGTTTAAGAAATACAATAAAGTATTTTCATTCATTCATTTTATTTATCTAAACTAAATAAATTTCTGTATTATACCAGCAGTATAATAATATCTGTATATAAATGTGTACTTTCGATATAACTATATCGATATATCATCGATATAGTTATATCGAATGAGTTATATCGATCATTCGATTGGAACCTAATGCCAAATACTCCAAACGAATACTTAATTTTTTTGCCGAGTTTTACAAACGACAAGGCAATTATGCTATAGTTATAATTGGTTTTATTTACAAAAGAATCGTTTTTGCAATTGAAATTAATACAAATAATCCTCTGTCATGATTTAAAAACTTATATTAAAAAGAAAATATCAAGTCCAATGAGTAACTGTACGAGAATTCATATCTCGACTGAAAATATGAAATTTCTTTTAATGCAGACTGAAAAATGGTATTGCCGTAATAAATTAAACAAAATAAGAATTCACAAAACGAATTTCGTGTTTACAGTACGATGACCTCAAATATAAATATGTTTTTATTACGTTCAACATGATATTACGTAGTGGCGCTAACGAAGCATAGATTTTGCAGAGCGCTTTTAACAAATCAATTTTAAAGCAAAAACCTAGTGTTCCTAGCAGTAAATAAAATGGAAATCATTTGGCACAACATTAAAAAACCAATAATATATAATATATTTCTGTTTTTTTTTAAATTATGATTATCTACCTTATAAGCCCGAAACAGGATGTTCATGATTATGATGCAATTCGTTTAATGCAATTCGTCTACGACTTCTGTGGCGCAGTAGGCGAAGGCCCGCCTGACACCCAGAAGATTGCAGGTTCGATTCCCACCGCGAGACAAATGTTTGTATGATCTGCAAATATATGTATCGAATCTATGTGTTTTTTTGGCTACCATGCGGACGAAGACGGTCTATAATCTGCTAAACGAAAAAATAATAAAATACATGGGACTCCATTGATTTATTACTCACTAGCTGCCCACGGCTTCGCCCGCAAAGTACCCGAATAAAAAGTAGCCTAATGTATAAGCTATATTACTTTAAAGTTTCATCAAATCCGTTCAGTAGTTATTGCGTGAAAGAGTAACAAACATCCATCCTCACAAACTTTCGCGTTTATAATATTAGTAGGATAGGATTTTGTACAGTAGATTCTAACAATAATCTATAGGTCATTGCAGCCTCACGTGAAATGAGGTCCATTAAAGCCAATAATGGCTATGGTTGGCTCGGTTTTATTAACTGCTCGCAGCCTGATATTCCAGAGATAGAGAGTGAAGGCAAACCGCGGGAAATTCAGCTAGCAATGATGTACGTTAGTATTTATTGCGAGAGTCGGTAGGGATCGTGTAAGCACCCGCATTCGGGTCTGAAGGTCGAGTATATCGATGTATGGGCGAATCTTTTTTCAACTACGAAGTAAATTTAGTCTTTTAATTCGACTTTTTATTATATTTTCAATTTAACTTTTTCTTCCATAGAGCAATGTTTGGTGCTTTACAATAGTAGTGCGAGTCTTATAATCAGACTCGCATTTTCCGGGTTTTTTTGCTAAATCCATTTAAAATTATTTTTTTATTTGAAAATATATTCAGATTGGTTCCGTTTTTATTAAAATCCAGTTCTGATGAGGAAATGAGGGAACTCCTCAAGTTTTATTATTCGAAAGTATCATCCCGAGTTTAAAGTCGATTTTTTGGTATTTAACTCACAAACAATCTGACGACCTTTTCGGCACGGTGGGCGGAAGCCTGCTTGAGACGCAGAAGGTTGTGGGTTTGATTCCCGTCACGAGACAATTTTTTTTTCTGTGATTAATATTTCTCTAGAGTCTGGAAGTTTTCTATGTATAATATGCAGGTATGTATTTACAAAAAGACACGTACAAAGGCGAGCTTAACCCTAAAAAGAGTTTTCTTCCACAGAACCTTAAGCTAGAGAGAGGTAATTATAGCGTATGTTGTTCGGAAGACATACTTTTATTTGGTGTCATGGAGCTAATCTGATGATGGAGCCAGTAGGTGGATGGTGGAATTCTTTTTATATCCTTATTGCTTGATCACAGCGTATTTTTTTTAAGCTACACTTTTTTTTTAAAGTGCCAAAAAACTACGGCCCTCCTATTGGCTGTATGCGGTTACTATAACCTTTGGACGCTTACAGCACCAGAGTTACCTATCACTCACGCGTTGTTGACCCTGAGACATAACGGGTGAAAAGTCTCATGTATCTATGTTCAACCCTGTTCTACTAATTACAGAGAAAACTCCTTCTTCGTAGGAACCGCCAACCTATTCAACACTCATTATTCTTAATTATTATAAGTTTAACGGGTCTTTATCGCGTTTACCTTTTTTATTATTTTCCCGACGTTTCAACTGTATTGCAACAGCCGTGGTCACGGGATGACTGGAGTATACGGAGCTACCGTCGAGAAATAAAGGCAGTAGCCGCAACTACCCTCATTTCATCTTCAGAATCAGAAAAGTCCATGTTCACATTACGGCACACTACACTAACCGTATCACCGCACTGCACAATTGGCAAATCTTTATTTCAATCGCTTCATGAAGCGATTGAAATAAAGAAGTACCCAAATTTTAATCGTGAAGACGGCTATAGACTCTCTGCGTCCTGAAATCCCGTGATAAACAGGTGTTCGCGTCGCGATCCAATTGTGCAGTGCGGTGATACGGTTAGTGTAGTGTGCCGTAATGTGAACATGGACTTTTCTGATTCTGAAGATGAAATGAGGGTAGTTGTGGCTACTGCCTTTATTTCTCGACGGTAGCTCCGTATACTCCAGTCATCCCGTGACCACGGCTGTTGCAATACAGTTGAAACGTCGGGAAAATAATAAAAAAGGTAAACGCGATAAAGACCTGTTAAACTTATAATAATTATGTTATCTAATCGCGAAAGTTTGAAAAATACTCATTATTCTATACATACCGAGCTATTGGTGGCAGGGCGAGACTTTTTTTAAAAGTCAGAAGCTTCTTGTTTCTTTCAGTGATTCTAAGCTGATATGGCTTTTTTGTATGTACCTATCATTGTAAGTATAGTATTAACGTAGGATCATATGACTATTTTACTAGTAATATTACTTTTGTTGAATGTATACTACCTAACTAATAACAGCAGTATACGAAGAAACTCCTCTTTATTCTTAACAGATATTTATAATTAAACTTAACTATTAGTGAAAACTGTCGAAGGCTAATCCCATTTTTACAATTCGTAGCTCATTCTTGTTATTAAAGCTGTTTGTTTAATAACTATGTAAAAAAAAACACCGGCATCTATCTTTGAAACTAAAACATAGGATTGCAAGCATTTTAGCTTGATGGCAGAAACAGGTAGTGGTAATTCAAAAATGTATGTGAAAGAAACTTACAAACTTTACCTGTTTTTAATATTATAATGTTTATAAATTACTAGCTTCTGCCCACGGCCTCGCCCGTGTGGTACCTGGATAAAAAGTAGCCTATGTGTTAATCGGATGTATAAGCTATATTACTGTAAAGTTTCATTAAAATCCGTTCAGTAGTTTTTGCGTGAAAGGGTAACAAACATCCATCCTCACAAACTTTCACGTTTATAATCGTAGGATATTATGTGAACATGTAACATTTTTAAGTTTGTATGTAAGAAGTAATCATTAAACGACTCATAAGATTTAAAAAAAAAATTACCAATATTTAGAATGGACCTTCATGTTGGACAAAGGCTGTGTATTATCTTCATCAATATATATAAAACTGTTTCGTTACTGATTGGCGGATCAACGCACAGCCTAAACCATAAGTCCTAGAAGCATGAAACTTGGAAGGTATATTCTTCTTATGGTGTAGGGGTGCACTAAGAAAGGAATTTGGAAAATTCCACCCCTAAGGGGGTGAAAAGGGTCGAAAACCTTTGTATGAAAAATCCTATTCCTTGAACTTAGTCTTGAAACTTCACATAAATATTCTTCAATCCAAACGATAAAAGTCTTATATAATTATTTCTCCAAACACCCCTAATAGGGGATGTAGGAAGTGTGAAAGTCCAAAAGGTGAAGCAACGCACAGCCTAAACCATAAGTCCTGGAAACATGAAATTTCGAGGGTATATTCCTCTTATGGTGTAGGTGTGCACTAAGAAAGGAATTTGGAAAATTCTACCCCTAAGGGGGTGAAAAGGGCTGAATGAAAAACTGGTATTCCTTGAACTTACAAACCACATAAATATTCTTCAATCCAAATAATAAAATATTCCTATCCTACGCGAGTAAAACCGCGGGCATCGGCTAGTTTTAAAATATAAGGGCTTTTCGTAGAGATTTTGCAACGTAAGTCGACGAAATAACGGTCTAGCGAATGCGTTTCTTAAGAACGCTGCCTTAACATTAAGAACTACTTTTCACTGACTAGTTTTTAACGAGGTACCAAGCGGGCGAAGCTTAAGACAGTTGCTAGTATTAAAAAAAATGCACAATTGCGAGTCGGACTCGCCCACCGAGGGTTCCGTACAAATTTGTAGGTATATATTATAAATAATTCAGGAATAGTTCGCAGTTTTATCCGAGCTTTTCCCGAAATTCAGTTTCCAAAACCACGAGCAATTACGAATGTATAGTTTTCAGATTTTTCCCTGTACTTGGATAAGACGATATTACTTGCCAAATTTCATAGTTCTAGGTCAACGAAAAGTATCCTATAAATTTTGATTCCCTTGAGAATGTCGAAATATACGTTTTTTTCGCCATAAACGGTCGTATCTTTTTTTTACGTTAACTTAGAAGTTTGATTTTTCACAGCTTCAAGGAACTATAGACCTGGGTCTATGATTTTAATTTTAACACGATAACTCCACGCGTTCCCGAGATAAAGGGTCTTGACAGACAGACAGACGGACAACAAAGTGATCTTATAAGGGTTCCGTTTTTTCCTTTTGAGGTACGGAACCCTAAAATAGTAAAACCACCTCCCATCTTAGTATTTGACTCTAGGCACATGCGATAATATAGTCATATATAATACTTGTAGTATAGTGCGCTCGATCGTGGGCCGGATTTGACCCATCGTGGCCCACTTTGTCCGGTCAAAGAAACGCTCCCGAGTCAAGTGTCACTTGATATATCGCTTTTATCTGGGGTACAATTTATATTTATCTCACCTAGGTACCTATACAGAGTGTCCCAGAATTGTATACTACCCAAAAGGGGTGATTCTGCTCATGAAAGAGAATAAGATTTTCTTTAAAAGATGACGATTTTTTTTGAGGGAATAATTTCAAATTCTTATTTCGCATCGCGGACGAAGAGCGTCGCGATCACTAGCCCTGATGAAAACTCTCGGAATAAGTCGAAACTTAGTCGGTGCCTTCACCGATAGTACTGTACGTGACAATTTCACGTTTTACAATATGAATTATCTAATTGACACTAGTTCTTGAAATAATATTTTATTGTTAAAATCAGCTGCTTATAGTCTAATGTTGTAGAAAGGTGTAAACTGATTGATTCGAAAGGAAAAAATAGGTGATAATACAATTTTGTATATGAAGTTTTTAGCCAATAACTCTTATAACAAACTTGTTTGAGCTAAAACCCAATCAAAATATCCTAGCAGAGCATGCATGCACCTTTATATTCACCACACTGAAGCACAAATCTGTAGCATTTCGTGGTTCCTTTAAATCTGCAGCCTCTCGGTGCTGGAATGACCTACCTCCACCAGTACGTGCTCTGAAATCAGCTACAGTTTTTAAAAACGCTTTAAAGAAATACCTTATAATTATGCAAAAATGCTCATTAGGATAATCTCTTGGTTATCTACGAAAACAAAATTTTCCCTTACCCTTCCTTATCGCTTCAATTTATTATGTTTTTTTCCCATTTTTATATGTAGTTTATGTTATACTTAATATACCTATGTAGTTTATGTAAGTTTTTATTTTGTACCCTCGTCAATGTTCGTGTCCTCACAAAAGGCCCTGTCTGAAAACCAGCGCAGCAACGTACTAACACGATGCTGCATCAAGCTGAGACAGGGACCTATTTTGACCCCAAGCAACACATTTTCTATAAGCTAATTCTTTTCCAGTTTTTTACCATGTTTGTGTTTTGAGCTCAAATAAAAATATTCTTTCTTTCTTTCTTTCTAAAACTTACTTAACGTACTTTTGCCCTTATGGCTGAATGACCTCGTTCTTAAAAAGTCCCCGGAGCATATTTTACAGAATTACACGTTAAAAATAAATATTAGATAAGGCTTATACCCGTAGAGGCATTAAATTAAAGTGTGGATCTTCATAATGTTTACGGAACTCTTAAAGAGCTTGTGTAAGAGGGGTCACGGTCTATGTGCAGTAGAAAAATCACTTTACTTAGTTAAAATCCACTTAGTGCACGCTGAGGCGTCCTTTAGTTGTTAGAACACAAAATACCTATGTTTTATCGGAATGATTTGTGATTTTTTCTTTGGCTGTCTTGAATAAATAAATGAATGGATTTCATTGCCATCCTATGGCATCTCATTTTTGGTATCAGAAGTCGGTAAGATCGTAATAAAGCAAAGTCTTGAACAAGAAGATTAGGATGAAAACCTTATGAGCATACAAGTTGTGTACTTATTAAAAATAAACTTTGTAAAATAATATTACAATTATTATTAAATAATATTATTGCAAATAAAAATATTGTACCCATTTACTAATTTTTAACTAAAATCGGTTAATTCAATTCATCTTTTGTTTATGGCTCTGTGGTTGCCACAAAAAAAAAATCTGAGAGAATGCCAAATTTTTTTTGAGTAGGATTTGACGTTTACCAGTCTGAGACGTTGACTGTTTTTTAAATAAAAAAAAGGAATAATGTTGAGCATCATCGAGCCTCAGAATGTGCCTAAACTTAGCAGAGCTTGTATTATGGGAGCAACATGACTGATAAATAACGTACTTTTTTTGTAAATTCATACATTTCATAAATAGAAAACACCCAGACCCGAGATAAATATTTGCAGATCACACAAAAATTTGTCCCGCGGCAGAATTCAAGCCCGCAACCTTCTGCGTCTCTGCGGGCCTTCGACCACTGCGCCATAGAAGTCGTGAAAGTACAATCTGATGGCTTCTATTAGGTTTGTAATAAAATCATCTTATAGAAGTCTGTATCACAGAAATATTCAAGTAAATAATCTTGAAGTTCAGTCAATTAGTTTAAGAAATAAAGACGGACACAGATTGGATGTCTCTCTAAGAAGTCCTTTTGATTAATTACCCTAAACTTAAACTAATAAATTATTTTAACGCCACCTTGGTATACATATATAAGGTGTCCCGGAATATGTATGATATCCCGAAAGGGGTGATTCTCCCCATAAAAGTGAATCTTTTCAGTCATGAAAATTATTTGGATTAAATCGTAACCCCTTATATTCGCTGTTTATTGGACGTAGTGGCGTTCCCAAGTCTGATGTTAACATCAGATGGACAAGAACAAGATTAAATGGACAAGATTTTTTTACATCCGGTTATGCACCTTGAATAGTTGATTTATAGGATTATTACCGAAGAAAGTTGAATTTTACCATATTTGTTTCTTCAGAGAAAACAGTTGTATTTCTATAAGTCGTAGGTCATAGGTTGTTACCATTTGGTTAATATATGGTTATTAGTGTAGAATGAGCCCTTGTAAATATAGTATACAATATTCTGGAATATCTTGTATAGCACAAGTTCTAAAGACAGAGAAACAAAAGGAACTTAGTTCGCAGAGTTTACTAGTGATGTGACGTTTCCGTAGTTGAAGTGGTCCAAGTTGAATAAATCATTCTTTCAAGCTCCCTTTATCGTGCTTTACATTAGAATAAAATAGTAAAAAAAATATAATGAAAAACAGTGGAAAATCATGAAACATTAAAATGTATTTTTAACTTTTAGGCAGGTAATAAGCACACTAGGATTTCCTGTATCAGGAACTATATACAGAACTATTTTTATCTGTCTAAACTTATAAAATCACATGATTTTTTTATAGCAGCTACTGAGCTTAAATAAATAGTGACGTGTTTCAGGGTTTTTGGATTTCCACATTTTAAGGGTAGGAAATGAGTGAAAATTTGTATGGGAGTAATCGTTTTTTTAAACATGATTTCACGCGTGCAATGCTGCTAGCAACAGCTAGTCTATCTATCTACGATTACGTATAATTATTTTTCCGTTTTTTAAACACTCTTCTAGCAATCCCTGGATTCTGCAAGTTACCGCAACTTGTAGGTTAAACTTGCCTGCGATTGCTACAATTAGTTCAAACGTTCCCTGCAAGCGAAGACTGGTTGGCAAACAGCTAACAGTAACAAGTTTCCTTTGTAGCCTCTTCAAAATGAATTGACTGAATTTTCTGCAACGCAGGCAACAAATTCTCCTATCTAGTGCAAGCAAACTCACGAGTAACTTTATTTGATTTATAAAAAAAATACACTAAAAAGCCAAACAGCTACAAAATATAGTTTTTATTTCCTTTTTCATAACGAATTATTAAAAGATGTTCCAAGAATCCTACAGATATAATCCTATAAATAAACTCGTTGATCATCAATTTCAATATTTATTTTTAGAAGAAATACGTAGAGAGACAGGCTAAAGAATTCTCCTTGAGACAGGCTAAAGAATTCTCCTTTGCCGCCTTTTTCTCTATCAAACTGTCACTTTCAACCACAACAACAACTCACTTCACTTTCACTTCTTGATTAAAGTTTTTGTAACTATTTGTCTCAATTTTGCCAAGACAACAACTATCGGTACCTACTTAAGACGGGAGACCGTATTGTACGTCCATGCAAAGCACAACCATGGAATGCACACCCCTGGAAAGTACAGCCAGTATTACAAACCATTTGGTTTGAATTATCTGGGTGTGCTTTCCATGGTCGTACAATACGCTCCGTACAAACTAAACACATGACGATATTGCACACCCCTGGAATGTACACCCCGGATTACAAACCAATTTTCTCGACGCTCATTGGTCGAGAGTTTTTCATATCCGTGAGCTCTCATTGGTCGATGCGAATAAGTCGCATAACGAGAACGAGCCTCGTTTGCACTGAGCAAGTTCTAATATGTTCAACCAAGAGTTGCCATTGATAAATAATGTAAACAATAAGTTAATGTTGGCCTGAGAAATCCTTCCTAAGCAAATCCGTCTTGGATTGTTTAGGTTATTAGGTTTTTTTATTACCACTCAGAAAAGAAGGATTGCTATCCTAACTTTATCCAACAAACTTGAGTTCAAATAAATAAAACCAACCGGTTAGTTCATCTGCAAAAAACCGACATAAATAACTAACTAACTCTACTTACTACATCTACATTAATTTACTAATAGCGTAAAATACTATGGCAACACAGCACTTGCCCCTTGATAGCACTCGCACATGAAAACAGAGCATGAAATTGGTTCGTATTCCATGGCTGTACATTCCAGGGTTGTACAAAACTGGCCGTACAAGGTCAACACGTGTAGGGAATGCACGCCCAGGAATGTACGCCCAGTATTACAAACCAAGTATTTGAAACCAATGGTTTGTAATACTGGCTGTACTTTCCAGGGGTGTACTTTCCATGGTTGTGCATTCCATGGACGTACAATACAGGGACTCCTTAAGACTTCTTAGGACTTAGCTTAGGTAAATGTCACTGTCAAACTTATTTTGAAACTGACGTAACCTTTATCTCTGACTTATAGCATGAAAGCTCACTATCTGTCCGTACCTACCTTATCTTCTAAAGTATCTATAATCCAAACTGATTCCATGTGAGCACCAAAGATCTTAAACTTGGACGTAACTTGTGCGTGTAAGTAGTAATAATGCATGCTGCCTTATTATTCAACCAAAGAAGCTTGAAATCTTTCTTACTTCAATTTGGCACCATTTTTTTTTGTAATTTTATAACATTCCCGGTACAGAAGTTTCTGTACGTTTTGGTAATAGGATCGATTTACGTCTACCTGTCTACAGGGGGCCGAGATTTATTTTCCCCAATAATTTTATTTCCTCAGAACTTTATAGTTGGGAAAAAAAATAAAAAATATATTGTGCAAAAGTGGTGCCGAGAGTGGTCAAATATGGTGTAAAAGCATTTATTGGGAGGTTTTAATCCTTACATTTAATATCAAATATACCCTATATATAACTTTTGATTCTTTTTGATGTCGATACATATGATTTTATAGGATTAGTCCGTTTTGTTTTGTTAGTTAAAAGACGCAATATTTAGCGGCCATATTGTAGTCAGTCTGGCAAAATTTAATTGCTTCGGTATCCAACAAATAAATTGCAACAGATCGCAGAGTTCATATTGAGTTATTTCGTTTTAGCGCCTGCTTTTTCGCTAAAAAAAACTTGTTAAAATAACAAAACTCACGCATTAGGCGTGGATTCAAACCTGAGAGTGTAAATGGACTTTCCACTCGTGCACACAATGTATTTAGGTTTTTATATTTATGTATGTTGTGCACGTGTTAATAAATTGATCTTTGTAGTCAACGCCCGCCGTCACTAGGGGCGCTGCATTACGTGATGGAATATTTGTCTGTATGTAATTTCCCAAAAGCACGTAAGTACCTAGTACCCACAAGCCCGTGGGGGAAGCAATAAATTTAAGGCGCTTAGCGTTATAAATGTAGGTACTTACAATGTGCCATTAAACCAAATTGAAAAAGGTTATTCCTATAATCCTTATCTATATATAATATCTGTGTCTATACTAATAATGAAGCTAGTGTTTTTTTTGTGTCTTGGTTTTTTATTTGTTAATCTCTGGAACTACCATTTGAATAAGGAAACCTTTTTGCATTTTATAGCCCAATTCACGAGGAAGGTTTTAAGCTATATAACATCACGCTATGACCCTAAGGAGCTGGGCAAAAGAAGTAATAGGTCGGGGGCCGAGTGCGGCCGTTGCACAGCTAGTGCAACGGTGCCGGCTAGTGTAATAATGTTTTAATGGCACATATGATATACTAGCCTCTGCCCACGACTTCGCTCGAGTGTTACCCGGATAAAAAGAAGGCTCGGCCCCGACCCCCGCGTCGTATCGCCCGATTGCGCTATTACTTCATTTTCGTTTAGCATTCTGCATCTGACTTTTTTCTATTTGCTCGGCTTCTAAGGATTATAGCGTGATGTTAAATAGACAATATATAGCAAAAATATTTTTTCAACAATGACTGGTTTCAGAGATTAGCACGTTCAAACAAAAAAACAAACTCTTCAACTTTATTTTACATAATTCTTAAAATAGCTGGTAATTTTTCACACAGCATCCTTAAATTATCTGCAAATATTGTCTCGGTTCTGGATGTTTTTTTATGTATAATATGTATTTATTTTCAAAAAATTATCTCTGTAGTTTATCAGTCAATCATGTAGTTCGCATAACACAAGCTCCGCTTATTTTGAAACTAGATGATGACGTGTGAAAATGTCCAGCATTATTTATTATTTACTTTATTTATTATTATTTATGGGTTTTTTTAAATTACAATCACATTATCTTGACAGTAAAGATACCAAAACGACAATGAAATCACAAACTACAAATATACTGCGGCATCTGCGAATTTCGCCAAACTAGTGTGAAATATATCTAAATCATCGGATTCACACAGGCTGTTGATGTTACGAAAGGTGCTTCACTGAGCGTGAATGGTGCTTCACTGAGGAGGTTAGTCCTCGCTCGAAGGTTAGGTTCAGGATCACCAGCAGCCTAGGCCGAAAATTAATATTAGCGGTTGAAATTTTACTACTGCGAAGCTTTTACTTGACGCATTTGAAGCGTGAGGTATTTATATGAACCGCTATAACGAGAATATAATATGATGTCAACAGATAAAATTACATAAATAAAATCCGAGGCGCCCCGAGCGAAACTCTCAAGTTAAACATAATTATAAACATACGTTGATGTTACGAAAGGTGCTTCACTGAGCGTGAAAGGTGCTTCACTGAGGAGGTTAGTCCTCGCTCGAAGGTTAGGCTCAGGATCACCAGCAGCCTAGGCCGAAAATTAATATTAGCTGTTGAAATTTTACTACTGCGAAGCTTTTACTTGACGCATTTGAAGCGTGACGTATTTATATGAACCGCTATAACGAGAATATAATATGATGTCAACAGATAAAATTACATAAATAAAATCCGAGGCGCCCCGAGCGAAACTCTCAAGTTAAACATAATTATAAACATACGTTGATGTTACGAAAGGTGCTTCACTGAGCGTGAAAGGTGCTTCACTGAGGAGGTTAGTCCTCGCTCGAAGGTTAGGCTCAGGATCACCAGCAGCCTAGGCCGAAAATTAATATTAGCTGTTGAAATTTTACTACTGCGAAGCTTTTACTTGACGCATTTGAAGCGTGACGTATTTATATGAACCGCTATAACGAGAATATAATATGATGTCAACAGATAAAATTACATAAATAAAATCCGAGGCGCCCCGAGCGAAACTCTCAAGTTAAACATAATTATAAACATACGTTGATGTTACGAAAGGTGCTTCACTGAGCGTGAAAGGTGCTTCACTGAGGAGGTTAGTCCTCGCTCGAAGGTTAGGCTCAGGATCACCAGCAGCCTAGGCCGAAAATTAATATTAGCTGTTGAAATTTTACTACTGCGAAGCTTTTACTTGACGCATTTGAAGCGTGAGGTATTTATATGAACCGCTATAACGAGAATATATGATGTCAACAGATAAAATTACATAAATAAAATCCGAGGCGCCCCGAGCGAAACTCTCAAGTTAAACATAATTTTAAACATAAACGATAAACGGCTAGTTTACTTATATGCTTCTTTTGCCAATAATGTTAGTTTATTTATGGGTTTTTTTTATTTGTATAATGTTCTGTTACCTTATATCTCCGAATCCATTTGTATGAGTTTAAGGATGGTTCTAAGATTTTATAACCACATGTCACTAGGGGTGCCACAATTAGATGATGTTTATCAAAGTCAAAGTCAAAGTCAAAATTCATTTATTCATTAAAATCACAAGGATCACTTTGAAACGTCGGTTTTATTTAGTGCCTGTTCCTCCGCGACCAAGCCAGGAAAAAAAGGCAAGAAAACAAGGCTGCTTATTCTTTTTAATGATCCTTTTATAAAACAATAGGTACCTACATTTTTTTATCGAGTTGGAGCATTTTTATTTTTCAATATCACACGTTGGGGGTTTTAAAATTATTCAAAAAATAAGTTTTTAACCTAAGCCGTCCGTTAGTGTGGAACATTGGCAACTGCAAACTACTTGCAAAACGCGGGTATGTGCCAAATGTCATGTTTGCTCTTGCCTCTGACTACCCCCTAGGTACTTGGTAATCTATGCACTATATATCTGAGTATGCCCAACATGAGTTCAGTTTGAGTTTACTTTTAGCTAGCTATCAGTCTCATGTATGACGTTTTCTAAAACAGGATTGTCGTTATTTTTATTTGAACTTATTGATCGAATATGTAATATGACTTTTTTTATAATAATTTATACACTCAACAGACACATAAATAGTCCTGACCCCATACTAAGATCCCCTGTGTCATGGGTATCAGGAACTATGAGTATCGTGGTAATACAACACTCAGACCCGAAACAAAATTTGCAGAACATGCAGACGTTTGTTCCGAAGCGGGAACCCGCCCCTCTTGTGTCGCAGCTATAGTTACACGTGCGCTGTGCCACCGAGGTCGTCATGAAATACAGGCGTGAGCGTGTTGTTTTTTCTGTCCAAATCATACAGAAAACCAGCTATTCTCTTTAAAACTACGCTCTTATCTTAACGCAATTCTAATGAAAATGTGCCGTTACTCAGATGAAATCGGTACCAAATAAAGCGCGGTGAATTCATTAATGGCCCGTGGGGTGGTATGAAGTATCTACTTACCTATGCTCTTTATGTATGAATCACAATGAGACATTAATATTTTATGTTCTTCATCACTATCACTTCAAGGTTGTATAGTAAGCTATGGAACGCTATTCTCTGAAGAATAAATCAGTAAAGAAATTATCCGTCAGAGAACGAAAGTCATCGACATGGCTCGGAATATTGGCAAGCTGAAGTGGCAGGGGTCTGGTCATATGCCGAAGAATCGCCATCCATTGGGGTAAATGAGTTCTTGAGTGGATCGCGTCTGGGCAAACGTGGTGGGGCGATGACTTAAGAAAGGATGAGACGAGTCCAACAACGGTAAATTAGTACGGTGGTAATTTATTGGTAATAAACATAAATATTTACAGGTCATCTACGTATAATTGTAGGTGTTATTCAAAAATGTACGTATATATAGGTTAAATGTACATTTAAAATTGAACTAAATTTTATGATTTCAAAAATAGCTAGGTAGGATACTCGTACCTAGGATTCAATAAATTTCTCATAGCTGATAATGAATAAATAAATAAACAATTTATAGGTTTCGTGAATTGGGTCGATGGATTTGGTCCCTGACAATTGTTGCACTTCTTCAGGCTGATGCTGATAGAATGCCACGACGAGCGGTCTTACACTGTTTTACCGCGGCAGTTTTTTTATACTACTTACTAATGCAATTTTATCATTTCACCAGATACCTAGTATTTAGTTATAAAGCTCAAGAGTAAAAATTTGACCTATTATTATAAGTATATATATGGTCAAAGTTATTATAAGAACTTTGGTTGATACTTTTTAGACTTTATTCAATTCTTTGAGTAGCACTCTTTTTCTATAAATTAATTCACCTCGTTAGATTAGCACCACACTAAAGCTGAATGAAGGATCATCAAAAAAATAACCAAGCAGAGTTTGTTGCCTGATTCTTCTATGCTTGGTCGCGCGCGAGGAACCGGCGTAAATTCACTTTCGAATTTTAAATTCACGTAGTTTTTAAGTTGACGTTTCTATATGATCCTTGTGATTTCAATGAATAAAAACCTATTGACTTTGACTTTGACTTTGTCCATATATTTAGATCATTGTCTACGTACATTATGCTTGCAAACTATGAAATATTATAAATTCATCCGCATTTGAAATAGCATCGAAGTTTCATCATTTCTTTTTAAATAATCATGACTTTCGTCCAAATATTGCAGATATAATATGCAACATGCATTCGACATCAATGGCTTTCAATTAAAAAGCTTCAAACAAATTCGAGAGCACTCTGAGATTGAAATGTTTTATTAATTTAAACATCGTACTGGTACTTTAATCCGACGGAACGGAGTTGGAATATGTATTTGGAAATTTGGTGAGAGTTGGTTTCGCTCTGTAACCGAGTGGTCGATGACATTTTAAAAGTTAGAAGTCAGTGAATAATAAAAATAATTACCATTTATTTCAGGCAACAGCATGAAAAATATCCTACTAATATAATAAATGCGAAAGTCTGTGTGAGTGAATGTTTGTTACCACTTATCTCCATAACTACTAAACCGTTTTTGATGAAATTTGGAATATAGATATTTTAGGTTCTGGAATAGGCTAATCTAATTTTCGAAAATCAACCCCTAATGGGGTTGGGAAAACAGGATGGTAAAGTTTCTATGGAAAATTTTATTCCTTGCTTAGATTCGCTCAAAACTCTGTAAACAGTCTACAATTTATAATGATATTGCATAATTTGGCCATAATGTTTCACGGCTAGATCACTGAGACGTTTGTGACGTTATTTGATATTGACATAGTTTGAAGCCTGGAGAAGGTCATACGCTACTTTATCAACATACCACGCGGGCGAATCCGCGGGCAGAAACTAGTTAAAAATAATAATATAAACTCCTGATAGACGTATTATAATAGCGTAGCTTGCCACTACTTGTAAAAAAAGGATTAAAATAAATTTAAATAAAAATTGGGCCGTCAAATGCATTTTTTTTTAATATGACTGGTTATTGAAATAAGCGCGTTCAAACAAAAAACAAACAAACTCTTCAACTTTATTAAAAATATAATTATAAAAATAATACTGGTAATTTTTCATACAGCATTCTTGTATGATCTGCTTCTACGGCTACGCCCACATGGTACCCGGATAAAAAGTAGCCTATGTGTTATTCTGATGTATAAGCTAAATTATTGTAAAGTTTCATTAAAATCCGTTCAGTAGTTTTTGCGTGAAAGAGTAACAAACGTCCATCCTCACAAACTCTCACGTTTATAATATTACTAGCTTCCACCCACGGCTTCACTCGCGTAGTACCCGGATAAAAGCAGCCTATGTGTTATTCTGATGTATAAGCTATATTACTGTAAAGTTTCATTAAAATCCATTTGGTAGTTTTTGTGTGAAAGAGTAACAAACGTCCATCCTCACAAACTTTCGCGCTTATAATATTACTAGCTTCCGCCCACGGCTTCACTCGCGTAGTACCCGGATAAAAGCAGCCTATCTGTTATTCTGATGTATAAGCTATATTACTGTAAAGTTTTATTAAAAACCGTTCAGTAGTTTTTGCGTGAAAGAGTATCAAACATCCATCCCCACTTTCGCGTTTATATCATTAGTGCGCCCTCTGTGCCACAGAGGTCGTCATTGGCTGAGGTACGAGTATATTTCTTCTACAGGCTGTTGATTATGGAAAGTGGATTTCGGTAATTTTTTACCTGACTGCACAAACTCTTGACTGCGCAAACTGGAAAGGTTTTTGCATAAGTACTTGCTAACCCTTTTCATACAAAAGTACTTGCTATATATTCAGGGAAACTGTAACACCTAAGTACACTTTTCAATGAATGGATTATATAATATATATGTACGTACGGTACCGAATAAAATTGAGGATTTTATACTTTTGATGGCTTTCTGGACTTTGTTTCTAGTTGTTAAATTAGGTTTTTTTACGAATTCCACGGAAACACCTTTTCGAGTGAGCAGGCGTGGTGGAAAATTTTGAGAGAAAGTGTCGATTGGAGGAATTTGGTGGGGACCTTCGCCCAGAAGTGGGACGATTTAGGATGAGAATAAAATATTTAACTGGCGGTCTATTAAAAAAACAATATGTGATTACTCCATGGCTTACATCTTTAGATATTTTAGTGAACACAGATCAGAGTTTACAATCTCATAGAATCAGCTTCATCTTTAGGTTGTCTGGAAGGGTTCGCTCAGACGATGAGACCGATTATTTTTTCTTATGGTGTACAATAAAGTATTTTTATTCATTCATTAATACATGTATAACAAACCGCAGGGCATTAGGCAAGATTAACTTTCACGTTTTAGAAATTTTGCATTTTATTTGCAGTTTAATTTTATCTTTACTATAACCAGGAGGATGCCTAAAGGTTTAAGGTAAAGGTATATGATTGAATAGTTTACATAACCTCAAATCCAGTACCATAAGCTAACCTCACCCTATTCTACCCTATGTTGAGGCCGTAGTCTAATGAAGCAGAACGTTCTCTAGGCGTTTCGTTATTTCCAATCAAATCGCAATGACGCAACAGTTAGGCCTCTCACTTTATGTACCGATGATGTCTTTGGCTAAATCCTACTTCCTACTAATATAATAATACCACGTATCTCCGTTACTACTTAACGGATTTTGATGAAATTAAGAATATAGATAGTTTAGGATCTGGAATAACATATAGGCTAATCTAATTTTCGAAAATCGACATTTAAGGGGGGTAAATAGGGCGGTAAAGTTTCTATGAAAAAAAATGTTTGATTCGCTCAAAACTCTGTACAAATAAACTTTAAAGTAAATAATGAAACACGTATTTTTATATTTTTTCAAAACTACCCTTTGGGGGTGTGGAATTGAGTTCTA
This sequence comes from Perizoma flavofasciatum, assembly GCA_958496245.1. NCBI lineage: Eukaryota > Metazoa > Arthropoda > Insecta > Lepidoptera > Geometridae > Perizoma > Perizoma flavofasciatum. Next base: position 11,466,562 of record OY292431.1, read on the forward strand.
AACTTTTTATAAGTTGTAATCCTTGGTTCAATTCATTTAAAAGTTGGTGGACATAGTTTGAAGCCTGGAGACGGTCATATGCTACTTTTATTAACATACCACGCGGGCGAAGCCGCGGGCAACAACTAGTACGAAATAAAAAAGTATTCATCACAGCTAATATAAAGTATCATTATTTAACATAGATAAAGCGTATGTATGTGCAATTTTACTGAACGTTTTATTTGCTCAACACAGGGTCCCCTCACAATAAGCCCTCAGCTACTTCCTCGCCAAAATATATTCCCGTTCTGCTTTAGTTGCCGCCAGCCCTTACGTATACGGAATAAGTAAAGCCAAAATTTGTATTCACGGGGTTCGTTGACGGGATTGTCTACAAATGCTACTTACCTACCAGCAACCTTCCCGATACCTTGCTTAAATGAATTCTTGCTAGCGAATTTCTTCAGATACGTGCGTGATCAGCAACATAAGCAAAATTAGGTTCTATATCGCATGACTGGTTTCAGAGGAAAATAAATAAAAATGGTTATAGTAACCATTGTTATTTATTTTATTGTTATTAAAAGTATGATTTCAAGAAAGGATAAAATAAAATCAATGGTAGCTGAGCCCCAGTCCAGGCCGTAAAATGTGATTTTCACGCGTACCTAATATTGGAAATGTGAGGAAACGGAGGGTGTGCACAAAATGTTGCGAACAACTCTTTTGTAGGGATGAGGTAAAATAAATTAATAAACAGCAAAAAAAACATTTGCAAAAAGAAGCTTTAACCCTAAGTGCAGCAACTATGTCATAGTGCACGGCGCGACGCGGAAGGAGAAAGTCGCAACCACTCACCCTGATGAAGACTGAGACTGAGAATGAGTCGAAACTTAGTCGGTGCCTTCACCGATAGTGCAGTACGTGAAAATTCCCGTTTTTACAATATGAACTATGTCATAGTAAAAAAACCAGTTATCATAATAAAATGCGTACACACAATTTCTTGTCTGTGCTGTTGATCGTTGAAGAGTTCCTTTATTTAGAGCTAATCCTGGATATCGATTTAGGTCTTGCTTACCATAAAAAATGCATTGTCATCGGAACTGAATCAAAATGTAAAAAATCAACGTAGGATAAGAAGGAGTGTTTCTAATTCAGCTTGCAAGATTTAACCTTAACAAACTAACATACAAACATTGCAAGTTAAAAAAAAAGCTTGTCAAAAAGCACGATTATTTCGTTTCATTTTATGTAGGTATCGAGTTAACTAATTTAACGACATTTTTAATTAAAACCTGTAAACCGACATTTTCTATATCTGATAAGTAACTACTAGCAAATAGGTATAAGTACTTAGTGAGGTGGCAGTGGCGGTGACATCGGAACTTTGAAAACCATTTGACAACGATTTCCCTTCGCCACCACCACTGCGTCAGTCTGACCGGCCCCTTAGTCCCCGTATTTAGAACCTTTCCATTGTTCAAAGTCGGTAAAAAATTAATCCTTCAACAATTCCCAAATCCCTAATCAAGTTATCGACAAAATTAAGCTCGCTAATCCCATCCCTATTGAACAATTTTACTCGTTTTTGCCCGTCCATTAGCTGAATAGCACTCATTGTTCAGCGGACCGACAATGGCCGACTACAGCCTTTCTCCACGGGATGGAGACCAGTTTTACAGCATAAGCCAACTGAAGGCTGGAAATCTCGATTGTTACTGAATATCGATTCGGGAACAGAACTATGGAACTTGTATCGAAACCTGAGTTGATAGCGTCGACGTTTAGTTGGCCGACGATGGGTCGTTCCTTACAAAAAATACGGTATGGGATAGGATCGTAAATATCGAATTATTGGCATGCTCAAAGACTAATTCTATTACCTACCTCGCAATTTTTAGGGATCCTTGTGGAAGAGCTCATCTGAAGAAGTACTACTATCATACCTATTTACCTATTTATTGGCAACCTTTGTGGCGCAAAGGGCGAAGGTCCGCCTGAGACGCAGAAGGTTACGGGTCCGATTCCCGCTGCGGGACAAATGTTTGTATGATCTGCATTCGTTTGTCTCGGGTCTGGGTGTTGTCTATGTATAATATGTATATATTTACAATAAAAAAAGTATATAAGTATTATATCAGTCATGTAGTTCCCATAATACAAGCTCTGCTTAGTTTGGGGCTAGATGATGCTGTGTGAAAAATTTAAAATGTCCAGTTTTTTTTTATGTAGTCAAGCAGTAATGTACTCTTTGCTTTATTTCAGTTTGAAGGGTATGCGTGCCAGTAGAATTGACAGGCACATGAGTATTTTCTCCCGTTATTTCTTAGGGTTGGCAACGCGCGATATCTCTGGTGTTACAAGTTACGGATGTAAATTACGGTGACCGCTTACCAACATATGGGCCGTATGATTGTTTGCCACTTTAGCTGTATAAAAAGTATTTTGTAACCTTAAATTGTATTATTTAGTAATATTGTAACATGCATCTGCATAATCGAACTCACGTTGCAGCGCCTTTAAATGTCTCATGTACCTACTTGCCTATTTAATATATTACTTTCTTAAGTATACAAACTACTTAATATGCAAGAAAGCAATAAATCCTACTACCAATTATAAACGCGAAAGTTTGTGAGGATGGATGTTTGTTACTCTTTCACGCAAAAACTACTGAACGGATTTTAATAAAACTTTACAATAATTTAGCTTATACGTTAGAATAACACATAGGCTACTTTTTATCTGAGTACCACGCGGGCGAAGCCGTGGACAGAAGCTAGTAAATAAATAATCCTACTAATATTATAAACGCGAAAGTTTGTGAGAATGGGTGTTTGTTACTCTTTCACGCAAAAACTACTGAACGGATTTTGATGAAACTTTACAGTAATATAGCTTATACATCAGAATAACACATGCTACTTTTTATCTGGGTACCACGCGGGCGAAGCCGTGGACAAAAGCTAGTAAATAAATAATACTGTATAATACTATTATAGGTATTGTCATCTAGGTGTGCGCTGAGTATAGCAGTGTTAAAGAAACATACAAGCAGCGGTGCAACAGGTCGGCACGGCAAATTGTTTATGCCTATGATTCCATAGATAGGGGGGTGGGGGGGGGGGGGGTAACTATAGGGGGGGTAACTATAGGGGGGGGGGTAACTATAGGGGGGGGGTGTATTAAATCGATAAAGCTCACTCAGGTCCGGAGTATCTAAAAATTTAAAGTACACGCCGGTAAATTGTACATTGATCCGAGGAACGCCCAAGGAATTGTAGTCTTAGGCGTCCCTGGAGAAATTTTGTGCGATATACGGATAATATATCCGTACTGCGAGTAGCATGTACTGATACCATATCTCCTGATACCTACGATACAGGGAATCCTGCGAGGGAGTTTCTGACTGTGTGGTCTAGGTTGTTGTGTTACCGTGATACTGACGACCTCTGTGCCGCAGTGGGCGAAGGCCCGCCTGCAACGCAGAAAGTTGTGGGTTCCATCCTCGCCGCGGGACAAATGTTTGTATGATCTCCTAATTATTTGTCTCGGGTCTGGTTGTTTTTTATGTGATACCCAAGAGTTTTTGTCATCTAAATAATCAGATATTTTATAGTATGCCTTTTTATAAAGTTTTTGTTTAATTAGTACAACATACTTATATATATTTTTTTAAATACATACATGTAAATGCCTTAGAATAGCGATCTCTCTCCATGTCTGACATTTAAGAGAAGGCACAGAGGGGACAAAAAACGCTATTTCACGGCTTGATGCTTATAAAAGACTTGTTTCTTAAATGTCAGACATGGTAGACCTTTTTTCCCGCGGCGACAAAAGCCCCTTTAAATTTAAGGAAGGTTACGGCAACTTAACTGCAATAAACTATAGAAATCCAAATTGGTGCTTGCTACTTGCAAAACGTGGGTACGTTCCAAATTTAACGTTTAGACGTTCCTCTGACTATCTCCTCCTTGGTATATACTCGCTGGGTATAAATAAATAAATAAATAATGCAGGACATTTTCACACAGCATCATCTAGCCCCGAACTAAGTTGAGTTTGTATTATAGGAATACAATATGCAATACATATATACTTTTTTTTGTAAATACATACATTATTATGCGTAGGCAACACCCGAGACAAATATTTTCAGATCATACAGTCATTTGTTCCGGGGCGGGAATCTAACCCGCAAACTTCTGCGTCTCAGGCGGGCCTTCGCCCACTGCGCCACACAGGTCGTTAAAATCTATGTATGTACGAGTATGTAGTATGTCCATCTAGGGAATAAAGTGGTGTTTTTTTTTTAATATGCTAATATTGGCTTAAGAGCCCACGGCTTCGTCCGGGTGTTACCCGGATAAAAAGTAGCCTATGTGTTATTATGATATATAAGCTATATTACTGTCAAGTTTCATCAAAATCCGTCCAATAGTTTTTGCGTGAAAGAGTGACAAACATCCATCCTCACAAACTTTCGCGTTTATAATAGTACTAGCTTCTGCCTACGGCTTCGCCCGCGTGTTACCCGGATAAAAATTAGCCTATGTGTTAGTCTGATGTTTATTCTTTATTACTGTAAAGTTTCATAAGAATCCGTTCAGTAGTTTTTGCGTGAAAGAGTAACAAACATCCATCCTCACAAACTTTCACGTTTATAATATTAGTAGAAAGTAAGAGAAGATATCACAAATACCTTCAATGTACATCTGTATACTACGATAGTAACATCTGAATAAAAACATAAACCAGTCATAATATTCGAATTTACAAAACAATGGCATCTGGTTGAAGCCGATCACAATTAATTTGAATATTCATGCCGGTTGCAAATCAGTTACCTATTTCACTTGCAAATATCAGAAGACTAAAAGTTTGCATTGAAACCTAAAAAAAGTTTAAGCGAATTTATGTTTTCGTACAAAATCAAATAAACACAAATTAATGGATGGGTCATGCCTACAATTTCAACATTCGATTATCATACAAATATTATAAACTAGGTACTGCGCATGGCTTCGCACGCGTGGCAGCAGCGTTCGTAATATATTCGCTCGACAGTTTTTAATAATGTACAACTCACGTGAACTTACGATCAATGAATCTAAGCTCAAGCACGGTTCTAGAATTGATAACTCGATTCAAATCTACACTCCCTACTAATCCTACTACTAATATAAACACGAAAGTTTGTGAGGATGAATGTTTGTTACTCTTTCACGCTAAAACTACTGAACGGATTTTGATGAAACTTTACAATAATATAGCTTATACATCAGAATAACACATAGGCTATTTTTTATCTAGGTACCACGCGAGCGAAGTCGTGGGCAGAAGCTAGGAATTCATAAAATAAAATAAAAAGTTCAGCAGTGATCTCATGAATGGTATTAGGTTTTTAAAGTCTTATTTTATTACCACAATAAAACCATATTATTAGCAATGTCTCTCTCACTCACTCACTCACTCTCACTCTCAGTAAAAAGTCACTCTCGGGATCATAAGGTGTCAAACGATACATCATTCTGTAGACCTTTGGGCATCACGGTCCGTATTCTATAACAGCGCTCAAACAAATATTTTTTATTCAATGACTAGCTTCTGCCCACGGCTTTGCCCGCGTGGTACCCGGATAAAAAGTAGCCTATGTGTTATTCTGGTGTATTAGCTATATGTAAAGTTTCATCTAAATCCGTTCAGTAGTTTTTGCGTGAAAGAGTAACAACCATCCATCCTCACAAACTTTCACGTTTTTAATACTAGCCTCTGCCCACGGCTTTACCCGCATGGTACATAGATAAAAAGTAGCCTATGTGTTATTCTGATGTATAAACTATATTATTGTAAAGTTTCATCAAAATCCGTTCAGTAGTTTTTGCGTGAAAGAGTAACAACCATCCATCCTCACAAACTTTCACGTTTTTAATATTAGTAGGACGAAACAACACCATTCAATTATAAGTAATAAATTTCTAAATGATACCTTGCCTGAAAAAATATCATATAATAATGATCTAAAACTATTTCTATCTGTCTGTTTATATTACATAAATGCTAGTGCAAAATGATTTCTTGAAAATGATCATAGATTACCGAAATAGCAGTAGGTCACCTCAGTTTAAATCAACATCAATGGTGAGATGTTTATGCCTAGTGACTACTGAACGCAGTTCTAGTCGTAAAATGGTTTTAGGTTTAGAAACAGTAAGAATTAAAAGAACCATGGTCATGCGCCAAATATGTTAAGACATGCCTTTGACTACCCCCTACTCGGTAGTTTCAAAGATCTACGCACTAAGTACATATCTGAGGATGTACATCATGTGTTTGTTTTGTTAAGTATTAAAAGCAATTACATCAAAAGTGTTTTTTTCTTTCAAATTCTTTTATTGCATCGCTCCTTTAAGACATGATAGGACAGTGATAGGAACTATCAAAAAACTACCCTTAAAGACACGCAAAACAATTGCAAAAAACAGCATTGTAAGCAGTTCTGTAGATAAACGAGCAAACAAACAACTTCTACTCTTATCTGGGTCAACGCATTAGCATTGCCATTCAGCGTGGCAATGTGGCCAGTATTTTGGGAACGCTTCCATCTGGTAGTGATCTGGATCAGTTGAGCTATCTATAGATCGTTTGCAACGGTCTTTAGATAGCTAGCTGTTTCAACAACCTCTTGTTCTTTTATGTTTTTGGACGTTGTACTGTAAAATGATTTTGTGCACAATAAAGAGTTTACTTATTTATCTACGAGCTATGTAGATAAATAAGTAAACTCTTTATTGTTCAAAATGAAATGAATCGACCATTTTCACCTACAAAATTGCACGAGTTTTCTTTAATTTTTATTTAAGGTATAACAATATATATTATTTTATTCAATATCTTTATGATAAAGAAACAAGGCTAAAAAAAATTAAGAATTTATCACAAGAACAACATAAAAATTGTATTGTACTGCATTTTCTTTTACAGAAGAAAATTCGCTTTTCCATCTCACAGTAACATGGAAAAACTTTTACCCCTTATATTACTCCGTCACGTATATAACACAGAATAAATGTCTTTGACCACCGTCTACGCCACGCTACGTGGCAGACTCGTAGACCCTCTACGCGTAAATGCTAGAGTGCATCGGCTCATTACGAAACGTGGTCTAAACTCGAGTTGAACTCAAGTTCTGTCAGATCCACTAAACCATGGTTTAAATATACCTTATCGAAAAAAAAGTATTATTGCAAAGCCACTAGACAATTTAAAAATAAAATAAAACCGCGGGATGACCGTTTAATTTAAAAAACACTTCTAAACCAAAATAAAAAAGAAAAACATAATTTTGATCGGCTACCAAAAAAAGTAGGTTCTCAAAAAGAGGTTGAGTTATGATAGAAATAAACTAGGTGACCGCCTGGTTTATCTTTTAGCAGTTATTTGTAGTCAAACCTCTTTTTGAAATGTCACATAGACTGTCGGCTATTATACTATAGCATTCAATTTTAAGCCTTGTTTCCTTTGCACAACAATTTGCCTTGTAATCAGGAATCAAAGGTCTAAAAGATAAACCAGCGATTTAAACCAACTTTCGTAATGAGACCCCATATGTCGAAAATATTAATATTATTATCTTATGTCATTGTCGGAAGAAAAATGACGTGACATCACCAACGTAGGGCGCGTCTATAAGTATCTATCTACAAGTATAAAGTAGGATAGTGATCCTCTACGTGTGAAGGCCTACAGATAAGCGATGTGTGACGTAGGCACCTGTCGCTTATCTTTCAACTCACTGAAAAAATCAATAACGGTATGACGTTGCGCGGACAATCGGTCTAGCACAAGTTTTATAGGTTTTTGAGTCAGCTGTAAAAAGTTTTCAAGCCAGGAGCTGACATTGCAACTAACTTGCAAGCGACTCTTGAGTGCGAGTGAATTCTAAGCACATAATTTATTAACCTAATGAGCGAAGCGAGTGAGATTTGTGAGAGAAATTGGACGAATCGGCACTTTATTTCGGTTTTTAGGGGGGTTTTTTAGGGGGTTTATGAATAAGAGTTTGAGAGAAGGGGGCAAAATGGATGAAGAAAAAATAAGTCTTTTAAAGCTCGCCTTTGTACATGTCATTTATATATAAAATAGGTAGGTATATGTTATTATTTATTATATTCTGCTGTAGTATGTTTGATGCATAATATTATTTAAGGTAGTTTACATAACTTATAAAGTACACCCCCGGTCACTTCAAAATCATATATAATCCTCTCCATCCAAAGGTTGTCTGGAAGAGATCGCTTTTAAGCGATAAGACCGCTCATTGTACCTTTAACATATTGTGTACTTGTACCGTGGGCAGAGGCTAGTAATTATAAAATTACTAGCCTCTGCCCACGGCTTCGCCCGCGTGGTACCTGGATAAAAAGTAGCCTTTGTGTTATTCTGATGTATAAGCTATATTACTGTAAAGTTTTATCAAAATCCGTTCAGTAGTTTTTGCGGTAAAGAGTCACAAACTTCACAGATCCATCTCACAAACTTTCGCGTTTATAATAGTTGTAGGACGTCACAAACAGATCTCAGTCTTGGGCGAACAGTAGTGCAAATATCATTGGCACAATAATCTTTAATTTTATTTTCTGATATATACTTCGATAGCGTTAGTGGTGTGCTGGCCCCACATATCCTGATGCTTAACCGCTCTATAGACCTGTAGACCCTTTACGTTTAAATGTTGCGACTAAAAGGTTATGGCGCTTTTACGTCATATGCTCATTCAATCGGCTACTTTTAACGTACTTCTAAGAGAAGTGAATCTCCCGCTTTTCAGGATAGTTGTTCGTAACGTCAAGCGTCCTACAGTGTATTCCATTTGGACTTAATAATAACATTTGTTATTTTTTGATTAAAACTAAATACTTACATGATGTAAGCCTATTTTTTTCTGTCAATAGGAATTGTCCTAACTAACTAATATCCTACAGCAAACAACACACGATACTACGCGATGCCAGTACCAGGGCAGAAAGTAGTTTACCTTTCCTTTTTTATAATTTACTAGCTACGCCCGGCGGTTTCTTCCGCGTAAGTTTCGATTCTGTGGGAATATAAAAATTAACAGTAAAGTATTTTACTGCTACATAAATACCCTTGATGATAAAACATAATTTTGATGTATCATCATAGGTAACATTATTGAAATTTTCTTAAGGATCTCTAATTTTTTGAAAATAAATTACAGTCTATGTTACTTCCTGATAATTTAGCTTTCTATTGGTGAAAAAAATTTTAAAATCGGTCCAGTAGTTTCGGAGCCTATTCGGTACAAACAAACAAAAAAATCTTACCTCTTTACAATATTAGTATAGATTAAACTTTAAAGCATAATTTTATGTCAGCTCTGGGGCTGACATAAAATTATGCTTTGAAGTTATTAAATATAAACAAACTACAATATTTTTTTTGATATTTAATATCTTATAATAATTATTTAAATTCGCTATTTGGTTCGCATCTTTGTTTATCTGCCCAAATGACAGAATATCCAAATTCTTAAAATATTTTAACACAAACCGGTTGAAAGTTACACGTAAACTCGAATGAGGAATGCACGTGACACATGTACAGTCTCCGGCTATGGCTATGGCACATATTGGATATATGAGTTTTCGGTGAGAATTGGTTTGTCTTGGATTTATCTTATAATCAATGGTTTTTGATCGAGTTTCTACTTATTATGACTGTATTTATTTATTTATTTATTAACACTTTATATTGCACATTTTATGAAAAGTGAACAATAGGCGGACTTAATGCTAAAGTATTTTCTACCAGCCAACTAATTTTTTTGTGATTGGCGGTAAGCGTGCTACAATTTGATCAACTTATATATATAATAGATACAATATTATTTTATATACCTAATCACATTTCCTTAATATTTATAATTAGTACATTAAACCATCGATTAAATACCTCTTAGACGAAGATTATTTATTTATAATTCGATCAACGTTAATAGATTATAGATAGATAAATCTTACATTAACCAGTACTTTACAAAAGATCTTAAATACCATGCTGCTAGTTTCCTCTCGATATTTTTTTATTCATTGTTTTGAGCACGTGTTAATGTGCACATAAATTTGTCCAAGATGTGCCACTAAATCAGCCGGAAACTGCCGTGTTACACAAAGCACGGATCACGTAAACATGATTTACGTGACACGCACGCGGTTTACGCGGTTTTACAAATTATATGTGTTATGAGACGGTTGCTGAAAAGTTAATCTGCGGATAGATAGATAGCTTTTGGAAGCCATTTTGCCAGGTGTTTTAAAATACACCTCTTTGCTGATGGAAAATATCATTAATAAACTGGCATGTACCGACAATTTGAAGGCACGAGTTATCGGTTAGCGTTCCAATAAGCGGCTGGGCTCGCAACCTGCCACACGGAATGCTAAGCTTTATGAATTACGTGACTACCCCCTTTCCTCACGAATTTTTGTATAGATCTGAGGATTTCCACATTGGGGATTATAGTCTAGAGAGTGTTTGTTGTGTTTTAATGGACATTTTCTGTTTATATTCCTATAACAGCTTTGAACCATTTAACTAATTAATTACAGAAGGTACACAGAAGATATAAACTTAACTAGACGTATGCCCATTATGAAGTTATACCACCAACCTATTTCTGCCGCCAGTAAATAATAATCCTATTAATCCTACTAATATTATAAAAGTGAAAGTTTGTGAGGATGTTTGTTCCTCTTTCACGCAAAAACTACTGAACGGATTTTAATGAAACTATACAGTAATATAGCTTATACATTAGAATAACACATAACTTTTTATCTGGGTATCACGCGGGCGAAGCCGTGGGCAGAAGCTAGTAATATTATAAACGCGAAAGTTTGGGATGGATGTTTGTTGCTCTTTCACGCAAAAACTACTGAACTGTTTTTGATGAAACTTTACAGTAATATAGCTTATAAATCAGAATAACACATAGGCTACTTTTTATCTAATTACCACGCGAGCGAAGCCGTAGGCAGAGGCTAGTAAATTAATAATTCTGGACGTTTTCACACAGCATCATCTAGTAAAAAAGCAGAGCTTGTATAATGGGAACTACATGATTGATATACTACTTATTTATATATTTTTAAGCATATATATATTATGCATGAATACACCCAGACCCGAGACAAATATTTGGATCATTCAAACATTTGTGTAATCATAATTATCATACAACACAGTAATACTTGCATTGATGTTCCGGTTTGAAGTGTATGGGTGCCGATGAAATTACAAGCACACGAGACAGTTCACAATAATGTCTTCGGGTCGGCAACACGCGAATGAATGAATGAATGGATGAATGAAAATACTTTATTGTACACCTTAAGAAACAGTTACACATTATGGTAAAGGTACAATGGGCGGTCTTATCTCTGACCACGCGAGTGATATCTCTGGTGTTGCAAGCATCTATTAGTTACGGTAACCGCTTACGAACAGGTGGACCGTATACTTTTTAGCCGCTTTTGTTGTAATAAAAATACAGAAGTGTAAGTTGCCCCAGTAACTAAGGTATAATTTGAAAGGTCATCTAATATCGCCTTAAGGAGATATTTTATTTACAGCAAGCATCGCAAAAAATAAAATGATTCAAAAGTATGTTATCTAAAACATAGATCACTTTTGAACAGACAACAAAGGAATTCTCAATCCAGAAATGATATGGCTAATTATCTTGCGAATTGACATACATTTGTGGATGTAATTTTTTTTATGATATATTCTTCTTTATATGGACAATATTATACCTTTTTTGTTTTTAATATCGTGTAATAATAATGGCTGAAATAATTATTGAATTGAAAAATACATTGCCTTGGCGCAAAACACTAAACACTCTTTACTTTTACTTTTGAAAAAATATTTATAAATATTATTTTATTCAAAGAACTCTATGCTTTATAGTGAATAATTATTGCTTCATTTTAGAATATTATTACGACTATACCACGTACTTTACTGTTTCGTTGACCGTTATGAGGTCCTCATGAGTTTTTTCATCAGTTCCCGTCTCACGACCGTCGAGCGTGGTCGCGGACGGAGCTCATGAGGAAGGACATCTAAACGGTCAACGAAACATCAGCAGGAAAATAGTAAAGTACGTGGTATAGTCGTAATAATATTCTGAAATGATACCAAACCACGATAATTTTAATTCTATAATTATTGTTTCGCTCAAATGAGCTTGACGTAATTTCCGTGGGGTAATAACATCTGGCTCACACCACTTTCCCCTTGGATAGAAAGGGGAGATTTGTCCAAAGTATCACATTAAGGGTTTGAAGAGGATATTGGATTGCTATGGGCAGGCTCTGGTTACACTGGCCGTTGTGATTAACATTTTTTCAATAAGAAACCGAGTTTTACTTCTTTTGGTGTGATCGAAAAACAGAAGGAAATCTGTCAAAATCAGATAGCCTACTGATATTATAAATTGACAAAATTAAGATGTTTGGATGACAGTTGGAATAGGTATTGTTTGTGACCTAGAATAGCAGGTAGGCAACGAATCCGTGGACAGGGGCTAGTTATTTATAAGTTTCTTAACATTCAAAGCTATTTGAAACAGGCTGTAAATGGACCTCATGGCTAAGTGGTTACAGCAATCACGTACCATGCTGAGCTTAAGGCCAATTTATCACCTCACAAAGCATACCTTTTTTATTTTACTTTTTATCTTAGTTTCTATATTGTTTTCTTATCATAGTTATTAAAACAACTTATATGCAACTTAAATTACTTTATATCTACTATCTAAAGACCAAATCTAAAGACACGGCTTCGGTTAATATAAAACATTGATCTTACGTTTCGTTTTATGAACACCTGCCACCAAAAATCTGCTAAATTATTCTTAAAGAGATGATCATGCGGAATCCTATACTTACACATAAGAATTTTCCTTATACCTTGGCTTAGCTTGAAGTGTCCATTAATAAAACCACCCTCTGCTATTAGGGTGCGTTACTAAGCTCCCAAAAGGCTCTGAAATCGAAGCTGAGGCTGAGGCTGTATGATTTTATTGCTGCTACAGTTCACTGCAGCTTAAGACTACCAGCCAACTGCGACTCAGGCACACGCTATGCATAGTGACGTATTTCATAGTTTGTTTTGAGAGCGTAATTCAAAGCAATTTTCCTAATATAATGCTGGACACTTTTCACACAGCATCATCTAGCTTGGGGCTAGACTAAGCAGAGCTTGTATTATGGGAACTACATGACTGATATAATACTTATATACTTTTTTTATTGTAAATATATACATATTATACATAGAAAACACCCAGACTCGTAACAAATATTTGCAGGTCATACAAACATTTGTCTCGCGGCGGAAATTGAACCCACGGAGATCGTGAAGTAATTTATATAAGTTATAGATTTGACTATTTTTATTGATTTTTCTATGGAAATTCACACTTTGTACCTGGTCCAGTATGTTTAAGGGTAAAGTGTGTTTGTCTGTATAATAGTATGAGCTGAGTAGGTATGTATGAGGATGTCCATAACGGGTTTGATCGATGTACTTAATGATTTTTTTGCAATAGTTACGCATTATTTTATTGAAGGTTCTTAGATATGCTTCTTATTATCACAAGTTACTAGAAGGAGCTACAATAGATGATGAAATATATAAGTAGGGGGTTTTTAGGTAAAAAAATACTTTGTAGCTGATTCCTCCTGCATTTTGATATTAAGCGAAACTAAGTTCACACGTGCGCCGCGGTTGTTCGACCGCATTACTGAAATTATACCACGCCTGGATTTTATTATAATGTGTATTTTATTATAATGTGTATACAAATATATCTAGTAGGTATCAGCTTTATTTGTTTTCTTTGGAATTATTATTCCGTCATAATAATAATAATAAGAGCCTTGATTCAGATACTTATAACTAAGTTTTAACGTAATAAAAATTTAGACATCAATTACTTCAATTTCATCTGTTTGCCTCATTTTGGCAAAGGCCTCTTCTATCTAATTCCACTCTTCTCTTAACCTACCATACTTTTAAATTCGTCTTTCCATATTTTTAATTGTCTCCCGCGTTTCCTTTTTCTATTTCTTGGATACCAGTTTCCGTCAGGTTTAACGATATGTTATTATTAAACTGCTTAGACCAGAAGGTTTGTCAATGAGCTTTGGAGCGCATTTCTTGAAGACTCTTAGATCGCTTTAGGTGCTCTGCTCTCCAAAACTCAGATAGCTGACGTAGCTCAGAAAACTGTCAAATTAAAATGGGACAGAGCTTGGGGTCTTGCAAATACGTCACGCGTAGATTTCCTTTCACGCTAACGAAAATTTGTCAAGGAAAAACTTGGCAGTAGTTACGTGACATTTCCACTGTTAATGTCATTCCCATACAATTCAATCGATACGCTACCTGAAAATTCCCGTTTTACTATACGAGTTATTATCAAACTTGACATACTTGATGTACAGTTGCCTTTTCTTTGTCAAGACAAAGAAAAGAGTAATGCGACTGTAAGTCTCCCAGTCCATAGTATGCCATAGCAACGACCGGGAATTGTAGGTTAACTGTTTGCTCGAATTGTCCTATAATTGTGTCGGATGTTTGATTTGTTGCCAAATAATGAGAGAGGTTGATGTTTGCTCACCGCAACCGGGGGCGATTCACTTTGAAATGGAAGGACCCCCAGGGGTAGAGCTTCGTTCTTCGTATCAGTGATTCTACCTTGGTTACCCGGTTAAGGCGCGGACAGCTGCCGAATCAGCATAGGTGAGTCGCTGTGACCCTATCAGACTCAACATAGATCTAGTGAGGGGAAAAGTTCGTCAAGGAATAATGTTATATCTACATAATTATATACTTTGAAATAAACGTATTGATACTCAATAGTTAATTGTTTATTAATATGTTAACGTAAACTTAAGGGTAACCAATTTGTCTGTTAGCATTTATATCCGAAATTCGAAATTCCAAATAGATACTTAATTCTGCAAAAACTATACAAACCAAGAGTTATTTTTAAATTAACTACGTTTCGGCTTGTAACAATAAATAATTTACTAACAACCACCGAAAAGAACTGGTATTTATAACCAGTTTCTTTGAGATAATTATCAAAAATTGAAACTTTCACATTGATATATTTCATATTTCAATTATTCATGCTCAAAATATACATCAACTTAGGACTTATATTAAAGTAATTAATGTTTAAACCGTTACCGACAGTTATACAGGTGAAACGTCGGGAAAATAATAAAAAGGTTAACACGATAAAGACCTAACGGGTCTCTCTCGCTCTCTTTTACTGATAGTGTACGCAAGAAAGAGATAGCTACAATTTTAGTTTTGTGTACTGCTGTCAAATCAGTTTACGTGCCGCTTTTCTTCGTGTTTATAGTCAGCATGTTTTGATATCACGACTAAATTCGTATGGAAAACTTAAATCTGACTAATTTGACAGCACTAAAATTATAGCTATCTCCTTCTTGCTTGCACTATCAGTAAAAGATAGCGATAGTTTAAATTTAGTTAGTCAGTGTACTACAGAATTGAGGCCATTATTAACTTATAATTATGTTATCTAATCGCGAAAGTTTGAAAAATACTATATTAAAGTAGCTGTTGGGAAGAATATGGACTCTGTCAGGGCGCTGCAAGTCATAATATTGGTAGGGTTACATACATAACTCTTAAAAGGGTAACTTTCCAAACGTCAGCGCGAGAGTTAGTGCAATTCGATAAATACCTAGTTATTCTACTACGTGTTCAGTAATTCCAGTTAATTTTTAATCCCGAACCCTTAAACTCTGTGTAGTTAAATTCAGTTTGAATCGGCTTTGGTACTCCCCGTAAACTAACTTCGTCTACAATTGGTATGGTTCGGTGGCTGGGAAGAGCAGGGGCGGACCAAGGCCTTTAGTACAGACACATAAAGACACCTGTGTGCGTTTTTCTACATACATACATATAGTCACACCTGTTTCCCGGAGGGGTAAGCAGAGACCATGGATTTCCACTTGCTACGATCCTGGCATACGATCTCTTTTGCGTTTTTCTCATACAATAATTAGTGAAATATTTTTTGAAATCGTATGAGTAGTTTCGTATATATCTTTATAATATAAGTATAGATTAAACTATTACTTTGTAGTAACCAAACAGAAAAAACCACCCAAGTGCGGAGTCTGAGAAGAAAACAATGGAACACACAATAAAAAAAATACACACACGCACTAGGATTCACTGTGTCGTAGGAATCATGTCTATAATACCGTGGTAACACAACACCCAGATATACCATCCGGATATATGCAAAAAATACAAACATTTGTCCCGTAGCGGGAATCGTAACCGCACTTCTTACGTCGCAGCCGGCTACTCGCCGAACACAAGTAGCTATACTGCTCGTTGCTCTTTCAACTGACATAAAAAAAGGTGTTCAACGCAGTCCCTGACCCAATTCGTCTGCATGTTTTTTTGTGTTTTTTATTTGTGAAGCAATTTTAATGAAGTTTATACATTTATAAAATACCACCGCTAAATTTGAAAAAATGTGAGACGATATCTCTTTTCGGACTTTTTATCTTCTAACTTCCCGGTATTAGAAGTCAGTTTTTATTTGTCCTAAAAAAATTTTACAGCAAGTGTGACCCATTCTACCCTCTTAGTCCGGCCCATAGGTACCACAGATGAGCGCACATACACCACAGATTATTCAATAGGTAGGCAGTCGCCATGCCCACAGTTATTCCTTCGAAGCTGTCCTAGTTACGGGATGGCATCCGACCGCAAGCACGCAAGCTCTCATTGTAATTGAGATTGTGCAATATTCTAAAGTGGAACGGTTTAGGAGATTGAGGATTTTGATCAGGTAGCCGTATATGCTGTTGATAAACTATGGCCATTGTATAGCTGTCAACTTATTACGTTGCGTATCAAATTAAAAATTTTTGCTCTTACAGGCGTTGCGTTGAGGCTAAGAAATTACCAACAAACTATTCAATGTTTTTTTTTCCAAGAATTGTTTTTAAAAGAATAAAACGTTCATTTTTCGACGTACCTAAATGTCGTAAACATCCACGGTTTTGTTCTTGTTTTTTTTTCATGTTATCAATGACATCATAATTTATAAATGGACATGAAATATAAATATTGCTCTTTTTTATAACAAAGTGTAACTTTTGGAAATACTGGGTAACATTTTTCAATTCAAATAATCCTACTTCTATTATAATCGCGAAAGTTTGTGAGGATGGATGTTTGTTACTCTTTCACGCAAAAACTACTGAACGGATTTTGATGAAACTTTACAGTAATATAGCTTATACATCAGAATAACACATAGTTACTTTTTATCCGGGTATCATGCGGGCGAAGCCGTGTGCAGAATCTAGTTAATTATAAAAGGCACAGAATGGTAACGTCATCTGAGTAATTATTGCAGTGAAATGCCATTTATGGTTTCCACTCTGAACCACCTAACTACTTCCAGTTCCAGTAACAGCTACACAATTAACTCTTTTTTATTATTTTCGCAATTTTCGTCTTAACATAATTATTTTCTTGTTGCAGGTACGTTTACAAATGTTCAACATTTTGTTTCGACGAGCGTTATAATGCAAAAAGGTAAGATATACCCAGTTTTTTTTTCAAAACTTCTGCTAGATATACAACCTCAAACGTAATTTCGCCGGCTACACTCTCAAAGCTTCCAAAGTTGAAGCTTTCGACTAACTATCCTTGAAATCAGCATGAATTTGTTTGGAGTACCTACCTACCTATATTACAGGAGCTAGGGACGTAAAATAATAAGTAAACCATGAAAGTAGCCTTGTTAAACATTAAACAATACCAAAGAAAATGATTTTCTACCAATATGATTAGCTCTTGGATATGTCTAGGAAAATTTTACTCACAAATTACAAAAATATATTTATCCACCAACTAAGTAGGTAACAATTTCTTCATTCTGGTGGTCTTCGCACGTGGGGCAGCCTTAATCGCGGGTTGATTGGTATATAACATTTGTGTACACCTACATAATGTACGACAGCTAACAACTGATCCATCACTACCAGACGGAAGCCTTCCCAAAGATAGGTAGTCCAATTGATTTATTATGTTTTTAAACATAATAAATCAATTGGACTACCTATCTACATAATATAAAACTAGGAAAAGAAGACTGTTTTTTACCAATTATTACAGGTAGAAAATAAAGTTCAAGTCTTCAATTGATTCTAATTTTTCAATTACTTATTTGACAGTAATCTCGTGTCTTCAGAGAACTATAAAATGATTAAAGATAAAAAAACCCCTCAAATTATGCAGCGTAAAACTGTGCATATTTGACAGTAATGTTTCGTACTGCGCTATTTATGTGTCTTTAAAGAACTCTAGAATGATTAATGATTATACATAAAAAACTCTCTAATTATGAAGCGTTTTGTGTCAAACTGTGCACATTGCCAGCTCTCAATCGACAGAGTGAATACAAAATCCTTGACGAGGCAAAAGGGATGTGTTCACAGTCCATTTCCCGCTGGGTAGGCAGGTTGTACGAGTCAATGAGCTAGAAATGCGGAACTCTCAAACAAACAGGGAAAAATATCTATTTTAGACGACAGAATGGGTGGTCAGTTACACAATACTATGTTTTTTGTGTTTCGATTCGCATTATCGTTTTGAATCTTACGATATGTCTGATAATCTACTTTTTTACATAGGTACCTACCGGGCGTATGACTTTAGACTTTTCATCAGCAACCTGAATCTTTTGTAAATTATGGCGCATGCCATGTACCAAATTAACGGGAACCAAATAAAACTCACAAGTTATGCTATGAATAGCATAACTTGTGAGTTTTGAGGGAATAGCCCGTTTTTACTAAAAATCGTACCTACATAAAAAAAACTCCATAATTTAGATTACCTACAATCACGGAATAGAAAAATAATTATTAAAATTGTAACGCTGTATTATATTTTGTGTGTTTATTTGTCCGCCTGTGACTTTAGAACCCTCAAAGCCTCCGCATAAGAACTAAATATAAAACAATTTATTTAAACGACTAGTAATCCGTAATTATATAAATTTTACGGTATTTTTTATCAAAGAAACCTGTGTCTATGTTTTATGTTAAAAATCTTATGTTAAAAATTTATTCCTCCTTTCTAATTTTAATAAGCAAATTATAGGCAAGATAACCTTCCAAATTGGACTTGAAATCCTAAAACATTCTCAGCTAACTTTTACTACAACAATGCTCTAAAATTGTAAACGAACATTTTGCTTAGTAAGCAATTATTCTCTCTATTTTGTCTAAAATTGCAAACGGTAGTGGTGTTAGCAAATTGCAATTAGTGGGAATATAATTAAAGTAGACAGAGTGCCGCCAGCCAACCGACAAGCCAGATTTCAGATCTTACTGAAACACTGATGAAAACACGATTGGGAGTTTTGAGGGACGAATAAAACCGGCTAAGTGCGAGTAAGATTCGCGCACTGCCTTTACCATGATTAAGAACGAATTTTTATTTGAATAAGTTGATGTGATTACGTTGATCAAACTTTGTTCAGAATTTGTTATAAATTTGGTGATGTTCCGTAATACCAAAAAAAAATGAATGAAAACTTGTTGTTCTTTTCACATTGCGCTGTTATTCTGTAACTAGACAATATAATCTATGTACCTAACCAAACGATACGTAAGGTATTATTGTTTTTTATACGAAACAAATAAGAAGAAAACATGTCATTTATGACGTAAAAATATCCAAAATGCGATTCGTTTACATTTCATAATAGGTAAGTATTTTGAAAAAATATATAGCAAGGTACGTAGATAAATACTATTCGAATACAAATAATAACAATATGGTGGAAATAAGCTCTAATTACGTCCAGCTAGGCCTCGATAAGACATCAAGCCATCAAATCGAGGTCATTTCATTTTTTGTAGTGCACGGCGCGATGCGGAAGGAGAAAGTCGCAACCACTCACCCTGATGAAGACTCTCGGAATGAGTCGAAACTTAGTCGGTGCCTTCACCGATAGTGCAGTAGGTGAAAAATCCCGTTTTTACAATATGAATAGTCATTTAATTTGTTCACAAACCTTTATTCACCTGTTGAGTCGAAAAATTTGATATTCCTGTGTGGAAAATGGCGGAGGACAAAAGGATTTAATCGTGAACTACTGACCGCCGCCGCCGGCCGGCTTTTCGTTTTATTGAAAATTTGCGTCATTAACTTGAAGCGGTGATTAAGTTACCATTACGGGTTTCAAGAGTTGACTAGCAGACACAGGCAAGGTACGTAATTTCTTTATCATAAACAAGATTCTAATCGAAATAATCGGCAATTTCTATCTCATCGCATATTGACCCATGTTGCAATTTACATTCTCATACAGATTTGCAACATATACCTATTATTCGTTTAACGTATTTTGATACTTAGGAAACCAGCCTTCTTTGGCGACGAAAGGTAGACGATGGAATTCCTTAATCGATAATAGAAGATTAATTGTGAGTAGTCTATGAAATATAGGCACTTATATTATGTGTATTTTTAATTATATATTTTTTGTAATAGTAGGTACCTAATAAATGATTTTTCAATCTCGTCCACGAATCACAGATCGCCACTGCAGATCAATCGACGAATTTGCGCCAATTTGTGTTTATAGTTTTTTATTTCACAAAGCTTATTTTCTTCAGTAATGGTTTTCTTAACAAACGGCTTCATATAAACAACATTTGTTATACATCAAAGTCGTTTCCAATTTTAAATCGACCGATTCGAAAGCGACCGTGCCGAAAATAGCCGAACGCAGCCGAACCGCGCCGAAAATAGCCGAACGCATGTTGACTACGTATTTGTTGACCCTATTACAGAAGTTTAGTTCTATTTAGATTTGTGACGTGCGCGCCCTTTCAGAAAACCGTTGAAAAAAGCAGGGCATTGGTATTGGATACCGCTAAGTCGTTTTACCACTGTTGTAGCCTGCGGTTTTTCCTACTGGTGAGGAGGCAGCCAGGGACGTCTTCAATGAATGGATTACTTGTCTTCTATTTAAACGTATAATTTCTGTCGTTAACAAACGTGTTACAATTTTTATTTTTTCTTGAACGAACCAATGTGCGTAGGTATACGAATGAATCTCTATATAAAACGAATGAATGGAATAATTTAATGAACGAATGAATAGCAAATTAATGAACGAATGAATAACAAATGATTGGACGAATGAATAACAAATGATTGGACGAATTAATCTTATTATTAATGCGTTGACTCCAGGTCTCGCTAGAGGGCGCGAATATTGAACTCTTGAACAACCACATTGGTTGTTTCGGCGGAGTATTATTTCCAAAACCATTAAGCTAGATGGCCAAAAATTAAGGAGTCTAAACGATAAACTTAAAGGAAATACTTACTTAGTAAATTCGCTTATTCTTTTTTAGGAAATTATAAATTATGAAGTTAAAGGTTCCGTTCCCAATGGCTGCCGGGCAATTAACGGGACCCTATTAGGACTAATCCCGTCACTTTGTCTGTCGCAGGGCTGAATTCGAAAAAACGTAGTTACACAAAAAAAACCAAATGCTTATAAAAAGTGTTGATAAATGTAACCATCTTAGTGTTACTTACCACAGAATTACATGTAATGTTTACATTGTATGGTAGTACAGAACCCTTAGTTCTTGAGTCTGACTCGCACTTGATTTAAAAATACTGTACTGTTTAATAATAATATTAAGATTTTGTTATATTTTATCCTTAGTTTGTGTGTGTTGAGTGTGTACAAAAATTATGTTTAGGTTAGTTACTTACTCCAATGTCTGCGGTTGGTTGTCAACCTTATTTTTGAATGTCACTTTATTAGTTTGACATTCAAGTTTATTTGATTAATTTCGTTGGGGCTTGATCTGAATGTAAATCAAGTCCTCACTTCACGCTTTAAACGAATCACTGTTAACATTGGTTAATGTATCTACCTTCAGTTACTAATATAAAACTTGGCCCAAAAAGGTGTAATAAAACTAAAACTAAGTACCATACCTAAGTTTGGATAAGATAGATTGCCTCAGAATATTTGCCGCTAACATTACTGCTTATAGTAAAATTCGGTTGTCTGAAGGAAAGTAAAATATGGTATAACAATGAATATCACAAATATTTATTTGTTTGAAATAGGTGATAAAAAATGAGGTAGGTTTTACCATGTTTTGTTTCACTTCGGACGTACGAATTCTATTAGTGCACCGAAGCTTTGTCGATTCTAAAAAAACTTATATGATCATAATAGACGTTGCTTACTCATCATCATCCAATAATCCTACTGTTAAGGGGGAAAAAGAGTAGAAAAATTGCTCTACCATGACTGTAAAAGTATATAATAAAATTCCTAGCAACATAAGAGAACTGCCTACTAGTAAATTTAAGACAAAACTCCGTAGGTGGCTCTAAGAAAAATGTTTTTATGACATTAAAGATTTTTTTAATCAATAAATTACCTAGTTATATAAGTTAAATATTGTACGTCCATAATTAATGGATAAACTGTTGTTCTGCCTGGCTTTGAAGATCTTTTTTGTACACAATTAATACATTTCATTTCATTTACATTTCATTCACTATTATAAACGCAAAAGTTTGTGAGGGTGGATGTTTGTTGCCTTTTCACGCAAAAACTAATGAACGGATTTGATGAAACTTTACAGTGATATAACTTATACATCATAATTACACATAGGCTTTTATCCGGGCGGATATATTATGTATCACGCGGGCGAAGCCGTGGGCAGAGGCTAGTATATATATAAGTAGTATATCAGCCATGTAGTTCCCATAACACAAACTTGCTTATTTTCTGGCTAGATGATGCTGTGTGAATAATGTTCAGCATTATTTACTTTTTAATAATTTTATTTTATGAAAAAACTAAATCCTTTTTCAGAGACTAGAGGACCGCTACACCTTTTTGAGTCAGCTATATCAGGGACGCAGTAATCAGGCCATAGTTGGCTGTCACGTCCCGATTCCCACATTTGTTCAGGATGCTCTTGTCTTTTGACAAGACCCAAATCAAGGCTTCGGGATTAGGCCGGAGACGCATCAATATTAATGTCAGATACCAATTTATTTTTTTACTGAAAAATGGGATGATAACCATGATATGTGAGTTTGAATGTTTCCCTATAAAAGAGTATGTTTCCCAATAATTTTCACAATAAAAGAGTGAGAAAGAGGGTAGATCGATTTGTCTGCCAATGCCATTCAATGACCAGCAATGACTTCAGTTCCTCCCGTGATCATGGTACATGCAACTGTGCCGAAATATTGGGAAACAAACTTACAAATCATGGTAAATATCCCGTTTTTCATTAAAAAATATGTAAAAACCCATTGAAAGTTTCAAAAATTAGATACCACAATTTATTGGCTCTTATGTAGGGTGGTTCTGGAAATTTGGAAAAGGATGCAGCGATAAGCAGGAAGTAGCTTATGATAAAATTCCCCTTTATTTATCTTTATCTTTTTTCGTTACCAGCTTGTAAAAAATCACTGTTGTACATTGACCTCCCCATAAAAAGGTTCTGTCATCAGGGTGTCTTGACGAATACCACTTCTGTTTGCGTTAACGCCTTCGGAAAGATTGAAATGTATGGAAATTATATTAGCTGTGGAAATGTCACGTGACAGCTGCCAAGTTTTACCTTAACAAGTTTGCGTTAGCGTGAAAGGAAAAGTAAGCGTGAGGTATTTGCGCGGATCTCCCTACAGCGTTCGTCTATATGGCCTATCTATTGCCACTTCAGTTAGCTTATTCTATAAGCTAATTTTTGTTACTTTAGTTCTACGTATTGTACGAATTAAAAAAAAACAGGTAGGCTGTGATCCGTGAGACAACGGACCATGGGGAACTGTGGGAACCTTTGGTCATGTCTTCAAAGCGTCAAGTGTATTTTAGAAGTCATCTTGAAGTGTTGAGTACTTAACGAACACACTATAACTTAATAAATACGTGCTCTATGTGTCCTCAACTTAATATTCAATTGAAACATTGTTCCTCGCGTATTGCTGACGTTTACCGTTTATAAAGGCCGTGATAGACATGCCTGTGGGTGACCGGAAACCAGAGCCTGGCATTCTGTGTCTAAATGGTACAAATACCTTTAGCTGCGTGCCATTTTGTACAAACGAATCGTGAATTAGGGGAATAGAAAATCTCTCAAAAAAGACTGCTTGCTCTAAACGAGTAGGTATGCTACATAGTTACAGATGATTATTGGTAAAAGTTAAATTAACAATTTAACTTAAATTATATTTTATATAATTATTACGTATCATTATATAATAAATAAATAATATTTTTGATTGATTTATTTATTTTAAAAATTAAATTAAATAAATAATGCAGGACATTTGCACACAGAATCATCTTAGCCCCAAACTAAGCAGAGCTTGTGTTATGCGAACTACATGACTGATATACTCCTCAAATGACTAATATACTTTTTTTGTAAATACATACATATTATACATAGAAAACACTCAGACCCGAGACAAATATCTGCTGATACAAACATTTGTCCCGCGGCGGGAATCGAACTGCGCCACAGAGGTCGTCTATTGTTCGTATATTGACGTTAAAAATAAATAGTTTACTAATCTGACGCCCTCTATGCTGCAAGAGGTGTGAGATGCTGGTTCACCTTCCGCTGCGGGACACATTTCTGCATGTTCCGTAGATATTTGTTCTGTGTACCATTGTAACTGTAATAGTTCTTGATACCCACGACACAGGGAATTCTAGTGTAGGGTCAAGGACTATATGTGACTGTTTACAGTCACACCCTACTGTTTTCTATTGATAACATTTTATAATGTTACCAATAACTTTGACCTTATGGTCTCTTACCAAATAGTAATAGGCTTTTCCATAGTAGGCAAGCAAAATACTAGCAAAACTTACACATGCTAGTTGTTTGCACATGCCAGTATGTGTGGTTCTATGCGAGTAACACATATGTGTATCATGGGCTTAACAGACTATCTCTAGACTTTCCCACTTTGCTGGCACCATTTGTTACATTGTCAACCTCGCTATCTTCCTGTCGACTAAATATACTTTAGGGAACTTTATGCGAGTAGTCATTAATTAATTAAAACAAATTGTACCACCCTTCTTACCAGTATTGCAAATAAAGTTTGGACGTTTGTTGCTAAATATTTCAGTAAACTAGGATTAAAAAGGACAGTAGAATTTAAAATTGAAAAAGGTATAGTTCCCAGAATAACATAGAGAGTTTTTTCGGCTACTATGCGGACGAAGACGTGCTGTAATCTGCTAAACGAAAAACTAATAAAATGCATGGTGCTCCATTGATTGCTTCTGCCCACGGCTTCACCCGCGAGGTACCCGGATAAAAGTAGCCTATGTGTTATTCTGATGCATAAGCTGTAAAGTTAACAGTAAAGTTTCATTAAAATCCGTTCAATAGTTTTTGCGTGAAAGAGTAACAAACATCCATCCTCACAAACTTTCGCGTTTAATAGTAGCAGGATTTAAAAGTTTTTCTTCAAGGTAATCTGGAAAAAAGGTTGTCTAGATGAGATGAAGCGATAAGAATGCCCATTGTACATTTAATTTCATATTTCATCGTTTTTTTTAATAAGGCAATCAAATCGAAAAACAAAACGAAAAAAACTATTTCCATACTTTGCATGCCTCGACCAGTCTAGCAATTTTATTTTAATCTCTATCCAAGACTTTCCTTCTAAGAACGGCAGGTACCAAGTAAGGATGGTTATTGCAACAAAGCCTTTGAAGGCATTTAGTTTTTATGCCTTTATTCGTGCCGTCGTTATTCAGAATAATGAGTACGAGAGGAGAGTCTGAGAATAGCTTTTGTGACGATATTCTTTCATCCATCCATTTAAAGTTTCATCCATTCCATCATGATTTACTGTTCGATTTATGTTTCCGTGACGCAAGGAGAAGTTAATGGACTTCACACAACATCATCTAGCCAGAAAATAAGCAAAGCTTGTGTTATGAGAACTACATGGCTGATATACTACTTATATACTTTTTTTTGTAAATACATACATATTATAAATAGGAAACACGCAAAAAAACCGCTCGTTCAAAAAAATAGATGATGGTGTGTGAAAAATCTCCACCATTATTTTATTTTATATAGTTTGTCCAGAACCATTGTGTCACCATATCTATGCTCTAAATTTCATCAAAAACGGTTTAGTAGTTACGGAGATACGTGGTGACAAACATTCACACACACAGACTTTCGCATTTATTATATTAGTAGGATAGTTTGTTACCAAGAATACACACACACGGGCTACTTTTCACTCGAAACTACGCAGGCGAAGCAGTGGGCATAAGCTCTTAGTTATAAATTCCGTTTTTAACCTCTTGTCCGAGTTGAAACTACAAATAGTACGGTTGACAAGTACATTACAAAGCAATTTAAAGTTTTTTCCAACAGTCGACTGCGATTCCGAAGTTAAATGAAATTGACCGAAACAAAGCCAGTCAAAGTTGCATCGTCTTGCAATGGAGGTAAAACTTTACACTCTTTCACCGCTGGAATTTTCTGAGGTAACAAAAAACCTGCAAGTTTTGAACGAGGTTGAGTTTCTGAGAAAGAAAATTATAATTTTTCAAGTCAAATAACCGACTTCAATTTGGTTATACGAGCGCTGACAGAATTTCAACCGTCAAGTATCGACAAGATTTTATTATCCTACTAATATTATAAACGCGAAAGCTTGTGAGGTTGTATGTTTGTTCCTCTTTCACGCAAAAACTACTGAACGGATTTTGATGACACTTTACAGTAATATAGCTTATACATCAGAATTACACATAGGCTACTTTTTATCCGAGTGCCGCGGGCGAAGCCGTGGGCAGAATCTAGTATCCCATATTCAACGCGAAAGAAAATTTTCGCTTTCCATAAGTTGTGAACACTATTATTAAAATTAGTTAGTAAAAACTAATAATATTCAAGTTTGATATCATACTTACTGTGATCAAAACGTGATTTGTAGACATGATGTTTTTTTAAAGTTCTAAATGATTAATTTTATAGTTGCGTTCTAACATAAAGATTTTCATTTATTTATTTATTTATATATTCATTTATTGCCTTCATGTACATATTCATAGGTCTTAAAATTACATAGAAATAGGTAGGTACATGAACCCCGTTAGGGCGCTGCAATTTGAGTTCAATATACTCGAAATGTCAAGAAAATAATACATTTGAAAAGAAACATGCAAAATATGAAAAATATTAAATTAGTAGGTACAAAGTCAAAAACATTGTCAAATTCATTAAATTACATTCGAATCAAGAAAAACATATAAAGAATAAATTAGGTACAATTAGATTGGATTGAATTAAATTATATCACTAAGAACTACAAATTAATTAAAAACAGATGTCAGTATTCACATAAAATTAAATAAAATATAATCAGGTCTTAGGATGTCATTTTACATTGGTCATAGTGTCATAATTTGTCACATAAGAATTCGTCAATGGAGTAATAACATTTAGATAGGAGTAGATTTTTTAGACTATTATGAATAGTTGTGTCATTTTTTTCTTTTTTAATATTATTTGGAATTTTATTAAATATTTTAATTAGCCTAAAGTTTGGACTGTTATGTACCATTTTTAGTCTTGATAGGGGTAAAATCAAATGGTCTTTATTTCTTCTATTGTAATTTTTGTTATTTTCTACCTTGGATAAAAAAAAATATCTATATTTTCTTACAAAGAGGGACATTTGTAATATGTATATACATGGTAATGTTAACAATTTGTTTTTCTTGAAATGCTGTCTGCAGTTTATTTTTTGTTTGATATTTACTAAAATACGAATAAGTTTTTTTTGTTTAATAAATATATCACCAAAGTGTACACTATCGCCCCATAAAACAATGGAATAATTAAACCACGCATATGCATTTGCATAATATGCTGATAATACGGTTTCGTAGTTTGTATTTCGTTTGATAATACTCAGAGCATACGTAAATTTTGCAAGTTTTGTTTTTAAAGATTCTATGTGTTTTTTCCAGTTTACATGCGTGTCTAGTGTTAGTCCAAGAAGCTTAAATTCAGTATTTTCTTCTATTTTTAGGGTATTAGACAAGTTTGCAAGGTTTAGAGGGGGTTTTTGATATGGTTTGAATTGAATTAATTTAGTTTTGCTCAGATTTATCTCTAGATTATGCTCGCAGAGCCACTGCTTGGTGGATTCATATGATTATAATAGTGCTGTATATTCAAAGATCCTTAATGTAATTACATAATTAATTCCTATAATATAATTTCAATTAATTGGGGTAAGTAGCGACCCCGTGCGAGCAGTTAATAATTAAACAACACACAATCTGTAATTTCAACTGGCTCTTATTTAGATGCCTCTGGCAGATAGACAGGCGGACGTTGTTTCAATAAAGAGATGCGTACCCAGTACTTATCGCTATTCTGTTTTCAATCGAGTTCAACAATGAAGTTCTCAATTACCTAAACCTATGTTTTTTTGTATATAAATTGACAGTTTCAACACATACGGATACAGTACGGACAAGTAAAAATGACAAGAAAGACAAACAATTAATAAAAACACAGTAAAATACAATACATGGGTGTTATATGCATGTTACGCGATATATCCGCCAATTGTAAACCAATTTTAATATACATCGAGGGTGGTCCCATATCAATTATATGAAAAATACCATCCCTAAGGGTGAAAAAATGGGGAATGAAATTTATCTTTGGAATTTTTATCAAGTTTTTATTATTTCCCGAAAAAAGAAATATATTTAAAGGCCCAGTCAAATAGACGCAGGTGGCTATCAATACATCCATGTCAAAGTCAAAGTCAAAGTCAAAATTCATTTATTCAATAAAATCACAAGGACCACTTTGAAAACCACATGCAAACTTTAACAACCATTTCCCAGTATGACCGTGCCGTATCGAGAAGTTTACTCCGAGAGGCGTCTTATTGAACCACACTGCTCTATCAACACATCAGTCTTTTAGGACTGATGTTGGCAAACACGGACATTGTCATTCTCATTGCGTCATGTGCTCTGATTGGTTGAAACTACAGTGTCGACCAATCAGA
Source organism: Perizoma flavofasciatum (assembly GCA_958496245.1). Taxonomy (NCBI): domain Eukaryota; kingdom Metazoa; phylum Arthropoda; class Insecta; order Lepidoptera; family Geometridae; genus Perizoma; species Perizoma flavofasciatum. The sequence continues at coordinate 11,495,803 of OY292431.1, forward strand.
GCACAGCAGATGTGGCGGGACTCGCACGACAGTTGACAGAATTATTTCCTAGCAAATAAACATTGCGTCTCTTGAGGCTGTCTACTCTATGCCGTGCCGTAAAACAATTAAGGAAACTGTATTCTATTGTACATTTTTTATGGGACAAAATTATTTGATCCTTAAGAATCTAATTTATCTATTTTAAATGGTCACTTTTTTAAATAAACGATATTTATTTTTAATGTAAGTTTTTAGTATTCTTTATATTAATTTTTGGTATTCAAAAATAACATTCCCTTCAGATACAAATTGGCTGTACAATGCGTACATTATTGACACGTGTCGATAATGCACAGCCAATAATACGAATCTAATGACGGAGTACGTCATAGGTTATGGGTTTTGCACCCAGAAACACCTTGCTATATTGTTTTTTTTTTGCGTAACTAAAAATAAATTAAAATATCGATTAATTTTATTTATTTTATGTCTCACTAAAAGAGGATCATTTAAAAGACGACCGTTTATATTTTTTTGCTTGCTGTTTTTGCAAAATACCTACATGGCGTTTTTTATCTATTCATTTCTGTCACGTAGCTCATTTATCTGTTGAAGTTTACGGCGCTGCTTAAGATTCCTGTGTTAGCCGAAAAGTTTGTGTCCGTACCTTTAACTTTATTTAGCGTTACTCCTTATTTTCCCTTTTACGTACGTGCTTGAGTTAGATCTGAAATAAGAGTCGGCTACTTAAGCCTGTGCAAGAGGCGCAGGTTCAATTCACACTGCAGGACAAATGCTTTCAAATTCTCTATATATATGTTCCTAGTAAGGATGACATAGTAAAAGTTGTGAGAAATTGGCGAATGAATGTGGTCCAAGATCGTTCGACATGGCACTCTTTGAGAGAGGCCTGAAAAATACAGCCTTTTTTTCTGTCAAAAATTATCATCATAGTATTACTTAATGATTTTGCTTTTTCGATAGCCAATTCAATTTAGGTCAAAGTTGTCCAGCGTCGAAAATTAATCCTAGACGGTCGATATTAACTCAGAAACAGCACTCATGATGCCATAGTTTAAAAACTACTTCAAGACTCAAAGTTGTTCAGATCACAGGTTTAGCGAAACAGCTAGATCGGTATAAGAAAATCGATTTAAAACGGTTCTAGACCTTGCCGATCCTTAGCAATCCGCGAGCTTTCAAGACGTTGATTGTCCATGACCTCGCCGATTTGTTCTGTCCAATTTTTATGGTTTTCATTTCGAATCTGAAGAGCTTTAAAAAACAATTCTCAATTAAACCCCCGAATCTACCTTACGGTTTTCAGTTTTCATTTCGAATCTGAAGATCTTTAAAAAACAATTCTCAATTAAACCCCCGAATCTACCTTACCCTTTTTGGGAGTATTTTTACTCTTCTCCACACAAATTATGCTATGATAAGTGAATATGGTAGGTATGTGTTTTAAGGTAGTACGATAAGAGAGTATTCGAATTATTAACTTCTGTTATTTTATTTTGAGAACATGCTTTTCTCTATAGAATATGTACATACCTAACTAGTAATCCAATGTCGTGTATGACCTATGACAAAAATAATTTAAAAAAATACTAATTCGTTGTAACAAACTAAAAAGTATTTATTTTTGTCAGAAATAGTTTCAGAATTTTTAAAACTAAAATAATAAAGAAAAAACGCTATAAAGACCCGTAAAACTTATAATTGCGAGTATGTAACAGTTTCATCTGTATCCTATTTTAAAAACTAGATTCTGCCAGCGGCTTTGCCCGCATGATATATACCCGTATAAAAAAAACATTTGTGTTATTCTAGATCATGAAATATGCGTAATTCAAGTTTCAGCAAATCGATTCAATGTTTAGGAGATTATTAGCAACATATATCTAGACAGTATCTATATATAATACAAGCTCTGCTTAGTTTGGGGCTAGATGTTGCTGTGTAAAAAATAAACATTTAAATATAATAAAGCTGACGAGTTAGTTTTTTGTTACTTTGTTTTTTGTTTGAACGCGCGCAAATATCGGAACTACTAGTCGGATTTATTTTGTCATTTGAAAGCCCAATTCATGAGGAATGTTATAGGGTATTTACATCACGCTATGACCCTTTAGAGCCGAAGAAAAGAAGTAATAGCACGAGCGGGCGATGCGACGTGACAGGCCAGCGCGGGCGATAGATCGGTTGGGGTCCGAGGGCGGCTTTGGTACAGCTTGTTTATTATAAAATTCGATTAGTGGAAATATTAGTAGGTAAGGATAGGATGGTCGCTTTTCTAGGTTTCTCAGCTCGACCATCCTATCAATATAAATCGATTAAATCCAAGGATTTTATTTATATTTGTCGTAAGCTTAATATTTCCTACCTTTGTTTTCGTAATGTACGTCTAAGTTACTGTCAAAATGTTTATTTCTTTAAATCGTTCCCTCAAAAAGTCGTACATAAAACTTCTTGTCATGGCACTTTTTATCTTACAAAAAAGGGCAATACCCTTTTTTGTAAGATAAAAATTGTTTGGACATGCTGCCTTCTCCCACACTAAGGTGCCATATGATGACACTATGAAAGTAGCTAAATATCTACCAACCTAGCTGTTACTTCATCAGTAAGATGTCTAATCTAATTTTCCTAACTGAAAGTAGCAGAATTAAGTCCTATAACTACTCTATTTGAAAACTCCATTACAATATTAAATTAATACGGAGTACTAAAAACAAAACAACTTGGCTGTATTTTCTCAGACTCACTCAAGTTCATAACATCGTGTGCGGAGTGCATTAACTGTTTCCATTATAATCTGTGGTAAGTGCCTGCCATCACCGTTGACTGCTTACACAAAGGCTTTCCCTGGTAGTTGCATTACTGAGTAGATATTATACTGTGGAGTTTCAGTGTAGCTTAGAAATGACTTTTATTTTTAATTGGTTTGAAAGAGTGGAGTAAGCTCCGGTATTTTAGCACACGCGGTATTTTTAAACTGAAAAGAAAAATAAGTTACTGAGGGATTATAGTATTAAATTTGATTTGAGAATGGCATAGTCATAAAACAAGAATGTGTATTTATTTATATATTTATTATGATTTATTGTAACTAAAGTTTACTAATCCCATACTAGGATTCCCTATATTGTGGGTGGCTAGTCTTTTTCAACATTAAATAAGGCTTTGAATGTCTCGGTAGGTACAAAGTACAATTTTAAAACAACAGGTCATGAAATTATTATTAATAATTTATTTATTTATTTTAATTTTGGCAAAGCACAAACGGTTTGCAATATCAATATAAATGGTAAAACTAATGATTCTTCTGAACCTAATAAATCAAGATAATTTATAAATAAATAATTTTGATACAAGACGGTACGGACGTTTCTTACACTAGGTTATAAATAAATGAATATAAATAATGCGGGACATTTTCACACGGCATCATCTAGCCCCAAAGTAAGCAGAGCTTGTGTTATGGGAACTACAGGACTGATATACTATTTATATATATTTTTTTGTAAATACATACATATTATACATTAGAAAACAACCAGACACGAGACACATATTTGGAGATTATACAAACATTTGTCCCGCGGCGGGAATTGAACCCGCAACTTTCTGCGTCTCAGGCGGACCTTCGCCTACTGCGCCACAGAGGTCGTCAGTATAACTTCAAGCTTCATTGTGTAACTTCAAGCTCGTGGGAATAATATAGTGCATAAGTAAGATCTTCTCTTCGCTTTTCTTTGGTGTATTTATTTTCATGGAGGTAATATCATAAACCTCTTAGATAACTAACCCCTTTGACCCGCCTTAGACGTATCGTTCTTGTAAAAAAACTAATAAAATTAAAAAGAGTTATACAATAAAAGCCCGTTATTTCATTTGCGTGGCCTAGATTCGAGAATTAAGAAGCTAAACATTTTCTTAAAAATAATAATTAGATTGATCTTATCAGCGTAACATAATTCCATTCTACTTTATAAAAGCAATTTGGAGAAACAATAAGCAGTTTGAAATACCGTAAAGAAATACCGTTTTGTTTCATAAAAATAATTACATGTGGTACACATTTAATTATTTTCAGACAGAATTGTGTTGCCGAAATAAGAATTACATATTTTTCAATCAAAATTTAATAATTATCTTTGTAGTTGATTATGTTGAGCTTCAGTTTTTAGGATTCTTGAGTAAACTGGCAAAAACCATTGATGCCCGTTTCCCTTTGGTTGTTGAATATGCGATGTTTGTTAATAATTAATAAAAAAACACAAAATTAAAAGTCATAGGTCTAAACCCGTGGGTCCTGCATGAGAAATTTAGATGCACTTGCTCAAAACGGTGAAGGAAAACATCGTATAGAATCGGCATGTCCTAGAGCTAACTTTGATCGGCGAAGGAAAACACCGTGAAGAAATTGGCATGCCCTTGATGACTAGAGCCAAAAAATTGGCTTCAGTCTGTATTTCGATAAGCGGCAATGTTTGTTTCTTTTTAAACCGACTCACCCCGATTGGGCATGTGGAGGGCAACACATTTTTCACACGTAGTTCTTGTTAAGATATAACCAACAATTTCTTAACTCTTTATTTAACACAAATAATCCCATACAAACAAGACAGTCTATAAGATAGACTGTTATAAAAAATGCAGTTTCCATCGTTGCCTTCAATTGTTTTATGTACCTACCTACTTTTATTATATCACAATATTTTTTAAGTATACACCAAGTTTATAAATAAATCGTACACAGACTTCCATCCTTGAGCCAGCAGACACCTGTCCTCTATCAAGCGGTGTATCAAAAGCTTCAAGCGCTTTGTGCCACCGCCAGCCCAGAGCTTCCGCCTAGCGAGCTCGTAGACCGACGGTTTCAGCCTTAGATTGCCAGGAAAATGGTCTACATATATATTACTAGCTTCTGCCCACACCTTCGCCCGCGTGGTACCCAGATAAAAAGCCTATGTGTTATTCTGATGTATAAGCTATATTACTGTAAAGTTTCATCAAAATCTATTCAGTAGTTTTTGCGTGAAAGAGTAACAAACATCCTCACAAACTTTCACGTTTATAATATTAGTAGAATAGTAATACATATTACATATCACATCAAGATGCCCATTTTCCATGGACTTCCTCATGCTCTGTGTGATGATGATGTTATCTATCTTAACTTCCCGACCACGGTCCCGCATGTAACGTCCATAATATTTAAGTAGGGTTGTCATTGCCGGCTGTTTAAGAGAGTTCCTCTGGGACCTCATGAAACTGAATTTATCATGCCAGAGATAGCTTGCGTGTAAAATATTTGGGCGGATTGCGTAGCGGTCAAGTGTTTCATTACGTTTTGAGATGAGAGCAGGAAGAGGAAACTATTCATTGTCAACCGACCACGGGGCACGCAGACTACGCACGGTGACGTCATCAAATAAAAAAAATGCTCACTTAATGTAGCATTTATTTAATACTAGCCTCTGCCCACGGCTTCACCCGCGTGGTACCCAGATTAAAAGTAGTCTATTTGTTATTCTGATTTATAAGCTATATAACTGTAAAGTTTCATCAAAATCCGTTCAGTAGTTTTTGCGTGAAAGAGTAACAAACATCCATCCTCACAAACTTTCGCGTTTATAAAAGTAATAGGACTAGCGAATGATCACGGCTACCGTTCGCGTAGTGGTAAAATACTACTTTTTATTCTAAGTTACAAACCATAACTTTTCCAAATTTCATCTAAATCGATAAGGCCGTTATGAAGATTATTACCTAAAAACATCCTTAACATTCTGGTAGGTACGAATATACTTTATGTTCAGTATTCGTTTTTGCACTAGCACCTAATACGTTTTACCTCCATTCTTATTTCATCATTTTTTCATTTTTCTGTATAAAAAGTAAGTACTTATCTACACAATAATGTGCTCGGATCGCGAAATTTTTTGAAAGTCTTTTTTTATTCGCAACGTACGTATGAGTTTACCACTAAAACGCATTCGAACAAAACCCTGTTCACAAAAGAACCCTCATTTTTAACCGTCTCAGAACACCAAATTGAATTGGTAGCTTTGACTTGAAAAATTATGATACATAGAACCTCTATGTCGGTTTTCCATCAGGCAGGTAAAAAAAATCAATTGCTTTTCTACTCACAACGTCGGTCGTAGAATGTTTGTAAAATTCCGTCCTAATAATAGACAACATTAATAATCTTGCAGATAAATCTATCATCCACAACGTTTTCAAATACGAAATCCCGCGGTGGCCTCAAACAAAATAAAAGTTATTAGTTAATTTCAAAACGAAAATTCTACTAATATTATAAACGCGAAAGTTTGTGAGGATTGATATTTCGTACTCTTTCACGAAAAAACTACTGAACGGATTTTGATGAAACTTTACAGTAATATAGCTTATACATCAGAATAACACATATGCTACTTTTTATCCGGGTACGCGTAAGCCGTGGGCAGAAGCTAGTCTTTGTATAAATTAATATCGGCTAAGTGTAGGGATTTCATAGAAATCTGTCATTATAATTAATGGTTAGACTTGAGTGTCCATTTATTTTGCTGGCGAACTCAAGCCTTACCGTACCTAGATATGTATAAAAAGATATGCCTATGTATCTGTTGCAACACCCTTAGACAGGGTTCATATGAGATACCTACCTATAAACACCATCTATGTGCCTATTAAGCAAAAGCTTAATGTATTGAGTAAAATTTTGAGATTTCGCTAAGTGTGGATTAATTAAAAAATGTATAACCAGAGTCGATTCTATTTTAAATTTTCAAATGAACATTAGTGTTTCCAATATTTATAAGTCGATCAACGTGCTTGAAAGTGTTTGGCAGTTATCTCAATCGATGGAGAGCTCTTGAAAAATGCAAATAGTCATCCAGGCCTTGAATCAAAGATCGTCTGGAAAACATGTTATGAAAATTGAGCACTAGCTTCATTCAAAATACATAATTTTGAATGAAGTAGGTAGGTACTAAAACTGGGCACTAGACACGAATAATACACTTCTTTCTTGCTAACTCGTTCGTCTAAATCTTATTATTTATTATCTTATTTTTGTTTAGTGGGTGGGTTCCCAACAAATCAATATATTTACTAATCAAAATATTTATTATTGATATTGAAACAAAAAGTAGCCAATGTATTATTCTGATGCATATTATATTACTGTAAATTTTCATCAAAATCCGTTCAGTAGTTTTTGCGTGAAAGATTAACAAACAACCATCCTCACAAACTTTTGCGCTTATAGTAAGTAGGATACGATAGGATTTAAACTACAGTATAAATAAATGGATCAGGGGATTTCTGGAACTCTTGTCCACAAACCCCCTTAGCTTCCCCTTTGAGTACCGGAAGGGGATTTCTAGACAAAAAGTCCAGAAATCCCCTTCGTAGCGGATTATCGCAGGGAATTTGTGGAATAAGACGATAGGATGTCATTAAGAAAACAAACATGCTGATAGATACTACCTACTCTGTAAAGTATGTAAACCAGGCGTAGGTGTTACTTCAATATTATGTGTTTACATAAATTAAGTTTGAAAGTCATCATCATATTGTCGCCCTTACTCCACATCACACGTGCCATTTTGTACCGTGAGGTCGGCACAAAATGGCGTCTTCTACTACTCTTTTCTACCAGCCGTCATCTCAGTGCTAACTCATTTGTAACCCATGCCATTCTTCATAAAACGCATCCTTTCATCCGTCAGAATCAGAATCAGAATTATTTATTGGCAAAGATGATACACATTACTAATATTAAAATGTATTTAATAGTAAGCATAACAATCTTTGACTCGTCAAACATTTTGGCACTAAATTAAATAAGTAAGTATTAAATAGACAAACGCTGTAAAAAGGCTCAAGCTGTAAAACGCTGTAAAGAGGAGGATCCAGCTAGGCTGGGCAGCGTTTGGAAAACTACGTGGAGTCTTCTCGTCATCCATACCGCAATGCCTGAAAACGAAAGTTTTCAATCAATGCGTCCTACCCGTCATGACCTACGGAGCTGAGACGTGGGCACTCACGATAGGGCTGGTCCACCAGTTCAAAGTCGCTCAGCGAGCTATGGAAAGAGCTATGCTCGGAGTCTCTCTGAAGGATAAGATTCATAACGAATACATCCGCCAGAGAACCAAAGTTATCGACATAGCTCAACGAATTAGCAAGCTGAAGTGGCAGAGGGCCGGTCATATCTCGCGAAGAACCGATAACCGCTGGGGTAAACGTGTTCTTGAGTGGAGACTCGGCAAACGTAGTGTAGGACGCCCTCCGGCCAGGTGGGATGACGATTTGCGAAAGACTGTAGGCAGATGCTGGATGCGGCAAGCTGAAGACAGGGCACTATGGCGCTCATTAGGGGAGGCCTATGTCCAGCAATGGACTAATGCATGCTGATGATGATGATGATGATGTAAAAAGGCGTCTTCGTTATACTTAGGCATAAGATATACAAAATAGGACAAGGCTTCTATCGTATGGGGACTGGTTTTCAGACTCAAGAACCTAAAAATAAAACTGCCTGCAGTGCGTCAAAATATGTATCAAAATATCGCTTTATCTTTTTACCTTGATATATACATATGTATCTGGTAATATATAACTCCACAAAATATTATTCATTATTTCAACCTATTCATCATTCTGCGACGTAGATAATTATCGAAACGATTGAATGCATGGATGGCCTGATGAATATTCATATTATTTTGATTTCAGAGGAGAAATTAATATTGTAGCAACGATTGTTTAGACTTTGGTGCCGATTCCCTAACATTAATATTTCACTCTTTATTGACTGGTGAGATAGTTGTTGAAGGAATATTAGTACACCCTTTAAATAAATAAATAAATACCCAATAATACACTAAAAAGATTCCCTGTGTCGTGGGTATCGTGGTGTGGTGAGCTACCAAAACATCCAGAGATGGAAAAAATATCTGTAGTTTACTTTTTTGCGTCGCAGCTAAGCTTCTGCCTGTTTTTAGCCTGCTGCGCCACCGAGGTCGACTGTTAAGTAATAATATTGTTAAAGCATCTTAACATAATTAATCTGGAATCATATTTCACCAGTTCAAGAGCCAAATACGGGCGGTCTGGGCTCACTAGATATAATCAGTATAATTTGCTCAGAGTTCCTTTCATACTGTAATGTGTCTACCTGGAAAATAGAATATATTTCTATGAAAATTTAGTGAAAACTCGGGGACTTTTCAGTATAAGTGAGTGACAGGTATTTTATTTAAATATTTCCAACTTAATCACAGCTTAGAAAAGAGTTGCTTGCAACCTACATGATCGAACTCGAAGTAACAGCAGCCTGACTGATGTATCTACCTGCCTTCCTGTGTATGTATGATCGCAATTAAATATGAACACTGTGATACGATCGGGTGTGAACGAATGAATGAATGAATGAAAATACTTTATTGTACACCTTAAGCAAAACACATTATAACAAAATCTTATTCTAGAGAAAGTACAATCGGCGGTCTTAGAGCTTAGAAGCGTTCTCTTCCAGACAACCTTTGGATGGAGAGGTGTGACTCGTTGGGAACCTCTTTCTAAGTTAAGTCTTGTACAAAGTTCTGGCTTAGTCTCATTATAAAAAAAAACTAGATGTAAATTCCAAGACACAAACTACAACATATGTGTTCCAAAACTTCCAACTCAGCGGTATTTTATCCCGCTATTTGCCTCTAATCGGTAATGCGATGACCAATTCCGCAATGCATTGAGAGGAGCTAGTTCCGTCGCTTTAATGTACATAATTATATTCTATCCAAATATACATCATCGTAGTCCACTGTTGGGCAAAGGCCACTCTCAATACGCGCCACTAAGCCCGGTGTTCGGCTCTTCTAACTCCTCATTTTGGCCTTTTCTGCGCTCTTTACCTGAGGCGTGAATTTGCGGACATTATTTACCTAGCGCGAATTATCAACTCAGTCGTTGATTGTCCGCCACTAAATAAAATTCAATTTTCTGCACCCACACGAACATTTAGGCATAGCAACCTGCTTTATCTGCCTAAAGTTTCCACTAACTATCGCCAAAATGCATTTATCTACCGTTCGAGCAAGCTGTTCAATATATTGAGTACAGAGCATGACCTTGATCTTTTCAGTGTTTCTACTTTTAGAAATAAGCTAAATAACACTTTCTTTGGTAAATTTTTGCAAAATTGAATTAATCTATTAAATATTACCTATTTACATGAATGCTAGCACCTTTGATAATGTGAATGTGAGTGATAAATTGGTGTCAACATTTCTTACCTTACATTTCTCAAGATATGTAGTTAGGCACTTAATATGTTTCTATCAGTGGAGACCTCTAAATGGCCTCATAGCTGCTAGTTAAAGTCACTAATTTTTTTATTAAAGTGCCGATGGTTTTCTTAAAATAAATAAATAAAAAATAAGATAAAATTAAGTCTGCGCTAGTCGGGAGGCTACATATCCTACTACTATTAAAAACGCGAATGTTTGTAAGGATGGATGTTTGTTACTCTTTCACGAAAAAACTACTGAAAGGATGTTGATGAAACTTTAGAGCACTGTTCTCAAAGTGGGCGATAACGCTCCCTTGTGGGCGCTGGAGGTCTTCAGGGGGGCGGTAGAAGGCTCTAGAAGATATTGGGGGCGCTAAGGCGGTTTAGAGGGGAAAGCATAGGTTGTAAAGTTTAAAAACATGGGGGGCGCTAGGATTTTTTTAATTCTCAAAGTGAGCGATGGGAAAAATAAGTTTGAGAACCTGTGCTTTAGAGTAATATAGCTTACAAATCAGAATAACACATAGGTTACTTTTTATCCAGATACCGCGTGGGCGAAGCCGTGGGCAGAAGCTAGTTAATACTATAAGTATTCACACATACGATATAATACCATCATGTGTTAAAATATACCTATGTCTCTTAGCCTAAAAAAGAAACCTATTTTCTTCTGTCTAAACTTATTCAATTTCAAGGGAAAAATCACCACATTTCGGGATGGTATATAATTTTTTGTAAGTATGTATATGTACATACAATCGTAGCGACATCTATAGCCACATAATTGAGCTATATACGTCACATCAACGAGGAGAAATTAACTTGGGACTGATATGTAAAGAGCTACCGTAGACAGATGGCCAAGCCAGCGTCAAAATCGCGCAAGCTGAGTTTTAACTCAACCTGAACATATATAATACCTGCGTCAAACTACTGTCCGTCCTAGGCCCTTGATCAAGTTGATCAGGTGGATCAGTTCGGTGGAAGATCTTTCCCTTTGCAACTATAAGACACATCACCGTGTTCTCCATACCATCCTATGTAGATGTCGCAGCCAAAACGTATAATCTTATACTGAACGTCAATACGCCAAATTAGAAAACAGGGGCCTAACCATGAAGTCTTAAAGCGATTCAGTTTAAGCAAAAATGTCAAATCCCGCTTTGCGAATGACAAAGCTTTAACTACGCCATAGCGTCCTCAATCGCAAAGCAGAAAGTGACACCTTTGCCTAAACTGAATCGCTATAAGACTTCATGGTTAGGCCCCAGGACTGTTTTGTTAAGCAGCTAGCCGTAAAAGAGCGGATTAAACGTTTTGGCTACGACATAATATACCATCTTGTATCTGTGGTAGATATTGGTATTGTCCGAAGTGATCGGTCGATCACATGATCATATTGTACCTGCCTTCAACCGTGATATGACGTCAGCACGAGTGCAACGTCAAGGTAGTAAAAGATGTTATATCTGCTTTGATGTGTTACTTGATTTATTGTGCACAGCTAAGACAATGTGTTTGGCCTTTATTTTCGGGCATATCATGTTTTACGGGGCTATCTGTATATTATTAAAGGTCGATTTTGAGTTCATTCATTCGTCGTTTCATCGATTATTTCTAGGTTATTACGTTGTTAACCAGCGCTTCCTCTGAATATATATGATATTCAGAGATAGGTATGCTTTATTCGACACGTCATACAGATGCAACACAAATTTATCTATTTAATAAAGGCCCAAATCAGTAATAGAAAAAAGAAACTTCTCTTGTCACTTTTAGTAAATGCTGATCTGTGTAGCTTAACCCGTCCTTATACTCGTACTTAGCAAGTATTGGTCTTGTCGGTCATATTTTTTGAAATCTACCCTCCTATATTGAACTTAATTAATGCTAGTTGGCAACTATTTAAGTACCTACGTAATATTTTGTTAGTTATAAGTTCTCATCTAAGTGAATTATAAATTCTTATGAGAATAAATTCTTAAACCAGAACACAGACATGTTTTGAGTTCTTTTTTTTTATACACATTAAAGTGCAATAAAAAGATAAAAGGTGGTGTAAAGTTTGTATGAATAGTAGTATTATACGTGGGTACCAACCAGTGCTAATTTGGATAGTCTATGCTGCAGTGGTATGTGTCAAAAAAGTACTCGTATTATATCAGCTTATTGCTGCTCCGTCAAGGCGTAAAAAACCTGATTCTCAAGGACCTAGGAAGAGAGAGTTGGCTTCACGATCTCAGTGGCCATAGTCCTACCTACTCCACTCTAAAAAAGCAAGAAAAAATAAAAACTGACAAGATTTTACAATATCCTACTAATATTATAAACGCGAAAGTTTGTGAGGATGGATGTTTGTTACTCACGCAAAAACTACTGAACGGATTTTAATGAAACTTTACAGTAATATAGCTTATACATCAGGATAACATGTAGGCTACTTTTTATCCGGGTATCAGGCGGGTGAAGCCGAGGGGAAAAGCTAGTATAGTAATAATTATTATATTTACTTGCAAAACGCGGGCATGACCCGATGCCACGTTTGGGCATGCTTCTGACCATCCCTTATTGTATCTTCAAATACTCAGTAGTTTTTACATGAAAGAGTAACAAACATCCACCCTCACAAACTTACGCGTTTATAATATTAGTAGGATAAAAATTCCAAAGATCTTGAACAACGCTGTAGAATAATAAAGTTCCGACCCGGTCATGCACCATTGAATGTTGCCACTTGAAAAATTAAAGCGGAAAGAAAACGTCAAGAGTAATCCGGCATGTCCTGGAAATAAAAATGGAATTACGCGGCCCATCGGTTAGCATTCCAATAAGCGGGCGATGGGCTTGCAACCTGTCACGTGGGATAGTAATAATTTATACTAAACGTGGGCATGTGCCAAACATAATATTTGAACGTGACTCTGACTATCTCCTACATGGTACGAGTATCATTACGGATTTTAGATCAGAGGGAGTCCATAAAGGGGACTAAAGTTATGAGCATATTTTTGCCTTCATTCTTACTTTGTTACCTGAAAAAACGATATGACTTGAAAAACGATATTAGTTAAAGTAAAGTAGAGTAAAAATATATTTATTTGACATAATAAATTGTTACAAATTGTATATTAATCCATAGGCTCCTCAACTAGTAGAAAATGTATTTCAGGAGTAATTGGCTTCTCCCATAGAAAAATCTAAATATTAAGTCATATTTACAATAAATTAACTACAGCTTATGTAACAGAACTAAGGCAAAAAAGTTGATACCTACCTTGCGCCTACAACATAATTTAAAAATACTTTTATATCCAAAAAAAGTATGTACCTGAATTACAAGTCTATTGTGTATTTAAAAAAATGAGCACCGCAGTATGTATAGCCAGTATAGCGGCGATGTTTCCTACGTCTAACTGTCCCAGAACATACAATATACGCCATTCCAGAAGGGGGTTATTCCACACAAAATATGTTATAATATGTATTTTTTCAAAATTCGGCAATTTTCATTGAAAAGCACGGTAGTAACGGTCTTCTGTTTTCGGTTAAATTTCAATGAATATGCTGTTTCTGGTAAATCTCTTTGCATCTGGTTCGCTTAATATTATTCTTTTATTTGGCAAAATACCAAGATACATTGATTAAAGAGTGATTTTAAATACTTTCCCTTAAAATGCACTTTTTTTAAGTTTTACATTTGTTTACTTTCATGGGTAGAATCATCCCCTTGTGAGTTAGTATACATAATTCTAGGCTACCTTATATAGATCAGACACCCCCTTAAATAATATATTTTATTCAGGAAAAATAAAAACCCACTTCAAATAACGTGAAGTAGATAAAAAGACCAATATGAATTTTCATCCCTTATTTTTCACTCTTACGGGAGGTAATTAATCACAAAATGTATATGGGGTACCCTTCAAGTATATTTACCCTACCCATTAAAAATAATCATAAATCAGTTCACAATTTGCGAAGATATCGCGTAACACATACGCATGAAAAATATGAAATGAGAACTTTCTCATATTGTAAAAACGGGAATTTTCACGTACTGCACTATCGGTGAAGGCACTGACTAAGTTTCGATTCATTCCGAACGTTCTCTTTTTTTGAAGTCGGTTGATAAATTTGTGAGTATGTTTTTTTTGTTATGATGTTATAAATGTATCTATGTATTTTGTATTTCTCACTAAAAAACTTGATAGCGTCATGGCTTGACTAAATCATACCGTTTCTAGCTTTTAATGAGGTGAGAGTGACGTTGTTAGAAATCTCTGTGGGCGTTGATAAATGTAATAAATTAAATAATCCTGACCTGGAGCCTAACCATCAAGTCTTAGGTATTGCGCTTAAATTCAGGCAAAGTTGTCAAATCTCGCTTTGCGAATGACAAAGCTTTCCCAACGCAATAGCATCCTCAATCGCAAAGCAGAAAGTGGCATCTTCGCCTGAATTGGCTCGCAGTAAGACTTCTTGGTTAGGCTCCTGTACTAGAAAACGTTCCTGATCCGATGGTTCATATTAGTCTGGTTGCCGGTTGCAAGAAACCGCGCTCCAACAGCCCTGACTCACCAGCTCTGACGTCAATCGACAGATGTTTACCAACATCCAGCCCTTCATTCTAAATGCGGCGGCTGTGAACGGTACCCAGAACTGGTTCTAAACTGGTTGCTAATTGTGCTGGGATCGAAATACATTTGAGAGGTAGCACGTACCTATGATAAAGAAACAAGCAAATTTTGTTGCCTGATTCCGCTTGGCTTGGTAGCGCGCGAGGAATCGGCGTATGTTCAATTTAAAATCCACGTAGTTTATTTATTAGTTAGTTTATTTTTTGAAAATAAAATAAATAAAATAAAAATAAATAAAATAAAAATATTAATACAGCTATATACAAGTATTTTAGAATATCACTAGTTTCTGCTAACGGCTTCGCCCTCGTGGTACCCGGATAAAAAGTAGGCTATGTGTTATTCTGATGTATCTTACTATTATTATAAACGCGAAAGTTTGTGAGGATAGATGTTTGTTACTCACGCAAAAACTACCGAACAGATTATGATGAAACTTTACAGTAATATAGCTTATACATCAGAATAACATATAGGCTACTTTTTATCCGGGTACCAAGCGGGCGAAGCCGTGGGCAGAAACTAGTACGCTATATTACTGTTAAGTTACATCAAAATCCGTTGAGTAGTTTTTGCGTGAGTAACAAACATCTATCCTCACAAACTTTCGCGTTTATAATAATAGTAGGTATAAGACTATACGTGGTATAGTCGTAATAATATCCTAAAATGATACCAAACCACGATAATTTCGATTCCATGATATGTACAAGTAGGTATGTACAAAAATACAGAAGAAGCAGCTAGCTATCTAACCGTTGCAAACGATCTATAGATAGGTAAATATGATACAGATTTTCGATTCCAGGCGACAGATTTTACGATATGCTGGCGAGATTTTAAGTTAAAGTTTTGGTCCTTGTAATCTCAATACAACCCTAGTAACTTTGGCTCAGACTTATATTCACACCTATAGGTAATAAAGCCGATTTGATGCTTCATTTATCTCTTTTCCAGGAGAAATCCGCAAAGCTATCCTTATGAGATTTTTTATGTACGAACTTTAGTCATCAGTCGCGCATTGCCAACCCTGAGACATAACGAGTAAAAAGTCTTACCTGGGATCTAGACAAATATCTCACTCTTACTTTTACTTTCACGCTAACGCAAATTTGTCAAGGTAAAACTTGGCAGCTGTCACGTGACATTACCACAGCTAATGTCATTCCCATACAATTCAATCTTTCCGCAGGCGTTAATGTCAACTGAAAGTAGTATTTGTCTAGACTAGTCGTGGGTCCTCAGCACGTGTGGCACCACTTTTGTAGCAACACACTGTCTCGAAACGAGGCCTAACTCTTTTCGTTTGGACGAGCTAGCACACCTGCACACCAACACAGATGCACAATCGTGCTAGGCGTGAGACGCAAGGAAAAATCGTGTTGGCTCGCACAGTGCCTTGCACATTGCACTCCATTCCATTACCACACCACACAACACGCACAGTGCACACTGTGTTCCAAAGACTGCCTCACTCAACTACGTTCAGAAACTACCTCGCTGCCTCGCCTCAATTGTGATACCACAGTGTGCTGCCTCAGTTGTAAAACTGAGCCCCTCGCATGATCCTCGTTTTCAAACAGTGTGCTACCCATGACTAGTCTAGACCCCGTTAATTACTTTATTAGGCAGCCAACTCGGAACACAGCAATCCGGGAATTACTTGCTTGGCGGCAGTAATATGTATGGTAACATATAAGATAGATATATAACACTATTACACAACGTTATGTTGCTTGCAAAAAAACAGAGTAAAATACAAGCTAATTGCGGCATTTCATCTTGTTTATAAACAAGATCCTTTTATAAAGTTTGATTCTTTGCATTTTCGACTAATGTGCTTTTTTTCAACGTCTCTCCCGAAATTTATCTTTATTCAATTGCAAAGGACCCTTCATGAAGGTGAGCGATACATTACATACGAGTGTTTTATACGATTCAGCGAGTGGCTATAAACCTGGTTGAGGAATAATCCCGCTCTCACAAATACACATATACAGCGTGATGTGAGAACCAACATTTTGAGTAAATCAAATGAAACCAGCTGCACCAGCTGTTAAGACGGCCTTACTCTCAGAGTGTTTATGGGATGGCGCCCAGAATTTACAACAAGTTACCACCCGATGTACACATTTGCTATTTTGTTAATATACATTAGAGTTCTGTTTGCCTTCTGAGGGAATTCTCTTAGGGGGTGAAAGTGGAATAAGAAACATTATAAGGGGTATTGCTGCACTTTTTTAACATTAGAGTTTCCCCCCTAAGGGGGATTTGTGGAATAGCCTATTTTGGCAATGTACTAATTTTGCACCAACCTGTATCAAACAGCTTAATTTCGTCACCGGAAACGACTTTGCTCGTAACTATTAAGTACTGACGCATAAACGCTTATCGTAGGCGCAGATGAGGGAAACGTAATTGGTGATCTATGGTAAGTGGTTTCACTACTTTTTATAGCATTTACCTAGCAATAGGGCTGTGATCCTACAACGCAGAATGGAGGGAGAGAGACAGAGTATGACTGTTTCCTTGCATTTAAAATGATCACGATTTTTGAATAAAATATATACCATTTCAGTATTTTTTTCACAGCCTGTAATTTAGGACAGAAAAACAGAACGAAAACGACAGAAAAAAATCTTTATACTAAATGCACCCTGAACTCAAGTCTAACGATTACGTAGTCACGTCTTAATAACAGTAGACTTAACAGACGCCATAATCATTGCCAAATTAATTGCAGCACAAGTAAACGCCAAACCCATTTTTTTTTATACCGTCAACTAAAATGGCAAAGAAGCATTCTGTCCACCTTTTGGTAAGCGGTTACCGTATCCTATGGCTTGCAATACCAGAGATATAACTCGCGCATTGATGATCACGGGTGAAAATTCTCATGTGCCTGTCATTTCACCTGAGCATTACCTACTGCTTGGCAGAATGCTCGATAATAAACATAGGTATGATTGTTGTACTGCCCCGAGGAGTTTTTTCACAAGGAGCTCTACTATGTACTTCTAAAGAATGTTTGCATTTCATTATCTTCTTGTCTTTATCCCACATTGCGTGGGATCGGCACAACATGTTTTCTTCTTCCACTCTCCTCTATCAGCCGTCATCTCAGTACTCACTCCTTTCTTAATCATGTTATTCTTCACACAATCCATCCATCTTTTCTTTGGCCTATCTCTGTTTTTATTTACATCCGTATTCATATTTAACACTCTTCTCGTAATGTGACTTTCTTCCCTCCTCATGACATGCCCATACCATCCTAACTTATTACTTCTCAACTTTTCCGTCACGGGTGCTACTTTCAAACTTCCCCTGATATACTCATTCCTTATTTTGTTCATTCTCGAATGTGCCAAGTATTTTAAAAACGTTTATTTTGTACCTATAAACTTGTATAATAAATTCTGCGTAAAGCGAACCTGTTTTCTGTTAATGAGATAATTATCTCGAAAAATGGCGGATCTAATCTTAGCTAAATACGCCATTAATATTTTCTTGCTGCGTTTTACATTAATTAAGGTTTTTTATACAAAAGCTCCGGAAATAATTTCGGAATTTTAATCAAGATCTGAGGGACTAGATGAGGGAATGGGAAAAGATAAAAACACAAATATTTTTTTACAAAATATAAGTCCTAGACTTTTTCCATCGCATATTGTAGCGCCCCCTATTAATATGTCGTAAAAGGGGTCGCGGTAACGCCGTTTTGTTTTTGTTATTGCAAATAAATAATAATCTACTGCACTATTGATTTCAGGCGATTATCTCTCAAAGCAATACAAAGCGATTGCAAAAAAATCTTACGAACCGTAAAAAAAAACAAACAATACGCCTACGGATTCTATTGCAGTTGCAGTAAAAACATTTTTCTTTTTGACTCGATTCTTAGCGTCGGATTCTCGTAGCAATACTATCATTTATTCTGTGACTGTCTCTCAGGTCGCAAAAACAAAGTACGTAAAATCTGAGTACATAGTGATTACATAGTTCTTAGTTACTATTAGCTAACATTGCAGACGATTGAAATAACATTTTATGCTCACACGTTGCCTGACATTAAACCGCAAATACTCACACTTACAACATACCTAAAAGTAGAACAAGTAGGTGCCTAATCAATCCCAATGCTCTGTTCTCATAGAAGTGAAACTCGTCTACTTCACAGAGATTACAGTACACTGCTTAGGGCCGTAAGATAAATATTACATAGCTTATACCACAAGAGCAAGTTGAATCTCCATCTTCGATTATTTTATAGGTTCAATGGTTCACAATTTTTTTATTATATGACAGTAGATATAAATAAAGAAGAAAGAAAATACATTTATTTGACACACAATTTTACGGATATAGGTACAGGGACCGCGGAAGTACTCCGTGACGGTGGGGGGCAAATTTCTTTGGTCACCCCTTCAATCTCCAGCCCTGGCTTGGTAGGCGCGTAGCTATGTGATTTTAGGGGGGGCATTTGGCCCCCTCTGCCCCCCACTTCCGCGGCCGCTGTACATGTAGAAAGGAACATAAATCTATACATGTATATAACGACCGTACCGTAATAGGTAGGTACTGTGGTGGGCTGAAGGCAAAAAGCTACCTAGGTACTAATTCCTCTCCGCAATGCGTGGGCCAAATAGGTCCTGTCTCAGCAAATTATGCAACTCCACATCACCAGGATGTGAAGCTACGCTGGTTTTCAAACAGAACCTATTGTTGGGTTTTATTTTAAAAACTATCGTGAACTTGACTATTCATATTGTAAAAACGGGAATTTTCACGTACTGCACTATCGGTGAAGGCACCGACTAAGTTTCGACTCATTCCGAGAGTCTTCATCAGGTTGCGACTTTCTCCTTCCGCGTCGCGCCGTGCACTATTGTTGCTATATCTATTGTTGGATATTTACCATCGATTACCTTTTATCGTAGATTTACGAAATCCAAAGTTTAAACCACTATTGATCTAACGGCCCTGAGACACCCTGTTGACGTTATAAAAATGTGCATCCTTAAGAAACAAAACAATTGAAATTGTTGTGTTTTAAAACTCGTATAGTAAATTTTACATTAATTTGAAAGTATAGGTAAGTTCCAAAAACGTGCAAATGTGAAAATATCAATTTTATTTTTAGTTTTATATTAGCGTATTGTATTGTATTATTTTTTGTGTGATATGGGTGTACAATTGTACATTGTACAGAGCCTGAAATAAACGAATTTTATTTATTTTATTTATTTTTGATTCAGTTTTTTTAAACCTTTTGTAAATTAACTTACTTTCCTTGCGTTGGGCTTGCAATACAGATATCAAATATGTGCCATTTGTATGTATACCAAAACAACTGGAATAATATTACATAGACCGTCAAATTTCTATAGAAAAACAATTTCAAAAAGATATTTCGCATCTAGACTCTAGCACACCTTAGTGGTACAGCTTACCTAACTAACAGAAGGCGTTCATACCCACAAATAGACGAACGTAAAAACTACTCATCCAAAACTCATACCGTCATATTTTAACACAATTTAGTAGTTTAAACTAAACATACTATATAAGCATCTCTGTGACCTGAGACGCAGACGGGTTCGATTCCCGCCGCGGGGACAGATGTTTGTATCTGCAAAAATTTGTCTCGGGTCTGGGTGTTTTCTTTATATAATATGTATGTATTTATAAAAAATAAATATCTAAATAGTATTCGTATAACAGTCATGTAGTTCCCATAATACGAGCTCTGCTTAGTTTGGGGCTAGATGATGCTGTGTGAAAAATGTCAAGCATTATTTATTTTATTTATTTATTAATTACTAGATAATATAGAGTGTACCTACCACGGCTTAGTCCACGTGGAACTCGGATAAAAATTAGTCTATGTGCTATTAAACGCGAAAGTTTGTGAGGATGGATGTTTGTTACTCACGCAATAACTACTGAACGGATTTTGATGAACCTGTATAGTAATATAGTTTACTAGCTTCTGCCTACGGCTTCGCCCGCGTGGTACCCGGATAAAAAGTAGCCTATGTGTTTAATGTATTCTACTACTATTATAAACGTGAAAGTTTGTGAGGATGGATGTTTGTTACTCTTTCACGCAAAAACTACTGAACGCTAGTATGTTCTTAATTTCATGCAAATCGGTCCAGCTATTAAGAAGATTATAAGCAACAAACAATCCATTTTTTACATAAATAAAATAAGTAAGATAGGATATGACTGTCTCAATAATCTTAATATCATTATAAATGTGAAACTTTGTGAGGATGGATGTTCGTTACTCTTTTACGCAAAAACTACTGAACGGATTTTAATGAAACTTAACAATAATGTAGCTTATTCGGATGAATAACACATAGGCTACTTTTATCCGGGTACCAACGCGGGGGAAGCCGTCGGCAGAAGCTAGCTAATTATAAAAGGCACAGAATGGTAACGTGTCATCTGAGTAATTATTGCAGTGAAATGCCATTTAGGGTCTCCACCCTGAACCACCTAAATACTTCCAGTAGTACGTATCTAGTACATAGCAGCTACACAATTAACTATTTTTATTATTTTCACCATTTTCGTCTTAACATAATTCTTTTTTTGTCGTCGATGCCGTGGGCAGAAGCTAGTCTCTCATAATCACATTAATAATAGACATTATTTGGTTTTGAGTTCATTAAACTCAAAAATCCTAATTTAGATTTCCCTTTGAAAGAGCGGAAAGGAAGACGAGATTCACGCACTTGATTCATTATCCGTATGTAATGCGCTAATCCTCAGAGGCTTATTTTACTTGTCGAGCTTAATTCGTCACGTTAATATACACATATTCATTTTTAAGGACTGGTAACATTAATCATTCAGGGAAACCCCCGTATGACCTACAGGATGAAGTTCAAAAGCATTTGACGACCTCGCGCAGTGGGCGAAACCTGCCTGAGACACAGAAGGATGCGGGTAAGATTCCCGCCGCGGGATAAATGTTTGTATGATCTGCAAATATTTGTCTCGAGTGTGGATTTATAATTTGTATGTATTTACATATATAAATTAAAAAAGTATATAGATAGTATATCAGTTATTTTTTTAGTTTGGGGCTAGATGATGCAGTGTGAAAAATGTCTTGCATTATTTAAATACTAGCCTCTGCCCACGGCCTCGCCCGCATGGTACCCGGATATAAAGTAGTCTATGTGTTATTCTGATGTATAAGCTATATTACTGTAAAGTTTCATCAAAATCCGTTCAGTAGTTTTTGCGTGAAAGAGTAACAAACATCCATCCTCACAAACTTTCGCGTTTAGAATAATAGTAGGATTTATTACATCTGATATCGGAAATATACCATTTAAAATTATTATATACCATTTAAACAAAACACACCTAACCTAGGTAAGGTTAGGTGTGTTTTGTTTAATTAATGCCCTTTTTTATTGTGTCATGGTTCGTTGCGTAGGGAAACCCTATTCAGAAGTTTCTTTTTTATGTGTGGCAAGCCGAGTTAGTTCTCTGAAACTGAGTCCCTTTATTGTACGTCCATGGAATGCACAACCATGGAAAGTACACCCCTGGAAAGTACAGCCAGTATTACAAACCATTGGTTTCAAATACTTGGTTTGCAATACTGGGCGTACATTCCTGGGCGTGCATTCCCTACACGTGTTGACTTTGTACGGCCAGTTTTGTACAACCCTGGAATGTACAGCCATGGAATACGAACCAATTTCATGCTCTGTTTTCATGTGCGAGTGCTATTAAGGGGCAAGTGCTGTGTTGCCATAGTATTTTACGCTATTAGTAAATGAATGTAGATGTAGTTAGTAGATTAGTTATTTATGTCGGTTTTTTGCAGAGGAACAAACCGGTTGGTTTTATTTATTTGAACCAAAGTTTGTTGGATAAAGTTCCTCCTTTTCTGAGTGGTAATAAAAAAAAAACCTAATAACCTAACCAATCCAAGACGGATTTGCTTAGGAAGGATTTCTCAGGCCAACATTAACTTATTGTTTACATTATTTATCAATGGCAACTCTTGGTTGAACATATTAGAACTTGCTCAGTGCAAACGAGGCTCGTTCTCGTCATGCGACTTATTCGCATCGACAAAAGAGAGCTCACGGATATGACGAACTCTCGACCAATGAGCGTCGAGAATATTGGTTTGTAATCCGGGGTGTACATTCCAGGGGTGTGCAATACCGTCATGTGTTTAGTTTGTACGGAGCGTATTGTACGACCATGGAAAGCACACCCAGATAATTCAAACCAAATGGTTTGTAATACTGGCTGTACTTTCCAGGGGTGTGCATTCCATGGTTGTGCTTTGCACGGACGTACAATACAGTCTCCCTCTGAAACTTACTAGACACATTGCGCTGCATGAAGTCACATTTTGTATATCTGGGAAAAAAGTCAAATTTTGACAGTCGCGTATTTTTAATTTAATCTAGATCTAACTTCAGCAGTCAATACAGTCTCCCTCTGAAACTTACTAGACACATTGCGCTGCATGAAGTCACATTTTGTATATCTGGGAAAAAAGTCAAATTTTGACAGTCGCGTATTTTTAATTTAATCTAGATCTAACTTCAGCAGTCAATACAGTCTCCCTCTGAAACTTACTAGACACATTGCGCTGCATGAAGTCACATTTTGTATATCTGGGAAAAAAGTCAAATTTTGACAGTCGCGTATTTTTAATTTAATCTAGATCTAACTTCAGCAGTCAATACAGTCTCCCTCTGAAACTTACTAGACACATTGCGCTGCATGAAGTCACATTTTGTATATCTGGGAAAAAAGTCAAATTTTGACAGTCGCGTATTTTTAATTTAATCTAGATCTAACTTCAGCATCTGTTTTATTCAAAAAACTATGGTGAATTTGATTATTCATATTGTAACAACGAGAATTTTCACGTACCTCACTATCAGTGAAGGCACCGACTAAGTTTCGACTCATTCCGAGAGTCTTCATCAGGGTGAGTGATTGCGACTCCCTCCCTCCACGTCGCGTCGCTCATCTCTCGTGGTTCACAGGGCGCTGTGTTAAATAACTAAGGTATATAATGAAATAATTTATTGTACACCACAAAAATATACAAATGCAAAAATAATAATAACTAAAAGTAAAATCGGCGGTTTTATCGCTTAGAAGTGATCTCTTCCTGACACCCTATGGATGGAGAGGAATCTATAAGTTTGTATAAAAGGTAAGCGGTATACGTATTTATTTCCTAAATGAGGAGAGTACGACGGGTGAGATAAGAATTTATAATATCCCAATAATTTTACTTCCGACCTCTCGCCGGGTACGCGGGGGCTATACCAACTAAGCCACGAGATCGTTCCCAGACTGGTCGAAATTCTTGGAATTTTTAGGTTTCCAAGCGGGTATGATAAGCTACTTAAATATAATTACACTCACTTTTTTAATGCTGCCATTTTCACACAGAATCCCCAAAGTAAACAGAACTTGTGTTATTGGAACAACATTTTTATACTACTTTACTCACGATGACGTGAGCAGTAGCGTAGACGATGTAGCACCCCTACCACCAGTAGTTACAACAACGCTACGAACACAATCACCCCCTCCACTCGCGCGCCTTTATAACCGCGCACAACGTGCGGCAGCGCGTAGTGCACGGCGCGACGCGGAAGGAGAAAGTCGCAACCACTCACCCTGATGAAGACTCTCTGAATGAGTCGAAACTTAGTCGGTGCCTTCACCGATAGTGCAGTACGTGAAAATTCCCGTTTTTACAATATGAATACTTTTATACACTTTTTTTCTAAATACATACCTATTTATTATACATAGAAAACACCCAGACTCGAGACAAAATAAAATAAATAATGCTGGACATTTTTCACACAGCATCATCTAGCCCCAAACTAAGCAGAGCTTGTATTATTGGAACTTCATGACTGATATACTACTTATATACTTTTTTACAAATATTTGCAGAACATACAAACATTTTTCTCGCAGCGGGAATCAAACCCGAAACTTTTTGCGTGTCAGGCGGGCCTTCGTCTACTACGCCACAGGGGTCGTCATAGGTACGAAGTACCGCCCACCAGGCGAACACAGCTGTTCAGGATGAACTAACTATAAATTCTTTTCCAGGAATAGTGAACCGAGGAGACTCGTTCAGACGGCGTCGCTCCAGGTCCGGTAGTCTAGCGCCAGCGTCGCCACAATCAGCGCCCGAGCCCACGGAGCGTAGACCGGTGGCTCTGCACAGGGTCGCCATGGTCGGTGCACCAGGGGTGGGAAAGACAGCACTCGTCAGCCAGTTCCAGACCAGCGAATGCATCAACGCCTACGACAAAGAGAGAGGCAAGTCTTTTTATTACAAAAACTTTGGAGTTTTGTAACCAACTGCGACGCAAAAGGAGGAGGTGTTCGATTCCCGCTGTGGGACATATGTTTGCATGTTCTGCAGATATTCGTTCTGGGTCTGAGTGGTACCACGATACTCGTAGTTTCTGATACCCACGATGTCCCAGGCTTGCAATCTATCACGGAATGCTTACTATTTGCAAAAATGCGGACATGTGCCAAATGTAATGTTTGGACGTGCCTCTGACTATTCCTTTACGTGGTATTCTTAAAGGTCGAATCACTGAGTATGTATCTAGGAGTGTGAGTATGTAGGATGTATATCATGGGGAATACAGTTATGAGCGTGTTTGTTTGTTGTTTTTGTTTTGAAAACTAAACCTGTTTCACAAAATAATTCTCATCGCGTGGGGACATAGAGAAAAAAGTGTTTGTTCCGTTAATTAAGTTCCAGCCCAATGCAGCGACCGAAGCAGGGTGGAATTTAGGGATGAACACTGTGGGCAACTGCTAAATTGAAAACTGTTATTTTAAATATCTTTCGTTGGCTCATATGGATTGATTATGAACGTGACAAATAAACAACTCCATTAAAAAAAGTTTTTTTTATGTCATAACGAGATAAACAGGCATATGGCTCGCCTGATGGCGCACGGTTATCATCGCCTATTGATATCTGGGGCAATGCTGATGTGTTGCCTGTTCTGAAGAACTCTTAAACTTTATATTTACTTAAAAAACCGGTGTGTTACTACGGAATGGCGTTTCTCTTAGCAAAACAAAACACCACGGCAATTCACTCTTAATTTATAACTTATATTTTACAAAAGGAATGATCTCCAAATTATGGATATCGATATAAAAAAAATGTCGGCCACTATGTAAAAAAAACCATCTAGGCCTCTCGGCAAAGAAGCAATGGTCATCAGTTTAAATGTGACAGTGTTTTTCAGTACGATACATCTTGTGTATTCACTGTTAATATGATAAAAGTTATGCTCTTCAGAAATCTTCGTCTATTTTCAGAAATGGAAAACTGCGGGCGATAAAAACTCTGAGCACTTCCGATTTGCATTGGAGCCGCACTTCTGGTAACGTGCGGTTCAAATTTGGAAGCGCATAGAGTTTTAACGACCCCAGTTTTTCATTTCCTAAGATAGACGAATATTTCCGAAGTTGCTAACTTTAAGCGCAGTACTGTTAGTATTCACTTCAGCGTAACTTGAAAACTAGTTCATAAAAAAACACAAGCACATCGACTACGGTGCAGACTATAATTTGGTCTGCGCAATGCCCCTACTCTATTCGTAAGAGAATCCTTAATCCGACACTGTGTACAGATAGCAAAACAACAACTACGGCAGCAGTGTAACTTTATTGTCGCTGAAATGGAAGGATAACTAAAAATAATAGGTTGCAAAGGGTTCCGTGAGATTCCAGTAAGTAACGATCTGTAGATAGATAATAACATAATTTATTGCTCATTTTTAGCAAAGTATCGTGCACATGCAAACTTAGCATTATTCTCCCGCCAAACTTAACAATTTTCAGGCACAAAAAATTAAGTAAGTTGCTTTAAATTCACTCGTGATTTTCCCTTTGGTATGCTCTATCCGACCGTTCTTTTCGGGCAACAGATACTACCACAGACTTACTAGATATACTAAACTATACAGCCTCTGTTGTCCGACCACGGCAGCATCAGAGACTATCAACACTTGCAAGCTTTTGACAACCTCTGTGGCGCAGTGAGCGGCCCGTCTTCGATCCCCGCCGCAGGACCAATGTATGATCTGCAGATCTGTGTTTTCTATTTATAATATGTATGTATTTACAAAAAAAATATATAACTAGTATCCGTCATATAGTTCCCATAATACGAGCTCTGCTTAGTGTGGGCCTAGATGATGCTGTGTGAAAAATGTCCAGCAGTCTTTTTTTAAATAAGATTGTCATCGCAGTCTGTTTCTTGAGCTCGGCCAGTTAAACCTGATGGAAGCAGTTTTATTTCAACAAAATCAGCCATTTACATTAGTTTTCCAAAATGAAAACTTCGTGGCTACTGCCATTTTTTCATTACCTAGCCAAGAGTGTAGTCATTTGTTATCATAAATTCTTCAAAAAAAGACTATCGCGTGGCTGTGCAAGTGTGCAATCATGAAGATTACTCTCTGTAGTGGGAGAAATGTATTATTCAGATGACTAATTGGCTTCCAGTGTTCTGAGCTATGTGTATGTACTAGCTACGGATCTAGTAGTATGGTTATGAAAGTGAGCCGTTTGAGCCTTTTTGAGGGTAATTTTGGCTCCATCATTGATTTACTAGATGTTCTATTTTAAGATAAACTTAAAGAAACTAAAGTAAACTTGGACATCTGGATATGCTTAGATCAGAGTGTCAGACTCCAGAAATTTAATAAATTTTAAAATGAAATAAAAAAAATATACCCAATAGTCACACACATACCTGTCCTGACCCCACACTAGGATTTCCTGTGTAGTGGGTATCAGAAACTACGAGTACTATGGAAACAAAGTGCTCTTTTTGGTTTCCTCGACTCAGATATTTTTACCTGAAACTAAGTAGTCAATTATATTACTTAATTGACTGCTGAAGGTCACGCAGAGAGCTATGAAAAGAGCTCAGAGTATTAAACTGGATAAAGTCCAAAACGAGGAAATCCGTAGAAGAACTAAAGTCACCGAACTATTAGAATAAGCAAGTTGAATTTGAATTAGTTTTTTTTTCAATAGTAATTATGTTAAAGAAATTATGAAAAAAGTATTGACAAAAACATCAACGAGGAAATAATTCAGTATTTATCCTACTTCTATAC
Organism: Perizoma flavofasciatum; assembly: GCA_958496245.1. NCBI lineage: Eukaryota > Metazoa > Arthropoda > Insecta > Lepidoptera > Geometridae > Perizoma > Perizoma flavofasciatum. The sequence continues at coordinate 11,523,921 of OY292431.1, forward strand.
TAATATTATAAAGGGGAAAGATTTTTTTGTTTGTTTGTACCGAATAGGCTCCGAAACTTCTGGACCGATTTTAACCATTTTTTCGCCAATAGAAAGCAAAATTACCAGGAAATAACATAGGCTATAATTTATTTTCAAAAAAATTACAGATCCTTAAGAAAATTGCGAAAATGTAACTTAAAGTAGCAAAATTTTGCCTATAAAATTCATTATTTGGCGTGCGCTGAGAGACCTATTGATAATACATAAAAATGATGTACTACATGATTAAAGTACTCATTATTACCTACAAAAAAGTCCTCGAGGGAATAGTATATCTAACTATTATAGTTAAGTCACAATAGCAGCTTTTGTTTTTTAAAATTCGCCGGTAGAAACAAAAGTTGGTTACATTCGTACCGTATTATTAATTCTTATCCAAATAAATAGTTTTAATTTCGAAGTTATAACGAGTATAAAATCGAAACTTACGCGGGTGAAACATCATGGCGCAGCTAGTCTTAAATAAAATAGAAATGTCAAATCGATCATTGGTTAGGTGATGCCTAGTCAAATATTCCTATACTAGGTACGTAGGTAGATCAGTCTCATGAATATTGGGAGAATAAGAATTAAATCAATAGTAAGCTTAAAAAGTCATATTAGCGAATAATACCTAAATATATTTATATAAACTTAGGTAGGAAAGTCAAAATTATTTGAATTAGTTTGGTGATTAGCAATTAAGGTGTGTTTAAGTCGGTCCACGATAAACGCTTCAATGGAATAAAAGTTTAGCTTTTAGTAGGAACTACCAACGAAAATTAGTTTGAACGATTTCCATTTTGGTAACTTTAGGAGATATAAAACAACTTCGGAATACTAACGTAGCGTGTATCGAAATGTCACGGGGAGTTTCTTGTTTTCTGAATTCACGGTGTTTTAACCAAGGCTTTTTCACGAAAGCCATAAATTCTGGCACAAATCCGAACATCAAAAATTCATGCCAGGCTTGACAAAAATATTTGGAATCCCTGCTCATTTATCAAAACCTTTGGTCCAATTTACGATTCATAATATATGAATCGTAAATTGGACCATTTTGTATTATCATTGTTTGCTTTTCCTGAAAGCTTGTTACGATGGGGATAATGAAAATGATGTTTTTGTTTGCATTTCGTCAAACGATGGGAGTAATACCGAAAATGGTTTTATTTATTACATTATCACTTTCAGTACTTTCAGAAAGAGTTGGTAGATTATAAATTTTCATCTGTAAAGGCAGATCGCACTAAAATTAAGAAACAGGACCTATGATTTCTTTGCAACCTTTGATAAATAAGACTTAAAACTTAAGTAAAGTGAAGGGTTACAAACTGTTATGCAATTTACCTACCGCATGCAAAAGAAATAATAATAATAAAAATGCTGGACATTTTCACACAACATCATCTCCATCCAAAGGTTGTCTGGAAGAGATCGCTTTTAAGCGATAAGACCACCCATTGTACCTTTATCATATGTGTTACTGTTTATTTCGTTTGTATCTTAAGGTGTACAATATAGTATTTTCATTAATTCATTCATTCATTCATTCATCTAGCCCCAAAGTAAGTAGAGCTAATGTTATAGGAACTATACGACTGATACACTACTAATATACATATTTTTTGTAAATATATCATATTATACATAGATAACACTCAGATCCCGAGACAAATATTTGCAGATACAAACATAAGTGAAATATGTAATTACTTTTGAGAATAAACTTTATTTTAACCTACTTATTAAAACTTTTATGAAGATATGGCAGATATGTTTAATATTAAAAGAATAAACTCTATAGGCATACAGATTATCAGTATTATATTGTCCTAGTACACAGTTATACAGTTTTCGTTACTAGTATATGTATACTAGAACAATATAATACCGATAATCTGTATGCCTATAGAGTTTATTCTAGGACAATATAATACCGACAATAAGTATACTGATGTGTTGTCAACGAAACAAAAGTTTCAAATTAACGGTTATTAAAAATGGCGATAAATTCGACTATTTTGGGGGTTTTACATCACAAGTATCCGTCAAGGAACAGCAGTGTAATACCGATTTTCATATGCCGGTTACCGCTTCAGCCCAAATAACTTAATTCAATTTCTTACTGTGATCTAATCTAGCTCCTATTCATTGAACTAAGACCAGTGTGTAACAAAAGGGTACTATTAAGGTTTTCCAGCGAGCAATACGCCCCAGGGAGTGTGGCCATAAAACGGCGGGAGCTCTAGTAATTGAAATAAACTGGGGTAAACGTGACGAGTGACAGTGTGGAGTTTAGATGCCAATCACACGAATGTTATAAACATGTAGGTATATATTTTTTTAGCCCCAAACTAAGCAGAAGCAGAGCTTGGAACTACAATGACTGATTTATTGCTCATATACATTTTTTTGTAAATACATATTAACAATACATATTGTTTCTGGATATCTATGTTAGTCTTTGTTTGTCTCTATCCGTGTATAATATAAATATATGTTTATTCTTTATTTCTTTGTTGACAGTGCTTATACATTGACCGACATAAAAATAACTCCCAATATTCAATAACTAGATTTGATCACATTTTAATTTCTAATAGATTTCTAATCTATAATTTTGTTTTTCTAAAATTATGCTATTTATAACTTATCTATGTAGCGATAATAAAATATGTATCTACGATATTTGTTTGAGATAGCAATAAATATATTTAATTTCAATCATTCATATTTTAATTCAAAATCAAATGTTGGATTGTCTGAAACTTATAAAATCACTTGCTAATAACAACCTCAATGCCAGTTTTCGTTACTAGAATGGGTGTGTTGAATTATTTCAACTTTGTTAAACCCCTGGAAAGCATCTTGTATTTCGGGTTGCTTTGTCACACGCCATACTCATATCTTTACGCTTTTAAACATAACTTTCCCATATCGTGAACAGCATAAATCTGTACTAATATATAAAGCTGACGATTTTGTTTGTTTAAACGCGCTAATCTCTAGAACTTCTAATCAGATTTGAAAAAAAAATCTGCAGATTTTTTAAATTTGGTAGATTAATTATTTTTAAGGTTATAGGTATCACGCTATGGTCCTTAGGAGCCGAGCAAAAAGAAAAAAAGAGAGAACGCTAAACTAAAACGAAGTAATCGGGGGCCGAGGTAGCTCAGCTAGTGTAAGATAAGATTATATTTATTTGACACAAAAGTTTCACATGATACAGACATATTAAGCTCTAGATATTAATCACCACAGTTAAACAATGGCCGACATCCCGGCCCATTGTTACTTCATTAGCTTTTCTTAAACGCTGCGCCCATGAGATCGCTGCACTGATGAAAACGCTGCGCTTATGAACCCGCTCAGTTCATAGCCCCTCAGAGCATACCCCTGTCGTGAACAGCGGAAAATTCAATCAACATCCAGCCGACATCAGACCCACATCGTCGCTTCATTGACTTTTTCAAGATTAGGGTCTTCTCATTTAACATCTCATCATCGATATAGATTATCTGATAATATCCTGAAGAACATCATTTTGTACGCTACCATGGTGGCAGAATATAGAGGAGCTCTAACTAAACACCTACCAACCTGTGTATCTGGGTGGAAAAAGACCCATCACCAAGCCGAAAGCCACATATTCTATACATCATTGGGATATATTTTTTCTACTAGACTATACTTGGGAATCCACTGGTTCCACTCGGTCAACACTGCTTATATGATAATAGATTGAAAACATGAGTTGTGAGGTATTTGTGAATAACTTCGAGACAAAATGGACTCGATTTTTCAAACTTTGAAAATGTCTGAAAAATACGAGTTAGATATTAGATAACATAATTAAGTAAGTTTTACGGGTCTTTATCGTAAAGACTCGTAAAACTTATAATAAAATTGGACTCGATTTATAAACTAGAGTCAGAGTATCAAGATGAATGTTCAACCGTGAGTTAAATATCTGCAAACACTGTTCTTGATGTCTGAAAGCTGAAAATTCCCCGGGAACAATAAACTATTCCACGTACTTTAGATTCTTTGTCAAAGGCTTTATCTCAATATTATAAGGCGACCCAAATATGTCGCATCTCAAAATTGCATACAATGCTGCAGACTTTGCGGAAGTTTTAGTTATTTTATAATATATCTACTAGCTCCTGTGGCTTCGCTCGCGTTGTACCTGGATAAAAAGTAGCCGATAAAAAAAAACCTTACTGTTAAGGCAGCGTTTCATAAGAAACGCACGATCGTTTTTAGTCGTATTACGTAGCAAAATTGGCCTCCACGCAAAGCCTCTTTAGTTTAACGGAATAATATAATCCATATAACCACCCTGAGGGTACATTGTAAACATTGGTCAAATAATGTTCGAAATGGAATGAGTAGTTTCGGTAATTAACTTCCTACATCCAAACATACCAACTATACCTTTACGTAGATACTAGCTTCTGCCCACGGCTTCTCCTGCGTGGTACCCGGATAGAAAGTAGCCTATGTATTATACTGATGTATAAACTTTATTACTGTAAAGTTTCATCAGAATCCGTTCAGTAGTTTTTGCGTGAAAGAGTAACAAACATCCATCCTCACAAACTTTCACGTTAATATTACTAGCTTCTGCCCACAGCTTCGCCCGCGTGGTACCCGGATAAAAAGTAGCCTATGTTTTATTCTGATGTATAAGTTATATTACTGTAAAGTTTCATCAAAATCCGTTCAGTAGTTTTTGCGTGAAAGAGTAACAAACATCCATCCTCACAAACTTTCGCGTTTATAATAATTAGTAGGATAAACCTCCCTCTTTATGTATCTACATAAACAGGTAAGGTTTGTAAGTTTGTAGGTATGTAGGAGATGAGTGCCCGGCATTATTTTTATAACCAGTTTTCACTGAAAACTTTTCAGTTTAGACAAATCAGTTGTAAACAAAGAAGCTATATATCGACCCAGCCCGCTGCCTGCCGCGTGCGTGATAGATTGCATTCGTGACTTTTCACGATTAGCGGCGAGGCAATACTATTTGAACTCACGATTCTATTCAGTTTAAGATTTGTTGATGCTCTAATCGTAGTACCTTTATCAATCATGTTTTAAATTCAGTGCTCAACACGTGCTCGAAAATGGTGAAGGAAAACACCTTGTGGAAATCGACATGAACCAAAAATTCTCATGCATGTGCCATTAATTAGTGTTGCAGACTGTCACGTGGAATAGGTAATATGGAATGCATTCTAATGGAATGGTATCTTCAAAGATCTTCTCACTTAAGCCTGAATTCATAATCGGGGGTTGAACAGTCCCCCAAAATCCATCATTCAATATTTGCCCTATGGCTTGGCACACAAAGGTTAAAAAGGCACTTGAATTTTTACTAAGCGCCTGAACAGTCCCCTAGCAGAGCCCCTATTTGACTATGAATTCAGCCTTAGTATTAGCTGACTAAGTCCATCATAGGAAATAACGTCGTGAGCGTGTTTGTTTTTGTTTTTTAACACAGTTAGATGAAAACTCCATTATTCTAGTCCAACGGCTTTGATATAATTAACACAGATAAAAAAAAATAGTAGAAAACTCCATCGTGCTCGTCCAACGGCTTCGATATAATTATCACAGATTATTTTTTTTATCCTGACTGCCTTTTAGTTATATAGGACGGCCTTATTGGAATCGATCAGATTTCGCGCACAAAAAAGGTATTATTACTATGTTTATTTTGGGCAATGTTGCTTAGAAACAACCTGTCTAGTGACAGGTAGTAGGATTTACAAATATGTAACATGCATCTATCAAATGTCCGATCAATACTAACATGAATCAGCTGTCATAAAGCAGGCATGCCATGTAGCGGACCAATTGGACAGTGACAAAGCTGACAAGTAATCGCGTGAACAGGCGCGGACTCCAACTGCACGTGACGTGAGCTGACTAAGAGTTGTCGTACACATATCAGCCCAACAAGAGGCAACCACCTTCGCGATGCCTCGCCGTCAACCAGCCGACAGGTGACGTAACACACAACCGGCAACGAATTAACACTACCACGGTATGGGTCTCGATGGCGCGGAGCATACAAATGCTTGCATTGTTCTGCAGATGTTTGTTGCGGGGTCTGGGTATTGTGGTACAACTTAGCTCGTAATTACTGATACCCACGACACTGGAAATCTTAGTGTGGGGTCAGGACTACGTCTGGTGACAGCTCGCCGTAGAAGGTATTTGTTTTAAAATTGTTCTTTAAAGATGCCTCGATGGCGCGGCGGCGAAGCCAAAGAGGAGCTACAGAGAGGAGTAAGCACGGCGACGCGACGCTCAGACGTAAGCGTGGCGTCGGTAATTTGACCACTTCCCACTAGCCATGCAATTTTTGGTGCCGAGGCGAGGCGATACCATTGTGATGCTGATGAGTATGCGTTGCGTAACTCCTACAAAGAATACAGAACGGCTCGTGTTGAGGTGGTGCTGATCTGTTTCTGCGATGATATGTGTGCGATCACCTTTACTAGGCGCCTCGCAGTGAAGTTAGGCAGCCCAATTCGACATTGCAATTACTGTTCTAAAACTGTTTTTCATATTGAAATATATATATAATCATTGCGCAACTGACTGACTGACAAACAACGCATAGTCTAACCCGCAAGTCCTGGATAACTGGATCCTGGATTTTTTTGTGTGTAGAGATGCACTGAACAAGGGTTCTTCGAAATATCATATATCTACTAATATTATAAACGCGAATGTTTGTGAGGATGGATGTTTGTTACTCTTTCACGCAAAAACTACTAAAAGGATTTTGATGAAACTTTACAGTTATATAGCTTATACATCAGAATAACACATAGGCTACTTTTTATCCGGGCACCACGCGGGCTAAGCCGTAAGCAAAAGCTAGTTAAAAATATATAAAAAATCTCTGATATTTTTATTTCTTTTAAACTCATATTTTTATAGACGCTTGCAATATCAGAGGTATGACTTGTGGATCGGATAACGGATGAAAAGTCTCATGTGCCTGTAATCTTATAGCGGAGTACTACGCGAGTGGAGACGAGGGTAGAAGTAAGTGTGTATGTAACACACAATGCCTGCCAAAGTGTCAATGCATTGCCCTCATAAATAAGCCGTATTGCATGTCACAATAGCTCGTATGATATACACAGGTTTAGTATCACAAGGTATCGTTATAAAATTATACCATTACGGTAATAGTACTCAGAACAGCCTGGCATTTTATCGTGGAATATTATTCGAAGCTTTTATTTTAACCTGTAAGCTGAGTATAACCTTTTGATTTTATTAAGCTCCGATTATATGTTTTTGCTTTAAATTCATTTCAATTCAATTTGTTTATTCAAAAAAGTTTACAGACCATTTTTAGTACGTAACCTGTTATGTTATTTTAATTAAATCTTAACCTACTTGCGTATCACTAAAATAGGTAGGTTTACTCATCAAATAATCACTTGAATGTCCGTTAGGATAGGTTTAAACTAAATAGTTTTATGATAGGATCATAAAAAAACCAAACAGAGTTATTTGTCTAATTGTTCTAACGTTGGAATCGGAATCGGAATCGGCGTAAACTGACGTTTTTTATATGGTCCTTGTGATTTCAATGTATAAAAACCTATTGATTTGGACTTTTTATGATCTTTTCAGAAATCTGTAGTTACATAAACACAAACACAAAACAAAACACACACGCTAAAGACTGTATTCCCATTATGGACATACTCAATTCAGACTTTTGATAAAGTTTAAGTAGAGGGTAATTCAAACATTATATCTGGTACATTTCCGCGTTTTGCAAGTTGTTCGCATTTCACGTGACAGTTTGCAAGCTCGTTGTCGCTTTATTGAAACACGATTTTTGTTCTTGGGTATGTAGATTTCCTTACTATGTTTTTTTACCATTTTTTAAGCACGTGCCAATACGCATCTTATTATTTTCGAATGGAAAAATCCAGTGGTGCACTTCCGGGTTCAATCCTAAGACCTCCGGATCGGAAGGTCTACCGTGTACAATCGTCCCCGTCAGCGACCACGGGCGCGTCATTGACTTAAGTTTTAAGTCTTTTCAGTTAAAGTTTAAGTTTAAACTTAAAAAGTGGCTGATTTAATAGTCTATTTATCACTATGATTAATTTATTTGCCATCAAACGTATTTAATTTTTCTCTTACATAGTGTTTTTGTCTTAATTAGAATTTAATTTTATTACCAACATTGGAACTGATTGTATTGCTAATTTGTAATTTAAATTTTTGTTTACTTTGAAAGTAATAAGCAATAAGATGTGATTATTATGATGATTTCATTGCTTATTTATTACTAGCCTCTGCCCACGGCTTTGCCCACTTGATACCCGGATGAAAAGTAGCCTATGTGTTATTCTGATGTATAAGCTAGGTAAATATTACCTACTGTAAAGTTTCATCAAAATCCGTTCAGTAGTTTTTGCGTGAATGAGTAACAAACATCCATCTTCACAAACTTTCGCGTTTAAATAGTAAGTTTCCAATTTTTGATTATGTTTTTAAATGCTCTTTAACAAGATATTTTGATCTGTGACCTGTAACTTATGTTTTATCAATAACCTATATACTCGTAACAACGGAAACACAACGTTAATTCCCTTTTTTACAATATGAATAGTCAAGTTCACGATAGTTTTTGGGACAACGTTAATTGTTGTTTTTTAGTAACAACAATAAACTCGTAGCATCTTTTGCGATGTAGGACCATGTTGGGTTTGTCTTAAAACTCCTCGTAGGTACTTTCATATATTTAGTCCCAAATTAAACAGGATATTTGATTCATATTATAATGTACGTCGTTAATTAAAATGTGTACATTAATTAATTGGCATTGAAGTTATGAGCGCGCAATTATGGATCACAGAACGTTATTAGGAGGGTGATAATTAGAAATTAGTTTTAATTAAATTACTCGTACAACAAATCCGATCCACTTTTTATTAATTTATTTATTTGACCATAACTTGCTTAAGGTAACATTCCATGTACTTCATGCTAAGTAGGTAGGTACTAGTTATTAACTTATTAGTAAGTATGTCTTGATACCTTGGCTCATACAGATGGTAAGTATCTATGTTAACTGCGATCACAGTCATGACACTATAGTAGCGAGTACATGGCCGAGCTCTAACTCCTAACTAGGTTTCCATGTGTTTAGGATATCAGGACAACCCCTGCACCTGGTAAAATATTGCATTCATGTGGTAGGTGACAATAAAATAAAAACAATTTTACGTTTGGCTAAGGAACGCCACTTTGCGCGTAGACATGTATAGATAGGTATAGGTAGATAAATAAGCTACATCCAAGTGAGACTTTTGACCGATGTTAACTGATGTGGCTGATAAATAGAAGTGTGTGCTATTTCAAGTGTTACGTGACCAGTATCCAATAAATGTGGTATACATTCATTCATACAATATATATATACAAATAATACAGATGAACTGCTATCTAAAGACCGTTGCAAATGATCTATAGATAGGTCAACTGATCCAGATCACTACCAGACGGAAGCGTCCCCAAATGCTGGCTGCATTGAGACGCTGAATGACAATGCTAATGCATTAACCCAGACCAGAGTCAACTCTCCGATCACGCATAGTTTCAACCAGTTGCCTTGAAAAATAAATAATTGATTTTTAATTGCGACGTATATATATTTTACATGCTTTTCATCATTATGAAAAGCATAAATATTATATATATATAGGTATAGGTATATGAGTTTGCAGTATGACGTTGTTAGTGTGTTTGTCTGACAATACTTTTTTTATAAAACAGCCCCAAGAAACCCTGGCGCGCCTACTTATCACATATTAACTAGCTTCTGCCAACGGCTTTGCCCGCGTGGTACCCAGATAAAAGTAGCCTGTGTGTTATTCTGATATATAAGCTATATTACTGTAAAGTTTTATCAATATCCGTTTAGTAGTTTTTGCATGAAAAAGTTACAAACATCCATCCTCACAAACTTTCACGTTTATAATATTAGTAGGATAGGATAGGAAATATCAATTCACACGTCAGTTCGCTACGCTCACCAGTAACGTTTATGTCTCGGACAAAGAATATGAGCGGCTCTCTTACCTCGTTCCTTTGGAAAAGTTCATTGCTTATTTTCTAGCTCACAGTTCACAGTCACATAAGCACGTTATATCACGTTATCGCAATTTGGCACCACTCTGCCTCCATTCTGGCTAATAATTAATTACCAACAACGCTCGATTCGGCAAATGTAATCGTTTTATCACTCACTCGCGTACTGTTTTGTGCTGTCTTTATACTAGCGTTTGACCACGGCTTCGCTCACATTATTTATTTATTTAAGGTCACAAACTATAATATTTCTAATTCCATTGAAATTTGTTCAGCAATAATGTTGCAATAAGATACAGAATACTAAAGCCGGAATTCATAGTCGGTGGTTGAACAATCCCCCAAAATCCATCATTCGCCTGAATGATTCGCCTTACGGGTGAATAAAGGTTGCATTCGCGCTTGTATTTTCACATAGCGCCTGAATAGTCCCCTAGAGGAGCCCCTATTTGACTATGAATTCAGGCCTAAATAAACTTAGCTGGGTTTCATTTCACTTATGTATGGAAAGTGTATGAAGATGGAGTTTAAATTTAAATAAAATTCACTTAATTTCGTGCCAGTCTGAGCAATTTTCCCGACATTGCATTTTATAAAGCAACTTACCTACTTAACACATGGGGTTGAAAATTCAATTACTTGGGAAAATAAAATACGGCTGGTTTATATTGAATTGAAATAAACAAGATTTTATTTAAGTGAATGAATAGTCACATGCTTGTTTGTTGATAACCGAGCAGTTATTTTAGAATAATCTGCTTATCCTGCTGACGTTTCGTTGACCGTTTATAGGAGAATAGTAAAGTACGTTGTGAAAATATTCCTAAAATTATATCAAACAACGAAAAGTTCAAATCTAGCAGTTTAAAAAAATGGTTCTAATCCTCAACAACTTGTAAAAGATCACTGTCTTCTCCATGTGGTATGACGCATTCGTCATTGAGCGCCGATAATCCTCTGACAATCTCTGTGGTGCCTGTCTGAGACGCAGAAGGTTGCGGGTTCGATTTCCGCTGCGGGACAAACGTTTGTATGATTTGCAAATGTTTGCCTCAAGTCTGAGTGTTTCCTATGCATAATATGTTACATACATTTAAAAAAAAAGTATATGAGTAGTATATCAGTCATGTAGTTCCCATAATACAAGCTCTGCTTAGTTTGGGGCTAGATGGTGCTGTGTGAAAAATGTCCAGCATTAAATAAATTAATAAAAATCTTAGGCTACCTCTATGCATCGACTTCCCGCAACTTTTAAGATGGGATCTTGGCTCCATTCGCGTCCGCCACCGCCGAGCTTTATCTGACGTTCATCTTAGAAGCGTCTTTATAAGGGCACATTTATGGTTCACTGCGTCGTGATCGTCCCGTCCGGTTTGCGGTCGACATAGCAGATTGCATCCCTTAGTAGGTAGGTAAATCTGTGGTGGTCGCCGTTCTTAAGTCTTTTGCCCCCAGCTTTGTTGATTGTAAAAGTTGGTACCTAGAAATGAGTTTTCCCTTTTATCTTTACAGATGCGGAGGGCTCGGAACAGAAGGTTTCAATATTGCTAGACGGAGAAGAATCAGAATTATATTTTGTCAACAGCACAAGTACAAAGGTAAAATATATTTTCATACTTATTTATTGTGCTGGAACTAGACATGGACGTTTTCGTTTTTACCCGCAAACGGTTATGTAACCGTTATACAGTTTGCATATCGATATAGAAAACGGTTTTCAGATATCGATATCAGTCGTAGGGATTTCAAACGTTAACATGATTTTTAGATAAGCAAACTAACATCGAAACGACAAACGCAAACTTATACAGTTATTTAGTACATCGATGTAGGTACTTAGGTATTAAAAATTATTTATCAGTTTAGCAACTTGTAACTACGGCGATTTATGGTTTGTGAAGTTTTCGTTTTGTTCGTGTCTTTAATAACAGTTGCGGTTTTGATTCGTTTTCATGATATTGGTTATGTGGATTTAAATATCGATATGGTATGATATCTAACCCATATCCGATATAAGTTACGTTAAAACTCATGTCTAACTGGAACAATATTCCACCCCTTATCCGCAATGTAAACACGAACTATACTCATATTGTAAAAACGGGAATTTTCACGTAATGCACTATCGGTGAAGGCACCGACTAAGTTTCGACTCATTCCGAGAGTCTTCATCAGGGTGAGTGGTTGCGATTTTCTCCTTCCGCGTCGCGCCGTGCACTACGACTACACAACGACGCGGAAGGAGAAGGTCGCAACCACTCACCCTGATGAAGACTATATAAGAATATTTATACCCAATGTGTTTGTTATGTTAAAAATAGAATAATAATGTATAGGTACTTCATGTGTGTGTCTATAGCAACAAATATTTTTTTAATCTATCTATCTATTATTGCTTTCATTGCAGTTTTTTGCAAACGATTTATATGACTTCAAGGATGGTTCTTATTGCCACAAGTCACAAGTGAGCGCTACAATAGACGATTTAAAAAAAATACCTAAATAAAATGAGGATGTGAACAAAAAACCATTTCATAGCTCTGAACACGGCTAGGACCTGGAAATTGAGTCAGCTTGACGAATTCAGTGGCGCAGTGGGCGAGTAGCTAGCTAAAGCGCAAGAGGTGCGGGTTCAATTTCCACTCTGGGACAAATGTTTAAATAAATTTTGAAATATAATTCTGGACATTACCTGTTTGCATATTCTGCAGATATTTGATAAGGGTCTGGGTGTTGTGGTACCACGGTACTCATAGTTCCTGATACCCACGATACAGGGAATCCTAGTATCACATAGGGGTCACTATGTTAAAATGCGACTTATTTTAACTACATATTAATTAAATGTGTATGACACTCCACATGTCATTTTCTTTCGCCCTTTTACTCACACGTCTCAATAACCATCCCACTTATTCATATCGAAAACTTTCGCGGACAAATTCTATTTGTGTTAATACAACTTTGTATGTGACTGTTGGTGTTTATTATCTAACTTTCCCTAACACAGGAAGAAATCGAGCGCTCGGAACCACCAGATGCCTTCGTGGTGATATACTCAGTGGTGGACAAAGCCTCGTTCCAGAAGGCGGAACAAGAGCTGGCCAGGTTACTGGACTGTGAGATGCTGCGCGCGCGGCCGGCTGTGCTAGTCGCTAACAAGATAGACCTCGCGAGGAGCCGCGCTGTTTCCACACAAGGTAAGCCTTTCAACAACTAGTAAAACAGAAGAAATGGTGTGGTGCTAGACCTCGCAAGAAGTCGTGCTGTTTCTACACAAGGTAAGCCTTTTAAAATCTAGTAGAATAGTACTAGGGGTGTGGTGATAAACCTCGTAAGGTGCCACGCTGTTTCCGAACAAGGTAAGCCTATCAAAATCTAGTAGAAGAGAACTTATGGAGAGATGATAGACCTCGCAAGGAGTCGTGCTGTTTCCACACTAGGTAAGCCTTTCAAACTCTAGTAGAACAGAACTTATGGTATGAGGATAGACCTCGCAAGGAGTCGTGCTGTTTCCACACAAGGTAAGCCTTTCAAAACTTTCGATCCGAAGAAAAAAAATATGTGCAAAATGCCAGTGCTCTCAAAAAATAAAACATCGTAAAGAAACCAGAATATCTGAGTCAACCTGGACACCACTCGAATTGACACAAAAACAGTATAACAGATATTACTCGCCAACTTCATCCCTATAATCCGAAAATTGATTTCCCAAGTGACGTGAAGCGAAGAGACCAAGGAACTTTGACAAAGAAATTAATGATCAAGATACTTTTTATATTCAATTACTGGACTTTCACCACTCTGGTGACCCAACTTAGCTGACTTAATAAAACCAACAAAAAACCTGCATTCCCTTAAAAGTTTTTAAATTTTATATTGAATAATTCTTATCCAATGTGACACCAAGCTGATCTGATAATAGAGACGAAAGGTACATACCTCTATATGACAAAACTCTTCGATGGATAAACTTACTGTGTATGAGCTCGTTTTGACCAGCACGCGGTTTGGAATCTATTTAGACTCCGTACCTCATGCTGATCAAAACTTCTAAAAGTCTTTAAATTCTTTAGAAGAAAGTGAAAAGTAAGAATTTATCTACAAATTGTTTTTCTTCAACAGACGGCAAATGCCTTGCGTGCACCTACAAAGCAAAATTCATCGAGGTCTCAGTCGGCATAAACCACAACGTAGACGAGCTGCTAGTCGGTATTCTCGAACAGATCCGGCTGAAGAAGCAGCAATACTCAGCAGAAGGCGGGAGGGAGTCTTCGCCCGCACACTGGTACAAATCACGGGGTGTAGTGCGTGCAAGCATGAAAGCCAGGCAAATGTTCACGTGGATTTTCGGTAAAGAAGACTCTAAGTTCAAGAACTGTGAGAATTTTCACGTTCTGTGAGTGGAAAGTGACGGGCCCGTGTTTGTGTGAGGACATGGACCTAGCGGGCCTGTTGTGTTAATGTGTTGTTCTAAGTATTGTCATTATTGTGCTTACTGTGTTTTACAAACTGTTTAAAAAATTGGATTAATCTGACGCGTCCAATCTGCATCTGCGGTTGCGTGCACGATAGCGAGTCAGACCAGTTAGGCCCTCTCAACCACAGGCTACAGATTTTAAACCAATCGTTTGAACTAATAACAACGTACTTTTTTCATTTTTTGTACGGAAATCTGAGTTTCTTAGTACGTTAGATAGATGCGTTTATCAGAGAGTCTATGTCTACGTATCCGTAAAAAACATGTCAAAGCTGACTGACTGATAAAACCATAACTTTATCATGCTACTTACACGTCACTTTAGTGATTTCAGCTCAATGCGCCGCCGGCATCACGTCGGGCGCGTGTTTTGTACTCGTAAATAATGACGTGCAAAAATGATGCAGGCGCATTCCATAAGGTCAGAACACACTTTAGGCACGATGCAAAAGCATAATACGATTGTTCAGCTTGACCTTAAGGAGCTATCACACTCGCTGGCAGTAGAAAATTGTAAGATTTACCGCCCCGGTTGCTCCGACTACAAAGTTACGGCCAAATAAGCGCGGTGAAGCGGGAACGACTATCAATTTAAGTATCGATAAGCACACAGACAAATCGTATCATCTAAAATTCTTAGTCCTTTACGCTTTCACATCCGGGTAACTGGTCTGGCCGTTGCTTAACATAGTTTATACAAACGTTTTCACACGTTTATAACTTTTTTTTATTAAGATTACAGTTAACATAGCTTAAAGAATTAGTTTTAATTTAATTGTATTTATGTTTTAATGTGTATACCAAACAATATTATTATCGTTATATATATAAATATAAACATAAAAAAATATCTAAAAATATATAAATTATCAGAGAATAGTAGATATCTACTTACACAATGTCATTATTACTATTATACCAATGTGTTTTCAGGCACATACTAAAAATAACCGTTTTACAATAAAATTATCAAATTCACGATAGTTTTTGAAATTAAAAGTGTATAATAGAATTATTGGTATGATATCATAGGATAAAGTGGTGTGTGCCAAATTGAGAGAATTTACCTTTCGTAGAGTTAGTAAGTCTGCTAGAAATAATATTAAAATTAAAGGAACTAACTCATATTTCAAATGTATCTCTAATACAATATATTGTTTATGGGGATATTATATTAATCAGATATGCTATAAGAAGGATTATTATTTCTTTTGTTTTATTTTTAAGACATTTGAAAGTTGGAATATTAAAACAATCGTGCAAAAATCATAGACATAAATATAATCTATTTTAAAAAGTATTAAATAATATTAAGGTATAAATGCAATAACTTATTTTATCAATTTATAGTGTTTATTGGAATTTAAAAATCAGATAAACATCAAACATCTAGTAAAACATTCAAAAGTTGGACCATAAAAAAAAATCACGTGAAAATAATATCCATAAATAACATATTATTAATTAAGTAATCAAGAAAAATAGATATTAATGCAATAAAATAATATACACCAATTTACAATGTAAAAATATATTATTGTATTGTAGACTTAGTTATTCACTTGAGAGTTAAGATTTTTGTAAAACCTATAAAACAAATAAGAAATTATATTATATGTCAACCTTATCCTAGTAGCTGTTTTATAATTGTGATCGAAATTTAGTTATTCTGGAATCAATCAAATTATCCAGAATATTCCGAACATAATCCCGTCGAAATTAAAAAAAGAACAGATGTATTTTTTTTGTTTTTAAAATTTATAGCACCCTTAAAAAATAATCGTAAAATAATGAAAAATCACTTTGGGTTTGATTTTTTCCTAATATCTCAAAATTTAAGTACTAGACTTAACAGCTTCTTCTCTGTACAGTGAAACTACATAGAATCGTACTAAACAAAACCTCAAATATGGCGAGAAAATTAGACACACGTATAAATTTCGATCACGTATTTTATTTGCAATAGATTGCTGTCCATCACTCCCTCCATCCTTGGGTCCACAAAAAACCTTCCATGTTATAATCCTTACAAAATAAAAAGTATTATCAAAATATAGATTTGTTACATTTTCTCTTTAACTAGCCAGAATCATCATAAACTTTTAAATAAATATTAAATATATATATATATATATACTTTAATACTAATACTTAGGTACAGGTGTATTATATTATTATGAAGCCAATGCAATGGATTTGAAAATGTACTTAAAATCTTTTCGTATGTACTTATCCTTAATTATATGGTTTATATACCATTCAGATTTTATTGTTGAAAAATGCATGCACATATTTTCAAGATAGCTAAATTAAAAATTACACTGGTCGTAGTTAAAATTAAAAATCGGTAAATATACAAAGTACCAGTTTGTTAGATTTGTACAAAGTTCAAATAACTTATACATGTAGGTACCTATATTGCTAAACTTCAGTTTTGAACCAAACTATGAAAAGCATTTTTTATAAAAAGCTATGTATGTGTGATAATTAATTTTGTTATCAGCAATTTTTAACTCTCAAAATGTGACTGACCACACTTCTTTTCGTCCTGGCAATACTATTGTATCCTTTCTACCTTTTAAATTAGTATTTAAATCAGTGCCTTTTATTATTAAAACGTGTTATACCCATTTATACTTGATGTTAGTTTAAGGTAAAAAATGTTTAAAATGACAAGTATTCCTAGTCATAACAAAAAATATTTCTATCCTACTTGTAATTAATTATATCCCTGAATCATAATCATAATTTTTAAAATTATGTTAAACATCAAAGTATTTAATGGTTAATTGTATTCTTTGATTAGATAAATTAAGTAATTTGTAAATAAATAATGTTGTCAAAACAATGCATTTTAGAACATATAAGCTTGTATTCATGCCGTGTGGAAATGATCGATGTTTTAAAGTAATCTACAAATACAAAAAAAAAAAAATAGATGGCGCGTGTAATCAATGAATCGCTGAATAAATCAATGTTAAACAACCCTCTTATTCATGACAACTCACTAAATTTAGAGTGCTAAATGTCTGCCTCTGTCATTTGTTTAGTGTTAGAAAAGGACAGGGCTAGAGTAAGCTACCTGAGGGCCTATGCTGAGTTTATAGCGCGTGTAACAGCTCTTAGACCAATGAGATCTACCAGGGTACCTCAACGTTATCTTCAATAAAGATGGATAATCTGTGGATTGAGGAAATAGTCTGTGGATATAGTATGAGAAGAGTTGGTTTTATTTTGGGTGATGAGGTTACAGTAGTTTTTACCGGATCATATAAAAAACGTTTGTGAGTTTGATTTACTATTTTCAAAATTACCAACATTAAACAATCTTTGAAGCAAGAACCTTTCTTATTTTACGCCCAACTGAGCTGCCGGCTGCGAAAAGTTACAAACACGTTCAATTTTTGTATGGAAATCTTGTCGATACGGTCAATGTTTTAACATGTTATAAACTCAACATAGACCCTCTGCTAAGTTAGATAGCGATTATGAATAAGAGGGGTAGAGTATTCTACGAGTACATGTGTAACATTGATTTAGTCATACATAATAACCGGTATAACCGCTACCGAAATTCGATATTGTAAAGTTTATCAAATGTATAAATGTAGCTTTTATTTACTGTGAATAAATCTATTGACAATAAATTTGATTAATTTCATGTGTTATCGTTATAATTTATGCCCTAAAACAACACACATTAATATTCAGTTGAAGTTTATTGTGAATGCTTACGATTTGAATTCAACTTAAATTCAAAACGCGGGTGCTTGAGACTATCCCCTTCTTGGTTGGTATCCTCATTGTTTAATTAATTACAAATGTTACCTACTTACCAACTGTATACTCTACATAGTACTTTGGCTTATTAAATAGATAAAACAAGGATTCTTTTCGGAGCATTTAAGTTCAGAACCCTCAAAATTCTTAGCTATTACCACCGTATCAAAAAAGAAATCCCGCTCTTATCCACTACGTTTATATATTTATATTAGCTTTTGCCCACGGTTTCACCCGCGTGGTACCCCGATAAAAAGTAGCCTATGTGTTATTCTGATGTTTAAGCTATATAACTGTAAAGTTTCATCAAAATCCGTTCAAAAGTTTTTGCGTGAAAGAGTAACAAACATCTATCCTCACAAAGCTACGCATTTATAATAGTAGTAGGATCTATCCATGATACGACCGACGTAAGGAGGCCGTATATACCTTTGCCATATGAGTTTGTTTGTTTGTTTGTTTGTCTGTCACCGAAACAGCTTATCGGATTATGATGTGGTGTTTTGCAATCGATTTGTACGACTTCAGGTTTTATTTCCACAGGTTACTAGGGCGCGCAAACGGTTGAAAACAGGCCAGGGTTGCTAGACAAATACCACTTTCTGTTAGCGTTAACGCTTGCGGAAAGAATAAATCAAGTTTTACCTTGACAAATTTGCGTTAGCGTGAAAGGAAAACTAAGCGTGAGGTATTTATCTAGACCTGGGGTTTCAAATTTTAAGGTTCTTTGTTCGATTTGAACCGCGATATTAACCGTCTGTTCCAACTCTTTTTAATTATTATTACTTTTTTAACATAAAACCAACATTTCATGGAAAATTAATTAATGTTGAGATGAAGGCTAACACACTTATAAAAGGTATTCGATGTTCATTATAAAAAAGTTAATGTAAATTCTCGACGGCATCCCCCGGAAATAGATGTTCGATTTTCCAACCTACTTGCCATTTGATGCTTTTCAAATCCTCTCCATAGTTAAAGCTCTATTCACACCGTCAAGCACACATCATTCATATCCTATGGATAAGTACTTATACCTTCTATGATTCAGATTTAGAATAAGGTAACGTTACATTTAGTACAAATTTTGAAATTTTTCAGATATTCATATTGTAAAAACGGGAATTTTCACGTACTGCACTATCGGTGAAGGCACCGACTAACCGCGCACAACGTGCGGCAGCGCGTAGTGCACGGCGCGACGCGGAAGGAGAAAGTCGCAACCACTCACCCTGATGAAGACTCTCGGAATGAGTCGAAACTTAGTCGGTGCCTTCACCGATAGTGCAGTACGTGAAAATTCCCGTTTTTACAATATGAATAGTCAAGTTCACGATAGTTTTTGGAATAAATTTTTTCAGATACATGCCTACTTCGCTTAAAAACTAATAAATTCAAAAATGTGTCAATTAGTTCTTTTGTTATCATTAGACATAATTGTTCTTTAATTATAAGTTACTTGATTCCAAAAACATATTCATTTAGGTGCATCGCAGTACCTTGATAAAATAAATTATATAAGATTAATACAAAAAAATGCATTTTCACGAATGAAAAAAAACTTACGAGAGACCAGTTAAAAAAACCTTTATTACTGTGGCACAAATTGACGAAAACCAGAAAGACAATTTCTTATTATTTTGGATATAAATAGTTTATGCTTTGTATATGCATATTTGCCAATAATAAAATTATTAACAATAATTGTCAGTTTTAATTATTCAATGTTAAGTTTTCTATATTGAGCTTGATAGCGTGAAGCAGGCTTTAGAACACAAAGCGAAATCTCGCATTCAAACCACAATGCGACGCCGCCCGCTGACTATTACTTAATCTGTGCCACTTTCTACAAGTAGGTACTTGTATTCTATCTACCTGTCAAGTTAGTGGTCCTATTCTCTTTGCTGTCAAGGGGCTTCAGCAGATAAGGATACAAAGGTGGAGTGCATCAATTGAAATTTAAGCTCTAATAAGCTTTCGTGGCGTATCTTGGCTGATCGTTCTATATAGCCCCTCATAGCAACAACCACTTTTGAATTTTATAGAAATGACATCAGCTTTTGAGATGTCATGTGACCGCTACCATAGATATAATAATCCTATCCTATCCTACTAATATTATAAACGCGAAAGTTTCTGAGGATGTATGTTTGTTCCTCTTTCACGCAAAAACTACTCAACGGATTTTGATGAAACTTTACAGTAATATAGCTTATACATCAGAGTAACACATAGGCTACTTTTTATCCGGGTACCACGCGGGTGAAGCCGTGGGCAGAAGCTAGTATTATACTTATACTGCTACCAAGTTTTTCCTTGACAAATTTGTGCGTTAGCGTGAAACTAAGCTTAAGGTAGGGTATACGCAACTAGGTTAAGCAACTTTCCATAATTTGAAATGGGATTGGAATAAAATAAAGATAAGATTTAATTATTTTTTTTATATCAATTATAGTATGCATATTTTATCTGATAATATTATCTTATGCCACTGTTCTTCCATTATACTTAGTTTGACCAGGTACTTATTTCGTCTTCTTGGATAAGTGACCGTTTGTAGCATCTAAAACAGAGCACTTCCGTAGGACACGTTAAAATGTTGGTCCCAGTTACAGATTTCGGACCAAGCTATGCTGTAGAAGTCCCGGCCATAACAGTTGCTAGCCATATTTGAAGTCTGAATGCTGCCCAAAAACTCCGACACCAGAGTTGGTCACTAGTATACAAGTATTGCCTAAAAGCCCTGCTTAGCACACTCCTACTTTGCTACGTAAAAATATACCCGGCATCATTATCACGATTCTCTAGTCTAGTTTCTATAAAGGTTTTTTTCGTACATACCGGTTTCCTATCGATGTTTTCCTACACATTTTGAGAGCGCCCATTGCCTAGACTCTCGTTAAATATACTATTTACGGGTCTTCTCACAATGTTTTTCCTCACCACCGTTTGAGAGCGCACCAGTGCTCTAATACATGGAGTACCGTTAGCCCTCACACCAAACTACGTCGGTAAATAACTACTAAATATCATATTTTGCTTGATGTACCCTTGAATCTCATATACATATATTTTCGATAAAACGGGGTTTTATTGAAATTTATAGAGACATTAGCATAGAACTTGGATTATCGATGGGTAGATATATTCAAGAAATTATACCGTATTTATCGAATTTTATCGAGAACCGTAGATATGAACTTATTTTTGACATTCGTCGTCGGTTAATGTTATCGATATAACGATATTTTATCGGGGGTTGGAAAGTCCACGACAAGTATATAAAGCGAAAAAATTTTGAACACATTCATCTAGTTGAAGCCGTGCGTGAGGGCGTTTAAGAGGTTCCACTGACCCTCTGGACCTAGAAGAAGACATTTTCATAAAACTTTTTCGCATTAAAACTTTTTATTCCGCGTTGCCAGCTTTATGATCGATAAACTATCGACAACGAAATCACTCGATAAAATATATCGAGGTTAGCTCTGTGCTAGCAGTTATAGATATAATTCGATAAATCAAATTAGTTTATCGATACGATAAATTTGTCGACCAAAGTTACATGATCGCAGGGCTTAAGAGACATTTAAATGAGCTAAATTATTTGAGATTCCTTTGCAAGTGGCAAAAGAATGTAGGGAATGGTTTTGGAATATTAATACGATTTACGTTGAAAAGAAAATATCACTGAATTGACATGTTTGGAGCGCAATTTACAGATCTGAAGGAATGCTGATTTTATTTTTTGACGGCCTTAATGGCGCGGCGAGCAGCCGAGCAGGAAGTTTAAGTTTAATTCCCGCTGCAGGGCAAATGTTTGCATGTTCTGCAAATATTTGTTCCGAGTACAGTGGTACATGGAACTCGTAATTCCTGATACCCACGACACAGAGAATTCTAATTAGGAATTTATGACTATGAATGTGTCTATTGTGTGTTTATTATTTAATTATATATAGGAAAACCAACAGTACATATAACAGAAAGACAATAACAATATAATACAGAAAGCCAATAAAATGTTTTCACGTGTAGATATAGGGTAAAGATACATAGAGAGTGTGAGCTAGGTAGGAAACAATACAACAGAATAAGTAGTATATACAAAAAGATAAAAAAGAGCAAAAATAAATATGAATTTGCGATTGAACTTCAATTTCGCCACGCAGAAAATTAAACTCCGCTAAGCCGACACTGGAGCAGAAGAGGTCATTATGCTTTTTTGATAGCTCATTGAACTGGTTACCAACTCACCAACTTACTGGTTATTATTATTTATTTTTATTATATTTTGATCGTGAAATTTATGATTTATGTTTTTAGCACTAAAATGCGAATAACATACGGTGCATATGAACCTAGACGTTATCTAGATAATAAACGATATTTTCTACAAACAATTCATTATTATTAAAAAAAAAAAGTTTTTAAGAAAGTAAACGCGATAACTGATTTTCTCAATTATTTTTGAGCGACTATATCACTTCGTCGGCTAGCTAACAACACCGCGTAAATCGATTTTCCTAACTTTTCAGGAGAACCAAAAAACTGTTTTATCAACTCCGCACAAGTCCACAGAATTGAAATCGCTAACGCTGAAATTAAAACTGTGATTGGTTGAAATGCAATGTTTGTATTGGTGAACAGAAGCGCAGTGAAAAGATCTATCCAATGGCATAAAAATGTCAAAACCGCAAAATTTCGACTTGAGCGGTGTTGTTAGCTAGCCGACGACTTGTCAACGTATCTTTTGTAATATCTACGTATATTATTCAATGATGTTGCATGCGTTCATATTGCTATTTTGTTTATAAGATAATCCGGGCATGTATTATAATATTTGTGATCTGGGTCATCTGGCTGTGACTCTCTTCTGTTTGTATAC
Organism: Perizoma flavofasciatum; assembly: GCA_958496245.1. Taxonomy (NCBI): domain Eukaryota; kingdom Metazoa; phylum Arthropoda; class Insecta; order Lepidoptera; family Geometridae; genus Perizoma; species Perizoma flavofasciatum. Next base: position 11,547,230 of record OY292431.1, read on the forward strand.
CTTAAAATATATTTGATTTTACATTAACAGTTTTTGCACGTGCTTTAGTGAATGCCTAGGCTGGCTTGGAAGCGTGTGAGGCTGACCAATGTTTTCGTAGTCGAGAGCACACATGAAATTTGCATCGAAATGAGACGCCCTGGGCATAGCTTTGGCTAACCACGGGCTTAGCTGTTGGAGGCTACCCATTTCGTGACCACTCCACTCGGTAAATTGGCGAATCTTTTTTGTCGGAATATTTTTTTCAAAATTTTAAAACCGACTTTTGGAACGAGACGTCGGACATCCACGGGCAAGATGGGCGAACGATATCATAAGCTGGCGCAGGACCGTGAGGAATGGCGCGGACAAAGGAACCAGCCCAGCAGTGGGTGAAGTCAGGCTGTAGATGATAATGATGATTGAAAACTCGGACGGGTTTTTTCTTTGTTAAATGCAGCGTCTCCTAATGACTTGTGCGGCGATGAAAGCTACATAAGAACCATCCTTGGAGTGATACAAATCGATTCCAAAATAACGCATTTCAATTGGATAAGCCATTTCGAAGGTAACAGACAAACATACCTTCACTTCACTTCTTGATTATGGCTTTTGCAACGATTTGTCGCAATTCTGCCAATGTCAGTTTCATGCTAGTGTCATAAACTTTTGGAGATGTGTGAATAAAAGGATTACTAACTTTGTGTCGTTTTATGTGTTTGTGTTGTCTTTTTGTTTTAGAAATTTCAAACTGGCACAAAATTCTGGTCGATTTTCTATCATTAAACCGACCATATTCTTATTTTCACACCTCTGTATTGTTTATGAATGTATCATGGATCAAACGGACACTGGCAGAATTGTGACAACTAGCCACAGAAGCCATAATTAAGAAGTTGAAGTTGAATAAAAGGATATGATCGGTTTTAAAATTATGGGAAAATTTGCAAGATTTTTTACCTTAAGAGGATTTTAGAATAAATTTTGTTACTTAAAGACTAAAGACTATGTATATATTAAAAGGGTTACTTATTCACTAAGTAGATATATTTTTCAATTTTATGTTTTTCATATTTACAAATTTACATAGAAGAACATTAATTAAAACGGAGAAAGTAAGACAAACAACCTCTAAAGACCCGGACTGACGCGGTGGCGGTGGCGATGGTATTCATACTTTTTTTTACTTTGACAATCACTTGACATCCTTTTCCACCGCCACCATCAACTCATTGCCACCGGCACTCATCAATTTGACCGAGCTTTTACACAAACTTTGACAAACACATTACATCCTTTTTTCCCTTCGTTCGCCACCACAGCCAAGTGAATTTTACTAAGCCTTTACGAAAAACACATAAACATGCTCCTATCACGCGTTACATCGCGAATAAAAAGGAATGCCTATCAGAATTCGGTAACCAATCAACCTATAAGGCTTCACACATGGTTGCTACGAATCTAATCATTTGGAATGAGTATGAATCGATGCGGGTTCTTTAATGTGAATGGCTGCTAGGTATGTAGGTACTTGTTTCGTTTGAATCATTTTACCAGAGACGACAGGAGCCATATGCGTATGCCGTAAGAGGTATTTATTATATTTGTGTTTGAAAGCACTAATCTCTGGAACTACCAGACGGATTTAAAAAAATATTTTTACCTACCTCTGATAACCCAATTTTTTGAGGAAGGTTAAAAGCTATTTAACATCACTACGCCCCTTATGAGCCAAACAAAAGAAGTAATAGCACGTGGCACTGCTAGTATAGGTACTAATAATAAATCTGAAGAGTTTTTTTTTTGTTGAACACACACTACCAAGGAGTGGTAATGGCGACACTTATGTATGGCAGTGAAAGTTGGGTATGGCAGAATAAACACGAAAGTAGAACAAATGCAGTTGAGATGAGAGCTTTGAGAAGTATGAATGGTTTGACTTTGAGAGATAGGGTGAGGAACAGTGTGATAAGAGAGCGTTCGTTTTGGAGTGAAAGAAGATGTAGTGACAAGAATAGAGAAAGGTATCCTAAGGTGGTTTGGGCATGTAGAAAGGATGGACGAAAGGAGATTAACGAAACATGTATATATAAGGGAAGCGTGAATGGGTAATTGGAAAGGGTAGACCCCGGCGAACGTACTCTGACCAGATAGAAGACGTTCTGGGGAAAGGTCAGGTCAAGAGTACCCAAAACCGGCGAGCATCTATGAAGAATGTAATGAGAGTGAATGAAGCAAAAGAGGTATGTCAGGATCGTAGCAAGTGGAAATCCGTAGTCTCTGCCTACCCCTCCGGGAAAAAGGCGTGAGTTTATGTATATACATAAAGCCTGTCCATGCATATAATATGCATGGACAGGCTAATCCCCTGAACTCTCAGATTTCAAAAAATATTTTTACTCTTGATAGTTCAATTCTTGAGTAAGCTAAATTAACATCACAATACGACATTTAGGAAATGAGCAAATGAAGTAAAAGCACGGACTAGTGATGTAACGCGGTGGGTCGGGGGCCGAGGGCAGCCGTGGCACAAATATTAATATAATAAAAGCCACTTTGCTATTTGTTTTTACTCTGAAATCACATTTTTATGCCTACTTCCTTGGTCACGTCGTTATCTACGTTTTTGATTAATTATGTTTCTACCTGCTCTTAAATGCTCTTCAATTTAGGGTAGCTTAAAACGTCCCAACTCATTAACTACAGAAAGACTCTGCTCACAAGGGAATATTAAGCTATTACTGAGAAGGTTTGTCCAACATGAAATTGTGTTTTCTTTACTCGGGATTACCCCGGAGTGGTCCCATTGAAAATGTTATTAAATTCGGTCTTAAAAAGCGGTCTTGCGAATGAGTCGATACATTTTTGAGTGATATCTCTGCAAACCGTATCCTAGTCGGTTATTTGATGTAAAAAAAGAGTAAAAAATATAAAAGTCTTGGCTTACAATAAAAAGGGACCGGATAATGTAACTCCCAAATGTTTCTTTCTTTTAGGGTAGACTTGAGACTTTTTTTTAACACTCATCTGTTACATATTCCTGACCCCACACACTAGGATTTCCTGTATCAAAGGTATCAGAAACTTGTATTATGGTAGCACACAAATAACATTTCTCAGCCTGCTACTCACTCGCCACGCCACCTAGGTCGTCAGGAAACATGCTTCATTTGGCCTATTTTGATGAAATTAATAACTCACAAAATAAAGATTGATTGACAAAATTAAGATTTGACGATCTCTGTGGCGCAATGGGCGAAGGCCCGCCTGAAACTCAGTAGGTTGCGGGTTCGATTCCCGCTGCGGGACAAATATTTGTATGATCTACAAATACTTGTATCGGGTCTGGGTGTTTTATATGCATATTAAGTATATATTTACAAAAAAAATTATATAATTAGTATATCAGTTATGTAGTTTCCATAACAAGCTTTGCTTAATTTAGGGCTGATGTGATAGATGGTGATGTGTGAAAATATCCAGCATTATTTATTTATTAAGATGATTAATTTGCTTAAACATTATAAATGTGATAATATAATAGTGAGCGTGACAGCATGCTTTACCGATATCGATGAAACATTTAAAATATTATTTTAATTTAAAAAATATTATTAAAATGGTAATAAAATGTAATACACAATAAAATTAAGTAATGAATTTTATAATTTTTCTAGAAAAATTCGGAGAAAAATTCTCAATCATTCGATTATATCTTATCCAGAGCGGTTTCCTACGCACAAATATATAAGTCTACCTACAAAAGAAGAGGTATTTACTTTACTTGACAATTCGAATATCCCCTATCTATATACATAAGTACATACTAGTGTATGTACCTAAAAAAAATTCTCATAGGTACACAGAGCACCTAATACCTAGATGATACGCTCATGTAGAAAGTACATACCATCCGGCTCATAGATTAGAAATAGTTTGCATAGTCTGCGCTCATGCGGAGAATTTCATATTTTTATCTTAGACTAGCTGCGCCCCGCGGTTTCATCCGCGTAGGTTTCAATTCCATACTCGTGATAACTTCGAAATTAAATGCCTGATTGGAATGAATTAAAAAGTATTTTACTGCTACAGAAATACCCTTGATGATAAAAGTATTTATTTGAATAACAATTAACACTACGATACGAATGTAACCAACTTTTGTCTCTACCGGCGATTTAATTACATTTAAGAACACAAAAGTGACTAATGTGACTTAACTATCATAGTTAGTTATATACCCTCCAGGACTTTTTTGTAGGAAATAATGAGTACTTTAATCATGTAATACATCATTTTTATGTATCATCAATAGTTTTCTCAAAGCACGCCAAATAATGAATTTTATAGACAAAATTTTGCTATTTTGGGTTACGTTATTGTAATTATCTTTAAGATCTCTATTTTTAAAAAATAAATTATAGCCTATGTTACTTCTTGATAATATAGCTTTCTATTAGTGAAAAAAATGTTAAAATCGGTCCAGTAGTTTCGGAGCCTATTCGATACAAACAAACTAACAAACGAAAAGATCTTTCCTCTTTATAATATTAATATAGATATCTGTAATAAAATCTGTCCACAATAGTTAGCTTATGCAAATACTTATTTTTCTATCTTAGGAAATCCTAATTAATGACTAAACTGGTAGCTACGATGCCATTATGTATTTATTTACTTGGTTTTTTGTTTCATAAATAAATAATAAATAAATTATCGCTTCGCTCGCCCTTTTGTTTCTTCTCTGGCTTTACTTTCCACTCCTTTCACACTGTTTCGCTTCGCTCCTCCTAAGTGTCTGCCTCGGAAAGACTTTGATACGTTTTTGCAGACTTTTTGCATGTAGATAGGTAGGTACATAAATGGAAAACTCATTTTTTAGGGTGAACGAAGCGGTCAAAGATTCAGTCAATCCACGTTCAAGTTAAACAAACCAGGTTAAGTTATACATATTAGTTCAAAGTATTTAGTTTTTATGGTTCCAAAGGCAAATGGTGAAAACGGTACCTTCATAGTTTTGTCATGATCATTCGTCACCGTACTTTGGTTTAGTATACTTTTTCCAGAATTCTAGACACCTTGAGTTTTGTTTTTAAATGAAACCCGAACTTTTGTATAAATTTATATAAGGTAGGTAGGTACTTTGATTATAGTTACTAGCTACAAATTCCTTATGTTGAACACGGCGATTGTCTGTTTTTAGTTTTTTTTAACTGTGGTAGGGTAGATTTATTTGAGACGTGACATGGCCGCGACTACTTGCCTATACAGAAATTTTATTTTTAATTCATCCTCTTTGGTTCATACAGACGTCCTAAACTGAGGTAAAACAAAAGCAAAATCAGAAAAAAAAATGTAATGTAAGTGTAATGTAACGTTGAAGTCTGAAATAAAAATGTATGAATTATTTAAAATTTAATTTACATTACGCACCCACGTTTTTTTGCATTTTGTTTTTGAAGAGGGGAATTTTCATCGCATCCATCGTTTAAAATCTGACGTTTAAAATGTTTCTCTAAAAATAACTGTTGCGGTATTTCCTTACCTATTTAATACAAAGCCTTCTCCCAAAAAATGTAAGGGATTAAAAAGCTAAAGTTGTGTCCCTCCCTCTATATTTAAACGAATATGTTAACATGGAACATCGTTTAGTTAGAGAGCAGCATTCGATGTGAACTGACAAAGAAAATCTGTTCAACAGATTTCCAGATAATTATTAAGCATTTAACTACGGGTTCCTAATATAGCGTGTCTCGGCACGTTTTGGGTAGTTTTATTATTTATAAAGATTTTCAATTTAGAGTTGTGTAACGAACTCAAAGTTCAATAACGTATTCCTAACAATCACTTGAAATGGCACAACAATAGAAAATATCACATCTATTGTCTCAAAGTGGGTATTAAAACGGGATAGTTTGGACTCTGCGCATTATTATCAACTATATGGCTGTCCGGATTGAAAGATTCAATCATAGTCAAATAAATCAATAAAAAACTGTATAAAGCTACATATTTTTAGTTAAAAAAATCCAGACAGAATGGAGAAAATAGACGGTATTTCACCATCATTTTGGGATTTTAAAGGCGAAGGTATGTTTTAATTAACTCTGCCGCACCAAGGCCTCACTCAAAGTTATCCAGTTCGTTAAATTATTTAACGATCTAGGGACCGTCAGGGACCGTTCTAGGGATATTTCTTTAGTAGCCCCTACTTAAAAGAGGAAATTGTTCAAAATACTCTTATACTCAGTGTACGCCAATATATAGGTTTAGTAGTTTTTCTGAACTTGTTCATATCATGTCTTTTTATTTATTTAATAAATAACAAAGGTTTACACTTCGTACTATAAAATTTAATAACTAATGCTGAATATATCCTAGTGTTCCCGAAATTACAGGGCAACACAGGATGCTAATTGTGTATAACTAATAAGTATTTAAAATTATAATTAAGAACTAAATTTTAGTTTTTATAAGATTAACAACTAATTAAATTTAAAAATAAATTAAATGATATCTGCCATCCTAAAGTAATAGTAAGTTCATTAGGGAATATTAACACTAATAAACTCAGATGGAAGCTTAACTACTTTCTCTCGGTTTCGAGAAATATAATCTACCTTCTTAATGTTTTGCCTTAATTGTTTATAAAATTTGTATGGTAATGTCTGATTTACTATTTTCTTGTATTATCTTGACAAGATATAATTTTTACCTGGGTTTGTTTTAGAATACGCTTGTTTAAATCATCTTGTTATAATAGTCGTCGGCTAATAGAAATAAATAAGTACGTTAAAATAATTCTTATATGTATACCATTCATAAACACATTAAAAAGCGTAGGACCTAAATAAGAGCCTTGTGGAACTCCAGAAGATACTATGAAAGTTTGAGAAGTATGTCCACCGACATCGACCATAGATTATTTTTTTACTAAGTAAAAAGAGAACAATTTCAAAAGTGCACCAGCTATCCCAAGTTGTGAAAGTTTAATAAAAAGGTGCTGATCTTTTCTAAGGTGCCTAATATTTATTTTTACGGCCTCAGTGGAGGAGTGGGTGGCTTCAACCAAATGCAATGCTCGTAATGCAAGAGCAGGTTCAATTCCCGCTGCGGGACAAAGATTAATATGTTTTGCTGATATTTTCTCAAAAGAGCGTTGTTTCAGCGTCTGGGTGTGGTAATACCAGGTTTACTTAGTTCCTGATATCCACGACACGGAATCTTAATGTAGTGTCAGATCAGGACTATACTGTTGGATGTTTATTTATTTATTTTGCTTATTTATTTATATTTTTTCAGGAGAATACACAGACCGCAAATTCCTAATAAGCAGCCCCTTTCCAATAGCTGTAACATTGGCCCTGTACCTATGGTTCGTCCTTAAGTTCGGCCCTGAATTTATGAAGAATCGAAAACCATTTTCACTGGGCAACACTATTGTTGTCTACAACATTATGCAAGTTTTAATATCTTGTCATATTTTCCAATTGGTAAGTGGATTTGCATTTGTAGAAAGTCTCTGCACTCATTCAAAAACCTATCTTTCTGCTATGCATGAATAAAAAACAAATACTTTTTCATGTCCCTAATTTTGCGTAGAAAAGGGATTTTTACCATGATTTTAAAGTTCTAAGTTACTTTAAGATACCTTGTTAAACGTGGTGAAGGCCGGCTGGTGGAGCAAAGCCTAGACCGAATGATGGCCGAAATCGGGCTGAAGAAATCCTGCTCACTTGGCATGAGCGGTCAAGACAACGTTGTGTCTACGAAAGGGAAGACAATGGCCTCGATTCTGTAGTACACTGACTAAACTAAATTTAAGCTATCGCTCTCTTTTACTGATAGTGTACGCAAGAAAGAGACAGCTACAATTTTAGTGCTGTGTGCTGCTGTCAAATCAGTTTACGTGCCGGTTTTCTTCGTGTTTATAGTCAGCATGTTTTGTAATCACGACTAAATTTGTATGAAAAACTTAAATCTGACTAATTTGACAGCACTAAAATTGTAGCTATCTCTTTCTTGCTTGCACTATCAGTAAAAGAGGTGACAGTTTAAATTTCGTTTAGTCAGTGTACGACAGAATCGAGGCCAATAACTATTTCTGACGTCTATTCCGCCAAACAAAAGAGTGAGACAGAGTTTTTGTCTTCTCTTCGATCAACAAAAGTGTTGTCTTGGTCGTCAGTAAGCGAGATGGGTAGACTACACCATAATAGTCGCAAGGAACTTTTGGACGAGAGACGCACAGGACAGAGGAGGATGGCAGAAGAGAAAAGAGGCTATATCCAGCAGTGGATGATTCCGGACTGTGATGATGTTGATGAAGTTGCCTGGACAAGTAGAAAAAAAAGTAAAAGAAGATATGTTTATCTTCTCTTCAGTACCTACAATACATGGTTATCATGTTTCTCTGCCAAATCATCATCTGATCATTAGAGGAACTGGTGATGATATCTATATTTTTATTTTTTCAATTAATGGGAATTTGGTCAATATTATCACCCTTACTTTTTCAATCTTAGGAGTTTTTTTTCATAAAATGTATATGGGGAAAAAAGAAACATTTAAGTCGTTTTACAATTGGCGAAGATATCGCGTAGCACACGCACAAATACATTACCCTCCTTTTGGACAGGTAAAAACAAATAAAAGGCGAATTGAGAACCTCCCTCTTTTTTGAAGTCGGTTGATAAGGTGACCTATACAAACCGTGGATGCGGATTATGATGGGCTCCATCTAATTAAATTTTAATTTTGAATTTATGATTTAATTTTTCTATTATCCGTGTTTATGATCTTTATGAATCTATATCTGAAATAAATTAATAATAATCATAATAAGAAATGATTAATTAATAAATTTTATTCAAAAACTATGGTGAACTTGACTATTCATATTGTAAAAACGGGAATTTTCACGTACTGCACTATCGGTGAAGGCACCGACTAAGTTTCGACTCATTCCGAGATTCTTCATCAGGGTGAGTGATCGCGAAATTCTCCCTCCGCGTCGGCACGTTTGTAATGCACGGCGCGACTCTCGGAATGAGTCGAAACTTAGTCGGTGCCTTCACCGATAGTGCAGTACGTGATTAATAAATATTAATATCATCCTATACGTATCGAAACATATCCTTTAAATTCAAAGACACTATTTGTTTGTATCGTTATTTTAATTGATAATTTGTTAATCAGTTCATTGTCATTGACGGACAAAGAACATTGTTTTAATTTTCAAGGCGGAATAAACTTAAAATTAAATTATGTGATCATGAGTTAGGCAACGAAAAAATCACTTTGACTATCATATAGCAGGAACAAAAGACCTAGGTCATAAATCGTGATAAATCATTCAAAAGAATCCTATTACTATTATAAACGCGCAAGTTTGTGAGGATGGGTGTTTGTTACTCTTTCACGCAAAAACTATTGAACGGATTTTGATGAAACTTTACAGTAATATAAGTTATACATCAGAATAACACATAATCTACTTTTTGTCCGGGTACCATGCGGGCGAAGCCGTGGGCAAAAGCTAGTTTTAAATATTTAAATCTTATGGCTGGGTTATCTTGTTCATACGACCACGTGGAACGTCGCCTTTTATGTTTTAAAAAAAGTGGATGGTTATGTAAATATTGACGGCCTCTGTGTCGCAGGGGGCGAAGGCCCGCCTGAGACGCAGAAGGTTGAGGGTTCTATTCCCGCCGCAGGACAAATTTTTGTATGATCCGCAAATATATGTCTCGGGTCTGGGTTTTTTCTATGTATGCTATGTATGTATGTATTAAAAAATATATATAAGTAGTTTATCAGTTATTTAGTTCCCATAACACAAGCTCTGCTTAGTTTGAGTAAAGATGTTACTGTGTGAAAAATGTCCAGCATTATTTATTTATTATATCTCAAAATAATAAATAAATAATATCATATTGGTCATGATGCGAAGTTCTTATATGTCATTGATATTAAGACCCGCCTCCTTATTACACTAATAAAATGGCAATGAGGAACGATTAGTTTTGATAAGACTTAGCAATGCCGAAAACTTCTCGACATAAACATTCCCATTCATAAGTTTCATAAGTTTTGGCCATTGCTAAGCGTAGCAAAATGAGTGCCATTGTCTCGTTCCCATTGCAATTTCACTAGTGTAATTAAAAAGCAGATCAAAAATACGTGGTGAATTTCTGCACATAGTTTTGTTATCAATTTAATTTACTTACTTAAACTAACGATAATCACTGTGTTGCCATATTTCAGGGGTTTCAGTTCTTATATAGATTCGGATTATGGAGCTCAACTTGCCATATAGAAAATACTGAAGTGGAAAATAAGGTGAGCTGGAACCTACCTATGTAATAAAATGTTTAGTAGATTAGTTAATTACCTATTTCCATTTACAATGTTAGGTAGAATACAAAAAAGTATGCTTGTGACTTCTAGACTTTTAGACGACCTCTGTGGCGCAGCGGGCGAAGGCCCGACTGAGACGCAGATGGTTGCGGGTTCGATTCCCGCCGCGGGAGAAATCTACAAATATTTGTCTCGGGTCTGGGTGTTTTCTATAATATGTATGTATTCACAAAAATAATTGTATATAAATAGTATATCAGTCATGTAGTTCCCATAATACAAGCTCTGCTTACTTTGGGGCTAGATGATAATATGTGAAAAATATCCAGCAATATTTTTATCCCTATGAGTTCTACACTCACTACGTAGTAGATCCACCAGGATATCAAGTACCAGAGTAGCCAGAGGCATGTCCAAACAAGCAATTACAGATGGCATGCCTTCAAGCATGCCGGTTTCCTCACGTTATTTTCCTTAACTGTTGAGTACGCATTAATGTGTACATATATTTTTCGTGTGACTAAACTTATTGGTGCACGAGTGGGTTCGAACCCACAACCAAAATTCACATTTAATCAAATGAAGTAAAGTCACGATGGTACTAAAAAACTACCATCGTGACTTTTAAACAGCGTTGAAGGTAGTACGAAAATAAAACGAGACAAAAAGACATTTAATTTTGTAAAACAGCCGAGACCGGAAACCTACATTTCTTCAGCAAGCGCTCTAGTTTATAATGTTCTTTTTTCTGAACCTGATTAAATACCAACGCAGCTGTTTTACTGCAAAATAAAAAATGTATGAAGTTTTAACAACTATTTGCTCAACTGCTAAGTTTGTTAAAGTAGAGCAAAATTTATTTAACCAAGTTAGCTTACTTAACTTTACATTACTGAATATAATCGGCTGTACTATAAAATATTTATTAGCTTTCAGAGTTTATACATATTATAGTCTGTAACTAGGCTTCTATGTAAAACGCGGGCAAGAGCCAGAAAAGTTTGAACGCGCGTCTATTTAGACTATATTATAGTTATACCTATAGTCATCCACAACGGTTTCGATGATGGCGACCCCAAAAAAAAAAGATTTTTATTTTGTGATCTCTGAATATGGCTCGCAAGACCAAGATTTGTCTTGAAAACCATATCACAAGTACCGCAATAGAGTTCACTCACAGAGTTGTACTTAGGTATACATATATTTTGGTCCTTCGAGCCACATTACTTAAAGTAATGTGGCTCGAAGGACACCAGAGGTATCACCCGCTCATTGCCAACCCTGAGACATAACGGGTGAAAAGTCTCATATGCCTGTAATTTCACCGGCACTCATACCCCTCAAACCGAAACAGCGTTGCATGTTTTTTGACGAACTCTGTGGCGCAGTGGGCGAAGGTCCACCTGAAACACCGAAGGTTGCGGGTTCAATTCTCTCCGCGGAACAAACGTTTGTATGATCTGAAAATATTTATCTCGGGTCTGTATGTTTTCAATAAGTAATCAGTCATGTAGTTCCTACTTATAACACAAGCTCTGCTTACTTTGGCGCTAGATGATATGTGAAAAATGTCCAGCATTAATTATTTATGTTTTCTTTTTCAGATTTTAGACGGATCTCACTATTATTTCTTAGCTAAACTGGTGGAACTCCTCGATACAGTTTTCTTCGTGCTAAGAAAGAAAGAACGCCAGATCACATTTCTGCATGTCTACCACCACACTATCATGGTGATTTGTACATGGTCTATCGTTAAATATATAAAGAATGATAGCACAGTGTTCTTTGCTACGATCAATTCGCTTGTACACATAGTGATGTATGCTTACTATGCGCTCTCTGTGTTTCCGGCGCTCACGAAGTATCTATGGTGGAAGAAATACATAACTATTATGCAATTGGTAAGTTATTTTAGTAAGAATACTTTAAATAATACTTTTTTACTATACTATATAATACTTTTTTTTGGTAAAATATTGGTCATAATTTATAGGTTTTATTGGTAAGTTTATTTTTATGCAATTGGTAAGTTTTGCTTTTGTTATGTGTTTAAATATAATAATTTAAAGGAGATCATATGTCAAAGACCCGACTTCGTTCGTACACCGGGAAATTGATAAAAAGTCCAATATGCAATTTCATCATCCATATATCCATGCAATAAGCATTTTTCATCCGTAATAGAGGGTTTTTTCATAAAATGTATATGAGACCGCCCTTGAAGTAAGTATTATACCTTACCTATGTAAATAAAAAATAATCATTAAAATCGTTTCACAATTGGCGAAGGTAAGAAACACCTTAATAACAGGTAACAAACACACACGATAAAAAATATAGGAACAGCCGAATTGAGAACATTTTTTTTTTTGAACTCAGTTAAAAATACCCTTTTGCTCAAAAACACAGGTGTCCAAAACATTTTTATCCCTAAAGGGGGAAAACAAGTTTACCTAAAAAAACTACATGAAAAAGTCTGAAATTATTGGACATGATATTAGACATCGTATTATGCCCCAAATAAGTACCAGGTGTACTTATTGGGGGCATGAAACATAACTTCATGTTTTACCACAATTTACTCTAATACAAAATAGCCGAATTTTAAAAAGCCAAAGAACAAACTTTTTATGTTATTACCATATAACAATATGTGTGAACTAGACTCCTTTAGAGTTACTTATCATAATCTAGGACACCCTGTTTAAGCCATGAATGTAATAGGAAATTTCCTTTTTCAAATGAACAATTAAGTTGAATACCTTGGTAAAAGTTCTTTTGAAAAAAAGGCTTCTGAGTTTCATCTTCTTTACATTTCCAAGTAATTGAGAATTTCGGTCTCGTTGTCGTGAAATGAAAAATTTACGAGCTTAAATAATTCATTAGTCACTTCAATCAAGGAATGTACCTTACCGACTTTAAGATGTTCTATTTTTACAGGTCTATACAGGGGCCTAACCATCAAGTGTTAAAGTGATTCAACTTGCAGTTGAAGACGCTATGGCATTGTGGGTTATTCCACAAATACCCCTTAGAGAGAAAAAACTGAACACTAAAGTTAAAAAAGTGCAGAAATTCCCCTCATCACTATTTCTTATTTCACTTTTCCCCCCTAAGAGAATTCCCTCGAGGAGGAAAACAGAACCCTAATGTAAAAACAAAATTACAGAAATCCCCCTTCATGTAATCATCAACCGCAAAGCAAGATTTGACAACTTTGCCTTGAATTGAGTGCCTATAGGAGTTGATAGGCTCCAGGCATCGAGCAGTCAACCCTGAGAGGCGTCATATTTAACCACACTATTCTGTCAACACATCAGTCTTTTAGGACTGATGTTGGCAAACGCGGACATTGTCATTGCGTCTTGTTGAAACTCAAGTTTCAACCAATCAGAGCACAGCAGGCGTGGCGGGACTCGCACGACAGTTGACAGAATTGTTTCCTAGCAAATTATCAAACATTGCGTCTCTTGAGGCTGTCTACTCTATGGCCCCAGGTCTCAAAATCGATCTTAAAGCTACGGTTTTCTATGGTGTTATAAATGTTTTGTTTCTGTTTCAGATCCAATTTTGTATGATGTTTGTTCATGTGATAATAACTCATATAGTTTCGGAGTGCAAGCCTACCTACTATCTCCTAACTTCAGTGTGCTTCAATACAGTGCTCTTCTTGTATCTATTTGGCGATTTCTACATAAAATCATACAGGAAAAGTCAAATAAATTCGCAAAACAATGCTAATCCAATCACTCTGAATGCCAAGAAAGATAATCAAACATTTAATAACTTTATAAGCCAGAATAAAATGGCCGGGAAGATGCACTGAATTAGAATTAGCTAAAGGTATTTTATTTAATTATGGAGATTAGTTTTATTTTGACTAATTAATTATATGTTTTTGTAAGAAGGCTGTAATTTCAATAAATACTTAAAGTAGTTCATCATATTTATTTAAGCACTGCCCTCAAGCGTCATCCTAAGTGCATCCCTGAGCGTGACCCTAGTAAACATTTCTGTGTGGTCCGTCTGAAGACACCTTTAGTCACGTAGACTGTCAATGTGACTAAAGGTGTCTTCAGTGCAGTACGTGAAAATTCCCGTTATTACAATATGAATACTTAGTCAAGTTCACGATAGTTTTTGGCACGTAGACAGTGTCAATAAAATTATTATTGACTATAGATTATATTCAAAGTAGTAACATCGATTAGGTACTCAGTAGATTTCAGTCACAATATTCATAAATTTATATACTTACATGAGAACAATAGGTAGGTAAAAATGAGTACATACTTGCCATTTATATGCATTTAAAAATAAAAGTATTTTAACCTACATTAGAAGACCTCTTTAGCGCAGTGGGCGAAGGCCCGCCTGAAACGCAGAGGTTGCGGGTTCGATCCCCGCCGCGGGACAAATGTTTGCATCATTTGCAAATATTTGTCTCGGTCTGGGTGTTTTCTATGTATAATAGGTATGTATTTACAAAAAAAGTATTTATATAAAGTAGTAAATATCAGTCATGTCATGTACATAGTTCCAATAACACCAGCTCTACTTACTTTGGGACTAAGTGATGTTGCTGTGTGAAAAATGGCCACCATTTTTTACTAGTATAGTATTATAATATATTTGGCCGTACCCTAAGCAAGACATAATACGTGATAGATCGTAATAGGTATTTCTCAATAAAAAAGAATTAAAAAAAATAGCCTATATTGAAACGCGTTCATTCATAAAATACTCCCTCATTTAACAATCAAATCATTGTCATGTCAGCGAACGCATTTCGGTCTGATTACAATTGAATTCGAATTTAAATTGACTTGTGGTAATTCATAATCAATGGCAGATGACGTTAATTTAAAATTTATGACTGAAAGGCAATTTTGCCATGTGGTATAACGTAGGTACGAGTATACCACAAACTATAATATTTAAACTATTATTTATGTGTATAAGTTTAAGTGCCTATAAATATATAATTATATATATATTAAGTAAATGTGATTGGATATATAAAAATAATAATATTGTATTTAAAATTTGTAAAAATTTGAAGCGCTTACCGCCAATCACTACAAATTGGATTGGCTGGCATAAATTGCTTAATTAGGCATTATTATTGTTAAATAATTAAATTGCTTTATTATTGTTCACTTTTTATAAAATGTGCAATAAAGAGTTAATAAATAAATAAATATATATAATACTATACTATACCTTAGTATACTTACCTAACTACATAATTATGATATACCTAATATGCAAGTAGGTATTTCTGAGACATGATAAATAGGCCTTATAAACCTAGTACTTATTATAATATTTAGGGGTGTATGCCGAGCTTATAAAAGTCAAAACGGTGACCGTTTTAACAAGTTTTTAACTAAGTACCTTCCTACATACCTACATCGAGTACATATTTGATACTCGGCGAAAAGGCTATCTTCTACGATATATTTTACTACTAGCTTCTGCCCAGGGCTCCGCCCGCGTGTTACCCGGATAAAAAGTAGCCTATGTGTTATTCTGATGTAAAAGATATATTACTGTAAAGTTTCATCAAAATCCGTTCAGCAGTTTTTGCGTGAAAGAGTAACAAATATCCATCCTCACAAACTTTCGCGTTTATAATATTACTAACTTCTGCCCACGGTTTCGCCCGCATGGTACCCGAATAATAAGTAGCCTATTGTGTTATTCCGATGTTCAAGCTATATTACTGTAAAGTTTCATCAAAATCTATCCAGTAGTTTTTGTGTGAAAGAGGAACAAACATCCTCACAAACTTTCACGTTTATAATATTATAGTAGGATATTAAAATAGTAAAACTGCTGTGGTACATTTCAGCAGTTCAAAGTTAAGTTTTAATTTTTTTTTTAAATTTAAACCCTTAACAGACACATTACAATCATAGTCCCTAACACTAGGATTCCCTGTGTCGTGGGTATCAGGAACCTACCATGGTGCCACGGTTTACCATTTTCCAGTTTCGTTTAGTCCCTATGCAACCCTAATTATCTATTCACACGCTAATAATTGTATTATGATCCACTCTGGCTAAA
This sequence comes from Perizoma flavofasciatum, assembly GCA_958496245.1. NCBI lineage: Eukaryota > Metazoa > Arthropoda > Insecta > Lepidoptera > Geometridae > Perizoma > Perizoma flavofasciatum. The sequence goes on from OY292431.1 coordinate 11,563,637, forward strand.
CAATACGTATCTCCATCCATAAAAGGTTCACAACCACGAATCCATTAAAGCCTGCTGATGTGGAATAAACCTTTTATAACCAGCCGTTAAACTAAACGCTACCACAGTTTAAGGAGCAGTAGCGTAACTGTCTGTTCGTTGTAATTAACCGAACTGTGATTAATTGCTCAGTCGACTGGGTTTATTGGAGCAGGAAATAGACTGGCGTAAATTCACTTTACAATTTTAATTCACATTAGTAAGTAGCTTAGTTTACAAGTTGATCCTTGAAGTACTATGAATTTATGATCCTAGTGATTTCAATGTAAACCTATTGATGTTGATTTTGACGTTGGCTTTGGCTTTGACTTTGTAGGTATAAGTGGTATAGGTATTTTCTAGACTCGCAGGTACTACGTACCTTCTTATTTAAGTAGGTACCTACTAGCTACTGTTAAAACGATATCATTAAAGCTCCAATGCAAAACTAAATAAATAATACATGTTTTCTGGGACGATCTTATCAAAGATCTCTCTATGAGTCCAAATTTTGATCTGATCCTGTCCATTAAAGACCGCCCATGGTACCTTGCATATATACCTATGAATTCATGTGTTTCTTGATTTCGGAGCTTAGTGCCGACTTTCGCACTTTGCCGACTTTTGCAGTATTCAATACAGGTAATAGCGGAGTGCCGACTTTAGGAAATTTCTATGCAATTAATCGCTTATCGACGACTTTCGCATACTGTCGAATTTTTAATAATCTTTATGCAATCATTAGCATTTTGACGACTATAAAATTAAGTTTAATATATTTTCGCGGGCTGTCGAACATATGTAAAGTCAAGAAGAAAATAAAGTAATAGCAGACGGCAAAATGCGAAAGTCGGCACTAATCTTCTTTTTTGTAATTGATATTGTATTGTAATAATAAAGTTGGTAAAATTCTAATCCTTAAAGAAAAGAAACGATTAACAACGATCAATTATTATTAATAGCAGTTCATAAGTTGAGTTATTATGTAGTTAAACGAAGTTTTAAAAATCGCACTTTGCCGAGTCTCATTAAACAAGTCTTTACATCGATCCGATTTGTTAAATGATCATCTGTGATATTCTTTATACTATATATAGTTTATATATTCACAATTTTTTATATATATTTATATACCAATCTATTCCTGAGAAAACACACATATTAACTCATTTTCAAGATCACATCCACAATGTCAATGGATACAAGAGAGCAATAAAATTATTTGACGTAAGTCAATTACCTTATCTTTCAAATTGCATCAAATAACAAAAAGGTTATAGTCTGATCTATGGAATATATATAATCTCAATGAATTCTAAGATACAGAAATAACCCAAGCGTGCCATGGAAGTATAAAACTGAATTAACGGGTGCGCGGCACTTGAACCCCCAACATTTTTGAACTCAATTGTACTACAGTCGGCATCGTGCTTTTATAAGTATCGAAGTTTATAATAGTAGGTAAAGTACTCATAAAATACGAAAATCTATAAAAAGTCGTCGATAAGCGATTAATTGCATAGAAATTTCCTAAAGTCGGCACTCCGCTATTACCTGTATTGAATACTGCAAAAGTCGGCAAAGTGCGAAAGACGGCACTAAGCTCCGAAATCGTATTTTTCTTTGATGTGCAATAAAGAGTTTATCTGTCATCTTATTATATAAACACTAGCTTCTGCCCACGGCTTCGCCCGCGTAGTACCCGGACAAAAAGTAGCCTATGTGGTATTCTGATGTACCTATAAACTATATTACTGTAAAGTTTCATCAAAATCCGTTAAGTACTTTTTGCGTGAAAGAGTAACAAACATCCATGCTCACGAACTTTCGCGTTTATAATATTAGTAGGAAGGATAGGATAATATTAAAATTTTGGGTACATGGACGGTCATCAGTCAGTTTTTAGTTTTACAACTGTTTGAATGATTATTAAGTAAGGGCGTTTAGACTACGTTTAGACGTATGGAGTACAAGGTTAGTTATGTCTCCACTAGCAAAGGGAAAGATTTTCCACCCGGCTGATCGACAGTTGTCTGTCGGAGGTTTTTTTTTCTGAATGGACTTTAATGCTGCAGGGCCGCAGATGGCCTTGGTCAGCGTCACCGGACTACGGCGAGCGCAGAAGGCGCTCAGCCTGTAAAAAGTTAGGATGGGGTAACTAGCACAAGGGCACCACTTAGGTACGGACCTCGGCTTGGGCCGTTGCCAGAGGGGGTAAAATAGGAGAGATTAATTGTTAAAATGTAGACAATTGTCTTTGGTTTTGCTGTGACTGACAGCTTCCGCTCTCTATAATGTAACTGATTGTCTGTCTCTGTCTGTTGGTTTTTACAAGATCCCCTTGTTGCAATGTTGTCATCATAAGCTAAGCGCATATTTCTCGAATCCCTAATTATAACAGCAATCTAGAGGTATATCAATATCAAATGTATTTCTTCGCTACGCATTAATATATCTATTGTGATACGTGCACCTGTATTTAATTTCATCACCCAGAGCCAGACCATCCACTTCCACGCACGTTGAGACACTCTGCTCAACACTATAATTATGCTCAAGTAGCGTGAAAACTTCGCTTGCGCGATCTAGACACTTCGATACAATGGCCATCTGTGCATTGACTGTGGTAGCTCCTCGTGTATCAGTCGTTCGTTGCCTTCGCTCTGCGTTGATGCGATGTAACGTAGCGCAATCGTGTGACGAGAGATGTCGCCACAGACGTACCTACTTGGTATTCGTCGGATACCGGAAACGGAACAATAGTTGGAAAAGATTCTCGAACGCGGAACTTGAGCTCTCGAACTTTAGCGAGGAGATTAAAATAAAAGTTATTTTATTTTACCATCCCTATACGTTTGTTATCATTTTGCTACGTTTAGTACGTCTAGCGTCTAGTTTAAAGGTATGTCATAAGAATCATGACTAAGTATTTTCATTCATTTATTATGTTTTCTCATGTTATGTTTATGTGTGCTCTTTCTGTGTTATTTTAATTTCAACAGAATTTCAGATATAATAATCAGTACACTTGGTAACGTCATCTATACGCTCAAGTAAGGTGACTCACTCCCTAAATACTTATCGTACGTCTGCGCCAGTGATGTTATAACATCGCACCGCGCCGCCGTTAGGGGTCGCTATTGTCAATAACTATACATTTTTAAGGAAAAATAAAAACCGGCTTCAAATAACGGGAATTTAATAATAAATAAATACTCAGGGATGGTATTTTTTCATATAATTTATAAGGGACCCTTGAAGTAAACTCTAGGTACCCATAAAAAAAAATCGGTTCACAATTTTATTGGCGAAGATATCGCGTAACATATACACAAAAGAAATACAGACGAATTGAGAACCTGTTTTTTTTATGAAATCTGTTAAAAAGCGGCTCAATGTCAATCCCTCGCTCTTGACTTTTTTGTTCTGTGGTTCAAGGCATGCCGGTTTCCTCGCGGTGTTTTTCTTCACCGTTTTGAGCATGTGTTAACGCGCACATACATTTTTGAAGTGGATAAATACAATTGTGCATAACCGAATTAAACCCACAATCTTTTAGATCGGAAGTTGGTGTACCGCCCACTACGCCAACACACAAAGCCTTTCTATAGCAAATCCACTTAAAAGTTGTATGTAATTAAGCTCTTCTGAATCAACGATTTAACGGGAGCTACTAAAAAACTGAAATCAACAATTTAAATACTATTTATCTACACAATTTAAAATAATACACTTTATCGTTTTTTAAATGCCTGCCCTTTAGGCTTCAGTCGATTGCTGATGATCCTCTGTCTCTCTTCCTCTTTCTCTTTCTGTATGTTCTGATATCTCTCTTTGGCAAAGTCCAGCTCAGAGCAAAGGTTTACAATTTGGGTGGCGTACTGACGCTGTTTTAAGATGCGCAGTTTTTGCTTGTGCTGAAAAATATAACCTTTAATCAATACAAAGTCTATAACAATTTTTTTTATTTTTTTTTATTTTATTCCAAAGTTCTTCCTACTAATAGTTTATATGATAATTAAATTTTATATATACTATTGTTTTTTTTTTGTAAATACATGCATATTATACACATAATATAACACCCAGGAGATAACACCCCGACCTGAGACAAATATCTGCAGATCATACAAACATTTATCCTGTGGTGCGGCAAGAATCGAACCTGCAGTCTTCTGTGCACATAGAACTACATATATTACCTACCATTACACATACCTACACTACCTTATATCTGGGTACAGTCAGTAACACAACTAGATTGATTATTAAAATTTAGTTTTTTTTCTCTTTTGGGCATAATAGTTAGGTAAAAGCAAATCTTTAAATTGAGCCCAATAGTTTGACCTAAAGTGTATAGATTCTAGAAACATATGAGATAACTAAATTCTCTGCCACACTAGTGATGTTATGCAAATGAAGAACAATGTCAATGTTAATTCGTATAACGAGTAGGTACTTGAAAATAGCATACATTTTTTATTCCAAAAACTATCGTGAACTTGACTATTGGTATTGTAAAAACGGGAATTTTCACGTACTGCACTATCGGTGAAGGCACCGACTAAGTTTCATCTCATTCCACGTGCACGGCAAGACGCGGTCCCGATCACTCACCCTAATGAAGACTCTCAGAATGAGTCGAAACTTAGTCAGTACCTTCACCGATAGTGCAGTACATGAAAATCCCGTTTTTTACAATATGAATAGCATAAATTTGATGTTTCTGCAAACAAGTACGGTTTTTAACCTAGAATAACATTTTGTGTTAAGACACATACAAATACATAGTCCTAACTCCAAGATTCCCCGTGCTGTAGGTATTAGGTACTGCAAGAACCATGGTACAACAGCATCCAGACCCAGAACATGATATTTATGAGGATGACAAATATGGGCAGAGGCTATTGAGACTATAACTCCGGTAACTAGTAACTATTGGAGAACCAGATAGCTAAATACTTTACTACTATCAACTCACCAACAGTGGAGTGGGTCTGCCATCTAAAAATGTGTAGTCAGGACTATCAGTAAGGACACCCTCGCCATTTTTATGGGCACTCAGACCCCGTTCCTCACGATATTGCTTTGTTTCCAGCACTGGAGTACCGCTAAATGATCGAGAAATCACTGAAATTATACAGAGATTGTTTGAAATAAGTCTCACAGTTATATTAAAACAATACCTAGGTTATTTATGACATATGATGATCATAGATAACCTAGGTACCATACTGATTAGGGTCTCTTTCCTGGGACCCAGGAATCAGGAATTTCCAGGAAATATGGTGTTTTCTGAATTGGGAAATACTTGTGATTTCACTAAAATTCCTGGGAATTTTTATGTGATTTAATGTATTTAGACACCTGTAAATCTTTATCAAAATTATGCATGATCATGTCTAAAAGTGAAAGTAAATTTTACATATCAGGAAATTTCAGGACTAAAATCAGGAGCCGATTGAGTAATAAATCGCTATGTTCATTAGTGTATAATAATTATTTAACTTCTAAAACAAATAAATTACTTAAGTACCTAATTTAATAACGTGTTGTACTTGACTTTTGGTAAAAATTGCAAAACAAACAACATTTCAAATATTTTGATTTTTCGGAACTCAAGAATTTGATTCTTGCTTTCCTGTAAACGGAAAGAGGTCTTGAAAAACGAAACCTAGTGCCGAGATATGGACACTTACTAAGGAGACCGTGCACAGAGTACGAGTTGCACAAAGGGCCATGGAGCGAGCCATACTCGGCATCAAACTTTTAGACCGTGTTTTCAACACCGAGATCCGTCGTCGAACAAGTCTACAACGTTGGTGATAAGGCAATAAATCTCAAGTGGAGTTGGGCAGATCACTTGGATGAGAGACGCACAGGACAGAGGAAACTGGTACAGAAGAAAGGAGGTCTAAACCCAGCAGTGGGTGATTCCGGACTGGACTAGTGATGATGTCTCTAGGTTATTAGTTATACTCACATTTTGCTCGTGTTATACACGTGGTGTTCCTGAAAATATTATTCATGTTAGTGGCTTTCTTTTAAATTTGGGAGGAAAGGAACAATGAGCACAAATAAAACAATTGCTATGAATGAATGCAAATTTGCAAAACAAATTGAAGATGAGGTTAACTTCATTTGACAGTAGAAGTTGACACTTGACAGTATTTGCTATGACAAATTGAAGTTGATTGATTCGATTGTTGCAAAAGCCATTACCAAGAAGTGAAGTGAATGTAGAGAGTGGCCTTAACAAGAAGTCAAGCCAAGGATTTTGAACGCTTTATAGCATAACTTAAATTTAAATAGTAACTGCTGGTTTGCAACGTTGATGGTTGTTGAAGACCAGTCATCCGGCAAGAATACGCGGGCTTAACAACTGTTTATTTAACAGCTGTCTGGCTGTATTTGCCTGCCTTATCTACATGTCTGTCGGCTGTACATAGCTGACTGACAGGCTAAAATCCAGTTGAGATAATTCAAAGCCCGTGGCACGAAGAAACAGGCTGTGCTCTCCAGGGTTGTGCAACGACAAGTCGTACAGGGGCAATGGCACTTCTGCCAGTCGTTGTTCTGTTTTTCTCCAGACAGAGAGTACACTAATAGAATAATAACCAAATGGTTTTCCCATTCCAAACTATGCGCAGATGGAGAATATCTATAGGGATATGACATATATTCTGTCTATGGTTTGTTCAGAAATGAAGTGAAACTATCTTATTATCTAGGGATGCTAACGATCTATTCCATGAACGTATGGAGTTAGTCACTGACTTAATACGTAGTATCCCTAACTATTCTGCCCTCTGTTCTGTATCTGAAAGTCACTCCGTGACGACAAGAAACGGAACGTAGTAGAATAGCACTCTTTGTTGTATATTTTTCGCTTGGTTGGCAAGAAAAATATAAAATATAATGTTGTTTAAAAAAAGGAATATCGTAAAATGCAACTTAAAATAGAAAACACTACTAATTTTTCCTGTTAGGTCATAAAACCTTGAGTAATTTATTTTTAGGAAAAATATAAGAATGGTTTCTATTCACACCAATTGTTTAAATTTTTACCTAATTATAAATGTAACTTTTACAAGACCCGGCTAGTAATGCCGATACTAGTCTCTGGCTATGCACAGGTTAAAAAAATTGTCTGTGGTTAAAAGAGTGACTGTCTCTGAGTCTCTGAGTATTGTTATTTGGTTGGTGACTGACAAGACGTTGTTGAAGACTAGTGCAAGAGGTTTTCTTTGATTTTCTCTACTAATTGTTTTCAAGAAAATCATTTTAGGGTTGATCGTAGTTGATTGTGAATAAACTTGTGTGCTAGCTATTGATTGAATCGGGTAAGTTATCATGTTTCTATTGTGTTCTCGCAATAACAGAAAGAAACAGATCGATCGTTGTTGCGCCATACGTTTTGGCACTTTCCAGACTTTTGTAGAGCCGATCTATCTAGAATTTTAGTACCAGAACATTATCCAGTGTTCTGTACTACGATATAAAGACCCGTACTTATGAAATTAATATTTCACTAGTATTTATTGAAGGTTTGTTCAAAAATAAAATCAATCAAAACAAATTCCGTGTAGTTGTATAAATCTGAGATTATGGATTTTTTCAGAATGAACTTCTCTGAACTAAGAGGATTATCTAACAATACACTTCATCTGAACCATTGCTTACTCTTTATTTCTGTTTTCAGCTGGTTTCCACTGTAAGTGACGAGAATTCGTTCAAAACGGCTTCCGAAAAAATAAACTCGAAAGACCAACCCAATTACAACACAATGTGTACGTATACTTTGTATTATTCGACTAAAACAATGTTTTTCTTTGGACAGTCATCAACAGGATGTGGCAGAATCCAGGTGTTTATCCGGGAGGTCTCTATCCTTGAATTACTAATTTATGTTACTATGTGTTGTGCAGTTTGGATGTAACCTGACCACTCTTAATCCTCCATCCGTTGCATAGGGTTTTGAAAGCTCTGCATTAATAAAAAAAAAATGCTGGACATTTTACACACAGCATCATCTAGCCCCAAACTAAGCAGAGCTTGTATTATTGGAACTACATGACTGATATGCTCCTTAAATACTTTTTTATTTTGTAAATACTCACATTTTATACATAGATCATACAAACATCCCTCTTGTGGCAGGAATCGAACACACAACCTTCACCCGCTGCATCACAGAGGTTGTTTAATAAAATTAAATATGCAAGATATCATAGAAACTTTTGGAATGATCCTGAACTTTATTTACCTTACAGAATAAGGTTAGTGATGCTGTGCTTCGTAACAAAGCTCTATTTTCTTACACAGTGTACAGATGGCATTTGCGGCAACAGATCACTCTTAATACATTGTAATGGATTGTGGGTTAACTGAGTTGTTTGACTGGGCGGTAGACAATATGCGACTATTAGCATGACACTAAGTCAATTGCCCAGTCAAACCGGTGGCCAAGTTAGTCTGTTTGTAAGTGTTGATGATCAAAGACTCGCAGTAGATATTGTATCTCAGGCTAGCAAATAAACTTTGTTCAAACAAATCACTTTAAAAATTGTGATAAGATTATAAAGTGACTGATATCAGAGTGCGGAACCCTGTTCTTGCATTCCAGTTTAACACAATCAATGTAACAAAAGAAAAATCATTGACATTCTCTGTAAAGGGAAACTCGATTCTTAAGTTTTTGTTTTCTTTTTACCAAAAAGCATAGATGGGCGTGCAACCTTTCACATTCCGTGTGCGAGGTTGCACTAACTACTTGCAAAATTCAGTCCTGTCCCAAATATAATGTTTGGACATGCCTTTGATTAACTTCTTTCGGTATCCTCTAAAATCTAAGCACTAACTATGTATCTGAGGATATTCATCATGGGGAATATGGTTAGGAGTGCTTTTTTTTGGTTCAATTCTTTTGAAAATCCTATTTGATGATATGACAAAAGACTAGTTTAATAATATTTTTTTTCAAACAGTTTGGTTTGAGGTGAAACAAAGTTTTTTATTATCAACATAAATGATAACGGTATTGCACCTTATACACTTCATGCATCGCACCCAAAGGCACAAAATAACGATTTTAAGTTTGTTCTCGTCTGTGCTTCAGCTTCAGTGTAGCTTCACAAGAGTCAGGGATTTGGTCTTATCTGTCTATCGTAAAAGAAAAGGCACTTTTGACAATGGCTTTATGAGTGGGCATGTGCCAAAATGTAAGTGTGCACAGCAATATTGGTATTATCTGTCTATTGTGAAAGAGAAGGCACTTTTGACAATGGCTTTATGAGTGGGCATGTGCCAAAATGTAAGTGTGCACAACAATATTGGTCTTATCTGTCTATCATGAAAGAGAAGGCACTTTTGACAATGGCTTTATGAGTGGGCATGTGCCAAAATGTTAGTGTGCACAACATCTGTACAATATCATTGTGCATTATATTATGCTCTACAACTAAATAAATTAATAAAACACCCAACAGACACATACAAAGAATGCTAGTGTGGTATATGGACTGTGTTGTGTCAAGGGTATCAGGCACCAGGTAGAAATATTTGTACCCAGTCCTCCAGCGGGAACTGGACCCACACTCCTTGCGTTAATGCTGGTTACTCATCAACAGCGCCAGTGTGGTCATATATTTAGTTAAAGAACTTGCTCTGTTTTAATAGCTACTCTAACAGAGTTTGAAATCTTGCTATGTGTTATGCAATAACCCACCTTTCCAAATATGCATAAAATTTAGTAAACCTGTTCTAGAAATAACTTCCTAACAACTGATGGTCTGCCTAAACTGTTTTAATTTCATAATGTTTCTGATAAAAATGCCTCAGTAAATTACTACCAAGTGATAGAATAAGTTAATTTAGTCATTAGTCAATATATAATGTACCAGCTGCGCCCCGCGGTTTTACCCGCTTAAGTTTCGATTCCGTGCGAATATCGGGATAAAAAGCAAAAATATTTTACTGCTGCATAAATACAGATGATAAAACTATTTATTTGAATAAGAGTTAATACAACGATACGAATGTTACCAACTTTTGTTTCTACCGGCGATCTAATTAAATTTTAGAACACAAAAGCTGCTATTGTAACTTAACTATGATAGTTAGGTATATTCCCTCGAGGACTTTTTGGTAGGTAATAATAAGTACTTAAATCATGTAGTACATAATTTTTATGTATCATCAATAGTTTTCTCTGCGCACGCCAAATAATGAATTTTTTAGACAAAATTTTGCTACTTTGGGTTACATTATTGAAATTTTCTTAGGGTTCTCTATTTTTTTTAAATAGGTTATAGCCGTAACATAGGTTATATTATTCCTGATAATTTAGCTTTCTATTGGTGAAAAAATGGTTAAAATCGGTCCAGTATTTTCGGAGCCTATTTGGTTCAAACAAACAAACAAAAAAATCTTTCCTCTTTATAATATTAGTATAGATAAACCTTTGGGGTAGAAAGAAGTGTGTCTTGTTCACAACGTCTGAGGGTTGAAGACTACTAATCCGACTTTAAAACTTTCTGAAGCCAATACTTAGTTTATTTTTGTCGCATTACTCATATTTACGTCGAAAATACTTGAGTAGATACGTTTTATTGATTATCAGAGACGTTATGACGTGAAGTGATAGGAAATTAATGTTGCGTGAATGATTATTGTTTTGTCGTTAACATGTAGCTGTTAGGATACTAGTGTTTTTTCCCGTCTTTTCAACCGACTTCAAAAAGAAGGAGTTTTTTTTCTGTGTATGTTACGGGATATCTTCGCCGAAATTGTGAACCGTTTTTAATGATTCTTTATTAATGATTAGGGTCGTGTGTTAAAGTTCTTCAATAAAAAAATCGCAACCCTAAGGGTGCAAAATGGGGGACGTAATTTCATATTGGACTTTTTATCAAATTCCCGTTATATGAATTCGTCGGTTTTAATTTATTTCTGTAAAAAGTATTTATATTAAAAAAGTATTCTAAGATATCACCGACTATCGGGAGCGTCTGGTATCTGAAAAATACCTTTTATCAGGGTAGCGAACCAGCCCCAATCTACTCAGATTACATTTGCAGTGTTGTAGCTCACTTTACATATGTAATATTACAACTAGCTTTTGCTTGCGGCTTTGAACGCGTGGAGTCGTGTTTACATTAAACCGATCCCATGCAACTTTTCACCCCCCATTTCCCCCCTTAAAGTGTATAAGTCCAAAACATCGAAACAGGTTATTATTTATTTATGCTCAGTACCTGTAATCGAATGTTAATATTTCTGACTTCAAAGAGCAAAGACTCATACAAAGTCCCCCCCAATACGTTATAAAATAGTCTAGGCTATGTTCCAAATGTCAGCTTCCTAGAATTAGTAGTTTTGACTGTGCGTTGATAGATTAGTCAGTCAGTCAAGACAAACGATTTTATTAGTTTAGAAGTATGTTGTAGCTGATGTCAAGGTTTTGATAAACAGCTGTACATCTGTTGTTCAGATTTGTTGAAAATTACGAAAAGCAATACTTTACTCCCATGCTTCAAGATGTAGGACTTAACTTGAAATAACCTTAATTTCCACAAGCAGAGACTTACTACCTTACCTACTTAGTTGGAAGTATTTGTAGGATAATCTCATTAGGCATACTACGAATTAACCTTCGTTACTCAGAACATGTAGACAGATTTCTGTGAAAAAACATCCCAAGGATACGCCCAAGTCTTTGCTTAAAATCGAAGTCAACCTGCATTAATATAAGTAAAAAAAAATACATAAGATTAAATACGCAAAAATTGACATATGTGTTTATTGTATGAGCGCGTCGCTACAACTTATTTTTATGGTGTGAAAATAAGAATGAAATATATATAATTTAGGTAGATACGTACGTTCTTAGAATGTGTTAAAACAATAGAAGAACAGGATGCACCTATGTCATATTGTTGAATCGTTGTGAAATATACAGCACATTCATCGTGTGACGTATATAGTGCAATTCCACGTCTGTCGGCAGACTGGTATTACGATGCATGAGTCACATTTACGTCACAGACGAGTTTAAAACTTTCAAACTACATAATGACCACAGAAGGTACTCGTCTCGTAAGATATAGCTGTGTATTTTTTTCATCGCTCATGCTCAGAAAGTAGGTCATGGTTAACTCGAAAACTGTAGTAAGTGAAGAATATATTTGAAAAAAGAACGAGGCTTATTACTTTAATTCATCATAATGACATACAACCTCCATGACGAATCCTTTCTATTTACAAATGTAACTAGCCATAGTCCGGTTGTGAAAAAAATAAAACAAGGCGGGAAACAGGGAACGCAAATCAAGATGAAAATCTTATCTTTGTATCAAGAACTTGTTATGAAAATTTATTTTATTTTATGATAATTCTATTTTTCTCGCGTTTTTGATGAAATTCTCAGGTTATCCCTTCGAACTCTTTAGCGAGCGAGCAAAGGCGAGCGGTCGCTTTTACACCAAAGATCTCTAGTTTACTGCCCTTGTGACAATATACCTACCTACTATTATTGTTGATCGTGAATGTTGACACTGACTCAATAAGTCACAGATATCAATCAATATAATTATATAAAACTTCCGTTACTGACTAGCGGATCAACGCACAGCCTAAACCCTCCTAAAGTCCTAGAAGCATGAAACTTGCGAGGGTATATTCCTCCTATGGTGTAGGGGTGCACTAAGAAAGGAATTTGGAAAATTTTACCCTAAGGGCTGAAACTAAAAATGGCTGAAAACCTTTGTATGAAAAATCGTATTCCTTGAACTTACAGTCTTGAAACTTCACATAAATGTTTTTCAATTCAAATGATAAAAGTCTTATACAGTGTTTCTGGTCACCGGAGTCCGAACCGTTAAGGCGAAGCAATATGATCAATTTTATCGACAAATCCACCATAATAAGGCATTTAAAATGGCGGCCATTTTTTTTACTTAGTTCGGGTGAGTTCATTTATTTAGCAATATCGACCGATGTAGAGGTCCTACAGGCATAAAAGTGGTTTCATTCGACAGCTACAAAAGTAGGTAATAATAAACATACCTTTTTTTACATTTTAGATGCACGTAGTAGGATGGTGTGTTAAGTTTGTTTAAGATTTTTTCAACGCGTGGTGCGATTTTCTGTAAACTTAGTTTGGATACTTTAAATACAAAAGAACTGAATACGTATCCGAATATTTTAAAAAAATCCTTAGGGGTGCAAGGCATGCAATTATTTTTGATGCCCCTATCAATTATCTATCCTACGCGAGTAAAACCGCGGGCATTGGCTAGTTACATATAATACAGTCATTTATTTTCCCCTAGCACGAGCTAGGGGAAAATTAATAATTCCTAGACTAGAATAGGTGGGCATATTGATTGTTACTAATGAAACTCGTCTGAACTCTGCTTAGTTTAAGAACTTTGCTCGTTTTATAACAAAAACGAATTTTATTCATATCGTTAGAAGAGAAATTTTCACGTACCGACTACGAGGTGAGGGGAACGTCTCAAATGCCTATCATTTATTACCTAAATGTATTTTTTGAGCATGTAGGTTTACTAGAATACATTCAAGTTGCAAAACAATTTACTATTGTCAACGCCATTGAGTTGAGGATACAAAAACAAAAGTAGGTACCGAGGCGAATGCGAACGTATGTGTTAACTCGTTAGAAGATAAAACGCATGAGAAATCCCCATGACAAAATTTCAAGGAATTAAGTAGGTTAAAGTCAACTACCTACTAGCTAGGGTAGCCTACCTACCGACATTGCTTATCGGCATCGAGCACATAACCCTAAATAATGAGTTAAGTGCTCGATGGTCATCGACCACTCTCTCGTAAATAAAGTTATTTGGCAAAAATAAACGTAACCAAGTAAGTACCTACCTAAGAAGCCATATCGCTGAGATCGATCTCGTCTAGGCAACTTTTGGATAGACTTGATCGAAAATAATGTGAAGAGAGTTGGTAAAATACTACTATATTATTTTTATATATACTAGGCCATGTATAAATTTCAAACAAAATATAGTAGAATATAGCTGCAAATGTAAAAATAAAGTTCATGTTATTCGATATTAACCTATTCAGTTAATTAATCTTCGTTGTTCTCTCACAAAACTTTATTATACCTATACAAATTGCAGAACGTAATAAACCCTTAGTCATTAAGACGTAAATGGCCAAACTCACAAAAATTGGCAAGATATCAAAACTTACTGATCGATACAAAGAAATAAATCTATTTCACCGACTAACAATGTGTGTTTATATTGTGTGACCAACTGACTCGGCAGTTCGCCAGTATTTGACGATCCTCGGGTTGCGGGATTCCCCGTCTACAGATAAATGGAATGAAATAAGTTTATCTACTCAATCCATAAGCTTACTACATTACGAACACCGTCCGAAATTGAGTAGGCAAAAACTCCTTTGCAAAATTATCTGAAAATGAAATGATAGATAAACATTCTTAGTAAAAAATAAAATCCCAGTCTGGTCCTGTTGATATAACCTAACACAGGGTTCATATGAGATAGCTACTTGTTCTATTAAAGCATTTATTGCTTTGTATTATCTGTTATAGTTCGGTCGGTGGTAACAGTGTTCGCTCCTCTGCCTGAAACACAGGAGTTTAGGTTTAGTTAGAGGGCAATTCATTAGTTTATTAGTGAGGATACTCGAAAACGTGTTTTTATCATTTGCATGAGTGACAAAATTATTTTAAAAATTTTATCGCTGATAAATCCTTTATTGAAGGTGCAATGATTGGAGCTAAAGGTGTGTTGTGTGTTAATTTTATTTTTCTAAATGTTATTTTTATAGATCTATTCTGTGTTGAATAGTAACTGTGTTCGCTTCTCTGCCTGAAACACAAGCTAGGGTTTAATTAGAGAGCAATCATTAGTTTATTAGTGAGGATACTCGAAAACGTGTGTTTGCATGAGTGGCAAAATTATTTTAATAATTTAATCACTGATAAATCATTTATTGAAGGTGCAATGTTCGGAGCTAAAGGTGTGTTGTCTGTTAAAAATATTTTTATTTTTCTAAATGTTCCTTGTACTATTTTTTATAGATCTATTCTGTGTTGAATGATTGTATGGTTATCCTGTATTCTGTCCATGTGCTGTGTTCTCTGTGCTGCAACGTTTTAACTTTTATTATAGTTTAGCGTAGAAGTGCCTTTTTCCCTTCTATACATGTATGTTTCTTAATTTGCCATCGCCATTGTATTGTACCAACCAAAAATCCTTGGCAACCCAAGGTCACTCCGCGAAGCCTGCGAAGACCCCAGGAAACTTCTGTGCTTCTGGGCGGAGTTGGGCTGGCTAACCCACTAGCCAAAACTCCCACGCATAATGAACCAATTAAGAGTTTAAATGCGGAAAAGGGAGTCCACACACATACATACATACATTGTACAAACGCCAGGCATTTTACAATGGGTTACAAAGTCAATTTCTGGGCCACCATATCTCATGGTCACTGACCTAACTGAACTGTCTGTTAGCCTTTCCGTTGTCATAGAGCCTCCCACTTAACCAATATTAATCTATTAAATTTTGGTTGACTTAATTTTCTAAAGAGTTTTTCCTTTCTTCAGTACCGTCTAATAATAGTTTTAATTGAGCGGTTTTCGTGTAGTGGCTGGTACCTCGAATTCATATCTGAAGGTCGCAAGTTCAAAAACTGTTGTGCGCAAAAGGATTTTTTGCATTAACTCGTTCTTAAAACAGTGAAGGAAAACTTCTTAAATCGGCATGCCCTTAAACCAAAAATTTACAATTTTTAACAGACGGCGATGTACTTTCAGCCTGGGGTCTAGACAAATATCTCACGCTTAGTTTCCCTGTCATGCTCACGCAAATTTGTCAAGGTAGAACTTGAAATTTTCACAGTTAATGTCATTTCCATACAATTCAATCTTTCCGCAGGCGTTAACGCCAACATAAAGTGGTATTTGTCTACACACCCTGTTGGGAATGCTAACTGCAAAACGTAGGCATAATTATGCCAAATATAACGATTGAACGTGAATCTTGCTACCTCCTACTTGGTATCCTCTCAGATCTGAGTACTGAGTATATATTTGAGGAAGTCTGATGTCCATTGTCCAAGACGTGAGCATGTTTCTTTTAGCTAAAATGAAGTCACTTCTTTTCCAAAGAGCGTCTTCAGACGAACCACACCTCAGCTACAAAAGTGACGCGGAGCGGTGGTCGTATATTGGTACCACTGCAGCTGCGTGAAGGTGCGTTGTCTGAACCACCAGTTAGGATGTAGTCGCGTTCTGTTCTCTGACTTTCATCTGAACCTACCAACGAAGAAGCGGATTGGGGGTTGGGTACACTTGTTGTGGCTGCGTTGTCGTCGGTTCCGTCTGGGGTGGGATACGCTGGCGCTACGATGTGGCTGCGTTGTGGTCGGGTCGCACGTTGGCGACAGTTCTTGAACCAACGTTACGTAATATATTGTGTTTTCATACAAATTCTTCCCGATCACATTTGCGTTACTGTCGTGTGGTTGTGCCGTCCTTCTAAACGACGCTTGAAGTGTTGTGATGTAATTTTGAACCTAGCTACTAATAAAGCTGACCTTCAACCACATTTTCGCAACGTCTCAGACATAGATGCACTGACGAATACTTCGCTTACGCACTTCCCAAGGCTAGCAGCATGAATGGAACACGCAATATATTGTGTTTTTATACAATTCTCATGTCGATTGTTTGATAATTCCTGTCCGCACTGAACTATAGGTGAAGACTCATGGCATGTCTTCATCAAAGGAAAATGGTTGTCAAAGTGAATGTATTGATCGCCATTATTCGCCATTGCCACCGCCTCACCACCGCCTTGCCACCGCGTCATTTTGACCGGCGAACCGTGCGACCTGGACCCGGCGGTAAAGAAATCGGCCCTTAGTGACAGATTTCTTTGCCTAAGTTTAGTGCGAGCTAAGGCCCGTATTAATAAATTAATCTCAGAACAATGATTGATCTTACTTTATTCCAATTTCTAATGATTATCGATAACATTTGTTGGTGCACTCATGATCGATTAGTAAGATTCATTAATGAACATCAGGCTTCTGAGTGCAATTTAATAAGATTAAAAAAAACCGACTTCAAATAACGGGAAATATAAAAAGTCCAATATGAAATTTCATCCCTTAGCTTTTCACCCTAAGGGGTGAGATTTTTTTCATAAAATGTATGTGTGATCACCCTTGAAGCCTACCCTATCCAAATCATTAAAACGTGTTCACAATTGGCGATGATATCGCCTAAAATACACACGTATAAATAACAAACAAATTGAGGACCATCTCCTTTTTGAAGTCGGTTGATAATATCTACATGTCTATTTTTTTTAAATGTATTTTATAAAAAAATGCAATCTACAGATCAGAATCAAGGCGGTTATCCTCAGGGAAGTTACCCTCAAGGGGGCTATCCCCCACAGCCTGGCTACCCCCAGCAGCCTGGGTATCCCCAACAGCCTGGATACCCCCCACAGCCTGGCTACCCCCCGCAGGCCGGGTACGGTCAGCCAGGGTACCCTCCAGCGTATGGAGGTGCAGGATATGGCGAAGTAAGTACCTACCAACATAAAAACTGTCACATATCAGGGACGATACCCCTAAAGTTCGACCTTAACTCATATAAATCCTGAAGTACTATAATGTTGGACATTTTCACACATTATCATCTAGCCGCAAACTAAGCAGAGCTTGTATTATGGAAAAAAACATTATTGACAGCAGTAAATACATACATATTATACACTAGCTTGCCACGGCTTCGCCCGCGTGGTACCCGGATAAAAAGTAGCATATGTGTTATTTTGACGTATAAGCTATATTACTATATAGTTTCATCAAAATCCGTTCAGTAGTTTTTGCGTGAAAGAGTAACACACATCTATCCTCACAAACTTTCGAGTTTATAACATTAGTAGGATAAAAAAGAGACAAATATTTGCAGATCATAATAATCTTTGTACCGCGGCGGTAATCGAACTGCAACTTTCTGCGTCTCAGGCGGGCTTTCGCCCACTGCGCCACAGAGGTCGTACAATACAATTGACAGATTAAAAAAATAAATAATGCAGGATTTTTTCACACAGCATCATCTTCCCCAAACTAAGCAGAGCTTGTATTATGGGAACTTCATGAGTGATATACTACTTATATATATGTAGATTTTTTGTAAATACATATGTATTATACAAAGAAAACCCCCAGACACGAGACAAATATTTGCAGACACGTTTTACATTATTACGTGTTACATACAATCTAGTCTCCCCAGAGCACGCAATGTCATATCGATTGAAATACGAATGAATTTAATCTGATAATAAAACATGGATGCATTGAAAAATGCAATGTATGAATCAACTTATTGAATGGATCAACTGTGAATGCACTGTGTGTTATGGAATTAGTAGGAACAAGCTTTAGAGTGAGTATGTAATATTCAACTTGGGCTACGTCTACGTCCACGTGAAGGCTTTTTCTTAACAAACTCATGTTCCCATTGTACGCTCTAGGGTTTCAGATTTAGATAGTTTATTTGTACAGAACAAAGGTAAAAAATATAGGTTGCTAAATGTTGTTAGTATGAAAATATCCATTACATTAATTAATAATAAAATCATAAATACTAGGAAACAAAAAAGTATTTAAAACATGCCAAAAAAAGGGTTATTTTTCGGAAATTACTTTGTACATCCCTACACTATCTTAAGGGAATTTTATCTTCTAAACTATGCTTGTACTAGTTACTGGATTTATTCATGTGAATTGAATAGCCCTTTTCAATTATACATCGTCCACCTTACATACATACGGAAAACATTACATTTCTTTTAGGGAGTTGGATAAAAAGTACCCCTTACGGATAGTTTTTTCACACAGCATAATTTAGTCCCAAAGTAAGCATAGCTTGTGTTATGGGAATTACATGACTGATATACTACTTATATACACTTTTTTTCTAAATACACACATATTATACATAGAAAACACCTAAACTAGACAAATATTTGCAAATCATACAAGCATTTGTCCCGCAGCGGGAATCGAACCCGCAACCTTCTGCGTCTCAGGCGGGCCTCCGCCCACTGCGCCACAGAGGTCGTCAATATTTACAAATGAATATTGAGATTATAGAACCACGCTTAAGAAACTGCAGTCGGGTTTAATTTTTTTTAAACTGATCACTTGTTACAGACCGCTTAGAAAAAATATTACGCATATTTTTTTGTCGTTTTTAATGTAAATCCATTATTGGTAAGTCAAGCTAAGTAAGAACTATTTTATATTAAAGGCTGCTGGTTTTGTATAATAAATAAAACGACATGATGTATAGGCTATATTCTACCCGGGTACTTTTTATTTATACTCTGTGATAAATTATCGAATGTACTGATAATGTTTTCCGATGAAAAACCATGATCGAGTGCTGACTAGGTTGCGCCCTACCTTTTTGACGGTACCCATCAGACAATATACAACTTTAGCCCCTACAAAGTAAAGCATGAAATGTAAAGTCTTAAGTTATCTGATAAAAATGATAAACACGCTGTTATCGGTTAGTAAGCTTTACACTGTCGCGTTACTGTGTTGTGCAAAATGTCTCAGGTATACAGGCTCAAACGTAATACCAAAATCATTTGTAATTAGAGCTTATGTCCACCATATTATGTTATTATTTGCATTCGAATAGTGTTTATCTACGTACCTTGGTATATATTTTTTCAAGATACTTACCTAAAATGGAATGTAAACGATTCGCATTTTGGATATTTTACGTCATACATGACATGTTTTCTTCTTGTTTCGTATTAAAAACAACAATACCTTACGCATCGTTTGGTTAGGTACATAGATTATTTGTCTAGTTACAGAATAACAACACAATGTGAAAAATACAAAAAGTTTTCATTCATCTTTTTTGGTATTACAGAACTCCACGAAATTAATAACAAATTCTGAACGGCTAATATTGCTATTGCGCAAGCACGGGCGGGCCTGCGTCAGTCAAAAAGACATAGCTATATTTTTGGACGCGCTTCGAATTTAAGTTATGAGCGCTGTACGCCGGATCCTTAAGTTAAAGCGATAATCACAATGTTAATACTAGAAATAAAGATAAACTCGCTGTTGTCACTTGTAGACTCTGTAAAGTTACTAAATCGTTTAAAGGGCCAGGTGCACGCTTTTATAACAAACTCCCAAGAGATATACTTAAATTGACGATAAACAAATTTAAAAACGTAATTAAACAAAAACTTAATAAAAAGGCATACTATAAAATACCAGATTATTTAGATGATAAAAGCTCTTGGGATTGAAAATGCTCCAACTCGACAAAAATTTGAGGAACCTATTGTTTTGTAATCCTGTTGGCTTGCAACCTGTCACGTGGAATGCTAACTACTATGCAAACCGTGGGCATGTGCCAAATGTTATGTTTGGACGTGTCTCTGACTACCCCGTACTCGGTATCCTCACAGATATGCCTACTGATTATGGATCTTAGGATCTCCATCTTGAGGATTACAGTCGTGCGCGTGTTTGTTTTTCAATAAGTTTTTGGGGTTCATGAACCAAATGGCAATAACGGAACCGTCATATAGTTTCGTAATTTTCGTCCGTGTTTTACATCTCGATTTCTCCCTCCGTTTTAAACGTATTGAGATACATTTTGGGATACAGACGTGTTCTTATTACGACAAAGAAACATAATTGAGAATATAAACGAAAACATTAATTAAATATTACAGTGTAAGTAAAAGGATCAGGGGATTTCTGGAACTCTTGTCCATAAATCCCCTTTGTTTCCCCTTTGAGTACCGGTAGGGGATTTCTGGCGGTATGCGACCATAACATAGCGTATCTCGACACTTCTTGGGTAGTACTATTTGCAATCATTATGTTCTACTTTGAAGAAGTTTTCTGCTATGTTTTAACGCTATTGATGATACATGGCGTTGTACAAGTGATGTGTATTTTTTTCGAAAATGAAAACGTATGTTGTTTTTTCAGCCTGCGGGATATGCTCCCCCGAATGCTGGAGTCGGCGAAGATGGCGAGGTCAAGGGTTTCGACTTCACCGAGCAATCCATACGGAAATCGTTTATTAGAAAGGTACGTAAAATCACCAGGATCGTCAGAAAATGAATGAATACCTCTCGACAAAAACGTGTTCCTACCGATGAAAGATTAGCTTTTTGCCCAACCTGCTGCCGAAAGACAGCTTTTCATTTTTATGTATATAGATTACTAACGAAATGCCTTACTAGCATCGCACGGGTCATCAAAATTTCCCTCTTTTCCGCTGGATTTACAAAAAAAAAACTTTCATACAAATCTCGCCCTGATAATTACGAACACAACTAAAAATCTGCCAAATCGGTGGAGCCGTTCTCAAGTGCTGATCTTTCATACATGCGGCATTTTATATAGATTACTAGCCTCTGCCCACGGCTTCGCTTGGTACCCGGACAAAAAGTAGCCAATGTGTTATTCTGATGTATAAGCTATATTACTGTAAAGTTTCATCAAAATCCGTTCAGTAGCTTTTGCGTGAAAGAGTAACAAACATCCATCCTCACAAACTTTCGTGTTTATAATAGTAGTAGGATAAGATTATGCGGCTTGACGACCGAACTGTGGTAAAAAAAGTGTTTACCTTATTCCAGGTGTATTCCATTCTGATGTGTCAGCTGTTGGTCACGCTGAGCTTCATCGTGCTCTTCATCTACCACCAGCCGACGAGGGTGTGGGCTCGCTCCAATCCTTGGCTGTTGTAAGTACATTCTACTAGAGCACAGCCTCAGAATAGATAATAGTACTAAGTAAAAAATACAGTAAAAATGTTGCTGCTGGTCTAAGTTGGCTGTCATTCAAATGTGCCGCGTTGTCGTGGTAGATAACTCATATACAGTGTAAATAAATGGATCATGGGATTTCTGGAAATCTTGTCCATAATTCCCCTTGGCTTCCCCTTATAGTACCGGAAGGGGATTTCTGGACAAAACGACCAGAAATCCATAAAGGGGATTTATGGAATAAGCTACAGAATGGCCAATCAACGCCTCCCGTCGATCCGATTCTTTATTCTTTATTGTACACACAGAAAATACAGTCAAAATACAGATATAGGACATGCACAAAGACGAGCTTAAACCTAACAAGAGTTTTCTTCCAGCAAACCTTTAAGAATAGGGACAGCTCACCGACTTGTCTCACTCCGCCCGGATATCAATAGACACTTAATTTGCTCTAAGCATAGGGATATACATAAAGCTTTGGGTCCCGCAAAGTTTTTAAAATCATCGTGAAACCGGTCAATTTTATTTTTATTTGATGTTGAATATTGAACTTTGTCTCGTTCAAACGTAAGTTCATCAACTATCGTGAACTTGACTATTCATATTGTACAAACTAAGTTTCGACTCATTCCGAGAGTTTTCATCAGGGTGTGTGGTTGCGACTTTTCTCCTTCCGCGTCGCGCCGCACTAGGTAGTGCACGGCGGAATGAGTCGAAACTTAGTCGGTGCCTTCACCGATAATGCAGTACGTGAAAATTCCCGTTTGTACAATATGAGTAAGTTCAATCACTTTCGATCAATTGTTGCATGGATTACTTTAAGAAAGCTGATTATTTTATGCGAGAAAGTAAGACTCATAAGGAGCATATTACAAAAAATAAATGAAAAACCCACCAAAAAACGAAAACTACAATTTCAATCGTTTCCTACTGCAAAATAACAACATTGTTAGTTAATTGTGTGTACCTAACGATATACTGCGACGAAATAACGATATACTTTATTCCTAATCTAAATCGAAATATCGTTATTATTTTACCGTTATTTCGATATCGATGAAATTGATTTTTATATCGATTAATTGTAATGTCGATGTATCGATTAATTCATAATATGGAGTTTATAGATAGCCAGCTGTTTCCACTAATTATATTAATAATAATAATGCTTTATTGCCTTAAAGTGTACATTTCATACTTATAAATAACTTTAAAATGAGGTTCTACATAAATTATTTTTATTTATTGATTTTATTTTTTATTTTATTTTTAAAATCGTATCATAGGTGATCTCTGTTCCCCGCACTAGGTCTATAAAAGCCTGTATAGCGGGGTCACGGGATTGCCGATGGACGGATATTATATCTTACTAGCCTCTGCCCACGGCTTCGCCCCTCTGTTACCCGGATAAAAGTAGCCTGTGTTAATCTGATGTATAAGCTATATTACTGTTAAGTTTCATCAAAATCCGTTCAGTAGTTTTTGCGTGAAAGAGTAACAAACATCCATCCTCCCTCACAAAATTTCGCGCTCATTATATTAGTAAAATCATTATTCAATGTTGCTTCTTTTCAATCCGTTTTTTTTTTTGTTACTTTAAAGGTAGCACGCCAACCTTCTTTGTATACCTTTGAGGTTGGCCCACCTTATGTACAGTTTTATTTCTTTACATATTTACAATATAAAGAATTAAATAAATAATTGTAATTCCAGCTGGGTGGCGTTCGCGCTGGTGTTGGTCTGTCTGATATCGATGGCGTGCTGCGAGAGCGTGCGCCGCACCGCGCCCACCAACTTCATATTCCTCGGCATCTTCACCGTCGCGGAGAGCTTCCTGCTCGGACTCACCTCCAGCGTATACGATTCATCGGCCGTGAGTACTTTGCCTTTGTTCCCAGTTAGGCCGCACTGCAGCCATCAAAGGTTGTCTAACAGAAATCGGTGGTCAGCTATAGGAACGCCCAAAACAACAAGTACATCGAGATCATGAATTACGACTCTACTGGCATAAACTACCAGTGAAACCTTTAGCGAAATAAAAACACGCTCACGCCTTAATTCCTCACTAGCTTCTGCCCACGGTTTCGCTTGGTACTCGGATAAAAAGTAGCCTATGTGTTATTTGATGTATAAGCTATATTACTGTGAAATTTCATCAAAATTCGCTCCTTAGTTTTTGCGTGAAAGAGTAACAAACATCCATCCTCACAAACTTTTGCGTTTATAGTAGGACTATATTAATGTTTATTTTTTTCAGGTAATGATGGCGGTCGGCATTACAGCTGCCGTATGCCTCGGACTGACTCTGTTCGCCTTCCAGACCAAATGGGACTTCACAATGATGGGGGGTATCCTGGTCTGCCTCGTTGTGGTGCTCTTCGTTTTTGGTAAGTAAAAATAAATATTTTATTACATTTACTAATTGTAATGTAAGCAGACGTTTGTGATTTCACTAAGTGTTTGGTTCCAACGGAAGTATAGCGTTGTGTTGTCAGTTGACATAAATGCTGAGTTGGAATTGCAAACTGTTAGGTATCGGGAGGCACATAAATAGTTTTATTGATAGTATATAGGTATTGTTTATGTCAAATCCCGTGTGTGTATTGTCTGTCTGTTTTATATTGTGCTACGTTAGCAAATAAATGTTTTTTCTCCCAAAAACTAGTGTGAATTTGATTTATTAGTATTGTAAAAAACGGGAACTTTCACGTAGCGCACTCGGTGAAGGCACCGACTAAGTTTCGACTCATTCCGAGAGTCTTCATCAGAATTCCTGCAACCCCATATCTAATCAATTGGCCACTTCATTGAACTGAGAAATTACCTAGATCGGAGTGTTTTTTGTTAATCCAAAAATGCAATTTTTATGTTACGCGGGTGCTTCACCAACTTAGCCACGAGATCGTTGCGCTGAGGCAATTCGAGTATCGCAGGTTCAAGTCCAAGGTTGATATTTTCGAATACCCAAACAAGGATTCCCGGCTTCGTTTATAACTAGTATTTAACAATAGATCTTGTGATTAAATAATTATGTATGAATAATTGGGGTACACATTTTTTGAGATGGCGCGTTGAGGGTCGGATGAGAATAACTGAAGACTCCCAGCGCCCTCCCTTGGACTTAAGCTCGCCCGCACCAGACTCCGAAAGCTAAATTAAACACTTTATTAGCATGTCTTAGTAGCAAATTTTCTATAGAAACTTGGAGGCATATATTTAGGAGCTGTCAAAACTTGACAATCAAACAATCAATATTTATATCGCAAACTACGAATACCAATGTATGGTACGTTAAAAATAGATCTGCAAACATTTGTACAGCAGCGGGAATCGAACCCTTGTGGCTCAGCCGGCTACAAGCCCGCAACATCACTGAGGTGATAGAGATCGTAAAAAAACTTTTACTTACAAAAGGAAATGTCCTTTCGTTGAGAGACTTGCCACAAACCTCGACAACCTCTGTGGTGCAGTGGACGCAGGCCCGCCTGAGATGCAGTAGGTTGCGGGTTCGATTCTCGCTGCAGGACAAATGTTTGTATGATCTGCAAATATTTGTCTGGGTGTTTTTTATGTATAATATGTATTTATTTACAAAAAACTATATAAGTAGTTTATCAGTCATGTAGTTCACATAATACAAGCTCTGCTTAGTTTGGGGCTAGATGATGCTGTGTGAAACAGTCCACCATTATTTATTTATTTATTTAAACCTGTATAATTTTGAAGTAAAAACAATATTTCACTACTCCTTCCAGGCATCGTCGCAATGATCGTTCGCAACAACATCTTGACCCTGGTCTACGCATCACTGGGTGCGCTTCTCTTCTCGTTCTACTTGGTGTACGACACGCAGCTGATGATGGGCGGCAAACACAAGTACAGCCTCTCCCCCGAAGAGTACATCTTCGCAGCCCTGAACCTCTACCTTGACATCATCAACATCTTCCTCTACATTCTCACCATTATTGGCGCGGCTAGAGATTAATAGGATCCGATAAAACTAGCGCAGGCGGGATGGATCGCGTTTTTTTTTTATCAGTCTGTAAAGGTAACACAAAGATTTATTTTAGTACAGAAGTTGATTAGTGACATTTACATTTTCTTCTACATTCAACATTATTGGCGCAGCCGGAGATTATGGGATCGGAAAAGAACTGGCGCAGGTGGGATGGATAACGTTTTTTTATCAGTCTGTGAAGGTAGTACAAAGTTTATGTTTTTGTGAGGTTATTAGAAGAATAGTGCAAACTTTCAAATGACATAGCAGAAATTATTGATACGTTTCTGATTATAGCCGTATTTTATTATTTATTTACTGCAAATCAAATTGTCAAACCTTATATTCGCAGACTGCGGTAACTGTGAGTGTATTATAGTTGATTTTCGCCTTTACCTTTTCTTACACAGGCTTAAAGCGTTTGGAATCTATCCTTGATTATCTTACTTTGCACTCTAAATACAAACCTATTACATTATTAATAGGTTAGGCGTTAAGGAATATAATGCACTAGTTGAGAAGTGTTTTAAGATAGGTTAGACATTTTATTTAACTTTATAATATTGGTATTACGGTTCAAATTGTAATCTAATGTGAATTTAATTGGGAATTTCACAAAACTGAGTACTTTTCGATTAAAAATTCAAATCAATCACGAATCCGTAATAATCATTCCACCGTTTTTCTTTTTACTATAAATAATAAGGCAATATTGAAGATTAATTTTTGTAATTTTTTTCACTGAAATTCTGCAAACACATTGTGAGTAAGGCTTGGTTGGTTATGCATTTAGTGTGGTAGAAAACCCGTTATACTAATAGATAGTAACCCAAAGCTTTTCACATGTTACCACTGCATATAAATATCTACATCCGAAGATCCAATCGAAGATTTTACTGTACAAATTTGTACTTGAGAAAATGCTAAAAACTTTAATGTTTAAAATTCGGAGCTATGGTATAAACTTGTACGGCACATTCGTTCGATGGCTTCTCTAGCATATGCTTAGCAAACTGTCCATCTCATGATTATCTATGTTCGTTATTGTATCTACTTAAGACAGTTTAAATTTTATTAATATCGAATCTGTAGGTCTTTTTGACTTTTTAATTACTATCTAGTCTCGATGGAACCCCGACGTTAATTAAAGCGGAAAAAACTTAATAATAATGTCAATACTGATCTAAGGTAAAAAACTAAAATACTATTTTGGTACCTAAAATAAGGCCAGTTTAGGTTTAAAATACAGATAATAAACTATACCTCCCGTTTGCTTGGCGCAGCCGGATTGGTATGGAGATACTTTTTTTTTGTAATTTATATCTTGTAGCTATTTTGAGGTAAGCACAGATATTACATTAATTATTTACGTTTATATGTTGTGTAATAAAAGCTGAAGGCAGTACAAGTTGAAAACAAAATCGATTTATTACAAAAATGCAATTTAGTGACAAACTTTTGCGAAGGTTCATTGTATTGGCAATTAGCTTTTGAAATAACGCATACGATAACAGCTGAAATATCTTAAACTTTCATTCGGAAATATACATTTTTCAATCAAAAAAAAAAATTTTATTTGATCGGTCTGAACGTCCCGCTTGAGTTCGGGAGTAGTTTTATGTTATTTTACTACACCATGTATTATTGATTTAATTTGCTCTAGTTTTCTGTGAGACCTACAGATTATTAGTAATGATGTAGTATTTATAATATTAGACATAGTTATTATAAGTATTTTGTTATATTCCTTTAATTATTAAATGTAACTAATGGTATGTATTGCGTTTTTATTTATTTTTAGTTCTAAACCTCATAGTCACCGATCATAATTTGAGTTCCTTGAATATAAGAACTAAACTCCGTCCACTTTATTATTTTCTTTATGACAGATCGGTTAAGTGTTGTCGATTGCTTTAAACCGATTCGATGCTTTTAACCGATAGTTCTAGTATAATTTGTAGAGCTCTAATAATTTCGAGTCATCTCAAACGGTAGATTATAAATATACAGCCAATCAATTGAAAATCTACAAATGACTGTTCATTTGTAGATTTTAGATTTGATTTATCTGTGGTATTTTATATTCTGCGGTTAAGATGACTACTAAAAGTCATTGGTTCGAGTTCACTTGGCTCAAGAAAAACGGAACTTAGGCATGCATATGTCATGGATAATAAATAACACAAGTCTTCACGGATTAAGCACGCATCTTTTGTTATGAAACCATTTTTAAGATTTGTCAATCCATATAAATAAATAAAATAGTGGACGGAACATATATCTCGCGGTCCAGAGAAATATTAATTGAGATATCGTCGGCTAGCTAACAACATCGCGTAAATCGATTTCCCTAACTTTTCAGGAGAACCAAAAAACTGTTTTATCAACGCCGCACAAGTCCACAGAATTGAAATCGCTAACGCTGAAATTAAAACTGTGATTGGTTGAAATGCAATGTTTGTATTGGTGAACAGAAGCGCAGTGAAAAGATCTATCCAATAACATAAAAATGACAAAATTTCGACTTGAGCGGTGTTGTTAGCTAGCCGACGATATGTTATGTGTTACCTACTGTATAGATTTTATGCAAAGATATTGGCATACAAATGTCAATTTCACTCTCGCATAGTCTGATAGTTGACAACCAAAGCGGTCACCTAAAAATTGATTTTTTTTTCTTCGAATTATAATATAGACACCTTTCCACCAAACGATTGACACTGTTTTTTTTGGGTATTACTGAAGTATAGCCAAACAATGCAACAAAAACTGATGAAGATTATTTACCTATTTTTCCCCTATCCTATAACACCTGAATCCACCTGGTGTGGCCTTTCAGATCGTCAATTTTCACAAAGGGTCCGTCAGGTAAGTTAAATCCTTAGTTTTATCGATCATAAAATTACCTGGAGACTAGACAAATACCTCACGCTTACTTTTCCTTTCACGCTAACGCAAATTGGTCAAGGTAAAACTTGGCAGCTGTCACGTGATATTTCCACAGCTAATGTCATTTCCATACAAATTAATCTTTCCGCAGGCGTTAACGACAACAGAAAGTGGTATTTGTCTAGACCCCTGGCCATTTTGGTGGTCAGTTCTTAGACTATAAGCATATGTCAATGTTCGGGCCTTAGAATGATAGGCTGATTTATATTTTTGATGATGCCTCACACTTCTCAACCTAGTTTAGATTAATAGTTGGAAACAAAGTTGATTTAACTCTAGCCACTAAAATATCTATCATTGGACATTTGAGTGGTTAAAGCAAAGTTATAAATGTTTAGCTTTTGTGGATTTAAAAATATTCTGTCTCTTTAGTCGTAAGATGTGATAAACTCTATGTATTTATTTGAGTACCTAATTAATAAAGTTCTCGACAATATACCTCTCTAAATACACTTACTTTCAGTTAATTCCCAGGTAGGTAACGTTTTTTTTTATAAAACACTTGAAATTTTAGTAAGTTATACGGGACCCATACTTTCAATTCATGCTTACTTCTACGTTTATAAATAGTGGTCTTTTAGATTCAGCCGAGCTAGTATTATATAATTTCTCTTATCAGCTATCAGCTGGGTGATAAAACAACACCTGAACATGTTATCACTAAGCCATATCGACTCTGCCCAGTTAACATTCACTTAATTTCTGCGTGACTGATATTTTGGGGTATTGAACAGGGGACTAGACAAATACCTCACGCTTACTTTTCCTTTCACGCTAACCCAAATTTGTCTTGGTAAAAACTTGGCCGCTATCACGTGACATTTCCACAGCTTATGTCATTTCCATACAATTCAATCGTTCCGCAGACGTTAACACAAACAGAAAGTGGTATTTGTCTAGACCCCAGGTGTTCCTCACGGACCAATCAGAATGCACAACTATTTAATTTTTTTTATTCATACATATAATGTCCGAACATACAATGGTTAAGCGGATAAGTATAATTGACCTGAGTATCTAGACAAATACCACTGTCTGTTGACGTTAACGCCTGCGGAAAGATTGAATTCTATGGGAATGACATTAGCTGTGGAAAAATCACGTAACTAATGCCAATTTTACCTTGACAAATTTTCGTTAGCGTGAAAGGAAAACTAAGCGTGAGGTATTTGAGACTTTTAGAATAGCTTACCTACATTGAGAACATATTTTTCAAGATCTTACCGTCGAGTTTTAATCAGATTTCCCTAATTAAAGAGCTTAAATGTAACCTTCACTATCAAAACTAATACCCAATAGCTAAACCCATTTGTGAGGTTTCTCTAGGCTACTTTTACACCGGGCCAGTAAGACGCTTAAACCTTTAAGTTGTATGAAAAAACTGCCTTTTCCATTCAAAGTCATTCAAAAGTCCGCTCATTTGGACGAAAAAGTTCGGGTTATTCCCCATCGGCCATATTTGTTTTTAAAAGGTTCATTTTAAAAACAAAGATGACCGTTGTTTTCCATATACAACCCCGAATTAGTCAAAACTGAACCTTATTAACGAATTTTTGAAAATAAAATTCGTGTTCTTTGTTTTCAAACGATATGGCAAAACTGAATCGGAAGACAATGGGAAAAATAATTCCTGTTTTCTCCCGGCGTTTGTTATGAGAGATTATTTGTTTGTCTGTACCATTTATCTCCGAAATGACTTATACGATTGACTACAGTTTTATTATGGATCATGCCTTCGAGTTATTTGTTCCAGGGCCAAAGAAAAAGTCAATAGGTATTTATTCATTAAAATCACAAGGATCATATTATAGAAGCGTCAGTTTAAAAACACGAATAAAAAATTGTGAATTTTGAAATGAAATGATGCCGGTTTCATCACATTTTTCTTCACTGTTTTGAGCAAAAAAATAACTAATTTAGCCGTAACTATTCCCACACATCACTAGTCTAGGTCAGGTACCTACGTACCTACCTCTTATCGGCAATGTCTACTATAATAAAGCGAGTTCAGTGCTCTGCCATCCACAATCCACAACACAAACAAAATGTGGACGTATATCTGTGTAGCCGTGCTTTCTATCATTTCACTTTCAATTTATAAATACAAGGAGAGAAAGCCCATTTTTGGTGTTTATCAACAGCCCGGAAAGTGGTATTATTTGAAATATGTTCTGTTCGCGTGTTTGTATTATTTTAGAAAGGTGAGTGGTATTTTACAGTCCATATTTTCATTATTAACTCACTACTGCCCACGGCTTTGTTCGCGTAGTACCCGGATTAGAGTAGCCGATGAAAAGGAATTATTTCCATCTGTCATCCGTAACTCTTTCTTACCGTTAAGGTAGCGTTCGTAATACGTTCGCTCAGCGTTTTTCCGTCAACTCATTGCAAAATTGGTCTCCACAAAAAGCCCTTTTATTTTAACGTGATAATATACAGCCTATGTCCACTCTGAAGGTCCGCTCTAAATATATTATTATGAAGATAGTTTTTTTTAATTGGATGTGTATTTTCTGAGATTACCTCCTACATCTAAACTAACAAACATACCTTTTATAATATTCGTGTAGATCATTATGTACTGTACCTACAGTCGGTCTCATTCCACTGCTTGGCATAAGACTCTTAGTTTGTGCCATCCGCCTCGATATTGCCCCAATCGGATCGGACCCATGTCGTATATCAATTCTTTGCAAAAATATAATATTCCTACTTGTGTTTACAGCGCTCCCCAATGAGTTTTGGCGATAAAACTTATTCAAGAACCATCCGTGTTCTTGGATAAGTGGATTGCAAAAATCCGCATTGCAATCTGATAAATCAATTCCGAGATAATAATGCTGGACATAATCCTATTACTATTATAAACGCGAAAGTTTGTGAGGATGGATGTTTCTTACTCTTTCACGCGAAAACTACTGAACGGATTTTTATGAAACTTTACAGTAATATAGCGTATACATCAAAATAACACATAGGCTACTTTTTATCCGGGTACCACGCGGGCACAGCCGTGGGCAGAAGCTAGTTAGTAATAACGGCACGACGAATGTCAAATAGTAACAATCAAGCTCTTACGACAATCGCAGAGGTATTGTGGGCTCCATCGCGCGTAAAACTTTGACGTTTGCTTCGGAACTACCCTCTATTTAGTATCATCATGGATCAGCCAACTGAGTATTTGTAAAAATAAAAACATGATTCTTATAGGTATTAGTATTTTATTTTTGACGGAATGGGGATTAATGAACTTTTTAGTTCACTAATCCCCATTACGAGTTTGCATCGGCGTCAATGGGGAATAATGAACAAAATGTTCACTTATCCCCGTTGATGGGGATTGTCAACGGGGATTAGTGGAATAAGCCAATCCGAGGATGTTTAATGATTAAGCCAGCCAGATAGTGTGTTAGTTGATAATGAATCTTGATACCTAAAGATATCAAATTAGCAAAACGCACCGTCAATAGGTATGATAGGTAAGTAACTAGGTACCTACATTCTACGTTCTTACGAGTGTTTGATAAAAAGCAAATCCTATCCTACTATACTAATACCTATTATAAACGTGAAAGTTTGTGAGGATGGATGTTTGTTACTCTTTCACGCAAAAACATCATCATCAAAGTTTCATCGAAAACGTTCAGTACGTTTTCGATGAAACTTTACAGTAAAATAGTTTATACATAAGAATAACACAGGCTACTTTTTATCAGATTACCACGCGGGCGAAGCCGTGGACAGAAGCTAGTGTTATATAATATAATCAATTAACTTTTGCATTGATACCTAGACACTGGTCATTTTGAGTTAACCTATTGTCCCCCGATTTACACTTTTGCCATTAAGTTTGTAATGCATGAGAAAAAACTTCTGAATGTTCCCCGATGGGGCTAAAGATCGGAGGACAACGGGAATAACCCGTCATTTTTAGGGTTCTGAAATTCAGTTCGAACCCTAAAAATTACTGACGAAATGAAGTTTTTCCATTCGGAAAAACGGAACCTTTATAGAATAATTATAAATGTCGCTTTATTTGACACACAAACCAAGCACAGAGAGGACTGGAGAAAATAAAATAGTCTCAAAGATTTTTACAAAAACAGAGACAAAGAGGTATATTTTTTTATACTTATTACCTAGTCCCATCCGACACACAGGCTTTATCGTTTTATTAGGTTCGTTGTGTCTGTCTGTCACCGACTAGCCCTTCGGATATGAGGGAAAATAACGTGGTCCTTTGTTATGTAAGTAGGTCTATACAAGTAAAAGCAAGAATCAGGACAGTTTCCTAAGTTGATGAGCGATGTTTCAGTACTCTTACAAGAATACAGCGGCGGGTAAAGATGGACGGGCGGGCCAGGGTGTCAAGGCTATAGCGGATCCGGAGACCATGGACCGCGCTCAGTCTCTTAGTGATCATGCCAAGGTATTTTGTAATCTTTCGTACCTACAGTCCGTTCCGTACAAAGGTTGTCTGGCAGAGATCGCTGATTAGCGATAAGAACACCCAATGTACCTTCAATTTAATGTTTTTGTTTATTTCATAAGGTGCAGGCAGTTACAATAAAGTGTTCTCATTCATTCATTCATTCATTCATTCATTCATCCATTCATTCACAGTCTGTTGGGTGATAATAAGTGATAAATAACATAAGGTTCTTTTTTGGACATCTCTGTCCACGTTAGGTAGGTACTTAGTTTGTCTGTTCGTCTCGTTTTGATTTTTTATTTTACGTAACTGTTTTGTGTGTTTATTATTAAGTATTTTGTGTTTAACTTTTGTGTTCAAGGAGAAAAATAAATAGATTTTCTTTCTTTCTTCTTTTCTCTTTGGAGGAAAGGAGCTCGTTTATGTGTTGTAGGTATAAGATTTTGTTTGTGTTTGTTTGTCTGTGAAACAAAACGAAACGGCTTCGGATTGTAATGCACATAAATTAATAACACATAGATACGAAAAAGTCAAATTAAATAAAACGTCAAACATTGAACAAGACATTGAATGTCAAATTGAAGCGTTCTTTTCCAGACAACTTTTTGATGGAGAGTTGGTTGATAATCATAAATGCGGCTATCCTTATAGCTTTGGACGATTTTCAGGCGTTCGATGCAGTTTTCTTCATATCAGCAAAGGAGAGTAATGAAAATAACAAGGGCGTCTACGTGATCGCCGGATGTGAGAGACGGCCGATGGGAATGTGCAATGGACTTTTTTATATCGGAGTAAGACCTACCTCACTGAGCAATCTGCAAACGGATAATAAAAGAGCTCCTTGCGGTCAGCGTCACCTATATGGTTACCCCTCTGCTCTGAGCATAGAACTTTAAAATAAGTATTTTAAGATTATCTGCTTAGCTTGGGGCTAGATGATGCTGTGTGGATTGTCCAGCATTATATATTTATTTATTTTTATTGAAAATTGTGTATTTAGTTTTAGGCTAGATAGATAGATAGGAAATACTTTATAGCACACCAAATATTTCAGCTGAAAGAAAAATTACAATATTTGACAATGATGTACATACCTACAATGCTATTATATTCTTGCCTTAGAAAAATAAATCTTTAAACCCTAGAGGGAAACAGTTAATATAATACATAGAAAGGTAGGTATATAGGTGCACTAGCTTCTGCCCACGGTTTCGCCCTCGTAGACTACGCGCTACTAAAAGTAGCCTTGTGATATTCTACATCAGAATACCTTAAATAATTAAGCTATATTACTGTAAGTTTCATCAAAATTCGTTCAGTAGTTTCTGCATGAGAGAGTACCTAACAAACATAGTAGTAGGACTTATGTCCTACTACTATGAACCTTTTTGTATGAATAAACATATATCTAATTATATCTATGTTTTATAGATATTTGTTACGGGTCTGGGTGTTGTGGTACCACGGTACTCGTAATTTCTGATACCCACGACATAGAGAATCCTATTATGGGGTCAGGAATGTGACGACCTGAGGATGATGCTGGGCATTATCACGGGACACTGTGATCTGAATCACCATCTCCTTAAGACAGGGGCCACAGATAGTGGACTCTGTCGAAGTTGTCTCCAGGATGAAGAGACTGTGGAGCATGTGGTAATACACTGCACCGCCACAAATGAAGTCAGCTCGAAGACGGGACTGCAAAAACTCATCAACGCATGCTCTCCGTTTTCATTAACTGTCAGGAATACTGGAACACTGCTGTCAGCAACCCAGAGACCTTGTCCGCTACTTCAAGGAGTTGGGCTGGTTGGGGTCAGGTTAGAAAGGGGATACACCCCAATGCGGGACGTCAGTGTAGACCTCAGTTCCTCCACTTAGAATTAGATAGGGTCAGGAGTATGTGTTTCTGTTGAGTGTTTTATTCATTGGTTATCTTCAGTTACCGGGAAAAGGTCTCCTATGCAGCAAAAAGATCCCAGATACGGTTCTGTTCGGGGCTGGCGCTGGGGAATTTGCTGCTGAGGGTCTGAAGATCACCCCCGTGAAGCCAATGGCGAGGTGGAACGTAGCATACAGTGGACAGATGTGGTGGGTATTCACATCAAAAATAATATTACGATTCTTTGCAACATAATTATTAGCTCATACTGTAAAAATGGGAATTTTCAAGTACCGCACTATCGGTGAAGGCACCGACTAAGTTTCGACTCATACCGAGAGTCTTCATCAGGGTGAGTGACGCGTCAGTACACGACGCGACGCGGAGAGAGAGCGTCGCGATCGCGAATTTCCACGTACCACACTATCGGTGAAGGCACCGACTAAGTTTCGACTCATCCCGAGAGTCTTCATCAGGGTGAGTGACGCGTCAGTGCACGACGCGACGCGGAGAGAGAGCGTCTCTATCGCGAATTTCCACGTACCGCACTATCGGTGAAGGCACCGACTAAGTTTCGAATCATTCCGAGAGTCTTCAACAGGGTAAGTGGCGCGATCGCGACGCTCTCCCTCCGCGTCTCCGCGAAAATTCCCGTTTTTACAATATGAATAATACAATTAACGATAGTTTTTGGAATAGAAACTTCACCTCTTGCGTCGCTTGATGATCTTTGTGATTGAAAAAAAATGAAAATGCATCTTTGATTTCAGGTATCAGAACGACCCCACGAAGCTAGTCGACGTGGAGTTCGTCGGTGAATGGGAAGCTACCTCGAAGTACTTCGACTATGACACAGAGCTGCACCCGGGAGCCGTCATCAGATCTATTGCCAGGGAAAAGTGGAGCAGAGCGTACTTTGAAGGACTGAAAACGTAAGTAAATTTAGAGGAACTCGGTGGCGTGGCGGGCGAGCTGCGGCCAAGGTTCAATTCCCGCTGCGGGACAAATGTCTGCATGCCCTGCAGATATTTGTTCCGGATCTGGGTGTTGTGATACCACGATACAGGGAATACCCCACTAGGTCATATATATGATGGCTAAACATAAACAAACCAACAATAAATAAACTTATTATCTATATCTATCTATACAACTATAAACACGAAAGTTTGTGAGGATGTATGTTTGTTACTCTTTCACGCAAAAACTACTGAACGGATTTTGATGAAACTTTACAGTAATATAGCTTATACATCAGAATAACACATAATTTTGTTTCTAGCGCCCATCAATCGCACTATGAGCAGTTCGGCAACTTGAAATGCAAGTTTAAGATCGATAATGAATCGTTTGAATACACCCTACCTTCGTTCAGAGACCACAGCTTCGGTAAGAGCACTTATAATATGATAACAGTGTATACAGGGTGTAAGAAGAACCATCACCAAGCCACTTATTCTATACATCATTGGGATATTTTTTTTCTACTAGACTATACCTGGGAATACGCTGGTTCTAGAGGTATTGAAGGTCGAAGTCTCCATTTTTTTAAGTTCTTCATTATCAAAATTTTTTCTTGACAAATCACGCATTTGAAGTTGCTGATAGTCAATAAAAATAAACTTAAACGCGCGGCATTAAATTGGGCGCTACAAAAATTAATACAAAAATGTTTATGCCTCAAAAGTCGTTTATTTTAAAGTCCAGCAATTATTTTCTCGCCATGTTACTCGTTCAAATGAACAGTTTGCGTAAATTTCGGTTTGTTGATGGGGTCTTTTTACACCCTGTATTAAGTATTTAAAGTTTATTCTTAATTATCTTAATCTTAATTATTGGCCTAGGTTATCCGAACTACCGCTACCACTTTTTTTTTAATATAAATAATTAAAAGTCAATGTCAAAGTCAACGTTAAAGTCAAATTAAAACTCATAGTTGTGTGAAAATTTCCAGAATTATTTATTTATAAAACAATAGGTTTTTATTTATTGAAATCTCAAGGATACTAGCCACACAAGCTATAATCAAGTAGTCCAGCCAAGCCGTGTTGGCCTAGTGGGCGGTACCTCGGCTTCCGATCCGGAGGTTGTGGGTTCGAACCCGATCATGCACCAATTTTTCCACTAGAAAAATGTGTGTGCGTGATCAAAACGGGGAAGAAAAACATCGTTAGGAAACCGGCATGCCCTAAAACCAAAAAGTTTGAAGGCATGTGCCAACAGTTAGTGTTTCAATAAGCAGCGATGGGCTTGTAAACTGTCACATAGAACATGCAAAACGCGGGCATATGCCAAATGTAATGTTTGAACATGCCTCTAACTACCGCCTATTTAGTATCCTCAAAGAACTAATCACTGCGCATGTATAAATAAATAATAAATAAATAATGCTGGACATTTTCCCACAGCTTCATGTAGTCCCAAACTAAGCAGAGCTTGTATTATGGGAACTACATGATTGATATACTACTTACATACTTTTTTATAACTACATACATTTTATACATAGGAAAACCCAGACCCGAGACAAATGCAAATCATACAAACTTTAGTCCCGCAGCGGGAATCGAACCCGCAACCTTCTGCATCTCAGGCGGGCTTTCGCCCACTGCGGCACAGAGGTCGTGGGTATAAAGTAGTGTTCGTGTTTGTTGTATTGTTTTGCAGGTCAGAGGCGCGACTGGAGCCTCATGCACCGATACGCCTTTCACCACATTTTCTTGGAGAACGGATCCAACATCAGTGTGGGGGTCATCTGCCAGCCTTGCACTGCCTCTGTGTAAGTCATCATGAATTATTCCCATCTGTCACCCTGCTCTGTCCCCCTAGGGTGACAGTTGGGAAAAAAACGTTCGGTATGTCCCCTTTTGCAACGGGGGGACAGATAGAACTTACAGACAGAACTATTTATTCCTACCTGTCCTCAAATAAAAAAAACATTTAATAGCACAACTCCCGAAAACTTAAACGATCACCATGAGATTATATCTTTTATTCATAAGATTTCGGGTTACACATATGTACATAATTCTTAAAATTATTATATACAACCAAAACCTGCCTTTACAGGCCTATGAATACAATATTGAATTTAAATTTAATTCTAATCCAATCTAGTTTAGTGTTTTTTTTTCCAGTCTGTAACCTTTTTATCTGAAACTCGAATGTCAACATCAAAATCGATTCAAGAGTACCATTAAAAAGCATAGTCCATTTAATTTAGTTCCATAAAATTCTAAAATACTAATAATTGGTGGAATTTTATGGACTATGATATGTATTGCATTCAAGAATACTATGTTGCATGAATTCGATCCTAATCCCCAATTAGAATCGACAGTCAAGGGTAGCCCCCTGATAGAGAAACTCCAACTCGAACCTATTGTTTTGTAAAAGGATCATTAAAAAGAATAACCAGCCTTGTTTTCTTGCCTTTCTTTCCTGGCTTGGTCGCGGAGGAACAGGCACCTAGATAAAAACCGACGTTTCAAAGTGGTCCTTGTGATTTTATTGAATAAATGAATTTAGACTTTGACTTTGACTTTGACTTAGATTATCAATCGGTTCGCACTAAAAAAACACGCTTGCAACTGTATCTCCGTGATAGACAACCTCAAATTCGTATTCAATACGCATAGATCCTCGAAGATACCAAGGAAGGGCTAGAGGCACGTCCAAGAATCATTACGCCAAAATTTTAAGGAAATAAATAAATGATCAGAATGTATGGAGGTATCCGAATGTATTATGAAAGTGAGATGTTTGACAGATGATTGTGTGATAGTATCGGAACGTAAGAAAGATTGATGGATGTGAATTGACGACCTCTGTGGCGCAGTGGGCAAAGGCCCGCCTGAGGCGCAGAAGGTTGCGGGTTCAATTGCCGCCACGGGACAAATGTTTGTATCTGTATCTGCAACAAAAAAAACTGTATATAAGTAGTATATCAGTCATGTAGTTCCCATAATACAAGCTCTGCTTAGTTTGGGGCTAGATTGATGCTGTGTGAAAATGTCTAGAACTATTTATTTATTTATTTATAATGGTTTGAATGAATGAAAAGAATGAATCTAAGATGTCTGAACGACCAAGGAAATAGAGAGTCTGTGGTGTTGTAACGACGAGACGACGAAGTGCAAAAAAATCGATTATAATTTTTAAAAAGAAATAAAATACAACTAGTGAATAAACTGCATTTAATTTTGCTTCCGCACAAATTTAAAAACGTAATTAAACAAAACTGTTATAAAAAGACATTCTATAAAATATCGGTTTATTTTGATGTTATCAACTCTTGGGATTGAAAATATTAAGAGTATACAGCTTCTTTTAAAGGGCTTGTCCGGGGAAGTGGTACCACCATGCCTATTTCTACCGCCAATTAATGTTTTCATTGCTGTGTTCCGATTTGAAGGGTATGGTTTCCGGTGAAATTACAGTGACATGAGACCTTTTATCTTGATATCTTACGCAACGAGTGAGTGACAACCTCTGGTATTGCCAGCGTCCATAAGTTACGGTAACCACTTACCAAAAGGTGGGCCTTTAGTTTGTTTGTCTCTTTAGTAGTCTATACCACAGATTTTATGATACTCTATACTAATATTATAAAGAGGAAAGATTTTTTTTGTTTGTTTGTATCGAATAGGCTCCGAAACCACTGAACCGATTTTAACAATTTTTTTCACCAAATGGAAGCAAAATTATCAGGAAGTAACATAGACTATAATTTATTTTAAAAAAATAGAGATCCTTAAGAAAATTGCAATAATGTAACCCAAAGTAGCAAAATTTTGCCTATAAAATTTATTATTTGGCGTGCGCTGAGAAAACTATTGATGATACATAAAATTGATGTACTAAATGATTAAAGTACTCATTATTACCTACAAAAAAGTCCGCGAGGGAATATATCATACTATCATAGTTAAGTCACAATAGCAGTTTTTGTGTTCTAAAATTTAATTAGGTTTCCGATATTCCCACGGAATCGTAACTTTCGCGGGTGAAACCGCGGAGCGCAGCTAGTATTAAATAAAAAGCTCAAACTCGATAAAAAATATAGAGTCCTATTGTTTTGTAAAAGGATCATTAAAAAGAATAACCAGCCATATTTCTTGCCTTACTTTCCTGGCTTGGTCGTGGAGGGACAGGCAGTAGATAAAATCGACGTTTCAAAGTGATCCTTGTGATTTCAATTAAGAAATGATTTTCGACTTTGACTTTTCAGCTTCGAAGCTGGAGTGATGGCATTGGCTGATGGAGAAAATTTGCCCATTAAGTGGGTAGATCTGAAACTGTACCAGCACGGGGAAGGTGGGGACGCGCCCAAAGACTACGCCTTTACTTTCCAAGCCGGGGACGATGTATACGAGGTTCAGGTAAGAAGAAAGAAAGAAAGAAGAAAGAAAAACATTTATTTACCACGACGCAAAAGAAAACAACAAATTTTGCAACAAAGTTAGGACGAAAGGAGGAACAGAACAGGCGGGCCGTGCGCTTGTTTGCCACTTTAGTGGTATAAAATACTAGCTTCTGCCCACGGCTTCGCCCGCATGGTACCCGGATAAAAAGTAGCCTGTGTGTTATTTTGATGTAGAAGCTATATTACTGTAAAGTTTCATCAAAATCAGTTTTTGCGTAAAACAGGAACAAACATCCTCACAAACTTTCACGTTTATAATATTAGTTTGATACGAATGCTAGTCTGCTGATGCTCTTTCCTCCAAAGGTGCTGGTGGAATATGAGTCGGTGCACTATGTCTCCGAGGAGTGGGAGGCGCGCATGGTCGAGAGGTTTTGCAAGTTCGTGGTCAACAATGTCCCAGGACGTGGCGTCTCAGAGTTCCACTATAGGCACCGGGATGGACGACCGGAAAGCGTTGCCAGGGGTGACCCCGAGTGGTATAGGAAACACTGCCATAAGATTTAAACACTGTTGCGCTGTGAACAAGAAAGAAAAAAAAAATATTTAGTTCAAAATATATAACCATTTTACAGGGGCTTCCCAAATACAATAGTGTAGCCCATAATTATAATCATTTCTTACCCCTTCCAATATACCCGGATTGGTAACATCACCCCTGAACACCCTGAGCACGTATAAAGCGAGCCATATCCGTCCTGATTTCCAGCTTGCTGTATCCAACCTCAAGAGACGCAATGTTTGAATATGCTAGGAAACAATTCTGTCAACTGTCATGCGGTTCCCGCCACGCCTGCTGTGCTCTGATTGGGCGAAACAGTTTAACAGTTTATAGTTTTAGCCAATCAGAGCACAGCATTCAACATGACGCAATGACAATGTCCTTTGTCAACATCAATCCTAAAAGACTGATGTGTTGACAGAACAGTTTGGTTCAATATGACGCCTCTCGGGGATAACTGCTCGATGTATCCAACCATGCCTACACAAACACGGTTGGATACATCAATGAAGAAAGGATAGAAACCGTACAGTTTAAGATACAGGTATCTTATAAATTGTATCCGCTCCATCATAATTAAGACTGTATATTTTATATTTTAAGATAGCAAAACAAATACGCTCACGACTGTATTCCTCATGATAGATACACTAAGATATTTATTTATAGTTAGACATTCGTTTTACAGTAAAACATAATGATTTATTGACATGGCAAGTTTACATGGTTCGATTCCCGCCCTGGGACAAATGTTTGTACGATCTGCAAATATTTGTTCTGGGTATTTTCTATGTATAATAAAAAATATTTATCTATGTAATGTATTGTATTAAGTATATCAGTCATCTAGTACCCATAACACAAGCTCTGCTTAGCTTGGGGCTAGATGATGCTGTGTGGATTGTCCAGCATTATTTATTTATTTATTTATTTATTTGGGGTTATTCCACAAATCCTCCCTGAGAAATCCCCTAAGGGGGGAAAATTTAACTCTAATTGTAACCTTAAATATGTTTGCTTGACGTTGATTTATTTATTTGCTTGGAATTATTTAGTCTCTCAGCTATTATCATTGTAATTATCGATTAAGTTGTATTTAATAATTATCTTCTTTGTAAAACTTGACGAAACTAAGTGTTCAAAGATGGTCAAAAACGGTTGAAATAAATGAAACTATGAACTACTCAGTGCGAGGATACCAAACAGGAGTGATCAGAGGCAACTAAGGTTCTACAAGTTCGTAATGAACCGTGCCCCAGGACGACTCCGAAACCCCGACGGTTTTCGGAGTTCCACCGAGTGCCTTTTGGGTCCCAGCTGGAGCCTCACCCACCGCACCATAGAACTTCAAACTAAGGGCTTTACTGGCTATAGAGAACCTGAATAAAAAACACCCAACAGATACCTAGGTATCCGGACCCCACTCTAGGATTTCCTGTGTCTCGGATATCAGGAACTACGAGTACTTACCGTTGTACCTTACCTACATTCAATAACAATAACTCATACAAAGTCTCATTATCAAATCAGGACAAAAATTAGATCAATCTCACTTCCGAAAATCTCAAACAAGCTCCAATCTAACTGTCTCGATCTGATTGCTGGCTCATAACGTCTGTATCTTCTACAGCTACATGTAAAATCGCCAATGGTCAAAACAGTGGCTTCGTTACCACCCGACCTTGGTAGGATTTGTCCTTTCCCTCCAATTATGTGCTAATCGAATTGACTGGACAGGAATGGAATAATTGCGCACGCGCATCGAAGGAGCGTACAGGACGATTACTGGAGATATTATCTTTGCTAGAAGTTATGAGTTCTCTATACCACGTTACATAGTAAATTCTTTATTTTTAGGCATATAAGCACAACTGTAAGATCGAGTAGTGGATCCAGAGCAGTGGCTAAGGGGCTCAATCCCTCTCCTAAGGCATTTGAGTCCACCCGGAACAAATAACACTGTTCTAGTATTTACCTTCAAAAAGCCTCCCAAAACAAAACCCTGGATAAAGTCTACTCTCAGCTTGGACAAGCCCAAATTCCTGGATCCGCCACTGATAAGATCTTAGTTAGAACCGTATAAGTAGAGTTAGTTGAAATAAATGGACTTGCCATGGGTCAAGAGTACATTCCAAGTTAGGACTGAAAATAACATACTGTGCAGTTAATCCTACTACTATTATAAACGCGAAAGTTTGTGAGGATGTATGTTTGTAACTCTTTCACGCAAAATCTACTGAACGGATTTTGATGAAACTTTATAGTAATAAAGCTTACTAGCTTCGCCGGCGTGGTACCTGGATAAAAAGTAGCATATGTGTTATTCTGATGTATAAGCTATATTACTGTAAAGTTTCATCAAAATCCGTTCAGTAGTTTTTGCGTAAAAGAGTAACAAACGTTCATCCTCACAAACTTACACGTTTATAATATTAGTAGGATACATCAGAATAACACAAAGGCTATTTTTTATCAGGGTACCACCCGGGTGAACCCATGAGCAGAAATAGTTCAAATAAAACAAGTTAATTTCACTTATGGTTAGTTACGATTCCCACTCATCGCGATTCTCTCGCTCGGTCACTGAAACTGCACTCCCCGTACTTTAAGTACCGAGTTACTTTTTTTCTGATCGCGGTAAAACGAATGTACCTAGGTACGTTACCTAACTCACTTACGACTTCGACGACCTCGGAG
This sequence comes from Perizoma flavofasciatum, assembly GCA_958496245.1. NCBI lineage: Eukaryota > Metazoa > Arthropoda > Insecta > Lepidoptera > Geometridae > Perizoma > Perizoma flavofasciatum. The sequence goes on from OY292431.1 coordinate 11,607,399, forward strand.
GCGCGTCGGGTGAGTTGCCAGCTGCTATGCAGGTGCTTCGATTCCCGCTGCAGGACATATGTTTGTGTAATCTGCAGATATTTGTTCTGGCTGGATTGTGGTACCACGCTACTCGTAGTTCCTGATACCCACAACACAGAGAATCCTAGTGTGGGAGCAGGGTCTAGACAAATACCTCACGCTTACTTTCCTATCACGCTAACGCAAATTTATCAAGGTAAAATTTGGCAGCTGTCACGTGACATTTCCACAGCTAATGTCATTCCCATACAATTCAATCTTTCCGCAGGCGTTAACGCCAACAGAAAGTGGTATTTGTCTAGAACCCCTGGACTATGAATATATCGTCGGCTAGCTAACAACACCGCGTAAATCGATTTTCCTAACTTTTCAGGAGAACCAAAAAACTGTTTTATCAACTCCGCACAAGTCCACAGAATTGAAATCGCTAACGCTGAAATTAAAACTGTTATTGGTTGAAATGCAATGTTTGTATTGGTGAACAGAAGCGCAGTGAAAAGATCTATCCAATGGCATAAAAATGTCAAAACCGCAAAATTTCGACTTGAGCGGTGTTGTTAGCTAGCCGACGATATGTGTCGGTAGGGTGAAGACGAGACGATAAAGAGTTAACAAAATTGTCTGTCATGAAAGTCGCGGAACATCGACTTTCTCTTTGAACCTAAGTCAATTGACTCGGACTTCAGCGGGAGATTTGACATCACCCTGTGTACACCGGTAGAGTTTAGGGTCCCGTCGCTAGTTATAGCATTGTTTGCATAAGCTGTCAGTCCTCACGGTCCGCTCGCTTCGATGGGACGAGAAGTACAAGAACCCTATCTTTCAGACTAGTTTGACTGATTCTGCAAAGGAAAGTAAGTAATTTTTCGTTCTTCTATTTATTCGTTTACAATACAAATTTTATTCATTTTTAAAAGTTTTTCGAACTCTCGCTTAGATTCCTACAGTTCGGGTTCTTTTCCTAATCGTTACTTTCTTTGAACCTGTAAATTTATGGGCGCTGCTGTTGCAGAACAGTTGAATTCTTGATCTGTGCCTCCTGTAACGCCAAAGGACCTAATAGGTACCTAAGTTGCGTTGGTAAGTTTCGAAAATAAAACAAAGACTACCCACAAATTCAAGATGGCCGCCATGGACTTCGACGCAATCCTGGAAGACGTGGGCCAGTTCGGGCGGTACCAGAAACTAGTGATCTATTTCATGCTGCTCCCAGCTGTCATCCCCTGCGGGTTCCACGCGTACGCGCAGCTGTTCATGGGAGCGAGCGTGGATCACTGGTGCCGGGTTCCGGAGCTGGACCTAATAGATGATCAGGGGATTGTGAAAAACCTGAGGTTTGTTTTTCTCTTAGCAATAGAGAGCCAAAAATCTAAAAATCAATATATACTTATAACAAAACGATCTCTGTGGCGCAGTGAGCGAAGGCCCGCCTGAGACACAGAAAGTTGCGGGTTGGATTCCCGCTGCGGGACATATGTTTGTATTGTATATGCAAATATTTGTCCTGGGTGTTCTTTAAGTAAAAAGTATATGAGTAGTATATCAGTCATGTAGTTCCCAAAATAAAAGCTCTGCTTAGTTTGGAGCTAGATGATGCTGTGTTAAAAATTACCTGTATTATTTTTATTAGTTTATTATTTATTTATATACATTTGCTGACGGATCAATGATCATTAATGGAAAAACTGTTTTTATTTAGGTACATTATTATACACTTCCGAATGCAATCTATCGCAAAGGCGAGTGAGTAGCATTCGTCTCTAAATGAGTGCGATCTGGGGGCCTATGCTGAGTTACAAATACGTTAAAAACTTGTCGTAACGATGTCGGTTTCGACAATTTTTGTATGGGAATCTTGACGATACGGTCAACGTTTTGGCATGTTATAAACTCAGAATAGCCCTCTGTCCTTACATTATAGATACGATTTGTCGCGTATGTGTATTCGGATTGCAGTTATAAATTGATTAATGAAAAGAGCATTTTACGCATTCAAATTTAACGTAGGCATAAGGCGAGCGAAGCGTTGCTCGTATAAAAAGAGAATCGGAAGCACACTGCGAGTAGATAATGTTATGTATAAAAGTGAGAAAGCGAGCCTTTTAAAAATCTTCTAGAAGAGTGCAGCAAGTCTTAATCAACAGCGTGTAAAATACGCTAGTCTTATCGACGAAAACGATCTTCCTTCTCACTTCTTCATTATCTGCACAGCATTCCAATGGAGTTGAAGAACGGAATCCTCCAATACTCCCAGTGCAAGATGTACAATCTGAACTACAGCGACATTGCCAAGAAATACCAGAGTCTCGGAGACTCAGTCACGGGAGCTGACATCGTTCCTTGCAAGCACGGATGGACCTTCGATCGGGAGATATATAAAAGCACTATCGTTACTGAGGTACAGTAGAAATGACAGTCCTCATTTTCATTCCCGAACGATCGTGAGCCACCTACATCAACTAACCCCTGGAAAGTCATCAGTTCATCAGGGATCCTTCCTCACTGCGCCTCCCCGTTTACAGGAAGTTACAGAAGTAAACTTCTAGGTTTTAGAAGTAACACAGTTCCTTGTGAAGAGCTTGTCCGGAGAAGTACTACCTATCACCTCTATATGTGATACCTCTGGTATTAGGCCGTATGCTTGTTTGCCACTAAAGTTAGTCTTATTAAAAAAAAACACTAGATCTTTTACTCTCAGTGTTTCTAGGTTCTACGAGCCTATCTTTTGCCATTTCGACTTGTTCTTTTGATAAAATGAAATAGATTAATTTTCTAATCCAAAGAAACACGCTTTAGCTTTTTTTAAAGAAATGAAAAGATTAAGCTCATAAAAATAATCTTTCCTCAGTGGGATCTTGTCTGCGACCGAGACTTCTTCCCAACCCTAGGCTTGGTCTTCCTTGCCGTTGGAGGCATAATCGGGAACTACATCTTCGGCTACCTCCAAGACTCAATCGGCCGAAAACCTGCCTTCTTCATCTATCTGTTAATTGAGTGCATCTTCGGAGTAGCCACAGCGTTCGCGCAGAACTATGTAATCTGGGCTATTTATAGGGTTGGAGTGGGGTTCACTGTGCCGGCTATTATGACAACACCTTATGTTTTGGGTGAGTGTCATTATACCTATTACACTTCAAAATTTATTTCCGCGGCCTATGGACTTTTGCACCAGCTTTGGCTAAAAGCTACACAAACTTATTTAGTCGAAACTTAGTCGATGCCTTCACCGATAGTGCAGGACGTGAAAATTCCCGTTTTTAAAATATGAATAGTCAAGTTCACGATAGGAGGTTTTATGTTCGTCTGTATGCGTTTTTTATATATGTTCACTGATATTTTCGTCAAAATTGTGGACTAATTTTAATTAGAAACCACACTCAAGAGTCCAAAGCCCTGTGTTTGGTAAACGAAAGCCTAATTGGCTAGATGTTATTCTAGCCAATTAGGCTTTCGTTTACCAATTCTAGTGTACCAACTAAGCAACTAGGCATCGTCTCATTAGACGAGTTTGTGTTCGGACGGGCAATTTATGTAAGCGAGTCCAATATGGCTACTGTTAGAATCCAAGATGGCTATTACGAAACGGCAATAATTCATTTCTGGAAAAATTGACCGTATCTCCCCGACCGTTCTAGTAAATAGTATAAAGCATCCAGATTAATGGAGGTTCTCAGGCATCGTCTCGTTACTTTGTGTTCGATGAGCAATTTATTTACTTAAGTGACCAGTCAAATCTAAGATGACTATTAATAAACATGTCATTGGTTTCTACTTAACAGCACCCAGCAGTCAGAAAGCACCAAGGAAATTAGTACAAACTAATTCTGAACTTTTTCAGCTATTGAACTAGTGGGTCCTCGCTCCAGAACCCTCTGCACGATCCTATCAAACATAGCATACTCAATGGGCCTCATAATGCTGGCTGGCGTGGCATACGTTGTCCGCGACTGGAGGCATTTGGCTCTGACCACCACACTGCCGTTTGTCTGCTTCTTCCTGTATCTGTGGCCTATGCCGGAAAGTCCAAGATGGCTGCTGGCGAGGGGGCAGTTTGACGAGGCTGAAGTTATTCTGAAAAATATGGCTAGGTGTGTATTATAATAACCAGAGATCTTTCTATTTTTCTGTAAAACAAACCGCGTGTGTAATTGAATTAGGCACGCCTTATAGCAGGCTGAGGTGCTTCGCTTTGGAAGTTAAAGGCGAAAATCTACGATCAAACCTGCGACCTTTGGACGACTGCGACTGGAACAGGTGCCATCTGAAATTTCTGGAATATTTTAGCTCGAAGTTTTTGCTTGGAACGTTTCCTAAAATTGTGTTCCATTATAAAAAAAAGTTCGAGGTAGCTATAAAGAATTTAGCAAGTAGGTTACAATTAAACAGCATTTTTCCTCCCTCAGGATCAACGGCAAGTCCCTACCAGCAAACTACATGGTCAGTCTCCACCGAAAATACCAGACGGACAAACAAGACCAAGACATTGCAAAGGCGAAGACTCGGAAATACGGGATCCTAGACCTTTTCAAGACTCCGAATTTACGGAAAAAGACCATCATCATAACGTTTATCTGGTTTACCAACACTAGTGTGTACGTCGGCCTGTCATATTACGCTCCGGTGTTGGGAGGGGATGAGTTCCTTAATTTCTTTTTGGCTGGAATTGTGGAACTGCCAACGTATTTGTTTCTGTGGCCGTCGATGGAACGGCTTGGGAGAAGGTGGACGCTTTGTATGAGCATGGTTGTGGGGGGAGTTGCTTGCTTGACTACTTTTTTGGTTCAGCACGGTAAGTCCATCGCATAATAACACACAAAATGGCTATCAGAACAAACTCATTTTACCAGACTGCAATTTTCAAGACTTCTACAACTTGATAATAGGAATGCTTAGGTTGAAGAAGAGTGGAACAAATGTTTGAATGATCCGCAAATATGTGTGCTGGCTCTGAGCGTTGTAGTACCATCTCGAAAGTTACTGATATCCACGATACAGGGAATCTTAATGCGGGTGGACTATAGATTCGATATAGATTCGATTGTCATCTAGTTCGGTATGGTACGTATCCGCACTGATTATCGTCCCCTATTGATGATTCGACACATTACAGTTTCTTCGAGCAATCTTTAAGGGACTGGGCAAAACTTTGATAGCGCATTCTAATCTACTAGAAGCGACATCTAGTTATATCACCATTCACACCATTATTAACACTTAGTGATACACGTAAAATAAACTAAATATCCTTTTTTCAGAAACCTACATAACCCTCGCTTTATACTGCGTGGGTAAGATGGGTATATCATCATCCTTCGTGGTGCTTCCATTGATGGCATCAGAACTTTACCCGACCGTCGTTAGGGGACTGGGTATGAGTTTGAGCTCCGTACTTGGAATGCTGGGACCCATCTTCATTCCATTAGTCAATTATTTGGTAAGTTCTATTTGGGCTGCCTAAGTCGCGCAACGGGCTACAGAGAGATCTATGCTGCTGCCAGCGTAGCTCTCTCTGTAGCCCGCTTCTATGACTACCTCATAAAACACAAAAGGAGGAACTCCGTAGAAGAACTAAAGTTCGCCATAGCTCTAAGAATGTTTTTTTTATTTATAGCAGCCAAGAACCGGGTGGACCGATGACAACTTAAGAGGTTACTCTAGGGGAGGAGATACTTTATGGGGAGGGGAGGCCTATGACCAGCAGTGGACTTCTATAAGCTGTCTGGCGATTTTAATGTTGTATACCTACCTAATTTATCGTATTTATTCCTCAGGGTTCCGACATAATGGTCTTACCCCTAATAATCATGGGAGCGCTGCTCGTAGCGGGTGGAATAGCCAGCCTGCTTCTGCCCGAAACTTTGAATCAGCATTTACCACAGACCTTAGAAGATGGAGAAAAGATGGGACTAGATACAGACTTCTGCTGCAATCCCCCGGTTAGAGACACACTGGTGAACAAAAAGAAGGAACCTTCTAATCAACCTTGCCACTCCTCAAGTGCCTGTACGGCTCTTTGTGCTTGCCAAATGGTAAATGTCTCGTTAGTTGATAATGTTACGGCTATTGTAGACAAGGATTGTGAAAAGGTAGAATTTATGATAGCAAAATGTTAGAAAATAATTATTTTGAAATAAAATAGTTCGAATTCTTGCTTTAGTTTTACTTTAATATTTGGTTTATTAGGCCCTATTAATTGTCTGCTTTGGTACTATACCTACCTATTTACGGAAATGAGCACATGAGTCTCATAGGATAGGTACTTGAATACGGATTCATCAATCTGAGACTTAAATGATGCTTATCCGGGCGAACACCCAGCGTAGAGGAGTCAATTTTAAAAAAAAAAACCTAAGCGTTATATATTGAAGATCATTGGGCAAACCATTGAGTGGAGCTCTAGCGCAGCGAGTTCAAGATCTTCACCAAAGCGACAAAGCTAATATCTATCACAATCACATCTCACTGACAGACTTTCCTAGAATCCCGCAAGGAAGCTGCCTATCTCCAACCTTGTATGCCCTATATACATACTGACAACATACCTACTCCACAGTTACATAGAGGCAGAGACTCAGACGCTATGCTGGCATTATTTGCTGACGATAGTGCCTACCTACTTTGTTTCCTCGTCTCGAGTGAACAGAGCTATCAGACGAATAAAACGCCTACTAGACTGTCTACGCGACTGGCACAACAAATGGCACATGCAAGTAAACGTCGACAGCGCTCTACCAACTCCGCTCAGAGTTCAGGCCATAGAGTGACAGTCCTCGATACGTTATCTAGGTGTTCACATCGACAGATCGCTGCGGATCAACCCACAGGTGGAACACGTCATCCGCCAAGTGCGTACCGCAAGGACGATGCTAAGACCGGTATTAGCGTCAAGGCTGCCACTAAAAACGCAAGTTTGTGTGTACAAAACCGATGTTCGTACACGACTAACGCATGAAGCTCAAGCTTGGTTCTGCCCAAACACCAACAAAAAGCGCATTGAAGCACTGCTTGATATTTTTCTCCGCGTTTGTACAGGCAAGGCAGATATGTCAGGAACGATGTTATTGCAAGGGACGTACTAATACCGAGACGGTGGCAGACTTCGTGACCATATTGGCACGTTACATGTTCGACCGCGCCGATAATGGTACAGTACCTACACGGTGTTGCCCCGTTGCACACACGTGAATTGCTTTCGAGTGAGCCGCCCCCACATATCGGAAGTTACATAGGTAACTAGGCATCCTGAGAAAGCATGTTTTTTGTTTTGTATGTACATATGTATAATACGTTCTATGACTATGTGTATGTATTTATATATGTATTGGTATTTATATTATACAAATGCATTTGCAAAATATATGTATATAGTACAGCAACCAAATGAAGCAAAGGACCATCCAATCAACACCTGAAGATCCTAAAGCTTCATTACCAATTGACCCTGAGATGCCACTGCGAGTTGACACCAGGGCAGAGAGGGACTTCCTCGGAGCCCTAACTAGTCATTCAATGTCAGTGTCAAATCAATCTATCAAATCGATATTTCTGTAATTCCATTTGCGTAGCGGCCTGTGCTTTCAGGATTATGAAATAGAAGATTTTTTCCAGGTTTTAGAGAAGAAAATGGCTCTGTCTTTTTTACGAACGAACGTTATAAGCCGACATGTGAAAAAACAGATTTATCAAAGCACACGGAATTCTGGATACGTCGTATTGTAAGTACCTAATCAATCTAGAAAAAAATCTTCGTATTCTGTCGTTTATCAGGTTTTTTTTCTGAACTTGCCTGCCCCTTGGTAGAATAACATTTCAGCAAAGTATTGGTCAGGTTTTCAAATACGTGACTTGAAAAACAACTTAACCATAAGCACCAAATATTATAACTACTCCACTACTTCCACAGTTGCAGCAAGCCCTTGCCGGTTTAATGCGTATTTTTAACGATTCTAATGACTTGAGCATGATACTTTTACTACAAAAATTAGTGCTTATTTCATATTTATTGCATTATTTTTCAGAATCCCAGAAATTGGTGAAGATGCAGACCAAAACACTCTGTTGTCTGACAATGGCTTACCTGAGTTCAACGATATCTCCATCGAGAAATGTATCGCGACCATTAGCAAGCAAAGCATGGAGTACGAAAATGGAGTTGGACAGATTGAGCAGAGCGCACCAAACTGTAAGAATGCATTTGTTGAAATATTCCAACCTCTTGAAAAACTAGACTCTCAGCTCGAACTCACATGGGGAGTGGCAAAAGCACTTTACCTAGGAAACAGCACACTAATGCCCACTAAGTCATACATCCAAATCCACGAGAGAGCTCACAAAGCAAGATCAACTAAATTTAACAGCCCACCAATATATCATGCTGCTGTCAATGAAAAGAACCGCCTAAAAAAGCTGACAGATGAAGAGCAGAGGCTGCTCGACAAATACATCTTGGAGGGAAAGCTTAATGGCATAGATGTAAAAGGAATCAAAAAGGACAGGCTTGCCAATATTCTCAATTCATTGCAAAAAGAAAGACAAATGTTCAGAGAGAAAGTCAATGTAGCCAATAAAGTGTTTACTAGTACTGTCCATGATGCCAGCGTTTTGAAGGAGTGCCCCGAATCACTTGTCAAGGCTATGGCTTCACCCAATGACCCGAGCCGAGGTCCGTGGAAAGTAACATTACAGCCTCATATCTACGAGCCGTTCATGCAGTACTGCCCTGACAGAGAGTTGCGATGGAACACATGGCAAGCCTACACACAACGCTGCTCCAACTATGTAAACAAGGAGTTAGAAACAGGTTCAAATATGGAGAACATTCGCTCATACCGCAAAGAACAAGCAAACATTCTAGGCTATGAAACTTATGTAGACATGAGCATGGAAACCAAAATGGCGGGTTCACTTGAGAATGTCAATAATGTGTTTGAAAGCTTACTAGAGAGTGCGCGATCGATGCAAGATGTGGAAATTGAGCTGCTGCAAAGGTTTGCGCAAGAACGGGGTTTCAGCACAACGTTAGAGCACTGGGACATACCATATTGGCAGAGGAAGCAAAAATGGTCCTTATATGGCTTTGATGAAAATAAAATAAGGGAGTACTTTCCATTACCAAGAGTTATGAACAGCCTGTTCAACTTATGCAGCACTTTATTCAAGATACAGATTGTAGAGAAATCTGATGTCAATACCTGGCATAAGGATGTAAAATTCTATGATGTTTATGATGACTCCAGCAACTCGCCTATAGCTGGGTTTTACTTCGACCCGTATGCAAGACATGATCAGAAAATCCGAGTTTACGATGATGCCGGCTGGCATATTGCTATGCGCAACAAATGTACCACTACATCAACAAATCCATTATCATCATTAATCTTCAACTTTCAAGCGCCGATTGAAGGGAAACCCTCTTTACTCTCATTTAAGGAAGTCGGTTTCTTATTCCAAAGATTCGGTCATTCGCTCCGCCATCTGCTGACTAAAGCAAACTATTCGGAAGTAGCTGGACTATCTAATGTCGAATGGGACGCCGCTGAAGTTTGTGGTCACGTCATGACACATTGGCTATACGACCCTTACACAATACGTGCTATCAGCGGACATTTCAGTACAGAGGAACCGTTACCAGAAGACATTCTAAAGAACCTACAAAATATCCGAAGCCATATGTCTGGTTACGACTTGTGTAAGGAACTGTACCTATCGAAACTCGACTTGGATTTGCATTCGAAGAAAGAGTTTTGGAGGGATATCGTCAGGGAGCTGTGGCCGAAATACCATGCTTTGGCATTCAATAAGTACGACTCTCATCCACTCTCATTCACTCAGATCATGTCCGAGGAATGGGGGGCAGCGTACTACTGTCATTTATGGTCGAAAATGATTGCTGCTGATATATACAGTGCATTCGATGAAGCGAGGAAGGCAGATCAGGATGTCCTCAAAGTGGGTAAAAGGTACCGGGATACCTTCTTGGGCGCAGGAGGTAGCTGTCACCCGAATGAAGTTTTCAGAAGGTTCCGCGGAAGGGATCCCTCGCCACATGCTTTATTAAAGAACCTCGGGCTGCCGAAGGTTACACGGGAATTAAATTAATTAGAGCACTATAAATTATTCCTATTAAAATAATGTTCTGTTTACATGGTATATTTGCGTTTTCATTTGAAAGGACAATGCAGAATTAGTTTGCAAGTTTTATTTCTCATCTTACAAGTTATTGCCCACCACTTATATCGTAAATCAGAAAGGGGATAAGAAAATTGAGTTTATAAAATCACGTCATACAGAGTGAGGCTTTGACAAAAAAATACTGAAAGGTTTAATAAAATCACTCAATTAAAGTAAGTTCTGTGATTTAGAAAAAAAACATACCAGTCGTAAAGATACATCGCCACCAATAGCGAGCAATAAACATCGAAGTTCTACACGGACTGACTCCGCATCTTTGAAGTTAAGACGTTTTTCAGAAACTCATAATTGGATCTTCACTAAAACTGAATGTTAGGACCAGTTATTAAAAATGGGATCAGTCTGAATCAGGATTCTGTTCCCAAGCCCGCTCCATATCCAAAATATCTTTCTTGATCATCTCATCGTCTGGCAGCAATTTCTGAGCCGCCTTCATTTCGTCTATGGCCTTGCTCAGGTACCCGCACCGTGCGAGAGCCGCGCCGCGCCGCGCTATACACTTGGCGCGGCTCCGACGGTTGCCTTCGCAGGCTGGCCTCATCAGGTCCAGGGCTGCAGAACAGTCTTCCATCTGGAATGATCAATATACTTTTATAGCCCATATTACTAAGCTATTTACACCCATCTTACTAGTGTTGTACATCGTTGCTGATAATATTTATAACTACGAATTTGGATGAATTTTGGAATATTCATGATTTAGATAGCATAAACTAGTCAAAGTCAAAGTCAAAATTCATTTATTCAATAAAATCACAAGGACCACTTTGAAACGTCGGTTTTTATCTAGGTGCCTGTTTCTCCGCGACCAAGCCAGGAAAGAAAGGCAAGAAAACAAGGCTGGTTATTCTTTTTAATGATCCTTTTACAAAACAATAGGTTCGAGTTGGAGCATTTTCAATCCCAAGAGTTTTTGTCATCTAAATAATCAGATATTTTATAGTATGCCTTTTTATAAAGCTTTTGTTTAATTACGTTTTGAAATTTGTTAATTGATAATTTTTGTATATGTCTTGGGAGTTTGTTATAAAAGCGTACACCGTGCCCTTTAAACGATTTACCAACTTTATGGAGTCTACAAGTGGCAACAGCGAGTTTATCTTTATTTCTAGTATTAACATTGTGATTATCGCTTTTTTTCTTAAACAAATTAATATTTTTGTGAACATACATCAGATGTTCATAAATGTATTGACAATGGAATGTCATTATATTTATTTCTTTAAACTTTTCGCGAAGTGATTCTCTGGGGCCCATATTATAAATTGCTCGAACAGCCCTCTTCTGCAGCACAAAAATGGTATTGATATCAGCAGCACTCCCCCACAGCAGTATACCGTACGACATAATGCTGTGGAAGTAGCTGAAGTAAACTAGTCTAGCTGTGTCAACGTCTGTATAAAGACGGATCTTTTTGACTGCATATGCCGCAGAACTAAGTCTCTTCGATAACCCATCAATATGAGGACCCCATTGAAGCTTATTATCTAGGGTGATACCTAAGAATACGGTGGTGTCCACAAGAGCCAACTGTTCATCTTTGATTTTGATATTTGCTTTAACTTGTGTAACATTGGGTAGTATAAATCTAATACACTTTGTTTTATTTTCATTAAGTAGGAGATTGTTAACGTTGAACCATTTTACAACCTTAGAGATTGCATTGTTTACATTGTCAAAATTGGTTTGTCGTCGCTTTAATTTAAATAAAAGTGACGTGTCATCTGCAAACAATACAACCTCATGATCGTCCCTTACAAGGTGGGGTAGATCATTAATGTATACTAAGAACAAAAATGGACCAAGAATACCCTGCGGTACACCGATAGTAACCAGAGACCCCGGAGACCGTTTTCCATTCACGTCAACTCTTTGTACTCTGTCACTTAAATAGGAAGTGAGAAAGTCTAGAGCAACGCCCCTAATACCATAATGGTGTAGTTTCCTGATCAATGTGTCATGGTCTACGCAATCAAATGCCTTTGACAAATCACAAAAAACGCCTAAAGCGTCATGAGATTCCTCCCAGGCATCAAATATGTGCGATATTAACTCAATACCAGCATTAGTGGTTGAGCGACCCTTACTAAATCCGAATTGCTTATTATGCAGTAAATTATTTAATTTAAAATGTCTTTGCAATTGATTTAAAATTAGTTTTTCAAAAATTTTACTAAATGTAGGAAGTACTGATATAGTAGGTCTAAAATTACTAGGGTCAGAACATGTACCCGATTTGAAAAGTGGAGTTATTTTACTGTGTTTCATTAAATCAGGGAACACACCACAGTCAATACACTCGTTGAATATTAAAGCTAGTTCGGGCGCAATAATGCCAATCAATGATTTCACAACGCAAACAGAGATGCCCCAGAGGTCCGTGGTTTTTTTAACATTTATGAGTTTGAAAGCTTTTATGATGTCATCACTATTTACATAATAAAATTTGAATTGTATTTTACATTCTGTTAAGTTTTCTTTTAACAATGACTCTGCTTCTATGGGAGAGGAGTTTAAGGATTTTGTGGTAGAGACTGGAATGTCGGTAAAAAAGTTTTCGAACGCATTAGCTACATCACTATCCTGATTGACGGTGGCATTGTCAATTTTCAAATTAAACTTATTGTGCTTAGTTGTGACTCTTCCAGTCTCACTGTTGATTACTTTCCAAGTGGCTTTTACTTTATCTTGGCTATTTTTAATTTTTGAACTCAAATGACGAGCTTTTGCTTCACGACAAACATTTTTAAAAATTTTAGAATACTTTTTGACTTGTTCTTTAAACTCCTCATTAAAATTATATTGTTTTTCAGCATAAAGATCATACAATTTCTTCCTGCTTTTATGTATTCCCGCTGTTGTCCAGTCACTGAACTTTTTACCGTCAGAGACCATGATCGATTTCGATGTAAAAATTGAATTGAACACATCACTAAATTTCTTAAAAAATGTGTTGTATAAATTATTTGGATTAAAATTACCATATAAACATGGAAATACAGAAGTTAAATTCAATTTTAGTTTGTCCAATCGATCTTTGGTCATAGGTATAAAAGTAATATTTCTTTTTTCAAGTTTTTTTGTTTGAACCTCTATTTTAATTATTTGTCCAAGATGATCCGACTTAATATTACTAATTAAACTCTTATTTAAAATTTTAATGTTGGCAAAGATATTGTCTATACATGTGGCCGAAGTATCGGTTATTCGAGTAGGCTCCATAAATTGAGGTTTTAAATCAAATGATTGAAATAAACTAATTATTCTAATATTTAAGGAGTTAATTTCTAGTAAATTAACATTAAAATCTCCGCACGTAATAATATATTTATTTGATTTAGATAATTTAAACAACATTTCTTCCATAACTTTTTCAAAAATGTCAAATGAGGCAGATGGTGGGCTGTAAACGCTTATAACTATGAATTGCTCCAACTCTATGCAAGCAACTTCAATGTGTCTTTCTACAGAGAGGTGGACTATATCTAAACGTTCTCTAAATTTTATCTGTTTATTAAGTAGGATTAATGAGCCACCACGTATAGCATGTAATCTGCAGAAAGAACTACCAACTTGGTGATTACTGAAACTGAACATGACCTCATGGCTTCGCAGCCAATGTTCTGTAATGCAAATAATGTCAATGTCATTTGAGTTAATGTACAGTTCTAGTTCTAATTCTTTACAACGAATTCCTTCAATATTTTGGTGCATCAAGTTGGTATATTTCACATTTTTATTATTTAACAACTGTTTGTTTTGTTTAGTTTTAAAAAAAAAATTATTTGACTTTTTAGTGCTAGAGATTTCCTCTATTGTCGTGTCTGGTAATTTAAATGACATGGTATTATAGGTATAGGTATTTAATATCCGGGTACTACGTGGGTAAAGCTGGTGGCAGGTGGTAGTAACGGAACTTAGGTATCTTGGATGTTATTTGTTGGAGCGAGAAGTGTGAAAATATGTTCAAAACTCATGGTTTTCAAAAGTTAGCTGTGAAGATAATGCATAATCATCATATGGACATAGCTACTAAGCAGTGAAACTTTCATCAAAAATCCTTGTCATTTCTTGACCTAAGTTAACTTGATGCAATGTGTGCATCAATGGGTGCAAGGTACTCTGGCCGTAGTGTAAAAACATGAGTGGACAAATAGTTAAATGCATCTTACACAGGCGCATGTACATTTGGCCCAATCAAATTAACCGAAGTAAGCAAAAGTTCAAGCCTTTGCTTCTTTACTTATCTACTATCAAAAAGTTCTACTATCAATCAAATCTGTGGTAACATATTTTTTAAGAATTGGTTAAGCATTTTTATATTATAAAGCGCATCGTGTGTTGTCTTAAGAACTTTGGTTGATACTTTTTAGACTTTATTTAATTCTTTGTCTAATACTCTCTTTTTTTATAAATGAGTTCATCTCGTTCGATGGGCACCACACTAGCTGAATGAAGGATCATAAAAAAAAATCAAATAAATAACCAAGCAGTGTCTGTTGCCTGATTCTTCTACGCTTAATCGCGCGCAAGGAATCGGCGTAAATTCATTTTAAAAATTAAAATTCACGTTGTTTATAAGTTGACGTTTCTATATGATCCTTGTGATTTCAATTAATAAACACATATTGACTTTTTGACTTTTACTTTGATTCGTTCGGAGCACCCTGCGCGCCAGTAACATCACACAGACACACTATGCTCAGTCAGTTTCGAAAGTGTCTGCATGTCGGAAGTATGCAAACTTTATAAAGAACTCACGCATTTATTGAAATTGCCAAGCGCGAAGTGCGTGGCGGATCTGTTAGCAAACAAGCTCGGTAGCTTGTCGGACAGCGTGATGCCGTGGGAATAAGCGCTGACAGCGCCGAGGTAGTTGCCGCTCCGAAAGAACTCGTCACCTTTCTCCTTGCACCACTGCGGGTCTTGCTCTTCGGGCCTTAGATCTTCGGATACGAAACCTGAAAGAGACAAAAATCATCCCGTCAGAATCAATAAATTTTGAAAAAGTTCGGTCGAATTTATGCTGCATTTTACCTACCTTTATTAACACTTTATTGCACATTTCATGAAAGTGAACAATAGACTAATGCTAAAGTATTTTCTACCAGCCAACAACCTTTTCATCTTTTGCAAGCAGGTAAAATTCATTCATCTATTTTCTTGATTGCCTTTAGATTTCTTGATTGATCATGATGGGTCAGGGGCCTAGACAAATACCACTTTACCTGTTGTCGTTAACGCCTGCGGAAAGATTAATTTGTATGGAAATGATATTAGCTGTGGAAATGTCACGTGACAGCTGCCAAGTTTACCTTGACAAATTTGCGTTAGCGTGAAGGAAAAGTATGATGCTGCGTGAAAATGTCCAGCATTATTTATTTACGTCTCTGTGTGAGAAGTCTACTTTTTTACCTGTCGCTCTCCTCGCCAGAGTGATATTCTTCAGCCAAGCCTGCTCCTCATTAGCATAGGACTCCCTGCTGGGAGTTGGAAACGTCCTCGGTGTGTGAGTGATCTCCAACTGACCGGTTTCGCGTAACCTCGGCAATACTCTCTTCGAGACTTCTTCTTTCTTCTTGTCGACATATTCCGATTTTATCGGAATCTTAGCTGGCTTTCTCGTTTTCTTAACAGGTTTGGTAACTTCTTTTGTCTTCAAGTCTTCACATTCATATGGAGGAAGCTCTGCTGCTTTGACGCTAGATTCTCTTTTCTTCTCAAGTTCAGCAATCCTCGGATCATTTTCGTCAAGTTCAACAATCTCGACACCAGATGTTTTATTTTCTTTCCCTTTATACAGTTCCATAACTCCATTGTGGTTGTTGAGCATCTTAGATTCATCTACATTCACTCGCCAATCTTCTAAAGCGTTCATTGCATTTTTAGTTTCTTGCTCTTTTCGTGAATCCATCAGGTTATGTTGTTTCGTGTCTATTTCCATCGCCTGCTGCACTGTAAATCTGTTCAGTTGAGTCTTCTTTATCCTCTTATCTTCTTTCTGCTGTTGCGCTGTCTCTACGGACTTGTCTAAGACCTCCTGCCGTAGTTTCTTTTTTTCTGATTTCGTCAGCTCTTTCTCTAAACAGTCCCATTCTATTTTTTCTTTCTTGCACAGATCTAGGGTGATTAGATCATCGGCTACAATACACATGCTTTTATCATTATCCACGTCATGTAGAAGGAATACTTCGAAGAGAAAAGGACTGTAATGGGCTTTTAGGTAAGAGTCAGCAGTAAACAAGTCTACCTTTTCGCGCTTCACCGCTCTCAGGGGTATCCTGATATGGACAGTGTCTTCTGTCTGGGTCCATGTGAAATCCTTCACTAAGAGCGGCATGTTTTTTAAGATATTCTACTTAGAGTTTCTCTTAGATATTTATTCACAAATGATAACCCGAGTTTTTTTAAACAATCTGTTATATTTACGAAAGTCACTTCACCTCCATCGCGTTACTAACAAATTTCGTTGCTATGGTAATTAACTCGTTTCTCAGTAGGTATGTATGCTTCGAGTCTTACTTCGATTGTTCCGTGGTAGGTAGGTATTTATATGATAGTAGCTAATACCTATTAGGTAAGTGGGGGAAGGGAGGCTTTAGGGAAGAAGCACTTCAAAGTCTATATTTACAAGGTGTTCGTACCTACAAGCGAAACTAGGTATCTACGCTCTTCAAAAACATGAAATGCATGATACCTTTATAGCCTTTTATGTTGTATGTATGTAAGTATGACATAAGTAGGTACCTAAGTAGAAGAGTAGGTCGGTTATTATTATTAATCACCTGCAGTGCTATAATAGTTTGAGATGTTTTATCTCATCTGCGATTTATGTTTCTCGCTAGCTCCGGTATTTTAAGCCCACAACAACACACACATGTGATTTGAGTCAACCTCTTTATTAGGTACGTAGGTATATCAGTCGTTCAATAGCCCACATGAGAGACGCCCGCCGACCTCGGGCGTTGCTCAGTTCATGTAAATTATCTATGTTCTTTATTTACATACATGTAGGTATTCCAAGATAAGAACGAAATTAAGTCGGCAACAGTTTTAAAGTGATAGTTTTAAAATGGCTCCCAAAGTGCAAACCGGTAAGTTTTTTCAATTTATTTTTGCTGTTAACTGGCAAGGCCTCGTATATATTTAATACCTACAATAATTTTTGAAATGCATGCACAACTTTAGATACTTATGTATATAAGTATCTAAAGTTGTGCATTACTAAGTAATTTGTAATGCGCATTCGTAGTTTGTAAAACACCCCAAAAACTGGGATTTTTCGATTATGTTATTGGACATTAGGTACCTACTCAAACCTCAATTGTTCCTATAGGTATGTAGGTAGTCCCCTCACAGTAACTATTTTGTCCGACAAACATTGTGACATTAGCTAAGTAGCTAGTGCTGATTCGTCCAACTTGATTCGAAGTTCGTTCTTTACGTGTCGTATTTGGAAGCTGATGGAGCTTTAAAATTTTACAAAGTATCAAATCCCCGATCATGCAGTTCTAGGCGATGTTTCCCCATCCGTCTTGGGCCGCACACTGACCCACGAACATCTGGCAATGGATTTCTCGCATTTCTACCGTCAGCCGCCACCGCAGCTCGCCGATCGGTTTGCCGGCGAGCTGGCGATGGACACCGTCGGCTTCTTGCGCCAGTACCCGTACAGCTGGAGGAGCAACCTGCTGCTGAATGATGAAGGGGCGAGAGCGGCGGTACTCAACGATGTGTTGGCATATAAAAAGTTTGGTGGAGGTTTGTAAAGGTTTCTTTCTAGCCAGTATGAGTGGACTTACTCTTAGAGCTCGCAAAACGACAACCAGGGAATGAATGTCGACCACGAACCGAACGACCGATGTACCTACCTACTAAACCAGTTTAGGACGGTTTAAGAAAGCCCTCTTCACGATGGACCGATGGTATCTAAAAGGTTGCAGGGAAGTCACTTCCTTTCTAAATCACTTCTACCAGCAAGTATGTGTCTTATTCATGTGGGCAGGCTATAGTTGAAACGACAGCTGGGAATAAAGGATGTCGAATGGTAAGCTCGAACTGGCGCTACGTCCAGCAGTGGACCTCTAAAGTACCTACTAGTGATGATAATGATGGTGAACCGATGACTTTTGATGAACCGAACCGATGGCTCAATACTGTTGTACGTGGCCCTCTTTGGAAAAGGCTTTTTTAGTAGTGTAGGTTTGTTGCTGATTGGTAGAAACAAAAGTCAAAACGACATTTTGACTTTTTAGCTAGCTGCTGTATAGTAATGAAACGATTGCAGGAAGTCTGTAGGAGCAAAAAAATGTTAATCTTCCACCCACGGATTAATAATTTTCAATACATTCTGTCTAGCTATCATCATACAAAATGCCTAAGCAATCGACACATTTTGCATTAGCGTGAAAACTAACCGCAAGGTATTTGTCTAGACGTCCAGTAGACTATGATCTTCCAGCAGGTGATAATGATGATGACACTTACTTTTATCATGCACAGGCACCATCGTAGAGAACTCAACCGAGGGCCTACAGCGTGACCTGGTCTTCTGCAAGCAAGTCTCCCGACAGACCGGAGTTCACATCGTGGCCGGAACAGGGCACTACATAGCCGACATGCAGAAATCACTGTCAGGAACCGTTGAGGACATTTATAACCATATGCAGCGAGAATTGACTGAGGGATGCGTCGATTGCGGGGACGTGAAGGCGGGTTTTATGGGAGAGATTGCTAGCGTGTGGCCTTTAGCTGGTGAGTAAATTTTTTTTATTTTTTTTTTGCTTTTTGTGGCTTTAGTATCACTGCGGCCGTCACCGGCCTATTGTGATCGCCACCGGTTTTACTTTTCCCCTCAAAGTTCAAAGTTCACCGCTCAGCCCTGCAGCTGTTAGGAACTGCAGAATCTTTATGGTTGTGATGAGTCTTAGTTCATCTGGGCTAAGAATGTGTTTTCCCAGATGAAGGCTAATATTAGCACAGTAGATTTGCTGATGAAGTTCAGTTCCTGAGTTCCTAAGTTCTTTACGGTGTGAAAATTAATCCCCTGCCGATGGCGATCGGTGCGGTTAAGTAAACCTATCCTTTATCATTCTTTTCTGCAGAATTCGAGCGTCGTGCGATCAGGGCAGCCGGCGAGCTTCAAGAGCGGCTCGGCTGCGGAGTGAGCTTCCATCCACACCGCGAGCCGCGCGCGCCCTTTGAGATCCTACGCGTCTATCTCGAAGCGGGCGGTAGAGCTGATAAGGCAGTCATGTCGCATCTCGACCGTGAGTTCATTGTTTATTTGTTTATTGGTAATCAACAGCGTTTACTTATAATCTAGACAAAAACATTTGTATCAAGCATAAGGCCAATAACAGATTACCCCAATTTTATAAATGATGTAGTGGGTTGTTGAGGTAATAGTGAGCTACAATTAAGTAATTATGTAGGTACATTGTCACCAGATTAGGAGATTACAATATTGTTTGGTGATGTACTTAGAAGTAGGATTCTTCAGATTCTTTTGATTAGATGTTATAATATTTTTTTAAGTCAATTGGCGTAAACGGAACCCGTTATTACTTAGGTATCCTCTGCATAATTTATCTCCAAATATTTCTTGACTCCAACCCGACTCACGGCGTCGTGAGGTTCCCTCCAAAATTTCCTCTTGTTTGGTATGCCCGCCCGTATCCCGATTTCTACGTCAGTTTAAAACGTAACGTATCGGGTCGAAATTAGTTTTTTTTTATTTTAAAGCCAAAAACATAAACGTGAAAATAAAATTCTACTTTTTCGCGTACCCATAATAGATACTCGTAGGTAGGTACTTATATGTAAATTGGGAACGTCTTTTTTTTTCATTGCTCTCTGTTTTGTGGAAGGTTTAATTCAATAGGTCTTACAAAATCCCATAATCAAATTAAGGTTTCTTGAATAATTTTTGTTCTAACATCTTTGCCTCGTAATAAGACTTGATGGTTAGTCTCAGGACTTACAAGAATACTGTTCAAAATATTGTACCTAGCCACAGATATATAGGTATTATAAATTATAAAGCATAGCTAAATTTTTGTCGTAAGAAAACGTATTCCTTACTGGTTATTTAGTTAAAAAAACATAATACTCTTGAAAACTGTTTTTTTTTTCAGGAACACTACTGGAAGACGAAAAGCTGCTGGAATTCGCGTCTCTCGGCTGCTACTGCCAGTTCGACCTTTTCGGCGTAGAAGTGTCTTACTACCAGCTCAACGAGCCGACAGACATGCCGTCTGATAGCCAGCGGATGGACAAGATCCGGCTGCTGGTGGATGAGGGGAGAGAAGATAGGGTGTTGATGTCGCATGATATCCACACTAAACACAGACTGGTGAGTTCTGCGATCAAGGGCGCTGAGATATGCGCCTCTACACTTGATCTTGGTTAGGCTGAAAATACAGTCACGGACGCTCGGTGCAAAGCCGCGCTTCTCACAGATTAAATTTTTTGGCGTTTCTATAAGAATAGAAAGAGATAGGAACAATTTTATTGCTGTCGAATTTTTCAAAGTTTTTCAAGTACCTAAAGTCTTGATTTAAAGACATGCTGAATATAACCACGAAACAGAGCGATACGTACCTACCTACCTACTTTTAACAAATTTGACTGAAGTAGAATTCTTGCCATCTCTTTCTTGCGTGCGCTATTCGTAAAAGAGAGCAAAACATTTTTTTTTTTTAATATTATAAAAGGTTTAGTAGGTGTACTAGAATCGGCACCAATAATATATCTTGAACTTGACGTAACGATACCTACCTGCATTATGTTTTAGTAGGTAGGTAGTACTTTTGTATAGCACAGATATTTTATTCCAAAAACTATCGTGCGCGGCGTGACGCGGAGGGAGCAAGTCGTGCTCACTCACCCTGATGAAGACTCTCGGAATGAGTCGAAACTTAGTCGGTGCCTTCATCGATAGTGCAGTACGTGAAAATTCCCGTTTTTACGATATTATAATACTATACTAGTATCTAGTAATAGTGTTTATCTTTTTTATTATAAGTGCCTATTTTAGTGCCCAGAGATATATGTTCTTTCTCTCTTTCTTATCTTTCTCTCTCGTTATCAATGTTAGTCTGTTTTTTGCTGTTCGCTTTGCTCCAAAATCGCATCATATATCATAGCTTCCCTGAACTCTGGAAACATAAGTTTAAATCTTATTCCAAAAACTATCGTGAACTTGACTATTCATATTGTAAAAACGGGAATTTTCACGTACTGCACTATCGGTGAAGGCACCGACTAAGTTTCGACTCATTCCGAGAGTCTTCATCAGGGTGAGTGAACGCGACTTTCTCCTTCCGCGTCGCTTGGTAGTGCACGGCGCGGCGTTTTTACAATATGAAAAGTTTAAATCTTTTTGTTTCAGATCGATTTCGGTGGACACGGCTACTCCCACATCATCAACAATGTCTTGCCGAGGATGAAGACCAAAGGATTCTCACAAGAAACCATTGACAAAATAACTATAACAAATCCAGGAACATGGCTGGCAATTGATGAAGAATAATAGGCTTATTTTACATCTATACTAATATTAAAGATTGTCTGGTAGGAATCGCTAATTAGCGATAAGACTACCCGTTGTACAACATGGTCAAAGTTTGTGGTACTTATGTATAAGCTGAAATATTTGGTGTGTAATAAAGTATTTTCCATCTATCTTCTATTTTAAAGAGTTGAAGTTTGTAAGTTTTGATGTAGGAGGGAGATGGTGTTCGAAAATACACATCAGATTTAAAAAAATATGTTAACAGTTTTTTATGGGCTTTCAGAGTGGACATAGGCTGTATATTATACCGTCAAAATAAAAGGTCTTTTATGGAGACTAATTTTGCAATGTTAGTAGACGACACGCGGGCGAAGCCGTGAGCAGTAGCTAGTTTATAATAATTTGCAACTAAGCTTACAATGTAATTCGGGTAAGTGGTGACGCAAGATCGTTCGTCATAGCACTCTTTAAGAGAGCACATGTACAGCATGTGCAACACAGCAGCGTTTTTTTTTTTTAATTTCTACTGTTGCGTATAAGTTTGATGAAGCTAATATTTACCAAGGATAATCTATTCTCCATCAGTCTGTCTACCTTTTAAGTGAAAAGGCGTGTTGCCTCAACACTTAATAAAATACTTTCGTTTAGAAAATAAAATATTATTATTTCCATTTGAAATATAAACAGTCTATTATTCCTATCTTTAGAAGCAACAATATTGACTATTTACATAATATAATGCTACTCCGAAAATAGCTTACAACATCATTGTATCCTGATTAAAATAATAAGGAAGTATAATAATATGGATTCGTGTCCTATCTTGGAAAAAAAAAAGAATTTTGAAGGGCAACAATTGTATTGAGAATGACAATTGCATGACCAAATACGAGTCAGACGCTAAAAATATTCACAATATACTAAGTAATAAACTATCTATTACATTTAGGAACCCCTCTTTGGAGGTTTATAAAAGAGGTTTCTAATCAGAATTTGTTTGCATATATATCTACCTAAAATAATATGTAAAATTAGTAAGTAAGTAAAAAAGGCTGTATTATTACTTTTAAATTCACAAACGGTCTACAAACCAGAAGACTCGATACACAATGACAATTAAGGTTAAGGGCAGGGATTGCTTCACGCTGGAGGTGTGTGCCGCCTGGGGTCCCATGCGGCTCACGCTTTCAGCGACCCTGGGCCGGGAGCTCTCTCTGCCGAGCGTGGTGAGTGCCATGCTCGGCGGCGAGAGGAGTGGCAGGCGATGGTCTCCTTCTGCGAGGAGGTCATGACGCAGAAGGAGGCCGCTGAGCGGGTCAGAGAGGATGACGCCCGATCTGACCCGCTCCGGCGCAGACGTCGAGGGGGACGAAGGGGGCGGTTCGCCCGCCTCCTTCATCCTCCGTAGTGGGGTCACTGGTGGAGAGTCGGGGGACTCTCTGCCGGCTGGCACGGCGCCACACGTCTGAGGGGTGACCTTGGGTGAGAAGGTTACCCCTCCTTGAGGCCGAGGCCCGGACCGGTTCCCGGGCCGCCCGCCGGGACGAAATGGTGAATGCGAAAGCGACCCCATCTCGTCCCATCATGGCGGAGGACTGCTCACCGGGGGGGTTTTTAGTGGGTTCGAGCCCCACATACCCCCTTCCGTCACCCCCGTGGCGAAAGGGAAATGCGTTGGGCATTTTGCCCCCCTCAAAAAAAAAAAAAATAGGGATTGCTTAAGTCTCTTGGTATGATGGATGGTCTATACCACTCTTATATTGGCTGATGATGAAGAACTCTTAAATCTTACACTTTCCACTGAGACTGTTATTCAAACAGCTGGAATACGCACTGTTTTTTATATATGTAGTGTACACTTAGCGTAGCTTCGCTTATAACGACCTACCTTTTCAACCGACTTCAAAAAAGGAGGAGGTTGTCAATTTTTTAGTGTATGTTACGCTTTATCTTCGCCAATTGTAAATAGCTATTAAATATTGTTTTTTATTTGTAGGTTTTATTTGAATGGTCCCATATTAATTTCATGAAAAAATACACACACCTAAGGGACTTTAATTAGGACTTTTTAGGGACTTTAGTTAGAACTTTTTAGTGGATATTGGACTTTTTATCAACTTCCTGTTATTTGAAGTCGGTTTTTATTTCTAAATGTCAGACAGGAAGCTCTTAGTTCCTGTAAGTTGGAAGTGGCAATGGGCAAGCATAGCTCGCGGAACTGAGAATCGCTGGGGATAAGATTCTCGAACGGCGCCCACGAACCGGACGACGCATTGCAAAAAAGTCACTGTGAAGTACTAAGACAACCATTTTGTCTATGGAAGAGAATACAAAAACAACAGCCTGCTTGGAATGAAGCCCCAAAGACAACGGTTTTGTCTACCGCCGAGAAGACAAAAATATTTTGTCCTTCTCTTTTGTTTGACAGAATAGGTGACAGAAATAGTTTTGGTCTTCTCTTTCGTATAAAAAACATTGTCTTGGGTGCTCATGCTAAGTGGGCTGTTCCTTTTACTATCAGACTAAAGAGACAGAACAGAACAAAAATGTTGTCTAGGATGATTTTGATGGTATGCGGATAGTCTATGACTGACACTATTATTTTACTGACTTACTTTGACTGGCCTCAGTGTGAGAGCAGCTTTAAGTTTCAACAAAGGCATGCCACTTTCCACATAGTGTTCGAAGTCGATGGATGAAAGTGGCCTAGGGCCATTCACCTTGATACTGGGGATGGCTATGTACAGACTGATGTATGATTTTGGTTTACTCCAACCGGCCTCAGTGTGAGAGCAACATGAAATTCTAACGGAAAAGGCATGCCTCATTCCACATAGTAGCGCCGATTCTCTAGCCAGTACACCAACTAAACGTAATCTATACTGTCGCTTTCATTTACTGACTACACGCAAGAAATATAATCCTCTCCATCAAAAGGTTCTCTGGAAGAGATTTCCAGCGCTTTTAAGCGCTAAGACCGCCCATTATACCTTTATCATAATGTGTTATTGGTTATTTTTTTTTATCAAAAGATGTACAATAAAGTATTTTCATTCATTCATTTTCATTCAAGAAAGAGATTGCAAGAATTTTCACTCCTGTCAAATTAGTCGTCGTCGTTTGTCGTCTACACTTCAACTCGTTTTGGAGTGCGGGTAAGAATCGAACTTGAGGTTCGTTTTTCTAGCCTCAACTTCCTTTTCGTGATGCCATCCTGACTTGCAGGGTATTCCAGCAGCGGCGATACATTGGCCAGTTATTTGGCTACGGTGGTCAATCGATAAGGAAGGCCCAGTCTCTGCTGTATTCAAAACTCGTGTGAAGCACTTTTATCTGACAGAAATATAGTATTGCAAAAAAGGTTGGATTCTCGTCTTGCTCATTCACCGATGTCTTATAATGTGTATGTGTATATATACATACATTCTTTAGAATAAGATTTTAATATTATGTTATTTGTGTTATTGATTCATTCTTTTTTTTCTCCTTTCCCTTCTGGCTTCTTCGCGTCTCTGATACTTCGCCATGTTGGGGATTTAGTTTACGTGTTACTCTTCTTCATGTTCATAGTCAGCAAGTTTTGAAATCAAAACTAAACTTGTAGGGAAAACTTAGATTCGACAGGACTTAAATTGTCGCTCTCTCTTTTCTTTTGTTACTGTCAGTTGAGAGGAACGATACATAAAATTAATTTTAGCTGGTGTACAAGAGAATCGACGCCAGTTCCATATTAACACTTAACAATCACAACACTACTTCAAGTTATTCACTGCGCACGACCCCAAAGATCTTAAAATCTTTGCTGTCTGCATTCGCTAGTCCTCCAAGTCCAGGTTCTCGAGCTCCTCGTCCAGCTCCTCGTCGAGGAAGAGGTTCTCGTTGATGGGCACGGTGGCGGGCGCTTCGCCGTCACCTCCCGCCTCTGCATCTGCCGCCTTCTCCGGAGGTAGGTTGTTGACAAGCTGCTTGTGCCTGTCCGACTGAGCTTTTGTACCGGAGTCGTCCACCTGGGAAGATGAGTAAGGACTAGGAAATTGTTCAGGATATATAAGTTAAAACCCAGATAGTTTAAATTGCTGAGTTCAGCAACAACCAAGGTGTCACGGTGGGCTTGTAGCCGGTAAGAGTAGATGCAGGTGCGGGTTGGATTCCCTCTATGGGGAAAATGTTTCCATGTAAAGCACATATGATTATGTTCCAAAAACTATCGTGAACTTGACCATTCATATTGTAAAAACGGGAATTTTCACGTACTGCACCATCGGTGAAGGCACCGACTAAGTTTCCATATTAACACTTAAGTATCTAGTGCACGACGCGACGCGGAAGGAAAGTCGCGACCACTCACCCTGATGAAGACTCTCGGAATGAGTCGAAACTTAGTCGGTGCCTTAACAAAAAAAAATCCCGTTTTTACAATATGGATATGATTATAATGTGCCGGTTCGGGGTTCGGTGGTACCATGGTCCTGGTAGTACCTGATACCCACAATACAGGGAATTCTAGTCTTGGATCAGGACTACGTGGCTGTTGGCTGTTTATTATTATTTAAATCAAGGAGGTTAACGAACTTTACAGCTTTACCACTTCTACGAAGATTACAATCTTTCTTTTAGTTTACGGACTTTGGACTGCGATTAAGTCTACAGTTTGGAAAGCGCCCCACTGCAGTTCACTACCTAAGTAAATGTTTAAATAAAACCTTTCCTTGTTGCCTAAACTAGCACCTCTGGGCTAACTAGCACAAATACCACTTTCGTTGGCCTTAACGCCCGCGGAAAGATTGAACTGTATGGGAGCTGTTGAAATATCACGTGACTACTGTCAAGTTTTCCATGAAAAATTTGCGTTAGCGTGAAAAGAAAATTAAGCGTGAGGTATTGTCTAGACCCTGAGGAGTTTACGATTTTCACGAAGCTTAGAACTTTTCACGGAGTTTACAATATTTACCGAGTTTACAACCTTTCACTGAGTTTACGACCTTTCACGGAGTTTACAACCTTTCACCGAGTTTACAAACTTTCACTGAGTTTACAACCTTTCACCGAGTTTACAACCTTTCACCGAGTTTACAACCTTTCACCGAATTTACAACCTTTTACCGAGTTTACAACCTTTCACTGAGCGTACAACCTTTCACCGAGTTTACAACCTTTCACCGAGTTTACGTTTTTTCACCGAGTTTACAACCTTTTACTGAGTTTACGACCTTTCACGGAGTTTACAACCTTTCACTCAGTTTTCCGAACTTTCACCGAAGTCACTGTGTATTTTTTTTTGACAACCTCTGTGGCGAAGTGGGCGAAGGCCTGTCTGAGACGCAGAAGGTTGGGGGTTCAATTCCCGCTGAGGGACAAATGTTTGTCTCGGGTCTGGGTGTTTTCTATATATAATAAGTATATATTTCCGAAAAAAAAAATATAAGTAGTACATCAGTCATGTAGTTCCCATAATAGAAGCTCTGCTTAGTTTGGGGCTAGATGATGCTGTGTGAAAAATGTTCAGCATTATTATTATTATTATTATATACCTCAGTGGCTTCGATTCCGATCGCGTCCAGCTGCAGTTCCCTGTACATGTTTTCGTCCTCCTCCCGCTCGTAGGTGGCGAGGTCGACGGCCTCGTCTCCGTCATCATCATCATCAGCGGCGAGCGCGGGATCGAACGAGAACATCTCCCGGCCGGAAAGGCCGACCGCCCGCCCAGCTTTGTAGTCCGTGCGACGCTGGTCCTCCGCTTTATTCACCGCTTCCTGGAATAAACAATATTTATTAAAAAAAAATAAGAACCACAAACATGCAGACCTGGCACCACCTAGTACCACGGGGTCCACACCTTGATAGCGCCCTATGAGGGCCTTTTGTAAATAAAGAATCCCTGAGTTGTCTATTTCTTAGAAAATAAGTACTCTGAAAATATATCAGAGTGTTGCAGCTGAAAAAAAGTACCACAGGGGCGAATCCGTAGGCCAGAGGCATGAAAAGTTTATCTTATCTACTAGCTTCTGCCCACGGCTTCGCTCGCGTGGTACCCAATTAAAAAGTAGCCAATGTGTTATTGTGATGTATAAGCTATATTACTGTGAAGTTTCATCAAAATCCGTTCAATAGCTTTTGCGTGAAAGAGTAACAAATATTCATCCTCACAAACTTTCGCGTTTATTATATTAGTAGTTTATTTGGGGCTTTTGATAACAACTCCAACATACATAACACAAGCTCTGCTTAGTTTGGGGCTAAATGATGCTGTGTGAAAAATGTGCAGTATTATGTGAGCCTCCAAGGATTTCAAAATATTTCACTACAAACTTTCACAAACGCACATTGGTTTGTAATAAACACAGAAATAACAAGTTATTCCCGTTATCTCCCAGTCTTCGGCCCCATCGGGGGACCTCGGGAATTTATTTTTCCCGTTGTCCCCCGATTCACAACTGGAGATGCTGACCGTCAAGGAAAAAGTCATGAAAAATAACAAATATAAATAACGGATCAATAAGCATACAAATTTATTCCCGTTATCTCCCAGTCTTTAGCCCCATCGGGGGACCTCGGGAATTTATTTTTCTCGTTGTCCCCCGATTCACAACTGGATATGCTGACCGTCAAGGAAAAGTCATGAAAAATAACAAGAAATATAAATAAAGGATCAATAGGCATACAGATCAACTAACTAAAACCTAATTGACATACAAGGTAATGTACCACACCTAAAAAGATGGCAAATACTGGAAGTAAATCAGAGAATCTAGCTAGTTTCGATTTATGGTGCTGTTTAATGGAATCATAAACAGACATACCAAACACCAAATAGTATTTGATCATGGATCAGAGACAATTGCAGACAAAAAAAAAGTAATCTTTTAAGTAAATGATACAATGGCCTCGATTCTGTAGTTCACTAACTAAATTTAAACTGTCGCTCTCATTTACAAATAGTGCAAGCAAGAAAGAGATAGCTACAATTTTAGTGCTGTCAAATTAGTCAGATTTAAGATTTCCATACAAATTTAGTCGTAATTTCAAAACATGCTGACTATAAACACAAAGAAAAGCGGCACGTAAACTGATTTGACAACACTAAAATTGTAGCTATCTCTTTCTTGCTTGCACTATCAGTAAAAGAGAGCGACAGTTTAAATTTAGTTAAGTTAGTGAACTACAGAATCGAAGCCAATATAATTACCTGTTTTTCCTTGATCTTCTTTTTCTTCCATGCCAAGAATGTTTCCAGTGTGATCTTGGTTTGATTGGAACCCAAAGCAGCTCGCTCCCTCTCGATCAGGTCCACCAGTGATATCTCATTCTTCTTTTCCTCCATCTTCTTCTTGTCCCGTTTTAGCACGAAGCCGGGTGGCAGGGCATGTCTGTAGATGCACTTGCCCCCGGCCGGACACTCCCAGAACCAGCCGTACTTTGATCTCTCCACCGCTTCGAGGAAATGTTTGCAGATCTGTTGATTGAATAGTAAAATAAATGTACACTCATCGCTCACCTTCACACACACAGTTTACACTCGCACTACACTTCACACGCACACACACTATAATTCGCATCAGACCAAATGTTAAAAACTTTCATTGCCTTACAAAATAATTGTTAAATTAGACCTAAGCAAGAGCGATATTTCTTATGACAAGTATTTTTTACTTAAAAGGAAATTTCATCATTATTAATATTAAGTATCTTTGGAAACTCAATAAAACATTTGTATTGTATTGTATTATTATAAGACTGAGGATGATGAAATAGTAAAGACAGGTAGAACATGTATGAGAGTTGCCTAAGACCGAGACAAGTGGAAAGGGTTGGAGGAGGCCTATGCCAGTGGGCACACAGACATAGACATTAACAATGAATACTAAACTAAAAAAAAAAACTAACCTAACGGTAACCGCTTACCAACAGGTGGGGCGTTAGTTTGTTTGCCTCTTTATATATAAAAAAAATAGGTTAAGCTTGTATGAGATAAAGATAGGTAGGTATAAATGTGGTTCAATGTATTTCATGTCTCGTGGCAATGCAGCCAGTATTTTGGGAATGCTTCCGTCTGGTAGTGATCTGGATCAGTTGAGCTATCTATAGATCGTTTGCAACGGTCTTTAGATGGCTAGCTGTTTCATCTGTATTGTTTGTATATACCTACTTGTAAATAGTTGTAAGAATAAATGTATTCTTTAAAAAAAATAGATTAGGTTGAATAAAGGTACTATTGAAAGATTATACATATTGTGGAATAAGATTAAATTGATAATGAAAGTTGATATTCAAAATTAAAGCATAAAGATAACGAATGTCATTTAGTTATAAATTATGTCATTAATAAATTCATTAAAAATCTATGTCATATTTTTTGCCATTAATAAATTATTTTATGTCATAGTAACATTTGCATTCTTTGGAACTTCAAACTCGGTAGTGACCTTATGGCAATTTACTATAGATGGAGCCAATACCAATGATAAGAAATATGTATGGACGTAGGAGTACTACTCATCCGATTTTCAAAATTCTTTCACTAATTTTAGTTCAGTATTATATTTTTTGTGCCTATTTAGAATGGACCTCCAGGGTGGACACAGGCTACAGCCTGTGTCCACACAGGCTACAGCCTGTGTCCATCAGTGTACTACAGAATCGAGGCCAATATACATATTGGCCTCGATTCTGTAGTACACTGACTAAACTAAATTTAAACTGTCACTCTCTTTTACTGATAGTGCAAGCAAGAAAAAGATAGCTACAATTTTAGTGCTGTCAAATTAGTCAAGATTTAAGTTTTCCATACAAATTTAGTCGTAATATCAAAACATGCTATAAACACGAAGAAAAGCGGCATGTAAACTGATTTGACAGCAGCACACGGCACTAAAATTGTAACTATCTCTTTCTTGCGTACACTATCAGTAAAAGAGAGCGATAGTTTAAATTTAGTTTAATCAGTGTACTACAGAATCGAGGCCAATATCCTGTTAAAATTAAAGAGCGTGGAGACCAATCTTGCAACACGAGTCAAAGAAAAAACGGTAAAGCGGTACCTAGGTACCGGAAGCACTGGACTGTTGGAGCCAGGAGGACTATGTGTCTAGTAGGGCTTGTCAAAATTAGTGTTAAAATCAGACTGATATTTATTTACAAATAAAAAACATCCAAATAATTCAAAAGTTAGGGCATAGGTTCTGACATTTTATAATTATTCTTGTACTAGTTTCTGCCCACGGCTTCGCCCGCGTGGTACCCGGATAAAAAGTAGCCTATGTGTTATTCTGATGTATAAGCTGTATTACTGTAAAGTTTCATCAAAATCCGTTCAGTAGTTTTTGCGTGAAAGAGAAACAAACATCCTCACAAACTTTCACATTTATAATATTAGTAGGATAGGATTTAAATTGATTCTCTATCTACATATTGACATTTGCACACCATTTGGATGGTAGAATATGAAAGGATCTATGAAAATTATAACATCATGTATTAGTCGACCTATATTAATGCATATAAAAACATTTATATGCATTAATATAGGTTGAATATAGGTATATTAATATAGGTATATTATTGCATATAAATGTTTTTATATGCATTAATATAGGTTTCTAATTGTAGCTGTAGATGACTCACAATATCAGTAGTAGGTCTTGATTTCTCCTCCGCATGCTTCTTCTCGACCACTTCCTTAAGTTTCTCCTCGTCCCAGTTATCCATGTTGTCTTCTTCGCCGTCATCTCGCATATCCACGTACAAGGAACGTTTTTCTGCCTGGAAATTGTAACAAAGTAACATTTTAGTACCTAGTATTAGAGCTGCTCGTGAAAGAGCATGTCCGGGGAAGCACTACTGCTGTAGAAATTGCTTCAGCCGAGCAGTAATGTCTGCTGTGTTCCGGTTTGAAGGGTATGGGTGCTGGTGAAATTACAGGCAAACAAGACTTTTCACCCGTTATGTCTCAGAGTCGGCAACGCACGAGTGATAACCTCAGGTTGGGTTCAGAGATTACGGTGACTGACCAATATATGGGCCGTAAGCTTGTCTGGCACTTTATTGTTATAAAAAGTAGGTTATTAACTGACCTACAGAAATCACAGAAATTTTGTTATCCCGCAACATTATAAATCATTTTTGCTAATAATCTCCATAACAAATGTGTAAATAAACGTTTGTATGATATGCAAATTTTTGTCTCGGGTCTGGGTGTTTTTTATGTATAATATATGTATTTAATTAAAAAAATATATACATACAAGTAGGTAGTATATCAGTCATGTAGTTCACATAACACAATCTCTACTTTTTTTAGGGCTAAATGATGCTATGTGAAAATGTTCAGCATTATTTATTTATTTGACTGATATACTACTTATATACATGTTTTTTTGTTGTAAATGCAGACATATTATACATATAAAACACCTACTCATGGAGCACTAATGATTACTATTGCCAGGAGCTTACCTTCCTCTCAATAGTCAAGTCATGGGAGAATTTGCACCTGTCTCCTTTAGTACACTGGCCCTGCTTGAAGAAAGCGCAAATCACAGATTTGGGATCCGTCCCTGAAACCCAGATGAAAATCATTAAGTACTTAATTTTTTTCATTGAAATACTTGTTGAATGGTCATATTTTTCAAAGTGAGAGGTTGCACCACTTATAGGTTGTTAAAACGCTATTTTTTTTTAATTTTCTTGACTTTAATTAAAACATTTCACAAAACCCATTAAAATCAGCTCAAACATGACTTCTTAAACATCATACACACCATTTCATTGTTTCTGAAAATATCATTAAATCCTAAAACACATGATTTTTATTGTGATACCATGGTACTTATAGTTCCTGATACCCATGACACAGGCAATTCGGATAAGGACTATGTGTTTGTTGGCTATTCATGAATTTATTTACATTGATAACACATCAATCCCTCATTTGAACCTATATTCATATATTTTTGTTGGACAATGACTCTTTACTGAAGCAATTTGTACAATTCTTAAGTAACATAATTATTATTTAAACATTCATAGGTATGTAAGTAAAATACTTGCCTGTTTCTAACAACCTTCCAAGTCCTACAATGTAAGTTTTTGACTTAACAAAGTGTACTATAGAGTCCCATGGTTAAAATAAATGAGTGTGAGTATGAATTAATATCTTACCCTTTTCCACCTTTTGTGTCTGTACAGGTTTGAAGAGAAGTGCCATTTCCTTCAGTTCCTTCAGCTTATCTTCTTTTTGTTTCTTCTTGTCATCCATGGGCTTCGCGGGGTGGATGCCCCCACTCTTGACTTGTTTCTCAACATGCTGGATGAACTTCTGCTGTTTCGCGCCTTTCTTGTTCTTCAGGCCAAAGGTCTTGTCCTGAAAAACATTATCTAAGTATTTAAGCGGACCTCATAAACCCCCCGCACCCCTTTTATATGGCCTTGAGGTGCATTATGATAGGTAGGTTTACACTTTAATATAAAACTATAAATAATTGTTTAATCCCACTTAGCTTACAACCTTTTTCAATAAAAAAAGAAAATATATTTATCATGGACACTTTTGAGTGGCATGATAAAAACTTTTTAGTGTGGAGTCCAGGGATGCTACGGACAGGGTTAAGGCCAGTACTAAGTTAAATCTTTGTTGAATTAGTAGTAGGGTCACGGATGCCACGAGTAAGGTCACATAAGGCCAATATTATATTATGAGATATCTTGAACTTACTTCAATGACCTTCTCCTTTTTCTTTGCCTCTGTCTTCTTGCTGGCCCCGGCGGCGGGCGCTTTCTTCGGCGGCATGGTTAGGTTTTGCGTGAAACTTCACAACACAAAATAATAACACGACATATGAAACCAACGATACCATATACGATTGTTTATATTATAATCCCCAAAGAATTTTAAGATTTTCGGATGTATTTTATAGAAAAATTCGCAATTGTCCACGTTCAAGCATATCGTGGAGAGGATCACATCACACCACAGATTACAATTTTTTTGTCGTTGCGTTTCAGCGCGAAAGTCTTATTTAGTGCATTATGTATGATACTTAATGAACAACAGCGGGTGCGTAGTGAAACAGGTTGTCTCTTTTTTACATACAATGTAGAAAGCTGTTGCTATTTCGTTCGAACTTTATTTAAGCACAATATCATATCATGTTTGGTATGATTGATTTGTTGAATTATATTCGAGAACTCTAGCAGTCACTGTCACTAACAAGCAAAGATGACGTGTGACGTGAGCAGCTGATACGTTCGCTTGACATGTAGGCATGACAATATTTTTTTTAGTTACTTTCCGTATTTCGCCAGCTCGGTCGGTTTAGTTACCACCGTTTGCTAGTAATTTAATTGTTGAACGTTCCGTGCAATCGTGAAACAAACAACAGATAAAACCAGGCCATGCCAATCGGCGACCCGTACGGATTCAAGCTTCAGTCATAAAAATAACGTGTTCAGTTATTCCATCGAAAACAATGGAAATCGTGGACGTTGAAGAATGCCAGCCCGACCCTGCCGCGGTCGGGAGAAAAAGGACTCTATGGGCTAAAATTAACAGCAGAACGACGTACAACTATCTGATAAACATAGTGATTTCTATATTATTGCTGGCGTGCCTTGTGTTTGTGTTGTATTTCTTCAAGGAGTATCTAA
Source organism: Perizoma flavofasciatum (assembly GCA_958496245.1). Classification (NCBI taxonomy): domain Eukaryota; kingdom Metazoa; phylum Arthropoda; class Insecta; order Lepidoptera; family Geometridae; genus Perizoma; species Perizoma flavofasciatum. The sequence continues at coordinate 11,641,768 of OY292431.1, forward strand.
AGATTATCCTGCACTGGGTGGACGCGCAGGACCCTTGGATAATATTCTTGTTGTTTATGGGATTGTTTCTGATCGTGAGTTTCCCTGTGACGATAGGGTACTTGTTGTTGATAATAACCAGTGGATATTTGTTTGGTATTCTGAAGGGCTTGGGCACGGTGCTCGTGAGTGCTAACTTTGGCGTGGCTGTGGCGCATTTCACGCTAAAGTCTTTGAGGAACTATCTGCCCATTGGTTGGCTGCTGAAGAATGACACAGCCCGGGCGCTCCTCAAAGTGATTTCTGGCCCCCAGGCCTTCAAAATCGTCTTTTTTGCAAGACTGACACCACTTCCATTTGGACTACAAAACACCATATTTGCGGTAAGTACCTTTTTCAGGTTGACAGTGTGCCAAGGTCATATTTTTTTAAGGCCTTGGTGCAGCAGGCAATTAACTATATGAGATTCCTGCTGAGATAGAAATTTTTGCACGTTCCGCAGATATTTCTTCCAGGTTGGGGTGTTGTGGGTTGTAGTTCCTTAGAGCCACAATACAGGGAACCCTTTCATGGGTAGGAATGTTGGGTGTTTATACAAATATTTAGTAAAAAAAATTGGGGAAAAGAGTGCAGGAAGGTGCATAGAGAGTCCATCTTAAACCCTCTATATATTTGTTTTGTTGCCAGATGTGTACACATTCTGTTTTAAGTCATTATTTATGGAAATGTAACTTATGGCTGTACTTACACTATTATATGATGCCATCTATACACATACATATTACAAAAAAGTGTAATTTAAATGGAAAAAAAACCTTTTCGATAAAGACTACTAGACCTGAGGTGGCCTTTATTATGTGCTTCATTTAGTCAAAAAATCATAAAACTGTGTCAAAAATATACACATAAAAACTATAAAAATTAAAAATTTATAGGTCTGAAGGCCAAAGGTTGTGTAGTTCCTTTATTTATTCAAGCACAAACCAAGGCTAGCTCATATATTTATAGGAAAGGTCACTGTTGGTTTAGAAGTTTTAAAGTTCAACATATTATACTGAAATAGCACCCAGTAACTTCCTCAATAATTAGACTGTTTATAAGTTTTATCGAAAATCTCAACTGAGAAAATTTAAAATCAGTATTAAACAAAATATTGAATCATAAACATTTCTTTCTTCTTTATTGTACACACAGATAATACAGTTAAAAACTTAAATATAGGATATGTACAAAGAACTGTACATGTACATGTACCATAGAGGAGGCATATTATAAATATTAATAATATGCCTCCTCTATGGTTACACTAAATCCTTTCAGCATAAATCGCAAAGTCCTTTTTATGGTTGCTGTACCTCATCTAAGTACCTGACCTAACATATGGTGGCCAAGAGAGAACTAGTATGATGATGAATATATTTGTTTCAGGAAAAAAATAAAAACCGATAAAAAGTCCAATATTAAATTTCATCCCTTAGGTTTTCACCCTTAGGGGTGGGATTTTGATGAAAAATATGAGTGACCCCATATTTTATGTAAAAATCCCACCTCTAAGGGTATATCAAAGTTGATAGGGTAGGGTTCTACCCATTAAAAAATGAATGATTGAAATTGGTTCCCAATTCGCGAAGATATCACGTAACATATACACAACAAAAATAGAAAATACTTTTTTGAAGTAGTTTGAAAAAGAAAGACATAAATGAGTAATTACATCTACCTTATAAGTAAAACCATACTTCTTACTCAAACTTACTTTTATTATTATTCAAGAAAAGAATGTATGTAGGCTCATAAAACCTATCTATTCATTATAGGTATACTTTTTGAATATCTACAACCAATCAATTATTCAAGGTCAACTTTTAATTAACAAAGTAACCAAACTCATAATTCCATTATGCCATAAAACAACATAACTTATCAGGCAACACTTTACAGAAATTGAAAAACAAAAAATATCAAATGACAACCTACCTATTCAATTGTCTTAATGATTGACTACCCATTGGATCATGCATTGATCATGAGAAAAACCTCAAGAAACCTCAATAGGTTAGGTACCTTGAAACTACATTTAAAATACTAGTACATACTAAACACAACACTTCAGATCAATCAAGAAGTAATTACTCGCGTTGCTGTGATGCGGTATGCGGTAAAATTACAGATACACGAGACTTTAAATAACGCTGGACAGTTTTCACACAGCATCATCTACCCCCAAACTAAGCAGAGCTAATAATACTAAACATTTTTCACACAGCATCATCTAGCCCCAAACTAAGCAGAGCTAATAATACTGGACATTTTTCACACAGCATCATCTAGCCCCAAACTAAGCAGAGCTAATAACGCTGGACATTTTTCACACAGTATCATCTAGCCCCAAACTAAGCAGAGCTAATAACGCTGGACATTTTTCACACAGCATCATCTAGCCCCAAAATAAGCAGAGCTAATAATACTGGACATTTTTCACACAGCATCATCTAGCCCCAAACTAAGCAGAGCTAATAACGCTGGACATTTTTCACACAGCATCATCTAGCCCCAAACTAAGCAGAGCTAATGTGGAATGTAGATAGTTTATCTTCGAAAAATCAACCCCTAAGGGGGTTAAACAGGGTGGTAAAGTTTCTATGGAAAAAATATTCCTTGGTTTTATTAACTCAAAACTCGGTATTAAAATAAATAATGAAACACGTATTTTTTATTTTTTCAAAACTACCCTTTGGGGGTTTGCAATTGAGTTCTTAACTTTGTATGGAAAATTGTAATCCTTGGTTCGATTCACTCAAAGTTGGTGGACATAGTTTAAAGCCTGGAGACGGTCCTACGCTACTTTTATTAACATACGCGGGCGAAGCAGCGGGCAGAAACTAGTATAATAATATGAAAGTTGATCATATAAAATGATACGGTCCCAGCCAGAGTAATACATACGGTTTCGACATAGTAATATAGCATGGGACATGCTGCATCACTATTTATAAACTATGGAATTGATAATGGTCTAATGGGGTTAATTGACTCCACTATTTAACGCATTAGCGCTCTGCAAATCAGCGCTTGAATAAATCCATTTATATAGTTGATGAGATTCACATGAATTTACAAGAATAATAAAGTTGCTACAAAGGCCGCTTGTACACGTTAAGAAAATAGACGGTGTCTGTTGCAGAAAAGACCGATTTGAGCATGTACACGACGAGAATTTTGTCGGATCAAGGCACGAAAACTCGTGCTGAAAAGACAAATATGAGAATGTACACTATAAGATTGTTTTCGGACAGACGTGCGTAAGGTGTTGTGCACAGGTCGAGTCTATCTATAGTTAATTTTTAGGGTTCCGTACCACAAAAGGAAAAATAACGGAACCCATATAGGATCACTTCGTTGTCCGTCTGTCTGTCTGTCTATCTGTCAAGACCCTTTTTCTCAGGAACGCGTGTTGGTATCAAATTGAAAGTAATATGAAATACGTAGGTATACGGTCCCTTGGAGCTTTAAACAAATCAAGCTTGTAAGTCAACACAATACATAATACGGCCATTTATGCGACCTATATTTTGATACCTTATAGGATCAAAACCTATAAGGTACTTCCCGTTGACCTAGAATCATGAAGAATATAATAATTTTTTTGCTACGAAGCAAAAAAGACCTGATAAAAAAGAATGATTCTTGCCCTGCCCGGTGACTTTTCTTAGCGTGTACAAGCGGCCTAACGGCAGCGGCAGCGATATGAGACCATGCTTCAAAAGCTAATGGTCTAATTGGGTTAATTGATCCCCTCGTGTAGCGCATTATCGCTGGAAATCAGCATTTACATGGCATTTGAGCATTGACATGGATGACGTTTCCGCGTAATCGGCGCGGCAATTTTTCCTGTAGCAGGTATTTTTATAGGTTCATTCTATGTGGGGTGAACTGACTTTGTGTTTTCCCCCCTGTAATAATTCTTACCCCAGCAAGCTGCCTAGGTCATATCTAAGTAGGTAATTTATAATTAGTATAAAATTGATTTAATTTATTAACATAGGTAAGTACCTTATTTATGTATTACTAGTTTCTGCCCACGGCTTCGCCCGCGTGGTACCCGGATAAAAAGTAGCCTATGTGTTATTCTGATCTATAAGCTATATTACTGTAAAAGTTCATCAAAATCTGTTCAGTAGTTTTTGCGTGAAAGAGTAACAAACATCCATCCTCACAAACTTTGGCGTTGGTAGTAGGACTAATTCAATATGAATCTTTGTCTGAAATAAAAAAATATTATTATCATTATATCTGAGCAAGACTTTTAAGTTGATGCTTGAAAGGTAACAAAATCCGTCTTTGCTCTGGCTTCTTCTGTGACACACTTTCGCAGTTAATTTAATCATGTGCTCTTCTTGTTAAATCCAATAACTTGTCACCTGAACAACATGATTGAAAAGTCACAGATAACTTGTATTACAATTTCCTGCCAGTTTCACCATTGTTTTTGGCTGTGGAAGTGGGACGATGCAGACCCAGTTTCGTTTCGCTTTCATGGTGCGTGGCGTCGTTCGGCGTCGGCGCGTCGCTAAGGACATTCGTGCAATTAGAACGATCACGAAATATAAAATATTATTCTGTGAGAACGAGCGACCGACCGCCGCCGCCCCGTTACGTCGCTCGGGAGAAATACGGCATCTGTCCCAGATTCCCAAGATGCCTTAGATATTTGGCCAATGCATATTGCGGAAGGTGTTTAGAATGTTGAAGAAAATGTATGTTAAAGTTAAGCAGGGTTTTCCAACCAGTATCTCACACGGGTAAAGGGTGTCTAGAATGCATTAGAAGGAAACTTTTAGGTGACTGGGGGGCTAGACAAATACCAATTTCTGTTGACCTTAACGCCTGCGGAAAGATAAAATTGTATGGAAATGTCACGTAACATTTCCGCAGCAAATGTCATTTCCATACAATTTTATCTTTCCGCAGGCGTTAACGTCAACAGAAAGTGGTATTTGTCTAGCCTCCCAGGAACTGCTTTTAATTTATTAATTTAGCCATATAATCGACGTTTGATCATGCAAACTGCATTTATTGAGAACTCATAATATAGGTTATAATAACAGTAAACTGATAAAGCTTCCTTAAGTGATAGAAAAAAGTTCCAGTTCGCAGTAAGTTCGCGCGGTAGAAGCATGTTCTAGTTCTCATGGATCAGACTGGACCAAAGGAGTTTCTGTGGTTAATTTCTAACTAATCTGCTAGAAGACTGCTGGAGAGCTAACAAGCTCACTAAAACAGAAAATGTAGGTATCTTTGGTTTTGAAGAAAATGTATTTTTTAACAAGGTTTCATGCTAGAATCGTTAGAAAAAAACTAGGTGTTACATACGCAATACTCACAGAGTATAGAATAGTGCTAATGAGTACGCATGGATATAATTTTGTCATCTCGCACACATGTCATTATGATTGCTCTTACTTGTTCTACTTCAGTTCTGCGGATCACACTAATTTCCCATGGCTGGTATCATCGGATGGGATGAATCGTATCACTGGATGAGCCATAGATGGACAATGCAAATAAACAAAATTGGTTTCATATTGGACGTTCCTTTTTTTGAATGTATGGGCCATTAAAATAAGGACTTAGTGACAAAATTGATTGCCATCTCGATAGCCATGAGTTAGTGTGATCGCCCCGCAGATTGTACTTAAGTATCCGGCGTACAGCGCTCATAACTTTAATTCGAATATAGCTATCTCTTTTTGATTGATGCAGGCCCGCCCGTGCTTGTGCGATAGCAATATTAGCCGTCCAGAATTTGTTATAAATTTGGTGGTGTTCCGTAATACCAAAACAGATGAATGAAAAATTGTTGTATTTTTCACATTGTGTTGTTATTCTGTAACTAGACAATATAATCTATGTACCTAATCAAACGATACGTAAGGTATTGTTGTTTTTAATACGAATCAAATAAGAAGAAAACTTATCCAAATAAATATTCCAATAAAGAATATCATGTATGACGAAAAAATATCCAAAATGCGATTCGTTTACATTTTATTTTAGGTAAGTATTTTGAAAAAATATATAGCAAAGTACGTAGAAAAATACTATTCGAATGCAAATAATAAAAAAATATGGTGGAAATAACCTCTAATTACAAATGACTATAGTATTACGTTTGTATGGGCAATTCATCCAACGCAGGCTTCTTAAGCTACCAATTCGTGTCACAACATGAAGATAAGATATTACAGATACTACCTCTATATTAATCTTCCAATTTATTGCACAATTCCCAATGTCAACTTATCTGAAGATGGTTGATAAGTTTTGCATCAATATGAACTTGAAAGTCTCAAGTCATAGTGAAGAGACCAAGACCATACTTCACTTTTTGCTGCAGGCATAGTCTCTTAACAGCTATTGTATACAATCTCTTCAAAGCCGCTTTACAGTCAGGCAATTCACCAGCAATTGAAAGATAACTAAACGAGCAAACGATCGCTCTTATCTGTAACACAAGCTAACTGCCCTGATACCTGGCTTATCGCGATCGCTCGTGGAAAACGTAGGTACATTGTTATAATCATAATTATATAGATAGAAAATTCTTTATCGCACAACTAAAAGAACTGATAGATATACTCTTTCACGCAAAAACTACTGAGCGGAGTTTGATGAAACTTTACAGTAATATAGCTTATACATCAGAATAACACATAGACTACTTATCCGGGTACAACACGGGCGAAGCCGTGGGCAGAAGCTAGAATAATATGACGACCTCTGTGGCGCAGTGGGCGAAGGCCCGCCTGAGATGCAGAAGGTTGCGGGTTCGATTGTCGCGGGATAAATGTTTGTATGATCTACAAAATATATTTGTCTCGGGTCTGGGTGTTTTCTATGCAAAATATGTATGTATTTACAAAAAAAAAGTATATAATTAATATATCAGTCATGTAGCTCCCATGATATAAGCTCTGCTTAGTTTAGGGCTAGATGACGCTGTGTGGAAAATGTCCAGCATTATTTATCATATTGTTCTCACAATATATAGCTGATAGACTGATTACTTGATTTTGTAGGATTCGTGCATGAGAGCTAAAAAGTGATTGTAAACTTAGAATCTGAAAACTTAAACGGAGATCACCTCACGATATGAATATTAATATAAATATGTTTTCGTGAATAATGGAAATAAGTATTAGCTATGCAGGGCAGTAAACCCTTTTATCGTTTCTTGGTACCATGCCAAACGCATTCGTATTTATTTAAACTTTATCTTGATCTGTGTGTGTTGAGTCCTTGTTTTATTTTTATAGGCATGGATGGTGCATTGTGAACATTCGATGCCAATTTATAGTCAAGGTTATTACTTCTGTCTTGTAATGACTAGCATGGCCCTTCACACGAGCCATTTTGATATGAACTCTCCCAAATGCTACGACTATTATCCTAATAATATTATAAACGCGAAAGTTTGTGAGGATGGATGTTTGTTACTCTTTCACGCAAAAACTACTGAACGGATTTTGACGCAACTTTACAGTTATATAGCTTACACATCAGAATAATACATAGGCTACTTTTTACGCGGGTACCCCATGAGCGAAGCCGTGGGCAGAAGCTAGTCCTACTAATAGCTGAATGAAGGATCATCAAAAAAATAACCAAGCAGAGTTTGTTGCCTGATTCTTCTATGCTTGGTCGCGCGCGAGGAACCGGCGTAAATTCACTTTAACATTTTAGATTCACGTATAGTTTTTAAGTTGACGTTTCTATATGATCCTTGTGATTTCAATGAATAAAAACCTATTGACTTTGACTTTGACTTTGAATATTATAAACGTGAAAGTTTGTGAGGATGGGTGTTTGATATTCTTTCACGCATAAACTACGGATTTTGACGCAACTTTACAAAAATATAGCTTACACATCAGAATAACACAGGCTACTTTTATACGGGTACCACGCGGGCGAAGCCATGGGCAGAGACAAGTTAATGATAAAACTGTGTGTTTCTCCTTTTGTAAATTTTCCTGTGGCTCACGTAATGTTCCTAACTAATGTTAGGTAGATGCCTAAAGTTTTGATGAATTGGACAAAAACCATTTCAAAGTAATATACTTACTGACCGCCTTTCACACAAATTACTTCACTGAATTTCCCGCCTTTTACTTAAATATAATTTAAGTAAAAGCCGTATAGGTTGGTAGTACTTGCACTGAACTTAAATAAGAAAGTCTACATACACTTCAGATAGGAATTTATTTATGAATAGCCTCTGCCCACAGCTTCGTTGTACCCAGATAAAAAGTAGCCTATGTGTTATTCTGATGTATAAGCTATATTACTGTAAAGTTTCATAAAAATCCGTTCAGTAGTTTTTGCGTGAAAGAGTAACAAACATCCATCCTCACAAACTTTCACGTTTATAATAGTAATAGGATTAGTCAGTCCTTACCAGATAAATCTGGCTTTCGCTTATTGCTCACAGCTTGCGTAGGGAGGTGCAGCTCTCAGTGATAACAATTGGACAAGATTGAGTGGATTTCCACGACAGACTGAGTAAAATGAGCTATCAAAAAAGCATAATGACCTGGATCTCTTCTGCTCCAGTGTCGAATCCGTGAGGCGGCGGCGCGGCGCAGGTTTCTTTTCTGCGTGCCGAAATTGAGGTCCAATCGTTTCTTTTTGCTTCTTCTTCTTTTTATCTGTTTTGTATATCTAGAGGTACTAAATAACTAACTCTGTATTTATTCTGTTGTATTGTTTCCTGTCCTCACAATCTTTATGTATCTTTACGCTGTATATACACGTGAAAACCTTTTATTGGCCTTCTGTGCAATAATATTTTCTTACCGTTATAAGTGCTGTTGGTTTTCCTATAAATTAATAAATAAATGCATTGACGCACGAATTGTAACTAATCCGTTTGTTCATACTTCTGTTATGTTCATGCTAGCCCTTTTTAACGGAATACGAAATGATTTTTGCGTGGCAAATCGATTCTACTTAAGACAAACTTTCTACCACTGAACTCCGCGCTACGTACTTCTAAAGCGAAGCACTGAAAGTATACCGTTCGTAAATACGATACTCACTCACGAACACTGATAGAACGGTATGCCAATCGGCCGTCACATGACATTACGACGAAATTCTCACGCATAAATGTCAATAAATATTCACAACTAATAATGCCGACTGGGCATTATACTGAGCCTAGGCCAATTTGGTACTGTAGCACACATTGCTGACCTTCTTTCTTATTTTTTAGTGTGATGTTATGCAATATCTGTGCAATATTTTATGAAAAAAAACTTTTTTTAAAATGGGTGACGAAATATTCTTTATTCTTTATTCTTTATTCTTTATTCTTTATTCTTTATTCTTTATTCTTTATTCTTTATTCTTTATTCTTTATTCTTTATTCTTTATTCTTTATTCTTTATTCTTTATTCTTTATTCTTTATTCTTTATTCTTTATTCTTTATTCTTTATTCTTTATTCTTTATTCTTTATTCTTTATTCTTTATTCTTTATTCTTTATTCTTTATTCTTTATTCTTTATTCTTTATTCTTTATTCTTTATTCTTTATTCTTTATTCTTTATTCTTTATTCTTTATTCTTTATTCTTTATTCTTTATTCTTTATTCTTTATTCTTTATTCTTTATTCTTTATTCTTTATTCTTTATTCTTTATTCTTTATTCTTTATTCTTTATTCTTTATTCTTTATTCTTTATTCTTTATTCTTTATTCTTTATTCTTTATTCTTTATTCTTTATTCTTTATTCTTTATTCTTTATTCTTTATTCTTTATTCTTTATTCTTTATTCTTTATTCTTTATTCTTTATTCTTTATTCTTTATTCTTTATTCTTTATTCTTTATTCTTTATTCTTTATTCTTTATTCTTTATTCTTTATTCTTTATTCTTTATTCTTTATTCTTTATTCTTTATTCTTTATTCTTTATTCTTTATTCTTTATTATTCTTATTTATAAAAACTTATAAATAGGACATGTACAAAGGCGAGCTTAACCGAAACAAGAGTTTTCTTCCAGCAACCCTTTGAAGACTTCAATTGTACTTTTTATAAATTTCCCGTTTTTTAAGTCAGTTGTTTTGATATTTAATGTTTTATAAATTATCTTATACGAATTGGCTTCCTAATTCTGAGATCCCTCTCTCTTTTATCCTCCGTAATTCTGGAGTCTGGATTCTGGGCATTCTGCAAACTAAGGCACTCAAGCCAATTCTAACCATTGGTGATGATGACAGATTCCTGTGTGTCAAAAAGCTTTGATTAGGATCTAAACCCCCGTTATTGTGTTGGTGAACTTGGGCCGGTATTACAGCGATTTTCTTTTCAACTCGGCAAACTTGATATGCGCGGCCCGGCTCGTAGTAATTCATTCTACTATGTAGTTGATTTGGCTCCAGCCAGCTTATCCGAAGGTTGAGTTTAGGACAAGGCCGGGTGCACTTGACCGATTGCTTCGCTACGAGAATCAGCTTTATTGAAACTTTTTAGTTTGTGATGAGACTGTTCTAAACTTTTGACTAAGCTAGGCTTTTTAGTCTAGCTTAGGCATCTGAGGCTTACCATATCAATTTGTAGCCATTTCACATTAAACAAGAAGTTCAGAACAATTTCATAATGCTATCAAATTTATTGTTAATTTACGGTATTTCCAAAGTACGTGGCTTTCAAAAAGCCTTTGAAAGAATCAGAGTGGTGAAAGATTAATTAAACAAGCCACACGGCTAATTTATGGTCAAACTTAAAATTACCAATTCCATTGTTGCAAATCTTGGCTCTCTTTAAAGACAGCGATAGCTTTTAGCACACGTAGACAAGAAAACATGTGTTTAACCTACCTCAGTGTAATCATGTAGGTACCGTTTCATATGGCTAAATTCACTTGACTGTAGACTAAAGACTATCACGAAATTTGAATGTTTAGCAGTTTGCGCCAGCAGCGCCTTAAATCTTGAAGACCTTACAATTTGGTGACAAGCCTTACGTTTACATTCTCGTCTCGCTCGGAGGTTTCTCTTTTCATAGTTCTTTCATAATAATCGTTGCCCTTAATAGTTCATTAGGTTCTTACTTCTTAGGTTCTTCGTTGCTTGCAAAGCCTCTACTGAGTTAATACGTTAAAAACTTTTCGTACCGGTGACCGTTTTAATATTTATTGTATGTAAATCTTATCGTTACGGTTACTGTTTTGACATGTTATAAACTTAGCATGTGTCCTCTGAAGTTCTTGTCTCATGTCAACTTAAGTACATAAATAAATAAATTTGTTATGTATTATCTCTGATATTGCGTCAATTGTGATCCACTCACCGATAATGGAGATGGTAGGTACGTAGGTACCTACTTACGTAACATACGCAAACAGCTACTTAAACTAACTTCTGCTGTATTTTTTTTATGTAAAACCAAGACCTACCTAGATGTAAGTACTTATGTAATTTGACCTTCATATGCCATAAACTAGGTAAAACCAGTTTATCATCAATGGTTCTCACAACGAAGACCTTTGACCACAGCCTACTCTTAGTTTGCTTGAGTATTCTTGTTTAGATTTTAGGTAAAGCTATTCTTTGTTTTTTTTTTACTATAGCCGCCTAGCCTGATAGTGTTACCAGTTCAGGGGATGGTGGACAGCCAAGCATCGTTAGCGGCAGGGTTTTTAGAAACAACCTTAGTATTAATATAGGATTTTTTTTCTGATAGAAATCGCTGATTGCAATAAGACCGCCAATTCTAGGCCCTAGGAGAGATTTGTAAAAGTGCATAACATGTTAATTTAAGCCCTCAATAAAGTAAGGTTAAAAATTCGGCCACCATGTCATAAACTTGTTTGGCTTGTATCGTACGTAGCAAACCTTGTCGTCTAGTAACCTAGACGCCTGTGTTACCTACTATCTCATGATATTCGTGGCGCTAAAAGGCCATCGACTCGTGGCGGAATATTTTGGAAATCGTTCAAAACTTGTCTTATGTTCGTTAGTCATTTCACGCCCGCGCCGCGGCCGGCGCTCTATTACGTCCTGCTCTTCATAAAGTAAATTGACACTAAGTAATTTACGCAATTTTATGCTGGAGCCTAGAATCTATTGAACTAGTTTCCACTGACTGCAATTTTTCTGTTGCAAGTCGCTCTCAGAAGTTTCTGGAAATTCTCTTGCTGGTAGGTTACATTCCTTGTGAAAGGATAGGCCCAGGCGTGGAGACGATAGAATTACACATGTTTATATCTCTGATTGATTAGTTAATTACAATTATCAAGTAAGATAATTTAGTGAACAACTGAGTTTTCAAAACCCAGAAAATTTTGCGTGATCACGAAATGCCGGCAAAAATGTAACCCTATTCTGGCGTGGTCTATTTTACTATTTTTGATGACAGCCAAGTCCACAGACTAGTTAGGCATGCTATGGCACAGATTATCGATACATACAAGGATTAATTAATCATGTTTGAAGTAGGTAGGTATTTATACTAATATTTAAATGGACTATGTATTTTATAGGCAAGCTTTCACTTGTGAGTAGTAGAGCTCTTTGTGAAAGAGCTCGTTCGTGAATGTACTACAACCATCCTATTTCTGCATCCAAGCAGTACCTACTGCTTGTATTGCTATGTTCCGTTTTGAAGTGTATGGATGCCGGTGAAATTACACATGATACTTTTCCCTCGTTATGTCTCAGAGTCGGCACCGCGCGAGTGATACTTAAGCAGTTAAGCATTACTGTAACCTATGGAAGGTTACAGTAATTGCTTACCAACAGGTGGGTCGTATACATGTTTTCCACTTTAATTGTATAATTAAAAAACTTTTCTCTTAGTTAATATTGTATAATACAGGTCTTGCAGTATTTTCCGCAACTAAAACTTGCAGAAGTGGACTTCGGCGAGCATGCAAGTGACATGCCAGAGCTGGCTTCTGCAAGATTTATTGCTAGTGTATACTTCACCTTGGCCAGGTGAATATACTTACCTTGAAAATAGCCATGAGTCCGGTGGTGAATATCCAGTGTCGTGAAAGAATATTTCTTGATTGAAAAACAAAGGGCGACCAAAATGTGACTCACATTGCGATAAGATTGTTGGTATGAGTGAGTTTGACCTTGGGGATTCTTTTAATAGCTAGGAATTCACCATTTCACGCTTTAAAATCAGCAGTTACTGCAGTCGGTATGCGGATAATAAACAGTTCCATTCCACTCGCGGAAGTCGCGGAACTCAATGCTTTGCCTGCTAAAGATACACGCCACAAAGAAATGGCGTCTAGTTCTGACATGGCGCGGATCATTCAAACTTCAAACAAAAGTTATGGAAAGAAGACAATTGGGTGCGGGTGTCAAAATGTCGTGGCTCGAGATGAAATATATGGTTACAGTCCAATTACAGTAGTAGCTGAACGAGTGACGTTTCGTTTTTCGTCGAAAAAACCGTCGAAGTTTTGTCAGTTTTCAGAGAGAAACGAGTTCCGTTTGACTAAAAAAGATTGAAACCACGGGCACAAAATAAATGATAGTAATACGTTACGTGACGCGATGTAGTCGCGTCCGCGACGAGTCTTCTGGTGGGTACACACGTACGTACATGCTCATCGAGCAAGTCTCATTGAAACAAAGCTGTTCTCCAACATGTTCCACCTTGCGTCTACACGTAAACGCTTGCTCGAAGAACATGTTCAGTGTGCGTTGAAACTCTTCGAGCAATGGACGATTCGTTGTTATGTTTGGTGGGATCGCCTGCTACATTTACTGTCGGGGAAAATCTACGCGAAGAAGTCGTCGTCGTCGTTGGGTTAGGCCAATGTTGCAAGATGCTCTTAGAGAATTTATATCTTTTTAATAACTCCGTTCTTGCCAGTATTAGGTTCAACAGTTTTGTACAATAAGATTAAACGTTCATAAGCTGCGTTTCTTTTACCCTTATCACTATATCCTTTTAACGTAGTTTTCTACAAGCACTTTTCCTCCCGATACATATTTATAAATTGTTCCTCAAAATCCCGAGAAAATGAACGAAAGTCCGACATTTTAGCTACGCACGCACACCCTCTTCACAAAAATATCCATCACGACTAACATGCTCGGCGTCGCGACTACACGTACAAACATGTTTGCTTCGAACATCGAGCAAGAATTATGGAAGTTTGAATCTTGTTCGAATCGAACATTTTGGTTGGCTTCGAGCATTTGTCTTAAGACTTGCATGGTACACACGTTCGTACTTGCTCGAGATCGAGCAAGTTTATCGAGCATGTGCGTACGTGTGTACCCACCATAAGAAATAACCAAGAGCAATATATAGCTATAGATAAATATAAATGTGTATTCATACATAGCTAAATGTAAATGTACCAGGAATTCACTAAACTGAATATTGTGGAAGAAATTCATGAGGTCGCGCCGTTTCCTAAAATATCGTCGAAACATACCACAGACAGTTTATTGGAGGAGAACACGATGTTTAAATTACAATGTTTATTCATCGCACTGTTTACATTCTGTTTTTCGCTTTTAGTCGTGCAAATGAAAATTCACGATTAACTGACGTGTGGAAGTTTAGTTAGGTCAGGTTCTAATTACAGTTGTAAGTGGATGACGGCTACCTTAAAGGTCGCGGTACCGAAAATGTCAAAGGTTCATCCAATTTCCTGGATGAGTTCGTTGATGGTGAAAGTTATTGACGAGGCTATTTAATTAACTTTCATTATGATATTGCTATACCATGAAGTGGCTATAAGCTATCATGATATCATATTGATATAAAACGCGGATGTTTTTGTTTTATTGCCTTAATAGCTGTACCCGCGACTTCGTTCGCGATTGCGATCCCTGCAGACTAATTATTCGCATCTGGCCACAGGGGTGCTAGACAATTACCACTGTTGTCGTTTACGCCTGCGGAAAGATAATTTTGTATGGAAATGACATTATCTGTGGAAATGTCACGTGACAGCTGCCAAGTTTTACCTTGACAAATTTGCGTTAGCGTGAAAGGAAAAGTAAGCGTTAGGTATTTGTCTAGTCCCCTGTTTTTCTCATATAAAGCAACGCTGTAGTCTGCGGTGAAGCACTCATATCAAGAAAGGAGCTTTTTATCTTGGATTTGAAAAGTCCCAGGTTGTATTTCTGAGAAGACTCGATATTAAAAAAAAAATATCGGAATAAAATCGGCTAATATTGGCGAAGATATCACGTAGCATGTAGGTATGTTACCTGTAACCTACACACAAAAACATACAGACAAATTGAGAAACTCCTTTTTTGAAGTCCGTTGATTAAATGTAATACGTGTAATACTCTTACCAAATAAATAAAAAAAAAGAAAAAAAAAATGTGATGATATTAGCGATAGGTACCTACACTTGCAGTCTCTAGTTTACGGTTTCTATCCTGCAGGTACTCTAATAGAATCAGACCTTTGACCTTTGGCACTACCTTTGCCTACTCTTTCGAATGAAAAAAAAAAAAAAAGTCGCCCACAAAAAATGTCCCAGTCCCAGTCCTGGGACTCCCCTGTCCCCTACCTATTATTCGTTTGTACAATGAGATATATGCGGCTTAAAGCTTCAGTTTCCTTAATTTCCATTTCATTAAATTATTTTGTGTGTAGGTGTAGTGACCGAATCGATGAACGGTGTAGGCACTAGGTATATTGAAATCCAATTATTCTATCACGACGCTGACGTTTCTGTTTAAATCATCATCATCATCGGAAATGTTAGGTTAGCAATAAAATTGCCATTTATTCATAACACCCATTCAAATATATCAACACACTTTATTTTTAATTGGATTCAAAAAATCTAGTTTCAGCCATCTGGACCATAGATTTCCTCCACTTTATGTTTCCATTTTATTCTCTGGTTCCCATTCCTTCCCATTTTTCGATGCAGTTTTTCTGGTCCTTCGAGCCGAATCTCATCAATATTCTTAACAAATATATTCCATGATAACATAAAGCTTAAATTCCTTACGGTTCAATTCGGCGAATGGATGCTGCTCAAGACCGTTTTCAATTCAATTCAATTTATTTATTTGCGAAACATGGGTACAAGCAGTAGATAATACAGTTAAAGTAAGTCCAACCATGATCTGCTTACATACAGCATGCAAAATTTTATATAAGAATAAGAAAGTATAAGCCTTAGTCTAAAAAGTCATACATTTGATAATACAAACAGGCTAGCATGTCACAATATTTTATGTAAGAAGAAAAAAAATGTATATAATTATAAAATGTCATATTCTTAAAACTATCTAAAACGTTGATCCTGGGGATTCTATTTGCAGGACTTGGGAGTTGGAGGACCTTGCTGATGTGAATTTATCAAACATAGTTATAACGAAATAGGTAGGCAACTAAAATAACAATGTACAAGCCAGCAAAATAGCTCGGTGAGCCGGTGACCTTTGCGAGTCTATGAAAAGATGCTTCAGTATCTAATTCAATGTCTGCAACGCGACCGGGCGACGCCATTCAACATAGTGTTGTTTTATTACCTCCCATAATAAACGTTTTTATGTCTTCAGCTCGACGGATAATAGGTAGTAAAGATATCGTTGGAAAGGCAAATATTAATAAACCTATGACGATAACGTCATTGTTGTATGGCATTAAGTACGAACATCTGTGACTGTACAAAGCAGTTCGGCGGGGAGGCAACATATTATATTACGGTTTTATCCCCCTAGCCATTTTATTGGGTGGAGCGAATTGGTGCCTAGCTCTAGTCGTGGAGAATGATTTAGTAAATTTTATGTAGAGATTGACAGATGAACAAGTGTATATAAAAAGTGTTGTTCGTAACGTTTCTCATTCATCAAACGTTACGAATAACACTTTTTATATGAAATAATAACATATCAAACAAGTGAAACGCTGGCATATGCCATATTTGGACGTACCTCTGACTATCCTCTAATTGGTATCCTTAAAGATCTACTCACTGAATATGTATCTGAGGATGTTCGTCATGAAGATACAGTCGTGAACGTGTTTGTTTTATAAGAATAATAATAATAAATAAATATTTCTGTACATTTTCTCACAGCATCGTCTAGCCCCAAACCAAGCAGAACTTGTTTTATGGGAATATTTCTATTATACGAATTTATAATAATGAATGTAGACGTATCGTTTAGCCAAGGTATATTAAACGGTACCTACATGATTAAACTGAGGTAGGTTAAACATGTTTTCTTGTCTACGTGTAAAAAGCTATCGTTGTCTCTCAAGAGAGCCACAAGATCAAGATTTGCAACACTGGAAGCCTCAAGGCTTGTTTAGGGGTAGATAATGAACGCAGTATTGATAATCTAAATGGTACTTATTGCTAGCTGTTAGAGACGTTCGCATATTGAGATTAACCATTTATCTTAGGTAAGAGTATTCCAATGCGTTCGCTGCACGTGAAGGAAAAAGAAAAAACATGATATCTGTGAATAGATGCCCGCTCACAGTTACCAGAATCATAACTTGATGAAATTCAGCATTGCTATTTTCACAATCGGGTAGGAAAAATAGGTCCTAGGTACTTTACCTTCATCATACCACTTTCAGTCTCTTGTGTAGTTAAGTTATGGAATTAAACCGTTTGCTTTGTGGAATTTCCAGTCATTGTAAAGATACCATATAACTGTTTCCGTAAACAGCATACTTTATTAGCTTGCCTTAATTCCGTGCGTAGTAAAACAAAGCTATGACGTGCCCCGTTCCATTTCACGTGAAGCCGGTTTAGACGGAGACAGTGGCTGATGCCAGTGGTCATGTTAGCGCTTCTGCCGTTCCCTGCAATAGCTTACGTCATATTTCTTATTACCTCAGTCCAGAATTAGTCAGTTGAGTGAAATACCTCCATATTGACGTGTCTGGCTTCACTTTTACCAGGCTTCTTGTGCGTCTCTTTCTTACTAGATGGCCCAGGTTCTTAAAGGTCTGCCTTGATTTTCGATTTAGATTTTTACTTTGACTTTGACGAGCAAGTTCGTTGCCATGATTTCAGCCACCGTTTTTATTCAAACCGCTATCACAGAGCTGATCTAAAGCTATTAATTTTGGTGTTAGTACTATTAGTGCCAGCAACTACTGTGCCCGTAAAAACACGCCATTATTTACCTCTTCAACAGTGAATTAAACTCCTGGCATAGTGCTAATCTGATTTGCGTGCTCTGCTTTCGTTTCCGTCAACCTTCACTGGTTTCCTTGATGGTAGCCTGAAGTTCATATCCAACTGTTCCAGCATAAAAATAGCTTTTTGTATCGACCGACATACAGTGAAAAGTTAACCAATCATATATTTATAGTTCAGGCTATCCTACATCATGCATGGGTTATAAGTTCGTGGAATCTTCAGTTCTATTGGATACTGTACTGAGACATTTATTTCTCGTTATCTAGTAGGTAAAAGATAATGACACTAAACTTTACATACATATTATTATTATAAAGATGCTGGATGTCTTGCATCGTTAGAAATTAGAATTTTGAAGCCTTTTGCAAACTTGCGGGTCTGAGTTCTGAAAATCGGTCAGTTCGTTATACCGCCAGTGTGTCGTCAAATCTCGAATCAAAACCATTTAGCATGGGCGTCAAACACGAGATGTGATATCGTCTCAGGGACGATGTTTATAGACTAATTGAAATCGTATCAATAACTAAAGTGTGAATGAACGTAAGTCCTTCAGTCAGACGATGTAATTTTACTACTCCTCATTACACTGGTAATTGACCTCGTTGTACAAATAAGGGGGAATAAAGGGGAACAGTTACCAGCTGCATGACGGGTCGTCATCGCGTCTCGTCAGGCTTGCATGTACTGGCTGTTGAGCAAAGATTATTTAATCAACCATCAGACATTTGGTTCAGCAGCCCTCGCTCTCGCCTTCGAGTGAGAAAACGTGAAGTGGCGCTTCTGAGTAATAATCGATGTTATTACTCTCCGAATCAGTAAGCCGAAGCAGCTAGTTATTGTGGAAATGCTCAATTTTGCCACGCAACGAAGGGTGACTATAAAACGATTTAAAAGCGATTTACAACGGTCACTTCAAGCTTGAAGCTTAGAAGGCGTTCGAAGCCGTTCGTTTGTCGTACCACTGTTATATTTTATTTCTTTTCGTTGGTTTGATATGCCACTGTATACTCGCGTTAAGTCAGTAAACAGGTTAAGGAATGGTGGCTATGAAAGGGAATAGTTTCCGATGGTAAAGGAACCCCAAGACTGCCTTACTATGCTCGATTTATATTATAGTGTTCTCGTTTTTAATAGAACACCATCGCCTGCGCCTTTTTTATGTAACAAACTTTCTTAAGAGCCATGTCAAGCAGGACAACTGTATAAATAACCTATCTCACATAGGATAACTGTATCACGGATTCTCATCATTAATGAATCTACGGCAAACAAAATAGCCCGACTTAGAGCTATCCATAGCTCATTGTATGGGATGAGGTATCTGTGACTGTATGAATAATCAATGAAACGACAGTTCCAGTTGATAACTCAAGTGCCACAAATTCAGTTACATCATATCTGTCGACTGCAATGTTAACATGTTCTTTCCTTGTTGCAGGTCAGCGACGTCCGTGGCTGTGGTTACCATCTGGCTACTATGCTAGGGTTATTCCCTGCGCAGCTGATCCATGTTTACGTCGGCTCAACGCTGAGAAGTATGCACGAGGTGCTACACGAATCCCATGTCACGGGGTACATCGTGTTTGCGTTACAGGTAAAAGACCACGGAGTATTCCGTTGTGTTCTAAATACTGTATACTCACCATTAGGTATATATCATTACTAGCTTCTGCCCACGGCTTCGCCCGCGTGGTACCCGGATAAAAAGTAGCCTATGTGTTATTCTGATGTATAAGCTATATTACTGTAAAGTTTCATCAAAATCCGTTCAGTAGTTTTTGCGTGAAAGAGTAACAAACATCCATCCTCACAAACTTTCGCGTTTATAATAATAGTAGGGTAGGATAGTAGGATATATACCGAATTTTGTGTTTTCCAAACGTTCATTTATCTGCCTCTAGCTGTTGTAACCCCATATTAATAAGCAACGGGTGTTCTCTAACTGTCACGGTATCATTATCATCTCTTGAAGAGAAACCCAATCATAATGTTTTTTCTTCTTCATAATAACATGACCGTTATTTTATTGAGCCTTGAATATTCCAGAGCCATGTCAATCATCACTTTTCTCTACAGACCTCTTTAGTATTTGCCATTGCATATTATCTTCGTCTTAGGGCCTACAGCGTAAAATAAATAGATACACAACTGCAAATCATGTCACTGCTTTCAAACGAGTGAGCGACACATCTCGTGCAATTAAACGTTTATTTAATCACGTTATCTTCATGCCAAGACTGCAGAGTCCTTGCTGGGCTGGCAGATGTTACACTCTCTGCATTAGCCTTGATCTGTCGTTCTCTTTAGTAGCTCTCAAGTTCTACATCTTTGGTACGATATACCTTACTTACGTTAAACGTATATCTAAGCCAAGTACATTTAAGCCTTACTTCCGTTTATGTTATGTGAGCCAGCATAATAAAATAATATTAATGTTTTTTCGAAGTAGAAAATAACATTGCAGTTAACACTGATGTATTCATATATAGTATAATTATACATATAGTCACGCCTGTTTCCCCGGAGGGGTAGGCAGAGACTTCTTCCGCTTCATTCATCCTCATCAAATTCTTCATACAACCTCGATGTTTTAGTGTACTTCTGACTTGGCCTATTTCTTGAATGTCTCCAATTTGGTCAGAGTGCATTCGCCGAGGCCTTTCTCTAACAACTATCCTATTCACGTCGCCTTGTATACTTGTTTTGTTAATCTTCTTTCATCCATCCTTTCTATACGCCCAAATCATCTCAATTATGATTTTAATGATAGTTTACTCTTTGCTTATGGCTCTACAATCTCTGTATAACATTGATTGTTCGTACTTTGTAGGTACTTCTTACTCAGCTAAGTCCCTCTCCCTATAACAAATCAATGCTATACATTCTGGAATCATTGCATTGAACCTCGGTCATTATATAACCTGTTTAGGTGTACCTGTATGCTGGATTATTACCGGACATTCATTTGAAAGAGTATGTGATAATTCATTTCATACTACGTCAAAACTACTCCAGTTTAGTACACAGTACACTCATGTTAAATAAAATATCATCAGGGATGTTACGGTATCAGCTTAAAACAACACCTAATCATAACAAAAATCTTTTAACTCTATCAGAATCTGCTAGGTAAAATAACGTAAATCGGTGATAGGTCTATGAATCTAGATACTAATAATCATATCGGCACATTACATGTTATGGAATACCTATTCCACGCCTATACCTATACCTCAACGCAACTACGTTTTTCAGTTTTGTAACAAGTTGTGGTAAATCTTACTACTATTATAAACGCTAAAATTTGTGAGGATGGATGTAAGTTTGTTTACCTCTTCATGAAAAAACTACTGAACGGATTTTGATGAAACTTTACAGTAATGCATTAGAATAACACATAGGCTACTTTTTATCCAGCTACCACGCGGGTGAATCCGTGGGCAGAGGCTAGTATGTACTACGTTCAAAACGGTTCTACCTAATAGCATAATAACCTACTTTAAGCAGCAACAACTGGACTATTGTCACATTATGGATTTAAACTTCAGAAACCTATCACTAGCTATATTTTATCTGTTGCGCCTTTACTCTAGTCTTTACTCTATGTGTGGTCTCAATCTACTATGCTACCAAGCAAACAATGTCATTCGTGCTGATCCTACTAATTTACTGTTGAAGAACAGAATTCCTACAAGATTTGAATCCCTTAGCCTCTCAGGGGACAAGCACAAAGCACCACTTGGGCTTTGCCAGACAGACTCGAAAGTTGTATTGTGTGAGAAAATGCTGTCGTAGCATCACGGTTTAGGGAGCGAAAGAAGCATTGAACACTGGGTTAATAGGAGCGGTAGTTGTCAACTATGATTTAAAAGAAAACAAACGTTACTTAAACCTCATGATGTACTCAGATCTAAACCCTGCACACAAATCCGTGATGATAAAGAAGCATATAGTATACAGAAGGGCATCTAAACTGCCAGGCTGTAATAATATATCCCGTCACAACGGTCATTTATGAGTATCATAAGCTATTCTTCGCTTCACAATGCTATCGTTGTGAATGAACAGTTAATCCAATGTTTGCCTTTTAGCTTTTGTTCGTTCATTGTGAGCTGGTGACACATGTTCAGAATCTTGAACTGTCGCTTAGTGATTGGTGGTGGCCTGTCTCAAATGAATTTACCTTGGATGTAGAATATAAGAGCACAATACGGTTAAGCTAGAGCAGTCCATTTAGCTATCACTGTTATTAGAACTGCCAATAGTTATGATAATTATAATTGGGTGCTGAAATTAGAAATTTTCAGATGCTTTCGATGAACGAAAAGAGCACAATCTCCACAAAAATATTTTCGTGATGCCAGAATAAAAATGATGCCATCAACAAGGGAAGTAATTCATCAAACACAATGCTATCACTGAATTAAAATAAACTGAAATCATAAACTTTTTATCAATGGTGTAGTCAAATAAATGAAATGAGTAATTTTCCAATGCTTTCGATGAACGAAACGAACACAACCCCACAAAAATAGTTTCGTAATGCCAGAATAAACACACGATGCCATAAACAAAAATTAATGCGTCAAACATAACCATTGAATTAAAATAAACTGAAATCATAAAACTTTCATCAATTATGAAAACCTTGAAATATAAAAAGAAGCAAAAGAAAGTCAGGATCGAAGCAAGTGGAATTCCGTAGTCTCTGGTTTCCCTCTAGGAAACAGGCGTGAATTTATGTAAGTATGTGAAATAACATAAAACTATTCGTTTTCAGATTCTAGTCGGTGTGACCCTCATGGTGTGGGTGGTTCAGAAAGCGCGGAAGGAGCTCACCATCGCCATAATGGCGGCAGAACTCGGCCGGGAGACGATATCGGACTCAAGCAGTTCGTCGATGAGCTAGCCCTCAGCCCGCGCGTCCACTGACGTGGATAGCGTGTGTGCTAGCTAGGGTCCTCTCGTGGGATGCTACCGCATTCCCACAGTGAAACTAGAAACTTTCGTCTAAAGTGAAAGACGGTCTAGAAACTTCGGTCTCAAATGTAAGATGGTCTAGGAACTTACTTTTAAAGTGAAAGTTGACGATAAAATGAAGTGTACAGCGTGTGTTCTAGCTAGGAGCCTCTCGTGGGATACTGCCGCTATCCCACAGAGAAACTAAAAACTCACGTTTGAAGTGAAAGACGGTCTAGAAATGTTTGTCTGAAATGCAAGATAGTCTAGAAACTTGCTTCTAAAGTGAAAGTTGACGAGATACTGAAGTGTAAAGCGTAAGATTTCCTTGAAACTTACGTTCTAAGTGAAAGACGGTCTAGAAACGTATATGTATAAAGTGAAAGACGTTCTAGAAACTTACGTCTTAAGTGAAGTGATATTAGTTCTTTATAATGGTTACTTGACATAAATCTTATGCAATAATCAAGCGACACCGGTTTAAATAAGGCTGTGACTAAATATTATCGTCCTCTAATAAAGCTTGAGAACCTGGCTGACTGAGGAGTTTACTAGATTCACTTGAAATAAAAGTAAAATGTATAAAGTTAAATTAGTTACTGTTAAATATCAGCATTGATATTTAACATTACCTAACAAGCTTACAAAATACTTGGAATATTAAGCGCAACGCTTAATATTCCAAGTATTTTGGAAGCGGTTATGCTTTGCTCAGCTGGCCTAGCCTCTGCTGACTTTAGCCAGTTAGTCGAAATTCGATTGGTCGGTAAGTGGCAACACTCGATTCAAGTTGGCTAAATTAAACCAATAGATATTGGCTGCAATGTGCACAAATATTATTCGTTTGTACCGACACTAATATTTTTAATCGACACCGAAGAAAAACTACTATTTTTACCCCAAATGATGTCAACACACAGCTAGTTTTTGCTATTATTTCACTTCAAATATGTAGTTAAGTACTATCTAGATCTACCTTACATTTAGCTATGGTTTTCCTCGATCAAGCAAGTTACGAGTGTAATAATGATGAGAATCACTGATTGTCACAAATCACGCGGAATATCGTGTTCGAAGGTTATCTATCACGCTCAATGAAATACTTTAAACAATTCTAATAGTCATTAAAGTTGTGACGTAACATGTTCGCGTAAATCTTTGAATCTTTCTTACTATTAAAAGGTATCCGACTCGAAGGACCACTCTCATTCGTGATTTCTAATGGTGTCATAAATAAGTCAGTTACAGTAAAAATTGTTTATAAATAAAGTTACTATAGTGTCTTCTTGGCAGTCGCCTATAAATCATTGAAATAGAAAACTTGAGAAAATATATAATTAAATCGCGGTACGTTGACGGTAAAACCTAAGACAAATCTCCATCATTGGTGTTATAGATAGACGGAGATCTGGCTCGAAGAAACATAATTTAAAAATTACACGATTTTCGTTATGGCCGGCCGGCCGTGTAAGTGACTGCTATTAGTCATTTACAAAAGTGTTAAAAATGTATGACTTGATTTCAAAATGTGCTTTTTTGGTTCGCTAGTTGCAAGCAATGTATGATCGTGTGTGCAATTTATTAACTTAAAGCTAATCATTTCTTCCCTTCCAATTCGATATCCTCAAACGAAGCACCCTCATAGTAATTCTATTCAATATCAGTATAGTTCATGGAATTTTAACGGAAGGTTGTCGATGGACTGACCGCGTTGCAAATGTAATACCTAATGTTTATTTATTAACTTAACATTTATATATACCTAGCACTGCATGTACATATTGTACATATACCCAGGGACCGCGGAAGTACTACGTGACGGAGGGGGCAAATTTCTTTGGTCATCCCTTCAATCTCCAGCCATGGCTTGGTAGGTGGGTACCTATGTGATTTTAGGCACATTAGGGGCATTTGGCCCCCTCTGCCCCCCACTTCTGTTCTTCCGCTGCATATATTCCTAACTCATAATATCGGTTAATTCTTTAATGTTTTTAGCTTTGTTTCCTACTCTATGTATGTTTTCTGTGCAGTGCAACAATGTTGCGGTAGGTATCAGAAT
Organism: Perizoma flavofasciatum; assembly: GCA_958496245.1. Taxonomy (NCBI): domain Eukaryota; kingdom Metazoa; phylum Arthropoda; class Insecta; order Lepidoptera; family Geometridae; genus Perizoma; species Perizoma flavofasciatum. The sequence continues at coordinate 11,666,931 of OY292431.1, forward strand.
GTACATGATGCTAGTATATTTTTGTTTTTTCCTGTCCTCATCTCGTGTTTACTAATTTTAATTATTGTTATGTAATTCTGTGAACAACATGCCATGCCATTAGAGTCATGCATTAAACAGTTCGGGAAAACAAAACATTTTTACTCAGAACTTGCTTCTGCCCACGGCTTCGCCCGCGTTGTACCCGGAGTCTGTGAAAAGTAAAAAGTAGCCTGTGTTATTCTGATGTATAAGCTATATTACTATAAAGTTTCATCTAAATCCGTTCAGTAGTTTTTACGTGAAAGAGTAACAAACATCCATCCTCACAAACTACGAGAATTGGAACCTTTCCAGATTATGCTTCGGCTCATAAATGTGTTCTGTACGTACAGCGTGACTTCGGATTTGGGTCGAACTACTTACAGATGGTACTGTAAAGTAAAGTACCCTATTTGCCTAACAAAAAAAAATGAAACCGTAATTATATAATTTCCGAAGTAATTAAACAAACTCTAAATTAAAATAAATAAATAATAAATAATGCTGGACATTTTCACACAGCATCATCTAGCCCCAAACTAAGCAGAGCTTGTATTATGGGAACTACATGACTGATATACTATTTATATACTTTTTTTTTGTAAATACATACATATTTTACTTAGAAAACGCCCAGACCCGAGACAAATATTTGCAGATACAAACATTTGTCCCGTGGCGGGAATTGAACCCGCAACCTTCTGCGTCTCAGGCGGGCCTACGCCCACTGCGCCGCAGAGGTCGTTACGTTAACATTACGTTTAGAATGTATTATTTATTATTCACTATATTATTAAGTATAGTGTGTTTCTACTATATTCTAAACTAAACTTATATTGAATATTATTATAAATAAAAATCTGTGTATCGCGCATTAAAAATAATTCAAATATAGCTTTAGAGAGATTAGATTTGTACTCACTTTAATTCATATTGATAAATCCGATTATCACAATAATCACCAGATAGATTTTCATAATTAAACAGAACCAAATTACAGTCTAAGGACATTGCACTTCTAAAATAATACTTTAAAATAGGGCACTAGTTCAGTTTATCTTAAGAATACTTCATCTTAATAACTGACTACACTGGCCTGTCTACCAATATCTTATTCTAAATATGAGAGCAAATGTGAATGTAAGTGTAAAATGTATTTAATAGATACTTAATCGTTTTCGAAATGTGTATGGTAGTACTAGTGAGTATTAAAACTGGCCAAATTAGTTAACAAACAATTAAATATGTTATTCTCATCAATGAAAATGTATCTTCTGTAAACTTCATTGCACTTTTTTTTTTCTTTGGCATTGCCACTTTTGGGAGACCGTATTGTACGTCCATGCAAAGCACAACCATGGAATGCACACCCCTGGAAAGTACAGCCAGTATTACAAACCATTTGGTTTGAATTATCTGGGTGTGCTTTCCATGGTCGTACAATACGCTCCGTACAAACTAAACACATGACGGTATTGCACACCCCTGGAATGTACACCCCGGAATACAAACCAATATTCTCGACGCTCATTGGTCGAGAGTTCGTCATATCCGTGAGCTCTCATTGGTCGATGCTAATAAGTCGCATGACGAGAACGAGCCTCGTTTGCACTGAGCAAGTTCTAATATGTTCAACCAAGAGTTGCCATTGATAAATAATGTAAACAATAAGTTAATGTTGGCCTGAGAAATCCTTCCTAAGCAAATCCGTCTTGGATTGGTACAATGTCCCACTTTCGACATTTGCCATTACATTTTTTTTTTCTAGCATAGTAACTTATTTTTTTTTTTAAATAAAACGTTAGGGAAACATTAAAATATTTATAAAATTACACAATACGGATATTAAAAGGATTAGGATAATGATCAGCGGAAATTGCATTTTTAGTTACTTCGAACATCTGACAGGGACTGAACGTACCTACATGTTGATAATTTGACCTGTCTAATCTCTAGCGTGAATCTATTAGCGTGACCATAGACCTTACAAACAGCAATTTGGAATTCCCAACCTAGTTATAATTTTATGTTATTTGCATTTTAGTGGCTTCTACGAACAATACAAATTAAATCTAAACCCTGTTCACGTACAAGAATAAGTTAAAAAATGGACTGTCACACTACCCAAGTGTGTTTCAACTTGGCTTGTTACCAACTTGAAAATAAATATGATTGCATTTATTATATATTCTGAACAAAATGCGTTCTAAGTAGAGATTATTCAACCTTATATAGATTTAGTGGTCGGATATTAGATACTTTTTAAAATTACCTATTGTTTGAAGTAAAAAAAGGTTTTATTTATTTTCGGCACGTGCAATAGATAGATCCTACCTAAGTATTGATAATTAAAATGTGGCTGGTACCTACATACCTACTTATGTTTTTTTTTATTTGTTATATAATATATTCATAGATTTATATAAATAACAAAATCATGTTATTTTTCTACTTTTCATTATATCGCTAGAAATAGAAAAAATGTTCTTCCTTTACGTCCCAAAGACTGATTTCTTATGTTTATTACATATTCCAGTCGAGAAATTAGATATTTTAGTATACATTTGTAAAGAGTTCTATGTACTAGAGTACCTAGTGAAACTTATGACTACCTATGTTTGTAAGAACCTATGAATAATTTTTCTAAGTAGGTAACATGCTTATGTTATACTTATTTTACGATGATTGAGCAAAACAACGATTCGTGCCATTTGGATAAAATAATTGGCTATAAAATATTATTATTCTAAGTAATTCTTTGTTCTTATTTTTAGAAAACCAATGTTACTTTCATTGTGTGCGTTTTATTCTGTGCCAAATTCATTTTGTAATATTTAACATACATACATAACTAATAATAATTGTTAATTTAGTCAAGCTGTTTTGTATACCTAAATTTGCATAAGTCTGTCTGATAATAAGTTTCCATTAAAAATACCTGAAATACCTAATGTTTAATTTCAAATAGCATGTTGCCTACAGTGTTGTGTTAGTACCTAGTAATAAAATTGTTAAGTCTCTGGTTAACTAAAAAACAATTTCACTTGCAAAATGAAATCAGCACCTTTTACAGTCAAAGCATTTAAAAACTTTGACGCACTTTTCCTATTTTTGTGTACATCAACCCCTACTAATGACTACATTTATGAATCAATGGAATTTTCTCTGATAGCGCCATCTATGTTCGAGACCTCTATTATGCTCAATCGGTATTGTAGTCATTTTAACTATATTTTGAAAAAAAAAATGAAATATTTCATAAATTAATAATTGCATTTAAGTATGTGTATTGTTAACGAATTTATTTTGTGTTGATTTAAAATCCACCTGTTATGTTATTTACATAAGTACCTATCATGTTGTTGAGTGCGTTTGTCTGTACTTACCATGTTTAACAAAATTTGTGTATGTAATAAAAACTTGTTTAATATCAATTTTGTATTTTATTTTGTGTCCTGATTGACTTACAAAATACATACCTAAATAGCTTTACTTAAAGTAATTCAAATAGTCTGTAATATTTCAATTGGCCAACTGTGCCAGTCGAGAGTTCTTGAGTATGGTCACTGATTTATAGGTATGTTTGTTCTATGGATGAGTTTTAGGGCGCCCGAAGTGGCCCGAACATCCGCTGAAGTGAGTTACACTGCGACGGACATAGCCAGGAGCCCGAAACCGACATAAATTCATTATGCTCCCAGATAAGTACGGAAAAGCTCATTTCTAAAAATATTATTGCTGAAATGGTGACCTGGCGGTACAATCGAAACTAAAGGAAGGGGAAGGATAAAGGCCACAAAACAATAAGACTTATTGTACATGTATAGGAAAGTACTTTTCTACATAGTAGAGAATCGCTAGAAAGCAACACGACGCCATCTAATGGTAGAGTAACGAAACGTAAAAATAAACTAATCTCTGAAATAACTGTGTCTGGTCTTGACAGTCTAAAGTAAAGCAGTTGGATAACTAAAAGTTCTGTCTTGTGGTTTGTACTCGCAAGTTAACTTATGTTTCTTAGAATGCCAAAACACTGTTGTTCAAGCCGTGAAACCGTACTCAAAGTTTCTCAACGAAATAAATTTTCCAGTAGGTTTCTGAACGCATCGTCTGACTGTCATTTGTCGTTATCATGGCGGAGGACGAGGACGGAGTTTCTGACAAAAAATCGCCCCAAAATTCAAATAACGGGGCTCCTACGCAAGAAAACGAACAAAATGCATCGAAACCAGACCTGGGAATCGAGGAAGCTAAGTACAATACCAATGAGAACGACGATACTTCACCCACTGAGGCCTCAACCTCGTCTTCCAGTAAGTGTTTTACGAAGTTGTTTTTTGTCATAAATATAGAGGCATTCCTGAGCGACCGTGCGTTCTCGTTGCAGAGGGCGGTGGGGCCGTGAGGAAAGAGTACAACCAGTTCTCGTTTCGGCATTTTCTCAAGCGGGATCTGTCTCTCCCGGGCAACTCGACGTATGAAAACACCGGCGCTAGGCCGAAGGTGTACGCCAGCACGGCGGCCCACTCGCCAGCGCGCTCGCCGCCGCGCGACCTGGAGCCACGCCGCGATAAGTCGCGCGACTCTCAACCCAAGGAGCGCCTCTCCGACCCCCGCGCCAGCGACAATGCATCCTCCAGCAGCTCCGTTGAGATCCCCTTCAGTGTGGTCGAAAATTCTGATTCCAAGCACAATTTCTATTCCGAAAGCAGTGAAGTCCCCTTCTACCACCGACCTAACATAGCCTCAGAACCTCTCGGCATGCCATCTCTGCCTGATTTTGTACAAGACCACATTTTAGTAGAGCAGGCGTATTTGAACCCCAACGGTCCGATATCAGTAGACTTGGACAATTTGCCGGACTTTACTTTCAACACCAGTTTCAATGCTGGGTCATCCTCTTCATTGGGGCGCAGAAATAATGCAAGCTATGGAGGCCAGGATTATGACTATGATAGCTACATGGGAGCCGCTGCCTCGAGCGATGTGAGACCAGATGTGAGAGATATCCCACTGGACTTGCCTCTGGGTGCTGAGGGAGCTGCTGCAGCTGTAGGGCCTCTGGACTTACCTCCACATCTAAACTTGGACTTGACAGAGTCAGTGAACCCAGCTGACAGGAGGAATAATTCTCCGAGGAACAGTTTTCCTCTGGATCTGCCACTAAATGCAGGTAAGTCATGATTATATCATAAAATTGTTTGTTGCACACATTATGGTATCATAATTTTTCAGAAATTCATCCTCTCCAACATTATGCATGATGTTGTTTGTGGGCTAATACCAAATGAAACTTGATCTGGAAAGCTTTAAATAAGTGGACCTAATCAACCTGATACAAATTAATCCATTATTTTTCAAGGAATTGGGCTGGTTGGGATCAAGTTTAAAGGGGGCAAAAATAAAATCAAAGTCAATAGGTTTTTATTCATTGAAAATCACAAGGATTATATTTAGCCATGCAAGCAGTAAGTGAAACAAAAACCCCAAGGACTCGCTTTATTATTGGCCAAATCTTTTAAAAAACTTTTACTATTCTAAGGCCCGAATTCATAGTCAAATAGGGGCTCCCTTAGGCTTAGGGGACTGTTCAGGCGCTAAGTAAAAATTCAAGTGCAAACTTAACCTTTATGCACCCAGCCATAAGACAAATTCTGAATGATGGATATTGGGGGACTGTTCAACCTACGACTATGAATTCAGGTGTTAATCTGTTTGCAATGTCAATTCTTTTCCATATATCAAGTGTTTATGGAGGTCCCTTCTCTATACTACAAATTTTTAAGAGAATTCTAAAAATTTTATTGTTAAAACCTAAAACCAGATGACAGAACAATGCAATTAATCCTTTTAAAAGTGGTTGATTTCATTATGTCTAACGATTTGTGAAAAGCTAAAACATTATAATGAATTTATGAAGTTCATAGTATTGTATTGTCTTTTTCTTGTAATAGTCTAGAAGTTAAACTATGACATTGAATGTAAATTAAACTCATCCACCCATTGTCGCATTCTTAGTTATACTTAATTGGTTCAATTATTAATTAGATGCTTTGTTCTATTCTACATTATGTGATTTAGCATAACTGTACATTGCATAGTAAATAAGGTAATAATATATTAATGACGTCAATCCATCCGTATCGTTGAGAGCAACTAGACAGTATGTATGTAAGGGGACCCCCTTTTCCACATTCAGACTCAAATATGGTGCATTATTCGTGGTAGACTGGCTAGATGACTAGCCAGTCTAACTTCGCCCGGAAGCATAGAAGATTCCTGGGATCTTCGCAGGCTTCGCGGAGTGACCTCGGGTTATTGAGGAGTTGTTTGTGTTGCCCGTGCATTCCAGGATTACATGAGCATATGATTCTTCCTCAGTTAGACAACCTCTGCTGAGTGGGCTGTTGATAGCTCCAATATTGTAGAGATGTTTGTTTAAGGGGCAGTGCTCGGTAAAGGTCCCCACAATGGTCTTGGAGATGAGGGTAGCTGGTATGGCTTCTCTTGACTGTTTGCAGTCCGTTGTCCGTAACCAGCGTTTGTTGGTATGACGTATCCAAATGCGAAGTTGAAAGTTTTCTTTTAATCCGACTTCTCTTTTCATTAGAGCAATGTCTGGTGCTTTCATAGTTTATGAACTTGAGTTATGCTAATTTTGGTGAACATACAAGCTTGTACTGAAACCTCGGTGCGCGAGTCACACTAGCACTTGTCTGGTTTTTTTTTTCTTTTTGCTCGGCTTCTAAGGGGCGTAGCTTGATGTTAAATAGCCTTTAACATTCCTCAAAAATTAGGCTATCAAGAAAATGCTAAAATATTTTTTAATTATGAGGGACCGCTTATGGTCTAGCGTAATTAGATAGATAGCTTTAGATTTTTTGAATACTAACAAAATATGGATTATTAATCTATACTATAATAAGAATGTAACATTTCAAATTCTGTATGCTGAAGATATTTTGAAAAAAAATGTTGTACTCTATAATCGATACTGAAGCCAAAAATGTATTTTTTTTCACTTTGGTCTGTCTGTCAGAATCTGGGCCGCGCATAGCGCCGAAATTACTGAACGAATTCAAATGAAACTTAGTATTATTTGAGTTCATACTACGGGGTAGGATATATGACACTTTTTATCCCGAAATTCAGCACGGTTCCCTTGGGAGAGGGGATAAAATTCAAATTTTGTACTTGTAATTCATTAACGCATAGTCTGATTTCATTTATTCTTTTTTTTTGTTAGAAAGGATGTACTTTAATGATTGATGCCAATCACGAACGAAGTCGCGGGTACAGCTAGTCTGAAATAAACATTCTTTATTATTATTTAATGGTGAATTTCAGGCATGGTGCGTATGCCCGACTTCCTGCCTACAATGCATCCTGGCAGGACGTCCCCCGAGCCTGAGCACCAGGATATTCAGCTGCAGCAGATCATGTCGGAGTTGGAGCGGACCAGGTAATCATACACAGTTCCCGCAGTTGCTTGGTTAAAACATACTTCATTAGTCCAGACTGGCTGCTGCAAACATATAACACCTGTTTTTCAAAGCGCTAACACTTAAAATTAAAAGAAATATCCTAAATTCCTTTGTGGCGCAGTGGACGAAGGCCCGCCTGAGACGCAGAAGGTTGCGGGTTCGATTGCCGCTGCAGGACAAATGTTTGTATGATTTGCAAATGTTTGTCTCGGGTCTGGTTGTTTCCTATGTTTAATATGTGTATTTATTTACAAAAAAAAGAATATTAATAGTATGTTAGTTCCCGTTATACAAGCTCTGCTTATTTTGGGGCTAGATGGTGATGTGTGAAAGATGTCTAGCATTATTATTATTATTAAATTTTTTTAAATGTTGGTATAGTGCGAACGGCGATCGGCACGCATTCAATCTTTGGCAGCGGTCGAGCAAACATATCTTCAGTACGAGCCTTACTAATAAGAGCCGTATCATAAAATCGCACTCGAAGTGATCCGCTGCTGGGGTCACTTCAATACGATACCTACTTCTCATTCTTTATAAACTTCGGTTTCACTTAACCCTTGGTAATCCCTCGCGTACAAATGTTTGCATTATCTGCAGATATTTGGTCTGGGTATTGTGGTACCACGGTACTCGTAATTCCTGATACTTACGACACAGAGACGGGTCAGGCAGGACTCTTTGGCCTGAGTTGAACAGACCCCAAAATCTACCATTCAGCATTCGCCTTATGTCTGAGTGCATAAAGGTTGAATTCACCCATGAATTTTCACTTAGCGCCTGAACAGTCCCCTAGGGGAGCCCCTAATCGACTATGAATTCGGGCCTTTATGTGTCTGTTGGGTGTTTCTTTTTATTTCTTGTTCATCAGGGTGTCTAGACAAATACCTCACGGCAAATTTATCAAGGTAAAACTTGACAGCTGTCACATGACATGCTAATGTCATTTCCATACAATTAAATCTATCCGCAGGCGTTAACGCCAACAGAAAGTGGTGTTTTTTTGGACACCCTGATCTGATCACTCAATAATAAATAATGCTGGACATTTTTTCACACAGCATCATCTAGCCGCAAACTAAGCAGAGCTTGTATTATGGGAACTACAATATAAATTATGTTTCAAGATCGGAGTTATTCGCGGAACGCAGTCGTAGGTGCCGCGTCGAGGAAGAACTGCAGCTGTACAGAGATGAGGAAGCCAGGCTGAGAGCCGAGCTCGTGAAGACGAGAGCGAGCGAGACGCATGCGCGCGACGCCTTGGCGGAAGCAAGACAGAGAGATAGAGAGTACATAGGACAGCTGGACGCAGCCGCTGAGAGGGTCGAGGGGAATTTAGGTGACGCCACCGTAAGTTTCTTTAGCCTGGTCAGATCTTCCACTTCATTTAGTGAAGGTCCGTGCGAGCGAGACGCAAGATGATGTTATGGCTGTAACGGGACAGAGATGGAGTACACGAGGAGAAAGACGGTCGAGAAAGCTTTCGTCAATCCCATTGTGGACATAACCTTGTTGTAAGCATCATTTAAGAGGCCAGCAGTGGATGAATTGCCCATACAAACGTCATACCAAAATCATTTGTAATTAGAGCTTATTTCCACCATATGCTATTATTTGCATTCGAATAGTATTTATCTACGTACCTTGCTATATATTTTTTCAAAATACTTACCCAAAATTAAATATAAATGAATCGCAATTCGACTTTTCTTATCGCATTTTGCATACATGACATGTTTTCTTCTTATTTGTTTCGTATTAAAAAAAAATATCTTACGTATTGTTTGATAAGGTAAATAGCTTATATTGTCTAGTTACAGAATAACAATACGATGTAAAAAGTACAAGTTTTCAGTCATAATTTTTGATATTACGGAACACCACCAATTTTATAATTAATTCTGAATGATTTATATTAATATCGCGCAAGCACAGTCGAGCCTGCATCCAAAAAGAGATATCTGGATCCTGATATCTACGACACAGGATTCTATGTCGTAGGATAGCGATATAAGGGCCGATTTTTGGACGCGCCTCAAACTGAAGTTTCGAGCGGCGTTTGCCGCATCCTTAATAACTTGCCTTCACTCGCCGCGTAATCTTCTACAAACTGAATTAAAGTAGCTTATTTCACTTGCCAAGCGGCTATGCATTGAAGGGACTTCCTTTCATAACATTGTTAGAGCGAAATCAAAGTTGTAGCATCTTATTGAATAAAATCTTGGTGAATTTACTTCAATCTCGTCCCTAAAGTATGTGTGCAGATGCTGTGATAGATTTTGCACTTTGATTGGTAATTTTACAAAATTTACATTATCGTTTCAGATTCGAGCTATCGATGCTGAGGAGACCATAGCTAGATTGAAGAACCAAATCAAAACATTGAAGGTAAGAAAGAATTAAGAATTTTATATATTGTTAGGATTACATAACTCAAAAGGAGGATCATTTTGTTTTTTATAATGAGATCAGTGTCTGTATTTTCTGAAGATTAAAATCTGGGACTGAGGAATAGGTAGATTTTAGACATCTGTCTCAAATAAAATGAGTAAAAATCCAAGAAAATACTCCTTGCACACAAGGAGTATTTTCCTAGATACTCCAGGGCTTTTTTTTCTTCTTTGAAGTCACTGTCCGTTCCGCCCAGTGTGGAACATCCTGTATATGTATATGTTTTCCAGGAGGAAGCGTCAAGTGCGCAGGCGGTGACGAGGTCGCTGCGCGCTGCACAAAGCGCCGCCGCTAGCGACCTGCGCCGCGCCACCGGCCGCGCTGAGACGTCGCTCAGGTATGTGCGGAGCGCCGCGCCGCCGGCCGCGCTGAGACGTCGCTCAGGTATGTGCGGAGCGCTGAGACGTCGTTCAGGTATGTGCGGAGCGCCGCGCCGTCGGCCGCGCTGAGACGTCGCTCAGGTATGTGCGGAGCGCCGCGCCGCCGGCCGCGCTGAGACGTCGCTCAGGTATGTGCGGAGCGCCGCGCCGTCGGCCGCGCTGAGACGTCGCTCAGGTATGTGCGGAGCGCCGCGCCGTCGGCCGCTTTGAGACGTCGCTCAGGTATGTGCGGAGCGCCGCGCCGCCGGCCGCGCTGAGACGTCGCTCAGGTATGTGCGGAGCGCCGCGCCGCCCGCCGCGCTGAGACGTCGCTCAGGTATGTGCGGAGCGCCGCGCCGCCGGCCGCGCTGAGACGTCGCTCAGGTATGTGCGGAGCGCTGAGACGTCGTTCAGGTATGTGCGGAGCGCCGCGCCGTCGGCCGCGCTGAGACGTCGCTCAGGTATGTGCGGAGCGCCGCGCCGCCGGCCGCGCTGAGACGTCGCTCAGGTATGTGCGGAGCGCCGCGCCGCCGGCCGCGCTGAGACGTCGCTCAGGTATGTGCGGAGCGCCGCGCCGTCGGCCGCGCTGAGAAGTCGCTCAGGTATGTGCGGAGCGCCGCGCCGCCGGCCGCGCTGAGACGTCGCTCAGGTATGTGCGGAGCGCCGCGCCGTCGGCCGCGCTGAGAAGTCGCTCAGGTATGTGCGGAGCGCCGCGCCGCCGGCCGCGCTGAGACGTCGCTCAGGTATGTGCGGAGCGCCGCGCCGCCGGCCGCGCTGAGACGTCGCTCAGGTATGTGCGGAGCGCCGCGCCGCCGGCCGCGCTGAGAAGTCGCTCAGGTATGTGCGGAGCGCCGCGCCGCCGGCCGCGCTGAGACGTCGCTCAGGTATGTGCGGAGCGCCGCGCCGCCGGCCGCGCTGAGACGTCGCTCAGGTATGTGCGGAGCGCCGCGCCGCCGGCCGCGCTGAGAAGTCGCTCAGGTATGTGCGGAGCGCCGCGCCGCCGGCCGCGCTGAGACGTCGCTCAGGTATGTGCGGAGCGCCGCGCCGCCCGCCGCGCTGAGACGTCGCTCAGGTATGTGCGGAGCGCCGCGCCGCCGGCCGCGCTGAGACGTCGCTCAGGTATGTGCGGAGCGCTGAGACGTCGTTCAGGTATGTGCGGAGCGCCGCGCCGTCGGCCGCGCTGAGACGTCGCTCAGGTATGTGCGGAGCGCCGCGCCGCCGGCCGCGCTGAGACGTCGCTCAGGTATGTGCGGAGCGCCGCGCCGCCGGCCGCGCTGAGACGTCGCTCAGGTATGTGCGGAGCGCCGCGCCGTCGGCCGCGCTGAGAAGTCGCTCAGGTATGTGCGGAGCGCCGCGCCGCCGGCCGCGCTGAGACGTCGCTCAGGTATGTGCGGAGCGCCGCGCCGTCGGCCGCGCTGAGAAGTCGCTCAGGTATGTGCGGAGCGCCGCGCCGCCGGCCGCGCTGAGACGTCGCTCAGGTATGTGCGGAGCGCCGCGCCGCCGGCCGCGCTGAGACGTCGCTCAGGTATGTGCGGAGCGCCGCGCCGTCGGCCGCGCTGAGACGTCGCTCAGGTATGTGCGGAGCGCCGCGCCGCCGGCCGCGCTGAGACGTCGCTCAGGTATGTGCGGAGCGCCGCGCCGCCGGCCGCGCTGAGACGTCGCTCAGGTATGTGCGGAGCGCCGCGCCACCGCCCGCGCTGAAACGTCGCTCAGGTATGTGCAGACCTGTAGTAAGTTTTAAACGAATCTTTATGGCGTTTACCTTGTGGTCCAGAGTTCACTTATAAAAAAGCATGTTATATGCTGTTTAATTTATAAGTTTTTTTTTTTCAGAGAGCTGTTGGATGGTGTGGAACAGCTGAAGTCTCTCAGCACCAGTCTGGAGCCCACATGATGCGCGACCGACCCGTCAGCCGCGCCCTCTGTATATTGTATGTAACCAGAGTTTCTCCCAAAGATCTGGATCTAGCTGACCAGGACAATTCAGCCATAACAGAATATTTCTCCAATAAATTCCGTAAAGATTACGTTTTTGGCAATCAAAAGTTCCCTCTAACGCCTGAATGATAAGGCCTCTAACGGCCGATATTATCGTAAAGCGTTGTTGTGTTATAGCAAGTGTGTAAGATCGCATGCGTCCTAATACAAAATTTACTTAAAGACGGATATCGCAATAACGCAATGCGTTATTAGCGACCGTTATATCAGCTGTGGGGAGCTTTTAGAAGCCGCAAAGAACAGTTTTCTTCATCAATTTTTGGTTAAAATTAGTTTTTTTTTTCTAAAAATGTCACCAATATTATAAATTCAGTGCGAAAATATGAAATAAGTAAAAAATGACAATATAGATAAAAATAAATTTGTTGATTCTCTTGATAATTTCGGAGAATCTCGTGGCTAAATTGTCCTAGGTTATTTAGTTTGAAAGCACTAATCTTTTGATAGGTTGTAAATTAAATAGGCTATGAAACATTGTAGATACTCATTAGTCACTTTACTTTGATGACATGTTTAGGCCCGTATTGTGTAGGAAGGATCCCAAACAGAATAACAAAGATTTCTAATCTCGCTTCGCTTACGGCCCGGTCAGACTGAGGCACTGGCGGTGCCAATCAAAGGTTGCCAAATAGATGTCAAAGTTCACATCAATGTACTCATTGCCAGCGCCACCGCTGGCGTGGCTGCGCCAGTTTGCGCGGGCCCTAAGCGGAATATAAACGGCTAGATTGTTCCACTGTTTTCAATGTAAATTTGTAAAAAATATCTAAATTTAGTTTGAGATTAGTTTGGGTTTCTTAAAATTACTATTTATTCTGAATTGTAAAGTTATGGAACAATGAATCATCACAGAAATACGATTTAAGGCTGTGGATTTTATATGAGCTGAACAAATACAATGTAAAATTTATTTAAAATGGAATTTCATCTAGTACCCATTGAATTCTACTGTACACTTATCCACCTGCGGTATTAGATTGGAGTTATTTCACAGATCCCCCCTGAGAAATCCCCCTTAGGGGGAAAACTGAACTCTAATGTTAAAAAAGTGTAGAAATACCCCTTATAATTTTTCTTATTCGAATTTTCCCCCCTAAGGGGGGCTTAAGTGAATTTTCTCAGAGGGGAACAGAACACTAATGTAAAAAATGTACAGAAATCCCCCTTATTATACCAAAATCTTTCATGTAAGCATCAAAATCTTCCCACAAACATACATACATTGTTTTGAAGAACAGTTGTATTTTCATACAGGATATTTTTTTTTGTATATATTAAAAAATCTGGCTTTTACCCAAACAGTATATAGCTGTTGGTTATATAGCTGTGCGTCCAAATATCTTAATAGTTTTTACAGTTTCGCTTCGACCCAGAAAACCATTGAATCAGCATCGGAGATCACAGAGCAGGCTTGAAACGCGTGTTGTTCGTTTAATGCTGATCGACTGGTAATTTTATATGAAAACTTTACGTAAGTCAGCCCGAATGTTGTCAGAAATAATAATTTAGTATTTTTATGTAATTTTTTTTTTAACAATGTCTATAGTTGTTTATAGCCGGTCAATTGTAATGTGATTAAAGGCATCAGTTATCAGTCATATTGGAGAATAATTTAAATTTGAAAACGTGTTTGTTTTAACAGCGTGTTAGGTGTTAGAGAAGTGATAGGGTGTTCTTAATGAGCATTTGCACTAAACTTTGACAGCTCATAAGCATGGACGGATTTAGGATTCATTTCTGGGCGGGTCACAATGCCCAGACAAGCATGGAGTGTCTCCCTTAGTATTGCACTATGTCTTTCAGATTTATTCTTTACTAGCAACTGCTTACGGCTTCGCCCGCGTGTTACCCGATGAAGAGTAGCGTTAGTAAGAAATGCATTTGCTCGATCGTTTTTTCGTCGACTTCCGTTGCAAAATTGGTCTCCACGAAAAGTCCTTTTATTTTAACGGAATAATATATATAGCCTATGCCCACCCTGAAAGACATTCTAAATATTGGTGAAATAATTTTTGAAATTGGATGAAGTAATTTCGGCGATTACCCCCTACATACAAATTTTACCTCTTTTATAATATACTTGTAATAAAAGTTTATAGTACCTTTTCAGCGTTTATAATTGAAGCAATATCTTGATGGATAATCATTAATGGCCATCCATTTAGACGTTTTATTTGAACCGTCGTCGGGAAGGGGCACAGGGCCCTTGCCCCTGTGCCCCCTCCCTTGATCCGCCCATGCTTTAAGTTAATGCATAATGACAGATTTCTATAGAAAAACTGTCACGAAGACGTTCTTAAGTCTCTGCTTAAGCTTTCTTAAGTGCAGACATAAGAAGTGATGTCAGGTCGAACGAAGAGCATTTTGAGCTTACTCTCTGAATCGGTTTATATTTAGAAGCTTTGTATATTGTATATAGTAATATCATCCGTGTATCCGTATGTATAGGATTCTGTGCCCAGTTTTCTCGACGTTAGAGGCGTAGTTGCCTTGTCAAGCTTTATGACCGCTCTGAATATAGGAATTGGCACCAAAAACGTTCATTTTTGGTGTCGTTTACGAGTGTTTTGACAGCTCGTTCATCATTCTTAAGATTTGGGCGACATGTATTAAGTTATAAAAAAAAAAAAACGAAATCTTAGTATAGGGTTATAAAAATAAATTGTGAATGATGATGATAATACGAATGAGGAAGATGTGTTTATATGTAATCGATGTTGTAGTTTTTCGAGTATTTCTGGTAAAATACCAGAACGTAACGATTTTTTTTATTAAAAAAAAATAGATTTTAAGGCGAAAGGTATACCAATTCGCCTTAGGATTTTGTAAAGAAGCTTTTGCTAATATCAACTAGCTTTTATTCCCGTTTTATACGTTTATGTATATAAATAACACCCCACCAGTTATATAGTTCTACTCCCATTAGGTTCCCTGAGTCGTGGGTAACAGGAACTATGACCTACACCTAGACCAGGAGTATGTAAGCTTCCGTTTACCCCTAGTTCGTCCATAAAAACGTAGTTCAGTCCTTCTTCAACTTTTATTTATGGCTTCTGTGGTAAGAGTTGCCACAATTTTGCCAATTTCGTGTCGACAAGATTTAAAAAAATATAACGATGGAGAGGAGTTTACAGAAATTTGACCGGTCTAAATATAGTTCAGTCCTATTTTCGTATTGATTATATTCGAAACACTGGCATATGCCAAATTTAATGTATGGACCTGCTCCTGATTAATCGTACTTTGTATCCTCAAAGATTTACTCACTGAGTACGTATCTGAGGAGGTCCATCATGTTGTTTTTTTAGTTTCGGAAATCATAATATTTGTTCGGGAATTAGGTAATATATTCCGGGAATCTACAGAGCAGTTTAATTAAATAACTGTCTTGCAAAACACGTCTGATTTGAATCTCGAGATTCTATTAACCATGGTTGTAAGTTGGCAAAAATTTCTTATTATGGTATAAGCAGGGAAAACGTGTTTACTGTACATTGCTACGTTTGTATGGGCATTTTGGCGGACTCGCGATAAAACCTTCCTTACAACAAAACAATCGCTCTCCTATTCATAATCATTCACTAACTTTAGCAGCGTGATTAAGTTGTCTGTCTCTATTCGTTGCTTAGTGTTAGAAAAGGACAGGGTTAGATATATTGACCAGGGTGTCTAGACAAATACCACTTTCTGTTGGCATTAACGCATGCGGAAAGATTGAATCGTATAGAAATGACATTAGCTGTGGAAATGTCACGTGACAGCTGCCAAGTTTTACCTTGACCATTGCGTTAGCGTGAAAGGAAAAGTAAGCGTGAGGTATTTTTCTAGCTCCCGGGGTGTCTAAACAAATACCACTTTCTGTTGGCGTTAACGCATGCGGAAAGATTGAATTGTATAGAAATGACATTAGGTGTGGAAATTTCACGTGACTGCTGCCAAGTTTTACCTTGACCATTGCGTTAGCGTGAATGGAACGCTAAGCATGAGGTATTTGTCTAGACACCCTGATAAAGTTAGTGAGTGATTATGAATCGTAGGTTAATTATTTTATATCTCTCTTGTGTCAAATGAATCTGTATGTGGATGTTTGTTTTCGATATGTATATCCGTGATACCTCAATAGCCGACAAGTTTGTTTTATCCTAAATTAAACCTTAATTAGCTGTATATACGAATGTTGCCTGTTCCTGATAAAAATGTTGCCAGTTGTATTCATGAATAATATTTTAAAACGTGAAATAGTGTTCAAGAGTTGTGAAAAACTGTGTTCGAAATGGATCAACTGGCCATTTGCAATAACTACAAGTTTAAGGCCAACATCTACCAAAGTGGAGAGGAGCTGAGACTAAAATGAGGTACATGCTTCACTTTCAACTTTTTATGCTTGATTTTTTTCGGTCAATTTGATTTCAAATGACCGCAAAAATGTTTTACCTTTTGTAAATAATCCGATCACGTGGGTGTTTATTTTTCATCTCCGCTCCGCTTTGATAGATACTAGCCCATAGTGTAACTATATTTATGTACGTGTTAGGATATAGAACCTTAAAAATAATGCGTAAGGACACATTTGACCGTACTTGTAAATTTTTGCTAGTATACAAGTGCAAAGACCACAAAATGAAAGAAAAAACTTTCAATTACAAAATAATTTTTTTACTAATAATAATGCGAGTTATTCCCGTTGTCCCCCCCATCTTACTGTTCGATAATTCGTTAAAAGGATTCAGTTTTGACTAATTTTTGAACATTCCTGTTCGCCATCTTTGATTTCAAACTGCGAGGAGGTGTTCGCCAGCTTTGATTTCAAACTGCGAGGAGGTGTTCGCCATCTTTGATTTCAAACTGTGAGGAGGTGTTCGCCATCTTTGAGGCAAAAGTGTGAATTGGGCGATAACTCCCCCAATGGGGCCGATGATTGGGGGGAAACAGGAATAACGCGTTAATGCGTACCACACTTCACTAATCGAACAGTGCCTTTTTTATTATATTTTTATATCAGTCATTCGTGTCCCAGTGATAGGCAACGGTCTCCTCAACGATTCAACGATTTCCAGACTACGCGGGTCTTTGGCTACCTCGTTTCAGTCTATTAGTAACTGCTTCAGTTCATCCTGCCTTCTCTGTTTTGGTCTGCTGCGTCCCTTTGTCGTTGGGTCAGGACCACTCGCCTTCGTGCTTCATATCCCGGTGGTGTGAAGCTGCAAAATATATTGAGACCCGCTTGGCACACGCGTCGCGGTATTTCTGTATCCTTTGACAAAATGTCTCCGATTTTTTTTTTATATATTTGTGATTTCAATACCTAATGCTTCTTTAAAGGCGCCAAGTATGGGAATAGAATAAGCAAAATTCTTCGTAGAAATAAAATATGTGGTCTCATATTTTCAGGCAACAATAAATTCTATGTTTAATCGAATATAAAAATACGCATAAAGCTTGAGGCCTTATGGCCTTACTTAAAGAGTTGTTTAGCTAAACAGCGTCTTGTGTTCTTCTGTTCGATTTGAAATGACATTCAGAAAGAAAACAAAGCCGTGTTTAGTTAATCATCTGTTAAATGATCTTTAAGTAAGTCCTTATTTGTTAGTTTATGCGCTTTTTGTAGATTTTAATTTTAAAACGACTGTGATATGGATCAAAATGTTCTGTATCAAAAAAATTATATTGTTTTAAAAACGAATGTATGTAGAGTTAATGTTTGCGAATCAAATGCGAAACACGGTTAGGGCCGCCCTACACGGTCTGCTTGGAACTGTCAAACTGACTGCTAGTTGGTCATAAAGACCGCATAACCGACTACCGCTGGGAATTAAGGGCCGTCATCGAGGGCCTTCACCCGATGGACCGATGACACCCTAAAGGTTGCGGGAAGTCTGGATAGACGTGGCTTAGAACCGTTATCATTCTTTTGGCGAGGCGTATGCCCAACAATGGACTTGTTCAGGCTGATGATAGAAACAATGTGTTAACCACGGTACCACTGGTGGGCGGTAAACCTGTTTACTTCCTAATAACAAAAAAAATACGACGATGACTGCTCAGCTAGAAGCAGTCCGTGTATGACGTGCCTTAGCTTGAGGCTAGTGTTCTCCTGTGACCTCTGAGGGCATACTTTCCACCATCGACGATTTAGGCGGCTCGGAAGTTTTTTGACATATGACAAAAACAATCTTCCTACTTTATTCGGGTTAACTAACCCGTGGTGGGTATTCTAAACTTTCTACATAGTACGTAGATCTGTGAGGTTACCCAATTAAGGATTATCAACGTCCCAAACATTATGTCACGATCCAATTAAATATTGCGCAGTACAAACGGAACTGGGCGTTAATTCATTAACTCTACGTTAATTTATTAACCAGCCACGAAAATGCTAACCCTGAAACATTTGGCACATAACTCTACTGCCATCTCAACTTGTGTCAAGGCTTTGTCGATGGTGCAAGGAGCCCTTTCAGTTAACTTGTTTTATGAACTTCGTAGGATAAAGCGGCGGTTGATCGATCAAATGTGTTTTTTTTTAAAGAAATTAAGTGATTAGATATGGCATAGGTACGAAATTGCATGTCAATAGTTTAATTATGAAACTAAAAAACTTCGAACAAATAGGAAAACTTTGTAAAAGAGTCCAAAACATTGTGAAGATAGATCGTATTTTAGAAAACATTGTTTGTTTTCAAAATTAAACTCATAAAGTGAGGTCTGAATTCCAGAACTTTACTCAAGTGTGTTAATTTTTGAGACTAAACTAACGAGACATTTCTGTCTCGTTTCGTTTGGCGGAAGGAAAACAAAGGTAGTGTTTGTCTTCTCTTCCGTCGATAAAATGGTTGACTGCTTATACTAAGAGTGGGAATACGAGCCTAAAAAGTTGAGCGGATATGTATAATAATGTTATGCAGCTAGGGGTGTTGTGTTCATACTTAATCAAAGGTGCGCCTACGCTTAGTGGCTCGATACGATCAGACCATCAAATCGTGAGTCAGTGAGAACGAGAGAGAGAGAAAGATAGTGATAAATCACTAACGTGTGTGAAAGGGATACACAGTCGGAAGGAAACAGTTATTTTGTTAGTTAGAACTGAAGTCTGACCCAACGTTCTGATCGTCTCGGGACCGCTTTAGATTTACTTATGATTCATTCAGTCACTGGGATTTTTCTTGGTCACTCTGTGTTAGGTCATGCACGTTTAGGCCTAGATAACACCCGCTTTCTGTTGACGTTAACTGCGGAAAAAAAATACAATTCGTCTGCAGAATATCCGCATTATAATTTTTCCGCAGTTGCAAAGTTTTTTTCTTTTCAAACGTCGCGTGACTTCTGCCAAGTTTTTTCCTTGATGCATTTGCGTTAGCGTTAAAGGAAAACTAAGCGTGAGGTATTTGTCTAGAGCCCTAACCAGCTTACCTAATAATTTTAAAGCGATTTCGAGGGATAAAAATATTTGTCAATAGGTCTTATTTGGTGGAATTTGACATCAACTTTTAAATTCCTCTTACCAATACACAAATGTGAATCTATTGCTCTAAACCACAGGTTCTCACACTTATTTTTACCACCGCCCACTTTGAGAATTAAAAAAACATAGCGCCCTCAAAATTTTAACCATAACAACCTATGCTTTCCTCTCTAGACCGCCTCCAATATCTTCTACCGCCCCTTGAAGACATCCAGCGCCCACTAGGGCCCACTTTCGCCCACTTTGAGAAACAGGGCTAGACAAATACCACTTTCTGTTGACGTTAACGCCTGCGGAAAGATAAAATTGTATGGAAATGACATTTGCTGCGGAAATGTCACGATCATGTACGTTAACGTCAACAGAAAGTGGTATTTGTCAGGCCCCCTGTGCTCTAAACAAAGGCGGGATGCAAGAGCCGATACCGGGTGGTGTTAAAATTTAACGAAGACAGCTATTAAAATATAGCCGCAGGTGTGGTAACCCTGAAAAGGGCTATAGTGATCGATAGTGAAAGAACCACTGTGGTGAAAGGACCTCGCTGAGGCTCTCCTCATGCAAATGTCACTACGATTGTAATCCTCTTGAAGTTGAAATTATACGTTCGTAGGCGCACCATTTTAGTGAAATTATTAAATAATCACTTTATTTATGTACCTACGTATGAAACGAAATGTAATTTATGGAAGCCTGAAAATAAATGATTGATTTCCAATAGGTGTTTCATTTTGCAATAATAAATTACTACTATCACATAATATAGTTCTGCAATAAGCTTAAAGACTTTGGCATGATCAGGAAAATTCTGGAACTCTTGCCCACAAATCCCCTTAGCTTCCCCGTTGAGTACCGGAAGGGGATTATCGCAGGGTATTTGTGGAATAAGCAGTCTTAGTGATATATTTTTTATATACATACAACTAAAAAGTTGCATACAAATATATATCCTCTGAGTATTATAATATGTGCCTTTGCTGAATACCCTCAAAGATTACTCACTGAGTATGTATCTGAGGATGTCCATCAAGTGGGACGGTACGGGGCAAATGTTTGCATGTTCTCTAAATATGTGTTCCGGGTCTGAGCGTACACCGGAACTCGTAGTTTCTGATACTGGGATACAGGGAATCCTATTGTGAGGCCAGGACTATGTACCTTATGTGTTTGTTAGGTAAAAAATAGAATAAAAAGCTACTTGTAAGACTCCAGGATTATATTTATCGGGGAAGGCAACCGCTGGAAACGAGTACTATTCCTTATAACTTTTGAAAATATCATGGTTTGAACATAATTTTTACTAAAATACGGGATATTTACAATGATTTGTGAGTTTGAATGTTTCCCGATATTTCGGCACAGTACATATCGGTTCACATTCGGAACCGAGATGTACTCGAATGTGATAACGGAACCGGTGGTAGTGGTATTTTTCGCAATAAGAGTAAGAAAGAGGGTAGATCGATTTGTCTGCCTCTAACATTCAAAACCCGCAGACTTCAGTTCCTCCCGTGATCATGGTACATACATGCAACTGTGCCGAAATATCGGGAAACATTCAAACTCACAAATTATTGTAAATATCCCGTTTTTTAGTAAAAATTATGAGGACTATTCCTTAGCTGTACCTTGTATTATCTATCTGTGGTGTTAAATATCTGTGGCTGTACTGACAGTAGGTACATACTCATTAGCTGTACCACAGAAATTTTATTACTGTACTGATGAAAGTAAACTTAAACCGCTTCGTTAAGGCTTGGGTTGTCTTTGCTTTAAGTTAGCGCAGGCGAGCATAAATCAAGCGCTTATTAATTTTACAATCATTCTCAATAAAAAAGGTTTTTATTATGCACAGTTTAATAACATGATTATGAAGTAACTAGATAACATAAAAAAAGTTAAATACATAAATGTATTACATCAAATACATAGAATATTGTCTAAAATAAGTGGAATGTACCTAAGAGTGGTATATTTTGCTAAACTGCATTGCCCCGGCTACTCTAGCTCTGTCCCATTCTAACATTGAACTAATATACATATATACGCAAAACTTTGGATTAAAGATTAGTACCGGGAACTTTACCTACCTTAGGAACAGTTAGGTATAGTTCCCGACTTAAAAAAACAACATCCAATTGTCCATCCAAAGGTTGTCTGGAAGAGATCGCTTTTAGCGATAACACCGCCCATTGTACCTTATATTATTGTGAATTCCTGTGTCTTTTTGTATTTTGCTTTGGTGTGCAACAAAGAGTTTATCTATCTAAAATAACACAGGCTATGTAAAACTAATCTAAGTAAGGCGCGGACTAAGACGTGTGCAGAAGCTAGTATATTATAAAAATAACTGATTATGTTTACTGGACTTGAAAGATTTTTGTGATATCACATAATTGAAACGCCTTATGCTAATTAATTGCAACCCCCCAATTGCATCTTCGAAAATATACTCACTAAGTAGGTATAAGCATTTTTTTTTTATTTATTATTTTTAACGGATCATTGAATGACTGTAAAATAATATTATGTTCACTGAGCTCGAAAGATTCATATCACATAATCAAAACGTCTATAATGGATCATTGGATGACTTCGTAGAATTGATCCCACGCCTCGGGGCACTGCAGGAAGTACTTCCTAGCCGCGTTGATGAACCGCCGCTTGTACTGCTCGGGGGAGACCACGGTGGGCTGACCAGATCCGAGGTTTTTCTTCACCAGATGCTCCAGCTTCTTGTCCCATGTGAAAGTGCGGATGTAGTCTGGAAACAATAATATATTGGAACCCAGCCCATTCACTTCACTTCTTGATTATGGCTTTTGTAACTATTTGAACCCAGCCTATTAGTTGGACCATGCCGCGTGAGTGAAAATGACATTAGGTCTGCGCCAATCGCGAGGCCGAATTAGCCAACGCCTAGCGCCCTCACGCGGAAGAAAAGTGAAGTGCGGCGTCCCGCGCGTTACGTCGAGTAATTTTTCATAAGCTACTTACATAGTTGGCTTGGTTTTCGGTTTGTGAACTTTTTTAGCGTGGCATACATAGATGTTGACGTTAAATTATAAGAATTGTATGTTATATTATTACTATTGTAACTTGTTTTTTGACATTTTCAAGTGAATGGAATAAATTACATTAAATTTAATTGAATATAAATAACCGGTTTTTAAATCATACTATAAAGGAACGTTGCTCGTTTAAAAAATAACCCTCTGTTTCATAATCACTCGCTAACTTCAGCAGCGTGCTAAAAGTTGCCAGCCTCTATCCTTTGTTTAGTGTTAGAAGAGGACGGGGCTAGATGTTGCTAAGTCAACGAATGATTATTCGTTATAGTCAGCACCCGCGTACGTTATACTAACCTATAACACCAAGAACCAGGTCCTGTTCGCCCAAAGCCAGCAGTAGCGAGTAGTCCATGACTCCGTGTGCTGCCAGGAAGCTGGTGTCTCGCTCCAAGCATGCCCACAGCATCCGCGTACGTTATACTAACCTATAACACCAAGAACCAGGTCTGGTTCGCCCAAAGCCAGCAGTAGCGAGTAGTCCATGACTCCGTGTGCTGCCAGGAAGCTGGTGTCTCGCTCCAAGCATGCCCACAGCATCCGCGTACGTTATACTAACCTATAACACCAAGAACCAGGTCCTGTTCGCCCAAAGCCAGCAGTAGCGAGTAGACCATGACTCCGTGTGCTGCCAGGAAGCTGGTGTCTCGCTTCAAGCATGCCCACAGCACCCGCGTACGTTATACTAACCTATAACACCAAGAACCAGGTCCTGTTCGCCCAAAGCCAGCAGTAGCGAGTAGACCATGACTCCGTGTGCTGCCAGGAAGCTGGTGTCTCGCTTCAAGCATGCCCACAGCACCCGCGTACGTTATACTAACCTATAACACCAAGAACCAGGTCCTGTTCGCCCAAAGCCAGCAGTAGCGAGTAGTCCATGACTCCGTGTGCTGCCAGGAAGCTGGTGTCTCGCTCCAAGCATGCCCACAGCATCCGCGTACGTTATACTAACCTATAACACCAAGAACCAGGTCTGGTTCGCCCAAAGCCAGCAGTAGCGAGTAGTCCATGACTCCGTGTGCTGCCAGGAAGCTGGTGTCTCGCTCCAAGCATGCCCACAGCATCCGCGTACGTTATACTAACCTATAACACCAAGAACCAGGTCCTGTTCGCCCAAAGCCAGCAGTAGCGAGTAGTCCATGACGCCGTGTGCTGCCAGGAAGCTGGTGTCTCGCTCCAAGCATGCCCACAGCACCCGTGTACGTTATACTAACCTATAACACCAAGAACCAGGTCTTGTTCGCCCAAAGCCAGCAGTAGCGAGTAGTCCATGACTCCGTGTGCTGCCAGGAAGCTGGTGTCTCGCTCCAAGCATGCCCACAGCACCCGCGTACGTTATACTAACCTATAACACCAAGAACCAGGTCCTGTTCGCCCAAAGCCAGCAGTAGCGAGTAGACCATGACTCCGTGTGCTGCCAGGAAGCTGGTGTCTCGCTCCAAGCATGCCCACAGCACCCGCGTACGTTATACTAACCTATAACACCAAGAACCAGGTCCTGTTCGCCCAAAGCCAGCAGTAGCGAGTAGACCA
This sequence comes from Perizoma flavofasciatum, assembly GCA_958496245.1. Taxonomy (NCBI): domain Eukaryota; kingdom Metazoa; phylum Arthropoda; class Insecta; order Lepidoptera; family Geometridae; genus Perizoma; species Perizoma flavofasciatum. The sequence goes on from OY292431.1 coordinate 11,691,304, forward strand.
TGACTCCGTGTGCTGCCAGGAAGCTGGTGTCTCGCTCCAAGCATGCCCACAGCACCCGCGTACGTTATACTAACCTATAACACCAAGAACCAGGTCCTGTTCGCCCAAAGCCAGCAGTAGCGAGTAGTCCATGACTCCGTGTGCTGCCAGGAAGCTGGTGTCTCGCTCCAAGCATGCCCACAGCACCCGCGTACGTTATACTAACCTATAACACCAAGAACCAGGTCCTGTTCGCCCAAAGCCAGCAGTAGCGAGTAGACCATGACTCCGTGTGCTGCCAGGAAGCTGGTGTCTCGCTCCAAGCATGCCCACAGCACCCGCGTACGTTATACTAACCTATAACACCAAGAACCAGGTCCTGTTCGCCCAAAGCCAGCAGTAGCGAGTAGTCCATGACTCCGTGTGCTGCCAGGAAGCTGGTGTCTCGCTCCAAGCATGCCCACAGCACCCGCGTACGTTATACTAACCTATAACACCAAGAACCAGGTCCTGTTCGCCCAAAGCCAGCAGTAGCGAGTAGTCCATGACTCCGTGTGCTGCCAGGAAGCTGGTGTCTCGCTCCAAGCATGCCCACAGCACCCGCGTACGTTATACTAACCTATAACACCAAGAACCAGGTCCTGTTCGCCCAAAGCCAGCAGTAGCGAGTAGTCCATGACTCCGTGTGCTGCCAGGAAGCTGGTGTCTCGCTCCAAGCATGCCCACAGCACCCGCGTACGTTATACTAACCTATAACACCAAGAACCAGGTCCTGTTCGCCCAAAGCCAGCAGTAGCGAGTAGACCATGACTCCGTGTGCTGCCAGGAAGCTGGTGTCTCGCTCCAAGCATGCCCACAGCACCCGCGTACGTTATACTAACCTATAACACCAAGAACCAGGTCCTGTTCGCCCAAAGCCAGCAGTAGCGAGTAGTCCATGACTCCGTGTGCTGCCAGGAAGCTGGTGTCTCGCTCCAAGCATGCCCACAGCACCCGCGTACGTTATACTAACCTATAACACCAAGAACCAGGTCCTGTTCGCCCAAAGCCAGCAGTAGCGAGTAGTCCATGACTCCGTGTGCTGCCAGGAAGCTGGTGTCTCGCTCCAAGCATGCCCACAGCACCCGCGTACGTTATACTAACCTATAACACCAAGAACCAGGTCCTGTTCGCCCAAAGCCAGCAGTAGCGAGTAGTCCATGACTCCGTGTGCTGCCAGGAAGCTGGTGTCTCGCTCCAAGCATGCCCACAGCACCCGCGTACGTTATACTAACCTATAACACCAAGAACCAGGTCCTGTTCGCCCAAAGCCAGCAGTAGCGAGTAGTCCATGACTCCGTGTGCTGCCAGGAAGCTGGTGTCTCGCTCCAAGCATGCCCACAGCACCCGCGCAGCGTGCCCGCGGACGTACAGCGGCCGCTCCCATCGCACTTAAACATAACAAAACATGCCTTTTACTAACAAACTCGTACATTAACAGTACATTGCTTTAATACTCTCATCGATATGGATTGGAAAATAAATAAATTATAATGCAGGACATTTTCCACGCAGCATCAGTTTACTTGCTCGGGCTCCTAGGACTAGGAGGTATTATATGTTCAAGTTGAGTGAAAACTCCGCTTGCGCGATCTCGACACTTCGATGCAATGCCATCTTTGTATTGACTGTGGTAACTCTTCGTTGATGCGATGTAACTTAGCTCAATCATGAGCCGAGAGATGTCGCTATAACTGAATTAAAATCCTACTACTGTTATAAACGCGAAAGTTTGCGAGGATGGACGTTTGTTACTCTTTCACGCAAAAACTACTGAACGTATTTTGATGAAATTTTACAGTAATATAGCTTATACATCAGAATAACACATAGGCTACTTTTGACGCGGGGACTACGCGGGCGTGAGCAGAGGTTAGTAGTGTCATAAAGAGAAGAATGCTCACAGTTGAGAAGGTTCTCGTCCATAAGCACGGGTTGGATCGTCGTCGGGTCGGGCGGCGCTAGACGATGTCTCGAGGATCCTTTCAGGTCGAATCTGGTGTGGTTCGGGCAATTGTACCACACGTTCTCCAAGACCAGTACTCCGTCACCGGCACCCCCCACACTGAACACTCCGAGGATACGAGCTGGAAACAAACAATATAGTTGGATTACCATATAACATTATGCAGCCCAAATAATCAAATGCAGGAGTCAGTTCATATTGTAAAAACGGGAATTTTCACGTACTGCACTATCGGTGAAGGCACCGACTAAGTTTCGACTCATTCCGAGAGTCTTCATCAGGGTGAGTGGTTGCGACTTTCTCCTTCCGCGTCGCGCCGTGCACTTCACCGATAGTGCAGTACGTGAAAATTCCCGTTTTTACAATATGAATAGTCAAGTTCACGATAGTTGCAGGAGTCAGAATTAAAATCGGTTAATTATTATCAAATACCGGTAAATATATATTATTACAGCATTATTTATTTGTATAAGTATTACTTACCTCTGCTGACGGCTTCGCCCGGTGGTATATACCCAGATAAAAAGCCTATATGTTAATCTGATGTATAAGCTATTGTAACGAGCGCGGCCTAGCTAACTACGGTACGCTAGCTCCATCTCTTATCAAATGGACGCACTATTTGTTATACCGCCATCTAGTATCGACTGGCACTAGCTGCGCTAGTAAAAGACGGTAGTTTCTGGAATGTTTGAGGCGGTACGAGACGGGGTGGGGCGGAGCGAGGCAGCGTGCAGGCTACGCCCCCTACGAGAATGTTCTGGAAGAAACGCCTTACAAGATATATATGTATAAGCGCGGCAAGCGACCGGTAGAGACAGTTTTCTTTTTTTAAGATTTGAAAGTGAATTATTTGAAATGATAAAGACGCGATACCCAGTGACTAGTGAAGCGACAGTTGTGCTAGTGTTGTACCTAGTGATACAGTGTTTTTGTTTTAATTCCGTAGTTTCGTTGTGTAATATGTTTTGTTGACATTTTATGGAGTGATTTACTAATACGGTGTTAATTTTGGTTTTTAATTGGTCTTAATTATTCTATCCCGAACCCTAGCTCGTAACACTATATTACTGTAAAGTTTCATCAAAATCCGTTCAGTAGTTTTTGCGTGAAAGATTAACAAACCTACATCCATCCTCAGAAACTTTAGCTTTTACAATATTAATAGGATTTGATAAGCAATGCAACGAACCTAACAAACTGGGCAGCTTGCTCTGCCTGCAAGAGGCGACATAGCTGAAATAGTGCGGCGCGAACTCGAGGAACTGCAGCCACTCCGGTTTCGTCATCTCCTTCAACACATATCTGTCATCTGGAAAGTATTCATAAAAATGATATAATAAAAAAAAAAGTTTTTTATTTAAATTACAGTATAATTACATGATATGGGTTGGGAGCCCTTCTTTTAAGTTGAAATAACCTGTGTTAGAACAGTCCCCTGTTTTCTGTGGGCAAAAGTAATGTAGATAGATAAAAATAAATACTAATAAGTGGATCATATTTTAAGTGGAGTGTAGGTAAGTATACATATATATATTATAAGATAATGTAGTAATAGATTAATATAGTATAGTATACGTATGTATGTTATTTAAATTAGGTTAGCATACAATAGATAATATTATGTCTTAAAATGAAGATAATTATCTACACTAAGTTTAAGGTCTAATTTATAAGTAGGCAGTAGAGCTGGCATTGATCGGGACACCCTCACCGATTATATCCAAAATTTGACTGAGGTGGAATGATGTTCCACCAGAGAATATATGGAATTACGACGAAACTAACTTGTGTGATGACCCTGGGCAAAAAATGATTCTGACAAAGAGAGGCACCAAGTACCCTGAAGTTATAAGGGATATCGAAGAGCTCTACATCGCTCATGATTGCTGGAAGTGCGGATGGAGAACTTCTCCCGCCTTATGTCGTGTACAGGTCTAAGCAGCTATGGAATACCTGGACAGAAAATGGACCGAAATATACTCGCTACAATTGTAGCTCTTCCGGCTGGTTCGATATGAATTTGTTTAATGACTGGTTTTTTTCACTTGTCCTGCCGAGACTAAAAAAACAGGAAGGTGCTAAAGTCCTCATAGGAGACAATTTATAGTCGCATATTTCGGTGGATATTCTTAGAGCTTGCAACGAAAATAACATAAGGTTTGTATGCCTCCCTCCGAACAGCACCCACTTGACGCAGCCACTCGATGTCGCCTTCTTTCACCCAATGAAAGTTGCATGGCGGAAAATTCTAACGACTTGGAAAAGTTGCGAACAAGGTAGGAGGGAAAAAACGGTGCAAAAAAGTAGTTTCCCACTCTTACTAAAAAGACTTATTGACGATTTGGAAGAAAAAGCAAAAGAAAACTTAAAATCCGGTTTCAGAAAATGTGGGATTTGTCCGAGAAATAGATGGTGAATACTTGGATAACTAACAGGGATGGCAAGTAAATAAAACTGAGATAAATCCCCAGGTTTGTATTTCTAAAGGAGGAAGATATGTTTTAACTTGTACGAATTGGGTTAACCATTTGCCAAAACACATCGATAGCGCGTTGTAGAAACGGGCCACTTTTACTAGCGCCATCTAGTTATGCATTGGCTCACTAATCTAAGGACATTCGCTTATAAGTTATAAATAACGCACCTACTGGATTCTAAAGGCTTCTAAAAGATGGTAATACTTCCCCAGATGAGGTCTTTCACAAGGAGCTCCCATCAGAGGTTTTGAATTCGTTTCCCATTTATTAAAAGGAGGGTTTGAAATCAATGATACCTTTCGTTTTGCAGAAAGTAGATCCTGATTTACCACCGCGCGCGGCCCAAGGCACGCAATGCGCCAGGGAACGGATGAAACCTTCCTCTATTGAACACAGCTTCTCTGAAATTATAGAAACAAACAACTTATTACAAGTTATATTCCAAAAACTAACGTGGATTTGATTATTCATATTGTAAAGATACGACGCGATGCGGAACGAGAGCGTCGCGATCGCTCACCCTGGTAAAGACTCTCGGTATGAGTTGAAACTTAGTCGATGCCTTCACCGATAGTACGGTACGTGAAAATACCCGTTTTTACAATATGAATAACTTTTTTATTTCTTCACAGCAACATTCGTGGTCTTTCCCGAGCGGCGCTATAACAGCGTGTCTCAGACCTTGTAACTATCTAGAAGCTTCTGAAACAAACTGAGAAACGACGGTCTTACTGTCATCTTCACAGCAACATTCGTGGTCTTTCCCGAGCGGCGCTATAACAGCGTGTCTCAGAGCTTGTAAGTATCTAGAAGCTTCTGAAACAAACTGAGAAACGACTGTCTTACTGTCATCTTCACAGCAACATTCGTGGTCTTTCCCTAGCGGCGCGATAACAGCGTGTCTCAGAGCTTGTAACTATCTAGAAGCTTCTGAAACAAACTGAGAAACGACGGTCTTACTGTCATCTTCACAGCAACATTCGTGGTCTTTCCCGAGCGGCGCTATAACAGCGTGTCTCAGAGCTTGTAAGTATCTAGAAGCTTCTGAAACAAACTGAGAAACGACTGTCTTACTGTCATCTTCACAGCAACATTCGTGGTCTTTCCCTAGCGGCGCTATAACAGCGTGTCTCAGAGCTTGTAACTATCTAGAAGCTTCTGAAACAAACTGAGAAACGACGGTCTTACTGTCATCTTCACAGCAACATTCGTGGTCTTTCCCGAGCGGCGCTATAACAGCGTGTCTCAGAGCTTGGAACTGAGCTGCGTAGTACACTCTGCATACTAGCCCGTCCTGGAATAGAAATCATTACTTATAAGTAGGTATTCATTTAGAGCACAGATGTTGGGATGTAATTAGTCCGATCTAGAGTCCTACTTAGAGAACCTTTGACGCAAAGATTTGTTTAGTAATAGGCAAAATATAATAGAACAGAATAAACTTTTATTTAACACAAAAAATGGCGTCGATTATCTTGGACACCAACTAAACTAAATTTAAACTGTCGTTCTCTTTCGCTGATAGCAACAAAAGAAAAGGATAGCAACAGTTTTAGTACCGCTATTTTCTTAATCGAGGTTTTTGTTGTGTGTTGTCAAACTTGTTGAAATCCAAACCTTCAGTAGTACTTCGACGTGTTCATTAGATTTGGCAGCCTTGGCTTTGTCGCCGTCTGTCTTGTCTTTGCTGCTCGCGTCCGCCTCTTCCTGCTCGGTCTGTGTACTGTGAACATAGAAGGAATTAGCCTCCAACACGGGAGGGGGAGCTTCTTTGCGAGTTCCGGTTCTTTACAGACGTGGGCGAGCGCATAAAGGCACACTGGATGGAACTAGTCCACGTGATTTCATAGATATTGGGGCACGGTTTTTATTTTATACATTCATAGTGGCAAATAAGGTAACGGCATGTTGCCCACCTGTGGGTTAGTTACCGTAGCCTATGGGCGATTGCATTACCAGAGATATCACCACTCGCACGTTGCCTCCCTGAGACATACATGCTCAGAAGAGGGAGCGTGCTGGGACGTAGCTTAGGTACGAGTAGATATTTACCCAAGCGGGTACGGGTGAACCACCCGTGTGCCGCACCAAGTTACCTGTGTCGCTGGAGTGTTACCTATGTCGCTGGTATGTTACCTATGTCGCTGGTGTGTCATGTTACCTGTGTCGCTGATGTGTCATGTTACCTGTGTCGCTAGTGTGTCATGTTACCTGTGTCGCTGGTGTGTTATGTTACCTGTAACGCTGGAGTGTTACCTGTGTCGCTGGTGTTTCATGTTACCTGTGTCGCTGGTGTGTCATGTTACCTGTGTCGCTGGTGTGTTATGTTACCTATGTCGCTGGAGTGTTACCTGTGTCCCTGGTGTGTCATGGTACCTGTGTCGCTGGTGTATCATGTTACCTGTGTCGCTAGTGTCGTGTTACCTGTGTCGCTGTCATGTTACCTGTGTCGCTGGTGTGTTCTGGCGCGGCGGTAGGTGGCAGACGCGAGTGCGGCCGCTATGACTGAGCCAGTTTGCGTCGCGCGCACCACCACTGGGACCAATCCGCCGCACACTATCATACCAGCCTGACGAGCAGTTCATATTTATACAAATTATTTTAAAGCTCCCGACAAACAAACTGGCTGAAAGTAGGTGTAGGCATCATATTAAAAACATATTTCCGAACACCTAATCGTCGTTTCCGGGGTCGATTACCGAACCCAGCAGCGTGCGTCGCAGTCACTACATGCTACATAAATAGTTTTTGTTTGTTTTATATAATTGTATGTATTTAAGTTCTACTGTGTTGCTTGAAATAAAATTATTAATGTTATTATTTCACTCTTTTAATGTTATCTCAGGTTTGTGGCTGGAGCTTTGAGAGGCTTTAGTGGAGCCTTTTAGAGAGATGCTTTGAGAGGTGCTAAGAGGCCTTTTTGTATGAATTAAAAAAACATAATATTGTAGTGTGGATGGCGACAGATGGATGCTATTGATATGAAAACAATGGGGGGTATGAAATGGATGATGGGATATGTACCTCGTGTGTTCATAAGTCTTGAGACACAGTAAAACTAAAATATTTTTGGAGCTAAGTTGAGTATTCATTTATTGGATATTAAAATTAAAACTACTGACATCTAGATCTGTATTTAAAAATAAATCATTCAAAATGGCCGCCTTTGCATTCAATGCAGGCCTTCAAACGCGTGCGCCATTCATCTATGGCGGCACGAATCTTTTCAATGGGAATCCGTTTCGATTCTTTAATAAGGGCTCGCTTGAGAGAATCCAGGTTTGGGTGAGACTTTCTGCATGCCCTCAGCTCCAATTCCGTCCATAAAGAATAATCCAAAGGATTCAAGTCAGGGCTTGACGAGGGCCAATCTTCGCTCCGAATGAAGCCTGGCAAATTGGCCTCCAGCCAACGTTGGGTAGTCTTAGCTTTATGGGAGGGAGCAGAGTCCTGTTGGAAAACCCAGTATTTTCCAGCGAATAGCGTATCATTTAATGGTTTAACCACCGCTTCCAATATGTCGGTTTGGTAATTTTGTGCCTTCACCTTGACGCCTTGCTGGCAAAAATGAAGCGAAGTGACCCCCTCGTAGGAAACACCCCACCAAACCATCACACTTGCTGGATGATGAGTGCGCTGGACATTGCGTACAGATGGCTGGACGTCCTTTGAACTTCTGGCGTAAACCTTATTGTTCTGCCGGTTAAACTTTTCTTCCACCGTGAAGATCTTTTCATCGGTAAACAGGATATTTTTTTGGATCGTGTCTCTTCAATAGGTTCCGACATCGTTCCAGTCGCAATTTACGAAGACGCTCGTTTAAATAATGCACTTTCCTTCGACTGTAGGCCTTTAGTTTAAGATCATATTTAAGTATCCTGTTCACCGATATTCGCGAAATGTTGGTCTGCAGAGCTAATTTCTTTTGAGTCCGGCAAGGGTTGCGACGAATTCGCTCTCTGATTACTTTGATGTTGGCGGGCGTCCTTACAGACCGCGGGCGGCCACATCTTCCACGGTCTTCTAAAGAGCCGGTCTCCTTGTACCTCTTTATGGTATAATACACAAAGTTCCGACTACATCCCAAACTTTGGATTTCACTAAAAACTTGCATTGGTTTTTTTCCTGCTTGAAACAGTGAAATTACATTCGCACGCAAATCTTTTGTTGGCGCCATTTTCACGGAGAATGAAACAAATATTCAAATGTATATTTTTTCTGATTCAAAACATTCGAAATTTAAAATTTTAAAATTTAAAAAAGGTTGCATGAATTACTTTCTTTTTAAATTAATTAAATAAGTTCGTCTCAAAACTTATGAACACACGAGGTAGATGAAACGGCACCTGCCAATTCTGACTAAAATTCAGATCATATCATAGGCAGGTGATGACTTGCCGACCAGTTTATAGTTCTATACGACCTCTGTAGCTTAGTGGGCGAATATCCGCCTGAGATGTTTTCTATGCATAATATGTATGTCTTTACAAAAAAAATGAATATAAGTAGTATATCAGTAATTTAATTCCCATAAAACAAGCTCTGCTTACTTTGGGGCTAGATGATGCTGTGTAGAAAATGTCTAGCATTATTTATTTTTATTTTTATTTATTTATATAGTATTATAGTTAACAATTACTTATTGCACGTCTTTGAACCGTGTCAAAAAGTCCTGCGAACTCACCTGATTGGCTGACTGATTGCTGGAGAGGAGCTGTGAGAGAATCTGTCTGATAGTCTTCTTATCGCCTTTCTCTTCGTCTTCCTCGATTCCTGTCGAAACAGTGCCATCAACTTTTCATGAAAAGGGGGCCAACGTAAAAGTTGGCCCAAAAATATAAAGCAAAATCTATTGCTAAAGAAGATATGAATTTTTATGGATTATTAGGTATTAGATTAGGTTACGTAGATTTATTTTTAATCATGAAAATTATGTGTACTTAAAAATATTTTTAATGATATGATTAAATAACCACAGCTTTTTGACTGTGACATGTGTCATGTCAAATTCAAAAACAAACACGCTCACGCATTTTCCCCATGATGGACATGAGCATGTATCCTCAGATACATACTCAATGTGTAGATTTTTGAGGACGTAGAAAGTAGTATTAGGTACGTCTATACATTATTTTGCAAGTGACATTTCATATTCAACAGTAGAAATCTTTGTTTTAAATCTTTATTAGTAGTTATGACCCAAATTATTTAGCTGAACGTAGTTTAATCTAAAATCATAGGATGAATCTGTTCATTGCTAAACTTAAAAATCTGTTGATAAAATAATGCTATTACTGCGTTTTAGAGTTTATTGTAGACAAACTTTAACTTTTTCTCCTTCCGATGTTTCATGTGACTGACCTATGCATCTACCTTAGTATAAGTATATTTGACTTGGCCTCACCTAACTAGTTTTGATTGATTTGACATTTCTATTTAATTTAATTTATAATACCAAACCAATATAGATAATTTGAAATTTTATTTGCTAATTATGTATTTCATTGTTCACTAGATTGTGATTGAATTTGATTACCTATGTTTTTATAAGTGAATTTTATGATTTCTTCAACCTATTAAATTATATTTCATTCTTAATAACAGATTTAAAAAAAACAGTTACGTATCAACATACACAATCGAACTCAAAGTTGCAGCGCCCTAACGGGGTTCATGTACCTACCTACTTTCTTATGTATTGTTTAAACACCTATAGTAAACTGTGTACATGACAGCAATAAAATATGAATATGAAATATTTTCTTAATACTTTATAAGCAGTATGGCTTAGTACATAATATGTAGTTATACATATGTAGTTAGTTATGTATTTACCTGCGTGTTCCTTGTCGCATTCTTTAGTAGAGTTATCGGATGCAAATACATACGTCGTGCCTAAAATGGTAGTAACATGGATTTATGTATGTATGTATGTACATTGTTAAAAGACAGATGGCCCAGAAAAATAATCATCATCAGCAGTCCGCACTACTGCTTGACAAAGGCAGAGAGTGCCATGACGAACTGTTATCAGGGATACGGATATTCACTTTTTATAAAAAAGATATAATTCATATTGTAAAAACGGGAGTTTTCACGTACTGCACGCGATGCGGAAGGAGAAAGTCGCGACCACTCACCCTGATGAAGACTCTCGGAATGAGTCGAAACTTAGTCGGTGCCTTCACCGATAGCGCAGTACGTGAAAATTCCCGTTTTTAAAATATGAATAGTCAAGTTCACGATAGTTTTTGGAGAAATATAATTGTTCAACTTTATTAAGAATTTAGTTTAGAAAATAAATCTTAAAATACGTGTCTTCACGAGACGGAATGAGGATAGACTGAAGTAAGTGCCAAGAAAGGTAAACAAGGGTGTCTAGCAGACAAATACCTCACGCTTAGTTTTCCTTTCACGCTAACGCAAATTTGTCAAGAAAAAGCTTGACAGTAGTCACGTGATATTTCCACAGCTAATGTCATTCCCATACAATTCAATCTTTCCGCAGGCGTTAACGTCAACAGAAAGTGGTATTTGTCTAGACCCTAAGGATGGGTCTAGACAAATACCACCGCAAATTTTTCAGTACATGAGACGGGGTATAACAGAAAGATCATGGCCTAACTACTTAGTAGTAGTACTAATTAGTTTTATTTTAATGCTCCACTAACTTCCCGCAGCTTCCCCTCCATCGGGTGGGGGACGAGAACAAATGTTCTTAAAACGTCCCATACACCGTAAAATATAAATTTAATTTATAAGTTTTATACGAGTCTTCATCGCGTTTACCTTTTTTATTGTTAACGTGATCAATACATGTATACTTAAAACTTATAATTATGTCAACTGATCGCGAAATTTTGAATATACTATCATAAAAAATATTCTTTATCTGTGGTCCCTGCCACAGATAAAGAATATTTTTTATGAGTTTCCGAAGCTAACAAGATGGCAACTGTATAAATTCATAAATTCGATAAAACTTCAACTGTTACAGATCACTTTCTCTAGCAATGGTGTGTGGGTTCGATCTCCGTCTTGGTTGATAGTTATTATCAGACAAACGAACTTAAATTAAAAAATTTAACATGCGTGATACGGATTAGAATTAAAAAATCTTGAAATATACCTTAATGTTAGGCGTAAAACTAAATAAGATAGACATTATTCTATTTATCTACTTCTAAGACTTACCCGTACTTTCGCTGTTGCTAGCTTCACCGGAAGATTCATCAAAATTTTCGTCAACTGAAATTAATAAAAATATATGTAGAAATGACGCGACGCGGAGGGAGAGCGTCGCGATCACTCACCCTGATGAAGACTCTCGGAATGAGTCGAAACTTAGTCGGTGCCTTCACCGATAGTACGGTACGTGAAAATTCCCGTATTTACAATATGAATCCCACTAATATAATAAATGCGGAAGTCTATGTGTGTGAATGTTTGTTACCACGTATCTCCGTAACTACTAAACAGATTTTGATGAATTTTTTTTTTCGAAAATCGGCCCCTAAGGGGGTTAAATAGGGTGGTAAAGTTTCTATGAAAAAACAATTGTTTGATTCGCTCAAAACTCTGTACAAATAAACTTTAAAGTAAATAATGAAACACGTATTTTTTATTTTTTCAAAACTACCCTTTGGGAGTGTGCAATTGAGTTCTAAACTTATAAATTGTAATCCTTGGTTCGATTCATTCAAAAGTTGGTGGACATAGTTTGAAGCCTGGAGACGGTCCTAAGCTACTTTTATTAACATACCACGCGGGCGAAGCCGCGGGCAACAACTAGTAGATAAATAAAAAAAAATGCTGGTAATTTTCTCACAGCATCATTTAGCCCCAAAGTAAGCAGAGCTTGTGTTATGGGACCTACATGACTGATATACTACTTAAATACTTTTTTTTTGTAAATACATACATATTATACATAGGAAAACACCCAGACCCGAGACAAATATTTGCAGATCTTACAAACATTTTTCCCGTGACAGGAATCGAACCCGCAACCTTCTGCGTCTCAGGCGGACCTTCGCCCACTGCGCCACAGAGGTCGTCGTTATTTATGCATAATAATATTAGATTACATAAATAGTACTATCCCGGCCATCTCAAAGTCACATATAACGCTTTCCATCCAAAGGTTATCAGGAAGAGATCGCTTTTAAGCGATTAGACCGCCATTTGTACCTTCATCTTAATGTGTTCTTGATTATTTTGTTTATATCATAAAGTGTACAGTAAAGTATTTTCATACATTCATTCATTCAAAAAAGATTCAATGTAGCTTTTTTTGATAAGCTTTCTGTCCAGAGGTCACAAGGGGGCGCTGAAATCAATGACGGAAAATACATAAGAAATTGTTTTTTCTTTCTAAATACGGTTTAAAACGTCTTACCATTGGCTTCGGGTTGGGACTTGGCCTTCGTGGGTGGACTTGACCATTTCTCTTGCGCGTCCCGCAGCATTTTCTCGCCAGATATTATACCGTCCGATATGCTCCATAGGCTTCTTACCACCGCTATAAATAAAGAGCGTCGCGATCACTCATCCTGTTGAAGACTCTCGGAATGAGTCGAAACTTAGTCGGTGCCTTCACCGATAGTGCGGTACGTGAAAATTCCCGTTTTTACAATATTAATACTCTCTAGTTAAACCAAATTGTGAATTTATTTTTTTCTTTTCCAACCAATCTAAAAATAATAATAATAATGCTGGACATTTTTCACAGAGCATCATCTAGCCCCAAACTAAGCAGAGCTTGTGTTATGGGAACTACATGACTGATATACTACTTATATACATTTTTTTTGTAAATACATACAAATATACATAGAAAACACCCAGACCTGAGACAAATATTTGCGTTACAAACATTTGTCCCGTGGCGGGAATTGAACCCGCTACCTTATGCGTCTCAGGCGGGCCTTCGCCCACTGCGCCATAAAGATCGTCTCAGAAAAAATAAAAAAATAATTCCAGATTTGTTACATGCAAATATAATTAGGCAACAACAACTCCTTGAACACTAAAACTCTTTACAGCATCGCTGATAGATTGTCACAATGCTATTTGTTCATACAATGAACATTTAATACACTGTTTCTCAAAGTGGGCGATAACGCCCCCTTGTGGGCGCTGGAGGCCTTCAGGGGGGCGGTAGAAGGCTCTAGAAGATATTGGGGGCGCTAAGGCGGTCTAGAGGGGAAAGCATAGATTTATGTTTATTGTTGTTTAAAAACTTTGGGGGGCGCGGACTTTTTTATTCTCAAAGTGGGCGGTAGGAAAAATAAGTTTGAGAACCTGTGTTTTAATACAATCTGGCCATTTAATGAAACAACGAGAATTTGAGTCCTATTTAAAAAAAAATCTAAATCATTTATTTATACTTCTCATATTGTTTCGGTGTAGTATTGGCGGCAATCCAGATTTTGAATTTTGAGCCGTTAAAAGTTTTGAATAAAAATGGGCAGAAATACAAATTGCAATGTATTGACCACAGCGCCATCTATGGCTCAACTGCCGAATTACACAGCAAGGTACTTGCCGTTCCATTATTTTGGGGAACATCAGGTGGAATTGAACTACGTAACACTGATTATAAAATTTGACACTTTATTTATATTTCGTTAGACTTGTTACTCCGTTCAACACTTCTGAACGACTGCCTCGAATACACCAACTGGGTTCTACATTACACTTCCCTTCCACTCTAAATGTGACGTGATAAAAACGAAAGCCCCTGATTGGCTACAGAACTTTTAGTCAAATCAACAACTGGTTGAATTATGTATGCAATATTCAACAAGTCAATTAAGTATCTAATATTAGTAATATCTTCGAACAAATTGTCATCTGAGCTATAACTTAAAAATAAATACGTATAACAAAGATAACATAATAATTTACTTGATTACAATGTACACATACAATACAATACAATACAATACTTGTACAATACTTGACAGTCCTAACAATTTCAACAAAAATACGCACCTAATTACGTTAATTTATCATAGACTCGATTATTAGCATACCATAGTTCCAGCCACTGCCGACAGAGGCGCTGTTCAAGGCTATATAAGCTAAACTGCCATAAAACCAGAGCGCTTTTCCACGACGGCCACTGACTGTATCAAAAACTACTAACATATTATTCTCTGTTCAAGCTGGCCTTTCCTTAAACCTACTGCACAAAATTTACACAATGCAACACAACAAAAAATACTATGAAGTTTATCGAGCGTCATACCGAAGGATAGCTGATTATCTAAATTGTTCATAAACTATGGTATCCAATGCAGTGCAAAATTCTAAAATCTTACAGTGTTTCAAACTCAAATCTGTCGGAAAGAGAGTTAAAAACTGTTTATTTCATACGGTTCCATAATCCCTTACCGTCAGTGCTGGGATCGTGTAGGGAGGGTGCAGTGAGTGCCACGTGGATCTGGTCCATGTGGTGTTTGAACGCTTGGTATTCCTTATCAGCATCCGGGCTGCCAAGGTTGCTGAATGTTTCATGACCTGTTAAATTGAGTTATACATACAAAAATATAAATAGGGAAAAAATATTTACCAAAATTTACAAGTAAGATACTATTTACAAATGGACCACCGCACGAGGTCGAGGTCAAGGTGGGATACAATACAGAACTTAAAAAACGTATTTTTTTTTGTAAAACATAAAAGTCATATATGTATAGACTACCCACAGTAGCATTCCCTATATCGTGAGTATCAGAATCGGAGCAAATATCTACAGAACATGCTAAAAATTGTCCCGCAGCGGGGATCGAGTCCGCACCTATTGCGTCTCAGCCAGCCACCCGCCCGCTACCCGCGCCAATTTAGGAAGGATCGAAAGCATAGGATAGGAAAGGAATAATATACATTCTTTTCTATCAGCATTATTATTATTAAAGAATTACCTTTAAGCATGACATAATTGAGAGCATAGGAAATGATCTTTCATATATCTATATCCTACTTTTATTATAAACACGATAGTTTGTGAGGATGGATGGATGTTTGTTACTCTTTCACGCAAGAACTACAGAACGGATTTTAATTAAACTTTACAGTAATATAGCTTTTTTATTTTATTTTTTATATATTTCATACATAACAACAAACAGCTTTAACTAATGAGCTACAAATCGTAAGAGTGGAATTAGTTTTCGACAGTTTTCACTAATAGTTTTAAGTTTAATTATCAAATCTGTTTAGAATAATGAGGAGTTTCCTGTTATTAGTTAGTATGCATTCAACAATCCTGCTAATATAATAAATGCGAAAATCTGTCTGTGTGTGTGAATGTTTGTTACCACGTATCTCCGTAACTACTAAACCGGTTTTGATGAAATTTGGAATGTAGATAGTTTAGGTTCTGGAATAACACATATTCTAATCTTATTTTCGAAAATCAACCCCTAAGGGATTAAACAGGGTGGTAAAGTTTCTATGGGAAAAAATATTCCTTGGTTTTATTTACTCAAAACTCGATACACATAAACTTTAGAATAAATAATGAAACACGTATTTTTTTTTAAAACTACCCTTTGGGGGTGCGCAATTGAGTTCTAAACTTTGTATAAATTGTAATCCTTGGTTCGATTCGTTCAAAAGTTGGTGGACATAGTTTGAAGCCTGGAGACGGTCATATGCTACTTTTACTAACATAGCACGCGGGCGAAGCCGCGGGCAACAACTAGTAGTAATATAACAAATAGTCCTATGTTCCTATGTTAATACTACTTACATAGTAAAGGTAATAGGTAAAGACAACAAGCCATATCAGCTAAAAATCACTGAAAGAAACTTGAAGCCACTGATTTCTTTAAAAAGTCTCGCCCTGCCATAAATAGGTAGGTATGCATAGGATAATGTGTGTTGAATAGGTTGACGGTTTGTACGAAGGAGTTTTGTCTGTAATTAGTAGAACAGAGTTGAATATACACCGATATTCTTTGGTCAGTTTAAATCCGGCGCTCACGTTTTTTATTACTTAAACGTGTTTGTATTATTGGTTTAGTTTTAGAATTTAATAAGTATTTCATACGAAACTGAATATCGAAAATAATTAACAAAAGTGAGCTGAACACTGAACACAGTGAGAAAGTGAGGGTAGGGCCGCAGAGCGCAACGACCTTGTAGACTGACGGCGCGGCGGAGCGGGCGGACATTGACCCCGCGACCAAACAGCTGAGACGCCAAGCGAATAGACACTACTATCGGTGTTTTAAATATCAACTATGTTTCGTGTCATTATTAATTTAAAAAAAAAAATATTTTTGATTAACTATTATTTTTGAGTAAGATTACAGATATAGATTAAGTGGATACCGGCTTTAAACTGACCAAAAAATATCGGTGTATAGTTTAAGATGATTTCGGCGCATCGCTGCCCGCTGGGGGATTTTGAGTTTAATTTCTGAGATAAAAAGTCAGTGAAGTTTTCCCAGAATGAGGTTGTGAAGAAACGTGAGGTCTGCCATTTCCCTAAGCATCACAAGGGAGGAGATGATGATGTTTACAGCTTCGAAAGTACTCGTTGCAATCTCTCGATACCATCTACAGGGTGTAATAAGACTACTCCCAAAAATTCGGGTAGTGAAAGTACCCATCAATACGAACTACTTTTACTATGGAACCAACACTGTGAATGCGAAAAACAAAATCAGCTGTACCATACATTTCAGCCAAGTAGGTATTGAACTTTAGTATGTTGTAAAAGTTGTTCATATTGATGGATACTTTCACTTCCCGAAGTTTTCGGTAGTAGTCTTATTACACCCGGTATATAGACCGCATACTGAGGATTCCAAGTCTGGGACAAATATTATAATTGACTTCTCACCAGTGAACAATATAGAATTTTTTATGTCCTTGTGGAGCTGAAGCCTTTGGTAATACGAAATATGAAAACCTAAAGTCTTCATGGTTTTAGATACGATTTTTTCAATATGCTTATCAATGAGGAGCTCAGAGTCAATTTCCACTCCTAAGTCAGTAATGTAGTCGGTTCTCGCAAGAGGCTGGTTGTTAATTTTGTAGTCAAAGGTGAAAACGATGCGGGCACGTCTGAAAGTTATACATTTACATTTGCTGATATTTAAGTCAAGCTTATTGTGAGAACAATAATTATGAAGATTGTTTAGGTCAGTTTGCAATAGCATAAGGTCATTTGAAGAGTTAATTTTTTTATAAATTTTCATGTCGTCCGCAAAGAGCAAAAAGTTTGAGTGATGAAAACATTTATCAATGTCATTTAAAAAATTACAAATAAAAGCGGCCTCAAAATGGATCCTTGGGGTACTCCGGATAGGATTGGGGAAGAGTAAGAGGCCACTGACACTGGTCCCTGACATAGCAAGTAAACCATCTATGCAGATTGCCACGAATCCCGGCTTTTTGTAGCTTAGAAAGCAAGACTGAATCGTCTCTTCGATCATTATCATCATCATCATCATCTGCCTATATTAGTCCACTGCTGGACATAGTCCTCCCCTAATGAGCGCCATAGCGCCCTGTCTTCAGCTTGCCGCATCCAGCATGTGCCTACAGTCTTTCGCAGATCGTCATCCCACCTGGCCGGAGGGCGTCCTACACTACGTTTGCGGAGTCGCGGTCTCCACTCAAGAACACGTTTACCCCAGCGGTTATCGGTTCTTCGCGAGATATGACCGGCCACTGCCACTTCAGCTTGCTAATTCGTTGAGCTATATCGATAACTTTGGTTCTCTGACGGATGTATTCGTTACGAATCTTATCCTTCAGAGAAACTCCGAGCATAGCTCTTTCCATAGCTCGCTGAGCGACTTTGAACTGGTGGACCAGCCCTATCGTGAGTGTCCACGTCTCGGCTCCGAAGGTCATAACGGGTAGGACGCACTGATTGAAAACTTTCGTTTTCAAGCATTGCGGTATGGATGACGAGAAGACTCCACGTAGTTTTCCAAACGCTGTCCAGCCTAGCTGGATCCTCCTCTTGGCCTCCTTCTCAAAATTATTTTTACCCAACTGCAGAATCTGCCCAAGGTAAGTATATTCGGAAACAATTTCGAGAAGGTGGCCATGTACAACCACCGGTCTTGGAACAATGTGGCCATTGATCATGACTTTGGTTTTATCCAAATTTATGCCAAGACCGATACATCGGGAGGCTGAAGCTAGGTCGTTCAGCATCCGGTTCAGCTCCTCTAGCGACTCCGCCATTAAGACTATGTCATCAGCGAATCGTAGGTGTGAGATGTAATCGCCGTTTATGTTAATGCTAGGGGCATTTCCAGTCCAACATCTTAAACATATCTTCCAACGCGCTCGTGAACAATTTCGGGGATATGACATCCCCCTGTCTCACTCCTCTGCGCAATTGAATGGGTTTAGACTGCTGGCCCTGTACTTGGACACCCATAGTGGCGGCCTCGTAGAGACATCTCAGCACCTCGATATAACGATAGTCTACTTGGCATCGCTGTAAGGATTCCAGAACAGCCCAGGTTTCGACGGAGTCAAAGGCCTTCTCATAGTCCACAAAGACCAGACACAGGGGCTGATTATACTCTTCGGACTTCTGTATAACCTGCCTCACTGTGTGAATGTGGTCTATGGTGCCATATCCTCCGCGGAACCCAGCCTGTTCCGGTGGCTGGAACTCGTCGAGTCTTCTGGCGAGACGATTTGTGACCACTCGTGAGAACAGCTTATAGACATGGCTCAGGAGTGAGATGGGTCTATAGTTTTTAAGAAGGGTTTTATCTCCCTTCTTAAAAAAGAGCACCACCAAACTCCCGCTCCACACCTTTGGAGTTCTCCCACTGTGAAGGACGGTGTTAAAAAGGTTTTGTAGCTCCTGCATAACAGGGGCTCCTCCTGCTTTCAAAAGCTCTGATGTAATTCCGTCCTCACCGGGGGCTTTTCCATTTTTAAGCTGCCTCAGAGCTAACACAATCTCATCTTGACTGATGTCTGGCAGTTCGTCGGTATAGTGGCGCGTCAGGCTGGCTCTGGAATCGTGGATCATTATACATCAGAATAAAACGTAGGCTACTTTTCATCCGGGCGAAGCCGTGGGCAGAGGCTAATGCTATATCTTTATAGTAGAATAGGATGGCTATGATAGTAAGAATTACCTTTCAGCATGATATCATTGAGTTGGCTGATCAGCGAATCCCTCAGTTGCTTGGTGTCGTGGTTTGTCGATATCACGTCAGGTGGCAGCACTATATCGTAAGTTGATATTTTGCTGTACCTGGAAAGAAACGATCATTTTAGTTATTTCGGGTTAGTCGTTAGTTATTAGTAGCGCGTGCGGGCAGGCGCAGGTACGCGGCGAGGGAGAGGCGCAGTTTACCTGAAGCAGGCAGTGGTGAGGTTGCACTGGAAGGCGTGCGAGTGGGTGTGCAGCGCGTGCGGGCAGGCGCAGGTACGCGGCGAGGGAGAGGCGCAGTTTACCTGAAGCAGGCAGTGGTGAGGTTGCACTGGAAGGCGTGCGAGTGGGTGTGCAGCGCGTGCGGGCAGGCGCAGGTACGCGGCGAGGGAGAGGCGCAGTTTACCTGAAGCAGGCAGTGGTGAGGTTGCACTGGAAGGCGTGCGAGTGGGTGTGCAGCGCGTGCGGGCAGGCGCAGGTACGCGGCGAGGGAGAGGCGCAGTTTACCTGAAGCAGGCAGTGGTGAGGTTGCACTGGAAGGCGTGCGAGTGGGTGTGCAGCGCGTGCGGGCAGGCGCAGGTACGCGGCGAGGGAGAGGCGCAGTTTACCTGAAGCAGGCAGTGGTGAGGTTGCACTGGAAGGCGTGCGAGTGGGTGTGCAGCGTGTGCGGGCAGGCGCAGGTACGCGGCGAGGGAGAGGCGCAGTTTACCTGAAGCAGGCAGTGGTGAGGTTGCACTGGAAGGCGTGCGAGTGGGTGTGCAGCGCGTGCGGGCAGGCGCAGGTACGCGGCAAGGGAGAGGCGCAGTTTACCTGAAGCAGGCAGTGGTGAGGTTGCACTGGAAGGCGTGCGAGTGGGTGTGCAGCGCGTGCGGGCAGGCGCAGGTACGCGGCGAGGGAGAGGCGCAGTTTACCTGAAGCAGGCAGTGGTGAGGTTGCACTGGAAGGCGTGCGAGTGGGTGTGCAGCGCGTGCGGGCAGGGCGCGCGGCGCGGGCGGGGCGCGCGGGCGGGGGCACTGCGCAGGCGCAGGTACGCGGCGAGGGAGAGGCGCAGTTTACCTGAAGCAGGCAGTGGTGAGGTTGCACTGGAAGGCGTGCGAGTGGGTGTGCAGCGCGTGCGGGCAGGGCGCGCGGCGCGGGCGGGGCGCGCGGGCGGGGGCACTGCGCAGGCGCAGGTACGCGGCGAGGGAGAGGCGCAGTTTACCTGAAGCAGGCAGTGGTGAGGTTGCACTGGAAGGCGTGCGAGTGGGTGTGCAGCGCGGGCGGGGGCACTGCGCAGGCGCAGGTACGCGGCGAGGGAGAGGCGCAGTTTACCTGAAGCAGGCAGTGGTGAGGTTGCACTGGAAGGCGTGCGAGTGGGTGTGCAGCGTGTGCGGGCAGGCGCAGGTACGCGGCGAGGGAGAGGCGCAGTTTACCTGAAGCAGGCAGTGGTGAGGTTGCACTGGAAGGCGTGCGAGTGGGTGTGCAGCGCGTGCGGGCAGGCGCAGGTACGCAGCAAGGGAGAGGCGCAGTTTACCTGAAGCAGGCAGTGGTGAGGTTGCACTGGAAGGCGTGCGAGTGGGTGTGCAGCGCGTGCGGGCAGGCGCAGGTACGCGGCGAGGGAGAGGCGCAGTTTACCTGAAGCAGGCAGTGGTGAGGTTGCACTGGAAGGCGTGCGAGTGGGTGTGCAGCGTGTGCGGGCAGGCGCAGGTACGCGGCGAGGGAGAGGCGCAGTTTACCTGAAGCAGGCAGTGGTGAGGTTGCACTGGAAGGCGTGCGAGTGGGTGTGCAGCGCGTGCGGGCAGGCGCAGGTACGCGGCGAGGGAGAGGCGCAGTTTACCTGAAGCAGGCAGTGGTGAGGTTGCACTGGAAGGCGTGCGAGTGGGTGTGCAGCGCGTGCGGGCAGGCGCAGGTACGCGGCGAGGGAGAGGCGCAGTTTACCTGAAGCAGGCAGTGGTGAGGTTGCACTGGAAGGCGTGCGAGTGGGTGTGCAGCGCGTGCGGGCAGGCGCAGGTACGCGGCGAGGGAGAGGCGCAGTTTACCTGAAGCAGGCAGTGGTGAGGTTGCACTGGAAGGCGTGCGAGTGGGTGTGCAGCGCGTGCGGGCAGGCGCAGGTACGCGGCGAGGGAGAGGCGCAGTTTACCTGAAGCAGGCAGTGGTGAGGTTGCACTGGAAGGCGTGCGAGTGGGTGTGCAGCGCGTGCGGGCAGGCGCAGGTACGCGGCGAGGGAGAGGCGCAGTTTACCTAAAGCAGGCAGTGGTGAGGTTGCACTGGAAGGCGTGCGAGTGGGTGTGCAGCGCGTGCGGGCAGGGCGCGCGGCGCGGGCGGGGCGCGCGGGCGGGGGCACTGCGCAGGCGCAGGTACGCGGCGAGGGAGAGGCGCAGTTTACCTGAAGCAGGCAGTGGTGAGGTTGCACTGGAAGGCGTGCGAGTGGGTGTGCAGCGCGTGCGGGCAGGCGCAGGTACGCGGCGAGGGAGAGGCGCAGTTTACCTGAAGCAGGCAGTGGTGAGGTTGCACTGGAAGGCGTGCGAGTGGGTGTGCAGCGCGTGCGGGCAGGGCGCGCGGCGCGGGCGGGGCGCGCGGGCGGGGGCACTGAGCAGGCGCAGGTACGCGGCGAGGGAGAGGCGCAGTTTACCTGAAGCAGGCAGTGGTGAGGTTGCACTGGAAGGCGTGCGAGTGGGTGTGCAGCGCGTGCGGGCAGGGCGCGCGGCGCGGGCGGGGCGCGCGGGCGGGGGCACTGCGCAGGCGCAGGTACGCGGCGAGGGAGAGGCGCAGAGCGGCGCTGCGCAGACGCAACGCTCGCCCCTGCCAGCTGCACGCCTCGCAGCACCACCAGAACTTCACCTGACAACATGCGTACATGTAAGTACTTGTGCGTATGCGTAAGTTCATGCGCGCATTAGTAGTTGGAGATGAAGGAGTTTAATGGGGTATTTTGGAGAAGTAGAGGTCTGTTGGAGATGTAGAAGTTTGAAGAGAACTATTAGAGACGTAAGAGTTTGAAGAGGTTCGAGATGTGGGAGTTTAAAGAGGTCTGTTGGAGATCTAAGAGTTAAAAGAGGTCTGTTGGAGATGTGGGAGTTTGAAGAACTGTTGGAGACGCAGGAGTTTGAAGAGGTCTGTTGGAGACGCAGGAGTTTGAAGAGGTTCGTTGGAGATCTGGGAGTTTGAAGAGGTCTGTTGGAGATGTAGGAGTTTGAAAAGGTCTGTTGGAGATATGGGATTTTGAAGAGGCCTTTTGGAGTTTTGGAAGTTTGGAAGAGGCAGGGGTTGAGAGATTTATATGAATATGTTTTGCCTGAAATATGCAATTGTGAAAACTAACCAAAAGTTCATGACCTTTTGTGATTAAAACGTCATGATCTTCAGTACTAAACATTGACAGTGCCTCAATTCATGGCTTATGACAGATTTCGGTAGAAAAACTTTATAAAAAGGTATACTATAAATAATCGGATTATTTAGATAATAAAAACTCTTGGAATGGAAGTAGCTCCAACTCGATTAAAAATGTAGGTATCTTTTGTTTTGTAAAAGGACCATCAAAAAGAATAACCAGCCTTTTTTCTTGCCTTTATTTCCTGTCTTGGTCGCGGAGGAACAGGCAGTTGTAATCGACGATTCTGAGTAATCCTTGTGAGTTTAATTAATAAATAACTTTGTCTTTGATACAACACGGGCGAAGACGTAGACGAAAACCTAGTGGATATTAAAACGACACAAACTCGGACACACACCTGTTTGTTCGTATCCTCCTTCATTTTGTCGACGCTGCTATGTCCAATGGTGTTACACGTTATCGTTATACAAACATCGCCGTGCACGAATCTGAAAACATTTATAAATTCTGCTATATTTATGGCTTGCTGTCTTTACCCATTATTGTTAATAGTATTAACATAGGCCTATAGGATTATTTTTATTAGTTACATTACTATTGTTGAATGCATACTAACGAATAACATTAGTATACGAGGAAACTCCTCATTATTCTTAACAGGTATTGATAATAAAACTCAGAACTATCAGTGAAAACTGTCAAAGTCTGTCCCTTATACAATTTTGTAGCTTATTAGTGTTATTTAAGCTGTTTGTTTTCCAACTATGTATAAAAAAAAACAGTTAGTAGCTGGTATAACTGCTAAGCTGGTAACTTCTGAGTTAGTAACTTCTATAATATCTAAGTTAATAACTTCTATAGTAACTGCTATGTCTAAGCCACTAGCTGGTAGAAGCGCTAAGCTAGCACTACTATAAGTAACTGATATAATTATCCTAGTAACTGATATTACTGCTAAGCTAGTAACTGCTATACATAGTATACATAAGGTACTAGCTGGTATAACTGCTAAGCTAGCAATTACTATAAGTAAATGCTATAATGACCCTAGTAACTGATATAACTGCTAAGCTAGTAACTGATATAACTGCTAAGCTAGTAACTGCTATACCTAAGCTACTAGCTGGTATAACTACTAAGCTAGCAACTACTATAAGTAACTACCATAATGATACTAATAACTGATATAACTGCTAAGCTAGTAACTGCTATACCTAAGCTACTAGCTGGTATATCTGCTAAGTTAGTAACTGATATACCTAATCTACTAGCTGGTATATCTGCTAAGTTAGTAACTGCTATACCTAATCTACTAGCTGGTATATCTGCTAAGTTAGTAACTGCTATACCTAATCTACTAGCTGGTATAACTGCTAAGCTAATTACTATAATATCAGAGCTAGTAACGGCAATAATGATCCTAGTATAACTGATATAACTTCTAAGCTAGCAACTGCTATAAATGAACTAGTAACTTTCTGCTAAGCTAGTAGCCATTATAACTAATCTAGTAGCTTTCTGCTAAGCTAGTAGCCGCTATAACTAACCTAGCGACTATATGCTTAAACTATAAATAATAAATAAACTATAACTTCTGTAACTGACCTGCGCACATGTTGGTTCATGGGCACGTGACAGGAGGTAGGATTGCATTTGTAGTTCGCGTTGAAACAGTATTTCTCCAGGAACGCACCCAGAGATATGTCATGGCGACCGTACATTTCCATCGTTACTATCCTAAAAAATGTTAAATATTAATAATATCATTGATTTTGTGATGTTTTGGTGACCGTACATTTCTATCGTTACTATCCTATTAATATAAAATATTTGATTAAGAGGTCACCATCGCCGATTTGACCTCTATGTGGAACTCAGAATCTGTGTGAGTTGAGAGCTTGATATTTCAACGTAGGAAACTTGGACTCAAATTGTTCATAGCAAAAACAGGATTTGGTACAAAATTCTAGGTGGAGAAAACCTAGGATATACTAAAAGCCCTGTTTTCCGAAGACGTTTAGTTCCAAAATCCTATATTCAAGCCGATTTTTATCGTTATAAGTGATACAAACAAAACTGCTGCGAAATAAAAAATACCAAACATAAGGATATAATCACGTAACCCGCGGATATTTACATGTAACATGAAAGTGTGAGTATGTTTGTAACATAAAAAAAGTTTGCGATCATTTTAAAAGTTGAATCATTTTCCTTTACATAGGAATTCATTTAAATAAAATATATACATAAATCAATACAAATAAAATGGGTTTATTCTAAACTAGCTGTTGTCAGCTTCTTTGCGTGCGTGGAGTCGTGTTTCCAAAAAAAACTTACTCCCATACAAACTTTTACCCCCAGTTCACCCCTTAAAATGTAAAAATCCAAAAACCCTGAAACACATTACCTATCTATTTGTGATGAGTAGCTACAATTCCATTTTTCATGTTTCTACCTTAAAAAACCGATACTCCCATACAAACTTTATACATGTCCATATACCCTTTGTACATGTCATTTAATTCTGCATTTTGTAATTGTTTATTTGTGTGTACAATAAATAACAAAGAACTTTCACCCCCTATTTCCCCACCTTAAAATCCAAAAACCCTGATAACCCGATACTCCTATACAAACTTTCACCCCCATTTCCCCCCCACTATTTATTTGTGATCAGTAGCTGTAATTCAAATTGTCATGATTCTAACTTCAAAGAACAAAAACTTTCATGCAAAGTTTACGCCCCCATTTCCCCCCTACAAAGTGAAAATTTCCAAAAATCCTTCCGTACCACATGCTCACCAGGGATTAACGCAGAAATCTGGCACGTTAGGTGACTTGGAGCTGAAGCTGTACAGCAGCACGTTCAGCTTCTGGTGATTCTCCGGTGCGAACGGGTCCAGTGCTTCTTCAGTGGCGGCCTTCTCGTCAGGTGCAGTTTCCACGGGCAACTTGCGGACTACGGACGGATTGTACTGGGGACAGGATGCTGGAAATATCCATTCGTATCTATACTAATAGTAAATCTGAAGAGTATGTTTTGTTTGTTTGAACGCACTAATCTCTGGAACTACCAGTCGGATTTGAAAGAAACCTCTGTGGCGCAGTGGGCGAAGGCCCGCCTGAGACGCAGAAGGTTGCGGGTTCGATTCCCGCCGCCGGGACAAATGTTTGTATCTGCAAATATTTGTCTCGGGTCTGGGTGTTTTTCTATGTATAATATGTATGTATTTACAAAAAAAAAGTATATAAGTAGTATATCAATCATGTAGTTCCCATAACACAAGCTCTGCTTACTTTGGGGCTAGATGATGCTGTGTGAGTATGTCCAGCATTATTAATTATTTATGATTTATTAAATAGCCTTTGATAGCCCAATTCTCGATGAAGGTTATGCGGCTATTAACATCACGGTACGACACTAAGAAGCCGAAAGAAGTAATAGAGCGGGCGATGTGAAGCGATGGGTGGCCCAGGTAGTCTGTGTATATTCTCACGTGTGTGTCTCTGCGTGTGGAGCCGGCAGCCGGTGGCGCGGTAGCTGGCGAGGGCGGCGCGCTGCGCGGGATCCTCCGCCGGGGCGCTGATGGCCATCTTCACAAACGGATGGATCTCCTGAAACAGATAATAGATTCAGTAAACTACTAAAGGTATCTGGGGTCTAGACAAATAACTCACGCTTACTTTTCCTTCCACGCTTTTGTCAAGGTGAAAGCGGTCAGGAGAGCTCCCTCAGATACAGTATCATGTAGTACCTGCGTCCTAAGAGGTAGGATTGGTGACATGGGCGTCTTTTTCCGATGCAGCCTGGGAGTGAGTGCGAGGGGAGTGGACGCCGCGGTCGGGAGAGCTCCCTCAGATACAGTATCATGTAGTACCTGCGTCCTAAGAGGTAGGATTGGTGACATGGGCGTCTTTTTCCGATGCAGCCTGGGAGTGAGTGCGAGGGGAGTGGACGCCGCGGTCGGGAGAGCTTCCTCAGATACAGTATCATGTAGTACCTGCGTCCTAAGAGGTAGGATTGGTGACATGGGCGTCTTTTTCCGATGCAGCCTGGGAGTGAGTGCGAGGGGAGTGGACGCCGCGGTCGGGAGAGCTCCCTCAGATACAGTATCATGTAGTACCTGCGTCCTAAGAGGTAGGGTTGGTGACATGGGTGTCTTTTTCCGATGCAGCCTGGGAGTGAGTGCGAGGGGAGTGGACGCCGCGGTCGGGAGAGCTTCCTCAGATACAGTATCATGTAGTACCTGCGTCCTAAGAGGTAGGATTGGTGACATGGGCGTCTTTTTCCGATGCAGCCTGGGAGTGAGTGCGAGGGGAGTGGACGCCGCGGTCGGGAGAGCTCCCTCAGATACAGTATCATGTAGTACCTGCGTCCTAAGAGGTAGGATTGGTGACATGGGCGTCTTTTTCCGATGCAGCCTGGGAGTGAGTGCGAGGGGAGTGGACGCCGCGGTCGGGAGAGCTTCCTCAGATACAGTATCATGTAGTACCTGCGTCCTAAGAGGTAGGGTTGGTGACATGGGTGTCTTTTTCCGATGCTGCCTGGGAGTGAGTGCGAGGGGAGTGGACGCCGCGGTCGGGAGAGCTTCCTCAGATACAGTATCATGTAGTACCTGCGTCCTAAGAGGTAGGATTGGTGACATGGGCGTCTTTTTCCGATGCAGCCTGGGAGTGAGTGCGAGGGGAGTGGACGCCGCGGTCGGGAGAGCTTCCTCAGATACAGTATCATGTAGTACCTGCGTCCTAAGAGGTAGGATTGGTGACATGGGCGTCTTTTTCCGATGCAGCCTGGGAGTGAGTGCGAGGGGAGTGGACGCCGCGGTCGGGAGAGCTTCCTCAGATACAGTATCATGTAGTACCTGCGTCCTAAGAGGTAGGATTGGTGACATGGGCGTCTTTTTCCGATGCAGCCTGGGAGTGAGTGCGAGGGGAGTGGACGCCGCGGTCGGGAGAGCTCCCTCAGATACAGTATCATGTAGTACCTGCGTCCTAAGAGGTAGGATTGGTGACATGGGTGTCTTTTTCCGATGCAGCCTGGGAGTGAGTGCGAGGGGAGTGGACGCCGCGGTCGGGAGAGCTTCCTCAGATACAGTATCATGTAGTACCTGCGTCCTAAGAGGTAGGATTGGTGACATGGGCGTCTTTTTCCGATGCAGCCTGGGAGTGAGTGCGAGGGGAGTGGACGCCGCGGTCGGGAGAGCTCCCTCAGATACAGTATCATGTAGTACCTGCGTCCTAAGAGGTAGGATTGGTGACATGGGTGTCTTTTTCCGATGCAGCCTGGGAGTGAGTGCGAGGGGAGTGGACGCCGCGGTCGGGAGAGCTTCCTCAGATACAGTATCATGTAGTATCTGCGTCCTAAGAGGTAGGATTGGTGACATTGGTGTCTTTTTCCGATGCAGCCTGGGAGTGAGTGCGAGGGGAGTGGACGCCGCGGTCGGGAGAGCTCTCTCAGATACAGTATCATGTAGTACCTGCGTCCTAAGAGGTAGGATTGGTGACATGGGCGTCTTTTTCCGATGCAGCCTGGGAGTGAGTGCGAGGGGAGTGGACGCCGCGGTCGGGGCGCGCAGCAGCGGGGTGTGGAAGCAGCCGCGGAGCGGACACCTCCTCCCGGCTTCCGTCTCCAGGTACGGAGCTGGTATCAGAACGCTCGGAGACATCGACAGGACCACGTCATCTGCACACCATCTAAAAAACAAGTAAGATTAGTTTTTTTTACCTATATACACATACCTTCATTGTCCTGACCCCATAGCCTGCAGAACATACATAATTTTTTTCCGTAACGGGAATCGAACCTCTTGCGTCTCAGCCGGCTACTCACCCGCTGCGTCGACGAGGTGTATCAGATAGATCTGTGGGTGTCTATCATGGTGATTATCATTCACCCTGATGAAGACTCTCGGAATGAGTCGAAACTTAGTCGGTGCCTTCACCGATAGCACGGTACGTGAAAATTCCCGTTTTCACAATATGAATAATCAAATTCACGATAGTTTTTTGGTATAAAACTAGAGGTATCACTCGAGTGTTGCCAACCATGAGACATAACGGGTGAAAACTCTCATGTGCCTGTCAAAGTCAAAGTCAAAATTAATTTATTCAATAAAATTACAAGGATCACTTTGAAACGTCGGTTTTTATCTACTGCCTGTTCCTCTGCGACCAAGCCAGGAAAGAAGAAAACTAGTCAAGAAAACAAGTCTGGTTATTCTTTTTAACGATCCTTTTACAAAACAATCAACATACCCTTTAAACATCCACACCCTTTAAACATCCATACCCTTTAAACATCCATACCCTTTAAACATCCATACCCTTTAAACATCCATACCCTTTAAACCCTTTAAACGGTAACACAAAAATGTGAGCATTACTGCTTTGCGGCAGGAATGTTAATATGAATATATTATTTTTATTTTTCAATAGCTCTTTACCTTTCGTTTTGAGCATCAGCTTGCAGCATGACTTCTTCCGTAGGCAGGAACACTTCATCGTCCACGGATAGAGTAGACCTGAGTGGATCACTGAAGTCTTTGATGGGCACACCACAACTCAGATTCTCAGCTTTTCTCGTGTAAGACTTTGTTCTTGGCGTATCATCTATACTATCATATTTTTCGTTAACGATTTCTTTGGTATCATTTTCTAGATTCTCAACTTTTGGCATAGAATTTTCTAATATATTTTCTTGTAAATTTCTGTCATCGGATTGATGAGTTAAATAGCTTTTAGTATTATTTCGTTGGTAGTTTTCATCAGATCTTTTGAAGTCTTTTGAGTCAGTTTTATCGTCATGTTGCGGACAGGATTCTCCGTTGTTTTCTAAGTAAATTTCTTCAGTTTTGTAGACGTCTTCGATATCCTTTGAGTTTGAATCAAAAATATCATTATTATCCGCGTTAAAAGTGTCAAATATATCAGCATTAGTACTAGGAGCATCATTCGTATCTTCAACAGTGTTATCTTCAAATACGTTATCATTGAACTCCTTATTTCTGTCACTGTCATTAGTTTCCTTTTCAAAAGTCACGCCGGGTTCAGGTAGAACTGTCTCGATGTCAGTTAGAAAGGTTTTCTCTAGTTTCCAATTATAGCAAGCCAGGAGCATGAATTTGACTACCTTCTTCACCCGGATTAGTTCCTGTACGGAACCCCCGCGAAGGAGGATGCAACACGCAAGCTGTGGCCGAGCACAGTTTTCGAGTACCATAAGAGTTTTGTTGCCATCTGAAAGTCGTAAATCATAGTTTTCTACACTTAAGTTAAAAGGTAAAGTTGTGAGAAGATGTAAGAGGCAACCTTCGAAAAAACTCATCATTCGATAAAAATAAATCTTTTACCAATATTAAGAATGTTAATGAATATGATTCGAGTACGCATATATAAGAAGAATCGAATATAAACTCACAGGTCTTGACGTAGAAGTTGTCGCAGCTCCCCAGCCGGGGCATGCCGATCCTGGCGTCGATGGAGGCCAGCAGGTCAGCTCCGGTGGCTCGAGCGGCGCGGCGCAGCGCGGGGGGACGCACGCGCAGCGCCAGCGCCGCGGCCGCGCGCACCAGCGCCCCCTGCACCGCGCGCCCCGCGCCCCCCCCGACCAGCACCACGCGCGCGCGCAGCGCCGTGATGCGCGCCGCGCACCGGACCAGGTACTCGTGCTCCTGAGGGGGGGCGGACCATCGTCAGACCGACACAACTACAACAAGCGCGGCGCGGCGCAGCGCGGGGGGACGCACGCGCGCACCAGCGCCCCCTGCACCGCGCGCCCCGCGCCCCCCCCGACCAGCACCACGCGCGCGCGCAGCGCCGTGATGCGCGCCGCGCACCGGACCAGGTACTCGTGCTCCTGAGGGGGGGCGGACCATCGTCAGACCGACACAACTACAACAAGCGCGGCGCGGCGCAGCGCGGGGGGACGCACGCGCAGCGCCAGCGCCGCGGCCGCGCG
The DNA here is from genome assembly GCA_958496245.1 of Perizoma flavofasciatum. Lineage (NCBI taxonomy): Eukaryota > Metazoa > Arthropoda > Insecta > Lepidoptera > Geometridae > Perizoma > Perizoma flavofasciatum. The sequence continues at coordinate 11,722,189 of OY292431.1, forward strand.
CACCAGCGCCCCCTGCACCGCGCGCCCCGCGCCCCCCCCGACCAGCACCACGCGCGCGCGCAGCGCCGTGATGCGCGCCGCGCACCGGACCAGGTACTCGTGCTCCTGAGGGGGGGCGGACCATCGTCAGACCGACACAACTACAACAAGCGCGGCGCGGCGCAGCGCGGGGGGACGCACGCGCGCACCAGCGCCCCCTGCACCGCGCGCCCCGCGCCCCCCCCGACCAGCACCACGCGCGCGCGCAGCGCCGTGATGCGCGCCGCGCACCGGACCAGGTACTCGTGCTCCTGAGGGGGGGCGGACCATCGTCAGACCGACACAACTACAACAAGCGCGGCGCGGCGCAGCGCGGGGGGACGCACGCGCAGCGCCAGCGCCGCGGCCGCGCGCACCAGCGCCCCCTGCACCGCGCGCCCCGCGCCCCCCCCGACCAGCACCACGCGCGCGCGCAGCGCCGTGATGCGCGCCGCGCACCGGACCAGGTACTCGTGCTCCTGAGGGGGGGCGGACCATCGTCAGACCGACACAACTACAACAAGCGCGGCGCGGCGCAGCGCGGGGGGACGCACGCGCGCACCAGCGCCCCCTGCACCGCGCGCCCCGCGCCCCCCCCGACCAGCACCACGCGCGCGCGCAGCGCCGTGATGCGCGCCGCGCACCGGACCAGGTACTCGTGCTCCTGAGGGGGGGCGGACCATCGTCAGACCGACACAACTACAACAAGCGCGGCGCGGCGCAGCGCGGGGGGACGCACGCGCAGCGCCAGCGCCGCGGCCGCGCGCACCAGCGCCCCCTGCACCGCGCGCCCCGCGCCCCCCCCGACCAGCACCACGCGCGCGCGCAGCGCCGTGATGCGCGCCGCGCACCGGACCAGGTACTCGTGCTCCTGAGGGGGGGCGGACCATCGTCAGACCGACACAACTACGACGACGCCGAGATAGAGACAAGGGTACTGAGGTGCATTGACACATGCCCGTGTTTACCGAGTAGTTAGCGTTCCAGGTGACAGGTTACAAGCTCATCGCCGCTTATTGGAACACTAACCGATGACATATCCTTCGAATTTTTAGTTCTAAGACACGCTGTCCAAGATGTCAACTCGGTCAAACACACAACAGCGCGCGCGGCCGCGGGGAGCGGACGCGGGGGCGCGGCCCTGCGTCCCCCCACTCCTGACCCCGCCGCGACACTAGCCTTTAGACCGCACTTGAGCGCGCACGCACGCATTACTGTACCTACTATATTGTATCTACAACTTCAATAAATCCTGTATTATCAGAAGAATCTATCATTCACCCTTTGTTCACCGCTAAGACACGCCGATGTTAGGCGAGGCGTTTCCTCAGGATGTTATTCACAGTTTTGAGCACGTATTAATCCGCACCTAAATTTATCGTATGGAAAAATTCCATTGTCGAACGACCTCAAAATTCCTTCCGAAATCAGAAGTCGATGTACCGCCCACTATGTCTTCACGATAAAGTAAACCAACCTGCATGAGCACAGGTTCCAGTGATGTGAGCTTCCCTTCCACCCTCTGATATGCGATAGACCCGTCCAGCAATAATATGCTGGGATTGCTAATCTGCTGTGGCATTCCTCTGCAAGTAATCCAATGTTGATTTAATCTAAACTCACATTATGGACTGGTCACCTTATAAATAAATAATGCTGGACATTTTTCACATAACATCATCTAGCCTCAAACCACAGATATTATTACATGTACTTATACATATATTTTTTGTAAATAAATACATATTATACATAGAAAACACCCAGACTCGTGACAAATATTTGCATGTCATACAAACATTTACCCCGCAGCGGGAATCGAACCCGCAACCTTCTGCGTCTCAGGCGGGCCTTCGCTCACAGCGCCACAGAGGTCGTCAGTAAAAATGAGCGAATGCATTTCTTACGAACCCTGCCTTAACAGTAAAAGCTTCTTTCTCATCGGCTTTGTTTATCCGGGTACCACCAAGCTGTGGACAGTAGCTGGTAGTAGGATAAATGGCTACTGAAAACGATATTTTACTACTAAAAGTAATTTATTCAAAATTGATTTTTCCACGCCAAAGATCTATGTGCACAAGACTAGTGCTCTCATAACAGTGAAGGAAAACATCGTGAGGACATCGGCATGTCCTGGAACCAAAAATACGAAGGCATGTGCCAAAAAAAAGGCAGCGATTTGCTTGTAGCCTACCGCCTAATTGGGGCCGAGTTAATTAAGGCACACGTACATTTTTCGAACTGAAAAGTTCAAGGCCAATTCCAAATTGTCATTTCCATTGTCTATTTTTCTATTCTGTTTTGTTTCCACTGTCGTTTCGTAGCCATTCTGCTAGTTTAATTAGGGGGTACGTCAGATCACTTAGCAAATGGGTGACCAAGAAAAAACCATTTGCATATAAAGGACTAACAAAAATGATTACCTGTGTGCAACATTCTTGGTCAGCACCACTCCACGAATCAAACAAGAATCTTTCGGGGATCCACCTGGGACTTTTTTCACTTGCACGTAATTCCGCACATCTATGTCGTTGCTGCTAGGATCTTATAAAAAAAATATACAACGTTACGTGCAGTAATCGATGAAAAGTCATGAAAAAAAACCAATTCGTTTACCTACCCTATAAATAAGAATAGGTTAAAGACGATTGCATGCAATTCGAGCAAATATTATAGATGTTACATAGATAGGTAGGTACATTGATGGTGTTTATAGGTAGGTATTCATCTTATAAAAAAAATATACAACGTTACGTGCAGTAATCGATGAAAAGTCATGAAAAAAAACCAATTCGTTTACCTACCCTATAAATAAGAATAGGTCAAAGACGATTGCATGCAATTCGAGCAAATATTATAGATGTTACATAGATAGGTAGGTACATAGATGGTGTTTATAGGTAGGTATTCATCTTATAAAAAAAATATACAACGTTACGTGCAGTAATCGATGAAAAGTCATGAAAAAAAACCAATTCGTTTACCTACCCTATAAATAAGAATAGGTCAAAGACGATTGCATGCAATTCGAGCAAATATTATAGATGTTACATAGATAGGTAGGTACATAGATGGTGTTTATTGGTGGGGTTCGTGTGACACACCTACCTATCCATCTATGTACCTACCATGTGAAAGCAATAAATGTATTGAGTATGTTAAAATCATCGCCTACCACACCCCGGTTTTTGCAATCGATTCGTATGACTGATGGTTCCTAAAATGGTTTTTACGACACTATTAACTAAGAAACGCTGCAATTATCGAAATTAAGACGGGATACAAAGAAAAACGGAATAAGTTGTTTAAAATATCAAACATAGAGAATAATGAAAACTTAATTAATTCCAGTTGATTCAGATTCGTTTATTTGCTTGAACATAGTGTAACAATGGCTCTTATGATTAATCATACTAATATAAACGTGTAAGTTTGTGAGGATGTTTGTTCCTCTTTCACGCAAAAACTACAGAACGGATTTTGATGAAGCTTTACAGTAATATAGCTTATATATCAGAATAACACATAGACAACTTTTTACCCGGGTACCTACCAAACGGGCGAAGCCGTAGGCTGAAGATAGTAAATAATAAAGTTCAAGTATGTTCTACCATATCAATTAGCATGCAAATATCAAAATATACAAAATTATGTCAAAGTTTGTAATTAAAATTCAAATGTGTCATCTAAATTCCATTAACATTTCTCGATCAGTATTTTTTTAAAATTTGGATTTAAATAGATTATTATTAAGGTTCTTAAAGGACTTGGGTAGTTTGTTATAGATTGCGGATGACATACATAAATAGACTGTTCAAAATAGGCAAAATGAGTTTTTATTAACGCTAACGAACTAAAAGAGCAACCTAATTTTCTTGCTTAAGAGCTGCAAAATAAACTAAAAATAGGCTAGTGAGATTTTATTACCGCCAACGAACTAAAAGAGCGACCTAATTTGATTGACACTAAACGGAACGCATGACTGGAAACCAATCTAATGTCTATCTGTTTTAGTAATAGGGAGGGGACAGCGCGTACGCAGTCCCCACTACCAAAAATAACGCACCCGAGTTATCCACATTAGGGATAATCGCAGAGGTCAACCCGTTCGCAGTGCAATGAACAGGCCTCGCTCTGGGGGAACCGCCTTTATGATCACGGTGTCCCCTGTGCCAGGTAAGTATGATTTCACTAAGCAACTGAGGAAAGGTCCTTCTAAGCCGTGTGTTTTCGTCAGCGCGATTCAGGATTCGGTCGTTTTTAGCAGCGACATCTAGTTCTGTATTTGTTAAACTTAGAATCATCTAACCTACCGTCTATGCCAACCTGACATTTACAGAGTTTCGTATTAGCGCCATCTAGTTTTCATCCGGAAGACAACGTTGACAAGGACATACCACACAGGTATGTAGTATCTAGATGGCGTTAGTAAGAGAGAATTTGTAGAACTTATGAAAACATTTAGATAAAGATATATATACTGACACATAATTGACATCATAACCCATACTTTCGATCAAACATACGAAATACCGAAATAAGATTATTTTATTGAAATAGTACAAAATGTTATAAGACCATCCTTATATTAGTTATATTATTAACATTTTTTACACAGCATCATCTAGCCCCAAACTAAGCAGAGCTTGTATTATGGGAACTACATGACTGATATACTACTTATATACTTTTTTTTTGTAAATACATATTATACAAATATTTGTCCAAGTTTGGATTTCATGTAAATTTCTCTGATTTGGATGAAATTTGGAGAAGGCGCGTTTTTATCCGCGTATCAGGCGGGCGAAGAAACGGGCAGCGGCTAGTCTTTTACACTTGTTTATATACTTTTCTTTTCTTTGTCTTGTGAAAATTACAATTCTATAGAATACTACATTTTAATTCTATTGACAAAAATATTTAAACGAGAGGCCAAGGTCCGGTTGCCAATAAATATGAATTTTGAAACACATTTTTTTTGCTTTAAATTTTAATTCATACGGCTAGAGTGTGAACTATGAAAATTATATCAAACTAAGTCAATATTATTTGTCTATATTATAAAAGCGAAACTAACGTATAAAATATAGACCATATATATTAAATTTAAATCAATTCAATACCTATTGCAGATGAAACCAGTAACCGCGCAGTATTTAAAGAGTCAATTTAACTTTATCTGAACTACCTATCTCAACTACATAACTATTTTTGCAAGTACATAGTATTTTTTTGCAAAATTTAAAAACCTTGCCCTCTTTTAGCGATAAATAAGAGTCAAAAGAACCATCCTCATACAAATCTTGACTGGAAAGCTGTTTACATAAACAGGAGTTTGTTTAAATATATATATATATAATAATTTGTATACGCCGTTCCGGAGATAAATGGTAACAGGCAAACTAAACACACGAACAAAACTCTTATGGCAAACGCATATACAGGCTCATTACATCGTGGATATTGAATAAATCAGTTTTATTAAGTGCGGTACTATCGACCACTATATATCAGCTGTCCCTATCCTCAAAAGTTTGCTGGAAGAAAACTCTTGTTAGGGTTCAGATCGCCTTTGTACATGTCCTATATGCAAGGTTTTTTCTATATTCTCTGTGTGTACAATAAAGAATAGACTACCATCCAACCTATTTTAAAGACTGCAGCGAAGTTATAACCTAAAAAAAGAGCTTAGTTTATAAACCTGTATCAACCTCCATGATATATGGAAATATAAAAGAAAAGTATTTATAATATGCATATAATAATCTATCTTTACTAATAAAAAAACTGTAGAATTTGTTCGTCTTTTCGTTCGAACGCGCTATCTCTTGAACTACCAGCTGTGTTTGAAAGAACGCTAAGCGAAAACGAAGTAATAGCGTAGGCGGGCCGCCATGGCAAAGCTAGTTAATAACATTTTCACGTCTGCATGCACACTGGATACATCGATTAGCAAAGTTATAAGACCTGTTATATATTATATTATGTGTTCTAGCAAATAAATCATGAATCTTAATCAACAATTGCATTCCTTTCAGAACACTGGTCCGAGCGACTCACCGGGCACGATAGCATCTGCCGCCTGCGCGCACAGCGGGTAGAGCGCGTCCAGCCAGGCGGCGGGCAGAGCCGCGCGCGCGAGCCTCTGCCGCATCAGCAGCCGCAGGTGCTCCTCGCCCCACGAGCTGATGGCCTTGCATTCCGTCTCCGTCTCTCCGCTATCTACACCTCCTGAAAAAAAAACAATATAATGACGCGCGTACCGCTTGAAACCTCTTTGGAGCAGCGGCCATCAACCAGGCGGCAGGCAGCTCAAGATCTTATTAGATCTTGAGCTGGCTATAGCCAACCTACTTGGAGTTTTACAGAATGACATTGGCATACGTCGATAATACTCGCGAGATCTGTGGTGATATATTATCTGTGAAATAGCATTGGGCGGGAATCTTTTTAAAGATACAAAAAAGCATAGCTTGTATTATGGAAAGTACATGACTGCTAATATACTACTTACATACTTTTTATATAAATACATTATTATACATAGAAAACACCCAGACCCGAGACAAATATTAGCAGATCATACAAACATTTGTTCCGCGGCGGTAATTGAACCCGCAACCTTCTGCGTCTCAGGCGCGCCTTCGCCCACTGTGCCACAGAGATCGTCAAATAACGGCGGAGAACGGGTTTTTTTCCCGCCACCCCCCAATGGGGATGGGGGTCAAAGTGACGTAATCTTACCTTCAACGGGTGAATCCACTGGTCGCTCTTCTTGACTAAAAGATGATCTAGTGGCCCCTGAAATTACAAAACGCAATGTTTTGTATTTAAATATTTTAATTATGAATGTGAAATGACAGTGAAAATTGTTAATTTCCATAAGATTACAATGGTCTCATTTATATGTATGTATCTAAGTTTATTTTTGGATGTATGTATTTAGGTATGAATTATTTTCATTTATGTATCTAGTTTACTTCTATTTTAAGTAGCTAGTTATTAAGTAATAAAATTTTCTCTTATTTTGGTAATCAGTCAAACGCACGCTGGAAGAAAACGTTTATTACCATGAAATTCGCCTATGTAATTGTTTTATCTTGTGTAATAAAGCATTTTCTATATATATCAATCAAATGTGCAACTTGCTCCGGTACTTCATGAGGAGTGCCCAATTTTAAATTCTGTTTAGTAAGTAAGTACCTACCTATATTATTTTTAATCTTTTTTTATGTTAGGCTCTAATGCCTATTATGTGTGTGAGAGCTGAAATAAAAAGTTAGATTTTTTTACCAATGTCCAAAGCTACACAACATAACTAGCAATTTTTGTTTTAAATATAATGTTTGGACATGCCTCTGACTATCCGCTATTTTGTTACCTCACAGTGATAATCGTGTTTGTTTTTATAACAATGAGTTTTTGTCAACAAAGCGGTTTTTAACCGACTTCAAAAAACGGAGGAGTTTCTCAATTCAGCTGTATTCATTTTTATCGTATGTGATGGTTACTTGATATGTTCGCCAATTGTGAACCCATAATGGTCCCAGATAAATTTTATGAAAAATAAAATAAAAATACCACTCCTAAGACTGTTAAAATGGGTGACGAAATTTCATATTGGACTTTTTATCAATTTCCCGTTATTTGAAGTCGGTTATGACATTTTATGTTTGATAAACGTATTTACAATCGTTTTGTATGACTTAAAGATAAAGAGAAAAAAGAAAGAAAGAAAACGTTTATTTAGCACGAAAAATATATATATATGTATACTACAACAAATTTTGGAAGTTAGGATGGTGGGATAATTTATGAGAATAATAATAATAATTTATAAGTTAGAACAGCCTACTTATAAGTATAACTGAAACAGAAATGCCCCATGCACCTAAGGATAAGATAGGGTTTTCGGTAAGTTTTATCACCAGACATCCCTAGGGGGCGCTGCAATTTAAGGACAAAACGGGTATATAAAAAAATAACGAACAATATTTATGTCAAAAGATACCATTAAATAAAAATAACATAAATGCAGCGAACATGAAATCGATATTGAAAATCAACAAACAGCAAACTTTCACCACAGATATTATAAAACTATTACTTTTACTTAACTATTATTATGTAATCATAGGTACGAAGTTATAAGCATGTACTAATTTTTTTTTTATTTATGGTTGCCCTGGGGTTAGACAAACACCTCACGCTTATTTCTCCTTTCACGCTAACGCAAATTTGTCAAGGTAAAACATGGCAGCTGTCACGTGACATTTCCACAGCTAATGTAATTTCCATACAAATTAATCTTTCCGCAGGCGTTAGCGACAACAGAAAGTGGTATTTGTCTAGACCCCCCGGTTCAGATACTGTAAATCAGGCTAAATTTCGCGAAGTTGATTTCCAAAATCAAAACTAGATGTCGCCACAGGAAAGATTAGAACGCGCTATCGATGCGTTTCGGTCGAACAGTGGCTTGTCTCCGCGTCTCTCTATTTATTACGTTTGACGTTTTGTGTCAAAAGAAACAATATTTATCTTGAAAGGGTGTCTGATCGGCCAATTGTCTGGTCAGGACCCACAGAATAATAATCATCCGTACATTTACTTTACTAAATCAATGTACGTATTAGTAAAGAAGTTATAGGTTTCGATATAGCTTACTAGTCTCTGCCCACGGCTTGCCCGCGTTGTATCCGGCTAAAAAATAGCCTGTGTTATTCTGATGTATAAGCTATATTACTATAAAGTTTCATGAAAATCCGTTCAGTAGTTTTTGCGTGAAAGAGTAACAAACATCCGGCCTCACAAACTTTCGCGTTTTTAATGAAACTTTACAGTAATATAGCTTTTACAATACATCTGTAGTTTACACAAGGACACCCCCGGCCGCTTCAAAATCATTTGTACGTCTGCATGCTATAATCCTCTCCATCCAAAGGTTGTTTGGAAGAGATCGCTTTTAAGCGATAAGACCGCCCATTGTACCTTTATCATTTGTGTTACTGTTTATTTCGTTTGTATCTTAACGTGTACAATAAAGTATTTTCATTCATTAATTCAGAATGTATAGGTACACACATAGGCAAATATGTACTACATGATTAAATTAAGGAATATATCTAATTATCATAGTTAAGTCACAATAGCAGCTTTTGTGTTCGAAAATGTAATTAGATGGGCGGAAGAAACAAAAGTTGGTTACATTCGTATTGAAGTATTAATTCTTAATAAAAACAAAGTTTTATCATCAAGGGTAGCAGTAAAATACTTTTTAATTCATTCGAATCGGACATTTAATTTCGAAGTTATCACGAGTGTAAAATCAAAACTTACACGGGTGAAACCGCGGGGCGTAGCTAATATATTATATAGATAAAATAAAACTAACCTGCTTTAGGCGTTTTGATCAACCGCGCCGAGATCTCTCCAAGGTTCAAATCCAGACAGTAGGAGGACACGCTTTCTACCAACCTACTGCGTTCTTCAGCTGAAAAATGAACAAGATTTCAAAACAACTAAACAAGAAACAAAACAGATAAATAAAAAAGATTTTTCACGCTTACTTTTTTAAACAGGCAGAGATAAACGTCTTAGAAAATAATACGCCCTCTATAATCCCTACTAGGTTTGGTTTTAACACCTCCGCCCAAATACAAAATTATTCAAAAAAACTATCATTCTCCATACAAAGAAAAAATCAACATTTTTTTTTCAAGGAAACGGGCAGTTATTTCAAGAAATGGTTTTCAATGAAAGTAATTTAGAATTATATTTTATACATAGTTGGGAAACAAACAGCTTAAATAACACTAATGAGCTACAAATTGTAAGAGTGGGATTAGCCGTCGACAGTTTTCACTAATAGTTTCAAGTTTAATTATCAATATCTGTTTAATAATGAGGAGTTTCCTCGTATAATACTGTTATTAGTAATGCATTCAACAATAGTAATATAACTATAAAATAGTCCTATGTTCCTAATTAATAATACTTATAATAAAAAGTAAAGACAACAAGCCATTATCAGTTAAAAATAAATGAAAGAAACTTGAAGCCACTGATTTAAAAAGTCTCGCCCTGACACAAATAGGTATGCATAAAATAATGAGTGAATGAGTTAACCAAAGACCTTAAATTAAAAAAAACAGGGATAAAACTTGACTTCGACCTCTATGTCCCTCATTTCGTGATACGGGGCCATCGCCCTGCCACAAATAGGTCGGTATGCATAGACTAATGAGTGAATGAATTATCCAAAGACCTTAAATAAAAAAAAAACAGGAATAAAACTTGACTTCGACCTCTATGTCCCTCATTTCGTGATACGGGGCCATCGCCCTGCCACAAATAGGTCGGTATGCATAAACTAATGAGTGAATGAATTATCCAAAGACCTTAAATAAAAAAAAACAGGAATAAAACTTGACTTCGACCTCTATGTCCCTCATTTCGTGATACGGGGCCATCGCCCTGCCACAAATAGGTCGGTATGCATAGACTAATGAGTGAATGAATTATCCAAAGACCTTAAATAAAAAAAACAGGAATAAAACTTGACTTCGACCTCTATGTCCCTCATTTCGTGATACGGGGCCATCGCCCTGCCACAAATAGGTATGCATAGACTAATGAGTGAATGAATTATCCAAAGACCTTAAATTAAAAAAAAACAGGGATAACACTTGACTTCGACCTCTATGTCCCTCATTTCGTGATACGGGACCAGTGTGCGACGGAAGAGGTGGTTCAATTCGCTGCGGTACAAATGTTGTTTGCTAATATTTGTTCCGTATTATGGTACTACGGTACTCGTAGTTTTTGATACCCACGACACAGTGATTCCTAGTGTGGGGTCAGGACTATGTATGTGGCTGTTGGGTGTTTATTTATTTGAACACAAAAATAAATAATGCATTTTTCACATTCCAATCCTACTTCCTATAAACGCGAAAGTTTGTGAGGATGGATGTTTGTTACTCTTTCACGCTAAAACTACTGAATGGATTTTGATGAAACTTAAGAGTAATATAGCTTTTACAGCAGAATAACACATAGGCTACTTTTTATCCGGGTACCACGCGGGCGAAGCCGTGGGCAGAGGCTAGTAATCTATAATTTCGGCTTGAGTTCAAAAACAAAATAAACGGACAGTCAAGGTCATAATATTAGATGAAAAGTAGCCTAAGTGTTATTCTGATGTATAAGCTATATTACTGTAAAATTTCATCAAAATCCGTTCAGTAGTATTTGCGTGAAAGAGTAACAAACATCCATTCTCACACACTTTCGCGTTTATAATATTAGTAGGAAGGAAGTATAGGATAACGAAATGTTCAAATAAATAATTATCAAATATAAAAAAAAAATAGTTCAAGATCTGATATGCACTTACGCTCATCAACATCATCATCAGCGTCGTTCCCCGCGGTCACAGTTATCGGCCGGTAGAGGGCGTAATCGGCAAAGTGCGGTAACTCGGTCACGCATTCAATATATCCTGAGCTCAGTAGACTCTGACATATCAATGTCGCTTGCACCCTAACGTGTGAGGAAATACATAATCTTAAAACAAGAAACGTAATTCCCTCCACAATCTTTCATAACAAACTACCAAGAGATATACAAAAAGATCAAATTTAAAAACGTTATTAAACAAAAACTTTATAAAACGGCATACTATAAAATATCTGATTATTTATATGACAAAAACTCTTGGGCTTGAATTGAAAATGCTCCAACTCGAACCTGTTGTTTTGTAAAAGGATCATTAAAAAGGATAACCAGCCTTGTTTTCTTGCCTTTCTTTCCTGGCTTGGTCGCGGAGGAACAGGCAGTAGATAAAAACCGACGTTTCAAAGTGATCCTTGTGATTTTATTGAATAAATTAATTTTGACTTTGACTTTGACTAATCCATAATCTCGCTGACGACCCAAGAGGCGCGGATTCGATACCCGCTGCCAAATCACCAAATCGCCCGGATGTTGTTAATAAGTAACTAACTAACAAGATATTAAAAATACAAAGATAATTTGACTAAAAAAAATGTACAAAAATATTGTTTTATTCCAAAAACTATCGTGAACTTGACTATTCATATTGTAAAGACGGGAATTTTCACTATCGGTGGAGGCACCGACTAAGTTTCGACTCATTCCGACTCTTCATCAGGGTGAGTGAACGCGACTTGAACGCGGAGGGAGCAAATCGCGCGACATTTAAAATCTTAAATGCCGAAGTCAAGGATCACGACTGTTCGTCGTGGCACTACGTGATGGTATTACCTTGTTTTGTTGTTAGTATTGTCCATGATCCACTGCAGAACGTCTGCGCCACGCCACACTCCATTGTATCTGACGAGGCGATATCTAGAAAAAAAAACAATCCCCATATGTATAGATGGATAGACCTCTTTATTACATACTAGCTGCGCCCCGCGGTTTCACCCGCTTAAGTTTCGATTCCGTGGGAATATCGGCGATCTAATTAAATTTTAGAACACAAAAGCTGCTATTGTGACTTATGACTTATGATAGTAAGATATATTCCCTCGAGGACTTTTTTGTAGGTAATAATGAGTACTTTAATCATGTAGTACATCATTTTTATGTATCATCAATAGTTTTTTCAGCGCACGCCAAATAATAAATTTTATAGGCAAAATTTTGCTACTTTGGGTTACATTATTATAACCCAAAGTAGCAAGATCTTAAGGATCTCTATTTTTTTTAAAATAAATTATAGCCTATGTTACTTTCTGATAATTTAGTTTTCATTTTGTGAAAAAATGGTTAAAATCGGTCCAGTAGTTTCGGAGCCTATTCGATACAAACAAAAAAACAAAAAAAAATATCTTTCCTCTTTATAATATTAGCATAGATTTCAGAATTTAAAAAACTCATCATGCAACCAATTTACCAGTTATTTGTAAGGCGATGTAAGTTTTAAACATTTGATCTGATGTTAAGTATAGTGTGTGTGTGTGTGGATATTAAATGATCTTGGGCCACATCCATCCAGTGTTTTCCCTCAACCATTAACATGTCATCGATCCATCGGCAGTTTTACCTGTGCTGCTGCGTGGGCAATGTATATGACAGTTGTTGGAACACATCGGGCAGGGTCTCCTTGGGGAAGCTGCGCACCTCAGAGCGTTCCTCTTGATCACGGGCGAACATGAAGTTCTCCGTTTTTGATGTTTGCTCCTTATTATCGGGGAATTTCACCTGAAAATGGAGACAAATCATCTTTTTAACCGACTTCAAACAATGTTGGAACATAGATACTATCGCATCCTGTGTGTGGAGCATCGAGCAATTAACCCCGAGAGGCGTCATATTGAACCACACTGTTCTGTCAACACATCAGTCTTTTAGGACTCATCACTCTCTTTTTACTGATAGTGTACGCAAGAACGAGATGGCAAGAATTTTACTCCTGTCAAGTTCAGTTTACGTGCCGCTTTTTTTCGTGTTTATAGTCAGCATGTTTTGAAATTACGACTAAATTTGTATGGAAAACTTAAATTTGACTAATTTGACAGCACTAAAAATGTAGCGATCTCTTTCTTGCTTGCACTATCAGTAAAAGAGAGCGACAGTTTAAATTTAGTTTATTAGTTAGTGTACGACAGAATCGAGGCCATTGTCATTGCGCCATGTTGCCTGCTGTGCTCTGATTGATTGAAACCACAGTTTCGACCAATCAGAGCACAGCAGGCGTGGCGGGACTCGGACGACAGTTGACAGAATTGTTTTATAACAAATTATCAAACATTGCATCTCTCGAGGCTGTCTACTCTATGGTGTGGAGTAAACTTAATGGACTAGACGTGAGTAAGCATCTTAGTTTTTATGTCAAAACTCTACTGTCTGTGCTCTTCATTGATGGGTTCAGGGTGTCTAGACAAATACCACTTTCTGTTGGCGTTAAAGCTTGCGGAAAGATTAAATTGTACTGAATTGACATTAACTCTGGAAATGTCAGGTGACAGCTGCCAAGTTTTACCTTGACAAATTTGGGTTAGCGTGAAAGGAAAAGTAAGCGCGAGGTATTTGTCTAGCCCCAGGTCGTGTTATATTTTCTAAATATTTATCTCTAACTCCAAAGCAAATCCTTGTTTAGTTTGCTATAACTCCATTAAACAAGCATATTTTTTAATAAAACCTACTTCAAATAGATAACGGGAAGTTGCTAAAAGACTGGTCCAATATTAATTTTATGAAAAACTACCACCCCTAAATGTATAAAAATGGAAGATAAAATTCCACATTGGACTTTCTATCAACTTCCCGTTAATAATTAAGTTCATGTTACTTTTTTTTATAAAATAACTCATCCTATTTGTTCTAACCTGAATAAAATCCGTTCAGTAGTTTTTGCGTGAAAGAGTAACAAACATCCATCCTCATAAACTTTCGCGTTTATAATAGTAGTAGGATTATCGTTTTTATGTAAATTCTTACAGCTTTAAGTTATTTATTTATTTTGTTTCTTTTTACAATCCATGTTTCCTATGTCACCTTCAGAATCATGACAGAAGCACTTTGACAGAACACTAGTCAAGAGATGTTACCTGTAAATTCTCCTGCAAAGACCTGAGATCAGGTGATATCTCTCCGTTCAGATCAACATTCTCGTTCAAGTAACTGAGGACCACGTTGCAGCAATAGTTGCACACTCTTAGGCCTCCAGCGCACCCAAATATGTGCCCTGGAAAGGAACAGACATTAGAAACATTGATATCGGAAAAATCTATACTAATAATAAGGTTGAAGAGTTTGCTCGGTTTTTTTGTTAGAATGCGAAAATTCTGGGATTCGGATTTCAAAATTCTTTTTCAGCGGTAGGCTGGCGGCCGAGGGCCGATCTTTGAGAATACCAAGCCAAACATTATAATTGGCACATGCCCGCGTTTTGCGAGTAGCTAGCATTCCACGTGATATGTTGCAAGCCCATCTCCGCTTATTGGAACATTAACCGATGGCACATGGCACATGCATGAATTTTTTGTTCTAGTGTATGCCAGTTACTTTCACGGTTTTTTAAATATACAAAGGCTTAAAAGATTTTTTTTTTTTAATTTTTAAATTTTGTAACATGATTTATATCCGTGTTAAAAGAGCTTTAGCTGGCGTTTTTTGGTTGTGTGTACTTTTAATTCATTTAAACAAAGCGCTCCACACTTTATGAATTAATCATTGAATATGAAAGAAGTAAAAAGCTTACTAATTACTACCTAGGGTATCTATCATCCAGCATGTATTATTAAAAAAATAATATGTTTTCATTTACTCTCTAATTTAATGAAGCAAGGGTAAAATGCATGGGTAATTATATCGTAATTATTAAAGTCAATTTAATTTTTTTATAATTTTTGTGTGTGATAAAAGCATGTTTTTTTACCTACATATCTTAATTTTTAGAGTGAAAAACCATTGTTGCATGCATCACCAAAAAATAACAGTCAGTTGTAAATTAGACTCAATACCTGGAACTCGTTGACTGCAGCACCGACTACAGAAGATCTGTCCACAGACCCGGCAGTGATGTCTCCGTCGGAGTGTACTGAACCTTGCCGCACACTCATAGCACTCTCGTGATATGTCATCCGGCATCCAATAGCGGGCTAGCTCCGTGTCGGAGTATTTTGTGCCCCCCTTTAAAGGTAAACCAGGTAGGTATAGGTTTTAGGTAAGTAAAGGTTTTAGGTAGGTATGAGCAGGTGATGTCCAAATAGCACTTATTTTCATATTGTAAAAACGGGAATTTTCACGTCGCGCCGTGCACTACTACCGCCGTGCGACGCGGAAGGAGAAAGTCGCAACCACTCACCCTGATGAAGACTCTCGGAATGAGTCGAAACTTAGTCGGTGCCTTCACCGATAGTGCAGTACGTGAAAATTCCCGTTTTTTCAATATGAATAGTTTACGATAGTTTTTTAAAGCACTTATTTTATTTATTTATTAATTAGCCTTCAATACACCCCAATGCGGGACGTCAGTGCAGACCTTGGTTCCCCCACTTAGCCTATTTCAGATTTTGAAATATATATATGTAGTTGGTTTATACATTTTTAATGTATATGTCTATGTGCCCACTGGCAAATGCCTGCTATAAACCTTTCCACTTGTTTCAGACTTGAGCGATCTCCGTCCATGATATAGCTGTTGTCTTGACTATCTCAATGGCATAATCTAGGTTATTGGTGAGAAGACCTTAACCCAGATTGCCGAGCTTTAAAGGAATTCGGGCAGATGTTATGCCCGAATTCCTTTAAAGCTAGCACAAAGAGTATGTGATACAGGGACTTCCAGGGTAGAGTAATAGTATTAGGATGCAAACTCAGGTTCTAACTAGACTCTTATAGGTTTTTAAATATTTGAAATACTAATCTTACCCCAGATCCTGAAGCTATCAAACTGGTAATCCTTCGAACGACATTGGGAAGACTACGGTCTTCTAATTCATGGGCATACGTCGCTACTTCCGACTTTAAACTCTCACTTTCCTTTTTACTTGAGCCTGCAGAGGACGGGTCTTGCTGCTTTTCATCCTCAGAGCATTTAATTTGGGCAACTTCGCCTTCGGAGGGCGTAAACAGAGGCAGCTTCCATATCTTGTTGAAGAACGTAGAAACACCACTCTGGGTGGACTCCGCCTCGAAACGAGGGAACTCCGTGAGCTGAGAAGTATCGTACTTCTCCATCATAGGCTGATTATTCAATGAAATTCATTAAGTAAATAAAACTTAGAAGATACAAGCACAAGAAGGAAACAAACAAAAAGAAAACTATGTCATTGCCAAAAAGCGATCAGCTGTTTGCTTTGCACAGATTGTTAATCTTTGGCAAAGACACAGATGATTTTTTAAGCTTGATCCTGTTCACGTCAGTCCTTGTTAACTTGTGTTGTCAGTTATGACATCTGATATTTCAATTTTATTGACAATCTGAGAGTCTGAGACAGTCAAAGTCAATTTTGTTATTTCAGAAAAAAAATAGGTACCTATCTGGATTTTTGTGCTGTGCTGCGCGGTGCTGCTATTTTTCGTATTTTCTTCTGAATTATCTTGTAAAATGGGCGATATAACATTTGAAACAGCGGCATACGCTAAAATAATACTTCACGCAGCCAAATATCCTCACTGTGCAGTGAACGGCGTGCTGTTAGCTGACGGTAGCAAGATTCGCGATGGAGCCAAAAATCAGGACCTTTTCATCGTGGATTCGATTCCACTGTTCCATCATAGCCATTACTTGAGCCCAATGGCTGAGATTGCGTTGACCCAGGTGAATTTTTAAACGCCTTTTCTGTAGCAAAGTTGGGTCTGACTTGGATCTATCTTAGTAATAAATTCGGGAGGATACGTTCCAATTGAAACTCGCGTAATCAATTAACTTGTCCAATACTCGCCCACAAGAGGCGCTGTGATACTCACACTCAACTGAAACACAGTACAGCCTCTCTTACCCACTTCTGATCAAAGAGCTTTCTTGCAGTAATCTAACCTATCAATTCTATGGAAGTTAAAAAAAATGCCCAAGAGGGGTATAGAACTCTCTGGTGTAAATCTTAATCATTTAGAACTGTCTGTCCTCACTATATCAAAAGAAACATATTCTTACTGAATATTCGGCAACACTCAAATCATCTCCATGTTCTTTCAGATAGAAACAATGGCACAAGCCGAGAACAGAGTAATAGCCGGCTACTACGCAGCCTGCGAGAACTTCAGAGACAACACAGTTGACAAATGTCCTGGACAGAAAATTGCTGATAAAATAGCAGAGTACTTCCCTTCCGCTATATTTGTGGTGGTAAGAAAAAATACAACTTTAAGCTTAAAATATTGGTCCCAACACTCACATTTTTATTCAGAGCCACCATATCTAACTTAATGATGTTGATGGTGCATTGGACAGATAAGCCAGCTGAGATGCAAGAGGTGTGGATTTGATTCCCACGTCAGGATAAATATTTGCATATTGTACAGTTATTTGTACCATGTCTGGGTGTTATAATACCACAGTATTCATAATTCCTTATACCCATGACATAGGGAATCCTATTATATGTCTCTTGGCTGTTTATTAATATTATCCCAAAAGTACTTTGGGTTGGTGACAGTATTATGACCAGGGGTCTAGACAAATACCTCATGCTTAGTTTTCCTTTCATGTTAATGCAAATCTGTCAAGGTAGAACTTGGCAGCAGTCACTTGACATTTCTGCAGCTAATGTCATTTCCATACAATTCAATCTTTTCGTAGGCGTTAACGCCAACAGAAAGTGGTACATATTTGTCTAGACACCCACTATCCCTGAAGGTGTTGGTATATCTAGCTTGTCTGTTAGGAACAAATCTTTTAAGCAATGTTCAATGTTGTACATGTAAGTGGATGATTAATAGTGGTGTTTAGCTCTGACAGCTTCCATGCTTCTTATGGCATACCCTATGAAGCATGGAGCTCTCTTAACACATTAAGATACGAATCCTGGCTAAACTACGCGCTTATTTTACGCCATTTACATCATGCAATCTGAAAATTCATGTGCCTAATTGCATATAGACCATAAATTGCACACTCAGTTCCACAGAGCTTCGGCAGACCGTTCCAATAAAACGGATAGTTTACATAAAACAAATTATGGAGTTATAGATTATATCTTAAAACCTTATTTTGATACACTTTCAGGTTGATAACAAGAAAATGGTGCAACATCTGAACTCACCAGCTATCAAAATAAACAAGTTCAGTGATGGAAAATGGAAACCGAGGGAAAATGATGAAGTTTTATTTTGTGAGTACATTAATAATATACTGAGCTTTGGAACGCAAGTCATTAGCATCCAGCCATGGACAGGAAAAGAGGATTCAATATACACCAGTTACTAAAAAAAAAAATACTTTCAAAGTGAAATTTACAAATATGCCAGCCCACTCGAAAAATGACAAAATAACGCGCACACAAAGTCATAAAATAAAATTATGCTGATCGGCCGCCATTTAAATTCTCTCGCACACAGCCTGGCCGATACTTCCGAGTCCTATTTTTCTTGTATGTGGTGCCAATTAACGAGTAGTTTTTTAAACGTTTTTTAACTATTAAACTCAATAACATATTAAATATCCCGATTTTGGTGAAAATTATATTCATAGATGTAGTTTCAAAGTTAAATCCTTTCAATATTTTATCATACTTTTAGCAATCCCATATGTACTGGAGTCCGTTTCGCATCTGCTTCAGCGAGGGGTCCCCAAGGACCTGGTGGATTTTGACAATTACTTGGATGACCAGAGCCAGGACTGGAGCAACCAGGGTATTGAGAAGCTGATCGCCAGCATCAATGCCAGTATAAGTACCTAATTCTAGTAAATAGAAGTGCTTTAACCAGCAGACACCCTAACTTTAATGGACCACTTATGCGTTTATCCCTACTTTAAGTTAACAAGTGTCATTCAAACATCTAACTTTAGGGAGCCACTTGTGCACCTTGAGTCCCCACTTAAAGTTATACAAGTTTAGTATGTCAAATTGTTCCAAATAAAAAAAGTAATTGGATATTTTAACTTTTTTTATTTAAGTGTGCAATATACAAGCGAATAATTTAACACCCCCAGCTAAAGTTAAATAGATAGTAAGTATGTCATTTTGAATGAGGGATTAAAATATACCTTAACTTTAATTGGGGACTTAAAGTCAAGTGTCCACTTAGGTGTAGGAAGGCAATAGTGTGAACAAGCTTTATAGATCAATATTTTTGGCTGCATTTGATTTATATTCAAAAGTTAGTTCACAGGTGATACGATATTGAAGGTTATCAAGTGGGAGATGGTATTTTTAAGATAATTTTATACACAGAATAGTGTATATTATATAGTGGGTTTATAATATGCTGCGGCTATACTTGCAAAACTGCGGGTATACGGCTATACTTGCAAAACTGCGGCTATACGGCTATACTTGTAATTCTGTAAGTTAACGCAGTTTGATTTTTTAGTGGCACTTTATGCTCACAGACAGATTTCAAGTTGATACCTTCAGCTGTTACTGAGAAAAAGTATCTTGACAGACAGACAACTAGGCAGCAAAGATGCTATTAACATGATAAAAAGGGTTCGTATTATCCTGTTAATATACTGAACCTTAAAAACGGAAAACTCAACGCGGACGAAGTTTCGCGACGTTACACTACTCGTTTATAATTTCGGTCTATTACGAAAGCACTAAAATAATTTAACCGCATTAGTTTTAACAAAATAGACGCGGGTATAGGTACGTTAGACAAATTTATGGATTGTTTGTTATGTTGCAATAAATTGTGTTGAGTTTAAAAACAAATTTTATGGTAATAACTTCACAAGAACAATATTAAGTTCAATAATGTTTATTTCAGACATTATTATCGATTACTCGATAATATAACTCCATGTTAGAGAAGAGTGTATAAACTAAAACTAAATTCCTTCTTGTTAATATGCAACTAAAACTATTTATGATTTTCACATTGGGGTCACCAGTATGGAGGACACTGTTCATTGTGTGCCCTCCATTTGCTAAGGGGAAGTTTATGCCAATATTAACCTGTCTTTAGTAGCACTTTAATCATCCCTGTACAGCTAAATAGGACACGAAATGCCAGAGATATGAAATAGCTGTATACCGCCGTCCTATTCGAAAAGGGCGCATCTACCATTATTAAAATTGTGTTAAATATACTAGGGTGATCAGTAAAATAAGGCGTATCTGATAGTTTTTATTATTGTTATTTCCTATCTGATCGTAACTACATTTAATTTATTTCCATCTCATTCGTGAACCTAGTAGTGTTATATCTGTGCCAGCACACAGGTTTTTTTATTGTTATTTCCTATCTGATCGTAACTACATTTAATTTCTTTCTATCTTATTCGTGAACCTAGTAGTGTTATATCTGTGCCAGCACACAGGTTTTTTTATTGTTATTTCCTATCTGATCGTAACTACATTTAATTTCTTTCTATCTTATTCGTGAACCTAGTAGTGTTATATCTGTGCCAGCACACAGGTTTTTATTATTGTTATTTCGTATCCGATCGTAACTACATTCAATTTCTTTCTATCTTATTCGTGAACCTAGTAGTGTTATATCTGTGCCAGCACACAGGTTTTTTTATTGTTATTTCGTATCCGATCGTAACTACATTCAATTTCTTTCTACCTTATTCGTGAACCTAGTAGTGTTATATCTGTGCCAGCACACAGGTTTTTTTATTGTAATTTCCTATCTGATCGTAACTACATTTAATTTATTTCCATCTCATTCGTGAACCTAGTAGTGTTATATCTGTGCCAGCACACAGGTTTTTTTATTGTTATTTCCTATCTGATCGTAACTACATTTAATTTCTTTCTATCTTATTCGTGAACCTAGTAGTGTTATATCTGTGCCAGCACACAGGTTTTTATTATTGTTATTTCGTATCCGATCGTAACTACATTCAATTTCTTTCTATCTTATTCGTGAACCTAGTAGTGTTATATCTGTGCCAGCACACAGGTTTTTTTATTGTTATTTCCTATCTGATCGTAACTACATTTAATTTCTTTCTATCTTATTCGTGAACCTAGTAGTGTTATATCTGTGCCAGCACACAGTTACCGATAAGCAAAAAGGCGCTGGTATATTTTTTTTTCATAAAATATTTTTTTTAATTTCGTATCTCATTCGTGAACCTAGTATAGTATATGTGTGCCAGCACACGGCGCTGCTATAATTTTTTTTTCACTTAAATATTTATTTCAATTTCGTGTTAGTTCTATATGCACCCTTTTCGAATAGAAGGGCATTAATCTACATTCTTAATCCTTGTATGTAGGGATGTAGAACGAAATATTCCGTGTTGGATAAAGTTATACACTTTCATTCCAAAGAAGTGTTTCTGAAATAACTAAATAAATAAATGCTTTTAAACCTAGTTTTGGAGAAATTTCCATAAAAGTTACCGGTTTTATTTATGAAAATATTATGTTAAAATTTAATATATACTTATATATATAAACTGTTATTCAGTCGCATTACGATTTATTAAAGTATTCTTCAATGAGTTTCTTGGTTTTATTGATATCGCCCAGATCGGCGGCCTTTCCTTGGAACCTGCCGTTTTTAAATGCACCTTTTCCTTTCAACAGCTCTGTTATTCTGTAAATGAAAATTTAATTCGTAACTTAACAACACGTTTCTTTATGACATTCCGCCGGCTGTAGGTCGGTTGGTGGATGTTCGTCGTGGCATCTTTCGGAGGAGGCCTATAATATCTGGCTGTGTTTTTGCAGCTGCTGATGTAAGTTAGTGTCTGTTTTAATGGAAGCCATCAACTGTTTTCTTGCAACACGGTGTCGAGATAAAAACAGCGCTTTAAAAATGGAGGCTACTTCTGTGAAGGTCTCAGTGAGGTGGAAATATTATTATAATAATATTATATAAAGTATGGAGAACATTAAATAATTAGTACCCAAAAATACAGATTTAGGACTATTTTAAACGCGGCAATTTTAATACATTGAAAATTGGGAGGGTTGACGACCTCTGTGGCGCGGTGGGCGAAGTCCCGCCTGAGACGCAGATGGTTGCGGGTTCGATTCCCGCCGCGGGAGGAATGTTTGTAAGATCTACAAATATTTGTCTCGGGTCTGGGTGTTTTCTTTGTATAATATGTATGTATTTCAAAAAAAAAAAGTATATAAGTAGTATATCAGTCATGTAGTTCCCATAACACAAGCTCTGCTTAGTTTGGGGCTAGATGATGCTGTGTGATAAATGTCCAGCATTATTATTTTTAACTTATTGCCAATTTCTTTTAATGATGGAAAATCAAAAACAAACACGCCCACACGTAAGTTGTTTAAAAATAAGCTTAGAGGCACTTTTCAATCTCTAAACATCATTCTAAATAATTTATTTCTCTTTAATTATTTACTTTTAATTATTTTTCTTTCTTTATTTATTTCTTTTTTTCTCTATTTCGCTTTAGGTCATTAATATTATAATGCTGTCCTATTTTCCAAAACTAAGTTGGTTAAAACATGTTTCTTGGCAATTAGTAAAATTAATGGAATGTAGAATGATAAAGTTAACTTCAAAATAAAAACAAATAATGCTGGGGTCTAAACAAATACCTCACGCTTACTTTTCCTTTCACGCTAACGCAAATTTGTCAAGGTAAAACTTGTCAGCTGTCACATGACATTTCCACAGCTAATGTCATTCCAATACAATTCAATTTTTCCGCAGGCGTTAGCGCCAACAGCAAGTGATATTTGTCTAGATATTATCAAACAGCATCATCTAGCCCCAAACTAAGCAGAGCTTGTATTATGGGAACTAAATGACTGATATACTACTTATTTTTTGTTGTAAATACATATATATTATACACAGAGAACACCCAGACCTGACACAAAGTTTGCAGATCATACAAACATTTGTCCCGCGGCGGGAATAGAACCAGCAACCTTCTGCGTCTCGCCCACTGCGCCACAGAGGTCGTCACTTATCGTTGTGGATGTAATTTATAAGATATACTCACTGCTTCCCTAAAGCTTCGCAATGCTCCTCCGGGCCGGATATCATGATCTGTCCCTCCTTAGGCTTATCAGGCTCTTCTGAAGCCAGGAACACGAATATTCCTTCACCTTCTAAGCCCTGAAAATAAGAAGGTATACAGGGTACTAAAAAAATCAACCAACTTGTACTAAAAAAATAATGTACTTGGAAAATTAAAAAGGAACATTCTGTACAAATTCCATTAAATTACTTAGATGAAGTTGTAAGTTGTTTAAAACAGGGTAGTTAATATAAGTATATGGGCAACTACGGAACCCTACACTGCGCGTGGCCCGTCACGCACTTGACCGGTTTTTTATTTATACATATAGCTAGCTTCTTGTATCACGGATAAAAAGAGTTGGCCGAAAACTTACTTTCAGTATAAGCCTATTAAATTCAGGAGTGACCTCTTTCTTGAACATAAACACGTATTTGGGCTTTGGCTGGGCGCTCTTTATCCTGGCGACTTCATACTGCGCTAGATCAGTCAGTACGTTCTGGAGGTTCTTGTTGGAGGATCTGATGTTTTTCTGCAGTTTCCTGACCAGATCCTCGTGTTTGGAAGGTGCGGTACTGAAAGCGATTGGTAACAAAAGATTCGGCACGGTTTTTCATGCTCACTTGTTGAAAAACGCGGATATGTGCCGAATATAACGTTTGGACCTGCCTCTGACTAACCCCTACGTTGTATCCTCAAAGATCTGAGTATGTATCTGAGGATGCCCTGCATGGGATGGGTGTAACTACAGTCGGCAGCATGTTTGTTTTAATTTTTATTTATCTAACATCCACACATCCACTGCTATCACTAATCTGTGGATGTGTGGATGGCCTTATGAATCACACAACCACAAATCCCTAATATCGAGCTATATGATCCGTGTTGGCCTAGTGGACAGTATTACGAAAACATCGTGAGAAAATCGGCACCAAAAATTATGCCCTAGAACCAAAGATTTGAGGGCTAGTGTTCCAATAAGCGGCGATAGGCTTGCAACATGACACGTGAAATCCTACATATTGCTTAGTAGCAATACGTGGGCAAGTGTCAAATATAATGTTAATTGGAGTTGCCTCCGACTACCCCCTTCGTAATTTCACGGGCTGCGTAATGGGTAGATCTGAGGACGTCCATCATGTGGGTTCTATACCCGATAGAGATTACGAGACAAATCGGGACCTTAACAAAGCATGCCTTGACACGCCTTGTGCAGTTTTGAATGAATGAAAATACTTCATACACCTTAAAGAAAGAACATAATAAACAAAATCTTATTTTAAAGAAAATACAATGGGCGGACTTATCGCTTAGAGACGATATCTCTTCCAGAAAATCTTTGGATGGTCAATTTATTCATCGTATTATAAGGTTGTCCTCACGCTCAGTTTTCCTTTCACGCTAAAGCAAAGTCAAAGGAAAACTTGGCAGCAGTCATGAAAGTCAACGTCATTTCCATATCAACCTTTCCGCAGGCGTTAACGCCAACAGGAGTGATCGTTGTCTAAAGATATTGCGATCTAATTCAGGCATAGATTTCAAATCCTGATTTGCAGTTGAGAACGATATAATCGTCAATCTTTGCCTGAATTTAATCGCAATAAGACGTGATGGTAAGGTCCCAGGTACTTAAAACCCATCAACTCACACGAGTAACGCTGTCAGAGCCTTCTCCCGATCCACCATCTGTTGAAATACCTTCAGAACTCTGTTCCCGACCAGGAATTTCAGTAGCGTCTTCCCCTTCTTACCAGGTTCCAAGCCGAGTAACTTAATCGCTTGCAGTTGACTGAAAAAAAAACACAACGGTACATAGTCCTGATACCACACTAGGAATCTTTGTGTCGTGGGTATCAGGAGCTATAAATATCTGCGGGAATCGAACCCGCATACCTTGCGGCGCAGCCGACGGCCATGATACCTGACCCGGTGGCACAGCAATAGCGTATCAAGGGAAAGCTCTTAACCTAAAAATTACATTCAGAATCATGGGATAAGTCTGTCTCTCTAGTGATCAAAAACAGTGAGGTAGATTTGTTTAGCACCAGTACAAGTAAGCTAAAACGCTTACTTAATGATAAATTTTTCCTAGTGTAGAATAACTATATCCATCTTTATTTTTACTGTATAAACTATTATTTTTTTCCTATTATTTTATGCTTAAAGTCGTCAACTTACTTTGTATTTATCTTACTATTTTATTACTTGTCTGCGGAAACATCTAATTAGCCTTCAGCAAATATGCACTGGTCTATCCAGTCATATTAAATACTTATATCTGTTCTTGTTGTACCTAGCGTAGGTATAAAGCGTAGGTATTTGTTCGGGAGGTATTTGTGCCGCATCGTTGGTAAGGAAGAGACGGAGAGATGCCACCACTGTGATGATCCCGAAGACACGGCTCAGCACCCGCTTGAGTCGTGTCCTGCATGGAATGAACAGCGCCAAAATCTGACCGCTGCGATTGGAAATGACCTGTCTCTGCCAGTCATAGTTTCAGCTATGGTAGAGAATGAGTCAAGCTGGCAAGATATCCTGGTCTTCTGTGAGGAAGTGCTCCTACAGAAAGATGCTGCAGAAAGGGAAAGGGTGCACTCCTCCCTTGACCTTATTCGTCGCAGACGTACTGGGAGAAGGAGAGCCTTTGGCTGTCCTCTGCCCATAGATTGGTTCGATAGCGCAAGGACTGAGGCGGTGCGCGTGTTCTCGCACGCGCCTTACTAGTAGATAACCCTCATTTCTTGTGGTCGATCAGTGAAATCAATATGATATTATTGTTTGATAATCTCCCTTCACAAAATGTCAAAATTTACTAACAAGTAGCCTTTTTTGCTAACTCTCTGTCCATAGATTGGTTCGATAGCGCAAGGACTGAGGCGGTGCGCGTGTTCCCGCACGCGCCTTGCTAGTGGATAAACCTCATTTCTTGTGGTCGATCAGTGAAATCAATATGATATTATTGTTTGATAATCTCCCTTCACAAAATGTCAAAATTTACTAACAAGTAGCCTTTTTTGCTAACTCTCTGTCCATAGATTGGTTCGATAGCGCAAGGACTGAGGCGGTGCGCGTGTTCCCGCACGCGCCTTGCTAGTGGATAAACCTCATTTCTTGTGGTCGATCAGTGAAATCAATATGATATTATTGTGTGATAATCTCCCTTCACAAAATGTCAAAATTTACTAACAAGTAGCCTTTTTTGCTAACTCTCTGTCCATAGATTGGTTCGATAGCGCAAGGACTGAGGCGGTGCGCGTGTTCCCGCACGCGCCTTGCTAGTGGATAAACCTCATTTCTTGTGGTCGATCAGTGAAATCAATATGATATTATTGTTTGATAATCTCCCTTCACAAAATGTCAAAATTTACTAACAAGTAGCCTTTTTTGCTAACTCTCTGTCCATAGATTGGTTCGATAGCGCAAGGTCTGAGGCGGTGCGCGTGTTCCCGCACGCGCCTTGCTAGTGGATAACCCTCATTTCTTGTGGTCGATCAGTGAAATCAATATGATATTATTGTTTGATAATCTCCCTTCACAAAATGTCAAAATTTACTAACAAGTAGCCTTTTTTGCTAACTCTCTGTCCATAGATTGGTTCGATAGCGCAAGGACTGAGGCGGTGCGCGTGTTCCCGCACGCGCCTTGCTAGTAGATAACCCTCATTTCTTGTGGTCGATCAGTGAAATCAATATGATATTATTGTTTGATAATCTCCCTTCACAAAATGTCAAAATTTACTAACAAGTAGCCTTAGTATACTAACAAAATGGATTGTGTTATCTGTAATAAAAACTAAGCGGTATTTATGTAGGTAGGTAGGTACCTCAGATTAGAAACATGTGTTCCACAGCACATGTTCTCATCGTAACTTCCGATGCAGATGATCCTAATGGTGTCCATGCAGTCTTTCGGCAGGCCATTAGTATGCGCCTAAAAGGTTTGATTTGAAAATGAAAAAGTATTTTTCACCCAACAGATACATACAGGATGTCCCGGAATGTGTATATAATGCCGGAAGGAAGTCATTGACATCGTGGTGGGGAACATTGTTTGTTCTACGACTTTTTAGATTTCCATGTTTTTCATTCATGAAATGACCATAAAAGTTTCCATACTATCTGCTCTACGTCACAAGAGGTCATTGTCACGTCACACTCAAAAGTCAACTAAACAGCTGTTTAGTTGTTTGATTTCATGAATGAAAAACATGGAAAACGACCTCCTTCCGGCATTATATACACATTCCGGGACACCCTGTATATTGTCCTAACCCTACACCAACGTCCAACGTCTGACAAATAACTGATTTAACACTCTACACCTGCAATAATCTCTCACAAAAGTCACTAATGATACAATGTGATACAATTGTAAAGAACCTAAATACAAAAAAAGGGACTGTCCATTGTTGTTGCTTGTCCAACGTCTGACAAATAACTGATTTAACACTCTACACCTGCAATAATCACTCACTATAGTCACTTATAATAATAATATATTATACTTTATTGAGGACTTGACATATATATGATGTATTTGATATAATATGATGAACAAATACATCATATATTTGTCCTACAATTGGTGTCTTGCTTATAATTATTATGCCTCTGGCATGAATTAACGTCTAGGCTACATACCTCATTTAAATCAGGATCATTTGCTTTACAGAACTTCACATCTACGGGTAAAGCCTGTCGGATCATTTCATTGCACCGCTCCTCAGTCAAACTGATGGCTTCCTCGGAAACCTTGACAGAGTCCAA
Organism: Perizoma flavofasciatum; assembly: GCA_958496245.1. Taxonomy (NCBI): domain Eukaryota; kingdom Metazoa; phylum Arthropoda; class Insecta; order Lepidoptera; family Geometridae; genus Perizoma; species Perizoma flavofasciatum. The sequence continues at coordinate 11,750,566 of OY292431.1, forward strand.
CTCCACATTGCACTCATCAGCTCCGAGCCACCAACTGGTTGTGTGCAAGTTGTGTTCCTGTTCTAAGATGGCTGATAGCAGGTGCTGGCCTAAAAAAAGGATGTTTTAATAGATCTTTCATGGGCAGCTTGAATCTGACCTTTGACCTTGATCTGAACAGCAGTATTATAATGAAGAATGTTTTCAACCAACTTCAAACAGAAGGAGGTTGTCAATTCATCTGTATTTTTTTGTGTGTATGTTACGCTATATCTTTGCCAATAATTGCGAACCGGTTTTAATGATTATTTTTTAATGCAACCCCTTAAAATCAGTTACTTTGAGGGTTTTTTTATGAAGAATCCCACCCTTACGGATGAAGAAATGGGGGATAAACCGTCATATCAGACTTTTTACAGGAAAAAATAAAAACTTACATTAAATAACAGGTAGTTGCCCATTATTTGAATTAAGTTTGGAGCAGTTACCGAAGTTGAGGCTAGAAAAATGAACCTTAAGTTTGATTCTTAACTGCACTTCAAAACTAGTCAAAGAGTAGACAGCCAAGACGACAAAGACGACAGTTAGTAGGTATTCATTATCAGTTGGCATACACAATAACCTAGCTAGTTGAATTATGGATACCCTGAAAAGGGTTGAAACAACCTTACCTGAATGCTGTTGCATGTGGTCAAATCTTCGGTCCCAGTTGATAGTTTGTTTAACAATAGCTCCTACTTCAAGGGGCTCTTTTGTGAAGTGCAATGCTTCATCCCTCTTGCGGACAACTTGGAAAACATCTATGTCATTCAGAAATCCAACATCATGGGGCTAAAATAAGGACAGTCATTTATAATCCAATTAAAACTTTAATTGCCGTGGTAGCCTAGTGGACTGCACCCTGACTTCTGATCTGGCGGTTGTTTATTGATAGAAATGTAATTTAGAATGTGTTGAACAAATAAAGCTGTATACTCTGAACCCAGGGACAAATAAATTATTTCTGCTACATACATGCACTGGTAGGCTTATTGCGCAATATTTAATTGATAGCAATCACTTCAGTTTGTGCCATAGTCATTTTTATTAGAGATGGGAAAATCCTAAAATATTTGTTTTTACACACGTTTAGTAAGAAGACTCAACTTTCTATATTTTTGCCATACCTACCTGACCACCTCCAGCTGGGAATAAAATTGTGTTTTCAAGAGTTATCTGGTACCCTTCGAATGCGGAAGTCTTTCCATAATCCACCAGCGGTTCTTTTGTAGGCTCGCATTTTGTCACTTTTGAGGTAAACTGAAAGGTTAGACAGGAAATACAGAAAATTGACAAAATAAATATTATGTACCATTTATAAATAGCTATGCACTTCTGGATAATTATAAACTTTACGCAGTTAATTTTATCTTAACTCACCTCTTTTAGAAAACTATTTTCCTGGCACTTAAATACCATTTTGTAAACCACTTCTTATATTATTCATTTAATTATAAGTTAGGTAATTATGTTAAAAAACACCGCCCAAGTCAAGAGTTTATTTATTTGGTGAGTCCGGTTATTGTACAACCATGGAAAGCGCAGCCAGGAATGTACAGCCAGGAAACTTGTATATGATAGACTGAAGTTCAATTCGAGCGAGTGTAAACGAAGCATAGACTATGACGTCATTTGGCTTCAAATTCCATGGTTGCGTTTTCCAGGGTTGTACATTCCCAACACGTGTCGGGATTGTCCAACCATGGAAAGCACGACCTGGGAATTGGAAGCCATTTTGGCAGCCTTTTCCATGGTTGTTTTTCCCAGGGTGTGCATTATTTTGTACGGGCTGGAAAGCACAACCATGGAAAACACAACCTTGGAATTTGCGACCAAAATATACACCAATTCCATGGTTGTGTTTTTCATGGTTGTGCATTCCATGGTTGTGTAATCACGGCACCCTATTTGGTTAATTCTCTTCTAGTACATAACTTACGAGCTACCAACTTCGAATCAACAAATTGCCTACTTTTTGGCATCTCTTTTACTCTCTCCACATTTAATTACCTATGTGTAATGATTTTGCCTAATTGAGGCTCAATATTAAATGGCAAAATGGAACAAAACTATCAAATTGACACTGACATTTCATTTTAATAAACTATGGAGTTTTCAGATGTTCAGTTTGATATTTTCAATTAAAACCATAATCAAGAAGACAATCCTACTAATATTATAAATGTGAAAGTTTGTGAGGATAGATGTTTTTTACTCTTTCATGCAAAAACTACTGAACGGATTTTGATGAAACTTAACAGTAATATTGCTTATATATCAGAATAACACATAGGTTACTTTTTATCCGAGTGACACGCGGGCAAAGCCGTAGGTAGAAGCTAGTTTATAAAAAAATTATAAAATCGTTAATCCTGACTTACTGATTGATCTATCAACGTACAGCCAAAACTACCAAGCCTAGAAAGCTGCAATTTGATATACATGCTTTTTTATAAAGGATTTTTCTTTTTGTTTTAGCATGTGCTAAGAAATATTTTTTGGAAATTTCAAATTTAAGGGGTGAAAGGTGAAACTTTGTATAAAAGTCTTTGCTCTTTGAATTTAGAAATAGCTACTGATTATAAATAAATAATATGTCCTATTTATTTATATAAAAAGCTGCCCTGAAATATGTCGCTATTTATTTATATAAATAGCGACATATTTCAGGGCTTTTGGATTATTATGACATTTAAAGTGGGGAAAGTTTGTATGGGAGTATCGATTCTTTAGGTAGGAACTTGAAAATTGGAATATTAACTACTTATTGTCAGTAAATAGTTACCTATGTGTTTCAAGGTTTTTGGATTCTCACATTTTAAGGGTGGGAAATGGGAGTGAAAGTGTGTATGCGAGTATGGATTTTTTTAAACAAGACTCCATGCGTGCGAATACACTGGCAACAGCTAGTTTTATATATAGAATTATCTGTGGTTTGTGCATTAAAATGATATAAAAGACCCACTGATTCAAATAGTTACAAAATACATAATCAAGAAGTGAAGTGAAGTGACTCACTGATTAAAATGTTTTTGCTCTTACACCATTAATTAAAAAAATGTTTAGCTTATAATTTTAGTGAACGCTTTGTCCATTGCAGAAATCGTAAAATCAACATCGTCTTTAGTAATGCACATGGGTGGCTTGATTCTCAGCACCTATAAAAAAATAACACGAATTAAGTAGGTTCTTACAGGAGGATGTGCCTTTTGAACAATACCTACAATTAAACAATGACACAAAGGCCACAGGTCACAAGGGTTACTGGATACATATATAATTATTAATAATATTAATAATAGGTGGCCATTTTCACATATCATCATCAATCTCCAAAGGATAGCTAGTTTAATAGGTATGTACTACAGACACCTACAACTCAAAGTAAGCAGAACTTGTATTATGGGGACGACGTGATTGTTAAACGACTTATACTTATAAATAATAATAATTAGGTCGAGCTAGCCATAAAAGTGCTCTTACATTATTCCACCTTCCTCCTCGAATAACTAATACTCCTAAATCCTTTAACGTTTCGTGAATTTCTGCTACTTTATCGCCTGGTAAAGCTTTCTTGGTATGTGGGACTACCAGTTCCATTCCCAGCATCAGACCCAAGCCCCTCACATCTCCGACTATGGGATGGATATTCTGTAGCTGTAACAGTTGTTTGATGAAGTGCCTGCCGACTTCTTTACTATTCTGCTGGAGTTTGTCATCTTCAATCACCTAAAAACAAAACCGGTGGTTTGATGGACTATAGAAATACCAATAGAAGATTTTTTTAGAGTTAACATCAAATAAACTCGCTAAAGCGCTTTTTGTGCCTTTAATTTGTTTGATACAAAACCAATAATCAGAACCAAGCTCCTAGCATAAAATCAATCATGAAGACTAGCTTCTAGATTTAATATTTATAAAAAACTAGTTGTTGCCCGCGGCTTCGCCCGCGCGGTATGGTAATAAAAGTAGCATTTTGACCGTCTCCAGGCTTCAAACTATGTCCACCAAATTTTGAATGAATCGAACCAAGGATTACAATCTATACAAAGTTTAGAACTCAATTGCACACCCCCAAAGGGTAGTTTTGAAAAAATAAAAAATACGTGTTTCATTATTTATTTTAAAGTTTATATGTACAGAGTTTTAAGCGAATCAAACAATTTTTTTTTCATAGAATTTTTACCGCCCTATTAAACCCCTTTAGGGGTCGTTTTTCGAAAATTAAACAGATCCTAAACTATCTACGTTCCACATTTCATCAAAATCAGTTTAGTAGGTACGGAGATATACGTGGTAACAAACATTCACAGACACAGACTTTCGCATTTATTATATTAGTAGGATATTGAGCACTTACGTCTAAAACTGCTTTGCCTACAGTTGCAGCCAAGGCATTTCCTCCAAATGTGTTGAAGTAGGAGACTTTATGTGCTGCAGCAATATCCTTGGTTGTTACTACAGCTGCTAGAGGAAAACCATTGCCTATTCCCTTAGCCATTGTCACGATATCTGGGATCACGCCATGAGACTCGAAGCCCCAGAAGTTATCGCCCGTTCTACCGAAACCAGTTTGCACCTAGAACATAACAGAGCAATTTTTAGGATTTCATAAAAAAAACGACTTCAAATAAGTAACGGGAAATTGATGAAACGTCCAATATTAAATTTCATCCCCATTATTTCACTCTTATGGGTGGGATTTTTTCATAAAATTTATAAGTATGGGAAGTATGCTCTACCCTACCCATTTGAAAAGAACTATTAAAATCGGTTCACAATTGGCGAAGATACTGCGTAACATTCACACAAATAAAACAAATAGATCGATGCAAACACACAAAAAAAAGATGAATTGAGAACCTTTTTAAAGTCGGTTAAAAAATAAATATTTTCGCTTTGCTATTCTTCCATTTTACTATCTGACTAAAAATAAGTTGAGAAAGGTTATCTTGAATTGAAAGTGCTCTTCGATTTCAGATAGGAATCATAAGGAGGTAAGTATTATTAGCAACAAGTTGACCTACCTACCGGCAGCAGTTACCGTGACGTTTGACTCTTAAATGTGTCATTAAAGTAATAATAGTACTACTTCTATTTAAAATTCATATACCTACCTCATCAGCAATTAATAAACCACCATTCTTCTTGATAAGGGCTTGAGCTTTCTTAATGTATCCTTTTGGGAACTGTACGACACCACCAGCTCCCTGAATCGACTCCGCAAACAACGCTGCCACTCTACCAGATGGCACTGAGTTGCTTAATAACTAAAACAAGCAACTAAAATGAAAAAACTACAATAAATTCAGTCACTCCCATTTTTAGGACATAGGAGAACATCCAAATTTATCGTAGTGATGAACTGATCAAAACTTCTATCAACCAATCTATGCATCAACCAAATAATGAGATAAACAAGTTTAGGTTGGATCTGATAGGCACTTTTGTCATACCTTAAAAGGTCTTTTTTTTAATAGTTAATGCATGTAATAACTATCATTCAATTACTTTTGTTTCGCAATAAATATAAAACCTCATCAGTTTTATGTGTCAGCAGTTTTGTAAAATACTTACACCATCAAGTAGTTCAATATATTTGTCAGTAGAAATACAACACTCTTGACAAGAACAAGCCCCGGGAACTTGAGATAGGGAATCCCGACAGCCACCCCATTGTCCTCTATAGGGATCTGGTAAAACAGCCTGCCAACAAATTTGTTCTTCATTTTATGTAGGCATGTATTATACATGCCTACATAATTATTCTATATAGCTACAACATAGCCTACATGGAGCTCTTTAGGAGAGATTTCCAGTAGTGAACGTTGATGATGATGATGATATATTCTTGAAGTTGCACCGCACGCACCACTTTTTTACAGGTAACCATAAATGTACCTAATATTTAGTTAACTTGATATCTAGGTATAAAGTCAATTTTCCGATGGCATCGCGCGCGGACTGATGACTGATATCCACTTGAAAAATAATAAAAAATTAAAAAATAGTTATAGAAGTACTTCTATGCTTTAATTAAATAGGTAAATAAAATATACTTCGACACGGAATTTCAAATGTCAGCACCAAATTCTACTGATAGTGTGTACGCACCTTAGTTTCTAATCACCTTGCTCCATTGGTAGAATGTTCAAGTCGCACTTTGCCATGATTCAAAACGCAGCGTTGCGTTTCGTTAAAATATTTCTACCTACATTCAAGATCTTATATTGCTACAAGATGTAATACTTACGTGGTGGAACCCACTAGGTGCCGGCACGGCCATGCGATAAGACTGTGTCGCAGTTAGTCCCATGAGCCCGCTAGAACAGCCGTGGTAGCTGTTCTGCAAGGATATGATATCGTTGTTTCCCGTGTAGGCCTTCGCGAGCATCACTGCGAGATCGTTGGCTTCGCAACCGCTGTTCAAAAGATACACCACCTTACAAAAAAAAATACTTTTAAACAATTAATGTAAAAAAACAATTTAGAGTAGGTAGGTTCACTAAATTGTTTGCTTGCCATGAATATTGTAAGACTGTCTCATAAAGTATTTAATGGCACATAATGCTTTCTCCACATTTGTTCTCTCATCATCAGTCACTAAAGCTGTAAAAAGCCCATCTTCTCTGAGCCTACGCAAAAACATTTGCAACTCCTGTAATTTTTATCATAACAATCTGTCTCTAATTCCCGGTTGAACGTTATGGGTATTTGTATGTTTAATTTGCTTCAGTCCCCTGTTTATCGACCTTATAGGAGCCGAGCAAAAGAAGTAATAGCGCGGTCAGCAATGCGACACGTTGGGTCGAGGGTCGAGGGCCGACGGCGGCCGTGGCACAGCTTGTAATATCCTAAAATTAAACCTGTCCAAAAAGACTGACCCAGGTAATGTTCTACCTACCTAAAAAAAAGGAAATTATGTATTTACCTTCAAGTCTCCCGGAAACTTGGATGCAAGCTGTTCGACATACTCGTAAATCTTGGGATGCCGGTAGATATTGCTGGTGTGCCACAAGGCGCTCGCTTGTTCCTGAAGTGCTGACACCACTTTCCTAAACAGCATCCAGCAGACCGTTATGTATTAGACAGGTACCTAGGTACTCATCTAGTCCTGAACCCCACACTGGATTAACAGAATACCCAGACCCCCAATATTTGGTGATCATGCAAATTTACTGAACAGCAAAATAAAAAAACATAATCAATAGGTATTCATTAGTATCCAAGTGATAGGTATAAAGAGCTTGTCTAGAAGGGACGAATTCGTCGCGAATAGTTTCGCGTGAATTCATACCCGCCTTAGCGTAGCGTTACATTCTCTTTGATACTTGCGCGCGTTGGTGAGGCACTGGGCGCCAATATACGTACATCGCTTGCACAAACATCGCGCGAGTTAAAAATTCTCAACGCACGTAAATCTAAAGTGAAGACGAAGACGCTGTGGGAGAAATCTGTAAAATGATTCTGTAACTCTAAGTGTTGCTGTGTGTGATATTTTATACACTATACTTACTGAGATAGAGATTGTATACCTACGATGAATTAACTAAGTACCTACTTATTAAAACTGGCGCCCTACGGGTGACTCGCAACTAGGCATATTTGCCCATATGCGACGCGAAGGGATCAGACGTCAGGATTTTTCCGGACGTCGATGTCTAGATTTTTAATCAGTGCGTCCTACCCGTCATGACCTACGGAGCTGAGACGTGGACACTCACGATAGGGCTGGTCCACTAGTTCAAAGTCGCTCAGCGAGCTATGGAAAGAGCTATGCTCGGAGTCTCTCTGAAGGATAGAATTCGTAACGAATACATCCGTCAGAATCCCAACGAATTAGCTAACTGAAGTGGCAGTGGGCCGGTCATATCTCGCGAAGAACCGATAACCGCTGGGGTAAACGTGTTCTTGAGTGGAGACCGCGACTCGGCAAACGTAGTGTAGGACGCCCTCCGGCCTCCGGTGGGATGACGATCTGCGAAAGACTGCAGGCAGATGCTGGATGCGGCAAGCTGAAGACAGGGCGCTATGGCGCTCATTAGGAGGGCCTATGTCCAGCAGTGGACTAATATAGGCTGATGATGATGATGATGATGATGATGATGATGATTGTTTTGGAACTTATTATTTACCTACATCATCGCGCGCGCTCATGACAATAATGAAGTAGGTATGTCAGGACATTTTTTTTATAGAAATCAGGTTTCTTATCAGGATTTTCCAGTGAGACATCTGGCTACCCTAGACGCGACACTTGCAACATCAGACTTAACAATCGCGGGTTGTCGGCGAGTGCGAGAATTTAGCCCAGCACTTTTGCGTTTTCTGATACTTTGCTGAATTGTTCTGGGTTTGTTTATTTATTTATTAACACTTTATTGCACATTTTAAAAAGTGAACAATAGGCGGACTTAATGCTAAAGCATTTTCTACCAGCCAACCCAATTTGTAGTGATTGGCGGTAAGCGTGCTACAAATTTTTAACTACAATATTATATTATACTTATATCTAATTACATAATATACTTACTTAATACATATAATTATATATTTATAGGCACTTATACATAAAAATAATTTGTTCTACATTGTTCTAAAATATTTTTGCTCTAGAGTGAAAATTACAGCTGGAAATCGTAATTAACGGTTTTAGAACCTGGCCCACACTTGACAGTTGTGCTGGATTGTTCCAAAATATTATACATCTAAGATGAAAATTAACGTTATAAATAGAAAAAAATATTATACGCCTATAATTTTACCCTTCAAACCAGAACAGAGCAATGCGAGCATGAACTTACTGCTCGGCGAGGGCAGCAATAATAATAATGCTGGACATTTTCACACAGCATCATCTAGCCCCAAAGTAAGCAGAGCTTGTGTTATGGGAACTACATGACTGATATACTACTTGTATACTTTTTTTTTTGTAAATACATACATATTATACATAGAAAACACCCAGACCCGAGACAAATATTTGTAGATAATACAAACATTTGTCCGGCGCCGGGAATTGAACCCACAACCTTCTGCGTCTCAGGCGGACCTTCGCCCACTGCGCCACAGAGGTCGTCAATAGTCCAGCAATAGGTATGGCGATAGTACTTCCCCGGACAAGCTCTTAGAGACAATGAGCTCTACTAAATCTTATGATGGTAAGTACTCACGGATGACAGTGGCCCACAGAGACAGTGACGATACCCCCAGCCAGATCCAGGTATCTACGGCCTTCGTGGTCGAAGAGCCACTGCATGTGACCCTGATGAAGCAACAGGGGTTTCTTGTAGATGTTGCTGATGGCAGGAGGCATATGACCGCCCTTCAGATGCTCAGTCTTCGCGAACGATGGACCCTGGAAGCAGCATTGGACATAGATAGAAAATGCTTTATGATAAAACAAGTGTATAGGCGAACTTAATGATAATTAGCATATTCTTCCAGCTAACCTTTTTGTATGGGGCGGTAGTGTGTTCGAAGAAAAAAGATTACCAAATAAGTGAAAAAACTAGCTAATAAATTACCTATGTTCTTACATCCTATTACTATTATAAATGTTTGTTCCTCTTTCACGCAAAAAATACTAAACGGATTTAGATGAAACTTTACAGTAATATAGCTTATACATCAGAATAACACAAAGGCTACTTTTTATCCGGGTACCACGCGAGCAAAGCCGTGGGCAGAAGCTAGTACTACATCCTACTACTATTATAAACGTGAAAGTTTGTGAGGATGGATGTTTGTTCCTCTTTCACGCAAAAACTACTGAACGGATTTTGATGAAACTACAGTAATATAGCTTATACTTCAGAATAACACATAGGCTACTTTTTATCCAGGTACCATGCGAGCGAAGCCATGGGCAGAAGCTAGTCCATACATATAGTCACACCTGTTTCTTGTGCTACTAACTGATCGAGAATAACGATCGCAAAGGCCCTTTATTAATTTAGGATGTTGGTAAGTAGACCAGGCAGATTCTAGTCTTACTCCTTAGTCCCTATGTACGCAGAAGGTTGCGGATTCGATTCCCGTCGCGGGAGAATTGTTTGTAAGATCTACAAATATTTGTCTCGGGTCTGGGTGTTTTCTATGTATAATATGTATGTATTTACAAAAAAAGTATATAAGTATTGGTATTAGCAGTAGATATTCTAGTTTAGTATAAAATATACCAAGCTAATGAAATTAATAAATAAATCAATATTGCTGGACATTTTTCACACAGCATCATCTAGCCCCAAACTAAGCAGAACTTGTATTATGGGAACTATAAACATTTATTTTTGTAAATACATACATATTATACATAGAAAACACCCAAACCCGAGACAAATATTTGCAGATCTTACAAACAATTCTCCCGCGATGGGAATCGAACCCGCAACCTTCTGCGTCTCAGGCGGGCCTTCGCCCACTGCGCCACAGAGGTCGTCTAGCTAATTCTAATTAGTAAAACAGCTACTCACGGCATATTGTTTTGGCGTGAAGTCATGACGAGGCATGTTGTGTTCGCTATTGTAACCGTATCGTCGCACGAAATTAACCACTCCTGGAAAATAAACATTGTATTTCTCATGTTGGACATCCAGTGACGTAAACAGGTTGCAAGAAAAAAGCACTAAGAAAAGAACATTTTATTTATAAAAAAGAAGTTAGCAAGTTTGTTCTTTTGAAACTACATAAATCTTTTTTAATGATGAAAAAACGGACTTCTTTTTATAAAAACGCAAAACATTAGATTTTTTTAGAATTAGATGGCGATTTTTATCGTAATTAGTAACATGCAATCACATCGTAGGCATTTTTTTAATTTAATCGAAAATTATTTTTGAATAAATTTAGGGACCTTTCCGTGACATAATGTAGGTATTCTTCCGCGTTTTACAGTGAAATGATGATAGTAGAAACGTATCTATTTAGTAATAGATTATATTAACTACGACCAATGACTCCTGAATACATTTGCACTGTAAGTATGTACCTACCTTCATAGTGCTAAGAAATTGTTCACACTGGTAAAAAATCGAGTTTCAAATCATTTTGGTAGGTACCTATACTCTGTTCATGGAGAAAGACTAGTAAAATCAGTATGGAATAAAAACCAATGCACGCTTCTGACAAATCTAGGTCACTCATGGACTTTAAAGCTGCAGATGGCCTTGGTCAGCTGTATCGGACTATCGGCAGCGCAGAAGGCGCTCAGCCTGTTAAAAGTTAGGATGGGGCAACTAGCACAAGGGCACCACTTAGGTACAGATCTCGGCTTGGTCCGTTGCCACGGAGAGAGGAACTGGAGAGAAACGCCCCTGTACATATCTGTACCGTGAGTGAGCGGAAGTGGGGACTCGTCGACCCCGCCGGTGGAGTCGGTGTACCTATCTATGAAGTGTTAACTCTATCGGGACTTGATGACGTTACCACCGCGTTAGCAGTTCTGATGGGATCATCAGGATCACCAAGAACATGTCGATTTTGGACAGCTTTGAGTTTTTGTCACTGATAGTGGTGGCGTGCGTCCTTTTTAAAAGAAAGAGAGAGACCATACCACATAGCCTTTCGGTGTACAATAAAGTTCTTAGTGTAGGTACCTGTTTCCGCACTTTGCATTCATTCGTAATTCTCTACCTACCTACAATAGGTATAGTCTGTGTGTCCTTAGTCCCCCCACCCGATGGACCGACTGACAAAAGTTACGTTAAGTCGATGGATGGAGGTAGACCAACATTGTTGGTCGTGGCAGGTTCGTGTTAGGGAGGCCTATGTCTCGGACTGTTGATGTGCCGATAACTATTTCTATAAGAACTCAAATAAATTCTGAAATCAACATGAACACGTCTCAATCTCTTATTTAATAATGTTATCAAAAGGTTAGTAATAACTTTAAATAATTCTTTAACTAACATCTTAATCAACTTCCAGCAAGATGACGTTAAGACCAAGGCTATAAACAACACGGTCAGATAATGGATATCAACGCAGTGCTGAAACTGCAGCGATACCTACATACCTACGCGTCGCCCCCGCCCCTTGCTCACGGGTCATTCCCACCAATGCCAAATCTATTGTTCTCCAAATTATAAATTCCACACATGGGTTCCCACCCAAGCAATCCCATGCCATTTTTAATATAAACATAAAGTCGTTTTCTTTCCCAATCAATGCCACGAGTTTTAGGTAGGTTAGGAGGTACAGTTAACAGAAAGAGCCTATGACTATATTTTTTCGTTTTCCTATCATTTTGTACGAGTAGGTACTCTATCTACATATTACTTCACTGTGTTTTTGTAAATCTCTGTTAGTAAATAGTCAAAGTCAAAGTCAAAGTCAAAATTCATTTATTCAATAAAATCACAAGGACCACTTTGAAACGTCGGTTTTTATCTAGGTGCCTGTTCCTCCGCGACCAAGCCAGGAAAGAAAGGCAAGAAAACAAGGCTGGTTATTCTTTTTAATGATCCTTTTACAAAACAATAGGTTCGAGTTGGAGCATTTTCAATCCCAAGAGTTTTTGTCATCTAAATAATCAGATATTTTATAGTATGCCTTTTTATAAAGCTTTTGTTTAATTACGTTTTTAAATTTGTTAATTGATAATTTTTGTATATCTCTTGGGAGTTTGTTATAAAAGCGTACACCGTGCCCTTTAAACGATTTACTAACTTTATGGAGTCTACAAGTGGCAACAGCGAGTTTATCTTTATTTCTAGTATTAACATTGTGATTATCGCTTTTTTTCTTAAACAAATTAATATTTTTGTGAACATACATCAGATTTTCATAAATGTATTGACAAGGGAATGTCATTATATTTATTTCTTTAAACTTTTCGCGAAGTGATTCTCTGGGGCCCATATTATAAATTGCTCGAACAGCCCTCTTCTGCAGCACAAAAATGGTATTGATATCAGCAGCACTCCCCCACAGCAGTATACCGTACGACATAATGCTGTGGAAGTAGCTGAAGTAAACTAGTCTAGCTGTGTCAACGTCTGTATAAAGACGGATCTTTTTGACTGCATATGCCGCAGAACTAAGTCTCTTCGATAACCCATCAATATGAGGACCCCATTGAAGCTTATTATCTAGGGTGATACCTAAGAATACGGTGGTGTCCACAAGAGCCAACTGTTCATCTTTGATTTTGATATTTGCTTTAACTTGTGTAACATTGGGTAGTATAAATCTAATACACTTTGTTTTATTTTCATTAAGTAGGAGATTGTTAACGTTGAACCATTTTACAACCTTAGAGATTGCATTGTTTACATTGTCAAAATTGGTTTGTCGTCGCTTTAATTTAAATAAAAGTGACGTGTCATCTGCAAACAATACAACCTCATGATCGTCCCTTACAAGGTGGGGTAGATCATTAATGTATACTAAGAACAAAAATGGTCCAAGAATTGATCCCTGCGGTACACCGATAGTAACCAGAGACCCCGGAGACCGTTTTCCATTCACGTCAACTCTTTGTACTCTGTCACTTAAATAGGAAGTGAGAAAGTCTAGAGCACCGCCCCTAATACCATAATGGTGTAGTTTCCTGATCAATGTGACATGGTCTACGCAATCAAATGCCTTTGACAAATCACAAAAAACGCCTAAAGCGTCATGAGATTCCTCCCAGGCATCAAATATATGCGATATTAACTCAATACCAGCATCAGTGGTTGAGCGACCCTTACTAAATCCGAATTGCTTATTATGCAGTAAATTATTTAATTTAAAATGTCTTTGCAATTGATTTAAAATTAGTTTTTCAAAAATTTTACTAACTGTAGGAAGTACTGATATAGGTCTAAAATTACTAGGGTCAGAACATGTACCCGATTTGAAAAGTGGAGTTATTTTACTGTGTTTCATTAAATCAGGGAACACACCACAGTCAATACACTCGTTGAATATTAAAGCTAGTTCGGGCGCAATAATGCCAATCAATGATTTCACAACGCAAACAGATATGCCCCAGAGGTCCGTGGTTTTTTTAACATTTATGAGTTTGAAAGCTTTTATGATGTCATCACTATTTACATGATCAAATTTGAATTGTATTTTACATTCTGTTAAGTTTTCTTTTAACAATGACTCTGCTTCTATGGGAGAGGAGTTTAAGGATTTTGTGGGAGAGGAGTTTAAGGATTTTGTGGTAGAGAGTAATACATCATCATCACCTAGAAGGAATGCAGTTTTAAGTTTTTGTTATAGTCTTCTTTATATAGACAATATTATACTTTTATTTGTGTTTTAATATCGTGTAATAATAATGTCTGAAATAAAAATATCATCCTTTTACCTTTTCACGAGTCGTGTTGGTTGGCCTCATGGCAGGTTGCCATCGCGCTTATTTTAACACAAACCAATCCGAAGGTAGGACACCATTTTTTTCAAATTTATGTGCGATTAACACATGCTCCTCTGCCATTGCAAAGGATAACATTTTGAGGAAACCAACATGCCAAACAATCAAACATTCGAAGGCATGTGACATCAGTTAGTGTTCCAATAAACAGCTATGGGCTTGCAACCTGTCACGTGGAATGCTACTTGTATACAAAAGACGGACACGTGCCAAATATGTTTGCACGTATCTGCGTAATGACTGAGTATGGATCTGAGGATTACAATCGTGTTTTTTTTTTATCGTTTTCAGCCGAGTTTACTACTGGTTATAGTGGGGTAGACAAATAAAACCAACCACTAAAAATTTACATAACATTTTATTAAATAAATTCTCATTGCTCATGTTGTTACAAGCTCTCCACTGTTTGTTCCATAATTTATTTTCACAACACACTTATCAACTACACAGTCTGCTCAGAAATCGACTAAAATACGCACAAAACTTTATTCACACCGATATTTAAAGAGAAAACAATTCGTATAGGCAAAACCGTTTCTTTTTTAAAAAATACAAGAATCCAATAGGCGACTTTAGGGCACCAAGTTCTTTTTCTTCTAGAAAATTAGGCAAATAATGGGCATCTAAGAAATTAGGCATAGATATTTCTTCTACAAAATTAGGCAATGTGGAATCGAAAACTGGGCCGTGTTCTTCCTTCTGACTTCGCTTTTTAGGGACATTCAGCAACAAATGGGTGCCTTATATGTTATTATATCGAAAATTAGGCACAACCGAAGTCGTACAGCGCATACACAAGGAAATGATGCGCCATTTTTTCGTACAGCGCGTAACAGATTAGATGATGCGTCATTTTTTCGTACAGCGCGTGCCTAATGAAATGATGCGTCATTTTTTCGTACAGCGCGTACCTAATGAAATGATGCGCCATTTTTTCGTACAGCGCGTACCTAATTAAATGATGACCCATTTTTGTTTCTCTGTCAAATCGAACAAAGGCAGTGTGCGTATCTCAGCCGTCCAGCTCCTCATTCACACGCACAGTGATTGTGCCAGGTGTTCCTATTAATAACACTAGTGATAACTTAGTCGTCGCCCACCGATCTCTTCGCTTTCCTCAGGCGCGGTGATTGTTTCGGCGTCTTAGGTGATTTTTCTGTGAAGAAGCAAAACTTTTAACACTCTTAATCTCGCCTTTGTACATGTCCTATCTGTATGTTTTTGCGTCTACATTATCTGTGTGCACAATAAAGAATTAAATTCGTACACCCCAAAAAAATGACCAATGTATGTGTCATTGGAAATGATACATATACAATGAAACATGTAAGTTATCATTGGAAATCCGTCGAACAAATTTTCATTGACAGTTAAGGTCCAGTCTAGCTGACGCGGTGGTGGGGTATAAAACATTTCTGCTGGTACATACTACTAAAGAAGAAATAATAACTAAATATAGCTCTCATAAACTTTTCAATTTTAAAGTTTGGGGGGTAGAATGAAAGTTGTGAATGTCACTTGGGGTCTTCTTTCTGTTTTTTAAACTTTTGGTCTCATATATAAATACTTTGTGTATGCAAAAGTTAAGAGACTGAAAAACCTACTGAGCTGATTCACAGCCATAGGTGGCTGTCTATTGGCTATTAAAGTAGGGAGATTGTGAAAGAAAAAGTACTTGAGTCCTTTTTCTGTTTTTTTTTCACTTTTGATCTCATACCTTTGTCCAAACAAAAGTTGAAAGAATAAAAATACTAACTGAGCTGTTTAACGACTTCCTTAGGCAGCCATTCGTAGTCGACATCGTTGGCGGTTCCCGTCTCGAGCGGCTTGGCGGAGGCTTGGCGCGGGGAGCGACGCCGCGCCAGCGAGGACAGCGCTTGCTGACCGACCACCAGCGCCAGCACGCACGCAGCGCCCAGGAACACGTACAGGAAGAACGTCTCTCCGTCCAGACCCTCCGACACTTCCACTATGTTCACCGTCTGGTTGTACACTGCATCCTGGGTAAGATCACTGAGATAAGATATGCGTCCTACGGCTAAGAATTTATTAAAAATGAATGAAAATTTTTGTGTACCATAAACAAATAACAGAATAAACAAAGTCTTATTTGTTTACTAGCTTCTGGCCACGGCTTCGCCCGCGTAGTACCCGGATAAGGGTAGCCTATGTGTTATTCTGATGTATAAGCTATATTACTGAAAAGTTTCATCAAAATCATTGGAAAGTTAATGTACCTCTTATGTAATTTATCTAATTAATAAATTATTATTATTATTCTTAAGAGAGTACGATGGGCGGTCTTAGATGCGATCTCTTCAATGAAACGCTACTCAAATCCCAATGTTCTACAGCCAAGTAATGAAACCTTACTCAAGTCCAAATGTTTTAGCTGAATTAATGAATGAAGATATTTATTGTATACCTTATGAAATAAACTGTAACATATTATATATTTCAATGCCACAGATATTATCAATGCCTACATCTGTACGTTAGTATTATTGATTTTTCTGTCTTTGTTCATGTTTTTGCTATGATCTTTTGTGTTGGATAGTAATAATAGGAATATAATTTTTTAAACTATCATGGTTTTGAACATAATTTTTACTAAAAAACGGGATATGTACCATGATTTGTGAGTTTGAATGTTTCCCGATATTTCGGCACAGTTGCATGTACCACGATCACGGGAGAAACTGAAGTCTTTGCGGTTTTTGAATGTTAGTGGCAGACAAATCAATCTACCCTCTTTCTCACTCTTTTATTGCGAAAAATACCACTAACACCGGTTCCACTGTCACATTCGAGTACATCTCGGCTCCGACACACAACACTAACAATATCCTGACGCAGAGCTGGTATCATGTTTTTTCGATTCTTGCACAATCTCACCACAGGATTCCAGACTCCAGATAATTGAAAACCATCTCTATTGAAATTCCTGTGTTTGGTAATCTCAATTGCCTCCTGAACCAATCTTGGTATGCAGTGGCTTTCTGTTGAGATTACCTGTCGATTATGCAACTCGATCCAGTGATACATAACAGAAATATAGGGAAACATTCATACTCACAAATTATGGTAAATATCCCGTTTTTTAGTAAAAATTAATAATAAGAATATATGGAGAAACCTAGTGATATAGAACTAGTGTCTAGACCAACTTACGTAGGTTTTTGTAGACACTACAAATATCTGTGACATTACTAGTTACTTAGTTCGTAAAATAAATATTAAAATTTTAATCTCTATGTTAAATGAATGCAATCTACTATTATTAAGACAGACCTTGAAAAAGATTTGAGTGTAAACAGATTTACGGCTCATTAGAGACTAGCTAGACTATTGATCATGGATGCTGGTCCATATATAAGCTGGTTAGAAAATGTTAGGATACGAAAGAGACATTGCCAAAAACAAAGAATGTTCTTTAAAAATCTTGGTTTTGTTAATCTTCTACAAACACGCTACTTTTCATTACACAAAGGTTAGCTGGAAATAATGCCAATAAGCATTAAGTTCGCCTATGTTTTATCCTTTGTAATAAAACATTTTCTATCTATCTAAAATTATATGTGCACTTAGGGAGGCCTATAACCAGCAGTACACATAAATAAATAAATAATAATGCTGGACATTTTTCACACAGCATCATTTAGCCCCAAAGTAAGCAGAGCTTGTGTTATGGGAACTACATGACTGATATACTACTTATATATTTTTTTTTCTTGTAAATACACATATCCTACTAATATAATAAATGTGAAAGTCTCTGTGTGTGTGTGTGAATGTTTGTTACCACATATCTCTGTAACTACTAAACCGATTTTGTCGAAAATCGATCCCCTAAGGGGTTTAAAGTTTCTATGAAAAAAATAATTGTTTGATTTGCTCAAAACTCTTTACAAATAAACTTTAAAGTAAATAATGAAACACGTATTTTTTTTTTTCAAAACTACCCTTTGGGGGTGTGCAATTGAGTTCTTAACTTTGTATAAATTGTAATTCTTGGTTTGATTCATTCTGTGGACTTAGTTTGAAGCCTGGAGACGGTCATATGCTACTTTTATTAACATACCACACAGGCGAAGCCGCGGGCAACAACTAGTAAATAATAATGCTGGACATTTTTCACACAGCATCATTTAGCCCCAAAGTAAGCATAGCTTGTGTTATGGGAACTACATGACTGATATAATACATACATATTATACATAGAAACACCCAAGCTCAAGACAAATTTTTGCAAATCATACAAACATTTGTCAAACCCGCAACCTTCTGCGTCTCAGGCGGGCCTTCGCCCACAGCGCCACAGAGGTCGTCAACATCTACAGACTGACTTTGATGATGATGGTTACCTGGTAGAAGTTTCCACTGTTATCTCTGTAGTTCAGCTGTATGTTCAAACCGAACGGTCTGCCCGCGAAGGCTTCATTCGGAATGAAGGAGTAAGCGAAGGTAGCTTCTTGCAACGGCTTGACTTCCTTGTTGTAAGGTATAGTGGTGAAATTCGTAATATAGTATGTGTAGTCCATCGGGTAACGGAATGAGGCCTCCATTGATTCCACAGTGTAGTCTTCCGATCCCTTGTTGATGAAGCCAACCAGGAACTCTACAGGGAATCCGGCTTGTAGGTCTGAAAGGATTGTGAAATATTTATCAAGTTGTCCACAGAAATGTGACTTATTAATTAATTTTGAAAGATAATTTTGAACTAGTTTTTTAGGTCATACTTTGACATCAGCAGGTCTACCATGAAAATATCCATCTGAACATTCGGTGCGAAACGAAATACGAAGTTCAAGCTACCATGAAGTTTCATTGGATTTATTTATTCGTTCGGGGGCTATACAGTTTGTTTCATGATTGAAAGAAAGATGACTGAAAGTCTGTTTTCACTTACAAAAGAACTCTGATAAATGAAGAAGTATGAACCGAACACATTAATAAGTACATTCATTTGTATTTGGCCTATGATGAGGTGTAGTGTAGCATTGTGATATGCTTTGATTTAAAATTTTTGCTTGTCTTAAAGTTACAAATATTTATCTTTGTTTCTAGCTAGAAAACATTATTAATTATTCTGTGGTGTTACCTATTGTTATTATTACTACCTACTTTAATCTGTATAGGTGGTTCCATAATTATGTTATATAAGGAATATTAATATCATCCTTGATAAAGCAATGTTAGTCTAAGTCCCTTATTCCAGAAGGAATAACACTGATTCTTGACTCAAGTTCCGATATTTTAATACATTTCCATTATAAATTGATTATTATGAAGCTTATATCTGTATTTTGTAAAGATGACTTATTTAAGAACATGTAATTTGTCAAAAGATGAATAAATTGAATTGAAAAGTGTCAAATAATCTTTGCTTGAGTCTAGTTTTTAGAACACAGAACTTTTTGAGATAGATAGAATTTTTGTTTATACAGCACAGACAAGTAGAGGTGACAAGAAAAAAACAGAGTAAAGTACAATAAAATACAAAAGGTAAAAGTGGTAAGGTATGTAAGTAATCACAAACAGTACTCTTATATGTGGGTACCATCCACCAGTTCCCCAGTTTTAGTGAAAATTCCAGTTTTTACAATACAAATAGTCAAATTCACAATCGTTTTTGGAATAAAACCATCCACCAGTGCTACCGAGATGGTATTTAGTACATTAAAATAGCTTTAAATTATGATGTCTTACCAAAAGCAATATCACCGAGGTTTGTAATGGGCTTGGTGAACAGGATAGTTGTGTCTACATCCTGCGAAGACTTTACGGCAGAGTCATCCTCATCCCCGAGTGCATCTTCTCCGACCACCTGGCTGTCTTCACCTTCAATATCCACTACATCATCTAGTTCATCTTCTTCAGCTCTCACTAGGATGTTAGCTGGAATTAGATTTCAATAGCCTATTTATTCTAAATTTAAATGACCTGTTTGAGTTAAAAGATTGGCAAAAAATTTTTTTTTTAAACCCATTGTTTGTCTCTTCCTTGAAAGCCAGATGAAATTGAGCAATATAGTAAGTTACTTCTTCAGTAATATACTTGTACCCTCGTATGTACAGCACAGTACCTACTAAGAAATAGGTATTTTAAGAAACACAGAAAATATTTTATTTTGTTTACAGTATTAAGGAAAAAGACTGTCTTTATAGAAAATTGTGTTGTCAAGAATGGGTTATGAATATTTTAATCAGTCATCAAATGGGTCCAGCTATAAGGGTGATAGTGGCAAGACCCAGCTAGGATGAATAAAAAGGAATGAAGGTTAGGTACCTACTATGTTTATTGAATGCAAAATATATTAATGAAGTGAATCCACTGCAATCGACAGGTCAACGTACACGAAGAGCAAATTCTCAGCAGCTTTCACTCATAAGTCTTCAAATATGTATTGCCACGTACTTCCCACGAAAAGAATAACGAGTTTTATGAGACACTTACCATTTCCGAAGCATAGCAATGCCGCTGGCAGGACCAGTAGCGCCAGATATATCAGTTTCATTGTAAATTATTGTCAATTTACTATTATTTATTTGATAAAACGGCGGTGAGTCCCAACGCCATTCACTTCTGTACAACTCTCGCTACATTCAAGAAACTCGGGGCAAAATGCCAAAATTTATTTCCAACTCGATTGACGTGGAATGTTTTGTCACTAGAGTTGGAGGTAATTTGGAGGATCAATCAGAAACCGGTAAATGACAAATTTGGACATTACTTTTGCAATATTTTTATTGCCAGTGCATTTTAAATATCAATTTAATTATTATATTCTGTTTTATTAAAGGTTTGTAATGTAATTTTCTCAAAACAGAGTGGATTTTTAAGTTTTGATACATGTTTTCGGATATATTATCGGTCAAACTTACGAGTAATAACCTTCTTTTTAGAACTTCCGGTGTTTCCAGCTGCAGAGTTTTGTTGTTCTATGTAGCTATTTCCTCTTTGGTACGCTACTAGATTAGTGGCCAACACTAGAACTGTCAAAAAACTGTCAAGTCAATTCTTTTCGTTTTCGGACGGCATCTTTGCACGTGTGCATTTCGAGTATTTCTCGACAAAATAAGCTAAAATGGACAAGCCCAATGTACTCGCCCGCGTCGTCAAGGTCCTCGGCCGTACCGGTTCCCAGGGGCAGTGTACCCAGGTCAAGGTTGAGTTTATTGGAGAAACCAGCCGTCAGATCATCAGGAACGTGAAGGGACCCGTGCGTGATGGAGACATCCTGACTCTTCTGGAATCTGAGCGTGAAGCTAGGAGACTAAGATAGGCGGTGAGTATCATGTCCAACTTCTTGGGTTTATATTATATTAAAAATCTAGGTAAGCTGAATGCTCTCAAAATTGAGGTTAAGTTGTTGATCATGGTTTTAAGCTGATTTTATTTGGGGCCCACATTACTTAAACTACATAATTGCAGAATAAAAGATAAATTCATTATAAAATTTTAATGTTGCTCACGTTCACTCAGTTATAAATAGGTTGCATATTATTATGTTGTATCCTCCTGTGCAGGGCAAATACTTCTCTTCCCTCCTTCTATTTATATTTATTTTGGGCTAGTAAGGGCCAATTAAGAGTTCATCTTGTCAGATTCTTCTGGACCTTATAAATTAAATTACTATTAACCTTATAAATTATTATATTATTAACCTTATAAATTTAATTCTATATATGTCTGGCTTGGCCACAAATCAATATATTTTGTACTACCTATCCTGACTAAATGATTTTTTCTATTGTTTCAGATTTTGAAGATGGTGTTAGGTTAAGATCAAAATTAAATGTATCACACAGGCTTTTCCACCTTACAAGAAATTGTAACATGAACCTGATAAATAAATAAGTTTAAAATCCATTTACTATAATTTTTATTTACTACTAAATTTTTATCTTTATTCTTTACTCTTTACTAATACAGAAACAGGCACAACAGAAGTTTTGAATATAGGCAAAAAACCTACCTTAGGGGCATGTACACAGATATTAGACACAGGCAAGCTTAACCCTTTTCTTCCAGCAAAGCTTTGAGGATGGAAGCTGATAAATAGTGGTCTTATTTTTCATGTTCACTTTGTGAGACTGTCTATTTTCATCAACGGAGTCCAACATAATATCTCAATGAGAAGATTCTTAGTGATTTTCAAAACTTTTAAAACGGGGAGGTTTTTCATAGTCAATGTTTTATTCATTGAAATAACAAGACTCATATAGTAATGTCAACTTATTAACTATGTGAATTCACACCATTTCCTCATACACAATCAACATAGTGGAAAAAAACATTATGTACCAAGCCTAGAGGACCAGCCCACCAACTCTACTTGGTATTTTTTATTGATGATCCTTCATTCAACTTTAATAAGGTGCCAATTGAACAAGGTAAACTCATTCATTGAGAAGGAGCATTCGTTGAAGGAAAGAGAATTTAATAAAGTTTTTAAATTGATGATGTCCCATAATTTACAAAGTTGGTGAGTTTTCGGACATTGCCAAGCCTGTCAGAAGTTTCATGACCTGATTTTTATCTGATTCTAAATGCTAATATTAGATTCTAATAACAGATTTGATTTTGGAAAAGGTTTAGTCAATATTCCTAAAATCACATTTCGTGTTTAACGAGTTAGTAGTTATAATAATTATATAATTATGATACATGTAATTGTGTATCATAAAAATAAGAAGTTTAAGATTTAAGATGACCTTGGAATCATTTATTAAAGAACAATGCAATTATTATTATAAATTGTAAGATCTGCAAATATTTGTCTCTGGTCTGGGTGTTTTTCTATGTATAATATGTATGTATTTACAAAAAAAAAGTATATAAGTAGTATATATCAGTCATGTAGTTCCCATAATACAAGCTCTGCTTAGTTTGGGGCTAGATGATGCTGTGTGAAAAATGTCCAGCATTATTTATTTATTTATATTAATTCTTATCATACCATAGTTATAGATCACAATGGCAAAATCTATTGCTACTACATTATTCAACTGGATAACATAGTGTAGGAAGGTCTGATTGACTGATGACATCTTAAGGGTTCTGGGAAGTCATTGGATGGAGAAAGCCCAGGACTATTTACAATGCAAAATAATCCTGGGTCCTGGGGAAATCGTTGATTTCCCTAAAGGGAAAGCCCTTGCAAGGACAGGCTTATGAAATTAAATAAAAGTGTTAGTGGGATGATCCCAGCACCTTCGAAGAGGTACCTATGCAAAACCTTTGTACCTTTCCTTTGTAAAAACTAATTTTCTATTTTTATAAAGACTGTTTTCCATATAACACAAAGGTTAGGTAGAAGATAATGATATCTATCATTAAGTTTGCCTAAATAATTCATGTATAGTACTTTTTAGGTGTGTAATAAAGATTTTTCTATCATCTATCCATAAATAATTACAAGGATTTAAAAAGTCCCTGCCCAGCATTGGGTTCTTTAGTGCATGAATGATTATAAAAAGCTATTCTAGTATTATTGATAAGATAGTCTATGAATGGACAGGTCAAACTGTAGTACAGCTAGTTTATAAATATAATGTCTATCTCAAATTGATTAGAACAGTGATAAGTAGGTACATTATGGTTAGTGTTAGTGATATATTTGTTGTGTGCAGTGAATGTAAGTGTCTTAACCCACTTACAATGGCGGATCCAGGATTTTGGTTTGGGAGGGGCTTGACCCATCTGAGGGTTGACTTTATTCAGGATTTTGGTTTGCGAGATGCTTGCCCCAGTTAAGGCTTTATCAAGGTAAACATTAAAACATTTTTGTTTGTCAGGGGTGGAGACCCCCCTGGATCCGCTACTGCCAGAGTTTCTTAATTAATTAATTATGGGTCACAACATTTATTTTGCACTTAACTTGCGTTCATGGCAATGCATGCTAGCTGGGCCAACTTCTGGTTAAAGAAACTGTATTGTGAGCAGAGTTAAAGAGAACAATGGAACTGACATGGTTGAAAATCAACAAGAGTTACAATATAACAAGAATCAAAAAATATGTTAAAGAAAAATATGTTAGATATCTATGGGGAAAATCATAGCGAATTAGCACTCTTTTTAAAAAAAATTGCACTACCTATCTTACAATAAACAACTAAAAGTCAGCACATTTATCAATCAAGCACTAGAGGAACTTTTTATGGAAGGCCAATTGGTAATTACAGAGAGAGCAGGTCAGTTGATGAGAAAGACAAAACATAAAATTCAATTTTGTTGTATTGCATTACAATAACAATTAACCACTAACAAGAACTGTACAGTTAAATAATAACAATCAAAATTAACACAAAATAGATAAGTACAGATCGGCACTTACAAAACACTCCTATTAAATGTAAATTAGAAAATTACACTATTTACAAAAATATATGATAAAAAGTTTTGGTATCACTGCAACATGGATCGCAGTAACCTGTTATGGAACACTGGATTGCATTCTGAGTATGGCTCTGGAAGATCAGGTGTCGTATTTCTCAGCTTCACACTGACTCGCCCAGAACAAGCAGTTGCCGATACCGCTGTAACATATAAGTATCACAGCTGCGATGAACACGACGCTGCAGACGGTACATGGCTTCCGCTCAAGGAAGAATCCTATGAGGTACAGAACCATGAACATCACGTGTGTGTTCACCAGCGCTGGATTAACAGGCTTCGGGATCAGCAGCACAGGGATGAGCCATTGCAAACAATACATCTCGTCGGATAGGTCGGCAAACGGAAGACTACTGGTAGATTTTAACGGAGAGTTATCTTTTGTGTGGCATTCGACATGGTCTGTATGATACGTGCATTATTATGTGGATTTTTGTAATAAAAATTAAACTCGATGCACTTTGTAAAGCCGACTACGACAAAGATTGATTACAGTTACAGACAGGGACTACGATTCCCGAATTGCACAGAACATATCTATATACTCTCTTGACGAATTGTGACTTCCTTGCTTGACTGACTGTCACAATTTTAATATTTTTTTTGAATTTTGAAGTGACAAATAATTTTTTTGTTGCCATTTCTTAAATATTTAATTATATCGATTTAAAAGCTGACTTGCACCGCCGGTCATTCTCCTTCGTGTAAAGGCCTAACTTGCAACGTGACATTGGTGAAATTGCGGTCCCCTAAACCCGAATTGAATTGAATTGAATTGCAATTTAAAAGAAAAAATTTAGAATAAATTTAGACGACAGTATAAAATAAACTCCAGAGTCTTAGATAATGTCTTTGAAGGTAAAAAAAAACGTAATTTTTAAGAGCAACTGATTTCGGACCGGTTTAGATCTCCATGTAGTTATGGGTAGCACACTGTTTGAAAACGAGGATCGTGCGAGGGGCTCAGTTTTACAACTGAGCCAGCACACTGTGGTACCACAATTGAGGCGAGGCAGCAAGGCAGTTTCTGAACGTAGTTGAGTGAGGCGGTCTTGGGAACACAGTGTGCACAGTGTGCACTGTGCGTGTTGTGTGGTGTTGTAATGGAGTGGAGTGATATGTGCTATGTGCGAGGCGCATTGTGCAAGCCAACACGATCTTTCCTCGCGGCTCGGCTCGCGCCTCGCGCCTAGCACGATCGTGCAACTGTGTTGGTGTGCAGGTGTGCTAGCTCGTCCAAAAGCAAAGAGTGAGGCCTCGTTTCAAGAAAGTGTGTAGCTACACGTGCTGAGGACCCACTACTATCTCCAAGACAAAGAGAACGATCAACCATAATTTATTATGACGGGTGTCTGTTAGTGACATAACTAAGTAAAACATTCCGTGCACACATACTCGTAACACTGCTTATGTGCTTTTACTATGCTGGTAGCCGTTGTGGTGTCTATGTCGGTATTCGGGCTAAAAAAATTGACACCAAAGGGGCAATTGGGTTGTCACTTTTATAACCCTAGATAGCTAACGTTCGTCAAAATGACGAGCATCTAATAAATATCTCTGTCTCCCTTTCTCATCGTTTTACCTACACACTCGCGGTTTCGTGCCAACTTAGTGTCCGCTAGACTGCATCGCATGGTGGTAGTGTTTAGCTGGTAAGTACTTTTGTTTTTGAGATACCTACTGCGTATTCGTCATTTTGACGAATGGTTAGCTTATGCGTAATTTTTAGCTTACGCTCTGAGTTGACTTTTGCTTTGTTTTTTTTTAGTTGTCTCGTTGATAGGTAGTTAAGAATGGCTGCGAGGTTGATCACAGACGACGACATAGTTCGGGCGTTAGATGATGAAGATTATGTCAACACAAATGATGTTTCTTCTGATAGTAAAAATGAGAATGGTTTGTTAGTTGATGACGTTGAAAGTGACTTTCACGACGAACCCTCGGACACTGAAAATGCGCAAGTAAGTCCACCTTTCGATATTGAAGAGGATCAAGAAAGGTCACCTTCGGATGCTCGTCCTCTCAGTGAGGATTCATCATCTGCTTCCAACAACATTATCCGCTTGCCTCAACCTAATATTCGTGGCAAAAATCTTCATGTGTGGGCAACTCACAAAGGACATACTTCTTCCAGAACTTCTGCGATGAATATCGTTCGCACGGCTAGAAGACCAGCCCGTTCAGTCAGAAACATGACAGATGCTCTCGTTTTATGTACTTAGTTCCTTTATGACTGATGAAATATGTGAGGAAATTTTGCAGTGGACCAATGCTGAAATAGCCATAAAGAAATAAAGCTATATGACATCAACCCAAAACGAAACGTGCAAAGAGGAACTCAACGCTCTCTTCGGTTTGTGTTCCTATAAGAAAAGGCGCATGACCAATAATCACTGCAATAGTTGCAGAGTTCCCATTTGTGGCGAACATACTATTGACTTTTGCCCAACTTGTGCCAAAAAAATCTAAGTCATTTGATACTCATGGTTAATTTTAATCTTTTTTCTTTATTATACTATAAATAGAAGTAGAAATTTCTAAAAAATAGTTCCTGATTTAGTCATTATAAGATTTAGTGCCTTTTTGATCTCAAAGAAACATGTGCCATTTAAGATTTGTGATTTAGTACTTAAAAGTTAAATAAATATTCATTTTTGTTATAATTATCTTTAATTTACATCCCATATTTCCTATAAATATAATAAACCTGATTAAAATAAAATATTTTTAAAATAAAAACCACGTTTAGAAAATGGTCGTCAAAAAGTCGAATGGTTAGCTTATCATAGAAGTTCAGGAACGTTAGCTATCTAGGGATAAGATGCTGGGTCGATATCGACTTTTCAATCTTTCAGAGTACCTACCATTTATTTGTTTTAGACTCGGCTCACGTTTCATCCTTGTGCCACTGCGACGTTATGATGTAACTTGGCCATCGATTTCTGTTCCATTATTAGACATCATTAATTATCTAGGTAGGTACATATAGTAATAGATAATAATTTGCTCATACGACAATCGGCAATATTCGTAGTAGGTAGATTCATAGATAGATAAGAATCTGCATTGAAAATTGGTACATGATTTATTAAAGCAGTCTAAGGTAGCTACTTGTTGCACAAGTAGATAAGTATCTACCTACATAGAGTAATTTATGGTAATTTTCAGAACTAACTCTGGAACTCTCATTCAAGTCGAAGTCGGTATCAAAGATCGATGTGGGTGAATGTAAAAAAATTGCATAATGGACAAAATGTTCTAGGTATCGAATATTAAATATGTATAGGTACATACTAAGTATACCTATTTAGATAGGTAGGTACGTGGTTACTATTTATTCTGACGTTAAAGCTAGGCCGGTATAGTTGTAAATAATGACCTAACGTATACGTCAAAGGGCGGCTTCTGTTTGATTTATTTTATTCTTATATTAAGGTCTCATTCAACTTGTTGGCGTTGTTAATATTTTCTTCACAAGTGTAAGGGTTGAACCTCACTATCTATTTGATTTATTTTTTATCTCTCATCTAGACTATAATTTTAATACACTATAGTATTTGTATATGCTCTGAGCTCTCCTATGAATCTTTAGAGTATAAAAACATGTTATTTAATTAATAATAAACAAATAAACACCCAACAGTTATATACATAAATAAGTAACTACTTAGGTATAATGACGATGATTCGTGAATACATCTTTCAAAAGATTAGGTAGGTACTACAATGTCAACTCTAGAAATAAGACCGTTTAGTCGCCTCTAGGCAACAAGGCTTGCAAAAGTATCAAAAAGCTTTTACTGTAGGTACTCGAACCCTTAACTCGAACGCGAAAGTTTGCGAGGGTGGATAGACGTTTGTTACTCTTTCACGCAAAAACTACTGAACGGATTTTGACGAAACTGCTTTGCCCGCGTGGTACCCAAATAAAAAGTAGCCTAAGTAAGTGTTATTTTGATTAAAAAGCTATATTACTGTAAAGTTTCAACAAAATCCGTTCAGTAGTTTTTGCGTGAAAGAGTAACAAACGTCCTCACAAACTTTCGCGTTTATAATATTACTAGCTTCTGCCCACGGCTTCGCCCGCGTGATACCCGGATAAAAAGTAGCCCACGTGTTATTCTGATGTATAAGCTTTATTACTGTAAAGTTTCAACAAAGTCCGTTCAGTAGTTTTTGCGTGAAAGAGTAACAAACATCCTCACAAACTTTTGCGTTTATAATATTAGTAGGAAGGACAGTAAGAAAGATGAGAGATAAGGTATTATAATCCTGAGTCCTGACCCCACACTGGATTCCCTGTATCGTGGGCGTCAAGAATTACGAGTACCATAGTACCATCACACCCAGATCCGTCACAAATATCTGCAGACTGCTACATCTCAACTTTCACATAACTTTTTTTAGTGGGAGTGGCGATGGGCTTACAACCTGTCATGTGGAATGCTAACTACGTACTTTCAAAAGGCAAGCATGTGTCAAATGTAGGGACCTAATGTTTGAACGTGCCTCTGACTACCTCTACTTAGTATTCTCAAAGATCTACGCACTGAGTATGTATCTGAGGATGTACATCATGGGGAATACAGTCGTGAGTGTGTTGGTTTTTATACGTTTTTACCAGGTCTTGTTTATCGCGCTTACCTTTTTTATTATATTATTGTGAAAATTATAACAAAAAAACCCGATAAACACCCGTAAAACTTATAATTTTATGTTAACTGATCGCGAAAGTTAAAAAAACCTATGTGTTACTTTTTATTACTTTTTTGGCAATGTAAGTTGAAGTTCGACCCCAACATCTCCCCCAGGGGGTGGCTACATAAATCAACGTCCACCTCCGCGATCGACCCCTTCCATTGTAGTAATCGAATTTTTCCATCAGACCTTACTAATGTTCAGACGCTGCGACCTTGGAAGATAAATATTACGAAGAATGTTTAATTAAACAGCTTATGAGAATTAACGAATTATTTGTGTTTATAAATTGTTAACCCACAATTAAGGGAAATTACGATAAATCCTACTAATAATATAATAAATGCGAAAGTCTGTGTGTGTGTGAATGTTTGTCACCACGTATCTCCGTAACTACTAAAACGATTTTGATGAAATTTGGAATGTAGATAGTTTAAGATCTGAAATAACACATAGAGTAATCTAATTTTCGAAAATCGACCCCTAAGGGGGTTACATAGGGCGGTAAAGTTTCTATGAAAAAAAATAATTGTTTGATTTGCTCAAAACAAATAAACTTTAAAGTAAATAATGAAACCGGTATTTTTATTTTTCCAAAACTACCCTTTGGGGGTGTGCAATTGAGTTCTAAAATTTGTATAAATTGTAATCCTTGGTTCGATTCATTCAAAAATTGGTGGACATCGTTTGAAGCCTGGAGATGGTCATATACTACTTTTATTAACATACCACGCGGGCGAAGCCGCGGGCAACAACTAATAAATAATAAATGATGCTGGACATTTTTCACACGGCATCATCTAGCCCCCAAAGTACGCAGAGCTTGTGTTATGGGAACTACATTACTGATAATAATATAGTACATACCTAGGTCGTTTATTTTTTGTAATGCATATATGCCCAGGACTAACACAAATATTTGCAGATCATACAAATGCAGACCACTACGGGAATCGATACTTCCACTGAGGACTTCATCAGGCAGTTGATGATGAGTACATTACACATTTACGCTGCTACAAAAGTGCTACGAATGTATTAGGTACATAACGTAACAACATGATTATTTCGCTGTATAATATGTTAACTCTGCAAAAAAATACAGGCCTTTTAATGTATAGTAATTTTAGATTACATAGAAATTAACTCTATTAGGTACTTTTTTTCTTACCTAAATTTTTACAAAAGTTATAGAACCAACATAACGATCTGTCTAAATCATGCCTTGAGACTGCTATAAGACAGGATAAGTCTAACGACACGTTATTATGGAAATTAGGAAGTCTTCTTCGGTTATCTCACAGGAAATAAGGTTAAGAGCGAGTAGTTTTATCAATTCTCTGACAAATATTTTGTCAAACAAAAAACTCTATTTAAATTTAACATATAAAATTTAAATAGAGTTTTTTGTTTAGGGCATACCCAAGCGCCTGATTTATTTGTATAATTGTTGTTTTTTGATACAATATTAATAGTTGTAAGATAAAAGTATTTATTAAAAAAAGCATTGTCACAATTAAGCAATAAACATTTAAGTAAGTAGGACTAAAAGACAAGGAGAAATAGCGTAGGTATCTAAAAAAAATATGCGTCGACCAATCTTCATGACTAGCTTGACTTAAAAATTACGTAAGATTCAGATTTTTGAAAAGTTTTAATTCTCGATAGGTATTGTATGCAGATTCTTACTGAAGCTTTTCTCACAAGATCTAAATATAGCCGCATCAATACAGTCCAGCCGATATCCACCTACACGTCGTGCTATATCTACCTTGAGCTCTAAATATGTATAGCCCCAATCCCTTCTCATTGAATAGATCGTGAAAGCCTCCAGTGCGCATGCTCCGCCATATGGAGCCCACTTTGTTCCCGAGATATTCCCGCCAGTGTTGGGCCGACACCCGATCCGATTTAATATCAAAATCTATAAAAAACAGCCCAAAATGACACTCAAAAACACCCAGTGATCTTTAAAACAAAAGCTCTTGAAATAACAGTGGGTTTCGTTGGAATAAATCAGTTAATAAAAAGATGATTGCAAATAAATCAATACTGATAACGTTAGGGTCTGACATAATAGCGTTCACGTGTTATTTACTGGTTCTCATTATGTGCCATGACGAGGAGGAATGACAATAATTCTCTGTAAGTAATCTAGAAGCATTTCCAAAATGGCGAACACAGCGCATTTGATGAGGCGGCAAAGCTCGCGGGACCTGTACGCGCAGAGGTCCGTAGACCGAATGGAAATGAAGGAACTGAGAGGGCGATTGGTAACTATGGAGAACGGACTGACCTCTCACAGAACTCACGTTATGTATGGCGCTACAAATGAAGCTTTCGAAGACACGAGCCCTAACAGACGTTCTGACACACCGAGCAAAGAAAGCTCCATCGAAGAACGAGGCATAACCAAACCAGAAGGCGGCGTGGAAAGAGAATCTTGGGATAGTAAGTTGACGTTCCTGCTAGCGACAGTAGGATACGCCGTGGGTTTAGGAAACGTATGGAGGTTTCCTTACCTCGCCCAGAAGAATGGAGGCGGAGCGTTCTTGATACCGTATTTCGTGATGCTGGCGATCGAAGGCATTCCAATATTCTACTTAGAACTGGCAATTGGGCAGAGGTTGAGGAAGGGTGCTATCGGGGTTTGGCATCAGGTTTCTCCGTACTTGGGCGGGATTGGGATCAGCTCAGCGGTTGTATCGTTCAACGTGGCTCTGTATTACAACTCCATTATCGCGTGGTGTCTCTTCTACTTCGCCCAGAGCTTCCAAGCTGAGCTGCCGTGGTCAGAGTGCCCCAAGAAGTATTTGGCCAACGGATCGTACATCACGGAACCGGAGTGTGCTGTAAGTACCTAGTTATCTAAGCATGTTTAGCCGTGTTGCACGCCTTTGGGTGGTCTAAACTACAATACTAGGGAAGGTCACAGGCTCAGACAAACTTATTAAAAAGTGGCCAAAATGCCTTATATTCAACAATTGGACAGAAACAGCATCAAATAGTCTTGTCTAACTGTTCTGTTTTAATTGCCTGTTTTTTATAAATAAAACATTATAACAGGCATCAATACATTGGTAGATATTGTGCCCTTTAGTTAAATATTACTAGAGTCAATATTATTGAAATTTTCATGATCGAAAATCAATGTGTATCGGAGTTTCGTGTATAATGGACAGACGCAATTAAGTTAATTAACTCCTGACCCCTTTTCGGCCACTTAAATGTATAGGGAAACCAATTTATAATCATATTAATGCTACATATTCACACAGCATTATCTAGTCCCAAACTAAGCAGAGCTTGTGTTATAGGAAATACATGACTGATATACCTACTACTAATACACATTTATTTGTTTTTTGTAAATATATACATAGAAAACACCAAAATCCGAGATAAATATTTGCAGATCATGCAAACATTTGTC
The DNA here is from genome assembly GCA_958496245.1 of Perizoma flavofasciatum. Classification (NCBI taxonomy): domain Eukaryota; kingdom Metazoa; phylum Arthropoda; class Insecta; order Lepidoptera; family Geometridae; genus Perizoma; species Perizoma flavofasciatum. The sequence goes on from OY292431.1 coordinate 11,783,481, forward strand.
CCACGGCGGAAATCGAGCCCACAACCGTCTGCAGCTCAGGCGGGCCTTCGCCCACTGCGCCACAGAGCTCGTCATGGTCGTCATTTATGGTACATCCATTAAACACACCTACTTATGTCATGTGCCTCTCAATATATGAATGAATGAATTAATGATATTTATTTGCAAGAATATAGGTAATTGAATAATATGACTCATACTCATACTCATTTATTTTAACCATGGGAACCTATAGTACACTTGGTTACGTCGAAAAACTTACATTGTAGGATTTGGAAGGGTGCTAGAAACAGGCAAGTATTTTACTTACATATCTATGAATGTTTACATAATTGGGTTACTATAATAGGTTCAATTGCTGCGGTAAAGAGTTCAGTTGCGATAATTTGTTGTATAACGCGGTCTGCCATTTTGCACAGACCTGAAATTAATTCCAAACAGAAACGAATAGAGCGCGTTGAAATCTAACGTTGGAACAATATTTGCGTAGCAGTTGCTACGACACGTTCCGCGTAGGCAGATCGAATTTGTGACACCAATTTTTGTTTTTGAACCAAGGATTGATTGCAATACAAAAATTAAGCCTTTGCGTGTACGGTTTATTTTGTAAAGTATGACATGGGTAAGAAAGGAGTGTGAAATGACGGCTGAAGAAGACTATGGAAGAAAACGTGTTGTGCCGACCCCACATAGAAAGAAAGAAGAAAGAAAAAAAATATTTAGCACGACATAAAAAAAAGCAATAAATTTTGGAAGTTAGGATGGTGAGATAAGTTATGGATATCAGTCACGTCTCAGGCGGACCTTCGCGCACTGCGCCACAGAGGTTGTCAAATGACCATATTGCAATGGTACTGTTTGTTTTTTAAAATTCAGATTTTGTGGCGTTAATATAATATGTAATACCTACAGCTTATGATACTGTGATCTTACTTATAATATAATTGCAGAAATGTGCATGGACAAATTTTAATGTCTGTTGCTAGGGAGCGGTTGTGTAGAGGCTAATGTTCGTAATCATAAATAAATTTGATACTACGAGCTACTAAGTTGAACAAGTTACTTCATAAATTTAATGTTCTGAAAGAACTTATTAATCTACCAAGAAACTTCTAAAATCTAGTTACTTTTCTAAAATGTCAATGTGTTACTTAAAATGGTGTGATGTTTGTACGCCCGGACAGATTCATACACCAACCATGTTACAAGGGTCAAAGAAATGTCTGCCTTTGAGAACTTTGTGTGACTTTCTAGTCAGAACTGTGTATTAGGTCCGCAGTCCACTGATGCGGCCAGACTATAATTACGATAACCTTATTATGTATGTAATTACAACAAAAAAACGTATATAAGTACTAGTCTCGGCCCACGGCTTCGCCCGCGTGGTACCCAGATAAAAAGTGGCCTATGTGTTATTCTAATGTATAAGCTATATTACTGTAAAGTTTCATCAAAATCCGTTCAGTAGTTTTTGCGTGAAAGAGTAACAAACATCCAGCCTCACAAACTTTCGCGTTTATAATAGCAGTAAGATTATATCAGTCATGTAGTTCCCATTGTACAAGCTATGCTTAGTTTGGGATTATAATATAGATATTATCTGTGGTTTGGGGCTAGATGACGGTTGTGTGAAAAAATGTCCAGGATTATTATTATTACTCTTTATTTATTTAAAATCTCAGGCTTATGCCTGGAGCCTTTATAGGCATTAGTGGAGCCGAAGCTAAAAAGGCCTTTTTGTACAATAAAATATATAAAAACGTTATTTTGTGGATAGCGACTAATTAAACTATTGGAAATATTGGGTAATAAACTGGGCTATTGTAGAAGTATATGCATAAAAAATGGTTGCTGGGCAATGTAGGATGAACCTGTCACATCTGATTCAAATTCAAATCAAATCATAGACCGTCCACTAAACGGGCTCTAACGGGCTAACTTATTATTATTTTTAATATGCTCTATTTTTGCCGACCTAGCACAGTCATATCCTTAATTTCTCAACCTGGTAAGGTTTTCTCTGAAATCACGAATACTCTATTACGTTAAGCGTAGTACATACCTATCTCTGCTGTAAAGCAGAAGCGGGTGTGGGTGCCGGTGAAATTACAGGAATATGAGATCTTAGTGTCGCTAACGCGCGGGTGATACCTCCGATGTTGCAAGTGTCACAGGTTACGGTAACCGCTTACCAACAGGTGACTGTTTCCAACTTAGTTCTAATAATTTACAGTATATGTATGATATATAATATATGTATATATCATACATATACTGTGAATTATTAATATAAGTATATGTATGAGCACGTGTTAGTGCACACGTACTCAAAACGGTGAAGGAAAACGTCGTGAAGATGTTTACCTTCTTGTATGAATCAGCGAGGATGTAGGACGCGTAAAATGTGGTATTAATAGGAAAGCTTTAGTGGAGACTTGGCTTTTGTTCGTTTATTTATAGCTGTAGGTATCTGAGACATCTACTTCTTTGAAGCTTAACTTCTCAGTTAATGAGAAAAGGATTTAAGATCTTAAAACAAACTTTGATAGCTTTTATATTTTTTGCCCGATTAATTTATGTTTTATGTGCGTAGTGTCTTCGTATTCTTTATTACCTCGTATTAGCAACCGAGTAGATGGATTGTAATAAATGAAATATACGCATCATTTAACCTAGAGTAACATACGGTAAAAATAGCATTAAAAATGGCCGCTTCATGAATACTTTGCTAGTAGCTGGTATTTTCTTTAGTTCCTCATTTTCCAATCATACTGATATGGGTACCAAATGAGAGTTCTTTAAAAAGGTATTAAATTTAAGTATTCATCCGAAGAAATTATAGTTAGGCTTTTAGATTTTTCATTCTAAAAGCCTAACATTTTATTCATGGTCAGGTAATTGTTAATTGTAGGTACCTAAGTAATTTTAATACCGATGTTACGTTTAACCTAAGGTAGGTACAACATTATGGATCGGCTTTCTGATGGCATGGTTACATGACTCTTACAAAAGGGATTCTCTTACACAATGGACTGGGATAAATCGTTACCAGCCATTGACTGGCGTTATAGGGATGGAGATTATATAGGGCTTCACTTGGCTACGAAGCTGAAGGGATTGTCAACCCTTAAGGATCCGGCGTACAGCGCTCATAACTTAAATTCGAAGCACGTCCAAAAATATAGCTATCTCTTTTTGCGCGATAGCAATATTAGCCGTTCAGAATTTGTTATAAATTTGGTGGAGTTCTGTAATACCAAAAAAGATGAATGAAAACTTGTTCTATTTTTCACATTGTGTTGTTATGCTGTATCTAGACAATATAATCTATGTACCTAACTAAACGGTACGCAAGGTATTGTTGTTTTTAATACGAAACAAATAAGAAGAAAACATGTCGTGTATGACGTAAAAATATCCAAAATGCGATTCGTTTATATTTCATTTTAGGTAAGTATTTTGAAAAAAATATATAGCGTAAGGTAAGGTACGTAGATAAATACTATTCGAATGCAAATAATAACATAATATGGTGGAAATAAGCTCTAATTACAAATGACTATAGTATTACGTTTGTATGGGCAATTCATCCAACGCCTCTTATAATCCTAATTCATTAACGGTTTTTATGGGCTCGGTCGCTTTGAGAGATTATGGCTATTGTAAGACTCGCTTCGTAGGCGTATTACACCTTAAATGCCTATATTAATAAAACTGCATGGCCCGTTGTCGTTGCTCCGCTCTCTCTCTCTCTTTCTCTCTCTCTCTACGCTAGCTTACTTGTCATATTGCAAGTAGCTAACCAATTTTTAGCAAAAGTTAAGCATTTTTGTTATAAAGCATTAGTGTGTTTTCTTAAGAGCTATAGTTGAGACTATATGGACTTTATTTAATTTTTGGCTATGATCTTTCTCAATAAATTAGGTCGTCTTGTTCGATTGGCACCACACAATAGCTGAAATTTAAAATTCGCGTAGTTTATAAGTCCATGTGATTTAAATGAGTAGAAACCTATTGATTTTGACTTCGGAACCACACAAAGACACGTGATCAAAATAAAACAAGAAAAGACGATTGAGTTCCCGCCATTTTGAATGTAATTAATTTATACGTGACAAAAGGAGAGTACTATATATAGCTTACCTATTTATTATGACTGGTTTATGGTAAGAGGCTGTTTGTTTTCGTTAGTCCGACAATTTTTTCACCATAAAAAGTGTTTTGCTTGACTTTAAAATGGGTGGAATTAAGTCCTTTAGTAAAATTGTTTTAATATAGGAAAGCGGTAATATTTATGACAGTTTGTAACGTTTCAAAGAGAAATATTAGAAAGAAAGAAAGAAAGAAAGATAATATTTTTATTTGGCAAAACGGAAAGAAGACATCAACTTTGCACTAAAACAGACACCCAGGTAAAATAAAAAAACATAATGTAGGTAGGTAAGGTATAAGTCTGTGATAGATAGTTAGGTTTCCTCACAGGTAGGAAACCTACTGTTGTGCCAAGTGAGTGATGTTACTGATGTTTATCAAAATTTCCCTGTTAAAAAAATATCATGAGTCACAAAACGATTAATGCATGAGTAAAAAAACGACTAATCAGTTGGTCTCAAATGAAACTAAATTAAGAAATCAGTAAGTATAACCTAATTTCCTGCGTCACTGAGCAAACAGTAAAAAACCTTCAGGGAAATAAACGTAGGTTTGTAAGTTTCGTTGAGGACGAGTTCCGGTTCCCCGGACACTTCCGGCCCCGGAAGGAAGTGAGGTGTTTGATTCAATTACTTTCCAGGGATTTAAGCATAAATTGTGACAGAACCTGTATGGTTTTTGGTCACTAGGAAAAGGACAATACGAACTTGAGATTGAAGATACCAAGTTGGGGCCAAAGGCACAGCAATTTACTTAAAATTTACGTCACTCCAGCGTTGTACAAGCTACGTCATTATGTAGGGTACAAAGAGCCTATGTTAAGTTACAATACAAATACGTTCAAAACTTGTCGTAACGATAACCGTTTCGTCAATTTTTGTATGGATATCTTGTCGATACGGTCAACGTTTTGACATATTATAAACTCAACATAGACCCTCTGTACTTAGATTTAAATACAGATGTACGAGAATTAGATGCTTCGACAAAGTTAGTGTTTCCGAATTAGTACGATGCACTATGCAACTAATGTGCAGTCGTTCCGCGGCTTGTGACTGCACGTCAGTCAGTAAGTCAGTAAGAGTTAATTTGGTAACGATACTTATTAGGTAGGACCTACTAATTAACGTTTTTTTATGTTTATTTGTTCTTTGGAGTCATAACTGAACTTTTAAACAAAAAATTGTTTTAAATTGTTTAAAAGTTCAGTTAAGTATATAATACAATTTATATAACTTAGTATAATAAAAAAATAACAATTTCGTGATAACACTATAAAAAAAATATAGTTATTGAAATGTATAGGTAATACATAATTGTTGTAACAGCTCTTGATAAATATCACTATTGGGCTCGTATTTCCTATGATAGACTTTAGTTTCCGGTTTCACGACTTTAGTTTGACATATTGGGTTACATTAAAAGATCCTTAACTTAAGTAACCTTCTCTTGACAAATCCGAAGAAAAATAGCATTTAATAAAAAACTCAATTTACAATCGACTTATGTCGCTGACTGTACATAGGTACTACGTTATCTCTCGAGGAGTAATAATGTAGGTCTTTAAGATCTGAAAAGGAAAGTTTGCGTAGCATTTCACCTTGAAAGAGCTTAGTCGACGAGTTTTCGAACCCCTTTGCAAAGATAAATTACTTAGATATAACTAAGTAGATAATGATTTATTTCGGTGCCCAGTACCGAATGTCTATTGAAATATAGGGGACTGCGATAATTTTAGCGCGTTTAAGAACGAGATCCGAGGGCTACCCTTAACACTCGATACAATCTTAAATTCTATATAGAATATATATTATTCTATGTATATTATAATATATATATGATATATTATATCCTATTTTATAGCGCGTTGGAAGATATGTTTAAGATGCTGGACTGGAAAGGTAGGGGCATTAACATAAACGGCGATTACATCTCACACCTGCGATTCGCTGATGACATAGTCTTAATGGCGGAGTCGCTAGAGGACCTGAACCAGAACGGCCTAGCTTCAGCCTCCCGATGTATCAGTCTTGGCATGAATTTGGATAAAACCAAAGTCATGATCAATGGCCACATTATTCCAAGACCGGTGGTTGTACATGGCCACCTTCTCGAATTTTTTTCCTTACCTTGGGCAGATTCTGCAGGTGGGTAAAAACAATTTCAAGAAGGAGGCCAAGAGGAGGATCCAGCTAGGCTGGGCAGCGTTTGGAAAACTACGTGGAGTCTCTCGTCATCCATACCGCAATGCTTGAAAACGAAAGTTTTTAATCAGTGCGTCCTACCCGTCATGACCTACGGAGCTGAGACGTGGACACTCACGATAGGGCTGGTCCACCAGTTCAAAGTCGCTCAGCGAGCTATGGAAAGAGCTATGCTCGGAGTCTCTCTGAAGGTTAGGATTCATAACGAATACATCCGTCAGAGAACCAAAGTTATCGACATAACTCAACGAATTAGCAAGCTGAAGTGGCATTGGGCCAGTCATATCTCGAAGAACCGATAACCGCTGGGGTAAAACTGTTCTTAAGTGGAGACCGCGACTCGGCAAACGTAGTGTAGGACGCCCTCCGGCTAGGTGGGATGACGATTTGCGAAAGACTGCAGGCAGATGCTGGATGCGGCAAGCTGAAGACAGGGCGCTATGGCGCTCATTAGGGGAGGCATATGTCCAGCAGTGGACTAATATAGGCTGATGATGATATTATATCCTAAAACATAAAGTATCAGAAAAGAAAATGTATATCAAATGTCTCGTTCTTAACAGTATACTAAATATTTTATACGAGTAGGTACTTACCTAGTATAAAACTATTTCCCCCTAGATGGATAGTCTTCTAATTGGGCTAGATGGATTGTGGTTTTTTCTCCACATTTCACAGAATCAACGTCATTACCTAAACTGGTAGGAACCAGACCATTTATTTTCCCGATCCTAATAACATTTTCAGGGATCCGTAGTCAACAAGGAACCCTTATAATTTCGCCATGTCCGTACGTCTGTCTGTTTGTCCGCGGCTTAGCTCAGAAACTCTTAGTACTAGAAAGCTGTAATTTGGCATGCCTATGCGTATTAATCACGCCGACAAAATAGTAAAAAAAAAATCTTGAAAACTATTTAGCGTACCACATGTAATGTGGGAATGAATATTTTTTTCTTGTCTATACCATGTTGTGGTGTATTAACAACCTATTCGTTGGATAGGTCGTTCAAAAATATTGCGGGTAGGTGAAAACCATTTTTCCGATTCAGATATCCGTTTGCGAAATATTAAGCTTTAAAATGCTAAATTTGTTACAGTTAAGTGTCCCCCTCCCCCTGCCAGCTAAACGGTTATTTTTGGATATGAGAAAAAATCACGGCAATAGTATAGATAACGAAGTTAAAAAGAAAACTATCATAGCAAAGTAGGCCTTACAAGTTAACGAATAATAGTCGATCATTTTATAAACTGTACTTTTGAAGTAATAAGGAAAATTTCGTAAAATTCCATTGAATGTTACCTACTTAGATGAAGGTAGTAAATATCAGTTTATGGACAACGGAACCTACACTGCGCTTGGTCTAAAACGCACTTGGCCGATTTTTTTTATATTCCAATTTATATTCCACGAGTCCCATCTGTTTTGGATTACCCCACTTAGTACCTCCGAGTTTATTTAAAACATCGTATAAAATGAGACTGAAAAGAAACACTTTCATTTTAGTAGACGATTTGTGAAATAAATGTACCGAAGTACCTACCTTTTGTGAAGAATTTTTATGAACACCGGAGGGCCATTTTGTTGTGTTGTTTTAGGTAATAAATGTAACTGATCATTATCAGTTTTCATACATACATACATGAATGTATTGTATAAGTAAGTAAACGCTTATAAGTAAATGTTTTAATGGTAAAATAATTATGGGCAGCACCTAGGGCACCTACTTACCGAATCAAAAGATGACGTCGACATAGAGAGGGAGAGGAGAGCTCTCGCCGTCAGAAGTAACCTGCTCGATCGCCGCTTCGCTTACTGCAGCGAAGACGAGTAGAACACACTGTTTAAGGCATACATACCTGGGCATGTACACCTGCCAACTATGGTCCAACTTCACGAGGAAGTCCATCAACATCTTAAGGGTCCAGTACAATAATGCGTATCGGGCTCTTATGATGTTGCCGAGACACTGCAGTACGTTGAGTATGTTCTCTAGGCGGGAGTTCCCAATTTCTTTGCTATACCTACTAAGAACAAGGATAGCGTCCTTCTGGAATCGGCTAAGTCGTTCCAACAACACCATCCTGAGGGCTGTCTCTGACTATCTGATGGCCAATCTAATTTACAAGCATTGGATTGCCGTCCATATGGACGGAAACAGGAAATGACGGGGAATATTACTGTGACGAGTAACTAAATGGTTAGTTACCTACTTGCGATCTGTTTTTATTTTATATTATTTTTAGTATAATATTAGCGTATTGTATATTTTTTTGTGTGATATGGGTGTACATTGTACAGAGCCTGAAATAAACTTTTTTTTTATATAAATGATTTTATGAATAAATAGTAATAATAAACAACCAACAGTCCTGACATAGTCCTGACCCTACTGTAGGATACCCTGTACTGGATTGTGGGTATCTGAAACGAAAAACATGGTACTTTTCACATTTTCTTTACTTTACTGAATAGAAACATTTGTCCGCAGCGGGACTCGAACCCGCATCTCTGGCGTCTCAGCCGACTACTTGCCCACCGCGCCACGAGGTCCTCAGTATATGCAATAGATTTTTACTTTGTACAGCCGGTATCATGTCATTTTTATTAACTACGAAGAAATGAATAGAACACCATTATATCAGTTGAATTTGGAAGTTCATATTGAATGGCTTAGCACTGATGTGGCCGGGATCGATATCTCTCTAGGCGCTTAGAGTCTCGCCTTTGTGAGCACCATTTGTCGTTTCAAGCCTGCACTACGGCCGAGCTTGCAGTTCGGCCTAACAGATAGGCGGTGCTTTAGCCTAACTTGCCTTTTCATTGTTGCAGGTAAGCAGCCCAACACAGTACTTCTGGTACCGCACCACTCTTCAGATATCCGAAGACATAAACCAACCACAGAACTTCAACTACAAAATCGCACTAGCTCTGGTCATAGCATGGATTCTCGTCTATATGTGCATGATAAAAGGCATAGCCTCTTCGGGAAAAGTAGTATACGTAACGGCGACATTCCCTTACATAGTTCTTGTTATATTCTTCTTCAGAGGGATAACTCTTAAAGGCATGAGTGATGGACTTGTTCATCTGTTCACACCTAAATGGCACACAATACTCGACCCTGTAGTCTGGCTCGAAGCAGGAACGCAGATATTCTTTTCCCTTGGATTAGCGTTCGGAGGATTGATAGCGTTCTCGTCTTACAATCCCGTGGACAACAACTGCTACAGAGATGCAATAATGGTATCAATGACGAACTGTTTAACGTCCATGTTCGCTGGTATCGTCGTGTTTTCCATCATCGGCTTCAAAGCTACGATGGTGTATGAAAAATGCCTCAATGAAAGGAATGAAACGTTGATGGAACTATTTGGAGCTTCTTTCTCTGCTATGTCTTTGCCAGAAGCAGGGCAGATGGTGACCGTCAATAATATAACGAGGATGATGCCAGAGCTGCCTGTTTGTGATCTTCAGAAGGAACTGGATAATGTAAGTCTTTTTATTTAGTAGAAGATTTATTACATTGAACCATTTACAAGAGATTGCGTTGTTTACATCGTAAAAATCGTTTTGTCGTCGCTTTAATTTATATAAAAGAAACGTGTCATCTGCAAACAACACAACCTTCCCTAATGATCGTCCCTCACAAGTTGGGGTAGATAATTAATGTAAACTAAATAGTCCAAGAATTGATCCATGCGGTATATAGTAACCAGAGACCCCGGAGAACGCTCCATTCACGTCAACTCTTTGTCTAGTAAAGTCCAATTTAAAGCAACTCCCCTAAAACCACAATGGTGTAGTTTCCATGGTCTACATACCTAGTATTTTTACGTTTATTATTTGTAGTAAATCTTTTCTATATTATTCATATTGTTAAAATGGGAATTTTCACTTACCGCACTATCGGTGAAGGCACCGACTAAGTTTCGACTCATTCCGAGACTCTTCATCAGGGTGAGTGATCACCCTGAGTGAGTCGCGTCGCGCACTGAACTGCCTTCACCGATAGTGCGGTAAATTCCCGTTTTTACAATATAAATACTTTTCTATGTTATTTTGTTGCTATGCTATCTAAGTATACTTACTATTCGTATTGTAAAAACGGGAATCGCGCCGTGCACAGCGCGACGCGGAAGGAGAAAGTCGCAACCACTAACCCTGATGAAGACTCTCGGAATGAGTCGAAACTTAGTCGGTGCCTTCACCGATAGTGCAGTACGTGAAAATTCCCGTTTTTACAATACGAATAGTCAAGTTCACGATAGTTTTTGGAATAAAAAGTATACTTACATAAAATAATTATGCTTATTAAATAAATATAATAAATAAGTTCGGGTCCTACCTACTTATGGGGTATGTTGTAAGGGTATCCATGTCATCATCACAATTAGAGCTTGTTAGATGTCCTCTGCTGGACAGTCTATCACAGTTTTCTGACAGGTTGAAAGTCATCGCAGCTTATTAAAACACATAACCGATGACCATACAGTAGACAGCCGCAAGAGACGCAATATTAGATAATTTGCTAGGAAACAATTCTGTCAACTGTCGTGCGAGTCGCGCCACGCCTGCTGTGATCTGATTGGTCGTTGTAGTTTCAACTAATCAGAGCACAGCAGGCAACATGACGCAATGACAATGACAATGTCCGTGTTTGCCAACATTAGTCCTAAAAGACTGATATGTTGACAGAACAGTGTGGTTCAATGTAACGCCTCTCGGGGTTAACTGCTCGATGCCAATGACACATGTCTTCTATATTTTTGGTTCTAAGGCATGCCGGTGATCTCACGATGCTCGTCATAATGCGCAAAAAAATGATGCACGATTGGGTTCAACCCACGATTTTCGGATCGGAAGTCGGCCCCCTAGGCCAACGTGGTCTCGTCTAAAACACGGCTCCTACCCCCTCGGAAGGGTCATAAAAGGTCTTGTACCTATGATGTTCAAACAGCTCAGCAGGGTTAAAAGCCTGCTTTGAATTTTAAATTAAGTTTGCCAATCGATATATCACCTAAGCCCTGTAATTGGATTGCAAATAAATACGCCTTGTGTTCGACTTTGATACCGTCTTATAGGCTTAAATGAAAACTAGAGAGATCTTGGAATCGCTTGCATAATATATACTCATTTTTTAGGGTTCAACAAGGAGCCCTTATAGTTTCGCCATGTCCGTCTGCCTGTCTATCTGTCTGTCTGTCCGCAGCTTAGCTCAGTAGACTCTCAGTACTAGAAAGCTGCGATTTGGCATTTTCTAAAATATGAATTACGCCATAAAAGTGGTAAAATAAAAATCTTGGAAAAAATGTTTTTTTGGGGTACCTCCGTGTACTTAAAGCGGGGATGATTTTTTATTCTCGTCTATCCCTTGTTGTGTCGTTGTATAGGTCTTTTATAAATATTGTGGGAGTGTGAAAACCATTTTTTGATTTAGGGATCTGTTTGCGAAATATTATGCTTTAAAGCACTGTTTTTGAGCTATATTCAAGTGTCCCTCTCCTGCCCAATAATTTCGTATAAATTCCATTGAAAATTACTTTTATGAAGTTGTTAGTTGTGTTGGTTTATCGGGTTGAAGTCGAACAAGGACCTTTACAGTTTCACTTAAATAATATTTTCAGCTTATAATTTATGTGTCACGCGATACATGGACGGCCCTTTATATTTTTCATCTAACATTCTCTATTATCAACAGTCTATAGAGTTTCAGTGAAATCGGTAAAGTCCCTGACTTTACACTTTACAATTATACTATTTTCAAATATATTATTTTGCTTGCAGACTGCATCCGGAACCGGGCTAGCATTCATAATCTTCACAGAAGCCATAAACCAGTTCCCAGGCGCTCAATTCTGGTCCATCCTGTTCTTCCTAATGCTCTTCACCCTCGGCATCGACTCCCAATTCGGGACCCTAGAGGGCGTTGTCACGTCAATCGTCGACATGAAGCTGTTCCCGAATCTGAGAAAGGAGTATCTGACGGGAGGAATATGTCTGGTTTGCTGCTTGCTGTCAATGGGATTCGCGCATGGAGCTGGCAGTTATATTTTCCTGCTATTCGATATGTACAGTGGGAATTTTCCTCTGTTGATTATCGCGTTCTGCGAGTGTGTTGGGATCTCGTATGTGTATGGTGTTAAGAGGTGAGTTTTTGTTGTTTAGCTCTTGATGCTTTTATTTATATAACTATTAGCCCATGCTGTCCCATTGTTGGGCAAATGCCTCCCCCATTTCCGCCAGTCACTTCGATCTTGAGTCACCACAGGCCAGTCTTTCATGCTAATTGAAATTAATTAACACCTTAGTGCGACCGGATGACCGCATTTATCCGGTCCCACTGTCGTGAATACCAATCATGCAGGACCAATTATGCAAGCATCCTACAGACGGAATCAAACCTGCAGACTACTTTAAATATATTCTCCCGCGCAACCACAATTATAAATATTAATTCACCTTAAATTTCTTATCAATAACATAGGTGTGACTTGAGTAGGTATAGGTAAAGCTCTTCTCATGGTCAGCCGAATGCTTCGTATATAGGGTATTACATGTAATCATGATTATTATGTTCACAAGAGTATTTAGTAAATGGTCTTTTAGTGCTATTTTGGGTACACTGAAGGTGCGATCGTTAAGTAATGATGGCTTGAAATACGTTTATAGAATGGAAGCGATCCTGTGTCGCCTGACCTGCCCGGCTCATTTCATTGACTGTGTCTGAAACTTAATCAATAAGTTTCAGACACAGTCAAACACAACTGTGAAAAATTAGCTTTCGCTTGACATAAATTCTAAAGTTAGAAGTAATAAAGATTGGTTGTTCAATAATCTGACTCCTAAATTTTTTTGCTAATTTCCGAACTCCTTATCGTCACCATTCGCAATTCAATTAAGATTACGGATTCCTTAGCTTAAATTCTTCATTTCAATTTATATGAAATTGAATCCAAATAATTTGTATGAAGGGACGGGACTACGACATAATGATCATAAAAATACGACGTGCGCGATTCATACTTTTATCGATTTAGGTACTCTTGCAATGTTAAATGTTCATTTGTTATTTCGGTGACGCTGTGGCGATTTAAAATGTTAGAATGACGCGAAATATAATTCTCGTCAGTCTTTGCGGCGTTTATGAGGTCGTGATAAAATTCCATTCGGGGCACGTCCGGTTTAAACATTTTCGAGGCGCAAATTGACTGGCCGTAAACAGAAACATGAAAGTGTTTTTACTGAAAGGTTATGTTTGGACGCCTCGAAATTGATATCACATTTTTATGGACTGCTTCTCAGATTTTCATGAGCTTCTCTCCCAGATAATATAAGAGTCTCTTGGGATTAACGAGCTGTTGGTAAAAGTTAGAACCTATTTTTATGTACTGTTGAAACGTCTACTGGTTGGATTAAGTTTAAAACATTCTGTTTTAAAGACATCGTTTAAATCCTTAAATCTTAACATAGGTATTAGGAAATCCTGATAATTTGATTCCAGCCAATATGTTGTATCTGCTGTTAGAGTGTACATTATTTCCCGCTCATAACTTAAAGTAACAGTGTCTTTAAGACAAAGTTGAGACGGTTCTGCGAACTTTTAGAACCTATGGAAATCCGACATCAGTCTTGGCTGTTCATCAGATTCATCAGAACTTTTATAGGTTGACGTTCCTAAATGTTCTTTGTGATGAAAAAATACTACTTTTTGACCATGACTTTGACTTACCTGATCCGTCGCCGGAATAGACGACGCAGGTAACTTACAGATCGTTCGTCAAGGCACTCTTCAGGGGAAGCTTATGTTCAGCAGTGAGTTCAATTTATACATTACATTACTCTGGAGTGTTTCCATTCTGATCACGCGGTGTTGGATAATCATCTATAGCCTGAAAAAGTTGACTGAGGTAATCCTCAATCTATGAAAATACCCCATTTCGTAGCAAAGAAAAGTTAGGGGTTAAACGTACGTTAAAATGTTCCTATTAATCTCCAGATTCGCAGACGATATCGAGCTGATGACGGGCCAGCGCCCCGGCATCTACTGGCTGATCTGCTGGAAGTACCTGTCTCCGCTGGCGATGTTGCTCATCTTAATATCCTCGTTCGTGGAGCTGGTCGTGGGCGGATCTGGATACGATGCCTGGATACCCGCCCTAGGTGCGTATTTAGCATCATGTCATCTGCTACACCTAATGTTAGTTTGTACAAATTTTGCGAGACAATACTGACCTGTCATACGAGTTGAAATGCCAATGCAATGTTAAGGTGATAGCTCCTCGATGTTTAACGATTACTATTATTAAAGAGAAGGCTCTCTGATCAAAGCGAGACGGACGCTTAGTAAGTGCTGTTCAAACGTCTAAACTAGACCACCAGTGTTGTTTTTTTTTATTCTATGAGTCAAACATAGTCGGTGCCTTCACCGATAGTACGGTTCGTGAAAATTCCTGTTTTACAATAGGATAAGCCATTTATTATTACATCTGTTAAATAGTAAGGGTTTGAACTTAGTATAGAAGTTGACATGTTAAACAAACATGTCAACTTTAATACTAGGCCCAGGACTATTCCCCAATGATGACCTTCAGATACATACTCAGAGCGTAGTGTTAATTATGGGGTTTTACCACAACGTTCATAATTTCACTAGAGTTTAAAATAGGCTTTAAGTTCAAACACATTCAGTCGAAGATAACGTAGGTGTTTTAAATTAATTCAATTACTATGATCACAATTCGCTTTATGCCTGTCGAGTAACTGGCGTGCCTACGTGCTGTAACTCAGCCGAACCAAAGTTAAACCATTAAAGCACCAAAGTTGCGATCGTTGCACAATTACATGTGTGCGTACATGAACGCTACAGGTTTACAGCGTTGCTTGACGAACGGCTTTTTTGTATATTTCCATACATTAAGACCAGTGACTGTAACGGCCTTATACACTTCTTCAGGATGATGTAAATGCTTTGTTGCAGGTGATACTGAGAAGAAGCCATGGCCGGTCTGGGCGATCCTTCTCGTAGTCCTCATGATCTCGGCATCCGTGCTCTGGATTCCACTGCTAGCGATTTGCAGGTATAAAAGCGTAAACGCTGTCATTTACATAAAAGAAACCTTTACAGTTTCGTCATGTTACATCCGATTTCTCCCTCGTTGATGTAGAGGAATCATTTTATTTTTCTTTGAACACCTCTTGTGTACTAAAACCACTGCCGCAGATCATATCATAAACCATATTGACGTTACATTAGCTATATTTGATTTGAAGCTAAGGAAATATAAGGCTTTAATGTGTAACGAAAGTTGTGTCCCTCTCTAAGTTTAAAAGTTAAGTGTTCTACAAGAATGAACAAAATGTATAGTAGCATAAGTAGCTTTTTATAGGAACTTCCAATGCAAATTAGTTTGACAGATTTCAAACTTTAGATATAATTAATTATTAGAGACTATAATAAGGCATGCAACATCGGGACTCTAACAGCGAAGTTTTCGGACGATAGTAGTTAATTTTCATATAATTACTTTTTCACTGCTAACATCGCTCCCAGATCTTTTCGCGCCATATGGTTACTCGCAATTTCGCAACTTTTAACATTAGGACTGCTGGGATTCCAGTCCAGATATTCTCAACAAGACAAGATAGTGAGATAATCTGTGATCAAACATACCAAGGGTTAATAAATAGGTAATCGAATTAACCTCCGCTTTCCAGATACTTCAACATACCGATCATAGAGGACGAGGAACGCGCATGGTTCCCAGCGGAAGACCTTCGTGATTTCCACGGCATAGAGCCACGTCCCGTGTCCTCGCTGGAGACGATTCTTTTTTGTACCAGACCTGACGGCAGGGAGCGATACTGCTGGCCAGGCTGCTGCGACACTGATGACGATGAGTAGACCCTACTACGAGTATGCGTACTAGTGAGAAAACCCACAACTTATTTCAAACTGAAACTAAACTTAAACATAATTTTTTGACGTATTTTCATTATAAACTGACAGCCGTGACTTCACTGCAGGCTACTAAACAGCTTGCTACGATCACAAGTTGGTAGTTCCTGATACCTAAGATACAAGTTATCCTGGTATGGGGTCAGGACTATCTACGTCTGTTGGATGTTTATATGTACATGGCCCGCACTAAATATGTCGTCGCATAGGGTAAACGACGCTAAGCGAGACTAGTCACTAGGCACTTAGTTTAGAGTTTTCAAGATTAGCTACACGGGCGGCGAGTAGCCAGGCTCCAAGAAGTCCTACCTGTCCGTTTATTTATTTTTTAATTATTTAAAATTGGATCTATCTAGATAAATCTCTAGAGAAGCCACCTCGAGACTAGAAGCCAGTCGCTTGCAGTCCAGCCGCTGTGTTAGTCTAGATTCAGTTTGACATTCGTTATACAAAGAGATTCATGTCCAATAACCATAATTCTAGATGCGTTACCTCCACCAGGAACTAGTAATGGGCAAATAACAGTTAGCAGACACTTAAGCATGTTAAAAAGTATTGAAAATTTGGATTATAACGTTGCAATTGTTTTGCACTCGTTTGGTGGCGCGGACTTTTGATGAAACGGTAGAGTTCGAAGGTCTTGAGAATTGCGTACAAGTTTACACGTATATAAAGTACGGAATACATACAACAATTGATGAAGAAGGATTTTCCCATGGTTGTCAATCAAAATGATATTATGAGCACTATAGTCCATACGGAAGAAGATTTCAAAAAATCTACTCTACTTAATGCTAAGAGATTTTTCCGAGCCTGCAACAACGATATGTGATTTTGATCTTCGATGAACATTCGCTGGGCCTCACTCGAGCCCAGATGTAGTAAATTAAATAAATGTAAAAACATATCTAATACATCCGATATCTCTTTAAATATCAGCAGAATATCAACTGCAAGTAACTTTCATATCCATGATTGAGATTTTTAAAACATATATATTGAATACATATTTTTAATGTTCTACTCTCCTAATGGTATTGATCTTATGACAATATTTAAAGCCTAAAGCGTAGGATTATATTTACTTATATAACAGTTATATATAATAGACATTACACACTTATATGTAAATCTTAGGTGAATATAAGCAGATGTAGCTTGCTTGAACTCTTGACAATAATAAAGTTTTAAATGTGTATTATATTTTTGTTTTCAACTGTTGTTAATGATTACAAGACTTAATAGAAATTTTATGTTATTATTAAAAATCTTTTACAAGATTTTTTTGTTAAGAAGATTATTTTATAACTATATTTACAATGTTTTTATAATTGAATTTTAAACAACTATTTTTATTGATTTCGATATAATTATTGATATCGATTCGTAAATTCCTATAATTTGATGTACGTTGATGATCGATTCAATAAATAAATTAATAACAATGGCCTATTTCTAAAAAAAACCAAGTTAAATTCTTATAGTCAATCGACATTTAGAAAAGGGAAACCCCTTTTACTCTTGGCTTGTTACTTGTAATTGAAAGAAATAGGCCCCATATATTATATAGGTAAAGATTTCATTTTTCTTCTCTCGCATAAAATAGAAAAGTATACCTACCTATGTATTCACTCTCTTAGAATTCAAGTATAGAAAGGGACAAAAATATATTATACCTACTTACTATGAGTATGACAATAAAAAATGATAATAATGCTTCGAAAAATTTAGATAATAAGATATAATAAATGGCCGATTGACAATAAGTCAGAAAAATATGTATAATATATTATAATATATTATAATCTTTATATAAACTGAATATATCTACCTAGTTGTTATTGTAAAGTTCGATGTGATATTAATATTGTTGTCTGTTGGTACCTTTTTGAATAATATTGCTAGATCTAGATAGCCTGTATCAGAATCAGAAGATTTTGAGATATCGAACCTTGGGTTTTACTAATAAACGAATATATCTACTCTGAGATATCTATTTCCATCATTCGATATTATAAATTTTAATATATTAAAACTACTTGTTTTAATATATTAATAATATATTAAGTTGTATTGTATGCACAAGATAAATGACTCCAATTGATGTTATAAAATTATGACAATAATCATTGATAGCTTTTTTGTTGTTTAGTTAAACAGTTTTTAGTACCTTCTTACATATTCATAGATTTTAGAACGATAATAATTTATATTATAAATAGTAATTGATGTTATCTACTTAAAATTTTGTAATACCAATGAGGTCAATTAGCAACCTATTCCATTCTACACAAATATCTTAAAGGTTAAGAAAATGCTAGATTCAAAGTATTGATTATCCAACATATGTACCAACACATGAACCATGCTTAATTGACATTGAAATAGTAGATTCTGTAGTTTAAATGATGAATTGCTGAATTGTTTCAGGAGTCTTTAATCATGTGTAAGTCCACGTATGACTAATTTAAATATTTAGCTGATTGTGGAAATGTCTACATTTTCCATGATATATAAAGTATAATTGTATTGCAACCAATCCTGCCTAACAGAAGTTTGCCTTTAAGAGTAAAAACGAAAATGTTAGATGTTTTCACGCACGATACGAGTATGTTAGCCACGAGAGAAATTCTGTAAAAATTTAGGACAAAACGAATTGTACTTTTTTTACGATTGCTAAGCTCCTTTTTTACTCCACGCTGCCGGCATATATCCTAACGCGCGTACTGAACTAAGAAAGTTATTACTCCAGGTTAATTCTTGGTTACGCGCGCTGCTTCTAAAAGCAGCGCGCGTAACGCAAAAATGGCCAAAAATGCCCGCTAAATTAGCTAGCATGTACCTAAGTACATGCTAGCTAATTTAGCGGGCATTTTTGCGTTTATCATGGCCATACTTACGAAACTAATATTATGATACCATCTATTGTAAGCCATGTATCGCACATATGAAATTAAAATAGTGATCGCTTGAGATATGGCAGCTATGAATAAAGTGACAATCAGTTCTTTTATAGCGTCATGATATTTCGAAAAACCTTTGTTAGGCTATGATAACATACCTACCAAAAAGGAAAACAATAAATGTATGAAAATTCCCAAACGAATTTTGTTTGATACAAATTAGGGTATACTAGTTTCAGTATGGCCTAGAATTCAGAAAGATTCAGAATTTAGTCAAAATGCCAGTCATAGGAAGAAGGATCCGTTTATTGCCAGTAATTTTTCCAAGAAGACATACCTAGTAAGAAAACGTCTGTTTACGTACCTACAGTTCAACCTCCAAACTGCACAGTTGAGCTACTGGGAATATACGAATTCTAGATAAATATCTCGTGTAACTAGGGATATTGTAAATTTCGCGTAATTGTTGTCTCTGTGTAAGTTAAGTGTTGATGGTAAAAATAAAAGTTCTAAAATTATTTGTTATTTTACTACCTTTTCCAGGATTTTCAGAAATAGTAGCTAAACGAATGCATTGCTGTGTTCTGATTTGAAAGGTATGGGTGCCGGAGATGACAGGCGCAGGGTATATTTTATAAAGCAGCGATGGGTTTGAAACCTGTCGTACTTCTGACTATCCCCTACCTTGGTATTCTCAAAGTTCTACGCACTGAGTATGTATCTAAATATGTCCACAATGGGGACATCCTTACAGATGTGAGCGTGTTTGTTTGTTTATTCCAAATCAGTTTGTACGACAGGCAACGCATCAGCTTTGAGTTCCAGATGTTTATAGTTTTTCTATGTATGTAAGTAGTTAATATTGTAAAAACGGGAATTTTCACGTACCGCACTAGTTGTGCGGTAGGTACGTGAAAATTCCAATCAAGTTCACGATAGTTTTTCGAATATATAAGTAGTATATCAGTCATGTAGTTCCCATAACACAAGCTCTGCTTACTTTTTGGGCTAGATGATGCTGTGTGAAACATCTCCATCATTATTTATTTGTTTATAGTTATCGGCGACGACGGTAACTTATCATCTAACATTATTGGCTATTTATCTCCAAAAAACATTACAAGGAATAAGTACTTACAAAAACAGGGCATACTTTGGAATCAGTTTATTGATAAACTCAATATAGTACGCAATAACAAGTTTAGCTTACTGATAATTCATAGTCTACACCCTACTTTATATTATTGCGGAACCAAACCCAGTCTTTTAAGAGGTGCATACACACTGACGAATATATTTTAAACCTTCTGTCATCAGCTACCTGAAGTCTCAGTTAATAATAACACATTTATTTTTAAGTGACATAGACCTAAATGTAATCTCTATGTCATATAGAACTTCAAAGATAAAAATATTGATGAGCGGTTTAAACGGTGTGAGCCTCTTATAAAGTACACAATATTGGGTAAAACAAGACCCGACTTATAGACGGAAGAAAAAAAAATATTTATCAATAATTGGTCTAGTATGTTAAAACAAAAACAATAATGATGTTTAAGCAGGCAGTGACGTTGAAATACCATTTATTAAAAAAAAACAAAGTAGATAACAGAATAATCGAATCATGGTGCTTGGCGTGCGGAAGGCCTTTGTTTAAGCGCGTATGTTTATCTATCTATAGATCGTTTGCAACGGTCTTTAGATAGCTTGCTGTTTTTACTGTATTTTTGTAGATTTTTAATTTGTATACCGCTCACAGAAAATGTTGTATTGGATAGAAATGTGGTATTTTAATATTAAAAAGCCAATACGACAAAGCATAACTTTACGTAATAAAAACTGAGAGTAAATTGAATGTTTTTTTGAGAATTTTGAAAAAGTATTAAAAAAAAAACAACAAATAACTTAATTTAGACTAGCTGTGAACTCTTTCCTATTTTCAATAGATCCACAGTCCAAAGTTCCACAGTTCTATTATCAAAAAGTCCAGAGGTCTAAAACTGTAGACAGTTTTATAGAAAAAAAACCACCTACCCAATTTTGGCGTACATTTTATGGAAACTCATTCATCGGTACAACTTAATCAACGTTAGTTCGGAAGTATGTTAGAGCGATGTATTTGAGTTTGCAAGTTCTTCTTCTAAAGCATTTTTTTTTGTTACGCTTCTTTCAAAAGCTTTCCATCACAATTCCATTGAACTAAAATTCATCAAACACGTTTTTTTTATACATTATATATCGTGGAACGAAATTACTATCTTCGAAGTTCTATATTGGCTTCGATTCTGTAGTACACTACCTAAAATAAATTTAAACTGTCGCTCTCTTTTACTGATAGTGTACGCAAGAATGAGATGGCAAGAATTTTACTGCTGTGTGCTGCTGTCAAATCAGTTTACGTGCCGCTTTTCTTCATGTTTATAGTCAGTATGTTTTGAAATCACGACTAAATTTGTATGGAAAACTTAAATCTGACTAATTTGACAGCACTAAAATTGTAGCTATCTCTTTCCTGCTTGCACTATCGGTAAAAGAGAGCGACAGTTTAAATTTAGTTTAGTTAGTGTACTATAGAATCGAGGCCAGTATATTTATTAATGTCACATAAAAAACAATCAAGGTTTCTAGCTAACTTAGTAATCGGAAGAACGCATATATTCATTCAGAGATAATCAAACAAAATTGTATAAAAACAATCTATTGGAGACTTTCTAAACTTTACGCTAACTACCCTCTCAAGTTTTTTTTTTATACTACTAAAGAGGCAAACAAACATACGGCTCACCTGTTGGTAAGCGGTTACCGTAATCTATGGACTCTTGTAACAAGAGGTATCACTCACGCGTTGCCTCCCGGAGATATCAAGATGAAAGATCTCATGTTTCATGTTCATGAGGTTTTTTAGAACCTAGGTTCTACGAGTGGGAAACACCGATCTTTAGTTTTTAGGGTTAAATACTGTCACAGAGTAGCTCGCCCTATAAAATAAAAAGTTCTAAAGCTTTAGAGTTTCCAGGGGCTAGACAAATACCACTTTCTGTTGTCGTTAACGTCGATTAATTTGTATGGAAATGACATTAGCTGTGGAAATGTCACGTGACTGCTGCCAAGTTTCACCTTGACAAATTTGCGTTAGCGTGTAAGGAAAAGTAAGCGTGAGGTATTTGTCTAGACCCCAGTTGTAGAATCACTAGTAAGGTACTGGCTATACATTTTGGTCATTCCCAATATGCTATGTATCCAAAATCCAAGCTTTTTCGCAAACTAAAAGCAGTCACGCGTTCAAGCGTTTGACAGTCGTGGTATTTTTCTGCAGTGGTGCTAAGCATAAAACGCAATACGAACGTAAAACGTAGTAATCGCCTTTTGCCTGCACACACGGGATAGCACATCAGAAATGATTGTTATGTCAGCTTCCGTCCAAATGGAATTTAAAGTTAAGAATTCATTGCATCAACTAAGGCTAAAAAATTTAACTAAAATAACCCCTACATATCTTCTTGCCTTCCCGCATCACGTGGGGTCGGCACAACATGTTTTCTTCTTCCGCTCTCCTCTATCAGCCGTCATCTCAGTACTCATTTTTTACCCATGTCATCTTTCACAATCCATTCATCTGTTCTTTGGTCTACCTCATTCTCTTTCATCCCTCCACATTCTTATTTAATACTCTTGTGATAAATCATTCTTCCCTCCTCACACCCTAACCTATTTCCGTCACTGGCGCTTCCTTCAGACATCATATACAACATATTCAGTAACTTGAATAAATAAATTGCTAAGTTTGAACATTGTCAGTGCTCCCTTCTCCATTTTCAGCCTTTTTCATCTTCTTTGCTTTTATATCCGCCATAGTCTGTTCGATTGAGCGTAGATCCTTTTTGTTTTCGCTTGGAACTTCTCCGTAATTCTTATTCATATTTGTCTTCTGGGCTGCACCAAGGGCTGCCTCTTGTCCAATTAGATGTGCATACTTCTGTTTATAGAATGTGCCGCTTAATTCTTCATTTCCTCGTTTACGTTTCCTGTATTTCTCGTCTTCCGAGTCTAGAATGGCCTGTCGTTTCTTGTCGATGTGCATTTGTACCATTTCCGCAGCTTTCTGGTCATCCCAGGCGCCACCAGCTCTTCTTACTGTGAGCTCGTCTTCTGTTGGACCGTTTTCTTTGGTGTATATGACGGAGTATCGGTCCACACCATCCTGTCCGAAGGAGTACACTTGCGTCCCTGCACAATCAGCTACGTCTCGGATTATAGATCGGTACATCTGATCCATTGGCTCAAACTGTAAATAAGGTTTCTTTCCATCAGATACAAATTCACAGATTTTTTCTTCAACTCTTTTTCGGAACTTATTTATCATGTGTTTTTCTTCCTTTTGTTTTTTTTCAATCGCTTCTTTTTGTTTCTTCATAGCGTTTTTCTGAGCTTCGCTGGTTGATGGTGGTGTTTGCATGGAATTTAGTATTGAGTCTAGTAGATCCATTTCAAAGTTTCCCGATCTCTTACGAAGTCTTACTAAGATGGTAAAAATTTAAATTAGGTTTTCCGAGCAGAATGATGTGTAAGAAATTATTTCAGGAATGCGATGCCGCCAATTGGACGAAATGCGAAAATTATCGACTAAAGATTCAGTGTCAATACCTTTGCATATCAGAACGTTGAGTGATGTGTCTATCAGAGCACACACTTGGGCTCCGAAGGTAACAGTGTCCGAAGCAAACTCTAAAAGCTGTTTCAATGGTGGTTGGAGTGGGGTACCTTTTACTAACAGTGTGGTATTATCAAAGCTGACGTCTCTGCAACTCTCTCTGAGTACTTTATTCTTGAAGCACAGATTTCGAAACAATTCTTCAAGTGTGTTCCTGGAACAGATTTACAATTATTGCTACATGTTTATTAGCAACTTTACGCTATTACTTTCTTGTCTGATTCTTCTAGTCATAAAGTCAAATTTATTCTTACGAAGAAACTGAATTTAGTACTTTCTATATAAGTCAACTTACAACTACCATATAGTTGTAAGTTGACTTATATAGATAGAAGTAGCTCAATAGTTTGTTATGCATGAAAGGTCTATGTCATTTCTTCATTGGACTTCTATAAACTGTTAATTATGATCATTTTATGATGTTAATGATATAATTAAATAATTTTGTATTGGCTCACTGGCTTTAGTGTTTAAAAAAATAAAAGATACTTACAAGATTTCTCTGATTCTTTCAATCTCTTTTGAAATGAGGTTATGTATGGAAGCACACAGTTTGTTTTGCAGTCCTTCAAACTCTTCCAGAGGAGTACCGCTGAGTTCAGACCTGAAAATATTCGCAAAATAAGTAAGAGCACGAGATTCAAACAAATGTAAAATGCACTTCGAATTTATCACATAAGAACAGTACCCAAAACAAGGTTTTACAAACGTAAAAGCAAATAAAACACAAAAAACTCACTCTTTTACGTTTCTATAGCGTTTTATTAGCCTATTTATAGCTGCTGCGCAATTCTGGCAGTCTTTCAAACGATCCTTCGTTGTGTTGTGGAACTCCTCGAAAAACGAGAAGTAATCAATAATTTGGCTTTGTATTTTCGCTTCCATTATAACCTATGAGGTAGATAGCCATAGTTTTTGTAGAAATATTTCTCAAACACAGAATTAAAGCGCACTTTTTTCTTTGGCTTTTCGGAAAAGCAAAAATTCAACCAAAATTCTAAAACGCGAATGCGCCTCACATCCGTTTCGTCGCGGTTTGTTGTTTGTTGCGGTTTGCGGTGCGATGCGGTGTGGTCGGTGGTATGACAGTGATTGCTGACAATTTTTGTTTGAATTGCCATTTGACACTATTAACACTGACTTATTATTGTATTTGTTTAGTGAAGGGTGATATTTATTTTATCAATCACTCAAGATATTTTAAAAAGAATGAAATCTTTTTAAAATATCTTGAGTAGTTTTTTTTAAATACCTGCTTATTTAACCCTATTCTATTTACAATTTATATGTACTGTATATGTATCCATTGATTTTAAGTTATCAGTAATACATCAGAAAATGACATTTACGGAGTTAACGGAATTCTCTGTCAAACCTAACGGATTTAAGTGTGCTGAAACGGGAAATATAATATTTTAACGCCTGACGACTAACAGGTAGCATTAAAACATATCAGTATACCATATGACTACATTTATTGATGTGCTAGCATGAGTATTTCTCTACATTCTACCCAAACAAACACCCTTTATTAATTAAAAAAATGATATGGTCAAATCATGGGACATATAACCGGAAAGCACAGAAAGCGATTACAGTTTAGGCTCATTGGTAGTCAATAAGGAATAATTGAGTCTTATTTACAGCTGTTGAAACTTGTCAAATGTACCTAATGTGTACGAATTTAAATTTGTGTAATACCGCAAATAGCTATAAGAACTGGTTTAACGGATCTTTTGACGGATTCAAATTATGTTTAACGGATTTTTTAAGGAATTTGAAGTACTCAGCGTAACAGAATTTCAAAACTTTTGTTAGTAACACTTCTTGATACGGCAATATTGCCGTAATATGGCATTAAGTTATTCTAGCCATCGAAAATATGGTATATGGCAGCAATTTCATTACCGTATTAAAATATACGACATAGATTAAAGAAAGCAAAAAAAAATCTTCGTGTAACGAACGCACCAACTTGCAAATCATAATTAAAATATACAAATCTATAACGCAAACACGATGGGGTATCCCTGTAATAACTATTTGTGCTTGATACCTGTGATTTGTGTTTGATTAAGTACGACTGTATTGTGGTTCTTTGGTGTTAACTAATCGTCTGTCAGTTGAATGTTTGGCATTGGGCATGCATGTTTGTTCAACAAATCAAAGAGTTTTGAAACAAGTGAAATAGTGAAGAATAAAATGTTGGACTAGATACTAAATATTATGTTTTATTCTTATAAATCAATAATTTGTGCAATACGGCATTTTCTATAATCCGGTAGTTTTAAAGTTTGAATACGGCAACCCTAAAATTGTAAGGAAAATCACTGGCGAAAGAAATAAAAAAAAACAGTGTAATCCCTGTTCTCGTATTTGCTTCAAGTCTGTTGTGGCCGCGTTATTATTAAATAAAAAATACGCCACAAATTGATTAAGGAGTGTTCAATTCTTGTATCAGTTTTTAAGATGAAGCGTGTCAGTGAACAGTGTGAAATATTCGATTAGAGTAATAAGTGTATGACTTCCGAGAAAATGAATGGCAAATATTACAGTGAAACCGGCCCTTTCTCATCTGACGGCATGCGCGCCGAAATATTGAACCCTTTCGTTCATAAATTGGAATTAGACAACACATTCGACAAAATAAAGGTAAGTACGACGTAACGCGTTACATAACCGAGCCGGAGAAAGTAAATTAGTTCTCGTGGCTCGTAAAATGTGAAGGCACGGAATGGGTACCTAGTTCTACTGTACCTACCTACTGCGCAAACTCCTCGCTTGCAAAACATTCTAACGTAGTTTAGGTAGGCAACCGCTAAGTAAGGTAGGTAAATACCTACTTGGGGACTTAAATAATGAGTTAATAATATTATGAATATTATTCGAATGTCAATTCGAACCATCTTCGATGGATCGTGCGAAATTAGTAGATTTTTTATTTATAAATTATTTTTAATAAGTAGTAATTAACCTTCCTACCAACCCTAACCTAAAGTAGCCGTTCGAATTTCGAACGCAAGATCATTATTTTTGTGATCTTCACACATAAACTAGGTATTGACTTTAAAAATAAAAAAATCTTTTAGAGTATTAGAGTAATTCATTCATATTTATTTATTAAAATCAACATTGGATCATCATAATAAATGTTAGTTATATATTTCTTATTCTGAGTTAGTTATTCTTATTCCTTGAACTATTTGGCTACAAAACAACAAGTAAACAAATAAATACGTAATTGATACAGTAAATGTAATTTTTTTTTAGAAACAAACTAATTGAATTGGAATGGAATGTCAAAATTACTATGTCAGAAAGTTAAAATGTCATTACAACTAGAATAAAAAATATAGTTTATTATTAAAATGGATCATAGAACAATGTCTGAGATAAGTTAAGTCAAATCTGAGAATACCCTCAGTAATAGTAGTCTTCTAAATATCTATAATCTATTGGCTTTTTGCCTTTTTTTTTTTCATTTTATTTTAGCGTGATAATTTGATCTTTGAATTTTAATTTGACGTTGACAAACTTTGACTCGTTCAAACGTAAATTCGTAAATTTCGATGTTTTTTTCGTAACTTGCATTAATGTTATATTAAATAGCAAAAAATATATAAATATATTACGAACATTCTCAAAGAAATCTGACAAAATCACAACCTGAATGAAAAAAGTTGGCAGATTAGATAAAAGGGTATTATTAGGGTACTAATGTAAGCTTCGAGAAATAAACTTAATCCATATAACGAAACCTTTTGCTTCTTTGGTAGGGAAAAACAAATTAACTATATATTAGGTATGTCATATAGTGCTAAAATGTTAATCTGAGAATAAAACATACTTTAAAACTGCAGATCAAGGAACTACTGATCCATAAATGTCAAGGCCGCTAACCGGTCTTTCAGTCGGGTTCGGGTCTGGGTCTAGAAAAATATCTCTCGCTTTGTTTTCCTCTCATGCTAAAGCGAATTTATCAAGGAAAAACTTGGCAGTATTTACGTGACTATACCACAGCTAATGTCATTTCCATAAAATTCAATCTTTCCGCAGGCGTTAACGTCAAAAGAAAGTGGTATTTGTCTAGAGTGTTTAAAAGAGGCCATAGTAACTTTTAAATAACTGTGGCCATAGTCTGTGATGTCTGTAGTTTCATTTATCTGAAATGTTGCAGTATTTTTCATCAGAATGGGATCATGCTGGATCTATGCTGGTTTTGAAATGTCAATTTAATCGTCAATTATTGTATGAATCTATTATAGATGACTCGATCACCGCTTTGTTATGCACGGGCTACTGCCCACGGTTTCGCCTTGTAACCTTTGTGTGTTTGTGTTTATTTATTTATTTTATTTTGTCACCTGTTGTATTGTGTTTCGAGGTTAATAATTGTATTTTCTTTCTTTCGAAAGCTACATGCCGGACAAGCACGCTGAGACGCGAAAGTTTAAATTGAAACTATGCTAATCTCTTTCTTTTTTTTTCTTATTCTATCTTCTTCTATATTATAAACTAGCTTCTGCCCACGGCGTCGCCCGCATGGTAACCGGATAAAACGTAGCCTATGTGTTATTCTGATGTTTAAGCTATATTACTGTAAAGTTACATCAAAATCTGCGTGAAAGAGTAACAAACATCCATCCTCACAAACTTTCGCATTTATAATAGTCGTAGGATTATAAATTGGTAAATTTTGCAAGATTGTATATAGGGGTAATCTACGAAACTACTCATCTGATTTCAAAAAATATTTCAGCAATTTTTAGAATGGACTTTCAGGGTTGACATAGGCCCTATAATTTTATTGTCCCGTCAAAATAAAAGGGTTTTTCGTTAAGACCAATTTCGCATTCGTCTTTTCGTTGTCGACGAAAATACGAATGTCGAGCGAATGAGCTTTGTGAACTTGGCACCCGACTTTGGAAAATCTTTTCTTTTTTTTTTAATCTTGTATATATTGGTATGTAGTTGATTGTAGTAACATTTTTTTTTGTTTGTAGTAGCTCTAAAAAAAAATTAGAGGACTTAAAAAAAAACTCATCTCCCGGTTTTGTCAGCAATCAAGTTTAGTAGTTGATTCGTGAACAGAATCGTTTGTAGTTGATTGTAGTGACAAAATTTTCGTTTGTAGTTGCAAAAAAAAAAAAAAAATTATACTTCGAACATGACTTTGGTTTTTTTTTTTTTTTTATATTTCATCTTGTAGATTTTGGTATGTAGTTGATTGTAGTAAAAAATTTTTTGTTTGTAGTAGCTCTAAAAAAAAGTAAGAGGCCGTTGAAAAAACACATCTTCTAGTTTTGTCAGCACTCAAGTTTAGTAGTTGATTCGTGAACAGAATCGTTTGTAGTTGATTGTAGTGGCAAAGATTTCGTTTGTAGTAGCAAAAAAACTATAAAAAAAAATTTTACGTGGCACATGACGTTGGAAAAAAAGTTTTTTCTTTATTTCATCTTGTAGATTTTGGTATGTAGTTGATTGTAGTAAAAATTTTTTTGTTTGTAGTAGCTCTAAAAAAAAGTTAGAGGCCGTTGAAAAAACACATCTTCTAGTTTTGTCAGCACTCAAGTTTAGTAGTTGATTCGTGAACAGAATCGTTTGTAGTTGATTGGTGTGGCAAAGATTTCGTTTGTAGTTGCAAAAAAACGAAAAAATAAATTTTACTTGGCACATGACGTTGGAAAAAAATTTTTTCTTTATTTCACCTTGTAGATTTTGGTATGTAGTTGATTGTAGTAAATTTTTTTTTGTTTGTAGTTGCTCTAAAAAAAGATAGAGGCCTTTGAAAAAAAAACACATCTCCTGGTTTTGTCAACACTCAAGTTTAGTAGTTGATTCGTGAACAGAATCGTTTGTAGTTGATTGTAGTGGCAAAATTTTCGTTTGTAGTTGCAAACAAAACAAAAAAAAATTTTTACTTTGCACATACCGTTGGAAAAAAGATTTTTTTTATTTCATCTTGTAGATTTTGGTATGTAGTTGATTGTAGTAAACATTTTTTTGTTTGTAGTAGCTCTACAAAAAGTTAGAGGCCGTTGAAAAAACACATCTTCTAGTTTTGTCAGCACTCAAGTTTAGTCGTTGATTCGTGAACATAATCGTTTGTAGTTGATTGAAGTGGCAAAAATTTCGTTTGTAGTTGCAAAAAAACTAAAAAAAAAATTTTACTTGGCACATGGCGTTGGAAAAAAGTTTTTTCTTTATTTCATCTTGTAGATGTTGGTATGTAGTTGATTGTAGTAAAAATTTTTTTGTTTGTAGTAGCTCTACAAAAAAGTTAGAGGCCGTTGAAAAAACACATCTTCTAGTTTTGTCAGCACTCAAGTTTAGTAGTTGATTCGTGAACAGAATCGTTTGTAGTTGATTGGTGTGGCAAAGATTTCGTTTGTAGTTGCAAAATAACTAAAAAAAAAATTTTACTTGGCACATGACGTTGGAAAAAAGTTTTTTCTTTATTTCATCTTGTAGATGTTGGTATGTAGTTGATTGTAGTAAAAAATTTTTTGTTTGTAGTAGCTCTACAAAAAAGTTAGAGGCCGTTGAAAAAACACATCTTCTAGTTTTGTCAACACTCAAGTTTAGTAGTTGATTCGTGAACAGAATCGTTTGTAGTTGATTGGTGTGGCAAAGACTTCGTTTGTAGTTGCAAAATAACTAAAAAAAAAATTTTACTTGGCACATGACGTTGGAAAAATGTTTTTTTTTTTTTTTCATTTTGTAGAATTGGTATGTAGTTGATTGTAGTACATTTTTTTTTGTTTGTAGTAGCTCACGAATCACGAATCAACTACTAAACTTGAGTGCTGACAAAACCAGGGGATGAGTTTTTTTTCAAAGGCCTCTGTTTTTTTAGAGCTACTACAAACAAAAAAAATTTTTACTACAATCAACTGCATACCAAAATCTACAAGATGAAATAAAAAAAACTTTTTTCCAACGTCATGTGCAAAGTAAAATTTTTTTTTTGTTTTTTTGCAACTACAAACGAAAATTTTGCCACTACAATCAACTACAAACGATTCTGTTCACGAATCAACTACTAAACTTGAGTGCTGACAAAACCAGGAGATGAGTTTTTTTTCAAAGGCCTCTATCTTTTTTTTTAAGAGCTACTACAAACAAAAAAAATTTTACTACATTCAACTACATACCAAAATCTACAAGATGAAATAAAGAAAAAACTTTTTTCAACGTCATGTGCCAAGTAAAATTTTTATTTTAGTTTTTTTGCAACTACAAACGAAATCTTTGCCACTACAATCAACTACAAACGATTCTGTTCACGAATCAACTACTAAACTTGAGTGCTGACAAAACTATATGTGTTTTTTCAACGGCCTCTAACATTTTTTAGAGCTACTACAAACAAAATTTTTTTTACTACAATCAACTACATACCAAAATCTACAAGATGAAATAATGAAAAAACTTTTTTCCAACGTCATGTGCCAGTTAAATTTTTTTTTTTTAGTTTTTTTGCAACTACAAACGAAATCTTTGCCACTACAATCAACTACAAACGATTTTGTTCACGAATCATTTACTAAACTTGAGTGCTGACAAAACTAGAAGATGTGTTTTTTCAACGGCCTCTAACTTTTTTTTAGAGCTTCTACAAACAAAAAAATTTTTACTACAATCAACTACATACCAAAATCTACAAGATGAAATAAAGAAAAAACTTTTTTCCAACGTCATGTGCCAAGTAAAATTTTTTTTTTCGTTTTGTTGCAACTACAAACGAAATCTTTGCCACTACAATCAACTACAAACGATTCTGTTCACGAATCAACTACTAAACTTGAGTGCTGACAAAACTATATGTGTTTTTTCAACGGCCTCTAACATTTTTTTAGAGCTACTACAAACAAAATTTTTTTTACTACAATCAACTACATACCAAAATCTACAAGATAAAATAATGAAAAAACTTTTTTCCAACGTCATGTGCCAGTTAAATTTTTTTTAGTTTTTTTGCAACTACAAACGAAATCTTTGCCACTACAATCAACTACAAACGATTTTGTTCACGAATCATTTACTATACTTGAGTGCTGACAAAACTAGAAGATGTGTTTTTTCAACGGCCTCTAACTTTTTTTTAGAGCTTCTACAAACAAAAAATTTTTTACTACAATCAACTACATACCAAAATCTACAAGATGAAATAAAGAAAAAACTTTTTTCCAACGTCATGTGCCAAGTAAAATTTTTTTTTTCGTTTTGTTGCAACTACAAACGAAATCTTTGCCACTACAATCAACTACAAACGATTCTGTTCACGAATCAACTACTAAACTTGAGTGCTGACAAAACTAGAAGATGTGTTTTTTCAACGGCCTCTAACTTTTTTTTAGAGCTACTACAAACAAACAAATTATTACTACAATCAACTACATACCAAAATCTACAAGACGAAATAAAGAAAAAACTTTTTTCCAACGTCATGTGCCAAGTAAAATTTTTTTTTTTAGTTTTTTTGCAACTACAAACGAAATCTTTGCCACTACAATCAACTACAAACGATTCTGTTCACGAATCAACTACTAAACTTGAGTGCTGACAAAACCAGGAGATGAGTTTTTTTTTCAAAGGCCTCTATCTTTTTTTTAGAGCTACTACAAACAAAAAAAATTTTACTACAATCAACTACATACCAAAATCTACAAGATTAAATATAAAAAAAAAAAAACCAAAGTCATGTTCGAAGTATAATTTTTTTTTTTTTTTGCAACTACAAACGAAAATTTTGCCACTACAATAAACTACAAACGATTCTGTTCACGAATCAACTACTAAACTTGAATGCTGACAAAACCAGTAGATGAGTTTTTTTTCAAAGGCCACTATCTTTTTTTTAGAGCTACTACAAACAAAAAAAAATGTACTACAATCAACTACATACCAAAATCTACAAGATAAAATAAACAAAAACTTTTTTCCAACGTCATGTGCAAAGTAAAAATATTTTTTTTTGTTTTTTTGCAACTACAAACAAAATTTTGCCACTACAATCAACTACAAACGATTCTGTTCACGAATCAACTACTAAACTTTAGTGCTAACAAAACCAGGAGATGAGTTTTTTTTTCAAAGGCCTCTTATCTTTTTTTTAGAGCTACTACAAACAAAAAAAAATGTACTACAATCAACTACATACCAAAATCTACAAGATAAAATAAAAAAAAACTTTTTTCCAATGTCATGTGCAAAGTAAAAATATTTTTTTTAGTTTTTTTGCAACTACAAACGAAAATTTTGCCACTACAATCAACTACAAACGATTCTGTTCACGAATCAACTACTAAACTTGAGTGCTGACAAAACCAGGAGATGAGTTTTTTTTCAAAGGCCTCTATCTTTTTTTTAGAGCTACTACAAACAAAAAAAATTTACTACAATCAACTGCATACCAAAATCTACAAGATGAAATAAAAAAAACTTTTTTCCAACGTCAAGTGCAAAGTAAAAATTTTTTTTTTAGTTTTTTTTGCAACTACAAACGAAAATTTTGCCACTACAATCAACTACAAACGATTCTGTTCACGAATCAACTACTAAACTTGAGTGCTGACAAAACCAGGAGATGAGTTTTTTTTCAAAGGCCTCTATCTTTTTTTTAGAGCAACTACAAACAAAAAAAAATTTACTACAATCAACTACATACAAAAATCTACAAGATGAAATAAAGAAAAAACTTTTTTCCAACGTCATGTGCCAAGTATTTTTTTTTTTAGTTTTTTGCAACTACAAACGAAATCTTTGCCACTACAATCAACTACAAACGATTCTGTTCACGAATCAACTACTAAACTTGAGTGCTGACAAAACTAGAAGATGTGTTTTTTCAACGGCCTCTAACTTTTTTTTAGAGCTACTACAAACAAAAAAATTTTTACTACAATCAACTACATACCAAAATCTACAAGATCAAATATAAAAAAAAAAAATATCCAAAGTCATGTTCGAAGTATAAAATTTTTTTTTTTTTTTGCAACTACAAACGAAAATTTTGTCACTACAATCAACTACAAACGATTCTGTTCACGAATCAACTACTAAACTTGATTGCTGACAAAACCGGGAGATGAGTTTTTTTTTAAGTCCTCTAATTTTTTTTTAGAGCTACTACAAACAAAAAAAAATGTTACTACAATCAACTACATACCAATATATACAAGATTAAAAAAAAAAGAAAAGATTTTCCAAAGTCGGGTGCCAAGTTCACAAAGCTCATTCGCTCGACATTCGTATTTTCGTCGACAACGAAAAGACGAATGCGAAATTGGTCTTAACGAAAAACCCTTTTATTTTGACGGGACAATAAAATTATAGGGCCTATGTCAACCCTGAAAGTCCATTCTAAAAATTGCTGAAATATTTTTTGAAATCAGATGAGTAGTTTCGTAGATTACCCCTATATACAATCTTGCAAAATTTACCAATTTATAATCCTACGACTATTATAAATGCGAAAGTTTGTGAGGATGGATGTTTGTTACTCTTTCACGCAGATTTTGATGTAACTTTACAGTAATATAGCTTAAACATCAGAATAACACATAGGCTACGTTTTATCCGGTTACCATGCGGGCGACGCCGTGGGCAGAAGCTAGTTTATAATATAGAAGAAGATAGAATAAGAAAAAAAAAGAAAGAGATTAGCATAGTTTCAATTTAAACTTTCGCGTCTCAGCGTGCTTGTCCGGCATGTAGCTTTCGAAAGAAAGAAAATACAATTATTAACCTCGAAACACAATACAACAGGTGACAAAATAAAATAAATAAATAAACACAAACACACAAAGGTTACAAGGCGAAACCGTGGGCAGTAGCCCGTGCATAACAAAGCGGTGATCGAGTCATCTATAATAGATTCATACAATAATTGACGATTAAATTGACATTTCAAAACCAGCATAGACCCAGCATGATCCCATTCTGATGAAAAATACTGCAACATTTCAGATAAATGAAAAAATACGTCAAAAAATAAAAAATAAAAAGATGTGTTGTGTGGGGTCAAAAGGTCCCTCAGCATTATGCTGCACCAAACCTTCCTATCTGTACATTTTTACAACTTGGTGGTGGTGATATGGATAATAATCCATATCACCACCACCAAGTTGTAAAAATGTAATTTCGTATTTTTATTCACTATAGGTAACTCAATATCTTGCTTGTAGATGGATAATATTCTCACTTAGATCGTCTATTTCTTTATTGTTACTTTAGTTTATCCTGTTATTATAAATGAATATAACTTTTTAATAAGTTGCCTTGTGATTTCCAGACAGCCGTATTCACGGTAATACTCCTGCCGTTCCGAGTGGTCGTGATCTGCTATCTGATAGTGACAGCCTGGTTCCTTGCCTGCGTCGGCCTCTATGGCCTCAGCGAGGAGGATCTCAGGCGGCAGCCTATGACAGGATGGCGGAGGTGAGACCCGCTTGTAACTACGCAGGGTAAAGTAGGGCAGGACAGGGTGGAACCGGATTGAAGTGTGAGTGCCGAAATTACAGGCAATGGGCCGCATGCTAGTTTGCCACTTAAGTTGAAAAAAACAGGGTACAGCAGGGCAGAGCAGTAAAGATTCATTACCAACGATGCAACACATAGCACCGGGGGCTTTATACCGCGCTTACACATGCAACGCGAGTGGCGAGGCGAATGTCGAATGTCGACTACTTAGTACTTATCTGTAGCGGAAGACGCATAATGTGAACGGCAAGTTCGTCTCTCGCCTACGCCTCGTGTTTCCTCGCAACATGGAAACTGGCACTTGTACACAGGATTTGACGAGTGCTGAGACGAATGAGAATGCGCATCTATAAACCCGGTATTTGCAGTATACATTATACAATACACTATTCGTGTTGTCAAGCTAAGCGATGTAGAACAAATCCACAACTTAAATCCAAGCCCATTGCATACTGGCGGATAGGTGGGACTCTCCTTTTATGGGGCACTGGATAGGCCTGCACACAGGCTCGTAACTTGTGCAGGCGCTGCTGCCCCAGTCGCGAACGACGTTCCCAACCGTCCATGTACGAGCTTGCATGTTATCTTTGTTGTCTCTGTGCGTGTCATTTGTTAATAATAATTTAATAATAATGTCCATTGTATGTTATTCTAGTAATTATTATTTTATATCAGTTCTGTGGCTTGAAATAAACAATTTTCATTTTTTATTGCCCCAACAACCTTTCACGCGGATTTAGGGGTTAGCCCCTGCCCTGCGTCGTTGTAACTGCCAAAGGATTTTTACTCTTTCTATCGTTTCTTTCAATCAAAGACAAGACCATAGAGAGCCCATTGCGTTTCTACATGTTTTTGCATGATCCAACATTTTTAAATTTACACAAGGTGATGCAAAAAGAGCTACAAAATCTTTATTTATTTCATATTCACTTTCAAAAAATAAAGCATCGCATGTTGTGAGTTTGCGTGAGTAAAAGAGTAAAATCCGATTAGCGATGGTACATTAGAAAGTAATGGCTACCAATTAGATATAGTTTATCTCTTTAGGAATATTCACGCCACACCATCTGTGCCGTGCGTGGCCGAGCCTTTCCATACAAAATGTACTACTTACGTAGGGTTGCCATCTCTAAAATCTGCAAACCAAGGCAAGAAGTGTGAAAAGCCCGGATTTTGGAGCTTTAAACCCAACAACAGTGTTTTTTCAAAGTTACTCAGTACAATAAAAAAGTAATTTCAGCCGCGTATTATCGGTAGATATTTCAGCAGCCGAAAACCCGGACTTAAAATAAAACCCCGCCCTTACGGTCCCTGCACGCCCTATAAACTGGGACAAATCCGGGGAAACCCGGACGGATGGCAGCCCTACATTTACGTCACTGATACTCTTTAAGAGGCTGAAAAAGACATATTCTCGATAAAATAGGAACATGGGTAGGTACCATAAAAAAAATGCGAAAAACATTCTGATGTCGTTTGAGAGAGAAAATGCCAAAAACTTGTGTATTTCTCAATGTTTTGATAGTCAACGACGTGTAAGTGACATGATACAGCTAGGACATGCTGATTAAAGGTTTAAGGGGCTGAAGCCAAAATATACTTTACTAAAAAAGATGTTGGTAAATTCGCTTCAGTTCGGAAAAATAGTTGTAAAACATTCTATATAAAATTAGCATAGTTATTTCTTTGGGTGAATACTTCTCTAAGAAGATTAAAAAAAAACAAAGAAAAATAAATCTAATTCTACTCCTAAACGACAACGGCGCTTGGAATTTTCATAGCACTAAACTTTCGAAAAAGATATTACCCACAAACAGTTCATAGGTTTTTTTTAAGTTATCGGTTTTAAGAGAGTAATGCGTTTTTCTCACTATTTGTGAGCGTGGATGTTGTAAGCGCCACGCTCTTGCGCATGCTATTATAAGTTTTAAGTCAATGAAATTGCGTTCGAAA
This sequence comes from Perizoma flavofasciatum, assembly GCA_958496245.1. Taxonomy (NCBI): domain Eukaryota; kingdom Metazoa; phylum Arthropoda; class Insecta; order Lepidoptera; family Geometridae; genus Perizoma; species Perizoma flavofasciatum. The sequence continues at coordinate 11,820,844 of OY292431.1, forward strand.
GTACGTTTAACTTTTTTGTTGTGCTAATTTAAGGTATGGAATCACTTCTTTCGAAATTGAAATGGCTACAATTTGATGTGCTATTTCGGCAGCTGTGAGTGCCTTAACTGAACTTTAGCCAAACAATTCATTGGAAGGGCCATGAATCTTTTCACCACACTAATTCTTTCAACATAGCATTGATTCCTTTAATTAGACTACCTTGTTGCATTCATGTTCAGTGACCTGGATGACCTGCCTTCAATGTCAAGATAACAATTGATTATAAAAAAAAACATTCCACAGTTCACGGTGAATTGATACGGTCATACAAGGTTTCACAATTTGATTGTGCTTATGTTCAGAAGCTTATTACGAAACTAGGTTTTTTTTCTGCAAACTAAACCTATTGAATAGTTTAAAAATAGGTTTTCGAAGTGTTAACTCCTTAAGGGAAATTACAAGAAGCCTTATCACGCTTCGAGCCGAAACATCCCAAGAATTTCGATCAGAGGGCCTATTCTGAGTTACATATACGTTCAAAACTTGTCGAAACGATAACCGTTTCGTCAATTTTTGTATGGAAATCTTGTCGATACGGTCAACGTTTTGACATGTTATAAACTCAGCATAGACCCTAAGCTTGGTAACGATCTCGTAGCTTAGTTGGTATAGCCCCGGCGTACCAAGCCTCTCGCTTGGGGTCGCGTGAGTCCCGCCGAGGTTTAAATTTGGGATTTTATATATTCTTTAAACCTATTCTATTGACCTATTGAATGGCTCATCCACTCCGTAAATCCTGTAGGCACGGAAAAATATATTGATCCTGTACGTTTTGCCTCGATCCCGTCCACGTTACGGTTAGATCAATATCTACCATCGTTATAAATAAATAAATAAATAAATAATGTTGGACATTTTCACACAGCATTATCTAGCCCCAAAGTAAGCAGAGCTTGTGTTATGGGCACTACATGACTGATATACTACTTATATACTTTTTTTTGTAAATACATACATATTATACGTAGAAAACACCCAGACCTGAGACAAATATTTGCAGACCATACAAACATTTGTCTCGTGGCGGGAATCGAACCCGCAACCTCCAGTGACTCAGTCGGGCCTTCGCCCATTGCGCCAGAGAGGCCGTTGATTTGGTGATGTTTATCAATCTGGATCTCGGTATCATTAAGAGCTAAGAGTTTGATCACTGTACACTTGTATATCAAAGAGTTTGATCATTGTATACATGATTCATATGTTCTCCGAAACAAGAGCAAAATTTGATGAAAAAATATACGTAACAAAATTCCGCATATACTTTCTGAATTTCGAGTACCGTTATTCCAAGCTATTTTCTCTAATACCGTGTTTACATTATGCGTCTTTTCCCGTACGAAATGACGTATGCATGACGCATATGTATCGGTGAATCGCAAGTCTCTCTAAAATAATTTTAATTTAGATGAGAGTGGCTTTTTAAATAGCAAGTAAATTGGGCTTTCGCTCTCTTACCCCTTCTAGCACCTGCATATTTTTGCATGAATTGACAGTGACAAACATCAGAACATAAAACTATAAGGTACTTACTTTAGTTTTTATGTACCTATTCCGTTCACGGCATTAGACAGTCCTTAAAATTAGCATTGCTATTCAACAAGGCAATGTCGCCAGCCTTTAGGGTACCCTACATGATAGTTTAAATATTATTTTCTGTTTTTTATATACGTTTATTTTATTCCAAAAACTATCGTGAATTTAATTTAAAACGGGAATTTAATTTGTTTATAAATGTTGTCTTTTTTACTATTATAATATTTTGTGAACTTGCATATAATAAAACCATAGGATTTTATTAAAATGTTCAACTAAACGAAAGCTGTATAAATTGCATATTTTATTTACCTACATGGCTGAACCGGTTTAACTACGGTTCTGATGTTTTAAATTAAAAATTTACTTATCCCGTTAGAAACTCTTTAGAACGTCTTAAGAGTTATGCGCCTGTGGTATCGACTATTTTTAGTTTTTAGGAAAATTAGTGTTCACTCTTTTAGCGTCAGTCTCTTCAAGATTAGAGTTTCATGCCCGATTGGAGTTTCGTGAATTTAGAATCAAGCATACACAGAACTAAATCGTCTGGATTTTTTTGTTAAATTTTCATTGAAAACTCAAAAAAGCTATGCAATACCAAACGTATGCCTGCTCATATAGCTGAGATGCATAAGGTTGCGGGTTCGATTCCCGCCGCGGGACAAATGTTTGTATCTGCAATTATTTGTCTCGGGTCTAGGTTTTTTCTATGTATAATATGTATGTATTTACAACAACAAAAAATATATAAGTAGTATATCAGTTATATAGTTCCCATAATACAAGCTCTGCTTAGTTTGGGGCTAGATGATGCTGTGTGAAAATGTCCTGCATTATTTATTTATTTATATCAGTCGTTAGTCACGTCAGGAGCCTTCGGCTTAAAAACTCTGACGATGCCAGAGTTTGCCAATATCGCTTATATTACACGAACGAACTAACCAATAATATATTACCCTACATTTTTTATAACCTGTCTAGTAGGTTCTGTCAATGTCAAAATGTCAACTAACGGTAGTCTAGCCACTGACCTAAACAGTGAAGTTTTTTGTCGTTTTACAACTTGTATTTGGTTTTAGGGTTCTGTACCCTCTGGCCAACGGGACCCTATTACTAAGGCTACGCCGGCCCCGTCTGTCTCACACTCAAAGGTTTTTTTTTTGCTGAAACTTAACAAGTATTCTTGACTTTTTGAGACTTTTTGATGTCGTGAAGGGTAGGCTTTACTAAATCAAATATTCCCGAAGTCAGTTTAGTGGCAGTGAGTAAACATAATTTTATTTTACATTTATACTTTTAATTATATTCGGTTATTGAACAGTAGATTAACTAAACGCTGCTTTGTCACTTTCTGATATGTTTCATTTCAACAGTAGAAAACAAAACAATGTTGAGATAATCAAATGTTAAAAAAGTTTTTTTAAGTAAGGCCATTTGTGTTTTATCGTATGGTGGTACGAATCCTTTTTTTAGGATTCACATTTATTTGATTTGATTAGACAATAATATAACACAGAAGGCCAATAAAAGGTTTTTACGCGTATATATAGGATAAAGATACATAGAGAGTGTGCGCTGAACAGGAAACATTTTTTTTAATAGCCCTTTGTCAGGTTTATATATAAATATATATATTTTTTAACTTAGTATTCATTTATTGCCTATCTGTGCACCCACTGGCAAAGGCCTCCTCCAGCCCTTTCCACTTGTCTCGGTCTTAGGCAACTCTCATCCATGTTCTAGCTGTCCTTACTATTTCAACATCCCATCTCCGGAATGGCCTTCCTTGTTTACGTTTGCCGTTTCTTTGATACCAAGTGCTTATGGTTGTGCTCCATTTCTCTTCTCCTCGTATCATGTGACCAGCCCACCGCCATTTTAATTGTTTTATTTTTTGGTTTACATCTCGTACTTTTGTTGTTTTTCTTATGTTGCTGTGCCTAATTTTGTCAATTCTTCTCTTTCCGGTCATGCTTCTCTCCATGCTCCTTTGTGTGGATTGAAGTTTATGTTGGTGAGCTTTAGTTAGCGCCCATGTTTGGCACCCATACGTTAGTATTGGGAGAATGCAGGTGTTGAATAGCTTTCCTTTTACAGATGTGCTCATTTCCTTATCTTTCATTATCTCCTTGAACGACCAGTATTGCCTCCAGGCTTTTCCTATTCTTGTTTCAATTTCCTTGCTCGATATGTTTTCTGTTGTGATTAGTCGACCTAGATACACATACTCATACAACAGAATAAATATTAGATACAAATAAAAATTTACAGATAAAAATGAGAGCAAAAATATAAATGAATTTACGATTGAAACTCAATTTAGCCACGCAGAAAAGAAATCTCCGCTAAGCCGCCGCCTCACGGATTCGACACTGGAGCAGAAGAGATCCAGGTCATTATACTTTTTGATAGCTCATTGAACTGGTTACCAACTCGCCAAAGAAACGTATTCTGTCTATAGTTGGTTCCTACTACATGAATAAGTACATATAACAGGGTTAAATCTTAGTCGTTTTAAGACTATTGCGAAGTTCGATTAGCACTTTTTTTTTGAGATAAATATATTTGTCTCAGTCTATTCAGATTGACGCACTTATCGTAAGTCAAATGCAAGATTAGGAGATCCGTGAAGCCAATGGAAAACCGTGACTACGGAACCCTATACACATTTCGTGGTCCGAACTCACTTGGCCACTTAAATTTACAATCATAGATTCACTACAAGGTTAAAGCTATTCTGATTGTATCCTACTTTTTTTTTGTCCTTTAAAAAAAGTAAACAATCGTTTCGACACTGTCTTACTGCAACATTATGACGAATAAATTAAGCAAAGTCATGATTTCGTCGTTTTGAAATTATATACTTCTATTCTAGCTTCTAGAGTTTAAGATCTGTGTCAGAGACATTGTTTTGGTTGAGTCGGTATCGAGCCTTAAGCCTCTGCATTGTTGATAGATTTTCTTGTAACAAATTGGTTTGAATGAAGTAAATTAGGTTGGTCATGGCTTGTCACCTAGAATGTCACGTCGAGATTGTCATGCAGTAAATGATTAAATAAATTGTGATTATTGAATTAATATAAAGAATTTGCTATGAGAGGTTGGCATTGAGACCGAATTCATCATGCATTTAACGGGATTCGCTCTAACTGGTGTTCTAGACAAATCACGTAATCAATATCCAAGTAAAATCGTCTTCTGCGATGAGTTTCTAATATGAGAAAAATATTTAAATTTACTTTTTATCGCTTTACTCGTTTTAACGTCACTACGACATATCAGGTTTTTTTGCTCCACAAATGTGACTGATAAAGAAAAATTTATAACTTTAGTACATTAAAGTTTATTAGCGTTTATTAGTAGGTAATTAGTTATATAAAAAAATACAATAGGGAGCAAGTAATTTTATCAACTCCAATGCCCAAAAATTCCAAAATTTGAAAAATGGGACATTTTTCGACCATTTCGAGTTCTACAAAAATGAGAGCCATGGTTTCGTACCCGAAGTTATTTTGCTAGGGGACTGGTCACTGACTATCTCAGGCCAAGGTAGGAACAGTGACAAAACTAAAGAACTACAGCCACAAAAACATAGTTATGGGTTATTGTACCTCTGACGCTGCGAGCGCATAGAAAGTCTTGGAAAGTGATACAAGTGGTTATCGGCGCTTCTAACGACCGAATCGTTTTGACATACATTTCCGCTCATGGGAACAGACATCTTAAATTTAACACGTCAAGGTGGAATTTCTGTTGAGTTATTATAAGGTATGCTAGGTGCCTTATATCCCATTATAAGTTTAATTCTAGCGTAGCGGTATAATCCTGATATGATTATGTGTTAGCATACCTAGTAAATCTGTGGTTATGAATTTAGGGTTAAGCTGTCGTACATAGCGGAACACGTAGGGGCTACGCACGGATGCATAACGCATCTCTGAGAATATAATATGAAGAAAGTCAACTTCAAAACTTGTATACAGAAAAACAAAACACATTTTTTCCATTTAAATAATTATACAGGCATTAAATTATACTAGCTGGATATACTCTCACATATATTGTAAATATTATCATGGCAGAGTAACAAACTTTTTGATGTTCCTCCAGCAAGCTACGCTCCTCCATCCTCTCTCTGACAACACTGGTGATATTCGCCGCCGGCTTCCACCGGGTCAAGATCCTGGGGAAGCAGAACACACCAGCCAACCCTCGAGACGCGCCGGTATTGGTGATGGCTCCACATTCCTCGTTCTTCGATGCTATCTCCATTGTGAGGCTCGGAGGGCCTAGCGTCGTTGCTAAAGCTGATACAGCAAGACTGCCTTTCATTGGACGTATGTTGTAGTATTTTGTGCATGGTTGTTTTTGCCACAGCTATTTTATGTTGCAAGTTTTTAGCTGGCGCCTTTTGTCACCTTTTTAAATTATTTATATAGTGGGTCCTAGATTGCTTTAATACGTCCAGTCTCTCTATGCCTGTAACGTTAACAATGAACTCTATGTTCCGTTCTTAGAATGGTTATACACGGCCAGATTAAATTTCATCGGACGTGTGTTAGTTTTCTTCTAGATGTTTTAATTTGTGTTGCTAGATTTTTGCTGTTGTGCTTTTGTTACCTTGCCCATTTTAATCTGCAAAGTACATGTTTTTGTCTAGATTTTTTTCGTGTTCCTAGCTAGCTTGCTATATGTCCTAAACCCGTAGCGATAACAAAGTTCACTCGTGATGCTCAGATGAAGTGTGGTTTGAAGAGCCAAGTGTGGTCGACAAGACACCTTTCTCTACGTGTGTCGTGGAGAGACATTTGCATGCTTGTTTATACAAGCATTCAAATGTTTTTTATGTTGCAAGATTTTAGTTGACGTGTTTTTGTCACTTTTTCCATTCTGCGTTGCAAAGTTTTTTTCCCATAATCTTAGCTGGCTTGTAATACGTCCGTCTCATATTCCTGTAGCGATAAAAAAGAACCGTCATCGCGTGGTTCCTGTGCTCGTGACAACGGTCTTGGAGAGCCCAGTGAGGTCTTTTTTACGGATATTTACCATGATTTTAAATGTTTCCCTATTTTTAGGCACAGATGCATTTACCATAATCACGAGAGGAACTGAATTCTCACAGATCTTAGTAACATAATAGTTTCAAACATTATTTCAGTGAGGTCGTTTTAAGCAGACACGTCCAGACTACTCTTCATGGATCTAAGTGTTTTCGGCATTTATGTGTGTTCATTGTCTTTTGTGTAATAATAGTAGATTAGAAGACGCATACAGAGGTAATCTTGTCACGTGTAACAGTGTCCTTAGACACTTGGTCTAGCGTTTTACCGAGAGACTGACCATCCGAGTAGGTACTCTGTAATTGACGGGTGTTAGTTTTGTAATTTTTTGGCTGCAGCGTTCGTATTGTTTCAGATCTCCATAAGTATGTTTCTTTGCTGTTCATGTAGTTTGCAGTTGCTGTTTGAGGGCTCCTTGTGCGTAAATTTGCCTGGAAAAGTATGCTGTGCAATAATTATGGAGTTGGTCCAACGATTCAGCTCAGCGATTCAGTTCAGGCAAAGATGTCACTTTCCGCTTTGCGATTGAGGACGCTATGGCATTGTTAAAGCTTTGTCATTCGCAAAGCAGGATTTCACATCTTTGCCTGAATTGAATCGCAATAAGACTTCATGGTTAGGCCCCAGGTCATTTAAAACTTCTGCCACAGCTTACTCGCGCGGTACTCGGTTAAAAAGAAGTCTATGTTTTATCCCAATCACGAAATGGGTTCGATCGCTAATCCATCTTTGTATAATTTTTATTACGTGATGAGTTGAAGGCTAGACTACATGTGACCATCATTTACAATGGACATGGCGTATTGACATGCTCAGAATGCTTTCGTACGTTCTTAAAAAAAATTACATATGTCAAACACCAACGAGCGTACTAAAGGGCAGAAGAAGCCCTCATTAGTTTATTATAGTAGAGTTAAAAGAGCCTGTTCAGTCCACACAGCGAAAGCGGCTAGGACGTCGCCATTGCAAGATTATTACGTAGATTGAATTCGCGCTTTCAAAGTACCTAACAGATGTCTAATATTGTGCCTTTTACGATTTCCTGCTAGGTTGGGCCATTTCTATGCAATTGTAAAAGTAGAAAGCTCGTTATGTAACATTGTCGTAACTCGCGATAACAGTTCAGTACACCAACATTATCAGAATGATCGGTGACTTGTAAACCAGGCTCGGCCAGCCACTGATATATCGGTGTCTAAAAGCAAAAATATGAATAATTTTTTTTTTCTTTTAAAAACTGATTTTGTACTACCCCGACGGAGGGTATTGGTACGCCATCACACAGGGAATCCTGGTTTGGGTACCAATATTATGTTATCTATAATTGAATATCATGTAAAGGTATCTTAATGAAAATAATGATTGATAATTATAGATTGATTAATTATTCCTTATGATGTTTGTTAATCGCAATACAATTTTATTTCATATCAATTTGGGGATGCTGATTATGGAAATGAGAGCCATTTCGAAATCAAAGATAGCGCATACTTTTTTTCGCTAATTTTCTCTTTAATGATTTTTAAAAACAATACAATTTAATTTCATTTCAAATTATGGATGCTGATTATGGAAATGAGGGCCATTTCGAAATATTGGCGGATAGGTACTATTTTTCGCAATGTTAATATAGGTATGGTTAGATAGATAGATAGATAATCATTTATACAACAAAAAAATTGTTGGTTTTTGATTAATTTGGGGATGCTTATTTTAAAACGAGGTCAGTAAAAAATTTAAATCGGAGGGCAACTGGGGCCTAACCATGAAGTCTTATTGCGATTTAATTCAGGCAAAGAAATCATTCCGGCTTTGCAGTTGAGGACGCTATGGCATTGTCAATAATAATTGTTAATCGCAAAGCGGGATTTGACATGTTTACCTGAATTGAATCTCATAAGACTTGATGGTTAGGCCTCTGGACTAATTAAAAAAAATCAGTAGAACGAATTTAAATTATAGAGTTCAATTCAATGATTGAACTCTGTAATTTTAAATTCGTTCTAGATCATAACATAACACAGCACCAATAATCAAATCTCGCAAATATGAATCTTGTTTTGTCTACGTCTCTATTGACGTCTAATAAATACAGATATCAGCACATGTGAAATTCATCTTGTGTAAGTAACGGAATGTGCCGCTATCCGACGCGAAGTCGACACTGCTTGAAGGTCACTGCTCAGTTTTCAAAAGAGAGCGAATTAATCTAGAGAACAGATTAAAAATACTTAATGTTTCTAACATGAAGTAATAAAATACTTTGACGCATGTAGACCTGTTACAGTTATTTATGCTAATACATGGTAGCATCAGTGGTAGAATCGAATTATGGTGGTATAGTATCATTTTAGGATATATTAAGTTTTTAACTATGCGTGAGCGTGAATGGGATAGTTGGTAGAGGAAGGCCTCGGCGAACGTACTCCGACCAAATTGGAGACATTTTAGAAAAAGGCCAGGGGTCTCGACCAAATTGGAGACAATTTAGAAAAAGGCCAGGGTTCTAGACAAATACCATTTTCTGTTGACGTTAACGCCTGCGGAAAGATTGAATTGTATGGGAAAGACATTAGCTGCGGAAATGTCACGTGACATCTGACAAGTTTTACCTTGAAAAAATTGGGTTAGCGTGAAAGGAAAAGTAAGCGTGAGGTATTTGTCTAGCTCCCCAGGTCAGAAGTACACTAAACCGCCGAGCCTGTATGAAGAATATGATGAGGATGAAGGATCAGAAGTACACTAAACCGCCGAGCCTATATGATGAGGATGAATGAAGCGAAAGAGGTATGCCAGGATCGTAGCAAGTGGAAATCCTTGGTCTCTGCCTACCCCTCCGGGAAACAGGTGTGACTATAAGTAAGCATAAGTAAGTAAGTTTAACTATGAAATTGCCGTTTTTTATGGGAAAATAGTAGTCCGATTTAGCTTCTTTGTTTTGCTGATTTGCCACAAATGACAATATTCTTTGACAATAACTTCAAAAGCCTGCATAGGCTGAGTTGTTGTTTGGGGATCCGCTTTCAATACTTTATTATACGCGTTGTTCTCCGTTCGTTAGTGGTGGGTCCATTACACGTCGTTCGTTAATATTGCGTGCCGTTTTAGATTCATGCTCAAAATAACGCGAGTTTCTGAATGCCCATGGTTGGAAACATAACCATTTTAGAGGCGAGACGAAACAAAAAAATAATTATTACTGTTTTTGAAAATAGAATAACTAACATGCCTTAAGAAGAACATTAATTTGAATTTAGAATTCCCAGTCAAACCGCAGATATTTCAGTCCAAAGTGGTCAGTTCTACTTAAATACCTATTAATCGAGATACTTTACCGCAGAATGGCGTTTCGTTGATCATTTAATACTGAATTCATAGTCGGGGGTTGAACAGTCCCCCAAAATTCATCATTCAGCATTTGCCTTATGTCTAGGTGCGTAAAGGTTAAATTCGCACTTGAATTTTTACTTACCACCTGAACAGTCCCCTAGGGGAGCCTCTATTTGACTATGAATTCGGGCCTTAGAAGTGGTCCCTCATGAACACTGCCCGTGACCACCCTCGACTAGGCAAATAGTAAAAAATACGTGGAATAATCGTTTAAAATCATGAAACATAAATAAAAACATGCACCCTGATTTTTACCCGTGGCGTAAGTCTTTAATTGAAAATAAGTACCTACATGGGTAAAAATAATTTCTTTGAATAAAAAAGACTGATTTCTCGAAATATTTGGTTATTACAAAAGAATATTTTCTTAGTTTGATGAAATAACTTTAAAACAAAAATACTGCTTATCTTTTTTGAAGACAATATTTTTCTCAATTTTGTTCTTACTTGAAAAGAAATATGTTTATTTCAAGACTTATTTTATGTCGTATCAAATAAATTTCAAATAAATGTCTTTAAACAATATGTTTCTTGAATTAAATTTATTTATCTCGTAAGAAATAAAATAAAATGAGATGATTTTTTACTATTACGAAGAAATTATTGACTAGCGTCCCTATAGACGCGATAGAGAATCATTTTCTTGGAGGTAATAAAAATATCTTAATGGAAAGCAATTTGTCTTTCTATAAGAAATCAGTTTTACCGTGTAGCCTAATAATAAATGCTTTTGATTGAATTTGGCCACATTTTGAGTGTCATTATGTTATGATACATATTATTGCTCGTAATTAAGTATAAAATAATAAACAAGGTCTCGTTTTGCTTATATTTATAATGTACTAGCTTCTGCCCACGGCTTCGCCTGCGTGGGACCCGAATAAAAATTAGCCAATGTGTTATTCGGATGTATAAGCTATATAGCGGTAAAGTTTCATTAAAATCGTGAAAGAGGAACAAACATCCTCATAAACTTTCACATTTATAGTATTAGGAGGATTAATAGGATATATTTATTTATTTTTAGTATATTAGTCATGTATTTCCCATATAACTAAGCTCTGCTTAGTTTGGGGATAGATGATGCTGTGTGAAAAATGTCCAGCATTATGTTATATACATTTTTTTCTATTTATTTGCTAGATCAAAGCTAGGTTTTTGATTCTTTATGCAATTATATAATCGATTGTTCTCTCAGTCTCGATGACCGCGAGCCGACCTTGGAGTGAACAAAAAGTAGGTTCAATTTTAGTTCCGTACAAAAAATTGCAGTGATTTTTAAAAAAGGTATAATGTTATGACGACCTCTGTGGTGCGATGGGTTACTTGCCACCACCAGCTGCGACGCAAGAAGTGCGGGTTTGATTCCCGCTACGGGATTAATGCTTGTATGTTCTGCAAATATTTCTTTCGAGGGCCCATCCTCTTGTTTTGGTAACCCATCAAGCAGTTAACCCCGAGAGGCGTCATTATTGAACCACACTGTTCTGTCAACACATCAGTATTTTAGGACTGATGTTGGCAAACGCGGATATTGTCATTGTCATTGCGTCATGTTGCCTGCTGTGCTCTGATTGGTTGAAACTACAGTTTCAACCAATCAGAACATTGGCGTGGCGAGACTCGCACGACAGTTGACAGAATTGTTTCCTAGCAAATTATCAAACAATGCGTCTCTTGATGCTGACTACTCTATGTGGTAACCTTACCAAATAACATAATGGCCAGACCATTATGTTATTTGGTTAGGGATTAATTCATGGAAGGAAAAAGCACCAAAGGACGAAAAATACGATTAGGAAAACTGTACTGCCCTAAAATTTTAATACAATCTAGGTAGGTATGACGACCGATGTGGCGCGGTGGGCGAAGGTCCGCCTGCGACACAGGAGGTTGCGGGTTCGATTCCCGCCCTGGGACAAATGTTTGTACGATCTGCAAATATTTGTTCCGGGTGTTCTGAGTATTTCCTATGTATAATAAAAAAATATCTATCTATGTAATGTATTGTATTAAGTATATCAGTCATCAAGCCAAATAACATAATGGTCCCAAGCTAAGCAGAGCTTGTGTTATGGGTACTACCATAACACAAGCTCTGCTTAGCTTGGGGCTAGATGATTCTGTGTGGGATGTTCAGCATTATTTATTTATTATTTATTTAGGTATATAACAATAAATAACACGCTTACAACTGTATTACTCGTGATAGACATCCTTAGATACATACCCGTGAGTAGATCTTTGAGAATACTAACCAGGGCAGTCAGAGCACGTCCAAAAATTTGGAACATTTATTTATTTCTTTACTGCTCTAGTAAGATTCTATAGAGGTAAGGTTCAATGCTTAAAGCATTTTCTACCTTTCAACCTCAATGGTATTCTCAAAGGTTGGCGTGCTACTTAAATAGCAACATATAAATCGGACAAATGTCCGTGTTTTTCAAGTATAAATAGTACCATTTAAATAGCAATGACACAATTATTTAACCATAATAAGTAGGTAGGTAGATCAAATCAAATATTTAGCTCGAGGTCAATGCTGTGCTCTAAACATTTGCTTCCTCAATGATAGCAAATATAGGTAAGTAGACACACAAACAAAATTTAAATATCTCAAAATATGCACGCGCTTCTCTGTTGAAAAGTTTGGGTTTCCTGTAGACGCCAAATATTTCCCTAATGGTTTGTATTTGAAAAATACACATGAAGATAAGTATTATATAAAAGAATAATATCTTGTTGGTTCAGTTAATATTTTGTGTTGATCACCACGACGACGTTGTCCATTATTAACGTCTGCCCACAAATTATGCAAATATTCATCTTAATATGTTAAATTTAGCACATCTGTGTTTGACTTTGACTAGCGTATATATAACTTCGGTATACCTTATATAGCTTCGGTTTACCAATTTTCTCTCAAATGACAACCAGGAAGAAAGCCATAAGTATTCAGTCAGAGGCCTTTAGATGGACTCCTAACCCCCATCGTACGATCGTAAGAACAATATTAGCTCATTTAAGTATTATCTATATCTATCATGTATCCATGGGCATTCCGTGCCCGGAACAGAGCATCTATGCTGAGTTACAAATAAGTAAAAAACTGATCGATCTGACCGTTTTGATTGTCTGGAAATCTCGTTACGATCTCCGTTTTGGCATTTATAAACTCAGTATAGACCCTCAAGGCGCAAATAATATCGAGATACATTTTGTATAACTCGTTCACACAAACTCGCGCTTCTGACAGTGACGTCAGAAAATCATACAATTTTTATTTCGTAAAGATATTTTTTGCGCCCCCTGCCAGTCCACATCACGGATGGAAATGAGACGGATAGTCCTTACCCTGTTGTTTCTAGGGCCCTGAAGCCGCTCATATGTTTCATCGGCAAAATGTCGTACCTGGCCGGAGGTATGGCGATCAGCATCCGAGGTCGTCAAGCCAGTCGGAAAGAGGCGCCCATACTAGTGGTTGCTCCACACTCCTCGTTCCTGGACAGCTGCATCGTGTATGCCACCAAGATGTCTTCAGTCATTGTCAGGAAGGAGAGCATGGACAACTATGTTGGGAGTATGTTCTCTTACTTATTTGCATTGGATGGAATTGGCTGGTGGTGGGATAAAATGTACTATGCAAGGAGTAGATACTCTTTACAAATAGATATCTACTTTTATATTCCTGTAAGGTGTTGGGATTGAAATAGGTCGGTTGTTCTATTCTGATGGTTGTGGTCTTCTTTAAACTTTAGTTTTCTTTTACTACTAAAACGTAGATACTAAAATTTAACAACTCTATTGCTTCTTTACGGAGAGCGTAAGTTTGCGATTTTAAAATCTCAAAGTATGCCTAATTTTGAAAAGAACGACAAATAAAACCCAAATAAAGTTATCCTCGGCGCAAATCATACTTGCATTTGTCAGTATTTTTCAACAAGTGTTTTTTTATACCTACCGTAAAATCTCAAGGAAACTGTTTATATATCATGGGTCGTGAGATGTAAGAACAAACATTCTCAGTCGGCACTTCTTGAAAAGGTTTTGAAAAGCTTTGACTACGGATGTTACGGATGTTGTAGTGCCTTTTGTCGTATTGTATGTCGGATTGGTGTTCGTGTAGCTTTCTGTTCTCTTTGTGTTTATTCTATGGCATTGTGAGGTTTGTATGAAATTGGCTTTTGTAAATGGAATACATTACGACGCGACTACGGTAAATGCAAATGGCTTCGATTATTAGCATTCTGCATTTGGTCGGTTTGATGTTTTTTCTTTGTTGTGAAAAATAGTCCCGTCTTACTTGTGTATTTCGAAGAAGTATATTCTTCTAAATTCCGCAAAAAAAATGCACAAACATCAGGTTAAATTTTAGAAGATTTTGGCCTTTTTTTAAAAAAAATGTTAACCGAAACCATACAAAGAAATAACCTCTTATTTGCGTCGCGGGTAAATTGACTGTAGTGAATATAGATTAGAAAATGATACGTTATTGAACCGATGTCTAAGCATTGCTTCGTTCCTTAGCGCGCCTTATCATGCGCCATGCAAACTATGGCTTCTTCACAGCTACCTAACTATTATCGTCTAGATCTGAATCAAGGTCTGTCTGTCACGCCATTGCTATACCTACTTAGGACTCTGACCTTTCGACCTTAAAGGATTTTACAGCCAGTTTTTTCGCGTCTGTACGTACCGGAAGCTTTACTTACACGGGACGCCACCAACATATCTGTCTGTATAGTTGTTTCTTCAACATCTTCAGCTAATGACATCTCAACATAATACTGCTTGTTACACGAACTCCTTCACAATCACTGCTATCCGACTCTGGAACTGGAATTTTCAGATCCAAAATTTACAATCACTTTTTAGCTCTCATGCTTGAATCCTACAAAGTTTAAGCAATTAGTCTCTCAGCTACATACTGTGAGAATAATATATATTATATAGAATATGTAGTAGTCTATGAATTATTATCTGTAATTTGTAAGGTTAGGTTATGTAAGTAGATAGGTATATGTAATTGTGTTTATTTAGGGAATAGTGTTTAAGTTTTATTAATAGATTAGCTCTAGCGTATAATTTATAATTTTTCTTATATTCATGCATTACCTCAAGACTCTTCTCCATTAACACAAAGGTTAGCTGGAAGAGAATGCTATCTAGCATTAAGTTCGCCTATGTACAGTACTTTATAGTTGTGCAATAAATAATTTTCTATCTATCTATAGTTATATTTCTTAGGCAAAGACTCAAGACACAAGCATATGCAATATCAGATTCGTTCTGCAATATGGGCCTAAATCACTGTTGAAGGAACCATTGTAAGTCTACATGTAGTCGATTCACACCTGAGACGCAGAAGGTTGCGGGTTCGATTCCTGTCACGAGACAAATGTTTGTAAGATCTGCAAATATTTGTCTCAGGTCTGGGTGTTTTTCTATGTATAATATGTATGTATTTACAAAAAAAAAAGTATATAATTATGTAGTATATCAGTCATGTAGTTCCCATAATACAAGCTCTGCTTAGTTTGGGGCTAGATGATGCTGTGTTAAAAATGTCCAGCATTATTTATTTATTTATTCACGAGAAATGATGTCTCACTATCGTTATAGTGTACTTCTGCAACGAATTTAATTGTATTTATTGGGTATATAGCGAAAAAATTGCATGCCAATCAATGTAAGTAATTTTATATCTATCCATCAATGTATTTTTGATGAAATGTGTTAAACTATTACTACTAGGTATATCTTGTAAGTCGCTCAGCGAGCTATGGAAAGAGCTATGCTCGGAGTCTCTCTGAAGGATAAGATTCGTAACGAATACATCCGTCAGAGAACCAAAGTTATCGATATAGCTCAACGAATTAGCAAGCTGAAGTGGCAGTGGCCGGTCATATCTCGCGAAGAACCGATAACCGCTGGGGTAAACGTGTTCTTGAGTGGAGACCGCGAATCGGCAAACTTAGTGTAGGACGTAGGCCCTCCGGCCAGGTGGGATGACGATCTGCGAAAGACTGCCGGCAGATGCTGGATGGGGCAAGCTGAAGACAGGGCGCTATGGCGCTCATTAGGGGAGGCCTATGTCCCGCAGTGGACGAATATAGGCTGATGATGATGATGATATCTTGTAACCGTATCTTTCGCATATTAAATTATTTTATATCATCGAATAATATTCTATTCTATTCTTAAAAGCTTTGACGATAGGACTATTCTTTTCTTATTCTATCACTTATTTTCCATAACAAATTTGTTTACGACTGTACTCAATCTACATAATTTATTTCTCAAAAAGAATTACAATATAAATCGCTTACTGAGTAATCATAATATTCTTATACTACTTAACAAGTAGGTACTAAGATGCATTTAGATGCAGTGATAGTAACATGCATGGCTAGGTAAGTAGGTAGGTAAGGGGCCTACCTACACAAACAAAAAATAATAATTGAAAAAACACATTTTGTGCACGACGTGACGCGGAAGGAGAAAGTCGCAACCACTCACCCTGATGAAGACTTACGGAATGAGTCGAAACTTAGTCGGTGCCTTCACCGATAGCGCAGTACGTGAAAATTTCCGTTTTTACAATATGAATAGTGAAGTTCACGATAGTTTTTGGAATAAAATTGAAAAAAACACTGAATCAAATCTATCATTCTTAATGGGTGTCCCTTCTAGGAATTAAAAAAATAATATTTTTTTAAAGCGGGTACCTTTACAAAATAAAATAATATTTTGTAAAGGTACCCGCAGGCCATTTTATTCGGAGTCTAACGGTAATGACCTGGGATAGCGTGATCAAAATCTCAGGGCCAGTTAAGACGTCTACATACTGATACCCGGATTCGAAAGGTTGATTAACGCAATCAAAATAATTATCTAGTCGTATAATCGTATAATAAATCTAAACTCAAGAGTTTTTTATGACTTTTTTTCAACCAATCGGTTTCATCAGGAAAATGCGTGGGTTTTTTTGGTTCAGTTCTACTTATAAGTAGGCTCTCTAGTCATACAATCGTATAATCAATCTAAACTTAAGAGTTTTTTTATTTTATTTATTTAACAAATTCACAGCTCTCCAGAGTGTTAACTATAACCGATAAAAACTTTTCTTACAGCCAATTAAGGATTTACTTTTATGTACTTAACCAATAAATTGACGACAGCCACTAAACTAGAAGATATAGATATAATAGATATAGGTAGATTGAGAAAAGATTTGTGAAAAATGTCCAGCATTATTTATTTATAAGTGTGTGTGTGTGGTGTGTGTTTTTGTGGTGGTGTGTGTGTGTGTGGTGTGGGGGTGTGCGTGTGGTGTATCGGTGTGTAGGTATGTATGTATTTTTTGGGGTGTGTGTGCATGCATCAGATGAGTTTGTTTTTGTGTTTTTATGTTGTGCCAAAAAATTGCTTTTAATTCCAATCACGTTGGCAACGTTAGTTGGCTTAGCTTCTCAGAAACCGGCAGTTTATCATCTAATGTCCATAATTACATTATTTACTATTAGATAGATAGCATATCCTACATAATCATACAGAGCTTTATTAAACATCGCGTGTTTTAACGGTCGGTAGTACACTCAAGGACAAAAATCATTCTTATTCGGAAACTATTGCACGTAATAACTTGTTACTACTTAGTAGGCATAAGAATATGACGTACTAGCTTCTGCCCACGGCTTCGCGCCGTGGTAACAGGATAAAAAGTGGCCTATGTGTTATCCTGAGGTATAAGCTATATTACTGTAAAGTTTCTTTAAAATCCGTTCAGTAGTTTTTGCGTGAAAGAGTAACAAACATCTATCCGTTTATAATATTAGTACTAAGACTACCTCGATGGCGTAGCGGGCTAATTACCGGCTACTACGCTAGAGGTGCGGTTCGATTCCCGCTGCGGAACCTTTGCATGTTCTGCCGAGGTTCCGGGTATGCAAGTAGGAAAACAGAATGGTAAACCTCGACTCCTCGGAATTAGAATTATTTGTTGGATGGCGATGAAGCCAGCATTTTGGGAACGCTTTCGTCTGGTAGTGATCTCAGTTGACCTATCTATAGATCGTTTGTTAGCTAGCTGGTTCATCTGTATATACCTACTTGTACATAGTTTTATAAATAAATGCGATTATTTTTTGTAGAAAAAAATAGAAATAAAATATTGCCCAATTTTATAACATATGTTCTGCATACAATAATTAGATTTAATTAACTTACCATAAGTGAAGTTCTATTATAACTATATGAATGCTCCTAACCTAATTATGAATGAATGAAAATACTTTATTGTACACTGTAAGAAAAATAGATATAAATTAACAAAACTAAAAAAACAGAACTTAAAGTACAAGCCGGTACATTTTTCTTAATGATTTTAGTATAAACCATAATTAGCGCAAGTTTATTGGCCAATTACACTTTGGATATTTAGGCGAGGAGCAGAAATTATAGTATTATTGAGATGAGGACGCTTATTGTGCGCTTCCTAGTTATATTTTTATTATTATTTGTATTTTTTAATTCGGACAACATTCCGGCAACGTTACCTCGTGACTCTGTGATCAAACTAATCATGAAACTTTTCACTGTGACTGTACATAGCTAAACTGCACTGCACCTATAAGCATGTTATAAGTCTTACGAAGTAAACATCATCATTATTAGCAGGCTGTAGAAGTCTCCTGCTGGTCATAGGTCTTCCTTTTATAGGGTGCTATATTGGACGATCTCGGGCGACCTATTTCGTGCAACTTTTAAGATCGCATTGGTCGATCGGGTGAGTCTAGCTACGCTGCGCCTGGCTGTACGGTTCGTGAGTACACAGTTCATTTAAACATTTTTCGATATGACTGTACCTAACTAGTTTCAATGCTTTCTCTGCAGCAATTACTAACCTGCTTTATTTGTCTGCGGTTACGGCAATGCGGCGTTGTAGATATTTTAAGAATTTTGTCTATTGTGTTATGTTGTGTTTTTGTAGTACATCAAAGGTTGTATGGAAGAGATACCATGTTTTTACATCGTTCATCTAGAACGTGCATAGTTAGTAGAGGAATGAGCTTTGCTCAGGAAATTAATTTGTTGAAGAAATGCCAAAAATGTAACCCTAGTTTAGGAGAAAGTGGAATAAGAAAAACGATAAGGGCGATTTCTGCACTTTTTTAACATTAGAGTTCAGTTTTTTCCCTTTAAGAGGGATTTCTCAGAGGGGATTTGTGGAATAACCCCAAAAGACGACGGTGTACGAGTAAACTTATGATTAAACTTAATAGTGGTATTGTTCGCAGAAAAAGAGGGTAAATCGATTCGTCTGCTACTGACATCCATCGGAAAGACTTCAGTTCCATCCGTGATCACGATTCTATAACTGTGCCAAAATATCGAGAAACAATTAAACTCGAATATAATGCTAAATATCTCGTTTTTAGGATAAACTGTGGTTACAAAATCGTTCAGTTCCTCCCGTGATCACGATTCCTGCAACTAGGCCAAAATATCGAGAAACAATCGAACTCGAAAATCATGCTAAATATCTCGTTTTTAGGATAGACTGTGGTTACAAAATCGTTCAGTTCCTCCTGTGTTCACCATTCATGCAACTAGGCCGAAATATCGGGAAACAATGAAACTCGTAAATCATGTTAAATATCTCGTTTTTGGAACAAATTATGGCTACAAAATTGTTCAGATCTTTCCGTGATCACAGTTCATGCAACTAGGCCGAAATATCGAGAAACAATAAACTCGAAAATCATGCTAAATATCTCCTTTTTAGTATAAATTATGGCTACAAAATCGTTCAGTTCCTGCCGTGATCACTGTGCCGAAATATCGAGAAACAATTAACTCAAAAATCATGCTAAATATCTCGTTTTTGGAACAAATTATGGCTACAAAATGGTTCTTCATAATTTCCAGAGCTGATCAACTACACGCAGCCGGTGTACGTGTGGCGAGATGATCCCAACTCCCGCCAGAATACTATCAAGGAGATTATCGAGAGAGCTACCTCCAAAGAAGACTGGCCTCAGGTAATGCGAACTATGTTTAGGGTTTCTTCAGATGGACGATACCGCAACCACATCACAACCACATTACATCCACTAAAAAGATACAGACACGAATTTAGAAAAAGGGGGTTACCCCTCGACACTAGATTCTAATCAAAATTTGGGATTAGGATCGAATTCGTGCAATTTGGTATTTGAATTGAATTCAATACTAGCGCACGTTAGGAATTAGTATTTGGTGGAATTTTATAGAACTAAATGATAAATAAATAATAATGCTGGAAATATTTTCACACGGCATCATTTAGCCACAAAGTAAGCATAGCTTGTGTTATGGGAACTACGTGGCTGATATACTACTTATATATACATGTTTTTTTGTAAATACATACATATTATACATAGAAAACACCCAAACCCGAGACAAATATTCAAATCATACAAACATTGCTCCCGCGGCGGGAACCGAACCCGCAACCTTCACTTGGATTACAGCTAGTTACTCGCCCGCGCCGCGCCATCGAGGTCGAACATCAACGTGAACATGTTGTTAACAAACATGAAATATTTTTAAAACAAAAAAACATCAACAAACCGGAATGATTAATGGATGGACACTGTAAGCAACCATACCTCGTCGAGTGCCACTATGAAAAACTTACCTACCTTTTTGTTCTGTGTTCTTTGTCAACATATTATTGTTGTGTTGTGTCCTTCTTTCTTTTATACACACTCATATATGCGTCAAAAGAAAAGTCTAGACGAGAAGTTTAAAAAAATGCGAGTATGGTAAGCTTATAGAACAATGAATGAATGAATGAATGAAAAAACTGTACCATGAACAAATACGAAAATAAACAAAATCTCGTTCTTATTAAGTGCATTGGGTCCTTAGAATCATTATATGTAGAACAATGAAACTTCATCCTACATGGTTATTTGGTTTTTAAAGTTACATAAAAGCGACACCTCTTGTCAAAGTATCTACTTAATGTAACTTTAGTCACTGAAGAGGCTTGGATAACTGCAAAGTTTCCACTGTAGGTGGAGCCTCGGCGCTGCGAGGCGAAATATCACAAGATTTTCAACCATTCTGGTAACGATTTCGTGGCTCAGTTGGGAGCGGACTGTCGTGGGTTCGAGGCCCGCAGATGTTGAATTTAATTCAATTCTTGTTCAGCCTGCTTTTCAGTTTTTACATGCATGGGCTTGTACTCGATGAATGAATTATATTATTGTTTATTAAGTAAATAACACGATTTACAAACCAATTACACAAGTGACTTAAGATTAAAAACATCATTTATATATAATACATGAAAATTATTGTAAAAAAACATTTTATAGAATAAATAGCCTTAAAAATTAAATAGTTTTCGATAAATAATGAAGTAGTATTAGTAATGAAGTAGGGTTGCCTACAGTATCCACCCGTTCTAATAGAAATCCTGAGTATTTATGGCTCGAGCAGCACGTAAAACAATCAGTGACTCTTGCCAATCATTAGTACCTACTGTTGTCAGAAAAAATTATAACCTTTTATTTTACCTTCTTTTTATGCGTATTGTTTAATTGTTATCTACATATACAGGGTGTAATAAGACTACGCCCGAAAACTTCGGGAGGTGAAAGTACCCATCAATACGAACAATTTTTACTATGGAACCAACACTGTGAACGCGAAAAAAAATCAGCTGTTTCATACATTTCAGCCAAGTAGGTATTGAACTTTAGTATGGAACAGCTGATTTTTTTTTCGGTTTCACACTGTTAGTTCCATAGTAAAAGTTGTTCATATTGATGACACTTTCACTCCCTGAAGTTTTCGGGAGTAGTCTTATTACACCCAGTATATAGTGATGTATCATCTTTTCTTAGATTTATCATTTTTATTTAGGTATAACAGTTAGAACATAGTAAATAATCTACAGTAAATACAGTCTAAAAAATATATATTTATATAATACACATAATAATCTCTTGAGCGTAGTGTTTGGTTCTGGCGTCTGTGACGTCACTGCGCAGGGTCAGCAGAATACCAGCGCTAAGTAGGTAGCCACCTACCTAGCATTATGCTGAGCTGATACCTTTTTGGTGCGACATAAAACTGTCTAGGTAAATGGATTAGGCAGTACCTTACTTCCTTACTTCCAAAGTTTGTTGTATATATATATATATATATATTATGTCGTGTTAAATAAATATTTTCTTTCTTTCTTTCTTTCTTTCTTAGATAATTCTCTGTCCCTCATTATATGGTGAAGGTAAAATCCGCGGAGTGGGAGCACTGGTGACCTGTTTAAATACCAGAATTACAGGTTTTTTCAAAATCTACCTCAGGCTCACAAAACAGGTTTTCTTTTCATTAGTTTTTCAGCTCAAATAGTTAAGGACCTACTCTAAGAAACCTTTGTGAATAAATGTTTATTATTATTATTTTACTAGTTGTTGCCCGCGGCTTCGCCCGCGTGGTATGTTAATAAAAATAGCATATGACCGTCTCCCGACTTCAAACTATGTCCACCAACTTTTGGATGAATCAAACCAAGGATTACAATTTATACAAAGTTTAGAACTCAATTGCACACCCCCCAAAGGGTAGTTTTGAAAAAATAAAAAATACGTGTTTCATTATTTACTTCAAGGTTATTTGTACAGAGTTTTGAGCGAATCAAAAAATATTTTTTTCTTTGAAACTTTACCATCCTGTTTAACCCCGTTAGGGGTCGATTTTCGAAGATAATATATGCCTATGTGTTATTCCAGAACCTAAACTATCTACATTCTAAATTTAATCAAACTACTACAGAAACTGTACTACAGTTTATTATTATATTAGGTATATAGTTACAAAAACGTATCCTCCGTGCTAGTTTTAAATGTGTTACGTAGGATAATGCGTCTGTTTATCTATACTAATATTATAAAGAGGATAGATTTTTTTCTTTGTTTGTATCGAATAGGCTCCGAAACTACTGGACCGATTTTAACAATTTTTTCATCAAATGAAAGCTAAATTATCAGGAAGAAACATAAGCTATAATTTTTTTTCAAAAAAATAGAGATCCTTAAGGAAATTGCAATAATGTAACCCAAAGTAGCAACATTTTGCTTATAAAATTTATTATTTGGCGTGCGCTGAGAAAACTATTGACGATGCATAAAAATGATGTACTACATGATTAAAGTACTCATTATTACCTACAAAAAAGTCCGCGAGGGAATATATCTTACTATCATAGTTAAGTCACAATAACAGCTTTTGTGTTCTAAAATTTAATTAAATCGCCGATATTCCTACGAAATCGAAACTTACGCGGGTGAAACCGCGGGGCGCAGCTAGTTTATTTCATAAAATGGATACAGCCGTTATATTTTTTTATAAGGAGAAAAATTGTGTCTTTATTTTTTGACGAAACTATGAAGAAACACAAAGCACCACAGATACCCAAAGAGTTTGTGTTTAAGTTTATTTTAGGTTCGCCCTGACATTGTATCGTTGGTACTCGTAAAACAGTCGATGAATGTCGTTTTTTATTTTAGGAACAACAATTAAGAAGGTCGTCTGATATTCGCTGTGCTATTGCAGATTAAAACAAAACAAACACGCTCACACGTATTTCACTTCCTAACATTACATTAAGGTCCGAAGTCATAGTCCAATAGGGGCTCTCTTAGGGGTATTTTCAAGCGCTTTGTGAAAATTCAAGCGCGAATTCAACCTTTATGCACCCATAAGGCAAATGCTGAATGATTGATTTTGGGGGACTGTTCAACCCCCGACTATGAATTCAGGCTTATTCCATCCTCAAAGATCTACTTACTAAGTATCTAAGGATGTCCTACATGGGGAGTATTCCCCATAACTTTGTGTTGAAGAAACAAACACGCTAACAACTGTATTTCACGTCCTTACATGATATTAAGGTCCGAATTTATAGTCAAATAGGGGTCTTTTCAAGCGCTTTGTAAAAATTCAAGCGCGAAATCAACCTTTATACACCCATCCATAAGGCAAATGCTGAATGATTGATTTTGGGGGACTGTTCAACCCCCGACTATGAATTCAGGCTTATTCCATCCTCAAAGATCTACTTACTAAGTATCTAAGGATGTCCTACATGGGGAGTATTCCCCATAACTTTGTGTTGAAGAAACAAACACGCTAACAACTGTATTTCACGTCCTTACATGATATTAAGGTCCGAATTTATAGTCAAATAGGGGTCTTTTCAAGCGCTTTGTAAAAATTCAAGCGCGAAATCAACCTTTATACACCCATCCATAAGGCAAATGCTGAATGATTGATTTTGGGGGACTGTTCAACCCCCGACTATGAATTCAGGCTTATTCCATCCTCAAAGATCTACTTACTAAGTATCTAAGGATGTCCTACATGGGGAGTATTCCCCATAACTTTGTGTTGAAGAAACAAACACGCTAACAACTGTAGTGTCGTGCGCGTGTTTGTTTTGTTTAAAAATACCTACTTATAACAACAAAACTAATGATTGACTGGAAGATATCGCTTCTAAGCGATAAGATCGCCCATTGTACTTTATTAGACGACCTCTGTGGCGCAGTGGGCGAAGGTCCGCCTGAGACGCAGAAGGTTGCGGGTTCGATTCCTGTCACAGGACAAATGTTAGTAAGATCTGCAAATATTTGTCTCGGGTCTGGGTGTTTTTCTATGTATAATATGTATGTATTTACAAAAAAAAAGTATATAAGTAGTATATCAGTCATGTCGTTCCCATAATACGAGCTCTGCTTAGTTTGGGGCTAAATGATGCTGTGTGAAAAATCTCCAGCATTATTTTTTATATTATTATTATTTATATAAAATAGGATTTTACTATGTTATTTGTTTAAGGTGTACAATAAAGTATTTTCGTTCATGCATTCCTCATTTCAGATCCTTATCTTCCCCGAAGGCACTTGCACCAACCGGTCATGCCTTATCACCTTCAAGTCTGGCGGGTTCTACCCAGGAGTTCCCGTACAACCTGTTACGATCAGATATCCTAACGCAAAAGATACGGTCACTTGGACTTGGGAAGGACCAGGGGCGTAAGTATACCTCATTATCATCAGCCGGTAGGAGTTTAGTTTTGACTCATCACAGTCTTGTAGATTCTACTCCATAAAGTTAGTAAATCGTTTAAAGGGCACGGTGTACGCTTTTATAACAAACTCCCAAGAGATATACAAGAATTATCAATTAACAAATTTAAAAACGTAATTAAACAAAAGCTTTATAAAAAGGCATACTATAAAATATCTGATTATTTAGATGACAAAAACTCTTGGGATTGAAAATGCTCCAACTCGAACCTATTGTTTTGTAAAAGGATCATTAAAAAGAATAACCAGCCTTGTTTTCTTGCCTTTCTTTCCTGGCTTGGTCGCGGAGGAACAGGCACCTAGATAAAAACCGACGTTTCAAAGTGGTCCTTGTGATTTTATTGAATAAATGAATTTTGACTTTGACTTTGACTTTGACTCATATAGGCCGACAATTAAAAGTATAGATATGTACTTAAATCTGAAATAATAGCAACGAAATCGGCTCATGCGTCTAAAAAGGTATGGCTGTACCAAAATAGTGTTCAGCTCAGCTTGTTTTGAATATGTTACTTACTATCACCCAACGCTGGGTTTCAGTAACCAAAAAAAGTGGAGAAGCTTCCTTCTGCCTCAACAATCTAGTGGGTTTTATTCCAAAAAACTATCGTGAACTTGACTATTCATATTGTAAAAACGGGAATTTTCACGTACTGCACTATCGGTGAAGGCACCGACTAAGTTTCGACACATTCCAAGAGTCTTCATCAGGTCCTTCATCAGTGCATGGCGTGACGCGGAGGGACCGAGTCGCGTTCACTCACCCTGATGAAGACCCTCGGAATGAGTCGAAACTTAGTCGGTGCCTTCACCGATAGTGCAGTACGTGAAAATTCCCGTTTTTACAAAATGAATAGTCAAGTTCACGATAGTTTTTGGAATACTACACAGTTGTTTGTCTGCTCAACATTGTTACTCATTTATTGTTTTGGAGTGCGCACATAAGTTGTTCCTAACCAGATCAACATATTCCAGATATTGTATTTTTTAATGTTTGTAAATAAAAGTGGGTTCTACGTCCGTGTACATTGTTCATGTTCAAGTAGACTTCGAATGTCTGTGCTTGGGTTCCAGGCTGAAGCTGCTATGGCTGACACTGACGCAGGTCCACAGTTCGTGTGAGATAGAGTTCCTACCAGTCTATTATCCGAGCGAGGAAGAGAAGCGAGATCCCAAGCTGTACGCGAGGAACGTGAGAGATGTTATGGCGAAGTAAGTTGCTTTAGACTTCATTATATAAAGTAATAATGTTCTTTATGTTTAACAGTTTTCAGTGTTGAGGTGGCACCACAATTTCCGGGTGCCAATTAGTGGCTAACTACGCCACTGGATATATCCATGCATGCGCTAAAACCGATCACCCAGTAAATTAACTTTAAATATTTTTTTAAGTTATATGCAGGAAATACAGACGCATGAAGCGAATCCCAATCGATCACACTAACTCATAGCTATCGAGATGGCAATCAATTTTGACAATAATTCCTTATTTTAATGGCCCAACCATACAAAAAACGGAACGTCCAATATGAAACCAATTTTGTTAATTCGCATTGTCCATCTACGGCTCATCCAGCTTACAAATTAGCGTGATACGATTCATCCCATCCGATGATACCAGCCATGGGAAATTAGTGTGATCGCCCCGCTTATCAGGCATCGAATTATGTCCTAAAGAAGACTGTATGCTTACTCAACCCTCCTTTCGGTACTCTTAACGGTGCATCGTGGGATATATTCGTGTTGATCTATCGCCAGATCTTATCTCTTATCTTATCTTATCGTTATCTTTAAAATGTATGTTCCAGAGCACTTGGAATACCGGTTCTGGACTACACCTACGATGATTGCCGACTGATAGCGCGCGCGAAACATCTCGGCATCCCCGGAGCAGCCTCCGTGAGGGAGGTCCAGGAGCTGAGGGCGGCGCTGGGGTAAGAAACTACATTAAATAAAAGGACATTTACCCCCTTACTCATAATCACTCACTAACTTTACCAGGTCGATAACACTAACTCTGTCCTATTCTAACACTAAGCAAAGGATAGAGGTGGACAGATTTTATCAAGCTGATTATAAGAGAGTTATGTATGTATGTGTGTGGACTCCCTTTTCCGCATTCATACTCTAATTGGTTCATTATGCGTGGGAGTTTCTGGCTAGTGAGTTAGCCAGCCCAACTTCGCCCAGAAGCACAGAAGTTTCCTGGGGTCTTCGCTGGCTTCGCGGGGTGACCTTGGGTTGCCAAGAATTTGTGCGCGGTGAGTTGCTACGCCCACGCATTCCAGCTGATTCCTCTTCGGTTAGCCACCCTCTGCAGAGCTGGCTGTCTGTGGCTCCGATGTTGTAGAAGTGTTCGTTCAATGGGCAGAATAAGAGAATTACAAATTTTGAATGGTGCTATATTTCAGAAGGTATGTCTGCTCTGCTTAGTTTGGGTCTAGATGATGTTGCGTGTAACTGTCCAGCATTATTGATGAATTATATAGTGATGAAGTTGTATTGATGATTTCAGATTGGAACGTTCTCAGTTGGATGTGCACATCGCGGCGTCGGGCGCGGCGGGCGCGGCGGGCGGGTCGCGGTTCCTGTCGGCGCGGGAGTTCAGCGCGCGACTCGGCCTGCCCGCGGACGCGCGCGTCCTCACTCTCTTCCACATCTTCGTACAGGTAGATTTCAGATTGGAACGTTCTCAGTTGGATGTGCACATCGCGGCGTCGGGCGCGGCGGGCGCGGCGGGCGGGTCGCGGTTCCTGTCGGCGCGGGAGTTCAGCGCGCGACTCGGCCTGCCCGCGGACGCGCGCGTCCTCACTCTCTTCCACATCTTCGTACAGGTAGATTTCAGATTGGAACGTTCTCAGTTGGATGTGCACATCGCGGCGTCGGGCGCGGCGGGCGCGGCGGGCGGGTCGCGGTTCCTGTCGGCGCGGGAGTTCAGCGCGCGACTCGGCCTGCCCGCGGACGCGCGCGTCCTCACTCTCTTCCACATCTTCGTACAGGTAGATTTCAGATTGGAACGTTCTCAGTTGGATGTGCACATCGCGGCGTCGGGCGCGGCGGGCGCGGCGGGCGGGTCGCGGTTTCTGTCGGCGCGGGAGTTCAGCGCGCGACTCGGCCTGCCCGCGGACGCGCGCGTCCTCACTCTCTTCCACATCTTCGTACAGGTAGATTTCAGATTGGAACGTTCTCAGTTGGATGTGCACATCGCGGCGTCGGGCGCGGCGGGCGCGGCGGGCGGGTCGCGGTTCCTGTCGGCGCGGGAGTTCAGCGCGCGACTCGGCCTGCCCGCGGACGCGCGCGTCCTCACTCTCTTCCACATCTTCGTACAGGTAGATTTCAGATTGGAACGTTCTCAGTTGGATGTGCACATCGCGGCGTCGGGCGCGGCGGGCGCGGCGGGCGGGTCGCGGTTCCTGTCGGCGCGGGAGTTCAGCGCGCGACTCGGCCTGCCCGCGGACGCGCGCGTCCTCACTCTCTTCCACATCTTCGTACAGGTAGATTTCAGATTGGAACGTTCTCAGTTGGATGTGCACATCGCGGCGTCGGGCGCGGCGGGCGCGGCGGGCGGGTCGCGGTTCCTGTCGGCGCGGGAGTTCAGCGCGCGACTCGGCCTGCCCGCGGACGCGCGCGTCCTCACTCTCTTCCACATCTTCGTACAGGTAGATTTCAGATTGGAACGTTCTCAGTTGGATGTGCACATCGCGGCGTCGGGCGCGGCGGGCGCGGCGGGCGGGTCGCGGTTCCTGTCGGCGCGGGAGTTCAGCGCGCGACTCGGCCTGCCCGCGGACGCGCGCGTCCTCACTCTCTTCCACATCTTCGTACAGGTAGATTTCAGATTGGAACGTTCTCAGTTGGATGTGCACATCGCGGCGTCGGGCGCGGCGGGCGCGGCGGGCGGGTCGCGGTTCCTGTCGGCGCGGGAGTTCAGCGCGCGACTCGGCCTGCCCGCGGACGCGCGCGTCCTCACTCTCTTCCACATCTTCGTACAGGTAGATTTCAGATTGGAACGTTCTCAGTTGGATGTGCACATCGCGGCGTCGGGCGCGGCGGGCGCGGCGGGCGGGTCGCGGTTCCTGTCGGCGCGGGAGTTCAGCGCGCGACTCGGCCTGCCCGCGGACGCGCGCGTCCTCACTCTCTTCCACATCTTCGTACAGGTAGATTTCAGATTGGAACGTTCTCAGTTGGATGTGCACATCGCGGCGTCGGGCGCGGCGGGCGCGGCGGGCGGGTCGCGGTTCCTGTCGGCGCGGGAGTTCAGCGCGCGACTCGGCCTGCCCGCGGATGCGCGCGTCCTCACTCTCTTCCACATCTTCGTACAGGTAGATTTCAGATTGGAACGTTCTCAGTTGGATGTGCACATCGCGGCGTCGGGCGCGGCGGGCGCGGCGGGCGGGTCGCGGTTCCTGTCGGCGCGGGAGTTCAGCGCGCGACTCGGCCTGCCCGCGGATGCGCGCGTCCTCACTCTCTTCCACATCTTCGTACAGGTAGATTTCAGATTGGAACGTTCTCAGTTGGATGTGCACATCGCGGCGTCGGGCGCGGCGGGCGGGTCGCGGTTCCTGTCGGCGCGGGAGTTCAGCGCGCGACTCGGCCTGCCCGCGGACGCGCGCGTCCTCACTCTCTTCCACATCTTCGTACAGGTAGATTTCAGATTGGAACGTTCTCAGTTGGATGTGCACATCGCGGCGTCGGGCGCGGCGGGCGCGGCGGGCGGGTCGCGGTTCCTGTCGGCGCGGGAGTTCAGCGCGCGACTCGGCCTGCCCGCGGATGCGCGCGTCCTCACTCTCTTCCACATCTTCGTACAGGTAGATTTCAGATTGGAACGTTCTCAGTTGGATGTGCACATCGCGGCGTCGGGCGCGGCGGGCGGGTCGCGGTTCCTGTCGGCGCGGGAGTTCAGCGCGCGACTCGGCCTGCCCGCGGATGCGCGCGTCCTCACTCTCTTCCACATCTTCGTACAGGTAGATTTCAGATTGGAACGTTCTCAGTTGGATGTGCACATCGCGGCGTCGGGCGCGGCGGGCGCGGCGGGCGGGTCGCGGTTCCTGTCGGCGCGGGAGTTCAGCGCGCGACTCGGCCTGCCCGCGGACGCGCGCGTCCTCACTCTCTTCCACATCTTCGTACAGGTAGATTTCAGATTGGAACGTTCTCAGTTGGATGTGCACATCGCGGCGTCGGGCGCGGCGGGCGCGGCGGGCGGGTCGCGGTTCCTGTCGGCGCGGGAGTTCAGCGCGCGACTCGGCCTGCCCGCGGATGCGCGCGTCCTCACTCTCTTCCACATCTTCGTACAGGTAGATTTCAGATTGGAACGTTCTCAGTTGGATGTGCACATCGCGGCGTCGGGCGCGGCGGGCGCGGCGGGCGGGTCGCGGTTCCTGTCGGCGCGGGAGTTCAGCGCGCGACTCGGCCTGCCCGCGGATGCGCGCGTCCTCACTCTCTTCCACATCTTCGTACAGGTAGATTTCAGATTGGAACGTTCTCAGTTGGATGTGCACATCGCGGCGTCGGGCGCGGCGGGCGCGGCGGGCGGGTCGCGGTTCCTGTCGGCGCGGGAGTTCAGCGCGCGACTCGGCCTGCCCGCGGACGCGCGCGTCCTCACTCTCTTCCACATCTTCGTACAGGTAGATTTCAGATTGGAACGTTCTCAGTTGGATGTGCACATCGCGGCGTCGGGCGCGGCGGGCGCGGCGGGCGGGTCGCGGTTCCTGTCGGCGCGGGAGTTCAGCGCGCGACTCGGCCTGCCCGCGGACGCGCGCGTCCTCACTCTCTTCCACATCTTCGTACAGGTAGATTTCAGATTGGAACGTTCTCAGTTGGATGTGCACATCGCGGCGTCGGGCGCGGCGGGCGCGGCGGGTGGGTCGCGGTTCCTGTCGGCGCGGGAGTTCAGCGCGCGACTCGGCCTGCCCGCGGACGCGCGCGTCCTCACTCTCTTCCACATCTTCGTACAGGTAGATTTCAGATTGGAACGTTCTCAGTTGGATGTGCACATCGCGGCGTCGGGCGCGGCGGGCGCGGCGGGCGGGTCGCGGTTCCTGTCGGCGCGGGAGTTCAGCGCGCGACTCGGCCTGCCCGCGGACGCGCGCGTCCTCACTCTCTTCCACATCTTCGTACAGGTAGATTTCAGATTGGAACGTTCTCAGTTGGATGTGCACATCGCGGCGTCGGGCGCGGCGGGCGCGGCGGGCGGGTCGCGGTTCCTGTCGGCGCGGGAGTTCAGCGCGCGACTCGGCCTGCCCGCGGACGCGCGCGTCCTTACTCTCTTCCACATCTTCGTACAGGTAGATTTCAGATTGGAACGTTCTCAGTTGGATGTGCACATCGCGGCGTCGGGCGCGGCGGGCGCGGCGGGCGGGTCGCGGTTCCTGTCGGCGCGGGAGTTCAGCGCGCGACTCGGCCTGCCCGCGGACGCGCGCGTCCTCACTCTCTTCCACATCTTCGTACAGGTAGATTTCAGATTGGAACGTTCTCAGTTGGATGTGCACATCGCGGCGTCGGGCGCGGCGGGCGCGGCGGGCGGGTCGCGGTTCCTGTCGGCGCGGGAGTTCAGCGCGCGACTCGGCCTGCCCGCGGACGCGCGCGTCCTCACTCTCTTCCACATCTTCGTACAGGTAGATTTCAGATTGGAACGTTCTCAGTTGGATGTGCACATCGCGGCGTCGGGCGCGGCGGGCGCGGCGGGCGGGTCGCGGTTCCTGTCGGCGCGGGAGTTCAGCGCGCGACTCGGCCTGCCCGCGGACGCGCGCGTCCTCACTCTCTTCCACATCTTCGTACAGGTAGATTATATGGCTTAAACATTAACTTATAGATAGAAAATTCTTTATTGCACAAGTAAAAAGGCATAGGCGAACTTAATGCTAGATATCATATATCATAAATATATTTCTACCTGAAATTCATCCAATCGCCAACTGTGTCAAACGAATCTTGATAACTTGTATTCCAGAGACTTAAGATACAGATTTGCACGCCTAGTTTGGGTCTCGCAGCTGACCATATTTAAAAACCTTGGACATTACTCAATAAGCTGTAAACATTGTAACTGGCCCTCCGGCCAGGTGGGATGACGATCTGCGAAAGACTGCAGGCAGATGCTGGATGCGACAAGCTGAAGACAGGGCGCTATGGCGCTCATCAGGGGAGGCCTATGTCCAGCAGTGGACTAATATAGACTGATGATGATGCAAACATTAATCTTTGTAACACCTGTTTTGGCAAATGAATACATTCTATTCTATTCTCTTCCAGCTAACCTTTGTGTAATATAAAATAGGACATTTATTTGCATAAATATAGGTTATATATACATAATGTTAAAATTTTTATAGGCCCTTTGTGTATTCAAATTTGCGATGGCGTGAAAGGAAAACTAAGCGTGAGATGTTTGTCTAGACCCCATTTAATCTTTCTTCGAGAACGAATATATTTTTGTGACGTATGTTTTATGCTTTTTTTATTAGCATATTTCATTTGATCTGCTGATATGTATGTTTTGTAGGTCTATACCTACAGAACATATACAGTATGTCTGCTCACCTGTGTTCGATAAGGCCAAGCAATATAAATTTTATCGACAAATCCACCGTAATAAGACATTTTGCCCCTACTGTATTAAAATGGCGGCCATTTTTTTTAACTTAGTTTTGGTGGGTTCATTTATTTAGCAATATCTACCGATATAGAGGTCCTACAGGAATAAAACTAAAAGTTTCGTTCGACAGCTACAAAAGTAATAAGACACTAAAAGGTTTTTAAAAAAGGTTGGGTATTAATAACCAATATTATAAAAAAAAAATGTTTAATTTGTATTTTATGTTCTCCAAACTTTCAGTAAGACAATAACACCGTCATTCTTTTAAATAGTTCTCTCCATCCTAAGGTTGTCTGGACGAAGTCACTTTCAGCGATAAGACCTGAAGAGTGCATTCATTTTGTTTTCTGTTATTGTATTATGTTCCTGTGTTTTGTACTGTAAATTGGTGTTATGTACAATAAAGAGTTCCATCTATCTATCGATTATTGTTTATATTTTCAGAGGTCAAGTGGCCTGGTCTACTTCCCGGACTTTTTGCTGTGCGCCGTGTTCCTCTCTCTTCAAAACGCGCCTCTCTCCCAGTTGCTCTCCTACGCTTTCAAAGTGAGTACTTAATAAGAGAAGGGACTGTGGAGCGTTTGGTAATTAATACTGTAATTTTAACTACCTTATGTATCTATTTAAACAGGTACATAATGGAAAGTTACATTAGGATTTAAAGTACCCTAGAGTGGTATTAATGTATGGAGTTGAATGCGTGTTTAGTATTCAGGTGTGTCCGTGTGTGTGTGCGTATGTGTGTGGGGGGGGGGGGGGGTGAGTAAACCAAGCTTCCGCGGGTCAGATTGGTGGTGCTCGCGGGCAGGTGTTGGCCGGAGCGCCGTAGTTTGAAGACCCCCTAGATAAACACAACAACTAGAATCTACTGGTCACTGCTTGTCAGATTCTGTGCGGTGATTCTGTTCCCGAAACACCCAAATACTTCTTAAGGCCCCGTAGTCACGCCCTACTGGCAATACCGTGGGCGAGCCCTGTTGCACATGCCAACTCGCCTCTTGATCGAGGTTTTTTTTTTTTAATGCGCTCCCGGCATCAACACCATCGTGTGATCTGTTTTTTGACCGATGAACGAATGTATGTAGAGAATGTCTGAAGTATTGTGAGTTGATTGATGGTGTTAATATTAGTTCTATCTGTTAATAATTGTGAATTTTCATAATCTCATTATTCTATTGAATGCAGGCGCAGTGGGCGAAGGCCCGCCTGAGACGCAGAAGGTTGCGGGTTCGATTCCCGCTGCGGGACAAATTTTTGTATCTGCAAATATTTGTTTCGGGATCTGGGTGTTTTCTTTGTATAATATTTATGTATTTACAAAAAAAATGTATATAAGTAGTATATCAGTCATGTAGTTCCCATAATACAAGCTCTGCTTAGTTTGGGGCTAGATGATGCTGTGTGAAAAATGTCCAGCATTATTTATTTATTTATTATTATTCTTGATTTTATTGTTTTGTATTTCATAGCGCATTGGTTTCTACTGTAATGCCATTTTATTGTTGTTAAATAAATATGAATGTATATGTAATATTGCAGTTGTACGACGGCAGCCGGAGCGGGCGCCTGCCGCTGGCCAGTTTCGAGGAGGTGGCGGTGCGCTGCCTCGCCATGTGCCGCGAGGACGCACAGAACCTGTTCCAGCAAGCCGACCTCGACGAGAAGGGATATCTCACATATGGTGAGCGAGATACATAAATAACTAAATTAATGAATGAATTAATGAACGAAAGAATGAATGAACGAATGAATGAACGAAAGAATGAATGAATGAATGAATCCATCCTTAGGTTGTCTGAAAGAAATCGCTTTCAGCGATAAGCCCGCCCATTGTGCATTTCTTTTTGTTTTTTCTTTTTACTATGTTTCTGTGTTTATATTGTAAATTGGTGTCATGCACAATAAAGAGTTTATCTATCTATCTATGAATGAATGAATGAAAACTTTATTTGCTTGAATACAGCAAATGTACTCGACTTAATTTGTCGTGCAAATATTAGGCACCTACCTAGTCGGAAGAAATTTATATTGAATTAAATTGATATAAGTATTAAATTTCATGCTTTACAATATAAAATAAAAAATGTCAGAGAAAATATAATCTAGCCCCAAAGTAAACAGAGCTTATGTTATGGGCACTACATGACTGATGTACTACTTACATACTTTTTTCTTTGTAAATACATACATATTATACATAGAAAACACACCTGAGACAAATATTTGCAGACCATACAAACATTTGTCTCGTGACGGGAGACGAATCCGCAACCTCCGGTGTCTCAGGCGGACATACGCCCATACCGTCATAGAGGTCATCTTAAATAGATAAATAGATAGATAAACTCTTTTTTCTGCATAACACCCGTATGCACAATAAAATTACAGTACAAACGCAGAAACAATAAAAAAAAAACGTTATCTGTTCGAACATTATATCTAATTATAAATAAATAATGAAACCCCAAACTAAGCAGAGCTTGTATTATTGGAACTACATGACTGGTATACTTATATACATTTGTTTAAATACGTACAATACATGCAAATTACAAGTACGTATTGACGCAGTGAGCGGAAGCCGAGACGGAGCAGGTTGCGGGTTCGTTTCCTGTTGCGGGACAAATATTTGTCTCGAGTCTGGGTGTTTGCTAACCCTCGACGTGCTTTTACGTCTATTGCAGTATTTGTGGAGACAGGACCTACCTTATAACCATGCAAGAAGACATTAATCGATAGCAAAAAAACCGCTTGGTTTAAATTCAAAAGTTCAGAGTACCATCCCTTCATCAATGGGGAATGGGGTTGAATGTTTGTATGGAAGATCTTTTAAATCTAGCTATTATCTTTTATAAGTTTTTCATAGGCTATTCATCACGGTACCTACCACGCGGGCGAAGCCAGGGGCAGAAGCTAGTAATATATGTATGCTTTTCGGGAGGGCTTACACCCAGAAGTGGCCTGCTACAGACTACAAGCATCAATTACAATTCTGTTGCAGATGAATTCATATCCTTCGCGCAGAAGAAGCCTGAGTTCTCTTTCGTGTTTTCGTGCGACTCTAAGAAGGCCCAGTGAGGGTCGCTGGTTCACGTCCCGACTGTCTGCAGCGAAGTGCCCTGATACCGCTGTTCTTCAGACTTTTCTATAAATAGGGAGCTACCTGGTGTAAGCCACTGTTCTATTAATAAGGATCTTCCTGATGTAAGCCAACTTATCTATAAATAAGGAACTTCCCGGTGTAAGCCACTTATCTATAGATAAGGAACTACCCGGTGTAAGTCACTTCTCTATAAATAAGGGTCTTCCCGGTGTAAGCCAATTATTTATAAATAAGGAGTTACCCACTTATCTATAAATGAGGAGTTACCCAGTGTAAGCGACTTATCTATAAATAAAGAGTTACCCGGTGTAAGCCACTTATCTATAAATAAGGAACTACCCGCTGTAAGCCACTTGTCTATAAATAAGGAACTACTCGGTGTAAGCCACTTATCTATAAATAAGGAACTACTCGGTGTAAGTCACTTATCTATAAATAAGGAACTACTCGGTGTAAGTCACTTATCTATAAATAAGGAACTACTCGGTGTAAGTCACTTATCTATAAATAAGGAACTACTCGGTGTAAGTCACTTATCTATAAATAAGGAACTACTCGGTGTAAGTCACTTATCTATAAATAAGGAACTACTCGGTGTAAGTCACTTATCTATAAATAAGGAACTACTCGGTGTAAGTCACTTATCTATAAATAAGGAACTACTCGGTGTAAGCCACTTATCTATAAATAAGGAACTACTCGGTGTAAGCCACTTATCTATAAATAAGGAACTACTCGGTGTAAGCCACTTATCTATAAATAAAGAGTTACCCGGTGTAAGCCACTTATCTATAAATAAAGAGTTACCCGGTGTAAGCCACTTATCTATAAATAAGGAACTACCCGCTGTAAGCCACTTGTCTATAAATAAGGAACTACTCGGTGTAAGTCACTTATCTATAAATAAGGAACTACTCGGTGTAAGCCACTTATCTATAAATAAGGAACTACTCGGTGTAAGCCACTTATCTATAAATAAGGAACTACTCGGTGTAAGCCACTTATCTATAAATAAGGAACTACTCGGTGTAAGCCACTTATCTATAAATAAGGAACTACTCGGTGTAAGCCACTTATCTATAAATAAGGAACTACCCGCTGCAAGCCACTTGTCTATAAATAAGGAACTACTCGGTGTAAGCCACTTATCTATAAATAAGGAACTACCCGCTGTAAGCCACTTGTCTATAAATAAGGAACTACTCGGTGTAAGTCACTTATCTATAAATAAGGAACTACTCGGTGTAAGCCACTTATCTATAAATAAGGAACTACTCGGTGTAAGCCACTTATCTATAAATAAGGAACTACTCGGTGTAAGCCACTTATCTATAAATAAGGAACTACTCGGTGTAAGCCACTTATCTATAAATAAAGAGTTACCCGGTGTAAGCCACTTATCTATAAATAAAGAGTTACCCGGTGTAAGCCACTTATCTATAAATAAGGAGTTACCCGGTGTAAGCTACTTTCTTCTGAGATTTACTGTTAGGGCTCGGTCAAACTGACGCGGTGGAGGTACGATCTAAGGGGAATACCTCTGGTGGCAAGCGTCCATAGGTTACAGTAACCGCTTACCAACAGCTGGGCCATAAGTTTGTTTGCCTCTTTAGTACTTAGTATAAAAATAATACCTTAAAAATAAAATAAAAACTTATTTATTAAATGAATGGTTGTCAAGTAGTTATCAAAGTTCGCGTCTACATTCGTATTGATTGGCATTGACCAACACTGCCTCCGCCACCGCCACCGCCTCCGTCACTACCTCAGCCACCGCCTCCAACATCTCCGCCACCACCTCTGCCACCACCTCTGCCACCACCTCCGCCATCACCTCCGCCACCGCCTCCTCCACCGCCATCGCCTCCGCCACCATCTCCGCCACCACCTCTGTTACCACCACCGCCACCCCGTAAGTTTGACCGGGCCTTGAACAAATTCCATTAGAAATAAGTGAACTTCATTAAGAAATAGTGATTTTTAATTCGAGACAATAGGATGCAATTTTTTAATACCTAGTTTAATTTATTGGTTTCTGTGAACCCTACAGATACATGACAAAGTATTTATTTTTAATTCGTCTTTATTATAAGTTTTTAGTTCAATTCAGTGATAGGAATAAAGGAAATTAATTTATTTGTCCCCAAGAGTTACCCTACTTCCTACTAATATAATAAATGCGAAAGTCTGTGTGTGTGAATGTTTGTTACCACATATCTCCGTAACTACTAAACCGGTTTTGATGAAATTCGGAATGTAGATAGTTTAGGTTCTGGAATAACACATGGGCTAATTTTATTTTCGAAAATCAACCCCTAAGGGTGTTAAGCAGGGTGGTAAAGTTTCTATGGAAATAATATTCCTTGGTTTTATTCACTCAAAACTCGGTACACGTAAACTTTAAAAGAAATAATGAAACAAGTCTTTTTTATTTTTTCAAAATTACCCTTTGGTGGTGTGCAATTGAGTTTTAAACTTTGTATAAATTGTAATCCTTGGGTTGATTCATTCAAAAGTTGGTGGACATAGTTTGAAGCCTGGAGACGGTCATATGCTACTTTTATTAACATACCACGCGGGCGAAGCCGCGGGCAACAACTAGTAAATAATAAATACACGAAATCAGGTTACATAATACTCTTAAAATAATGCTGGACATTTATTTTTTATGTAAACACAGATCATACAGACAAAAACTTGCATATAGGACATGTACAAAGGCGAGCTTAAACCTAACAAGAGTTTTCTTCCAGCAAACATTTGAGAATAGGAACAA
Organism: Perizoma flavofasciatum; assembly: GCA_958496245.1. NCBI lineage: Eukaryota > Metazoa > Arthropoda > Insecta > Lepidoptera > Geometridae > Perizoma > Perizoma flavofasciatum. The sequence goes on from OY292431.1 coordinate 11,859,485, forward strand.
CTGATAAATAGCGGTTATTTGACGACCGATGTGGCGCGGTGGGCGAAGGTCCGCCTGCGACACAGGAGGTTGCGGGTTCGATTCCCGCCCTGGGACAAATGTTTGTACGATCTGCAAATATTTGTTCCGGGTGTTCTGGGTATTTTCTATGTATAATAAAAAAATATCTATCTATGTAATGTATTGTATTAAGTATATCAGTCATCTAGTACCCATAACACAAGCTCTGCTTAGCTTGGGGCTAGATGATGCTGTGTGGATTGTCCAGCATTATTATTATTATTATTATTATTTATTTAAATAATATATATAATCAATCAATAATACAATCTCTTGTTATCCGCTCCAACTAATGGTTGTCTGGAAGAGATCGCTTCCAAGCGACAAGACCGATTGTACTTTAATAGAAATAAGATATTTTGTTATTTGTTTATGGTGTCCAATTTTTTTTTTTTATTTATTCATTCATACATAAAAGAGAACGGTAAAGAGACCAAAAAAAATTTCTTCATTTATTCATTCATACATAAAACAGAACGACAAAAGAAAAGAAGTAAAGAGACAAACTAACAAACCAAAATTATTTGTGTTGTTTGGGGTCCTATTTTTCACTAGCTTCAGCCCACCGCTTCGCCCGCGAGGAACTCGAATAAAAAGTAGCATATGTGTTATTCTGATGTATACGGGCTTGCATGTTATCTGTGTTGTCTCTGTGTGTATTTATTTTAATACATTTGTTTATTTTAATTCATTTGTATGTAATTTTAGTAATTTAATTTTATATGAGCTCTGTGGCTTGAAATAAACAATTTTTATTTTTATTTTATAAGCTATATTACTGTAAAGTTTCATCAAAATCCGTTTAGTAGTTTTTGCGTGAAAGAGTAACAAACATCCATCCTCACCAACTTTCACATTTATAATATTAGTAGGATAGGATTAAACCCAAGGGAGTAATTGACTGGTTTCTGTAAAAAAATCGTTTCAAATGGACATTATTCAAAATCAGAGTGTAATTTTTAATCGAGGCCACAGTTAGGGCTCGTTCAATTTGACGCGGTGGCGCTGGCGGTGGCGTGGAGGTGGCGTGGCGGGGCGATCGATACATTCACGCTAACTTTAATAACCGTTTGATAACCACTCGCCACTGCCATCGCCACCGCGTCTGAACGGACCCTTAGTTGTTTTTAATAGTTAATTCAAACATAAATGTCGTGACTTGTGGAATCTAATGAAAAATAAAAGTATAGATGAATTAACGCCGATTCCTCACGACCAAGCCAAATGGTTTTATTCCAGAAACTATCGTGAATTTGATTATTCATATTGTAATAAAATGTGAACTTAAAAAAAACCATGCTTTTATCAAACACTAAAAATATAAAAAAAAAACATAATCCACCTCCTGGCTTTATCATTAGACCCTCGTTACCAAGCGCAATTGGACTCGTCAAAACTAATCATAATGAGCCCAAACTCGAGGGCTTACTAGAAGCCACTTAAGAGTTCCACTTTCCACCTTGGCTCCATCATCAGATCAGCTCCAAGATACCAAACTATAGTATTGTCATCCGAACTACTTACACATACAAAGTTTCATTTCGATAAGTCGGTTAAAATTGACTTCCAAGATTTGATTACATTGTGAGTTAGTCACAAGTGAAGCATATACAGGGAGTAAAAAGACGACTACCGAAAACGAAAGGGGGTGGTACAGCACCCCAAAACCCAACCAAAAAAAAACAGTTCCGAAAAAAAATGTAAGCGGAGAAAATAATGTTTCAAGATTTTTATTTGTTTCGGCAGCCAGCAATGTACGTTCGATCAATGACCGCGGGCGAGATCAGCTGTTGTTGTACGGGTGGTATCTGCTTGCTGCGCGTACATTGCTGTTTTTTTAATTTTATAATATGTTTTTTGCTTTTATAAATTAAATATTTAGATAAATATGGTCTTATTATGTTGTACTATGTGTATGTAACTAGACATAAAATGAAAAGGACGTTGATATGTCAACATATTTGTAGCGTTTTTTTTTCGCTAAATATATTCAGAATCATGGTCGGATTGCAACCCCCCAGTTTTCGGTAGTCGTCTTTTTACATCCTGTATAAGCGTGTTAAAAAGGCACCCTTGGTACGGTCCGTGAAAATTCCCGTTTTTTACAATATGAATAAGCTAAATTATGTTATATAGTCGGCTAGATGATTTTGTTTTCTATGTGATTTAAGCAATGTGATTTTTATTTAGTTTATAGTAACTTATTTTGTTATTTTGTGAAGTTTTTTTTTTGTTTTACAAATTATGTTAAGATATTTTATATCTTGTATTGTTTACTTTGTAAAATAGGTCATAAAGTTGAATTCTGCATCACAGTCCAATTAACTTATACATAAGTAAAAGTGTTATATACATAGGTACTTTATAAATAACAGTTCATACAATAAACAATTACAAAATTATTGATTTTAAAGAAACTTTTCCAATTTTATAGTATTTGACTAGTAAGTGTTCTTCCAAACATTAAATTTCCAAGTTTTTAAAAGTTTTATTGAAAATGTTCTAGCTTAAGGAAAAAGCTTTTTAGAGCTGCAGACCCGGCATGTGAATCGTAGATAAATTAGATGTAAAAAGAGCATTTTCATTTTGGTAATTAAGTTTAGTACTAGAGGCTGTACCTATATTTCGTTTTATATAATGTAGTTTATCTATAAGGTGTCCCAGAATTGTGTCAGTATGAAAAACTTTTGTGCTAAAGAATCCCACAAATCTTGTAACTAAACAACACGATTTCTGGACCACCTTGTAGGAAATAAATCAAATTTCCAATATTACCGCTTTACGTTGAAATGTAAGTCAATAGTAGACATGTAAATTAAATATAATTTACGTATTTGATGTAGGAACTTAGTATTACTTAACTTATATAAATATACTCAGTTTAGTTGTTAGTTCGTATTTTATTTCCAAAGTTTTTGTCCGAATGGGGTCTAAAAAAACGGTGAACAAAAACATCATGAGGAAGCTGGCATGTCAAAGAAACATAAATTCGAGGGCAAGGGCATCGGTTAGTGTTCCAATAAGCAGCGATAGCTTGCAGTCTGTTACGCGGAATGCTAACTATTAAGCCAAATGCGGATAATGTGCCAATAATTTTTGGACGTGCCGCTGACTATCCCCTACTATCCTCACATATCTGCGTATTGAGTACGAAACTGAAGATATCGATCCTGAAAATTACAGTCGTGAGATTGTTTATTTTTTGTTTTTGGGGTCTAAAAAGTATTGCATATTTTATACCATTAATCTAAGTAATATCACAGACCAGTTAAACTGCAGTTAAATTTAACTGGTTTACTAACTAGTCTATGGTAATATAGTTGATTTATCGGGTCATTCCCACAACATCCAAAAAAGATTCCCACTCACATCCACGAAATATTTTAGTACAGTCAACATAAGCATGGCTTCTGGGTTTTATTTATTTGTATCATGACGACGATGTTCAGTCTTTAAGTTGCGAGTCTAAAATAATGCTTGGCTTTAACATGGCTATATCATGGCCCTTGAATGTCATTATAAGTACATTTGAATTTGAATCATACCTTTTTTAAAGATTAATTTATCTCTTATGATTACCTACCTTAATAGAAAAAAAGGCAAGAAATGAGACTAAATAAATTAAAAAACCGCTAGTCGCTAACTGGTTACTATTCATAGTTTACTAGTCAAGCTTACAAGCAAACCAGACATTTTTTTTTATCCAATCAGGGAGCAACTTAACCGGCTCTCTCTCTCTCTTTTTATTGCATTGAAGCAAAAATGCAGATTTTTATCAGTAGTCGGCCAGTTAACCTTGATCTATTGTGACGCTAAGTGCTAATTTCCTGTGTGTTGTGTTACAAGACCAAACAGGAGACAAAACTAGCAGAAGATTCTCGTGCTGACTCTACCTCAACTTATGCATGGATGTGAGTGGGAACTGATTTATGAAAGGTTTCTTTTCCGAGAACAATGGGTTTGGATGTGATTGGAAGTAGCCGATTTATCTTCCTTATGAGAGGGACTGGTCCACGTTGGCTGAAGATCCAATGACAGATAGTTGTTGATGTTGAGGTCGTCACGCCAGCTTTTTCTTGGAACTCTGATTCGCCAAGTCGATTAGTTTTTATAGGCCTGGTAGGGGCTTGAACATGGAGTATCATTATCTGTGAAAAGGCCCATCAGCCACGTGCCGAGCACTACTTTTAGAAATATTAGTTTTTTCTGTTATAATAACTAAGTAAAACTAGTAGAATCAACCGTTTACGTTGAATCAACGCATCGACGATTCACAACTATTTGAACTAGTTGAAATCGTAGATGACTAAACTGAAGCGACGAGATGCGTCCATAGACGAGTTTAAAATGAAACTGGAAATTTATGGAGGGAAGTTTTTGATTGCAAATAAATGGATACCTATCTATTAAATCGTTTGCAAGGGTCTTTAGATAGCTAGCTGTTTGATCTGTATTTGAATAAAATGTAAGTATTTTTTTTCAAAGCTTGCATAAAAAGTAAAAAGGAAGTTTTAAGTTTTACGGCACATTTCTTCGAAATTTTAAAAATTTCTAAGAAACGTGGGAATAAGATTACATTTTACGGTCGAGCTACGGCAGATAATCACCCGGTAGATACTATCAACTAGGTAGACATCGTCGCGAAGTTTAGATAGTTCGTCAATATAAATAACGAAGTTGAAACATCGACTAGTTGACGGACTAGTTGATGAGCGAAAATTCACGGTTTCGTTTCGTTTACGATGATTACTTCGACGACCCATTTCTACAGTGAGTGTTTCGTAGTAAAACGAGACGTTTCTGTGAGTGGTTATTGATTGCTGAAATAATTCTATTAGGTTAATGATATTAAATAATCTAGTGGTGGGTCCTCAGCACGTGTGGCACCACAATTGTAGCTACACACTTTCTCGAAACGAGGCCTCACTCTTTTCGTTTGGACGAGCTACCACACCTGCACACCAACACAGTTGCACAATCGTGCTAGGCGCGAACGCGAGGAAAGATCGTGTTGGCTCGCACAATGCGCCTCGCACATAGCACTCCACTCCATTACCACACCACACCGCACAAAACGCACAGTGCACACTGTGTTCCCAAGACTGCCTCACTCAACTACGTTCAGAAACTGCCTCTACTCAAAACTGAGCCCCTCGCACGATCCTCGTTTTCAAGCAGTGTGCTACTCATGACTAAAATAATCAGTTAAATATTTAACAGTCCTTGGACACCTATGACGGCGCCAGCGACCTTACAAAAACAAGGCGTTAGCGGTTTAAACGCTGTGCCTGTAATTTCACACAATTTTTTGAAAGTCAATGTATAGTCACCATGCCATCAAAACGCTTCGATAGCGCGTTCTAATCTACTCGTGGCGACATCTAGTTATGAATTGAGAAACTAAAACGGAAAGTTTGATAGGTGGCGCATGGCGTGACAGAGATATAAAACGGTAGGTTTTATAGATGGCGTAATTGGCGTAGCACGCAGATTAGATAATAGTAAAGTTGATAATAGTAATGTGCTTTGTTGTAGCGTATAGTCACTGTATAGTCACCATGCCATCAAAACGCTTCGATAGCCGTTCTAATCTACTCGTGGCGACATCTAGTTATGAATTGAGAAACTAAAACGGAAAGTTTGATAGGTGGCGCATGGCGTGACAGAGATATAAAACGGAAGGTTTTATAGATGGCGTAATTGGCGTAGCACGCAGATTAGAAAATAGTAAAATGATAATAGTAATGTGCTTCGTTGTAGCGTAAATCAAACAAACATGAATCGTATAATTAAAGTTTGAATTAAAATGAAAAAGAAATAGACTTTGTCTTTGGTTATCGTTTTGTATGTTTCTTTTGGCTAGAGAAGAGTTAGGTACAAGTTTAAGGCCCGCGCAAATTGGCTTTGTGCCGGTGGTGATCAAGGGGAAAATCAAAGTACCTACCTACCTACTGGTACCTAGGAAGTATTTTAAAAAACTACATAAGCTTGCCCGTTTCGGATTGGTATAGGGCTCATTGAACTAAGGCTGGAATTTTCTTAAAAATAAGAACATTTAACATAAATCATACGTTTTGACTTATACCGTCCCCGAAAATACTCTTAAAAATACAATTTATGTTACAGAATATACTAGCCATTTTTTTACTCTTTTGAAACTCGCCACTGCCCTCTGAACCACTAACCGATGTCACATGTCTTCGAAATATTAGGTCTTGGGCCGGGTTCTCCACGATATTTTCCTTCATCGTTTAAGCACGTGTTAAGCGCATACAAATAAATAAAAAACGATAAATCATCTACTTTTATTTTTATATTTGACTTTATAAACAATCAACTAAACACCATGTCCATTCATTTATAAATGCAACCAAACTGGCAAACAAGCATTCGGACCACATTTTGTTACCATAAAATAAAAGGCGTAGGTATGAAACTTTCACCTATCTATATAGATCTATATAGATGCTTGCAACATCAGAGATAACTCACGCGTAGCCGACCCATAATGGGTAACGAGACATAACGGGTGAAAGTCTCATACCCTATGCCTTTTATTTCACCGGCACCCATACCCTTCAAATCAGAACACAGCAATGACGACAGAAATAGGCCTATCATTAGTCTTGTTTTAACCTCCTCAAGAACTGATGATGCAGTTCAAACAACTTCTTCACAATGTAGTTCACATCTATGTTACTCGCCAATAACTTCTCGTAAATTATCAAATACCAAAGGAAATGAGTTTTGACTGGCAACGATAGCATTTGGGAGTAAAGGTTTTCCATCTTAATCAAGATCTGATTGAGAGAGCCAAACAGAATCGCGATATTATAGTGTATATCACTCTTGAAGACGTTTCTTATCTCAGCTGTACTATCTAGTCGGTACCTGAAAAATAAACAAAGTTTTAAATAATCAGCTGCAATAAGCGGGCGATGGGCTTCCAATTTGGAATACTACTTGCAAATCGTGGTCAAAGAAATGTTTGGATTGGATGTTTGGATGATAACCCATACTTAGTCTCCTCTAAGATCTACGTACTGACGACCTCTAAGGCGAAGTGGGAGAAAGCGCGCCTGAGACACAGAAGGTTGCGGGTTCGATTTCCGCCACGGGACAAATGTTTGTATCTGCAAATATTTGTCTCGGGTCTGGGTGTTTTCTATGTAAAATAAGTATGTATTTACAAAAAAAAAATGTATATGAGTAGTATATCAGTCATGTCCAGCATTATTTATTTGTTTATTTATTTATTTATACTGTAGTAAAACAATATGCAGATCCAAGAAAAATATCTGCAGAACATGCAAACATTTGTCCCGCAGCGCGACTCGAATGCGCTGTCTTCTGCGTCTCAGGCGGGTCTTTGCACACTGCGCCACAATGGTCGTTATTGGTAAAGTAAATTGCCAACCTGGTAGCATATACCGACTGCTGCATCTGTCTCAAAGCCAGTGCTTCAATATTCCTTTGCGTTGCATCTAACACGTTGTCCGGATATCTCCGAGACTTCTTCTTCAGATCAGCATTATACCTTCTTTTAGCCAGATCTACGATCTTCCTCACGTTGTCTACGTCTAGTACGTTGATGTCCATGTTTTCAGCGATGGAGCTAGTGTTAGTTCCTAGTGAATAACAATAGATCTTATAATTAAATAATTATGTATGAATAATGTACTTTGTCCATTGTACTTTTAGTTATATTAAGATTTTGTTTATTTTGTTATTTTGTGGTGTACAATAAAGTATTTTCATTCATTCATTCATTCATTCAATAATTGGGGTACACATTTTATGAGATGGTGCGTTGAGGGCCGGATGAGAATAACTGCATCCCGACTCCCAGCGCCCTCCTTTGGACTTAAGCTCGCCCGCACCAGACTCTTAAAGCTAAAGCAAAGACAGGCATGTCTTAGTAGCAGATTTTCTATAGAAACTTGTAACGAGGCATATATTTAGGAGCTGTCAAAGTTTAGCGCGGAATAGACTAGTTTGTTTTGTTTATTATTACGAAAGAAGAAGAATACAGATTACAATGCTTACAGAATATTCAGATAGAACAGGTACTACATAAGTTTCTCACGTGACCCAAAAAAGCGTGAGCTTGTATTTTTGGTATCAAGAGAGTACTAACAGAAAGATAACACTGGTAAACTCAAGGTCGTATTGCTGGTGATTTTGATTCTATTGTTTTATAATTAACTTGCTTCTGCCCACGGTTTCGCCCGCGTGGTTTCCGGATAAAATGTAGCCTATGTGTTATTCTGATGTATAAGCTATATTACTGTAAAGTTTCATCAAAATCCGTTCAGTAGTTTTTGCGTGAAAGAGAAATGAACATCCAGCCTCACAAACTTTCATGTTTACAATATGAATAATCAAATTCACGATAGTTTTTGAAATTGTGCTCTTCATACCTTTCATGCTAAATAGGTAATCGAAGAGGGATCCTCCTGGGATGTAGGTAAAGTTCACGATGTTGGCTGCGAGGATCTCGTGAAGAATGTCGGCTTGGGGGACCGGCTGGCCGGGAGAAAGGTTTATCGACCAACACTGATTCATACTCATATCTACCGCAGAATAAACAAATACTTAAATTTTCTGACTTTTTATGTGAATGCAAAAACACGCGCAAAACAAGGATGGATTCGGGGCAGGAGAAGAGAAGAATAGAGAGGAAACTTGTGATGTTTCCAACCTTAAGAAAACTCTTTTTAGGTTAAGCTCGTCTTTGTATATGCCTCACCTAATATTTTATTTTATATTTTTGTGTTATTTCTGTGCACAATAAAGAATTATAAGAATAAGACATTGCCGTCTTAATTTCAATCAAATTTTAGGGCTGAAAAACCGGGTGGTTCTAAACGTTCTAGAAGTATTAGAGCTCCTTGTGAAAGAGGTCGAGAAGTATTGCCGCTATATACTTTTTTGTCAACAGAAATTCTCGCAATGCTGTGTTCCAGTTTGAAGGGTATGGATGCCGAAATCACAGTAGGCACATGAGACTTTTAAGATTATGTTTCCGAGTCGGTAACGCGATACCTCTGATAAGAGTGATACCTCTGGTGATGCAAGGTCTCTGGTCCATAGGTTACGGTAACTGCTTATCAACAGGTGGACCGGAATACATATTGAGTGAAAATCTAATTCAATTCAATAGCCCTCAAATTATCTAATAAATACCTTTAATTACCTTAAATTACATAATATAGTAAGTTGTTGGTTGTAAATTACCTAAGTCTATATTGCTAACAAAATCTCAAGAACGGCCCGAACAATTTCGATGAAATTTACTGGATAGGGGTTTTAAAGAAGGAAAAACCATTACACCCGAAAATGCGAAAATTTAACAGCCGTTAAATTTTCTCATTTTGCGGATTTTGCAACAAACTACGTTTAGAAATTTTGAAAAGTGTTTCTGCCAGCTGGTAATTTATTTATCCCAGTTCCGAGCAAACAGTTTCATTTAAATCTACTTACATAAGACTAGTAAAAAAAGTACTGCTCTTAGCATTTTCGGTATTTTACTTTTCATTACGTTGTAACTATTTAAAATGTCCTACTTTTCAATTTAATATTTACGACCACTTTCCGCTGATAACGAAATGAAATTCTTTAATTAGATAACTAGGTACTTACCTTATCATTTGTAACAACCTACCTAGTTAATGAATTACCAATGAAAATGAATTGACAAAGTGAAATTGCCAAGCGTTAGTCTGTCCAAGCCTTTACAGCTGAAACTAGCCGATGATGTTTAAAATCTTTGGGTATCATACACACAAAGGTCCTAATTGTCTTGTTCTCGCATGTAATGTTTTATCCAAATATGTACTCTGATGAAAATCATCAATTATTATCTCCTACGAGGCCAAACAAGAGCTTGGACAGTTTATCATACTACAAGCTTCTGCCCACGGCTTCACCCGCTTGGTACCCCGATAAAAAGTAGCCTATGTGTTATTCTGATGTATAAGCAGTATTACTGTAAAGTTTCATCAACATCTGTTCAGTAGTTTTTGCGTGAAAGAGGAACAAACATCCTCACAAACTTTCACGTTTATAATATTAGTAGGAAGTAATGTTACTGCAATGGCCACCGCATTAGTCTGTACAAGTCTTTACAGCTGAAACAAGCCGGACGATGTTTAAAATCTTATACACACACTCATGCCCTAATTTTCTTGTTCTTGTATATAATGTTTTATCCAAATATGTACTCTGATGAAAATCATCAATTTGTTATCTTCTACGAGGCCAAACAAGAGCTTGGACAGTTTATTATACTAAGTAACTTTACTACAATGGCATAGATACAATCATATGGCCCATCTGTTGGTAAATTACTGCCTATGTACATATGGACGCGTGCAACAGCGGAGGTATCTCTTGCGCGTTGCCATCCCTGAGTCATAACGGATGAAACGTCTCATATGTCCGTAATGGCACAGGCACGGCGGCTGGCGCGTCCATACCCTTCAAACTGGAACACAAAACAAAATGCAATTTGGCAGCAGAAATAGGTGTGGTGGTAGTCTCAGGTTTCAGGTGCCCAGGAAGACCTCTATCACAAGAAGCTCTACTAATAAAACATTTAGAATCACCCAGATTTTCAGCCTTAAAATTTGATTGGAATTAAGACTTAGGGTCGGAAACGCACGATTCACCGGTGTAGACAAATACCTCACGCTTACTTTTCCTTTCACGCTAACGCATTGTCCACGTAAAAATGTAATTTTCCTACAATTATCCGCAGGCGTTAACGCTAACATACAGTGGCATTTGTCTAGACCCTAGTATTGCAAGCGAGCATAGGTAATGGTAACCAAAAGATGAGCGGTTAACGGTAAAAAAATAGCGGGATGGATCTTGGTAAGGGGTTGGATTAAACAATAAAAATAACATTTCAAGATCCAGGTATTTATATAGAATCTAACCAATTTTGATTTTTTCTTCGCTAATCCCACCGTACATGGGGTTTACCCATTTTGCCAGTTTAGGAGGGTTATGGTTTGCATCCCTGTATTTACCGTCGACCTTGATCAGTACCCACCAGAGATACATGAAATCTGTGTGCAGCTTCGCAGCTTTGTGATGTAAAACCAGAAAATTTATTATTTTAGACTTGTATTTATTTTCTTTTAACCCATCACTAAGCTGTTTTCTAATGAAACTGAAAAAAAATAATTTAATTTCATGAACCAATCAATATGCCCGGTGCTATTTTAAGCCCCGACCATGAAAGAGAGCAAGTTTTCCTGAAAAACAAGTCAAATTTCCAAAATTCAGGAAAATAATTTGTTATTTGTCGTGGATTTTTTAACTCGGAAAATGTTACTGCGCATTACAGATCTGAAAACAGTGAATAAAAACATAGTGTGGTAACCCAAATGCTCTAAAATTTGTGTTTTTGATGTCGAAAAATAAATGTTGCTCTTTCTCTCTCTGTTACTTTCTAAAACCAAACGTTTTAGTTCATGTGGCGTTCGCTTGAAATGAGCTTCTACGAGGTACACTGAATCCTTTTAACACACTGGTTTGCTTTTAGGAACAACATTTGGTCAGATTTATAGTACCTAGTGACCAACAATGAACGGTGAGACAAAGATAAATACAAAAAAACAAACACGCTTAATTATGACTGTGTTCCTCAAGATTGAGCATTGACATCATCAAATACAAATAGGAGGTAGTTAGAGGCACGGCACATAACATTTGGCATACGCGTTTTGCAAGTAGGTAGTTAGCATTCCACGTGAACTCGCTAGCAATCGCTGCTTATTGGAACACATGCCTATGAATTCTAGGTTCTAGAGCATGCCGGTTGCCTCACGATGTTTACCTTTACGTAAAATTTTTGGACTTACGCATGATTATGCTTCATAGTTAAGTAAATATCATGCAATTTCTTAGCAATCCTCCTTAACTTTCGATACAGAAATCCTATTCTATATCCCGTGTCTTTCTTGTTGAAGTGAATGTCAGCTTCCAGTTGTTTCATGATATGCCTGCCCATGTATATCGTCTGCAGCATCAGGTCTATAGATTTAAGCCGCGTCATGTGGTCAGATGCGCTTTTGTACCAGGATCTATCTATGATACCTAATGATAGGACCTGCCTCCTTGTATCATTTAGCGGTTCAATCTCCATTCCTCCGTTTAAAGTATCTGAAATCATCGTTCTGTAGTTATATTTGGGAAATTGGGGAATCAATAGTTAATATGATATTATTTTAAGTGTTTGCTACGTATTTAATAGGGGCAGGTCTACGGAAACGTTGGCGTAACGACCATTGATTAATTGATGCTTTCCAGGAAGGTGAAAACAACTTACGTATCTTATTAATAAGTTTCTTTACGTCTATCTTCTTTATATCGAAGGTTGTATTTAGGCTGTATGTGCCGTTGGAGAATGTGGTATCGTACATAGGAAACAAATCGTTTATGTCTTCTGGTGCTTCCATGACACATCGTCTAGTCTTCAAAATTGCTACAAAAATACAGGGTTGAGATGCTTTATCAGGCGTTTTTTTTAAATACTGTGGGTATACTTATTTATAATCACTCTTTAACTTTACCGGCTCACGAATAAGAGGGTTATACTTAAATCTGCCTGTGGAATTTGTGATTTCGCGCGGATAAATAAGATGAGGCTTGCATGTTGTTACCTACGTGGAATGAAAACTATGCAAAACGTATGCATAATGCCGTGTGCTCTTGTCTTTGACTACTTTTAAATGGTACTGGGTATAAATCTATTCCAAAATGGCTTAATGAATTAGAAAAGAAGAGGAAATTTGCAATCGGTGTTATGGTGGTTCTTTCACTGTACACGCTGTAAAACTGTGGAATGCTCTTCCCCACTCTGTCCGCGCCAGTCCATCGCTGAGCATCTTCAAGCTTAGAGTTAAAGAGTACTACCTCTCCTTGTGAATATTTAATATGTATATATTGTATGTATGTATAATTTGAGTTATATATATATATATATATATATTTATGTATTTGTATATATTTATACTATGTACCTATTTATGTATTATATTATATGAAAATGTGTGCTATTATTGTATATTTTTTTCCCATTTGTGTACACGTACCCACCGCTATTTATCAGCTGTCCCTATCCTCAAAGGTTTGCTGGAAGAAAACTCTTGTTAGGGTTAAGCTCGCCTTTGTACATGTCCTATATGTAAGTCTTTTGTCTGTATTATCTGTGTGTACAATAAAGAATAAGAATAAGAATCGGTTTGTATGATGTCTTCAAGTTATGTTCATAGGGGTGCTGTAATAGTAGAGGTAATTTAATGTGAAACGATAGCTTTTCTTTTCTTAGGCACTATCGCTTGGCACTAATAGTAGTGGCATGGGGAATTTTACTTCCCCATGCCACTACTATTCTTGGCTGATTAAACGCATATTATACAATTTCCCGTGAATTACCTCTTTACCAATGGTACTATTAAATCTAAGTATATCAAAGCAAGATAAACAAAATATTTATTTGTTCCAAAAGATAGTCAATTTTTTTTGCAATACTCGTCAAGGATTTAAAGTGATATAAAACTTGTTAAACTTACCAATTAAAATCAATATTTTTTTCATGCTAACGTTAAATGGATAAATAATGTAATAAGCAGCAAGTACTTACTTATTTATTAGCGATAAATCCCAGGTCAAGCCAAGCGCAGCATATCAGCGCACCTGCGCGTCACTTTCATCAGATGACATGAAGAATTATGAGTATGGATGATCGAACCGGTCGAAGGTTTAATCGGTAGGCTTATTGGTATGCCAATTCTACGCAAGTGATTCACTAATTAATAAAATAAATATGCTGGACATTTTTCACACAGCATCATCTAGCCCCAAACTAAGCAGAGCTTGTATTATGGGAACTACATGACCCACAACAGGAATCGAACCCGCAACCTTCTGCGTCTCAGGCGGACCTTCGCCCACTGCGCCACAGAGGACATCTAATAAACCAAACATGACATGCATGAGCATGCATGAACGGCTACGTAGTGTAGGGCGCCCCCCGGCTAGAAGCTAGACTGAAGAAAGCGGCGGGAAACAACTGGATGAGAAGAGCCGACCTCAGTGGCGCCAATACGTGCCACTGAGGTCTATGCCCAGCAGTGGACTGATGAGGGCTGATGAGGAAAAGCTTACAAGCCTTTCGGTCCGCCATTTTTTCAGGTGATATTGGCGGATTGCATTTTTTGTTTGTATCGAGACAGTATTATTGTACTGTGATTGAGATGGTTTGGCTCACTGAGAACGTTTGACCCCATAGTATGATAGCCTTGATTAATTACAACCGTCTCGTGGTTAGACGTGGTGACCAGTTCTTGACCGGATAGAACAGACATGTCAAAGGTCCAATGCCCGATGCATTGGACTTTTGACATGTCTGTTTTCTACAACGTTCTTCAGGATCTTAGACAGAGACAGGCGAGTCACTGTTATCTAAGTACTCTCATTTGAGACTTGCATTTTAAGGTCTTTACTGTTAGATTCCTACAATAAACGCGAAAGTTTGTGAGGATGGATGTTTGTTACTCTTTCACGCAAAAACTGCTGAACGGATTTTGATGAAACTTTACGAGTTTATAGTCGTGGCAAGAAGCGAAATGTTAATTATAATGTTTCTTTCTTGGTTGTCGAAGCACTATTAGGGTTCCGGGGCCTCTATAGTACCGTACTTGTTGGCCAAGTCTGAGAAATATGTCAAGTGTGACAGCATATGTCAAAAGTCCGTAGTCTTCTAGTTGGCTCTACGATGTTATACTACGCGAGTGTAGTCTCAAGAGGCTCTGATATTGTAGGGTCTAAGATTCTCTGCCGGTGCGGCCATTAAACTCAGTTTGCTAGTAAGGGTTTGGTGCAGTTTAGATTATTAAATAATTCAGAACCAGGAGAACAAGATCTTGCGCCTGCATTTATGCAGGTATAGGTAAGTACCTGTCTGTATACTTATACAGACTGATTAGTTTGTCCCGCATCGGGAATCGCAAAATAAAACGAGTAACTCCACAGTGAATGGATGCTTTAATTTAACTTAACCTGCAGACTGGGTCAGGAGTGATTCCAAATCTTTTAGGAATTCATCTTCTTCGTTAGGTATAAACTCTTCAGAAGAACTATCATTGCCCATTTTCGGTCTCTTATTAAAATATAGTCCGTCAGCTGAAAAAAAAAGTTATAGGGTGCATGCTAAAAACACATAAATATACGGGCAGACAGACCATGGCTTCGAACTCCAGCTACGATAAAATTAGAATGTGTTATAACTCCTTCTTTTTTTTCTCGTCTCGGGTTCAAAACTGTTCAAGACGTGTCAAGCTAAGCTGATAAGGGATCCAAGCTGGATGTTTAATTACCTTTTTCCTTAAATAAAGTTATAAAGAAATTCTGCCCACGCGTGATAAGTTAATGTCAACCAAAATATCCAAAGATAATTCGTAAACAATAAATTTCGTTATTTGTATTAAAAAACAAAGAATGCTGAAAGTTATTAAGAAGACATCAAGAGATAAATGTTTTATGCTGTTTACTAAGATATATTTTTTTTCAAGAAATTTTGCATTTGTTAAGAAACTTTTTGTGAAATTTTATATAAGGAATTCTCAACAGCTCGTCATTTCGTCAACAAAAACTTTCCAGGACGGGCCCGACATTCAGTAATGAAGAGTGTGACAAAGAAGAAGATATTTCTCAAAGCTTAGTGCACTGAAGTAAGGGTCCGATCAAAGGGAAATAGTTATTAAGCGCGTGTCAAAGTTCGCATAAATGTATAGATCGCCACGGCCACGGCCACCGCCACCGCCACCGCCACTGCCACCGCCACCGCCACCGCCACCGCTCAGTTTGATCAAGGGCCCGGTAAATAAAAATTACACCGAATGAATGAATGAATGAATGAATGAAAATACTTTATCGTACATCTTATGGAATAAACAGAAGCATATCCTCTCCATCCAAAGGTTGTCTGGAAGAGATCGCTTTTAAACGATAAGACCGCTCATTGTACCTTTGGTGGGCCTTCGCCCACTGTGCCACAGAGGTATTTAAAAAAAGGTAAAGATATATTACTATTATTATTAAAATATCTCAGAGTAACCGACAAATAAACTTTTTAAATCTCTTTTTAGGGTTAAGCTCGCTTTCGTATCTCACCTAGTATAAATACTACACAATTAAGAATTATAAGAATTAAAGAACCAATTCATCATCGCAATAAGCAAACCTGTCTTTGTGTCATTGTAGATATCGTACGACGCCTCAACACTGAACACAAGTTTTATGACTTCGACCGTGTCTCTTATATCGACGTCGAAACGGACCACGCGCTCGTAGAGGCGAAGTAGCGACGTCACGTTACGGAAACGAGTGCCCAAGCGGTCCGCTACGAACGAATATTGCCGTTTCGCAATGGCGACGACCTGAAAAATAAAACAAGCTCACAACTAGAAAAGTACCTACCAATGAATGCACTTAGCTAGTTTTCCAAATGTATGTAGATAGGCTACCTACCTATGTTACATTCACTGGCCTCGATTCTGTAGTTCACTAACTAAAATAAATTTAAACTGTCGCTCTCTTTTATTGATAGTGCAAGCAAGAAAGAGATAGCTACAATTTTTGTGCCGTGTACTGCTGACAAATCAGTTTACGTACCGCTTTTCTTCGTGTTTATAGTCAGCATGTTTTGATATCACGACTAAATTATGGAAAACTTAAATCTGACTAATTTGACAGCACTAAAATTGTAGCTATCTCTTTCTTGCTTGCACTAGCAGTAAAAGAGAGCAACAGTTTAAATTTAGTTTAGTCAGTGTACTACAGAATCGAGGCCACTACCTACCTATTACTAACTAAGCAGCAATGCAGGCTCACAAATAGCATCATCCCTACAAACCTTAGCAGTTTTTTAGGTCCTATTATTGATGATAATTGTTTTTGTTAAGTAGTTATTTTGTTAAATAAATTAAAAAAAAAAAATGATTTTCCCATGATAGATAGATATTGCACACCAAATAACACATCAGCTTAGTTAACTACTACAAATTTTGACAATGTTGTACAATGGACGGTCTTCACGCTAAATAGAGATCTCTCCCAGACAACCATTGGGTGGAACGGATGATAGACATCTGTTAAACTAATAATGAAGCCGGAACCGACTAACCATTCTTCAAATTGCATTTTTTTTTCTCACTGATACAAAAGGCAATTAAAAGCAATATGTATCCTGATTAACCTTCTGCTAAAAGCCGATCGTATACAGTGAGGAACTACCTAGATATCTATCTATAGTTCTATACTAACAATAAAGCTAAACGGTCTCATTACGAAACGTGGCCTAAACTCGAGTTTAAGCCAGGACTACTAAGTCCAGGTCTAAATATAAACCTTTGGTTTAGACTTGACTATAATACGAAAGCAGATTTTTCCGAGGTCTAACTAAACCCAACTAGAATTCGGGTCTACGTGTATCATGCATGCCCCAAACATAGAAAAACGTTCCATTCCTTCAAGAATCTTGAATAAAATGATTTGCTTTATTATTTACGTTACGATTAAAAAAAAGTACCAGTTATTAAAACGTGTGATTATTTATTTGCCTCGATAACCAGTCAGCTTATTATTAAAATAAACAGTAACACTCTCTGAAAATAAAATCAAATATATTTTTACTAAGAAGTTTCTTTATTTACTTGAAACGAAACGTAAGCGACTAAGGCGCTAAAATGTCCTTTTTCAAAATCGCAACAATCAAAATCCATATCGTCAATCAAATTCAAGTCTTTTTTCAAGCTCAGTCGTTTAGGAAACACAAAATAATATCAGATAAATACGAATTATCGAAGGTGCACAAGCAAATTACATTCAAATCTGTAAAAAGACATGACAGATTTAGCTAAAACCAAAGATAAATTAGGGGCCGGCTGGTTTAATTATAAACCACAGATAGACCGCGGTTTTTGGCTTAAACCTCGTTTCGTAATATCAATTTCCTAAAACCAGAGTCTAAACCCGAGTTTTTCCTTAAACTTGACTTAAAACACGTTTCGTAATGAGACCGAAAGAGTTTATTTGTTTTTAGTTTTAACGCGCTGATGAAATCTGGTCGGATTTGAATAAATCTTTTTGCATTCGATAGCCTAATTCTTTAGGAAGGTTATATACTATTTATTATCATGCTACAACCCTCAGGAGCCGAGAAAAAAGGAATAACGAGGGCGGACGATGCGATGCTGTGAGCTGAGGGCCGAGGGCGGCCATGGCACACATAGTTTTAGTATAAAATGATCCGCAATCTTTGAAACTAACTTTGAGCATCTCCGTCTTGAGTCGCCGCAGTCGGTTAAAGAGGTATCCCAGCCTGTACCTCTTGTCATGGCGGATCGGTTCTCGTTGATTGAAAGCTAATGCTATCTTGTATCTGGAATACGTCTAATCAGATAAGATCATACTAATATTAGAAACGTGAAAGTTTGTGAGGGTGGATG
Source organism: Perizoma flavofasciatum (assembly GCA_958496245.1). Taxonomy (NCBI): domain Eukaryota; kingdom Metazoa; phylum Arthropoda; class Insecta; order Lepidoptera; family Geometridae; genus Perizoma; species Perizoma flavofasciatum. The sequence continues at coordinate 11,878,066 of OY292431.1, forward strand.
TTCATTTCTCTTTCACGCAAAAACTACTGAACGGATTTTGATGAAACTTTACAGTAATATAGCTTATACATCAGCATAACACATAGGCTACTTTTTATCCGGGTACCACGCGGGCGAAGCAGTGGGCTGAAGCTAGTAACATTATAAATGTTAATCGGGTGACAACGGGATAAACAAATTCCCGTTGTACCCCGATGGGGCTGAAAACCGGGGGACAAGGGGAGTAACCCGGTAAATGCCATTGGATTCAGTATACAAGATATAGCATCTACAGGCTACTTCCAAGCGTACAAGTCATCTGGGCAAGAATTTAGCAGCGTATGGGTTTGTTTCAAAGGTTCCATTATTTTTTTCTCAGTTCCTGAGTAAAGTTTCGATGACAGAAACATAACAAGAATATAGAACAGATAGCAACGATCTCGTAGTTTACTTTGTATAGCCCCTACGTACCTAGCGTGTGGTCCGTTCGGAGGGTTTAAAGTTGTTTTATTACTTAACCTATATCGTCCCACTGCTGGGCAAATGTACCCTCCAAATTCTTCCATCTATCCCGTTTTCTGGCGACCTTTCACCACTCTCTTTCATATGAGTCCAGCCCGCTTTCTCGGTACTGTAGGGGCTTATCGAAAGAAAGAAAGAAAGAAAAAAGAACACATTATCATTCGACCACCTGGGTGGTCTGACCTTCGCGTGGCCCTGGTGGGTAAAAGGATATTATAAAATAAAAACTATCTAAAATTCGATTATTCATATTGTAAAAATGGGAATTTTCACATACCGCACTATCGGTGAAGGCACCGACTTAGTTTCGACTAATTCCGAGAGTCTTCATCAGGGTGAGAGATCGCGACGCTCTCCCTCCGCGTTACGTCGTGTACGGTGCCTTCACTGATAGTGCTGTACGTGAAAATTCCCGTTTTTATAATATAAATCATAAAAATCTTTAGACAAAAGCATCTTATAAATATTTACCTCACATGATGTAGGAACGTCAGCGAAATTGCGTACAGCATTTCTTTGTTATATTTGTGATCATAATATAAGTATGTGTCGTACCACCAATGCCTATATAAGAATGAGGCGATATGCCCCGCAAACCATTCTATCGTCCAATGTCCAGCGGCTCCGTAATATTCTTTATTAGCATATGCCTTCCTGGTGAATTCGTACAACTTCGCCGAGACATCGTTGTAATCCCGGGTATCTTCCCCATCCGAAGTAACATTTTTAAGTTCCCTTAGATAATTGTTCTTTATAGTGTAGATGAGATTGTTGTCTAGTGAATCGCTGTAGAATAAGCATAAGTTAATTATATTACATTTTCTTTACATACGTATGTATGTAAAATGTATAGTAGTACTAGCTTCTGCCCACGGCTTCGCCCGAATCCTACCTGGATAAAAAGTAGCCTATGTGTTATTCTGATGTATACGCTATATTACTGTAAAGTTTAATCAAAATCCATTCAGTAGTTTTTGCGTGAAAGAGTAACAAACATCCATCCTCGCAAACATTCACGCTTATACTCGTAATAGTATTAGGATATCAGTCATGTAGTTCCCTTATCACAAGCTCTGCTTACTTTGCGGCTAGATGATGCTGTGTGAAAATGTCCAGCATTATTATTTTTATGTATCAATATCATTTCCAGTCTATAGAAGCTGTACTTATAATGCTTCTTCTAAAGAGTGCCACGATAAACTATCTTGGGCCACCTCCATCTATTGACTTTTCGCAACCTTTTAAATGTCAAGAGTTCTACTAGTATAGTATTATTGGGGATTTTTAATAAAACAAATTTTTAAAAAGGAAAATTACGAATCCCCTAGGGGATTTATTATTAGAATTTACAAAGAAAACAAGTAAAACAATAATTTAGCGGTAAAACAACAGCAACGCAATAAAATACGTCCGTACAGCGCATAGTCTCGAAGCGTCTCTGTGCTTTACAGTAATATAGCTTATACATCAGAATAACACATAGGCTACTTTTTATCCGGGTACCATGCGGGAGAAGTCGTGGGCAGAAATTAGTTATAAATAAATGAATTTAGTTTTGACTTTTAGCGTACCTTAATAATTCTCGCATGTATGAAACATTCTGCATTTCGCTTTCTGTAAGGTTTTCGGGTAGGTAGAGATCGTCAAATGAAGTCAGGTCCCCGAAAACGAGATATTCAACCTTCGGTGGGTAGGTTTGTGGGCGAGAACATGGTAAAACTAAAATTTTAGGGAAAAATATAAAAAAACGACTTCAAATAACGGGAAGTTGATAAAAGTTCAATATATCATGCCCCATTTTTTGACCTGATTTTAGATGTAGGAATTTTTTAAATAAAATGTATATGATTTATATGATATTTTAATATAAAAAAAAACATTAAAATCGATTCACATTTGAACCGATTTTTATGTTTTTGTTCACACTCAAAAAACAATAAGGAGGAGGTTCTCAATTCTAATGTACTTATTTTTTTCATGTGCGCGCGATATTTTCGCCATCCTAACTTAAATTTCCATCATATAATTTTTTTCATAACTTAAATTTAACTACCAATTCATGAAACAACACATCATATCAATATAAAGGTTGTCTGTAAAAGATCGCTTAATCTTCGCTACTACTCACATATAGATAAAACAATCAAAATCATTGCTGAGTTCCTCAGACGTGTCCAACATACTCGTGGCACAGCGTATGTTAAATGATTCATTGCATTTCAGCATTAATACAGGTTAAACAATTTATATGCATAATTGATTTTTAATAAGTGTAGGTACCTGTAATAATAATGAAAATACCTATATACCTACAAAGGGTATGGCGAAAAATGAGACACTCTAAAGCCCATTTTCTTATTTGCACAAAGATAACTAAATAATATTTTATTATTTTGTTCGTATGAAAAAATTGTATATTTTGTTAAAAGATGCATATTTTTTATTAAAAATGGTATAATATTCTAAAATAATATACCAAATCACGATAATTTCAATTCTATAAAAAACGGTAAAAAACGAGCCATTTTCTCAAAATAAGTGAGCACAATTGACTCGATTTACTATCCGGAATATTTGCGCCAAAAACCATTTAATAAAAAAAACCAGAAAAGTGCGAGTCTGACTTACGCACCGAGGTTTCTGTACAAGCTTGTAAAGCACCAAACATTGCTCTAATGAAAATATAAGGCGGATTGAAAAACAAACTTAACTCTGTAGTTGAAACAGTGTTCGCTCATACATGGGGTTAATGCCCATACGTTACGCTCAATTTATCCAACTGCAAGTGTAAGTTTGTAATTACAAAAAAGTATGATATAGGTACTAAACTAAAAAGTATGATATAGGTACTTAACTATAAATTAACGATTTTCGGACTTTTTCCTTTAGGTACTTGTGCTGTAAGACCTTTTCTCTTGCCAAATTTCATGATTCTATGTCAACAGGAGTATGACATAGAATCATGAAATTTGGCATTTATTTGGTTTTGGTTTATTTGCAAGTATCAAAATATGTCGTAAAAATGGCCGTATTTTTTAATTAAATTAATTTAAAAGCTTGATTATTTTAGAGCTCCAAGGGACCGTATACGGAACCCTATTAATCCTGTTAAACGTCCCTCCTTTTGAGGTAGGTACGTTCAATACTGTAATCCCTATGATGGAGGTCCTCAAATCCATATCCGCAGATCTTTGAGGATACCAAGGAGTAGTCTGATACACGTCCAAACATTATGTTTTGCACTTGTCTGCGTTTTTGCAAGTAGTTAGCATTCCACGTGACGAATTGCAAGCCCATCGCCGCTTATTGGAACACTATTTGATGGCACATGTCTCTGGATTTTGTTTTTATGTATTAAAACATTAAATGAATAAATAAAGTAAGTAAGGAACGTTAATAAGAGAATGAATAGTTTTAAACAGGTTACAGAAAGAAGCTCGCCTAGCTTTGCCGCATACGAGGGATTTTTTCTGTATTACCTACATCTTTAAGATGTTTAAAATTTTATATTAAATACATAAATATATAATACTAGAACTATAATACTAGAAATATATTTCACACAACTTCATCCAGCCCCAAACTAAGCAAAGCTTGTATTACGGAAACTACAAGATTGATACTACTTATATAGTTTTTTTTGGGAATACTTACATATTATACATAGAAATCACCCAGACCAGAGACAAATATTTGCAGATACATACATTTGTCCCGTGGTGGGTATCGAACCCGCAACCCTCTCCGTCTCAGGTGGGGCTTCGCCTACTTCGCCACAGAGGTCGTCAATTACAGTAATAATATTATCTCTCAATACGTTCTATATGGACACTGTTAAAAGGAGAGAAATAACAGCGTTATAGTCCATTATACTTCGAACCAAAGAGCAATATAAGTAGACAGGCTTTTTGGATTCCTAAAACCTTTAGTGTTTCTTGATATTAAGCCGAAAAGCTTAGTATCTCGAGATATAACGTGATTATAGTGAGCATGAAACGTAAGCCTTTCATCAAATATAAAATCAAAATCTTTAACAAATTGTTTGTAGAGTTGATTTTGATGTCGTCAGCATTATAAAAAACATGGGCATGTCACTCAGTAAATATGGTCATTGATGAAAGCAATAAATAAGAGTAGTCCAAGATGTGACCCTTGAGGCATCCATGAAGTTACAATGATGATGTAAGGTATTTTATTGCGACGAGCTGAATCATTTTATGCAGACAGGATTCGATTAAAAATATACTGAGATTAGTTGTTTGCTACATTTTTTTATAAGAAACGGAGTTACGCCATCAGGTCCAGCGCTTTTATTAGAATCGAGACTAGCAATCTTAAGCAGTATATCTTTCGACAAATCATGATGTATAATTCCAATGTCCAAGCCGATTAGTTTGGTGTTCGTCCAGGGTTGTGCGGCAGCTCTGATCATTATTTTCCACCAAGTCTATCAGCAGCTGAGCGTTGAACCACAAATGCAGCAGTCTTTCTTCTGTCACCAGTGTGTCATAGACATACATTCTAGGCGCATACCCCGCGCGGGCCATTCCACAAAGTCTGTGCACTCGGAATCCAAACTTCGCAAATGTTTTCACTGCATTGTCTGTTTTACACATCAGAAACCCCATTTTGTAAAGTTTGTTACGGTAGTACTTCTGCCGCATCTTTTGCATGAAGACCATCTCGTTTCTTGCTTGGTAAATAGCCTGCTTCATCAGATCATATAGACGTTGCCTTAAGAAGAAATCGTCTTTAGGGTAATTGTTCAGTCCGGATACACCATATTTAAATCTTCTCGCGTCTTGTAGCATTTGGTCTACGGTCAAAGGTTTACCTGAATCAGGGGATTGGATGTTCTGTACTTTTAGTTTAAGCATATCTTCTGTTTCATCAATGCCATCTATCATGATATCTAAGTACTTATCGGTTGTGAAATTTGATCCTCGTTCAGTTTGCATTCGTTCAATGCTCTCCTGTACGGTTTGAGGTTCGAACTTCTTTAAGAAATCTTTAAAGCGCCAGTCGTCATAATTTTGTTTGATTAACCTCTGGCGGTCATTTTGGGCTGTAACCATTGCAATATACAAAATCACTGCTGATCTGATAATGTTATCTGTAACGAAGAAATAGTAAATAAGGTGTAGTTTAACCGACATCCAAAAAATAACGATGGTTTTAATATTGTGTATGTAAAAGGATTATGTACCATGTTTGCTGTTCTTGCTAGAATGAGTTGATTTTTTGCTTTTTAGGAGTAACTGGAGATTTTTTTGAACCTCCAGGGGCCTAACCATGAAGTCTTATAGCGATTCAGTTTAGGCAAAGATGTCACTTTCTGCTTTGCGATTCAGGACGCTATGGCGTAGCTAAAGCTTTGTCATTCGCAAAGCGGGATTTGACATCTTTGCCTGAATTGAATAGCTATAAGACTTCATGGTTAGGCCCCAGGTCTGTGCATTTATACTATGCAGAGCTTTTATTATGAGAACTATATGGCTGATATACTGACTTTATGACTTTTATATTTTTTTGTTGTAAATACATACATAGAACCATACCCGAAACAAATATATTTGTAGTTCCAAACATTCGGCGGGAATCGAAACCGGAACCTTCTTATTGTTTTGTACTTTTATTTCACGTATTCATGTGTGATCTGTCTAGCAATTTATTGCAATGACAGGAGCCCGTATATGTATTTGCCATAAGCGGTTGTTAGTTTGTTTGTCTGTTTGTATGTTTCCAAGGACAAGGTTATTAAATAGGTTTTATCACCATAAGTCACTAGAGGGCCATAAGTCTAGCAATCAATGATGTAATACCACATTTTTATAAATACTGTAGAAATTAATAAGAGATATAAAAAAAATAACTCACGATTACCTACACATTTCAGATTTTTTAACAAATTCATTATCCACAGTATTAAGCTGAATGTAATTTTGCAATGCACCTGACTATAAATAATTTTATTGTTATTTAACATTTTTCGATTAGCAGTAAATGTGAAGATGACGCTCATAATATAAGTATACTTATGAGACCTAGCGAAGGGAATATCACTCCTTTTTTTACACCTACCTAGTCCTAACCCCACACTAGGCACTATGTATACTGGATTTATAGTATATCCAGTATATTATAACGTATAACGATACGTTATCCGAAAAGGAGAGGAGAATCAAGACTAACTTCGGAAATTTAAATATATTTATAGAAAAAAAAACTGCTGGCAAAACCCTTGCCACTAACAGTGGTATAGTACAGTTTGCCCACTATCCTCCGAAGTAGAGTAAAAACAGTTGCGTAGATAAAAAAAAAGCTCTAATCAAATTTGAATTTATTTCTGCACTTTTACTTTCATAAAAATCTAATTTTAATCTATTTTGAAATTAGCTCTACTTAGTTTGGGGCTAGATGATGATGTGTGGAAAATGTTCAGCATTTAGTCTGGAATACTTATTGTAAATATTACTTATTCCGGCCTCATTATTATTCATTTTTCATTTATAAATTTTGCGTGTAAACATATTCAGGAGCAACCTGTAATTAATTGTGCCAAATATAATTTCAATTTTCACGGGTTGATAGGTATTTAACTCTCGATAATTATTTTCCTAACACGAAATCCCACTTATATAATAAACTAGCTACAGCCCACGGCTTCGCTCGGGTGGTATAAAAAGTAGCCGATGAAAAGTAGCGTTCGTAAAAAACACATTTTCAAACCTTTTTTTGTCGATTTACGTTTCAAAATTGGTCTCCACGAAAAACCCTTTTATGAAAAAGGATGATATAGCCTATGTCAATCCTGAAAGCTCGTTCTAAATATTGGTGAAAGAATTTTTGAAATCGGATGATTTTTTTCGAAGATTACGCCCTACATACAAATATACAAACATTATATCTTTATAATACTAGCTACTGCCCACGGCTGCACCCGCGTGTTACCTGGATAAAAAGTAGCCTATGTGTTATTCTGATGTATAAGCTGTTACTGTAAAGTTTCATCAAAATCTAAAGTTTGTGAGGATGGATGTTTGTAACTCTTTCACGAAAAACTATTGAACGGATTTTTATGAAACTTTACAGTAATATAGCACATAGGCTATATTACATCAGAATAACACATAGGTTTTTTATCCGGGTACTATGCGGGCGAAGCCATGGGCAGAAGCAAGTAATAGATACTTAAGTATTTTATGAACTGAGTTAACACTTGATATCAATTTATTTGCCTATTCTGTTTAGGTAAGATAGTATTACGTTTATACCAAGTACTTTACTATTCTCCTGCTGATGTTTCGTTGACCGTTTAGAGGTCCTGCCTCATGGGCACCGGTCGCAACCACGCTCGTGAGACGGGATCTGAGTACGTGGTATTGCCGTAATGATATCCCAAAATGTTGCCAACCCACGATATTTTCAATGCTTTTCTGTTTTAACACACTGGCTGAGGATACCTAGGGGGGACACCTTGGGGTGGATTTTTATTTAAAGGAATTTTATATGATCTAATTAAACCATAGATTTGGGTGTCCGCTGACATAAACTACGATAGTGCAAACTGTCAAGTGTTTTACCGATGTTTGGTCTTTAGTGTATAGCACCCAGCTCGTCGATACGTGCCATCTGCTCTCGCGTATGCTTATACTCTATCTTCTGTCCTGCTCTGGCGCGTCCGGGAAAGCGCCAAAGATGAGCTGTGAAAGCTCCCAGAAAAGTCATGTTTTTTTCTGCGTTTCTAGCAGTTTTTTGCCTTTTATGCTAAGAATGTTATTTGATTCGTATTTTGGCGTTATACGAGGTTTGAATGTTTCTTATCCTTTATTTTTTTTGTACACAGATAATACAGTCAAAAATTACATAATTATGGGTAACAAGGTTTTGTATGACTATAACAGCTGCCAAAACGTTTCTTAAACTTAGTAGGTAGGTAATTTTGGAATTCAGAGATGAGCTTAATCGGTAGTAGGAGATTTTTGAACTATTGAGGAGTGGGATAAAAACGGTACTTCGTGGTAAGCTACTAGTTTATACAAGCCGTGATGTTTACGTACCTACTGCCTGCCTAATCTTTGAGCCCGTAGTATCGAAACGTAGGGGTTTCCTACCCCTCGCAGGCAGTCTACCTAGGTGAGACCGCATGCCATAACGCGCCGCGCATTCAAAAATAAACACGAAAAAATGTAACCGATTTCGACTAATCACGTGATTGTTCATCGCACGCCCACACGCGATTTCAACTTCCAAATATATTCAAACAAAATTATTATTTTATTTACTGAAAAAAATATATATATTTCAGTTTTTGTTGTGTGACCTGTGATTAATTATTTTTTGCGATGATGTTGAGTGTAATTGCAGGTGAGTTCAAATGATCCTTTTAATAATACATTTCGTATGATTTATTAAATTTCGAGAAGCTTAACGTCGTTGGGGACTCTCATGACAAATGTGTGCCTTTTGTTCTTCTTTTTACTTACTTATCCGCGTTTTATGTGTATTATTTGAAAAATTTAAGCCTGTAGGAATTATATAATTTTTGGGATTTATTTTATAGATTATATATATACCTTTCATTGACTTATTTTTTGGGTGTCTTAAGTTTTGGATAAGTCGTAAATAAGATAGATCCTAGTGTGTTTTTATTATTGTGGAACTATGGTAGTTGGGAACCTAGCAACTTCTAAAATAATAGATGAACATCAAAAAAGTTTGGTTGGGAAATAGTACGAACATAGCGAGAAGACTCCAAAGGACCAAACCTTTTCAGTTAGTGTAGAGTAAATAATTGTGTTAGGTAGTGGAAATCTAGCTACAAAGAATATAAGAACATATACAAAGGAGTCTCCTCCTTAAATATAGACAGTAAGAATCGTGTTAATGGACACATCAATATAAATAAATACACTCTTAGTTATTCTTTGTTCTATAAAACTAGGTCACTAATTAGCCTAAGACTAATTAGGCTAGATTGTAATATTACTTAGGATGCATTTTTTATTTAAAGTATGCTAATGTATACTGGACATAAAAAAATCAAAAAAATACTTTAAAAAAAACAATGCTCACGACACAGGTGAACAACACATAAAACCTAGAACCTAAACCTTTTGCATCTAAGTCTACATACCTTTTGCATTAGTCTTCCAAGGTCCCCACCATATCGCTTGTGTAGAATTATATAAGACAGATATAATGTAAGATTTCTCTAGTTTTTTTTGGGTGCTAATTAAACAGACTTCTTTTTAATAGCATTATTCGCCTCTAAAAATGTTCATTGCCTTCTAAATTACTAAGTCAGCCACAATTAAAAAGCGTCAGAATGATACTATCTTAGTCACTAGTTATCTTCTATGTAAGCCACTCTAAATACAACTCAGCATGGTGGTTATTTTTTAGCATCTAAATTTGTAACATGCATTCAAGCAGTAAACGTCTAAAATATTAATATATGACTACCCGGTCGGTTTTATTTATTTTGAACCCAAGTTTGTTGGGTAAAGTTTGGATAGCAATCCAAGGAGGATTGCTATCCAAACTTTTGAGTGGTAAAAAAAACCTTATAATCTAACCTATTCATGACTTTTGATTGTGGATCTTTACTTGACGCTTTCGAATATTTAGTTGGCTTTGTAAAAAGACGAATTAGTTTATTATAGGCTATCTCATTTTCCCGTTGCTTAGTTATAAAATGAGAAGTTTCATCACGTGACCAATATAGAAATGCTTGACTTATTATTTCTCGTTTTTTTATCTTGGTTCAACTTTTTTTTCCAAATATCACAATTTCCTTCTGAAAACATAACATCAATCACTTTATTAGAGACACAAATTATATCACACCATAGCTATGGGTAAAGGCTCTTCCATAACAGTAACTAACATGGGTACCTCTTTGAACAAACAGGCCACGACCAGATGATAGACTTTGCTGAAGCATCCCGTGCCCTGAAGACAAAGTTTAAACGTCTCGGGTGCCAGTAACACACCGGCACATAGCATCATCTAGCCTCAAACTAAGCAGAGCATGTATTATGGGAACTACATGATTGATATACTACTTATATACATATAATATGTATATAAGTAATGCAATGCGAGCGAATGCTCGAACTAACACTTTATCTACATATATCATCTATAGTCTATATCATATATGGATCTATAAGCAGTAATATGTTTGATGGTAGATATAAATTCGGCGATAGTTCTTCCGCAGACATGTAATCTTGCATATGGAAGCCCTATTATTAGTACTCCTGCCCGATTAGCACCCAAGATAAAGTTTTGTCTATGAAAGAGAAGACAAAAACTATTCCTGTCGCCTATATTGTCCAAGAAAAGAGAGGGACAAAATATTTGTTGTCTTCTCAGCGGTAGACAAAACCGTTATCTTGGGTCTTCATGCGAAGCAGGCTGGTGGTCTCAACAAATACAACTTTCTGTTGGCTTTGACGCCTGTGGAAAGATTGTATGGAAATGACATTAGCTGTGGAAATGTCACGTGACAGCTGCCAAGTTTTACCTTGACAAATTTGCGTTAGCGTGAAAGGAAAAGTAAGCATGAGGTATTTATCTAGACCAATGTTCTCAAAACATTTGATATAACGATTGGCTCTATAGCAACATGTCTTTATAGAATACACAAAAATACGAAATAATAATACAATTCACAAAAGATAGAATATACGAATAACCTGTAATAGTAACTATATATTATTTGTAGTCCGGTTGGTAAATCGCATGTATGTGGAAGAGCCTTAATATTTCTTCAAAGCCTCCCTGGCAGACCTCCAAGAAAAGGATGTAAGTATGATAGGAATCCCCTCAGAGTGTTATTTATGGAACCGTGGTTGCATAGTGTTCCAGTCTTTGTAGCCGACTTTCGGAAAAGGCATCTTCTCAATTCAATACATTTTATCCTATTCTACTAATAATATTATAAACGTGAAATTTTGTGAGGATGGATGTTTGTTACTCTTTCACGCAAAAACTACAGAACGGGTTTTGAGGAAACTTTCAGTAATATAACTTATACATCAGAATAACACATATGTTACTTTTTATCCAAATACTACGTGAGCGAAGCCGTGGGCAAAGGCTAGTACTATAATATTGCTGGAAATTTAATCTAGCCCCAAAGTAAGCAGAGCTTGCGTTATGGGAACTTCATGACTGACATACTACTTATGTTCATTTTTTTTATCAATACATACCTATCGTACATAGAAAACATCCAGACTCAAGACAAATATTTCCAGATCATGCAAACACTTGTCCCGCGGCGGAAGTTTAACCCGCAACCTAAGTGTCTCAGGCGGGCCTTCGGCCATTGCGCCAAAGAGGTCGTCCAGGAACACTTATTTTCATGCTATTTCAAGGAACACAAATACGGGAGGTATCACGCTTATCGACTCAATGAGCTCATAACGGAATTACCGGACGCCACGCCGTTTCCGGTATTGCCGGCTCCATCTCAATGGAAATTAAATTCCCGTTCCAATGGATTCGTCGTTAGTTCATGAATAAACGGTTTAAATATGAAAATACGTTATTTTTTTTTCAGTTTTTGTTGATTTTAATGACGTTTTGGTAACTATTTTAAGAGCTATATATCATGAGCAATCCTGGTAGAGTTTCTTTCTGAAAATTTCGTGCGAGGAAGCAATCTTACCCGCCAGGCAGTAATGTTCAAATTGCTGTGTTCTGGTTTGAAAATATAGTGCCTGTGAAATTACAGATTTCACAGGCACTATATTTTGAGAGATGACTGAGATGTCTCAGGCATAATTTTAAAATATATAATGTTAGACATTTATCACACAGTAACATTTAGATCCAAACTAAGCAGAGCTTATATTATGTGAAGTGCATGATATACAACTTATATTTTTTTCTTTCTTGTAAATACATATATAATATACATAGGAAACATCCAGACCCGAGACAAAGGTTGTCTGGAAGAGAGCGCTTTTAAGCGATAAGACCGCCCATTGTACCTTTATCATAGTGTGTTTTTGTTTATATAAGGTATACAATACAGTATTTTAATTCATTAAAATATTTGCAGATCATATAAACATTTGTTCCGCGGCGGGAATCGGACTACTTTCTGCGTCTCAGTCGGGCCTTCGCCCTCTGCGCCGTATTGAGAATCAGTCCAGAACTGCAAGGACTTAAAAAACGCGGGTATAAGTGATTTGCATTAGTCGTAGTGTGAGAGGCCAATATTCCAAATAGACGTAGCTATTCAAACAATCGCTCGCTCGATAAACCCATCCAGGGCATACCAGACTCCGATTCCGAGCTTCATTTCAATGGATATTAAATTCCCGTTCCCGGTGGAAAGCGTAAATGATGATAAAATAAGAACCAAGAAGGTATGACTGCTAGGCGACCAAATAAAACAGATTGATGAAGGTTTTTTTTCCGAAAACGCCAAAATATAGTTTCCAATCCTACTACTATTTATTATAAACGCGAAAGTTTGTGAGGATGAATGTTTGTTATTCTTTCACGCAAAAACTACTGAACGGATTTTGATGAAACTTTACAATATTATAGCTTATACATCAGAATAACACATAGGTTACTTTTTATCCGGGTACCAAACGGGCGAAGCCGTGGCCAGAAGCTGGTAATAATATAAGACAGTAATGTCAAAAAACCGACTTTCTCACGTGCTAACGTTATTTTGCTTAATCTGGATGACACTCTTTCGAATTAAAAAACAAAAGCCCACAAAAAATATTTCAGCTAGTCGTGATCCGATAAGATGATGATGTTTTTTTGAGGTTTACGGAAAAAGTAGTAATCCCCTAGGAATAAAACTTTTACAGGACTTTTTCGAAATTATTCTCTATACAACAAGAAAATCAAGGTACGCCTTGATATCTTCGCCAATTGCTAACCGAAATAAAACAGACAATAAAAAACTACAACCGAAATAAGAAACTCCTCCTTTTTGAAGTCGGTTAAAAAGTAACTTATTTTAAGTCGCTAAACACAGGTTCAGCCTCGTGACCGTTATTAACTAGTATTTTATTGTTAACTGTAACTTTATATAAACAAAGGGTATTCTATATAAGACTTTGTAAAACGTAAAGATCACGTAGATACTCGAGCCTCCTAACTCCTGGTACAAAGTTTTGAATCAGATTTTCAAAACAAGCTGTAGATTTTTTTGTAACTACCCAGGGAAAATGAAATTTTTGCGAATGAAATGAAAAATTGTGCGCGTAATTTAATGTTTTTTTTATTCAAAAAAGCATGCTTTCGTCTATAATCCCCATGATGGAGAACCTCAGATCCATACTCAATGCGCAAATCTGTGAATGTACCAAGTAGGGGCTAGTCAGAGATACTTCTAAATATTATAATTATATACACGTATTTGGGAAGTAAGGGGGGGGGGGGGGGGGGGGTATGATCGCCTGCACTAATATCAAAAAGCTTAAGCAAAAATTTAAATATGTGACAGTTTTTCTAGGGAAAATAAGCGATTAGCAATTTTATTCTAAAGTCGAATTTACCCTAGTCGGTTTATTTAAACCTACCGTTTCACGTTTATTGGATAAACGATTACTTAAGTGAATTTGCGTTTGTAGGGCTTTCGCGCTTAGTATAATGTAGGTTTTCAAAGTTGTTTGCGTCAAAATAGTGACCAAGGGCAAGTAGTATAAAGTGGCAACACTCGTGGTGAATCGTAAAACAACATAAATCAACTACCGTTCTGAACTGATTAAGCTAAGACAGAAAAGTCATTCATTTTACTCATTACACAAAAAATGTAAATATTATAAACACACAAAACAGATAGGTAACATAAAACAAAACGAAAAAAAACAGACAAATTAAGTACCCCTAATTTTGTGTTGTGGGGTCATTTAGGTTAGGTTAGTCAGTAACAGCATTATGTTGCACCAAACGCCCAAGATATTTAAACGCATAAGTTGTACCAACACAAAACAGATAGGTAGCATAAAACAAAACGAAATAAAAAACAAACAAACTAAGTACCCCTAATTTTTTGTTATGGGGTCATTTAGGTTAGGTTAGACAGTTATGTCTCAGCATTATACTGCACCAAACGCCCAAGATAGTTAAAAGCATAAGTTGTACCATAAGTTGAAATGCACTGGGTGGGACGCGTAGCTCGTAGGACCGACCACTGATTTGCCAGCTGATGAGCCAGCTGATTCTTCGAGGATTGATTTTAAGCTGACGCCGCAATAACATGGGAGCTATGAACTTAAGTAACTTCATTCTTATGATGATATTCACAGCTTAATATAAAGTGGCAACACTCGTGGTGCATTGCAAAACAACATAATGGGGGACGGTAGGTAGCTACCGTCCCGAACTGATTAAACTTTCACAATTTTTCGCTCTAGCAACTTTTAATTTGTTTTGTGTTCAGAATAAACTCAAAGAATGTGCACGTTAAGGTAAAAATGTTTTTTTTGGATATGAATATTTTTATTTTGTTTATACAGGGCTAACAAACAGCTAGAACGGTTATTTGGTTTTAAAGTGTTAACACTACATTCTGTAGGTGGAGCCTCGGCACTTCGATCCAATACATACCCAGAATTTCGACTAGACTGTGATGTTTTCAAGTCCCGGCGATGGAGATTGTTTGGGATATATAATATAAAAGAAATATACAATTTTCTAATTAAATAAATAATCGATTCACACTGGTTTCGAATCTTCAACCTCCATTTCG
Organism: Perizoma flavofasciatum; assembly: GCA_958496245.1. Classification (NCBI taxonomy): domain Eukaryota; kingdom Metazoa; phylum Arthropoda; class Insecta; order Lepidoptera; family Geometridae; genus Perizoma; species Perizoma flavofasciatum. Next base: position 11,893,301 of record OY292431.1, read on the forward strand.
GAAGTCGGGGTACCACCCTATTCGCCAACACGGCTCTTAATAATTCACGCGATAAAATCCTTTCCCCGCACAAATATCTTTATAGTCATACTAAAATAACCTGCCCCTTTCAATAACTACCACAGTGGAATCCAAAAAAGATTAGCGCTAAAAGGCGTCTGCAGGATGGCCGGAAACCATCAGGCCGGTCAAAATGGCCGCAAAAAGTAAATGGAAGGTTTTACAGCACCCTGTATACGACAATGATTCGGCATTATGTATACGCATTTCCTTTTTAGGTTGTTTTGAATAAATATACTCAAAGCTACATTTTCATGATCGCAAAAAGAAGGGCGGTGTTACAGTGTGTTTTTGTAGCGAATTCACTTTGGCGGAGCAGAAATATTTGGACGTGAATAGGTTGAAATAATAGTGAATAGACTGAGTGGGTACTTTTGGTAACTCAACATCAAAGTACTCACAAAAAAATGAGTAAAAGCTTAATGAATAATGAAAAAAATACTTCAGGGTAGAGCGTAGAGGGTGTGCATTCCATGGTTGTGCTTTACATGGACATACAATACGGTCTCCCGAGCGTAGGTAGTATATTAGAGACAACTTTTTTCGTTACTCCGAAAAAAAAACTTCAGGGTAGAGCGTAGATAGAATATTAGAGACAACTTTTTTCGTTACCTCGAAAAAAATACTTCAGGGTAGAGCGTAGATAGAATATTAGAGATAACTTTTTTGCGTTACTTCGTAACAAATACTTCAGGGTAGAGCGTAGATAGAATATTAGATACAACTTTTTTCGTTACTCCAAAATAAATACTTCAGGGTAGAGCGTAGAGGGTGTGCATTCCATGGTTGTGCTTTACATGGACGTACACTACGGTCTCCCGAGCGTAGGTAGTATATTAGAGACAACTTTTTTCGTTACTCCGAAAAAAATACTTCAGGGTAGAATAGGTAAAATATTAGAGACAACTTTTTTCGTTACTTCGAAATAAATACTTCAGGGTAGAATAGGTAGAATATTAGAGATAACTTTTTTGCGTTACTTCGTAACAAATACTTCAGGGTAGAGCGTAGATAGAATATTAGAGACAACTTTTTTCGTTACTTCGAAAAAAATACTTCAGGGTAAAGTGTAGGTCGAATATATGAGACAACTTTTTTTCGTTACTCCGAAATAAATAGGTCATGGTTTACTCGAAAACTGCTCGCGATAAGTAAGCGATTCATAAATAAATAAATTACACGCTCTAACAAAAAATCTATGTATTTTTAAAACTAATTATTACACTTGTTAAAGATGAAATAAAATTGATCCCTTACTCTTATTTAAGGAGCTTAACAGTATACTATAAGTTGATATAATCTTTTTTTAAGTATTTACGTATCCCAATAACAAGTAACTTTTTTTACATATCAAAATCAACACAACGTAGAGTAAGTAGTAATAAAAAATATAGGAATGGAATATTTGTTCCTATCGTATTATCTTATCGTATCGGATAGTATCAGAGCCTCTTTGCTGAGTTACAGATTTGTATGGAAATCTTATTTTGACATGTTATAAACTCAGAAAAGACCTTCTAGAGACGCGTATTTCAAATAGTATAATCCTACTACTATTATAAACGCGAAAGTTTGTGAGGATGGATGTTTGTTACTCTTTCACGCAAAAACTACTGAACGGATTTTGATGAAACTTTACAGTAATATAGCTTATACATCAGAATAATACATAGGCTACTTTTTATCCGAGTACCATGCGGGTGTCAGATATGAAATTATTATAAAACGCTATCCCTTGTGTTTAAGCTTTGTAAACACTGTCATATATTTTGTATTGAAATATGCTCTGTGGTTCACGAGCATATTTCTGTACAACAACACTTCACACTTACACACTGGCAACACTTCTGAACTAAACTCAAAGTACCGAATAAAACATTGTGATGTTTGTTTACTCTTAGTAAATTGATGAGATTTCTTTAATATTTAATTACAGTTCATCATTATAAAATAATTCATGATTTTTGAAATATTGTACATATGTATACTTTGCTTTCCTGATGTTTTTAGTTTCTCAAGTGATAGTTCATGGTATGTTGTTGATGGAATGTTTTAACAAATATTGTAGTTCAAATGATTATAAAAATAGCACAAATCTTAGAATAAGTTTTAAAAGTGTTTCACCGTATAATATTTAGCTATAGTTACCAATGTTCAGAGTTATTTTCGGTAAAATCAACAATCGTCTGTGATTGGTTTAAAATGGCGCTTTGCTTAATGAGGTTTGAAGTGTATAAAAGCCGAATGTAATTCTATGGTTGATCAGTTACGGATCCACTGCAGAATACGGCGCAAGTTAAGTACTTTGTTATTCACTATTGTTACCTGTTATTATTATTGTCTGTGATTATGTTTGATGTTTTCTTGGTATATTCTTATTTTCTGTGATTATGCTTATTGATTATGTTTGATGTTTTCTTTGCACCAATACCTACTTATTACTGTTCATTTATTATAATTGTTGAAGATCTTAATTGTTGTTCTTATTGTCATGTATTAATACAACTATTCTATAAGATGAAGTAGTTGTTGACTTTGAAATACACCATGAATAAAATTACTGTTGTTTACTTAAATTGACTGGCTACAATCTTTTATATAGAAACTTCCCTATCCACTCTGGTTGTAGGTTCTTAAAATGACAAACATATTTAGGTTTGTCATTAGTTGTAATATTCAATTTAAAAATAATAACTTTAATATTGGTAACTATTAACTATTTATCTAATAAGGGCAAAACCGTGGGAAGAAGCTAGAGTAGTTTTATTCCCGAAATGATGTTGGTTCACTCCGATATCGATGATTAAATATTAACCTTTCAGAAAGCTGAAAACAGGGTTTTACCAAGAAACAGCTATTGCTTTTTCATGAGCTTATCGCATGACATGTGACTCCGGAGGCATCGAAAGCAGTTTACCGGCGCTCAATATCCATCCCGCGCTTATTTATTGAGAACATTGCTAGATTACTATTGCATAAAAAACAATATAAGTTCTCGTAGTTTCTCGTAACAGTCATGTCGTTCTCATATTACAAGCTCTGCTTAATTTGGGGCTAGATGATGCTGTGTGAAAAATTACCAGCATTATTTTTTAATTCAATCTATCAATTAATAACTAGCTACTGCTAGTACCCGCATTGTACCCGGATAAGAAATAACCGATGAAATTAGCTCTTGCCATTAAGGCAGCGTTGCCATTTAGCGTGTCTATGCAGCCATTTTGTTAACGCTTCCATTTGATATTGATTTGGATCAGTTGACCTATCTATAGATCGTTTGCAACGATCTTTAGATAGATAGATGTTTCATCTGTATATTCGTATTAACTTACCTATTAAAATGCACTAATTTAGTGTGGTCAATATTTATTGGTAAATCATAAATAAATAAATAAAATAATGCGGCCAGTATTTTGGGAACGCTTCCGTCTGGTAGTGATCTGGATCAGTTGAGATATCTATAGATCGTTTGCAACGGTCTTTAGATGGCTAGTTGTTTCATCGGTATTTTTGTATATACCTACTTGTAAATAGTTGTATGAATGAAGTACCTAATTTAATATAAATAATTGTTATTTGTGAGTACCTAATGTAATGTGTATGTAATTTGAAGGCAATAAATTATTTTATTAATCTATGCTAATAGGATCTATACATTTATGCTATTACTAGTCTCTGCACACGGCTTCCCCCGCGTGGTACCCAGATAAAAAGTAGCCTTTGTGTCATTCTGATTTATAAGCTATATTATTGTAAAGTTTCACCAAAATCCGTTCAGTAGTTTTTGCGTGAAAGAGTAACAAACATCCATCCCAACAAATTTTCTTGTTTATAATATTAGTAGGATTTCTCCATGTGGGAAAAAACTAAAACCACACGAGTGAAGCCTTGGGCAAAAACACAACCTGGGCAACACAAAATGGGCAACATTGAAAATTATGCAAATTGTATGAGAATGCGTTTTAGCAATATGTTCACCGATTATACAGAGTGATATAATTTAGCTGCCTACCTGTTCGAGGGAGAATGGGTGCGCCGCGGCGGCCTTGAGCGGCGGTCGATCGGACAGGCTCTACTGTGAAACAAACAAAGCTCTCACAAGTACTTTTAGCTATAAGGCCGCCCATTGTTACTCTTATTTATAACGTGTTTTCTTATTTTTGTATGTCTACTTTGATGATATAGGTATAATAGATAAATTATCTCACGTTTTAAACTATCATGAATGGTTTTCAACATATATTTTACTAAAAACAGGATTCAGGAGTTATAATGTTTCCCGATATATCGACCATTGCTTTTCATAGGAACCTGTACATAGCAGATTTCTGCATAGACTTGTACAGTACCATCCCAGAATGTCATCCTATCCTGCTATACCTATCTATATAAATGTTTGTATATGTGTTATTCCTCGTCCAAGTCGTCCCTGCCACCTTTTTGATGTCATCTTCCCATCTACGATACTGTCTGCCTTGGACGAGGAAAGCAATGGATAGATCCATGTGGAGAACACTCGGGGAGGCCTATGCTGGAAAGCAAGACAATTAAGAAACTGGTGTCTTATACAAAATTTATACAATAATTATCTTATTTACATATAATTACCTAAACAAATTTATTTTAACTAGCTATAAGTAGAAATAAGAAAAATGTTACTATAAGATTGTTAATAAAGGCTATTATTATTATTATTATTATATATGTGTTATTTGTTGTTGTTATGTACTGCTCTCATAAATACATGTTTTTTCTTTCTTTCTTCTTTTTTACCGGGAAGTAAAAGCATTTGTTCATACAACCATTATGATTGTTATTATTATCTAACTGTTCATTTTGTAGAAACTGGAATAATGTATTTAACGTTTTATTTCATTTATTCGACAACTGATGTAATTATTTCATTTTCATCAGTCACTTCCATGGGAATGCTTCCCATCAAAGTGACTGAGGTCTACGAGGTCCACGAGGTTCATATATTATGAACCAGGGATCAAAATGTCCAGAACGAAAGCGGTTAAACCAATAACGCAGAGTTCAATCGTTGGTAGTGTGTTCCTTAGGTCGCTAATATTGCGTGCCGTTTAAGACGCATGGTTTCCAGGTTAAACTCATTCACATAAAACTGATAATCGAACACAACGCGAGTTTTCTTCGAGTCTGTGGTTGTAAATGTCACAGATTAAAAATTGTTTGCTCTTACGCAAATGTAATGAAATCGTAGCATAAAAAAAAACAAATATACAAATAAATAGGTAACTGTTTTTGAAAAAAATATACTATGCCTGTAACATTTTTTTTCATTCCTAATCAAACCGCAAATATGTTCATTCGGCAAAACAGCAATTTCATAGGTAAGGACTTAATACTTTCTTGGACTACATCAAAAAGGTCATATAAGTTGATTGAACGAACTATCTGTTTGTACAGTCAGCTATGAAAGTAGAGTAATAATTTAAGTTTTTGCTCTTTTCTTCGGGCTAATAGAGGAAATAGTAACACATAAATAATTAAGATCCGAGGCACACAAATGACACGCCGGGGTTTTTAAAATTGTGCAAAAATTTACGTGTCGACCGCGAGGACAAAATCCGTATTTACGTTTGCCATAAGCGACTGTTTGTATGTCCCGATACATTGCACGGACATGCACGGTTTAACATTTCTTTAAGAGTAGAATAACGTGTCGAAACAGCTCAATGTTGTAAATAAAGCTCAAATTAGACGACCTCTGTGGCGCAGTGGCCGAAGGTCCGCCTGAGACGCAGAAGGTTGCGGTTTCGATTCCTGTCATGGGACAAATGTTTGTAAGATCTGCAAATATTTGTCTCGGGCCTCGATGTTTTTCTAAAAATTCAAAAAATTGCATTTAAGTAGTATGTCAGAAATGTAGTTCCCATAATACAAGCTTTGCTTAGTTTGGGGCTAGATGATGCTGTGTGAAAAACGTCCAGAATTATTTGTTTAATTTAAATATAGTTTTGGAAAAACGATATTTTTTCCAGAAAACTTGTTGACTTTCATGGTCAGAATCATCTCGTTCCAATTCAGTATCCATATTCTAGAACAGTCTGTATCATACAAAGGTCTAGCTCGTAACCGTATTCAGAGCAAATATTTGTCTACTTGGAGTACTTTAGCAATCGACCAAACGTTTGTCCCGTGGAAACGACGTGACCTTTGACTCTGCGAAGGTCGTAAAGGCCAAATAAGGGTCAGCTCATTTACCTACAGCTCGTATCATATTTGTCTTCAATTACTCCTTTTTAGTTTGAAACACACATTCATAAAAAAAAACGAATACAATCGGAACTGTCTTCGCCATCGTTTGTTCGGGGTCGGTCCACTTAGCAAAAAGTCTACTTAAATGACTTTTAGGGGAATTAGCAAATGGTCCACTACTCAAATGAGCATTACTATTATTGACAACCGACGTGGTGCGGTGGGCGAAGGTCCGCCTGCGACACAGGAGGTTGCGGGTTCGATTCCCGCCCTGGGACAAATGTTTGTACGATCTGCAAATATTTGTTCTGGGTGTTCTGGGTATTTTCTATGTATAATAAAAAAATATTTATCTATGTAATGTATTGTATTAAGTATATCAGTCATCTAGTACCAATAACATAAGCTCTGCTTAGCTTGGGGCTAGATGATGCTGTGTGGATTGTCCAGCATTATTTATTTATTTATTTATTTATGTTGTAAATGAATAGATAACAATATAATATTATCACCCTTGATAATATTATAAGCCTCACCCTTGGTATCTACCAAGGGTGAGGCTTCAACCGACCGCTCAAGGAGGTCCTCACACTACCTAATAGAAAGAAAGAAAGAAAGAGTATTTTTCTTTGAGCCCAAAAACACAAACATGGTAAAAAACTGGAAAAGAATTAGCTTATAGAAAATGTGTTGCTTGGGGTCAAAATAGGTCCCTGTCTCAGCTTGATGCAGCATCGTGTTAGTACGTTGCTGCGCTGCTTTTCAGACAATCAATAGTTTATATCTTTATCCTTATAATAATAATAATAAGAAAGCCTTTTTTATTTTTACCAACTAATTTTACATATTAAGCTATATATACAACTAATGTTGATTAGGAACCCCTCTTTGGGTATAGGCCTCCTCCTACACAACCTACCTTACACTACCTAATCATTAGTTTACAATTCAAATCTTTTAGGATATACTAAGTAAATTTAGCTAACATAACTTATGTATTGTTAAGTGTAGTGGAAATAAATCTCTTTTTATATCTATTTTTAGCACGCGGGCGAAGTTTTAAACAGTAGCTAGTACCTACCTAATAATTCTCAATCCCCAGCGGCTTTCCGATTACAAATGACACGAGCAGTTCCACACTTAACTAATTGAATAGGTGGTGCTAGGACTCTTTAATCAATGGATGCTAAACTGACCACAGCTGTTGGGTAGCATGAATTTGTGAATAGACCTGCGCAGGAGGGTTATGGATCGCCAAAACCAATAGTCATTTAGTGTACTTGGATACAGGGTATTTAAAAATAAAATATTTTTATCCTATTAATATTATAAACGCGAAAGTTTGTGAGGATGGATGTTTGTTACTCTTTCACGCAATAACTACTAAACGGATTTTGATGAAACTTTACAGTATTATAGCTTATACATCAGAATAACACAAAGGCAACTTTTTATCCAGTTACCACGCAGGCGAAGCCGTAGGCAGAGGCTAGTATTTATATTACCTGTATTCAAGTGAAAAAACAGACAAATTCACGACTGCATTCCCAATTATGGGTACATACTCAGTGCGTAGATCTTAGAGGATCAGAGGCCCGTCCAATCATTATGTTTGGCACATGACCGCGTTTTGCAAGTAGTTAGCGTTTCACGTGACAGGTTGCCCATCACTGCTTGTTGGAACACAAATTTTTGGTCAAAATGATATAAATCAGAATATTAACATTTAAATTAATAATATTAAGGCACTTATCATAATAAAATAAAATATTTTATACATTTTGCGTACTTTAGGAGCCGTGCTAGGTCGTAACTGTGTTACGGACTGCTAGAGATCTATATAATACTAGCTTCTGCCCACAGCATTGCCCGCGTGGTACCCGGATACAAAATAGACTATGTGTTATTCTGATGTATACGCTATATTACTGTAAAGTTTCATCAAAATCCGTTCAGTAGTTTTTGCGTGAAAGAGTAACAAACATCCTCACAAACTTTCACGTTTATAATGTTAATAGGATGCGGGTTTAGTCGTAAAAGCGATTCATCACAATTTTTTTTTTATTAAAATAAGTAACGCCAAACAGCTTAGGTATACATTGTATGTCTTAACGATAGGGATAAGTTTGACATTGACGAACGTTGAATGAATGAATGAAAATACTTTATTGTACACATAATAACAAAATCTTATTCTAGAGATAGTACAATGGGCGGTCTTATCGCTTAGAAGCGATCTCTTCCACACAACGTTTGGATGGAGAGGATAGTAAGAGAACGTTGTAGGTATTTAATTGCGTCTTCAAGGGATCACAGAAATGAGTTCCCTGACACAAGTTTAGCATTAACAGAAACTTCAAAAATGACAGATACACAGTTGACAGTTTTGCGTTAAAACGTAAATTTGCTTCAAGTAGCGAAATCGTTAGGTAAAGCCCGTGGCAATGGCGAGGTAATTGTTGAAATGAAAGGAAAACATACCTACCTAGTAAACCCACGTATCGTCAAACCATGTTGAGTTTAAATTGGTAGCCGCCAAATGTGATTTGAAGGAATTGTACATTCGTAATCATGTATACTGCTAGTCTATTCTACCATTTCTAGTGAATAAATGAAATTGGTACAGTTCCGGGCTTATGCCTGGCGAACTAATGTTGCTCAATAGTTTTTTAGGATTCTGAAGCTAAATGAGAAAAACGGAACGCTTTAATTTCGTCCGTCTGTCCGTCCGTGTGTCACAATCTGATACTATTTAGTGATGTTTTAACAAGAAAACAAAAATATTAACTTTCCAATAACAATCATACCATAATAGTCTAACCAACATAAGAAGCTTGATTTTTTTAGAGCTCCTACCGTAGACCTACGAATTTGATATTAATTTAAACTTGACCTTTTCGATACGTTTTCCTGAAAAAACGTCTTGAAACATTGACAGACAGACGAACGGAAATTTATAGGGAAATTTATTTCCTTTTGAGGTACGGGACCTTAAAAAAACTAAAAACATGTAGTCTTTGACATTCGATTTTATATACGAAGTTCAAATGGCTTCCATAGTTCACTTATGATAAAGACAAACGTTTGTAAACTTTATGGAAAGTAACTCTTAGCGTGGCTAAGACTTTATGGAAAGTAACTGTAACGGAATTTTGAGAATTAGGCTCATTGTGATAGGCTCAGGAAATGTATATATGACACATTTCCTATGTTGTAGGGGTGCAAGCTAAAGGGAAATGGGGCCCAAACCTTGCCTGCGTTAGGCATGGCTAGATATGTGGCCAATTCTACCCTCTAGCTTTTTTGCCTTATTTATTTATTAGGAACATCAACAGAATTTACATGAATAATTGCTTATAGTTTCTATTTTAGGAACTAGTTTACATGTAATTCCAATTACAGATGATGCATATTAAATAGTTTGGCATAAACATATTAGGATCAATTGGGAAAATCAAAATCGTGGTTTGGTATCATTTTAGAATATAATTACGACTATACCACGTACTTTACTATTCTCCTGCTGACGTTTCGTTGACCGTTTAGAGGTCCTTCCTCATGAGCACCGTCCGCGACCACGCGAGCACGGTCGTGAGACGGGAACTGACTTGGCCTCGACGCTCTGCCCTTTGCGTGCAGGAGAATAGTAAAGTACGTGATATAGTCTTAATTATATTCTAAAAAATTCTCCCTGTGCTAAACTTCTCAGCCAGCGCTGTCCAGAGCCATTTTAATGACCAGTAAGGAGGTATTTTGTTCAAGCAAATTTTTTCTTCATTTCAGATACTGAATGACAATGAATTCGCCACAACGGAAAACAAACGTTCTAACATAAAAATGCCTACAAAATCTCTAATACACCGGCACTCGCTAACTCAGAAATGGCGCAAACCGACCAAATTGAAGATGTACCGCTGCACCGTTCATTATCTCATGACTATAGTGATATTGATTTCCTTGCCTTATACTTCGCTGAGCTTAGCAAACGGAGACCCCGCCCCAGGAAGATCTCCTGGGCCACCTGTAGAACAATCAGATTCTATACAGCCCGTAACGAGTTTGGACCTTAAAGCAGATGAAGTAAAGGCTATTTTAAACGTAGATTATGAGGAAACAACGACAGTTGAGGCTTTAGAAGTGACTTTAGCGAGTGAGATTGAAGATGCGTGTGCCTTCGCCAGGATTCCAAGTGAGAGTGATGACATTGTGACGTTGAGTGAGGAGGATAGTGAGGTGAATGTGACTGTGACGCATCCGGTGTTTGAGGCGAACGAGCTGGTGAGGGGAGTGGTATATGATGGTGAGTAATTACAGATAAGAGTACAGGAGCCTAAACATGAAGTCTTATAGCGATTCATTCCAGGTAAAGATTGAGGACGCTATGGAGTAGCTAAGAACTGAATCGCAATCAGACTTCATGGTAAGGCCCCAGTTGTCTATAAAATAATTTCAAAAAAATGTTCAGATCATATTCAGATCATAAGCATAGATAAGTCAGGTCAAAGACGGTACTGCAAGAGCTCATCAATTCATGATCTCTGTCGTCAATAACTCCTACTTATCAGGGATACATGATCACTGCTATCTTCAACCCAGAGTCTTTTTTCCGCTATTTCAGAGTTGAACTGGTTGAGGATAATGCACAAACAAAGTCAAAGTCAAAATTCATTCATTCAATAAAATCACAAGGATCACTTTGAAACTTCGGTTTTTATCTACTGCCTGTTACTCCGCGACCAAGCCAGGAAAGAAAGGCAAGAAAACAAGGCTGGTTATTCTTTTTGATAATCCTTTTACAAAACAATAGATTCGAGTTGAATCATTTTCAACCCCAAGAGTTTTTGTCTTCTGAATAATCAGATATTTTAAAGTATGCCTTTTTATAAAGTTTTGTTCAATTACGTTTTTAAATTCGTTTTAACACGAAGCATAGTGATTTTGATATGAGTTATGAACTCTACCTTTCTTAACCAGTTTGATATTAGCGGATTATATTGACACGCTTTCCGATTCAGTTAAAGGTCAGGATGACAATATAATGTCTCTTCAGTTTTACAAGATAGATAGAAAGATATTTTTTTGTTTGTTTTTATTGAAAATACCAACAGCACTTAGTATACAACAAAATTAATTATGTTATTGAAGTTATACAGCCAATTATAGGTCTCTGAAAGTAGAATAAATTATGCTACGTTAATTCCTGCAAATATTTATTTTCAAAAGTACAGAATGAGTAATTTTATTCCAAAAACTATCGGGAACTTGACTATTCATATTGTAAAAACGGGAATTTTCACGTACCGCACTATCGGTGAAGACACCGACTAAGTTTTATTCCGGGGAAGTAGCCACAAATTGGGATAGGACTCAGCATAAAAAACCGCAGACCTGGTGAAAGTAAGTAGCGCGCTGATCTTCCGTCCTCTCCCAATATCAGTAGCAGATAGCTTTGATATAAAACAACAGGGCTGTGTCCAGTTAATTCTTCGTCCTTAGTTTTAGTCCTGATAACGTGGCTATAGGTACTACGATTTATTCTGTGTTCTCTTTGGCCTCAAATATGCGTGAAATGGTTTGTTCAAGTATTCTCTCCCCATGACCTTTAGCGTAATTAGGTAAATTTTAACGCTAAAAGGTTGCCTTTTGTGAGATTATAACGAATGTTAAACCATTTATTACAGAATTCATAAAATTTATAAAAATTAAAGACAATAAAAAAGATAAGATTTTTCACTTTCTTTTCTTAGGCACTACCGCTTGGCACTACTAGTAGAGTGAAGGGGAATTTTACTTTCCCGTACCACTACTATTCTTATTGGCTGATTAAACGCATATTTTAAAATCTTCCGTGGATTACCTCATTACCAATGGCACTACTAATGCTAAGTATATCAAGCAAGATAAACAAAATATTTATTTGTTCCAAAAATTAAGTTGATGTTGGCTTGAAAAATCCTTCCTAGGCGAATCCGTCTTGGGTAGGTTAGGTTGTTAGGTTTTTTTATTACCACTCAGAAAAAGAGGATTGCTATCCGAACTTTACCCAAAAAACTTAGTTTATCTGCAAAAAACAGCATAGATAACTAATAGCCTTTATAGATAGCCCACTCGTGCCACGGGTAAAATAACATTTCCCGTGAAACTGGCAACAGTGTGGTTTCACTAGAAACGTACTTTTACCCGTAGCACTACCAGTAGTGTCACGGGAAAATAAAATTTCCCTTCACTTTACTAGTAGTACCAAGCGGTAGTACCTAAGAAAAGAAAGGGATTTTTCTCATCAAGAACAAACACGCTCACGACCTTCAAGCCTACAAATCAATACTGAGTACGAAGATCCATGGGATACCTAGTAAAGTAAAGGGTAGTCAGAAGTGGAAATATTACATTTGACAATACCAATTTTTTTTAGTATTCCATGTGACAGGTTGCAAACTCATCGCCATTAATTATTGGAACACTTTTTTACAATGGTACAATTTTTGGGTCTCGTGAATTCCGGTGTATGTGATATGAATCGATTGTTTATAGGTTATGTATGAAAAAATGAACTTGGGGTGATACATATAAAAACATGGATGTAACGCATATGAAATAATTTTAGTTTTCACCTGAAATTATGGGGACAAGTATTTTTTGGCCCGTCAATTACAATAAAAAGAATAATGCTGGTCATTTTTCACACAGCATCATCCAGCCCTAAACTATGCAGAGCTTGTATTATGGGAACTACATGACTAATACTGCGTACGGTATACTGCTGTGGGGGAGTGCTGCTGATATCAATACCATACGAGCAATTTATAATATGGGCCCCAGAGAATCACTTCGCGAAAAGTTTAAAGAAATAAATATAATGACATTCCATTGTCAATACATTTATGAAAATCTGATGTATGTTCACAAAAATATTAATTTGTTTAAGAAAAAAAGCGATAATCACAATGTTAATACTAGAAATAAAGATAAACTCGCTGTTGCCACTTGTAGACTCCATAAAGTTGGTAAATCGTTTAAAGGGCACGGTGTACGCTTTTATAACAAACTCCCAAGAGATATACAAAAATTATCAATTAACAAATTTAAAAACGTAATTAAACAAAAGCTTTATAAAAAGGCATACTATAAAATATCTGATTATTTAGATGACAAAAACTCTTGGGATTGAAAATGCTCCAACTCGAACCTATTGTTTTGTAAAAGGATCATTAAAAGAATAACCAGCCTTGTTTTCTTGCCTTTCTTTCCTGGCTTGGTCGCGGAGGAACAGGCACCTAGATAAAAACCGACGTTTCAAAGTGGTCCTTGTGATTTTATTGAATAAATGAATTTTGACTTTGACTTTAATACGTACTACTAATATATTTTTTTTTGTTAATACATAGAAAAAACCGAGATCCTGAGATATATATTTGCAGATCATACAAAACTTTAGCCCACGGCAGGAATCGAATCCGCAACCTTCTGTGTCTCAGGCGGGCCTTCGCTCACAGCGCCACAGAGAATATGGCTTGCGTGTGATGTTTAGGTACCATGGTTGTAAAAATCGTGCCGCGCCGCTGCCGCAACGCACCGTGTGGCTCAGCTTGACTTCCGTTTTTTTCCATACCATCCTTCAAAAATCTGAGAGTGCCCAACCACGATGGGCGAGTAGCCTGTAGATAACTCGTACTCTTAGTTCCTAATACCCACGGCACAGGGAATCTTAGTGTGGGGTCCGGACTATAATGTGACTGTTAACTGTTAAAGAAAAGGCTGAGTAGTAGCATTCTGTAGTAATTTAGCTACGTAAACTCCATTAACAATATTAACATTAACATATATTTATATATGTTTATTTATTTTGTAATATTGTTTCATTATTTTCTTTCTGTACACCATCCTACCTCTATAATTACCTCTCTCTAGCTCAAGGTTTGCTGGAAGAAAGCTCTTTTTTAGGGTTAAGTTCGCCTTTGTACATGTCATTTAATTCTGCCTTTTTGTAAGTGTTTATTTGTGTGTACAAAAAAGAATAAAGATAAAAAGTTAAAAGCAAAACTTGAAAGTTACTCCTGTAAACCTAAATGCTTGTAGCGTCTTAACAAATTGTGTTTTCGCAAAGTTATATCATAAATACAACAAAGTATTTACATCCGACAATCAGAGTTTGTGCGCCATAATCATTCATATTGTTAAACAAAACTTTGCAAACCAAAAAAACAGCTTGAAGACCCTTTGAAGTTTAATGAAGCGTCAGTGTGAAATAACGGGTAAATTGTCACCTCTGAACAAACACTGAGAAAACACCCACGAAACCGCAGCCTTTTGAAATGGTTTATGATAATAATAAAAATAAGCTCAGTTTATCACACAATATTTACAATAGTTACGTCAGTCGCCATTCACAAAATAACGTTTTTATATGTACTAGCTTCTGCCCACGGCTTCGCTCGCGTGTTACCTCATATTAGATATTTGTTCGAACATTTTATTTAAGAGGTAATTTTTATCATCGAGAATTTTTTTTTCTGTCACCCATATTTAACCGATTTTTCTTGCATGCTGTTTTTTTTAATTGCCTTTTTGCAATTAAAAAAAATATCAACAAACACGCTTACGGCTATATTTACATTATGGGCATTCCCGTATCCTATCCTACTAACATTATAAACATGAAAGTTTGTGAGGATGGATGTTTGTTCCTCTTTCTCGCAAAAACCACTGAACGGATTTTGATGAAACTTTACAGTAATATAGCTTATACATCAGAATAACACATAGACTACTTTTTATCCGGGAATCACGCGGGCGAAGCCGTGGGCAGAAGCTAGTAAGCTATATCTGTAAAATTTCATCAAAATCCGTTCAATAGTTTTTGCGTGAAAGAGTAACAAACATCCATCCTCATAAACTTTCGCGTTTTAATATTATTAGGCTAATGATTGGCCACGCCTCTGACTACCCTGACTTGGTATTATCAAAGACCTGCGCATTGAGTATGTATCTGAGAATGTCCATTATGTAAATATAGCCGTAAGCATGTTTGTTGATGTTTCTTTATTGCAAAAAGGCAATTAAAATAACAACATGCAAGAAAAATCGGTTTAGTATGGACGACATGAAAAAAAAAAAAAAAAAAACTCGATAAAAAAAATTGACAACGTTACCTCTTAAATAAAATATTCGAACAAATCTCTAATATGAGCCAAGCCAGGTATTGATAAAATATCTTAATACTTACTCACTTAAAGAATCTCATCGTTTGAGCGAGAAAATGTCAAAAACGTGTGATTTTCGCCCATAAATTGTCAAAGCTGTGTTAGTTTTTGCGTTCGAAAGCTACTTTTTAAATTAGCTTAAGCAGTTATGTCATTGGTATACTCACAGATTTGCATAAGTATTCTATATAGATATAGACCTAAGGACGTCCGTCAAGAGCAATAGTTATAACAGTTACGAGCCTGTATATATTTCTATGAATTTTAAAAATTCTGTCTTGTACTTGTTTTAAAAGTAACCCCCTAAGGTTTTTTAAAATTGCGAGCGGTTAAATTGTCTGTGATTTTCAAGCCGTCTTGTTGCGTAACATGTAGAATAGCTCTTGGTAGGGTAATTTGATGCTGAGCTTAATGTAGGCACCTCAGAGACGTAAATGGTCATGACTGAATCCAAACTGCCCACATAAATGGCGATATGATACCCTAAAAATCGTTGCCCTGAAGTGTCATAACTTCCATGGCCATCCACAGGGCAGCTTTATAAAAAAAATGTATGATATGTTTACTGCAGTTCTCATGTTTCGTTATCTATTACGGGCTATGCCTATTTTAAATTATATCCAAATCAGTTCAGCCGTTACGAAGCAACAAACGTCCATCAAAATATCCGTACTTTTGTATTCATAGTATTAGTAGAACTTATAGCATGACAACGCTCTATGTAAACCTAAAGCCAAAGAAGGTATTTCATAATAAAAAAATCTTCAATATTCGCTTTTCACGCAAGCAATTTCCCAAGAAAGATCGTTATAATAACTTGGTACACCTAATCGTTTCCCACGGCTATATAAATTCAAATCTCGAGCTCATAGCGTTTCCTGGGAATCAATGCAGCTGTGGCACAATGGAATCAAATTCGGCCCATTGTAGTTCGCATGGGCATTGTCTGATGAGATCAGTTGATCACAGTGTATAAATCATACGATGGATCATCGGACAAAAAGGACGTCAGTTACGTTTACGCGCCATTTCAGACAGATTTCTGTGACGCGCGTACAGATTGAAACCTCTTTAGAGCAACGGATACTAACCAGACAGCACGCAGTCCAAGATCTCTAATATTCAACCTACTTGGAGTTTGACAGATAGACATTGGCTTGGTGATAATTATCTTCGAAATAGCCTCGAAAGGGCGGGAATCTTTTCAAGTTGGTAGAGGGAGTTCTAAAATCATGTAAAATTTGAGTTTTATTCGATCTGAATTCTAGAATGTGTTGAAACGTTAGAAAGTATACCGACCGATATTTTTTAACACCCCGTCAACAGATAGGTGTGGTTAGAGTAGTTCTTAAGTGTCACGGAAGGGTGTGGATATTCAACCTTGGATTTTATTGTCACAAAGAACTTTGCAGACTGAACTATCGATAAACGGTCCGAATAAATAACATGGGTACGATGAAACTTAGTTCGAAAGATTAGTGCGATGTTTTTGTAGGTACCGGCCGCGTTATAAAACTTTTAATATGAATCATATCTAAAAAACAACTAAAGGACAAACACGGAGAGGGTTTGTCATCTCGAAGATGCGGTTTTCGAAAGCATGTACCTAAATAGCTTGCCTTTGTGAAAGAAATTCTACTTAATCCTACTAATATTATAAACGTGAATGTTTGTGATAATGTTTGTTCCTCTTTTACTGAATGGATTTTGATGAAACTTTACTGTAATATAGGTTATACATCAGAATAACACATAGGATACTTTTTATCCGGGTACCAGGCAAGCGAAGCCGTGGGCAGAAGCTAGTATATAATAATCCGCATGTGAAAGGCTGATTTTCGCATTTGAAGTTTACAACAAAAGAAGACGAGAATATGTCCGATTCATTACAGACATTATATTTATTGACAGTCGGGATTGTTGGTATTTCGTCTTCCTCGTATTTTCGCTACAAAGCGCGAGATAAACTCTCTATATGTATATGGTTATTCATGTCGGTATTGTAGGTAGAGTCTGGCATATGAAAGTAGAGTATGAAAAAGTGCGTTAAAATTTTAAAATACCAGCATGGCAGCCACGAAGTTAGAATGAAACTCCTGGATTACTTTTGATACTTATTTTTGTGAAAATTCTCTTTTTTTTTTAATTATTTTTCTATTTATTGCATGCTAATTTAGAATTCTAAAATGTCTAGTGTTTTATTCCAAAAACTATTGTGAACTTGACTATTCATATTGTAAAAACGGGAATTTTCACGTACTGCACTATCGGTGAAGGCACCGACTAAGTTTCGACTCATTCCGAGAGTCTTCATCAGGGTGAGTGGTTGCGACTTTCTCCTTCCGCGTCGCGCCGTGCACTACTTCACGGTGCCTTCACCGATAGTGCAGTACGTGAAAATTCCCGTTTTTACAATATGAATGTCTAGTGTTTATTGTATGTACATATTATGCAGGAATCTATAAAAAAACCGACAATACACCGAAATAATTTTGTTATTTTGTTTATTATAATCGAAATCTGAATCAAAGACTTGTAAAGATTCATAAGAGTCACTGGTATCACTGTTTCCAATCTTCTTTTCCAATCCGGTTTATGCCTTGTACATAGAAGAGAGATTTATCGCCTGTTTAGCACTTTTTCCTTCGTTGTAACTTCAACTTAGTAAGGGCTATATTTTGGTGCGAATAGCATCTCTGCCGAAACTATCTAAGTCAGATGCTGTGTAGCCATTTTTTCCCCAGAGCGTTCCACCTTTATTAACCGCACCTTTCTTTTTTATTATTTTTAATACTGTAACACTCGCTTCCTACTACTATTAAAAACGCGAAAGTTTGTGAGGATGGATGTTTGTTACTCTTTCACGCAAAAACTACTGAATGGATTTTTATGAAACTTTACAGTAATATAGGTTATACATCAGAATAACACATGGGCTACTTTTTACGCGGTTACAACGCAGGCGAAACCGTGGACAGAGGCTAGTAATTAATAAAAACTTACTAGTTGTGAAAGTTATTCCTTCTAATTACTGGTTCTGGGTTCGTATTCTGTCTTCCTGATTTAAATCAGTTAGCTTTTCAAAAGTTAGAACTATTTCATCAACCCCTGCTAAATCTTCCAGAGTTTCTGTAATAGAAAACAATTTGTGTTGTAACTGTGCAAAACATGCAATTACTTACAAACCAATGTATAAATAACCAAATAAGAGAGTGCATTATTATTAAAGTGTTTAACGTAATGATTAATGAGGATGAAAATAAAGAACTCGTTTTAGTATATCAATAAAAAAAAATTGAGAATTCAAACAAAGTATCAAAATAGTAAGGTCATAGAACTTAACCAAGAAATCTAACACCACACGTAAACAATCTTGTTTTTGCTAGAATTGGGCGTCTTTCTCATGTTGTTTTTCTTTGAACTTGGAAATCATGCAAAACTACATCTCCCACACTTCACTTTTAATCGTTTTAGTAATTTTCAAAATCGTACCTAAATGGTAAAACAAGATCTCGAAATAAATTAATCACCAACAACCGCCATCTTGCACCATTTTGTTTTGACAAACTGACGTTGACATATGTATTAACATTGCCTTGTAAAAAAATTGCAAATAATTCGAGTGACTACTTTTGTTAGCCAGACTCTATTCTATTTTTAACCGACTTCGAAAAAGGGAGGAGATTCTCAATCTTTTTACAATATTATAAAGAATTTATATAGGTGAGTTTAGGTACTGATTGAGTTAATAATTTAAACTTACTTGGTTGAGTATTTTATAATTAAGTTATCTATGTATGTCATAGTTTTATTGCAATTTTGTTTCAAGGGAAATAAATGGCCTTTATTATTATTATAGATCAAAACAAAAAAAATGGTAGGGTCTCGAGTAGCGGCACTATTGAATTTAAATACCTATTATAATAAGACCTAGTGCGAGGAACAAGCTCAGCTATGGTACGATTTTAATACTTTATGTAGAACCTAATTTTTAAATTATTTATAAGTACCAAATGTACACTTTAAGGCAATAGAGCATTATTATTATAATTCTTATTTTTTAATTATTTATTTAACTGCGACTTAAGATTAGGTACCGTATTTCTTTAGCTTTAACGAATCTTCTAAACTCTAATAACTTTTATTTTTACAAACATTATAATTCCCGAAGGCCATAATATAATGTAGGTATCTTGTCGTGAAACTAACAGAATAAAAACCCCTTAAGCAAAACGTTAGCGAAAACCCCCGCAATTTCGTGCTTCTTGTTTTCCATACAAACTTCATCTGTACCTACCACCCCAGATGAAATATCGATATATCCTTTTCAATACACCGCACCGCAAGAGACTAGAAGGAACCTGTTTAGTTTGAAGCTATTGATAGTCAGTCAGTGAGTCAAGATACGAGTATCTTATAGTACTAGGTTTCTGAGGGTTTTTAGTAGATTTGTAAAAACTTATTTAATACCAACTAATAATCCGTACTGACCTTGACCCATAAAATTACCGTCATCCGAACCAAGTACAAACGAATAAGTATGAAAGGTAGAAAGTAAGAGCGATGCCGTGCCGAGTATGTCGCGTGCGCCGGAAGGGAGCTCCGTTTGGAAACTTTGAGAAGTAATTTTGGTTATTTTGTACTTATTGATTTGGAGCTGAAGCATGCCTGAAGCCTTTCTAAATTCGTATGTATGTATTTTTGTGTGTATGTTACGCGATATCTTCTTCAATTATGTACCGATTTTAATGAGCAATCCCGTATAAATTTTATATGGAAAAATATAAAATTAAATAAATAATGCTGGTAATTTTTCACAAATGTGTGAAAAATAGGGAATTAAATTTTATAATGAACTTTCTATCAATTCCGTTAATCGAAGTCGGTTTTAATTTTTCCTGAATACTTACTTGTGTTGGTACTTCTTATTTTGATTGTTACAATATTCCGTGGAACTAAATTGTCGTAGCCGTTTGAAGCTTGGATAGTTCTAAAAACTCTGTCAATACAGGTAGTAGCCAAGTTGTTTGGGGAAATCTTTTCTGAGACTCATAATCAATAGTCTGAGACCAAACGAACAAGTGAACACGAGTTATTTCATTGTGACTGTTCATTGTCAACTGACATCAAATTTAAAACCTGGGCAGTTTAAAATTTCCTTGTTGTGTAGCTGTGACACAAGTTCAAATTTGTGTCACAATGTTAATCAAACTCAATAAGGTCGTCACTGACTCGAAATATGCAGGTAGAAAACGGAATATGTCAGTGAACGCTTTTATTTTTACAAATAGAACGACAGAAACCGAATCATGTCAATATGACTGATATTAAAGCTTCCTTACCTACAAATTGAACGACAGAAACCGGATCATGTCAATATTATTGTTGTTTTTATGTTGTGTTAAAACTTTTTTTTTTATTTATTTAATTTCATATCTAAGCTTCCTTACTTACGAGTACAAATTGAACGGCAGAAAACGGGTCATGGCAATACTGACGTTCAAACTTAAATATTTACAAATTGAACTAAAGAAACCGAATCATGTCAATATGACTAATTTCATATTTTTCTTACCTTGTAGGTTGTAGGTATTCATCGACAGAAAATTGGTTCCGTCAATTTTACTGAAACAAAACATGTCACACCAGCTGTTGTTTCGTTTACCACAGAATCTCAATACAAACAAATTGATTCAAAATAATACAATTTTTGTATTAAATTCAGGATAAAGTAAGCCTTAAGTTATAGTTTTTCAATCTCTTCGCCCAAACTTCTGGCATCAGAAGAAATATTGTCACAGACACATCAGGCATTTCTTAATTGAAAAGTTACTTAAAACAATTAGGTTAAGAGCTCATCCGAAATGTTTTAATTCTCAGAACTTTATAATTAAAACGGAGTACACATAAATCAGAAACTGTTCAGCTACGGCCCTATCTGAATTGTTTTCGATTATCTTTGAAGTTGTGAGCGTAATTGTTAACTGTTTTCTTATTGAATTGTTCTCCGATTTTGAGAGGAATTGTTAGCGAAGGCCGGACTTAGAACACTTCAGAATTACAGATGAGTTTTTTTTCGCAGTGATTTTGAGAAGCTACTTAAATATTAATTATATTTAGGTAACTTCTGGATATGACTTTTCTGGCGTGGAACCAAAAAACTAAAATCAGTTTCTAAACTTTTTCGCCTTTGAGTAATTTTTTAGTGCATGTAAAATGGTTTTTTTTCATTGCACTAGGATCATATTAAAATCCTTGCCTAGGAAATATAAAGCTGCAAAGTAGTTAAACTTGTGATCCGCCGACTAAAATTTTAACCTTGAATTCTAGAAGCATAACAACAAAACTTAGTGTTTGATAGAAACTACCAACGATTGTTTTATGGATTTCCAATAATTACCTTAGGAGTTATGTTAAGGAAACTTTGAAAACTGAATAATAGTGTGTCGAGAGGGGTGTTTGCTTCTAGCGTATGTGACGTCACTGCGTAGGGTCAGCAGAATACCAGTGCTAAGTAGGTAGCCTACCTACGTAGCATTATGCTAAGCTGACATCATTTTGGCGCGACATTGGAAAGAAGTACCAGCAACGTTCTTGGATTTTTTTTTTATAAGTAGGCTGATATCTTTTTTTTCTATTCATAATATCAACGGAAAATGACATTAATTATTTTTATTTGGGAACGCTTACGTCTGGTAGTGATCTGGATCAGTTGAGCTATCTATAGATCGTTTGCGACGGTCTTTATATGGCTAGCTGTTTCATCTGTATTTTTTGTATATACCTACTTGTACATAGTTGTATGAATAAATGTTTTACGATATAGATTCTTATTTTTAAAGCTAGTTCATTTTAGATGACCTCTCTGGCGCAGTGGACCCGCCTGAGACGCAGAAGTCAAAGTCAAATGTGTTTTGTGTATGTATGTATTTACAAAAAAATATATAAGTAGTATATCTATCATGTATTTCCCATAACACTCGGCTTACTTTGGCTAGATTCCCTGTGAAAAATGACCAACATTATATTTTATTAATTAAAAAAAAATGCTCAAATCGATCCAACCGTTCTCAAGTGATGCGCTTACCAACGAACAGCATTTCATTTTAATTTATATAGATATAGAATAGAATATAATAGAACATATATTCTATATATTAATGCTTGAAATTATGACTATACCTAATACTTAATACTTAATTATATAACCTGGTGTTGTTACTATACAAGCCTTAACAGACAGTTGCTTTGATTATATTTAGGCAAAAGAAGAACATTCAGCAAAATGTTGACAGACCTTAAGGCACCTACACAACGCTGATTTTTATATTTTTTTACAACAGCATGAGTCGTCTGAAAAAATATATATGTTCATACTATAACCTAGATCATGTAGGTTCTACAGGTGGATATAGATGCGCCACAGGTTGTCTATTAAGTAGGTTCTGTAGGGTGAGGTAGGCACATCTCACACAGCTCATTAAACGTTCATAATGGGACGTGATTATCTGGAGGATCCCACGAAGGGTGGCATAGCGGTCGACTCCATAAGGACTCAGGGAGTTGAATCCAGCTGGGGTTTTAGACTAAGTAATTGATTAATTTCTTTTACAGTTGTATTTTTAGAACCTTTGCGATCAATAAACATAATTCTAAACTATCCTACTACTATTGACGACCGATGTGGCGCGGTGGGCGAAGGTCCGCCTGCGACACAGGAGGTTGCGGGTTCGATTCCCGCCCTGGGACAAATGTTTGTACGATCTGCAAATATTTGTTCCGGGTGTTCTGGGTATTTTCTATGTATAATAAAAAAATATCTATCTATGTAATGTATTGTATTAAGTATATCAGTCATCAAGTACCCATAACACAAGCTCTGCTTAGCTTGGGGCTAGATGATGCTGTGTGGATTGTCCAGCATTATTTATTTATTTATTTTATTTATTATAAACGCGATAGTTTGTGAGGATGGATGTTTGTTACTCTTTCACGCAAAAACTACTGAACTGATTTTGATGAAATTTACAGTAATACAGCTTATACATCAGAATAACACATAGGCTACTATTTATTCGGGTACCACGTGGGCGAAGCCGTGGGCAGAAGCTAGTAATATTATAAAGCTGTATAAATATGTTTTTTTTTCATATATTTAAGAACTTTTAAGCACAGTTTATGTCAGACCTATAAGGTAACACAGTTATTTATATTGTAAAAACGGGATTGTACGTACCGTACTATCGGTGAAGGCACCGACTAAGTTTCGACTCATTTCGAGAGTCTTCATCAGGGTGAGTGATCGCGATGTTCTCCCTCCACGTCGCGGAAAATTCCCGTTTTTACAATATCAATAGTCAAGTTCACGATAGCTTTTGGAATACAAAAAGGTAACACAGTTATACAAATTTCCTATCCTTTTAAGAAAACAGGTAGATATAGGTACATATTCTAAAACTATTATGAGTAAACAAATACACACTCTTATAATCTATCTTATAGGTGATATAGATAGGTGCGCGCGCATCTGCACGAAGTAATGCTTGATTACTGACACATATGTGTCAGTAAGTACGTATCATTGACTAAATACATACTTAGTTCGTAGTAAAAGCTATCACACTTAAAATGGTGATAGAAAACATCGTGTCTTTGAAAACACTGTCTTTTCTGTGCTTTGTTGTTGTGTCAAATAATAATAATAAATAATGTTGGACATTTTTCACACAGCATCATCTAGCCAAGTAGAGCTATCAAGTAGAGCTTGTATTATGGGAACTACATGACTGATATACTAATTATATACTTAATATTAGGTACATAGAAAACACCCAGGTCTGAGACAAATATTTGCAGAACATACAAACATTAGTCCCTAGGCGGGAATCGATCCCGCAACCTTCTGCGTTCCAGGCGGCCATTCCTCCTCTGCACCACAGAGGTCGCCAAATGAAACACATTCTATTGTTTGAGATTTTTACAATCTTGATCCTAAATATTTTTATGGGATCACACTGGGATTATCACAGTAAAAAAAAGATGTATAAAAATATGAGCCAGCGTCATGGAGCAATTAAATAAAAAAGTATTCAAACAGATTTTCGTAGAAAACTCTAATCCGATTTAAGTAACATAAACAACTTAACTTTGAAATCGGCTAAACATATAATTTTCGGCGAGCAAAACTGGGAGCAGGAGCTAGTAAGTGATGAATTATTAAACGGGTGGAGAGCCGAGCACTAGAATCGATGGTAATTTCAGTAATGGATGGAAAAGAGAGTGTTACGCCGCTTTTCAGGGCATTTTCAGCGATTACGGAATATCGGACGGCGTTAGCCAAAAATGGGGGAGTTTTACTCGATTTCGAAATACCTGCTCGTTGTCCCGCAAACCGAGCTACTTGAAACGAGCGATTTGGGTCATTCTATTGTTTTGTTTCTACTGTAATGATTTTGAAGGTCATGGCTAAGGCATTTTAGAAAGAAGTAGTATACTATCGATACTCAGAGTTCTAAAAACTAACATTAGGTTTGTCTACAAAATGCCAACTGAACCAGACAACCTAATCTATTTTGTAAAACTTAGATAAGTTATAAATGTAACCTATGTACTTTAAATAATAAACTTTAATTAAATATAAGTTATATTTGCAACCAAAACTTAATTTTTAAAATATATAGGTTCAAACTGAAAATAACCCCCTATATGTCAGTGTGCGATTTCTTACTCTCAAGTATACAAAACGTGTTGAAAGTAGAACACTAAGGTTATGAAATGATCTTCCTGCTGAGGTTTTCTTAAGTAATTACAGTATAAGGTAATTGAAAATGCTCCAACTCGAACCTATTGTTTTGTAAAAGGATCATTAAAAAGAATAACCAGCCTTGTTTTCCTGCCTTTCTTTCCTGGCTTAGTCGCGGAGGGTCAGGCAGTACATAAAAACCGACGTTTGAAAGTGATCCTTGTGATTTTATTGAATAAATGAATTTTGACATTGACATTGGTTCATATAAAACAGCCTTTTTTTAAAAAAGGTCGTCAACGCTCGTGTTGTTCCTACAGTAATCGCTTACCAACAGGCCGGATACTTATTTGCCACCTTGGTAAAAAAAAATCATCTTGGCCTAGTAGGAGGTAGACTTCTAACCCGAGGTTTTAACCCTTCGTGCAACAATGAAATTTTTCCATTTGAAAAAATATGTACGCATTAACACGTGGTTAAAACGGCGAAGGAAGACCCGATATAATAAATTAGATTTTTTTATTTTACATTTAAGAACTATTTTAATTTTATAATTTTAAGTTATTCGAATAAGATTCTTACAATTGTGAAATAATAAATAAAATGAAATAAAACTTAAAATGTATGTTGACCGATCGCGAAAGTGTGAAAAAATGATATGTTTGCTCATCTGGTATGGACTAAACCAGAATGGGTACCTATTATCATCAAAATAATAAAGATATATAAATAATGCTGATCATTCTTCACAGAGTATCATCTAGCCTTAAACTAAGCAGAGCTTGATATGAGAACCACAAGACTGATATACTACTTATACATATAAGTACTTTTTAAGTAAATACATACGGGTCTTGGTGTTTTCTATGTACATATTATACATAGAAAACATTCAGACCCGAGACAAATATTTGCAGATCATACAAACATTTGTCCTGCGGCGGCAACCTTCTAAGTGTCAGGCGGGCCTTCACCCACTGCGCCACAGAGGTCGTCAATTAACTAATGCCCACTTTATCGCTTAAACAGAAGGGTTATTCTCTAAGCTTGCCCAACAAAGCTTCTGTTTGTATCTGGAACCTTGTTGCTCTAATTCCCTGGATTTACGAAAGCGAAGTCAGTAATAATATTACGCTTATTGACGTGTGTCAAGTTTTCTTAGTATAATCAACCTCATTGCAACAGGAAGATCAATGGACTTACTCAAAAATTTACAAAAATTAAAAACAGTTGTTTCTCTAAACAGTGTGTTGTTTTTAGTGTTGAATTTGGAATCACAAATTAGAATGAGACAAAGAGTGTTTTAGTTCATCAACTTTAAAACCTGAATTCATAGTCAGGGGTTGAACAGTCCCCCAAAATCCATCATTCAGCATTCGCCTTATGGCTGGGTACATAAAGGTTGAATTCGCGCTTGAATTTTCACATAGCACCTGAATAGTCACTATAGGTAGGGGGGCCCTAGGGGAGCCCCTATTTGACTATGAATTCGGGCCTAAAAGTCTTCAAAAGCTAGCACCCCATGAAACTCAAAGGGGCAAAGTCGCGGGCGCTCCACTAATCTATACTTACACTATCCTACTAAAATTATAAATGCGAAAGTTTGAGGATGGATGTTTGTTACTCTTTCACGCAAAAACTACTGAACGGATTTTGATGAAACTTTACAGTAATATAGGTTATCATCGGTATACATCGGAATAACAGATAGGTTTATTCGGGTACCACGCGGGCGAAGCCATAGGCATAGGCATATTATAAAGAGGTAAAGTTTGTAAGTTAATCTCCGAAACTACTCATCCAATTTCAAATATTCTTTGACATTAGCTGTATAATATACCTATTGTTTTATTAATTAATGCCAACAGTGTGTCCATATTGAGTACATTATATCCTTGCAATATATACTTATAATTTCGTTCTGACTTACTGATCTGATCAACGCACAGCCAAAACTCTAAGTCTAATATTATTATCTCTTTAAAAGAAGAATGCTTATCGTGGAGACCAATTATGCAACGTAAGTCAACTAAAAAACGGTCAAGCGAATGCATTTCTTACGAAAACTGTTCCAACGATAAGACCTACCACGCAGGTGAAGCCGTAGATACTAATGTCCAATAAATGTATAGAGCATCATCAAAATAAGTTGAGTAGGCACTCGTTGCCCTAACCTCACAGGTCACGAACTCTGCGGCAGTAAAGAAAGTAAATAAGCTTAACCATAAATGTAGCTAACATCTCTCGAACTTACACACACGTTTACTGCCAATGTAACGACGTAAAAATCTCGAGTGCGTGCTCCGTGCTTAGATTTAAACGCTCTTTCATGTCAACGGGGTACATTGACATAATAAAAACAAACACGCAGTGTCCACCGTGGACATCCTCAGATCCATGCTCAGTGCGTAGTTTGTGGATACCAAGGGGTAGTCAAAGACTCGTGAAAACATTATATTACACACGTGTTTTTGTCAAGCAGGAAGCTTTGTGTTGCAAGCAAGCTCCTACTAACCTATCCTACTAATATAATAAACGCGAAAGTTTGTGAGGATAGATGTCTGTTACTCTTTAACGCAAAAACTACTGAACGGATTTTAATGAAAATTTACATTAATATAGCTTATACATTAGAATAACATATAGGCTACTTTTTATCCGGGTACCAGGCGGGCGAAGCCGTGAGCAAAAACTAGTATACCGTATATGTGTTTGCCGTAAGACGTTAATTGCTTTTGTGTTTTTTGTTTTGTTTGTTACCACATATGTATATCTCCTCCTCCGACCTCCTCGGACAGAGGTCCGAGACGACCTCTGTGGCACAGAGGACGAAGGCCCGCCTGAGACGCAGTGAAAATTTAAGAACCCTGAAACACGTTATTATTTATTTATACTCAGTAGCTTAATCAAAGTTTTCGTGTTTCTAACTTTAAAGAACACAGGCAAAGTTCCTACCCCCATATTCCCCCCTCCATATGGAAATTTAAAAAATCCTTTCTTAGCACAGACATGCTTACGTTAAAACTATCCAAATTTAAGCTTTCTAGTCATAGTAGTTTTGGCTGTGCGTTTATTAGATCAGTCAGTTAGGACGAATTTATAAGTACATATATATTGCAAGGATAGAATGGACTTAATATGGATACACTTTTGTTGGTACAAGTATTAATTAATAGAACAATTTACTTGACAAATTTATTCATATTATTCTCTTTTAATTTCAGTTCTGAAGTTTTAATTAAGAAAAAGAATATTTATAAAATCGTAATTAGCTGATTATTATAAAAAATATTTTAATATTTTACCATTCAAATAAATGAAAATACTTTTACAAATATCTGATACTAGCTTCTGCCTACGGCTTTTCCTACCTGGTACCCAGATAAAAAGTAGCCTATGTGTTATTCTGATGTATAAACTATATTACTGTAAAGTTTCATTAAAATCCGTTCAGTAGTTTTTGCGTGAAAGAGTAACAAACATCCATCCTCACAAGCTTTCACGTTTATAATACTAGCTTCTGCCCATGGCTTCGCCCGCGTGGCACCCGGGTAAAAAGTAGCGTATGTGTTATTCTGATGTATAAGCTATATTACTATAAAATTTCATAAAAATCCCTTCAGTAGTTTTTGCGTAAAAGAGTAACAAACATCCATCCTCACAAACTTTCAATTACTAGCTTCTGCCCACGGCTGCACCCGCGTGGTACCCAGATAAAAAGTAGCCTATGTGTTATTCTGATGTATAAGCTATATTACTGTAACATTTCATCAAAATCCGTTCAGTAGTTTTTGCGTGAAAGAGTAACAAACATCCATCCTCACAAACTTTCAAGTTTATAATAGGAGTAGGGTCCGTTTTAGACAATAAATCTACGCATTTTATCCTAGAAGAAGCCAAAAGCTTGCGAATAACCTATGTTGTTTACTTCTCAGTTAATCCTGAGGCATGGCTGTAATCCGGCGTAAATCTTGCTTTCATGATAGTGGAGGCTATTTCAACAACGAGGCGGAATAAGACAGAGCTTTCTTTTTTAATGTATGATCTGCGATTAGTTTGAATACAAAAAAAAAACACTTACTAAGTATGTATCTGAGGATATCCATCATGGATATCTTCAGATACATATACTCAGATACTCAGTAAGTAGATCAGTAGAGTAGTCAGAGGGACGTCCAAAAGCTACAAGTAGTTAGCACTAGTTAATAGCGAAGATTAAATCGGTAGTGTAGGCGGCACATGCCCTTTTAATTCCTAATAAGTTTTTTATATTATCTGTATTTTTTCATGTATGATTGTGTACCTAATCTATTGTACAATCCAAAGTTTTCTAAACGCCTTTTTTTAAATCTGCCCAAACCTTTAACCGTTTTGATGAGTGGTATTATAAGAATATGATGTGAGTACCTACGAGTATATAGTGTATTCAAAAAATATTAGGCTATTTTTAGGGTCTACTAGTTGTTGCCCGCGGCTTCGCCCGCGTGGTGTATATTAATAAAAGTAGCATATGACCGTCTCCAGGCTTCAAACTATGTCCACCAACTTTTGAATGAATCGAACCAAGGATTACAATTTATACAAAGTTTAGAACTCAATTGCACACCTCCAAAGGGTAGTTTTGAAAAAATAAAAAATAAGTATTTCATTATTTACTTTAAAGTTTATTTGTACAGAGTTTTGAGCAAATCAAACAATTTTTTTTATAGATACTTTACCACCCTGTTTAACCCCGTTAGGGGTTGATTTTCGAAAATAAGATGCCTATGTGTTATTTCAGAATCTAAATTATCTACATTCCAAATTTCATCAAAACCGGTTTAGGAGTTACGGAGATAGATGGTAACAAACATTCACACACACACACACACACACACACACACACACACACACACACACACCCACACACACACCCACACACACACACACACATACACACACACACACACACACACACACACACTGACACACACAGACTTTCGCATTTATTATATTAGTAGGATGACCTTCTTAGCAGCGTTATCAACATAGTTGCAATGAAACAAGAAAAAAGCCTTCATAACTGCTAAAACAGGTAGGGTGTTTGGAATATTAACTTGGAATAACATAAGAGATACCTAAACTATACTTCATCCGGGAAACAAGCGAGCGGAGCCGTAGGAAGAAACTAGTTTGAGATATAAAGAACCTCTGCAACGGTCAAGCACAAGTCGGCTCAGGCTTGGTCGGTTTATATTTATTTTTACAGCCCATAAAAGTTATTGCAGGTTTAAATTGCGTTCGTGAGTAAGCCATTCATTTTAGTGTGTTTAAAATATATGTATTGCATAGTAAAACTCTTATGGCTTCGACCTTGTTCAGGTGAATCCAATCTAGTATAGATCAAGCTAAACAAAGTAGACTATCTATCTATTTATTCAGACTATATTCACCCACAGAATGTGGTAAATGTAGGTCTCCTCTCTAGCACACCACTCTTCCCAGTTCAACGCCAATCGAACAGTGTGTTCTCACCGCCTTCACAATATCATCCAACCATCAGCCTGGTGTCTGCCTCGTTATCTATAATCCTACCAGTAATCAACAATTAAAATTATTGTCCTGCTGCGGGAATGGAACCGGCACCGCTTCCGTCGCAGGCGGCTTCTCGCCCGCCTCGAGAATTTTAATTATTTATTTCGATTTATTTTTTTACACTGCACTGAAACGGTTTCTAGTAATTTTATTCCAAAAACTATAGTGAATTTTATTATTCACATTGTAAAAACGTGAATTTTCGGATTGAGTCGAAACTTCACCGATAGTGCGGTACGTGAAAATTCCCGTTTTTACAATAAAGTTTCTAATAATCTTTCAACGCGGCTAAAGCTCACGGTAGTTACCGTTTAATAGACTGAAATCTCAATTCCTTATTCATGAAGTGATATCGAGCTGACGATGAGACGCTAAGCTTGTCGATTTGGGCAGCATAAGTTGTGACGGAATCATATTTTTTTCAGTATCCAATATACATCTGAAAAACTAGCCGATGCCCGCGGTTTTACTCGGTTTGTAAATTCATGAATGGTTTTAAGAAAAGCTATATCACCACAGGCTACTAGGGAGCGCTGCCTGCAGAAAAAGATGAAAACATGTCGTTTTTAGATGATGCTGTGTGAAAAAAAATGTCCAGCATTATTTAAACCATTTCCCTTTGATTGTTGAAATAGCTTTAGGTACGCCATTGAATCTGTCAGTGCTTTTATTACATACTATAATATTGAAGCCGCAAAGCTCCATCTGTAGCCACTCCATGATTAATAGACAGCACAATATATGTTACCTGTACATAATACCTCTACATAATGTAGGTCAAGATTGAAACTCAAGGGCTCCGGTAATAAAAGTCTTTGTCAATGATAGCTACTCCAGTATGTACTTAAATCTTCCAATCAATCTTTCACTAGGTCTCATTTACTAAAACATGAGATCTGTAGGCTGAATATATACATATGGGTAAAAATGTCATAACTAAATACATTAGAGCGTGTGTGACCGGTTTAATCACCTCTTTGGCGCAGTGGACAAAGGCCCTGAGACGCAGAAAGTTGCGTCCATTTGTCCCGCTGCGGGGATCGAATCCTTCCTTCTGCGGCTCAGGCGGGCTTTCACTGTGCCACAGTTGATAGGTGACGGTGGCCGCTTAAACCGCTTAAAAGGTGGATATACGTAGGTATACTTGACAGTTTAGTTGTATAAAAAAAACGGTAACATAAAAATAATAATTATAAGTTAGAAAAAATAACTTCATCACGGTCGCGACTTTCTCCTTCCGCGTCGCGCCGTGCACGTGCACTCACCCTGATGAAGACTCTCGGAATGAGTCGAAACTTAGTCGGTGCCTTCACCGATAGCGCAGTACGTGAAAATTCCCGTTTTTACAATATGAATAGATAAGTACAGTATTATTATAAGTAAAAATGAAAAAAAAAATGTCCCTAGCACCTTGCTTATACATCATCCCAGATGGTAGATCAACAAAATTCGATAAATAATTATCGAATTATTAATATAACATATATTATCTAGCGAGATAACTAGGAAAGTTCCAAAATTTCTATCATATCACGACAGCAAAATGGGCAACTATATCTCACATTACGTAACTGACTTCCACAAGAGATCGATACTTGGAGGCAAGCCAGTGTATAATACTCTCCAGAATTACTGTTCCTTAAAAGCTATGAATAAATTCGGACTTGTACTTAGATCATTTTATTTTGCGGACCAAGCGTGTGAGATACCTACTGCTTGGACTTTCGAATGGTCATACGGACACAGAACCAAAAAAGATTTACTGTCGTAGAGCAACAGTAAATATCTACACTAATATTATGAACAGATAAAAGTTTGCTATGAATAAATTCGGACTTGTACTTAGATAATTTTATTTTGCGGACCAAGCGTGTGAGATACCAACTGCTTGGACTTTCGAATGGTCATACGGACACAGAAACAAAAAAGATTTACTATCGTAGAGCAACAGACAAATATCTACACTAATATTATGAAGAGACTAAGTTTACAAGTTTGTAGAAGGTGATCTCCGTATCTACTCACCCGATTTCAATATATAAAGTGAACCTTCAGAGCGAATATAGACTGTAAAAATAAAATAAATAAAAATAAATAATGCTGTTCATTTTTCACACAGCATCATCTAGCCCCAAACTAAGCAGAGCTTGTATTATGGGAACTACATGACTGATATACTACTTGTATACTTTTTTCTAAATACATACAAATTATACATAGAAGACACGAGACAAATATTTGCAGATCATACAAACATTTGTCCCGAGGCGGGAATCGAACCTGCAGCCTTCTGCGTCTCAGAGCCTTCGTCCACTGCGCCACAGAGGTCGTCTGTATATTATTCCGTTAAAATAAAAGTGCTTTGTGGAACCAACTTTGCTATATGTCGATGAAAAAACGGTCGAGCGAGATGCTACTTTTCATTGGCTACTATTTATCCAAGTATCACGCGGGCAAAGCCGCGTGCAGTAGCTAAAACAGCAAAAAAAAATAGTGGTAAAAAACATACAGCATTATAAAAGGTAAGCCGATACCGATCATGGACGCTTAACACCAGAGCGCATTGTCAACCCTGAGATGTAACGGGTGAAAAGTGTCATATGCAATTTCACCGGGCGCCCATACCCTTCATCATAACACAACATTACGAGCATTACTGGTCGATGGCAGAAATAGGTATAGTGGTATTACTTCTCTGAACAAACTAATTTATAAGAAGCTCTACAACTACTATTCAAATTAGAAGTTATAGTTGAAAGCCTTTTAGCAGATTCTGAAGAAGTTATTTTAGGATCTCTCACACGGTTTCTGATTCGATCAATTGCCTCCTAGGTACAAGCTCAACTGCGCGCGCGTTATCTCAATATCAAACTTGCAGATTATGAAGAAGTTGTTTTAGACTCTCATACGGTTTCTGATTTGATCAATTGCCTTCTAGGTACAAGTTCAACTGCGCGGTATCTCAATATCAAACTTGCAGATTATGAAGAAGTTGTTTTAGACTCGCACACGGTTTCTGATTCGATCAATTGCCTCCTAGGTACAAGCTCAACTGCGCACGCGGTATCTCAATATCAAACTTGCAGATTATGAAGAAGTTGTTTTAGACTCTCACACGGTTTCTGATTCGATCAATTGCCTTCTAGGTACAAGCTCAACTGCCGGTATCTAAATACCAAACTTGCAGATTATGAATGAGTTGTTTTAGGCTCTCACACGGTTTCTGATTCGGTCAATTGCCTTCTAGGTACAAGCTCAACTGCGCGGTATCTCAATATCAAACTTGCAGATTGTCAAGAAGTTGTTTTAGGCTCTTTCACATGGTTTCTGATTCGATCAATTGCCTTCTAGGTACAAGCTCAACTGCGCGGTATTTTAATACCAAACTTGCAGATTATGAAGAAGTTGTTTTAGGCTCTCTCACACGGTTTCTGATTCGATCAATTGCCATCTAGGTACAAGCTCAACCGCGCGGTATCTCAATATCAGAACTTGTTAATTTTCTCCAGTAGGTCGTTCGATTTCGTCTATCTAGCAGTCGGCTCACGTCCTACCTAGGCTGGATCGACCTAGTTCGCTAGTTCGGTAATAAGCCGCGCGGTGAATCCTAACTTATTGATGATAACTTGGTAAAATAAGCCTAAGTACATACGAGTAGTTAGAATTTTAACCTATTTTTAAAACACTTATATTATCTTTTAAAAAGATGCCGTCAGCGTAACCGACGTATGAAAAAACTTTATAAAAAACAAAAAAAAATAACGCTCGTGGCTGTGTTACCCATAATGGACTTTCTCAGATACATATCTACTCAGTGCGTAGATATTTGAGGATACCAGCAAGCGTCAGAGGAAAGTGCAAACGTTACATATCCTACTAATATTATAAACGCGAAAGTTTGTGAGGATGTTTGTTACTCTTTCACGCAAAAACTACAGAACGGATTTTGATGAAACTTTACAGTAATATAGCTCATACATCAGAATAACACATGGGCTACTTTTTATGCAGGTAGCTAGTAATATTATAAAGTGAAAGTTTGTAAGGATGGATGTTTGGTACTCTTTCACGCAAAAACTACTGAAGGTATTTTAATGAAACTTTACAGTAATATAGATTTTACATCAGAATAACATATAAGCTGCTTTCTATCCGGGAACCATGCGGGCGAAGCCGTGGGCAGAAGCTAGTTATTAATAAGCTTACCCAGCGATTATTCTACATAAACTGGCATGAAGTGTTTCCGAAAAAGGAGATTCCTATCTACTATTTTGCAATGCAGCCAATATCAGGGAGGCTGCTGTATAGCATTGACATTGCCTAGTTGAACTATTTACAGATGGTTTGCAACGGCCTTAACTCAACTGTAATTTCGTTGCAAGTTTTTAATAATTCTTAACATTAATTTCCCAGCACTATCATTTGTATGAATATAGGTAAGAGTATATAAAACATGTTGTGCCGTAACGTAACGTGGGATAAGGACAAGAATATGATGATAGGTAAGAGTATATAATAATGCTGGACAATTTATAATATTTTATTTAAATACAAGATTAATGTATTCATATAACTATGTATAAGTAGGTATAGAGTGAGGAACACTATGATAAGAGAGCGTTGTGGAGTGAAAGAAGATATAGTAACAAGAATAGAGAAAGGTATCCTAAGGTGGTTTGGGCATGTAGAAAGGATGGACGAAAGGAGATTGACGAAACATGTATATAAGGGAAGCGTGAATGGGATAATTGAAAAGGGTCGACCCCGGCGAACGTACTTTGACCAGATAGGAGACGTTCTGGAGAAAGGTCAGGTACCCAAAACCGGCGAGAATGAAGAATGTAATGAGAGTGAATGAAGCAAAAGAGGTATGTCAGGATCGTAGCAAATGGAAATCCGTAGTCTCTGCCTACCCCCCTGGGAAACAGGCGTGAGTTTATGTATGTATGTATGTATATAAAAATACAGATGGAACAGCTAGCTTTCTTAAGATTGTTGCAAACGATCTATAGGTGGGTCGACTGGTCCAGATATTAACAGATGGAAGCGTTCCCAACTTGCGGGCTGAATTTCCAAGATTAATTATAAAATGTACTTAATACGCCCTACTCTTGTTCAGTTTTAACAGAAAACAATGCTTGTTTCTCATTAAAGTATTTTCTCAAGTATATTCTAATTAAAATTACCATGTTTTCTTATCCATTATAGATTGGCTTATTTTATAATAAGCAAGCTCCGTAGTTAATTACCATTGTCTGGCAACACCTGCTTATACCGCTGACAAACTTCGGCAAGAATCTTATTACAGAGAAAAGTAATGAAAGTTAAGATCATAAAAGTAAAACACAAACTTTAATGAATATTTAATACTCTAAAAAAGAAATACATTACTGTGAATGAATAAACACCCAACAGGCACATAAATAGTCCTGACCCAACACCAGGATCCCTGTGTCGTGGATTAGGAACGTATTTATTTTATTATATACCAGTTGTTGCCCGCGGCTTCGCCCGCGTGGTATGTTAATAGCATATGACCGTCTTCAGGCTTCAAACTATGTCCACCAATTTCGAATGAATCGAACCAAGGATTACAATTTATACAAAGTTAAGAACTCAATTGCACACCCCCAAAGGGTAGTTTTGAAAAAATAAAAAATACGTGTTTCATTATTTACTTTAAAGTTTATTTGTACAGAGTTTTTGAATGAAACATTGAGATTAGCCTATGTGTTATTCCAGATCCTAAACTATCTACATTCCAAATTTCATCAAAATCGGTTTAGTAGTTACGGAGATACGTGGTAACAAACATTCATACATACACACACACACACACATACACACACAGAATTTCGCATTTATTATATTAGTATTATAGGATTATTATTAGGATTTATTTAAACTTTAAACTCGTTTTAAGTTTAAGCTCGCTTTTATACAAATTTTGTAAATATCTCAATCTATAATCAATAAGAGACAAGTATACAATATTTCAGTAATCAAACATTTTGATTCACTTAATTAATTATTTCCCATTATAAAGTTAAGTTTTTTAAGTTTTAATCTAAGTTAGCTTAGATTAAAACTTAAACTGTATTTTTGAACCAATAAACTTATCTTACCTAGCTTACTATTTTATGAGAAAATAATTCTAATTCTAATGAAAGCATTGTTCTCGCCACCAACGCTTATTTTTATTAGTGAATTGATTGAATGGTAGCTTTTGAACTATAAATATTTCTACACATTACATAGACATCAATGTATATTATGATACATTGACGTCTTGGGTACCTACTTTTAACAACACAATTCTGTTTTGTTTTCTAGTGTTTCTAAAATGCCAGTGCCGAAACCCTATTCTATACTATTTAAGAAAACACAAAAAAGTTAAGACGAGAACCTACTTTCTCGTCTTAACTTTTTGGACATGCTTTGTGCATGCACAATACATAGGCATCATAAATTACTAAAGAACCTCCTTTTGTTTAAGTCGTTTACATATAAGTCTTTTCCCGCTGACATACTAAAGATAAAACTGAAGACAACACAAAGGATAACATACTAGGAAACCACTTTGCAATAAAAGACGGTACTTACGAGTCCACTTGCAAACTTCTAAGTATTCCACAACCTACCTTGCTGACACCGTAATGCCTCCAGTCACCAGAGACAAACCACTTTTGGACTTAACTTTCGAAGCAAAAATTATAAGTTAACTTTTAGTAGTATAATAAAATAAAGTTATTTATTAATTAAAAATGTTGCATATCAGATTCTTTTGTGTAAGAATCCACATGTTGCACACAAGAACATAAAAATACAGACTTATTGCACACAAAAAATATACCTAACAAATGAGATCAATATTTAGAACATAACAATAATATAAATCTACGTAATAAATAGGTAGGATAGATAGGTGCCTAATGGTGCTGGGAGTGACGTTCATGTTCCTGTGCCGAGAATCCTCAAATGAGTAACAAATTTCAAACATAGACCTACAGGTCGGTTTCTCATTTGATGAGTCTCCGCACAAGACACTTCCACAACGGCGACGTGTACCTATCCGCTATGGTGTTCAGGATGCTGTTGTGACTCTCCCGTATTCTGTTGATGAGGAATGCCGTTTTTTTTGCGAATGATGGCATGGAAGCCATCAGTGTGGAATTGAGCAAACCACACTGAACTGCCGATGCACTGCAGAAACGAGGCAGCCTCAACATCATCCTGAAGATATTATTACATTGGATACGTAGAGCGTCCAGCGACCTTTTGGTGTATTTGGCCCACAGAGTTCCCGTGTAAAAGCTCTGACAATATGCTTTAAAAAGCGTAATCACTTGATTAGTACAACGGGAGAATGGGAGAACTTATGACATCGTAAAGGTTACAGGATATTAGGTGGAAAGTGGTGTCCCAAAACTGCTCTTTAGCTTCTCTCCTCTGGGAGGCCTGCACATAGGCCTCCCCTTGGATTTCAATAGGCTAAATGATAAATATAATTTTGACGATACTGAGTCCATAAGTTCGTTTGTCTTACCATGGTCCGGGCATTGCACCCGTATCGATGGCACACAGGTCGTTAACCCGTTACGTGCTACGGTGCTACGGTGTTACTCCGGATGCGGAAGTCCGTGGGACAGGGTGAACGCGACAGCGAATGCAAATTCTTTTTGTTTCCTCTATTTTGGGTTGTTTCAAAAGGCTGCGGTCAATTCGCATAACGTTATACAAAATTACACATTTATTCTGTTTCGTTTTATTCTGTAAGTTTTCTTTCTTTCTTTGTTTTTTACATACATATTCCTCATTCCTTGTGTGGTGGGTATAAGAAACAACAAACTGCAAACTTTGTCCCGCAGCGGGAATTAACCCCGACGCGTTAACCACCCACCACGCCACTAAGGTCGTCAACTA
This sequence comes from Perizoma flavofasciatum, assembly GCA_958496245.1. Classification (NCBI taxonomy): domain Eukaryota; kingdom Metazoa; phylum Arthropoda; class Insecta; order Lepidoptera; family Geometridae; genus Perizoma; species Perizoma flavofasciatum. Next base: position 11,932,022 of record OY292431.1, read on the forward strand.
TCCTCAAGGATCTGTGTACTGAGCATGGATCTAAGAAATTACAGTTCATTATTGGGATTACATTTGTTCTTGATTTTTTTTGTATACATTATGGAATAATAGTCCTTTACTTTGCCAGTCCCCTATATTAAAGACTAGTTGTTGCTCGCGGCTTCACCCGCGTGGTATGTTAATAAAAGTAGCATATGACCGTCTCCAGGCTTCAAACTATGTCCACCAACTTTTGAATGAATCGAACCAAGGATTACAATTTATGCAAAGTTTAGAACTCAATTGCACACACCCAAAGGGTAGTTTTGAAAAAATAAAAAATACTTGTTTCATTATTTAGTTTAAAGTTTATTTGTACAGAGTTTTGAGGGAATCAAACAATTTTTTTCATAGAAACTTTACCGCCCTATTTAACCCCCTTAAGGGTCGATTTTCTAAAATAAGCCTATGTGTTATTCCAGATCCTAAACTATCTACATTCCAAATTTCATCAAAATCGGTTTAGTAGTTACGGAGATACGTGGTAACAGACATTCACACACACACACACACATACACACACAAACTTTCGCATTTATTATATTAGTAGGACTACCCGAAGAAATTGTTATATGTCGAATCATTCATCAACAGTAGGGAACGACATATTAGTATGTACCTCTATATATACTATACCGAACAAGCTGACTATCGAATTTACTAGGTGTTTGAACGACCCCAGAAAGTTAGCAGTGCGGACCTACCGATCTACGCCCAACGGCTAGATCGTTCCTACTTCAATGTGCAACGTCGATATACAATGTATATACAGTGTATATAGAGATTGAAGTACTTTATAGTATACTGTATCCCGCCAGCCCCGTGTAGAACTTATTTTCTTATTTATTTTGTCAAACGAGACTCCCAAATTATAAGTTTTATACTTGCCCCTATCGCATTTACCTTTTTTATTTTATTCTCTGCGTTTCGACTTGTTTCGTATAAAACTTATAATTATGTTAACTGATCGCGAAAGTTAGGAAAATACTGTGACTCGAATTGTACTTGAATTCTTGTAAAAGTTACGAGCTATGCACACGAGCGTTTTTATTACCGCCGTACTCTCGTCTGTTACACTAATCTAATTCTCCAGGAGAAGCTCGCTTGTAAAAGCCCACGTTCCACTCACTTCCATTTGTCGTTCGTTCGTGCAAAACATTCTGTAGTTACAGGTACAAAATTGTCAGCTTGTTACCATTTCACAAACTGACAAGGACGTGTTACATTAGACTTCATATTAGAAGTACGTGAGGAAATGTTTACGTAAATTTTCTAGGCTTGAGTCAAGACGTTACCTATATTTACCGACTTCAAAAAAATGAGAAGGATATATATGGATTCTTAATATATTTTATTATTTGTTTCTTAATATCTTCACTAATTGTTACCGATTTTGATGATTTTTTTGTTGTTGTATAGAAAATATCCCGAAAAGTTCCCGTAAAAGTTTCATTTATGAAGGATTGCTACTTTTTCCTTTTAACTCAAAAAACATCATTATCTTATAGAATCATGACTAGCCGAAACATTTTTGTGGGCTATTTTCATATTGTTTTTTTTTTTATTCGAAAGAGTGTCATCCCGAGTCAGCAAAATAACGTAAGCTAGTGAGGAAGTTTTTGACATTTGATTCAAGATCATTCAAGATGATCAAGATTATCAAATGTTCCAAAAACTAACATAACATACTTAAGTATGTATTTAAAATTTAACTTCTTTTAGGTTTAAGCTTGCCTTTATACATTATATAAAATAAATAAATAATGCTGGACAATCCACACAGCATCATCTAGCCCCAAGCTAAGCAGAGCTTGTGTTATGGGTACTAGATGACTGATATACTTAATACAATACATTACATAGATAGATATTTTTTTATTATACATAGAAAATACCCAGAACACCCGGAACAAATATTTGCAGATCGTACAAATATTTGTCCCAGGGCGGGAATCGAACCCGCAACCTCCTGTGTCGCAGGCGGACCTTCGCCCACCGCGCCACATCGGTCGTCAATCATTCTATATATCCTACTTCTATTATAAACGCGAAAGTTTGTGAGAAAGAATATTTGTTACTTTTTCACGCAAAAACTATTGAAACGTATTCTGATAAAACTTTGCAGTAATATAGCTTATACATCAGAATAATACATAGGCTACTTTTGATACGGGTACTACGCGGGCGAAGCCGTGGGCAGAAGCTAGTAATTTATAACAGATAGGCCGTATGTTTGCTTACCCCCTTAGTACTAAGTAAAAAACATGCATTGATTATCCGCAAGACGCAAGATTCCAAGCTGCTTGCAGTCCGGCAGCTTTCAGAGTAACACGGCGATTCAAGCTCCGTGACTAGCATTCAACCCTAGTATAGAACAACTTAACAACCCTTACATGTCCGAGCTTGTGTTAACTGCCAACGAATGTAGCTGTTAAGTTTGTACTAAGTACGTAGTACCCACTTAGTTGCAGTTTAGTTGTGCTTACTATTTTAGTGCTCATCCACCAAAGGTTTTGTGTTTCTGTAAATCTTAGATATATTTATTTGTGTTCTTTATTCTTTATTGTACACGCAAATAAATAATTCGAAAAAGGAAGAATTAAATGACATGTACAAAGGGGAGCTTAACCCTAAAAAGAGTTTTCTTCCAGCAAACCTTGAGCTAGAGAGAGGTAATTACAGAGGTAGGATCGTGTACAGAAAGAAAATAATACTTTAGTTACTTAAACTACGAAAAATAAATAAACATATAAGTATAAATATACATGTATATATAAATCAATATATAGATATTATAAAACAACTACTTTACATAATTTAGAGAGACAGATAGTGCTCTTTAACTTTTCTCCTAAAGACATCGATTGAAGGACAATCACAAATGACATGGTGTAGGGCATTCCAACGCTTAACCGCATAAACAGTAAATGAGTCACTGTAGCGGCTAGACGAGTGTGAGGGAGTTTTAAGTAGAAGGGATTTAGAGGTCCGACACGGCATACAGCGAGGTACCAGAAATTGAAAACGCTCACGGAGATAAGAGGGAGATAGAGACCTGTAAAGAACCTTATAGAGAAGTGTCAAAAAGTGAAGATCACGACGACGACGAATAGGGAGCCATTTGAGTTGGGATCTAAACTCGGATACGTGATCAAACTTGCGCAATCCGAAAATAAAACGGTGCATCCGTTTTGTAGACGCTCCAGCTTCAGTGTTAATTTCGAAAAAGTTTTTTAATTCCACAATTATTTTGAACATGGTACCTAATAAACTAGCCTAACACCTAATGTAACCTATATTCAAGTAAATAAAAGTTTCATTAATTCATCTTTTTAAGAAAGCCCAGATAAACGCAAGATCAACCCAGAACAGAAAGTCCAGACGCGGCTAACGCGGAAATAAGAAAAGGAAATCTGGTTATAAAAGTTTATTATATACTTATAAAGAACTTGGTACACGTTTTTTTTGAAGTTATACATTTATTCGTACAACTATTTACAAGTAGGTATATACAAAAAATACAGATGAAACAGCTAGCCATCTAAAGACCGTTGAAAACGATCTATAGATAGCACAACTGATCCAGAACACACTGGTTCACTTATAATGAGCTTAAGAACTAACAAATAACTAATTAATTACTAGTTTTTCAAGTATTAATATTACAGAGATCTGGTACTTCCAAAAATACCATTTTTTAAGTACCAGGGAGTACTTAAAAAATGTTACCATATACATTTTTTTTAATATAAGAATTGATTCCCAAGTCTTTAAGGTCATTAGGTAGGTTATTGAATAATGGTGCACCCTCGTACATAATATTTATTTTTCCTTATAAGTAGAATAATGTATGGTATATATTATTTAACCAATTCAGGTCGGTGAAATCATTACGCGTACATAATGGTTCGTCTTTTTGATAACTACTAGGACGCCATGCCAAATTTTTATGTGGCAATTTCATGCGAAAACTCGTGCCAAAGTTTTTAAAGTACCTATGTATCTATGTATTTGTCCTAAATTGAGTGCTAGATGGATAACTCTTTGTCTAGACCAAACTAAAATACACTTTACATTTTGTGACATGATTTATAAAACGAATGTGTAGATACCTTAGTTTAGTTATTTTCATCTTTGTTACCTTATAAACATAGACATTATTATTTAAAAGACCGTAAAATAAATGAAAAATATAATCCTACTACTATTTTTTTTTTTAACACACAGCATCATCTAGCCCCAAGCTAAGCAGAGCTTGTGTTATGGGTACTAGATGACTGATATACTTAATACAATACATTACATAGATAGATATTTTAATATTATACATAGAAAATACCAAGAACACCCGGAACAAATATTTGCAGATCGTACAAACATTTGTCCCAGGGCGGGAATCGAACCCGCAACCTCCTGTGTCGCAGGCGGACCTTCGCCCACCGCGCCACATCGGTCGTCAATATAAACGCAAAGTTTGTGAGGATGGATGTTTGTTACTCTTTCACGCAATAACTACTGAACGGATTTTGACGGATTTTGCTACTTTTTATCCGGGAACCACGCGGGTGAAGCCGTGGGCAGAAGCTAGTAATAAATAATGCTGGTCATTTTTCACACGGCATCATCCAGCCCCGAATTAAGCAGAGCTACATGACTACATGACTTATGGGAACTACATGACTAATATACTTTTATTTTGTAAATAAATTTTTAATATACATAGAAAATATCGGACCTCAGACAAATATTTGCATACAAACATTTGCCCCGCGGCGGGAATCTAACCCGTAACCATCTGTGTCTCTGGCGAGCCCTCGCCCACTGCGCCACAGAGGTCGTCAGTTATATTGTAGACATGTATTTATTTTGAATAACCTTTTTTTAAGTTATTAAAAGGTTTATTGGAATGGGTTTTGTTCTAACATTTTTTTTCGTTTATCACCCCTCAGCTTAAACCAATAGTAACCGATAGAAACCAATTCCACGAACAAAATGTATTGTATTTTTGAATCCTTGAAGGTTATGAATGTTGGACTCGGCAGGTTTTGGATTTTTGCCCGATACGGTTAGATTAAAGCGATGTTTTTGTAAATGAAACATATCCCATTGTTATCGGTTATTGGAGAGTGTCATCGTTAAGGATTATGTACCTATGTTTAAAAATATAAAGACTGTGATTACCTTTTTAGTTATTTGTATTTGATTAAAAAACAATACGGTGTAAATAAATGGATCAAGGATTTTCTGACACTCTTGTCCAGAAATCGTTTTTGCTTCCACTTTGAGTATCGGAAGGGGATATTTGGACTTGTTCTGGACCCATTCGCAGGGCATTTATGGAATAAGCCCTACCCTTGACACTTGATTCTAATCGCAATTTGGGATTAGGATCGAAGTCGTGTAATTTTGTACTATTAAATGCAATGCCAGCTCATGATTTTAATTAGTATTTCGTGGAGTTTTATGGAACTAAATAAAATCGATTATTTTATTTATTGGTAGATACTTTTGACACGTTTTTGACGCTGACATTCGAGATTGGAGTAGTGTCTGATTGAACTGTCACAACCAAGATTTTTTTAAAGAACGAATCTTGATTGGATTGTTTTTTAATTGAGATTATATTTTGTAACAAGGGTTCGCCCGTTGGGCAAACCTCGTTACCCAGGGGGTGCCATGTTATCGCGGAAACCAAGAAAAATATGGTGTTTTCTACCTGGATGCATAAGAATCCAACTGGCCAGAGGTGGCAATGAACCGAGTGATATGGAAGGAATTAGGGGAGACCTTTACCCAGAAGTGGGACATAATAGGCATGTTCTATCAGTAACTGTTCCAATAAGTGACGACTGGCTTGCAAGCTGTCACGTGGAATGCTAACTGCTTGCAAAACGCGGGCATGTACCACAGTTACTCAGACAACCTACTTGGTAACATCAAAGATCTACACACTGAATATGATGGAGTAAGTCCATCATGGGGGGTGCTGTTGTGAGCGTGTTTGTTTGTTCTGTATATGTTTCAGAGAGTTGGAACGGAACGCCTGAGTATCAGACTTTAATGGAATTACTGTCATTTGTTATCACATTTTTTTAATAAGCTAGTCACAATTGTGACGCTTACCTTAAGTTGAGGGGGAAACGTAATTGTTCTCTCTTTTGAACTCTATTGCCTCTGGATAAAATGGAGAATGGCTTTCCCGGTGTTCTAACTGTGCCGTCGTGCACATACGTATAAATCCTTTAATTTACTTACCCCCGTACTTTGTATACAAAGAAAGTTTAAACACAAGTCGTAGGTTGATTGAAATTAAGTACATAATGATTTTATCCCAATTTCCCATCAAATAGGTATAGATACTAAGTACTTTATTAAAAATATAACATGCTAAAATATTTTAATTTATCTATTTTTTAACGGCCTGTACATGCTTTTGGTCAATCTTGTTTTAAGTAGTTTATTGTTTTTGTAGGTATATACAAAAAATAAAATAAAACAGCTAGCTATCTAAAGACTGTTGCAAACGATCCATTGATAGGTCAATTGATCTAGATCACTACCAGACGGCAGCGTTCTAAAAATGCTGCATTACTACGCTGAATTGCAAATGGCAATGCTAAAGTTTTGACCCAGATAAAAGCAATCTTGTTTTTTGAGGAATCATTGTCTTTAGTCAGTCTACAAATATATTACTTACACTTGTCCACGAGATTTGTTTATGGCTTAACCACAGACTTACTGGAGATTTTAATGCATACCTTATGGTTTATTGGTGTCATATAATATTTGAATTTTAGTTAATAGTTTTCATAATTTCTCAAGAGTATCCTCCTAATATAATAAATGTGAATGGCCCATACATTATGTCAATTAAAATTTATAATAAACTTCCGACACAACTAAAAAACATACACTATTTATAAAAAAACTTAAATCTTTTCTAATTGACAGATGCTATTATAATATTGACGATTATCTAGAACAAGCTTAGCAGTAAATTAATTTAACATTGTTAATAATAAAATGAAATTGAAAACTGACATTAAATCTGAATTGACATGAAATAATATGACCATTACTAACAAAATAATGCACCATCTCCTAAAGTAACTACTTTGACTACCAACAATGAAAATAAAACCTCGGTCTGCCGCCGTACCCTAATACAAAGTTCATTTGAGAGACTTAACTTTATTTACTGTAGATATTAATAACTAGTTTGTTTACGCAAAACCTCGGCCTGCCTACCTATCTGTTGCTATACCCTTAGACAGGGTTCATGTGAGATACCTACCTATAAACACCATCTATGTACCTACCATGTGAAAGCAATAAATGTATTGAGTATTGAGTGAAAGTCTGTGTGTGCGAATGTTTGTTACCACGTATCTCCGTAACTACTAAACCTGTTTTGATGAAATTTGGAATGTAGATAGTTTAGATTCTGGAATAGCACATAGGCCTTTTTTTTCGAAAATCAATCCCTAAGGGGATTAAGCAGGGTGGTAAAGTTTCTATGGAAAATTTTATTCCTTGGTTTGATTCGCTCAAAACTCGGTACAAATAAACTTTGAATGGTTCAGTTACATAGCTCTATTTTTAAATTATCATAAATATTTACCAATTCATACCCAAAAGAAATTTACTAAGGCTGAAAATCACTTTTAATTTCTTCGTACAAACAAATAAAACTGGCCAAAACGTGTCGAGACTTCATAATTATGTTAAGGTCTTGTACATTTTTTATTCATGTGACAAAGTCTACTACTAACCTGTCTGTAATCGGTTACCGTAACCTACGGACGCTCAACACCAGGGAATGACTGGCGCGTTGCCCACATGAAACATACATAATAGTATAAAGTCTTACCTGAAATTCACCCGCACCTATATCCTTCAAAGATTGACGGCATAAATAGGTATAGTCATAGTTCTTCCCTGGACGAACTCTTTCACAAAGAGCTCTATAACTTCTAAACTTGCCTTATCTATTCTATATACTATAATCTATTCTATATACTATAATCTATACTAATCTATACTATAATCTATACTAATATTATAAAGAGAAAATATTTTTTTGTTTGTTTGTACCCAATAGGCTCCGAAACTACTGGACCGATTTTAACTTTTTTTTCACCAATAGAAAGCTAAATTATCAGGAAAAAACATCGGCTATAGTTTATTTTGAAAAAAAATAGAGAACCTTAAGAAAATTGCAATAGTGTAGCCCAAAATAGCAAAATGTTGCCTATAAAATTCATTATTTGGCGTGCGCTGAGAAAACTATTGATGATACATAAAAATTATGTACTACATCATTAAAGTACTCATTATTACCTACAAAAAAATCTGCGAGGGAATATATCTAACTATCATAGTTAAGTTACAATATCAGATTTTGTGTTCTATGAATTAATTAGATCGCCGGTAGAAATAAAAGTTAGTTCCATTCGCATCTATAAGTATTAATTCTTATTCAAATAAATAGTTTTATGATAAGGGTATTTATATAGCAGTAAAATACTTTTAAATTCATAATTTTTCACGCGGGTGAAACCGCGGGGCGCAGCTAGTTATTTCATAAAGTTACCTATTATTGCGACTCGAAACAATCTGCAGAACGTGCAAACGTTGGTTCTACAGCGAGAATCGAACCCGCGTCTTGCGCCTCATGCTCGTCTATACTATAGGGGTTCTATTTTCGCCACTTGGAATCCTAAAAACAACACAACAAACAATTATATACCGTAAAACGATTGAGCACAGTAGCAAATTCCTTGCAGCTGTCTTCCATCCACAAAGGTACGGAATACAATTTATTTTTTAAACCGGGTGGCGAAGGTTGCTTTTCGCATACATTTTAGATGGGTCTTAAGACTTGACCCAGTTCCTGTCCAGGGTCTGGGTACACCTGTTGGTTGACGTTTCCAAATTAGGTTCTCGTCCTACGCACAATATCAACTTTAATATTTTAATAGGGGATCCCGTCAAAATTGACGACAGACAATAGTCTGAGACAGATGTAATTTTCCTTTGGTTTTTATGAAAGTTTGCTATTATTTAAAAGTTGATGAAATGTAGATAGATAGATGGAAAATTCTTTATTCCACGAAATAGTAGAACATAGACGAACTTAATGTTAATAATGCTAAACAGCATTCAAGCTCTTTCAGATAACCTTTGTTTATTGTGGAAAAAAATGTGTTGGTAGTGCAAAGAATGGTTAAAACAAAAATAATAATATGTAGTTATGTAAATAAAATAAAATAAAATCCTACTAATCCTATCCTACTAATATTATAAAGGTGAAAGTTTGTGAGGATGTTTGTTCCTCTTTCATGCAAAAACTACAGAACGGATTTTGATGAAACTTTACAGTAATATAGCTTATACATTAGAATAACATATAGGCTACTTTTTATCCGGGTACCACGCGGGTGAAGCCATGGGCAGAAGCTAGTATAATCATAAAGACGCCAGATTATGAAGATCTAATGAAACTGAAGAATGTACCTATCCCATCTACTTATTCGAAAAACGACGTGCCTCAATAAGTGCGAGCAAAATAGGTCTTTTCTCTGTTAGACTTTTACGTTTGTTCCTAGAAGTTCCGTGAAAGTAGTTCCATAACGGAACTTTTGAGACTTTTTTTCTAAATAGTTTACAGCGAGCTGAATTAAAAAACATGTCTGCAACTACTCTGTTGACGGAAATACCTTCAAGGAGGGATATGAAAAGTAGGGTGTATATGATGTTCTTCCTTATGGTACAATAGATATTTCTATTATTTCTATTTCTTTTATATTTAGAAAGTTATGTACCTTGATACATTGTCGTTTTATACAAAGCTTCAAATTAAAAACAGGGATAAAAGTATTGACGAAAGGCCCGCGCAAACAAGCGCGGTCACGGAGACTGTGAAGGGACTCTGATATCTTTTCCTTTTTATTGATTATTTTCTAAGAAATAGTGTAGTTACACAAGTGGTTTATAGCTAAGTTTATTACAGCGCCCCCTAGTGATTTAGTGATGACTCCCTAGTGAAGACCTCTGTGACGCAGTGGGCGAAGGCCCGCCTGAGACGCAAAAGATTGCTGATTCGATTCCCGCTACGAGGCAAATGTTTGTATGATTTGTGAATGTTTGTCTCGGGTCTGGGTGTTTTCTATGTTAAATATGTATGTATTTACAAAAAAAGTAAATAAGTAGTATATCATTCGTGTAGTTCCCATAATACAAGCTCTGCTTAGTTTGGGGCTAGATGATGCTGTGTGAAAAATGTATAACTAATGATGTTTACCGTAGTCGTTGCATTATTTCATGAAAACTTATCAACTCATTTTGACGCGCTTTCTTCGTTTAACAAGTTTGTAAACCGTTATATTTATTTATATTTATAGTTAGGTATATTATGTAATATTAATTTATTAATCGTAATGTAAGTAGACATCCGTGATTTCACTTAGTGATTGGGTCCAACGGAAGATCAGCGTTGTGTTGCCAGTTGACACAACAAATGCTGAGTTGGACGCCATTTTGCGTCGTTGCATATTGCTAGGTATCGGGAGGCATATACTTTTGTTGTTAGTATTTAGATTTTGTTTGTGTAAATCCCGTGTGTGTTTTGTCTGTCTGTTTTATATTGTGCAACGTTAGCAAATAAATGTATTTTCTTTCTTTCTTCTTTCTTTATACATTTTTTTTATCACAGTCTTGCCTGGAACCTTTACAGACATTAATGGAGCCAAAACTCATCATTATTATTATTCATCACGCTCGCTTTGTATACATGTTTTGTTAATCTTCTTTCATGCCCGAACCATCTCAACATTGGTAGATTTATTTTACATCTACTCACCCTTACCTTAAAGATACCCGAATGTATTTTGGATAGGCAAGACTACTGAAGAATTTTAACGATCATTCGCTTCTATTCGTTTCTATTCGCCTTTGAAGTAGATACAATTAAAGTGTTATTGCCGAGTTAAACTGCCTTTTATGAAACTCTACAAAGTTGCATTTTGCAATAGCGCCTTGGGGGGCTTTCACTGTAACGAGTTATAATACTCGAGAAATTGCAGTAGATTCTCGTTCTTAACTTATTAAACATTTTGCACGCCTTGTGTACTTCCCCGGTATAGTCTTTACTTTGATAGAAATAATATAATATCTACACTAGTGTAGATATTATATTATTCTACTAGTATTATAAAGAGGAAAATTTTGTTTGGATGTAGGTAATCTCCAAAACTATTCATCCTATTCATATATTTTACCAATATATAGAATTAACCTTTAGTTAAATAAAACAACAGGGGATTTTTTTTGAGATCAAAATTTTGTAAGGAAAAACGATTAAGCGAATGCTTTTCTTACTTTTGCTACGGCTGATGCTGATTGTTATTCTGATGTATATGCTACTAGCATCTGCCCACGGCTTCGCCCGGTGGTATCCGAATAAAAAGTAGCCTATATATTATTCTAATGTATAAGCTATATTACTGTAAAGTTTAATCAAAATCCGTTCAGTAGTTTTTGCGTGAAAGAGTAACAAACATCTATCCATCCTCACAAACTTTCGCATTTATAATAGTGGTAGGATAGGAAGTAGAAAGGAAGTAGGATTATGTTTACCTTTTCCCTTTTTAATATTAATATGAGTAGGTTCCGGACTGCCACAGATATAAAAGAACCTTTTCTTTGTTGAAAGAAAAATCACCGCATACGAGACTACTCATGTTTTTTTTACAACTAAGTTGGCAAACAAGCATTGAGATTTATAGTGGTGAAACTCTTGTGCCTCTATATTCTTCATCGGAACATGCGAGCGTTACTGCTTGGCCGCAGAAATAATAAATAAATAAAATAAAAGGGCATTAATTTATTTACACTTAATCAAACATACCTAGCCTAAGTACAATATAATAAAGAAGGCAATTAAAGTATTAGGTATAGTGAGAAGGTACATAATGTCTGTATGTAAGTAAAAAAGTAGAGGACTCGGCCACGCTGATTTTCAGCCTCGCCTACTGTCTAAAATCTAATCTAATGTGTCATGTCTGATCGACAAGCCAAAATAACGGAGTTCATTCCATTGTATCTCGTCAACACCGGATAATCCAATGTGTATATACCTAGTGTTGACGTCACAGTAGTCTGCGGCCGGAAAGCGCGCCCGTTTGGTTCGAGCGACATCGTTAGCCTGATACCGACGGGTGAACAATCTGCTGACTGTGTCTCTTTCACAAACTAGATTGTTCAAATTTTAATCAGATCGGAGACTGAAGGCGACAAAATAGAGCTCTTGGACAGAAAGGTCATACTTACGGTTTAAGATCATTTATTTCTCAAAACGATTTACAATACATATTGTAAAAACGGGAATTTTCACGTACTGCACTATCGGTGAAGGCACCGACTAACTTGAAAATTCCCGTTTTTACAATATGAATAGTCAAGTTCACGATAGTTTTTGGAATAAAAAAGATTTACAATATAAATCGCTTACTGAGAAATCACAATATTCATATATTACTTAACAAGTAGGTACTAAGATTCATTTTCGATGCAGTGAGAGTAACATTCATGGCTAGGTAAGTAAGTAGGTAAGAGACCTACCTACTTACCTAGCCTAGTTTTGCAACGTAAATCAACGAAAAATCGGTCGAGCGAGTGCGTTTCTTACAAACGTTACTTTGTACCACAGGGGCAAAGTCGTAGGCAGTAGCTAGTTGTTTTATAAAGCCGTGTTGGTCTAGTGTTTGGTACCTCGACTTCCGATCTGGAGATCGTGGGCGTAAACCCGGTCGTGCACCAATGTATTTTTCCACTCGAACAAAATGAAAACTGACATGCCCTAAAACCATATACGTCATTCGTGTACGAATGTTTACTAACTAGTATTAATCTGTTTCGGAATGAACATACATATTTCGCTACAGATTAGTACTAAGCGTTTACATATGCGTAGTAAACATTACGCATATGTAAACGCGGTATTAGGTTTATATAATAATAATAATAATAATAATAAAGCCTTTTTTATTTCCTTACCAACTAATTTTACATATCATTTTAGGTAGCTATATATACAAACTAATATTGATTAGGAACCCCTCTTTGGGTATAGGCCTCTTCCAGTTGACTCCATTTCTCTCTGTCTCCTGCTATGAGCATCCATTGTGTCCCAGCAGTTTCTATGATGTCATCTGTCCATCTTTTTCTTGGTCGACCTGGGGCCTAACCATGAAGTCTTATAGCTATTCAATTCAGGCAAAGATGTCAAATCCCGCTTTGCGAATGATAAAGCTTTAGCTACGCCATAGCGTCCTGAATCGCAAAGCAGAAAGTGACATCTTTGCCTGAATTGAATCGCTATAAGACTTCATGGTTAGGCCCCAGGTCTTCTTTTGCAACTAGGTCCTGTCCATCTAGTCGCCTCTATAGTCCATATGGACAGGTTTAGATAATATGTATTTATTACCAACTTTTACCTTAATAAAAACCAACCTTTCAAATTTCTAATCAATTTTGACTTTGATTTGATTTGATTTTTTGATATCAAGAATAATATTTATTTATTTTAAATTGTCAAGGTTTTCTAGCGTCTGCCCTAAGCGTTTTTCGCGTGGTGCCAAATTTCATCCTTATCGGTTCAGCCGTCAGCCGTTCATTTGTAACAAACATCAAAACAAGCTACTTTCACATTAATAATTATTGTGGATATTAACGACTGTGAAATTTCAATTTTGCGATTTCATGCCGCGTTAATTGCTTACGTCGACTTAACTAAAATCAACGTAACGAAGAACGACCATAAATCAACAAAATGTATTGGCATAGCATCGTTTTCATTTTATTTATTCAATCAGTAACCAGCAGAAATAAAGATTGGAAAGGCGTTGATTTAATAAAGTTATTCGTCAACGGTAAACCTTTTACAACTAACGCTAGCTTGAAAACTGATGAAATGTGGGACGATATTCAAAGATTCAAGGGATCCAATGAGGAAAATCAAATCAAAAGATCAGAAGTTGCAAATGAAGAAATTGGCCAGTCCAACCGGAATTCGAAAAACAAACTGATTCATAAAAAGAGAGTTGAAGAGAGAGAAGAAGAGAGAGAAGAAGAGAGAAACAGTGATCATTACGGTAAATCGGTGCAGGTGCTAAAGGCATATGTACCGATCAGCGAAGATCTGGTTATGCAGCGAATTTTACGAGGGATAATTTTAGTGGATGTGAATAGAGATGCTTTGGAATTTTTTGGCGTGAATTAAATACTATAAGCTGTTGAAGATGATGATGATAAACAGAGAGCAGATGCTACTAACGAAATATAAAAATGAAGGCAGTATGGACTATGACCGTTTAATGCACTCTTTTTTAACTCTATCTCATTTCGTGCACTCTTTATCAGAACAGACCAATATTATGCTCTGCAGCTTATCATATATTATAAGCAGCATTATAAACCGGAACAATGACAGTGTATCGGTAGATGTAGCATTAATATTTTTATAACTTGGTTTATCTTATCGGTTTGGTAAGTTACTAAACGCTTTGGCGGGTGTTATTATGAAAGGAAAATATTTTTTCCAATTTTCATCTTTGATCATTTTTTGAACTATGAGCAAATTGTTTGTGTCTCCTGTGTTCTGTCTCCAGTAGACACTCTTCATGTTTCAGTCATTTATTTAGTTGCATGACGTCTTTCTTTTCCATTCAAATGCATCCTTCACGTTCTTATTATCTACAATCTTAATCTTTGATGGTTTTGAATGATTAATTATAATTACCTATCTATCCAATAAGCGTGTAATAGCTTCTTAATTTAAGTTATTTTATTCTCATTTATTAGGAATTTTAACTAGTATCCCGGCGGAGGGCACTGCCATCACTCAGGTAAACCTAGCTTGGGTACCAATGTCCATCAAGAGATTGACATATTTTTAGGATCTTAATAATGATAAGGATTTTTTTTACATGTATTTGTAATGTTTATGAATCACAATACATTTCATTTCATTTCAAGTCGGCTCTTATAAGAAGACTTTGTGAGTAACTGTGCCAGTGGATTAGGATGACTTTTCAGTTTTTCCTGGTACGCCTGAACAGAAGTCTTGATATATTCAGTTACAGTGATGACTTTAAATAAAAAAGTAAACTTATCTATGAATTATGAAATGAGATAGGAGAAGATCTATCTTTTATTTCTGTATTTTTTTAATTCCCATTATAAAAGACGACATTATTTGACTATTTTAGTCACGGAATACGTAGAAATACGTTTTGAAAAGTCACGATCTGTCAACAAATATAATATAGTTCGTAAGTTTGTATGAAGGTAAGTGGTAATCTTCGGAATTACAAATCCAATTTTTAAAATATATTTAGAAGATGCTATATTTAGAATGGACTTTCGGGGTGAATATAGGCATATCTTGTTGAAATAAAAGGCTTTTGTGTGGAGGCCAATTTTGCAATGTAAGTCGACGAAAAAATATATAAAAACTATTTCAAAAATGAAATCTGAATGGCAATCAGTTTCAGTATAATCGTTTTTCAGACGATAGTTCATTGGCGATAAGTACATATCCCAGTAGAATGTTGTCAAAGTCAAGTCCAAACTAGCTTTGACATTACCGGTGGGTTATAATATACAAGTACTAATCTATGATAAGATATCGCCATGTATATTAATCAAGTCTTAAATTACAACAGTTATGAAGGAAGTACCTACTTTTTACTGAATCAGCAATCGTTTTACTCCCAAATAAAGGTATTTCCAGTGAAATTCTTTAAAGGCCCAGTTGCAGAAAGCATAATGGCTTTTCACCAATAAACATTAAAAATGAATTTAATCCCTTTGTCAAAGAAAAGTTACAATTAGCTCCTTTAACTCGAATGCCTGGTTGGATAAAGTTTCAAAGGGAAACTGCCGTAAATTTCAAAGTATTTTTACTTCATTGAAGTGGCCTTCTCAATATGGGCTTGATTTATTTGAGAGAAAAGTGTGGTTGATTGGATTATTTTATGTTGTAACGAGTTTGTTTTACAACTAGGTAAAGTAACTCGAAACGTAGATAGATAATCTGGAGAAATACAGCGTATAGTGGGCACTATAGATAGTCAAACTAGTCTCATATACCAATATTGATAAGCCCGTTATGCCTTATCGATCTGCGAGCGGGTTTCAAGAGTGTAGTCCGTCGACGACACGTTTATGTGCAGTTATAAAAAATAAATAAAGAGAATACAATCCTGTTGAATAAAAATTAAGTAAGTTTTTTGGACTGCCATTTTCGATAGAAAATACCGTTAATTCCTATGATGATATACAAAGAGAATAGTACCAATACATTGCAAAATACATATATTTTACAAAACTAGCAAGTATTTTTTTTTTAATTTTATAAGGAAGCTCTGTTTGTTTATACTTAAATGAGACGAAGATGATGTTGCACGCAAGTGTTAGTACTTGTATAGTCGGCGCCACGAGTTGTGAGCACAAAATGTCAGTGCGCAGAAGTAGATTTAAGACAGTGTTTGTTGATATGAATGAGCGTAGTGGTGGGTCCTCAGCACGCGTCGCACCACAATTGTAGCTACACACTTTCTCGAAACGAGGCCTCACTCTTTTCGTTTATTCGAGCTAGCACACCTGCACACTAACACAGCTGCACAATCGTGCTAGGCGCGAGCCGAGCCGCGTACTATGTGGTTCCTACGGTGAATAAATGAGTATGAGTATCGCAGGATGATTGCCTTTCTGCAAAAAAAATGAGATTCCATTCTAACTCTCTAACTTGCACGAAATCGAATCCTTTGATCAAACACTGCGCTGCGTCGCCTTTCAGATCCATTATTATGAACGTTCTCATGTGTCTTTAATTCCCCGGCACTTTACTCTTCAAACATTCTGTGGAGTCAGTTCAAGCTGGTAAGTTAAAAAGTTAGCCTTAACTAGTGGCCAGCTTTAACATATAAGTTTATAATAATATATAGCTTCTGCCCACGGTGTTACGTAGTTCCCGGGGAAGCTACATAGCCTTTGTATAGGTATGATTTCTAGGTCACGAACTGAATATATCTGTTCGAAATTTTATTCATATATATAGGTTCTGATGCCGATACGTATATTAACATTAGCCGATGCCCGCGGTTTTACTCGCGTAGGGTAGGTAATTGATAGGTGCATTAAAAATCATTCCTGTCTGTAAGTTCAAGGAATACCATTTTTTTATAGAAAGGTTTTCAGCCCTTTTCATTCCATTAGGGGTAGAATTTTCCAAATTCCTTTCTTAGTACACCCCTACACCATAAGATGAATATACCCTCCAAGTTTCATGTTTCTAGGACTTATGGTTTAGACTGTGCGTTGATCCGTCAGTAGGTAACGGAACAGTTTTATATATATTGATGATCTATAACTTTTGAAACGGTTATGATTATGAATATATTTTTTTACCAAAAATTAGATATTTACGATTATTTGTCTGATTTGTGTCAGGGTCGGGATATGATAATGAAACCGGGAGTAGTGGTATTATTCAAAATAAAAAAGTGAGAACGAGGGTAGATCGATTCGTCTGCCACTAATACCATGACTCGCAAATCATGTACAATTTCGTTATCAACAACAATAACGGGATTTGTATATGATACTAGCTTCTGCCCACGGCTTCGCCCGCGTGGTACCCGCATAAAAGTAGCGTAGGTATTATTCTGATGTATAATCTAATTACTATAAAGTTTCATCAAAATCCGCTCAGTATTAATATACTCGTATCATGTGTATATATGTATGTTGTATGTATTATAAATTTTGTTAGGTTATTATTATTATCATAATTCTATATATATATCGATTATTTTGCACCCAGTTCTCCAGCGATCTTCGTGGCATCAAGAAGGCCCCGTCTGAAAACCAGCGCTGCACCTGACCCATAGGTTCTGGCGCAGCATAATGCTGAGACGGGGACCTATTTGACCCCACGCAACACAAAATGACGTACCTACTTTGTCTGTTTTTCGTTTCATTGTGTTATTATATGTTAAGTATCTGTTTTGTGTTAACTTTTGTGTTGTTTGGGGAATAATAAATGCATTTTCTTTCTTAATTTCTTCTTTCAGTATTTTTTGCATGAAAGAGTAACAAACATCCATCCTCACAAACTTTCGCATTTAATAATAGTAGTAGGATGTATAAATCCAGTTTTTAGATAAACTTATATGAGTACATCTGTGGGTCTGTTGTTAAGCCCCGAAAGCTCTGTTGTAATCACAGGGATGATTTAATTTAATTAAAACTATGGTAGAGTTGGTTTTAAACTCCATCTACTGGTCAATACCCCAGTCAATGAGTTATCGCCTACATACATCACCGTAAGCACCAACTTAAACAGTTAAGTAGCGAAGTTGCCGCTGTTGGGTATGCTAATAGGAAACGAGGAAACTTGCTTATATCGACTCACATGAAACTTTTTAAATTAAGATCGACTTTCAGAAAGGAAATTTTTGGAATCGGATGTGTAGTTTCGGCCCCTACAAACAGGGGTAATCCTGTATGAAGGGGGTAGGGGGTGACTTACAAACTATACCTCTTTATAATATTAGTATAGACTGGAATCTGCCCGCGGCTTCGCCCGCGTGGTATGTTGATAAAAGTAGCGTATGACCGTCTCCAGGCTTCAAACTATGTCCATATCAAATTTCATGACAAAAATGGCTCAGTGATTTAGCCCGAAAACATAAAGGTATAGTTATTTCCGATATAATTTTACTGACTTAATTGATACTTATGACCACACAATTTCATTATAAATTGTCGACTATGTGTTATTCTGATATATAAGCTATATTACTGTAGTTTCATAAAAATCATAACCCTCAAGGGGTGGGTAGTTTTGTAAAATAAAAAATACGTAATTATTTACTTTATTATTTACTTTATATGTAGTTTATTTAAACTGAGTTTTGTGAATCGAATAAAAAAAATCTATACAAACTTTAGAACTCAATTGCACGCAATTGGTATTTGGAAAAACAAAAAAACCATGTTTTATTATTTATTTTAAAGTTTATTTGTACCTAGTTTTGAGCGAATCTAACCAAGGAATAACATTTTCCATAGAAACTTAACCACCTTATAAGAGTTGATTTTTGAAAATTAGCCTATGTGTTATTCCAGAACCTAAACTATTCTATATTCCAAATTTAATCTAAACAGGTTTAGTAGTTACGGAGATACGTGGTAACAAACATTGACACACCCACACCCACAAAAAACTATCTATATATTAGTAGGAAAGGTCTTTTTGGAAGAGCTCGTCTGAGCTGCCTGGGGTATAACTCGCTGGAGGTGCGACCTACGACCAACTAACAACAGCCTGCAAAACCTTCCGGGGCAAGATAGACGCTTCGAACTTGTGCGATGAGCTGTGTCGATTCTTTGTACCAAACAATTACCTTCACATTCGGAAGCACAGATTGTTTGCCGCACCACTGTCCGATACGGTGGCTAGAGCCTCGTCCCCCATCTCGCGCACCCTCACTGCGCTCAACGCTCTTCTGAATGCCAGTCTTGACTGTGGTTTGTTTGCAGATAGATGGACGAATATTTTGACAGAATGTTTGAAGTTCTGTGAGCGTGATGTATGACTGTGAGTCCAGCTAATTTCTGTTATTTTTATCGTATATTTGACATTTTTTTCCAATTGTTTTATTGTAATTTCATTAATTATTTTGACTTATATTATTATTATTATTTGTATATTTTAATGTGCTCTAACTCTGGTGTTATAAGCTTCCATAAGGTACGGTAACCGCTTACTAATAGGTTAGCCGTATGTTCGGTTGCCACTTCGAGACAGTCGGTCACTATATAGGATAGGATACCTTATCTACCAGTATATTCCACAAACAATTTCTAACTGCAAAAAGACCCTTACCAACTGGCTGAAGAAAAAAGCTATAACGAAATAGAGGACATCGTACACACAATAACATTATAGTAAACAGACACTCAACCAATAGTGGAATAATCCACACTCTTAAAAAACTGGACATTTTGAAGGAAGCCGATTACACAAACACAGCCCACACACACACCCCACACATACACACCCCACACACACCCCACACACACCACTCACACATCCCTCTCCCACACAAACACACACCCACACACACAATGCGCATTTAAGTTTTAGTTTAGTTAGTTTGTTTCCCCCTTTTTACTGTTCCTATTAGCAACTTATAAGATGACTTATATTTTTTTTAAAGAAGAGCAGGTTTTCCTAATACAAGCATATAATTGCTTAAAAGGACTGCCAAACCCTGTAAGCACTAATCTATAGTAACAATGGAGTGCTATGTGTGAGACACATTGTGCAAGCCAACACGATCTTTCCTCTAGATTAGACAGAATAACAGAATTTATTTCTGTTATAACTAATCTAGAAATAACAGAAATAAATTCAGTCATACTTGAGGTAAGGTATCTTGGCAAACGTAGTGTGGAGTGCCCCCAGTTTCCTTTGAAAGGCGACAGGCAGGAATCGGATGAGCAGAGCCGAACACCGGGCTCAGTGGCTTTATTGGGCCTATGTTCAGCTGTGGACTGATGTGGGCTCATGATGATGAGGTGGTTGCCTAGAAGAGACCGCTTTTAGCGATAAGGTCACCCATTATATCACTAGCTAGTATTATAATTTCTTTTTCGTGTTTCTTTTCTATTTACTGGCGTAAAATAAAGATATACCTATCTATCTATCTAAGATTTTCAACCCCGGCGGGACTCGTACCAGTTAAATTATTTTGTATATTTTATTTGTATTTGGGCACATATAGTCATTTAAGATTACCTTTCTTACTTACTAATGGACTCAATAGACATAGAGTGCCCAAAATAAACAACTAGATCGTTACCAGACTGGTCGATATTCGTAGGATGTTTCAGGTCGAAGCTTAAAAGAAGTTTGTTTTACTTAAACACTTTCAAAAACCAATTAACCAATGAAGAGGTAAGTTTAGCTTTGGCACAGAGTATAAGGATTTTTGCAGTCAATTAAAATAAAGGGTAGGTATTTTTAAGTGGCTGGCAGGGTAAGCTTACAGTACCCGTTCGGTCTTACATTTCCCCAAATCTCCCGGGAAACGTTCATACCTGCTTAATTAAGGGTAAACGCACTTTAAGCAGTTCAGCTAATGGAGGTACCAATTAGAACCGCCCGTGAATTAATTACGACACCTTTTTCATTAAAATATTACTAAGTTAAAAGGAGTGAAAAAACTTTTATCAAGTTTTTATCACAAAACTCTACCACCTCCAATCTTTTTGTAATTACAAAGAGCCATTTCAAATCAAAATAGCTTTTTGTTATAACAATTTCATGGTTGGCTTTAAAAATCTTGTAAATACTTTGTCGCATCCTTTCCACTAACATTTTATACGCTAAAGTATAAATAATAAACAGCCAACAGACATACATACATAATACTGACTCCACAATAAGATTTCCTGTCGGGGATATCAGGAACCGTATTACTATATCACAAAAGTAGGTGGATAGCTAGGATACACAATGAATCTGTATGTCCTGCTTTCTTACTGATAACTTGTATAAGATCCGCAAATCAGTACATTCGTCCGTAGTTGGCAACTGGCAACTGGCAAGGCTCCAAGCGCGTGATTATGCCACTAGTCATGCTCTATACATTGTTTTTATTTTCTTGTAGTTCTAAATGCACGTACACAATTCTGTACAGTTGAAGGGAAGTTAACCATCTTTAGAAATTCTTTGGGTTGGTTCTCACATAATTAGACTGCGGCGAGCGTCGATGTTAATATCCAAGATATTGGTGGCGTGGGGCGGGCGGATAGTTAGTTGCGACGCTAGAGGTGCGGATTCTCACTGCGGGACAAATGATTGTATGTTTTGCAGATATTTGTTCCGGGTCTCTATGTTGTAGTACCTACTACGAGTACAGAGATTTCTAGTGTGGAGTGAGGACTAACGGTTGGGTAAAAACAATGTTTAAAAAGTATTTCGTTCACAATCGATAAATATGTTGAACTTCATAGAAAGACGAATAAGCCTATTTCGGTCTTCTAGAGGCAAAGGTACAGACGATTATCATAGCCATACAAATGGATAAGAAGTCCACAACACCACGGGTGGCCAGCCCCGGATCTACGACTTTTTCGAACGGGGGCAGAAACTTGATAGTGGCGCCCCCAGTGTTAGACTTAAGCGGTCTCATTACGAAACGTGGTCTAAACTCGAGTTGAACTCAAGTTCTGTCAGATCCACTAAACCATGGTTTAAATATACCTTATCGAAAAAAAGTATAATTGCAAAGCCACTACGGTCGACAATTTAAAAATAAAATAAAACCGCGGGATGACCGTTTAATTTAAAAAAAACACTTCTAAACCAAAATAAAAAAGAAAAACATAATTTTGATTGGCTACCAAAAAAAGTAGGTCCTCAAAAAGAGGTTGAGTTATGATAGAAATAAACTAGGTGACCGCCTGGTTTATCTTTTAGCAGTTATTTGTAGTCAAACCTCTTTTTGAAATGTCACATAGACTGTCGGCTATTATACTATAGCATTCAATTTTAAGCCTTGTTTCCTTTGCACAACAATTTGTCTTGAAAATCAGGAATCAAAGGTCTAAAAGATAAACCACCGATTTAAACCACCTTTCGTAATGAGACCTAAATGGTTTAAAGATTTCATTTATAAATCAACTCAGAGTGCATTCCCATTCAGCTGCTCGCAGCGCTTTTCGGATGCACTCTTTTGATGTGTTCAGATACCAACTGGGCGTTTTAAAATCAAATGAAGAATTGATAGAACGGGCGCTGGGTGCTAGGAGCGTTGTTTCACAAAGCGTTGTGAAACAAGATTTCTTTTTCAAACATATTGTATTATGGTTTTGGCGCCCTTTGAAACTGCCGCCCGGAGCAGGTGCCCCGGTTTGCCCCCCCCCCCCTAGATCCGGGGCTGCGGGTGGCTATGGCTGATGCATTGCGAGTCATAAAGTCAAAGTGAAACTCTAATTTGTGTCCATGTACTCCTCAGGCACTTCTTTCAAACCGGAATGTGATAATTTCTGCTTAATTGGCGGCAAAATTAGACTTGGTGCCAGAAATAGATACCTACGGTCCGCTCATTCCCTGGGCAATGAGCGGACCGTAATGCAAATTTCAGAGGATTTTAATTCTGTACTAATTCGTTTGAAAGAAAAAAAAAACTGACCGGTGAAAACAATGCGCAGGCGCTTAAAAACAATAGGTAAATAAACTCTTTTTAATAGACAAAAAAAACTGAGTTTCCCATATCAACCCGTATATTTTTGAACACGCGTGACTTTTTACAGAGTAGTCCGCTTTTAATGAATATTTTTACGACGACCTCTGTGGCGCTGTGGTTGAAGGCCCGCCTGAGATGCCGAAGGTTGCGGGTTCGTTTCCCGCCGCGAGACAAATGTTTGTATGACCTGCAAATATTTGTCTCGGGTGATTTCTATGTACAAAAAAATATGTATATAAGTAGTATGTCAGTCATGTAGTTCCCATAACACAAGCTTTGCTTACTTTGGGGCTAGATGATGCGATGTGGAAAATGCCCAACATTATTATTATTATCTATATAATTATTTTTATGTATTTTTTTTTAGTTTTAGGTAAACAAACTATTGTTAGTATTGTATTGTTTTCTTTCTGTTCACGACCCAACCTCTATAATTATCTCTCTAGATCAAGGTTTGCTGGAAGAAAACTCTTTTTATGGTTAAGTTCGCCTTTGTATATGACATTTAATTCTCCCTTTTTGTAAGTGTTTATTTGTGTGTAGAATAAAGAAAAAGGCTAAATTTATAAGTTTCTATTTAGGAGATAATTCCCGAAACTACTCATCCAATTTTAAAAATGTGCCCTCAGGGTGGGCATATGCATATTATCCCGTTAAAATAAAAGAGCTTTTCGTGGAGAACAATTTTTCAACGTAAGTCAGTCGAGTAATAATTTTGAATATATTTTGCAACGTAGGTAAGTCTGCACAATAAGCTCTTTTATTTAAAAAATATCGCAATCAGTGCGTCCTACCCGTCATGACCTACGGAGCTAAGACGTGAACACTCACGATAGGGCTGGTCCACCAGTTCAAAGTCGCTCAGCGAGCTATGGAAAGAGCTATGCTCGGAGTCTCTCTGAAGGATAAGATTCCTACCGAATACATCCGTCAGAGAACCAAAGTTATCGACATAGCTCAACGAATTAGCAAGCTGAAGTGGCAGTGGGCCGGTCATATCTCGCGAAGAACCGATAACCGCTGGGGTAAACGTGTTCTTGAGTGGAGACCGCGACTCGGCAAACGTAGTGTAGGACGCCCTCCGGCCAGGTGGGATGACGATCTGCGAAAGACTGCAGGCAGATGCTGGATGCGGCAAGCTGAAGACAGGGCGCTATGGTGCTCATTAGGGGAGGCCTATGTCCAGCAGTGGACTAATATAGGCTGATGATGATGGAAAGTAGTTATATAACCACGCGAAAATCAGAATATTTATTTGCATGAATATAGGTAGCTAATACATGATCTTACAATTTATATAGGCCCTTATATACATATTCTACCATACAAATGGTGTTCAAATATCAATAGACGTAGATTGAGAATCAATTAATACAAGAATAATTATAAAATGTCAGAACTTATGCCCTAACGTTTGAATTAAAAATGTCGATAACTATGTCAATAGCTAAATAACTTAATCTAATTTGTCACTTCTAGTTATTGGTCATAATATCATTATTGCCTTCTTTGTGGTTCATAAATTCATTAATGGCATGGAAACATTGGTCCCCTAACCATTTGTCAGCTTTTTTTTAAATAAATTATGGATGGATTTTTTTTATACACTTTTATTGCATTAACATATGCATTTCTGTAACAGATCTCAAGTCCAGCTTAAGACCGACATTAATGAATGTCAAGTTTTTTCCGAATTAATTACTTGACTAATAAGAAAAGTATTTAACAGTTTATGAAAATGAATAAAATTATTAATTCACTTAGGGCATATTGCATAAAGTACAAAGAGAGTGGTTTTAGCAATTTTTCTGTTTAATTTTGACAAAGAACGTAACCATCTGTGACTGACAGTAGAAAAAACAACATAATTGAGAGAATATTTTCCGTAAGACATAATTGAGAGAATATTTCCGGTAGTTTAGGATAACGTTTCCAAACAAAAGCCATATTGCGGCTGTATCATTGCCATTATTTTAGGCTGTGGACGTTAATGTAGCTTTTGTGGATGACATAGTAATTTTGACATTCAAATCCAATTCAATTAGTTTGTTTCTAAAAAAAAAAATACATTTACTGTTCCAATTACGTATTAATTTGTTTACTTGTTGTTTTGTAGCCAAATAGTTCAAGGAATTAACTTAGAATAAGAAATTTATAACTAACATTTATTGTGATGATCCAATGTTGATTTTAATAAATAAATATGAATATAGGTATCGTTCTTTATTAATTTATGTTTATTTATCAAGAATTAAGTATGGGAGAGCTTCTAATTGGTTACGTGACTTGTAAAACGACGACTTGTAAAACGACGAGATAAAAGCTACGGTAAAATGCTGTTATTTTACCTATTTTTATTTTCCGAGAGCCGTTTGGCCTATACCTATTTGATTTTCAATCTGGAGGTGGCGGGTTCGAATCCGGCCATGCACCAATTGATTTTTGGTTCATGTATGTGCGCATTAAAATGCTGATAATGGTGGATAAAAACATCGTGAAACCGTCTTACCCTAGAACCGAGAATTCGAATGTGCCATCGGTATAATCGGTATAATATTTGTCTCGGGATCTGGGTTTTTCCTATGTATAATATGTATGTACTTAAAAAAAAGTATATAAGTAGTTTATCAGTCATGTAGTTTCCATAACACAAGCTCTGCTTACTTTGGGGCTAGATGATGATGTGTGAAAAAAATATGTTTAGTATTATTTATTTACTAGCTTCTGCCCACGGCTTCGCCCGTGTTACACCCGGATAAAAGTAGCCTATGTGTTATTATGCTAAATCTATACTAATATTATAAAGAGGAATGATTTTTTGTTTGTTTGTTTGTATCGAATAGGCTCCGAAACTACTGGACCGATTTTAACCATTTTTTTTACCAAATGAAAGCTAAATTATCAGGAAGTAACATAGGCTATAATTTATTTTTAAAAAATAGAGATCCTTAAGGTATTGCAATAATGTAACCCATAGTAGCAATATTTTGCCTATAAAATTAATTATTTGGCGTGCGCGAGAAAACTATCGATGATACATAAAAATAATGAATCACATGATTAAAGTACTTATTATTACCTACAAAAAAGTACGCGAGGGAACATATCTTACTATCATAGTTAAGTCACAATAGCAGCTTTTGTGTTCTAAAATTTAATTAGATCGCCGATATTCCCACGAAATCGAAACTTACGCGGGTGAAACCGCGGGGCGCAGCTAGTGAGCTATATTACTGTAAAGTTTTACTAAAATCCGTCCAGTAGTTTTTGCGTGAAAGAGTAACAAACATCCATCCTCACAAAATTTCGCGTTTATAAACTTAGTAGGATGCTCAGCAAGCGGAGTGCTCAAACTGATTATTTTGTTGATATTTCTTAATAAATGACGGACATTTATCTTACTTTATCATAGTCATTGTTCTTTTTCATAAATTATAGAAAGCGCTCTAACTTTTCCTAACATTTTTTTCAGTTGTTTAGCTTTTATACTTAATTTGAATTTGTATAAATTTATGGTATAAAAAAAGCTAGGCGCAATTTATCTTCCTTTGGACATAATACATTTTCACAGCGCTTAACGCGATAGAGGAAAACAAAATTCGTTTGATAATCAAGCTTACTTTAACCGTCTGGCAGATGAACGTACCCTCCCAAGCAAACGCTAAATTTTAAATGCTTTTAACGGCCACCCATCTGAAGTAGCTGAACCTTAGTGATCCTGCAGGCAGGTCAGGTACGAGCATGCTAGTTATGTATATTATATTGGTGTTTTATATATTATTCAATATACAATAAATACAAGGAGTCTAGACAAATACCACCTTCTGTTGCCATTAACGCCTGCGAAAGATTGAACTGTATGGAAATTACATTAGATGAGGAAATGTCACGTGACAGCTGCCAAGTTTTACGTTGACTAATTTGCGTTAGCGTGAAAGGAAAAGTAAGCGTGAGGTATTTGTCTAGACGCTTGGTTATAATGTTTTATCTATCTATCTTGCTATCGACCTTATTGCGTAATATATAATACTAGCTTCTGTCCATGGCTCGCCTGGGTAGTACCCAGATAAAAAGTAGTCCATGTGATATTCTAATGTATAAGCTATATTACTGTAAAGTTTTATCAAAATCCGTTCAGTAGTTTTTGCGTGAAAGAGAAACGTCCATCCTCACAAACTTTCACGTTTATAATAGTAGAAGGATACTAGCTTCTACCCACGGTTTCGCCCGCGTGGTACTCTGATAAAAGGGTAGTCTATGTATTATTTTGATGTATAAGCTATATTACTGTAAAGTTTCATCAAAATACATTAGTAGTTATTGCATGAAAGAGTACCAAGCATCCATCCTCACAAACTTTCGCGTTTATGAAAGTAAGTAGGATTTCTCCGGGGTATATTTATTTACTTATCCAAATCGATTCAGGCAGTATTTTTGTAAGAAATATTAAACATCCTTCATTGTTTCATTGGATTTACGAACAAAAGAAGAAACAGCCCAAATAATTAGTTACAATTAGGTAACATGAGACTCGAATCTTGAATGAAATAAACACTAAATAAATTGGTTATTAAATAAAAATGAAACTTCGTAGCTATATTATGAGGGTTTTATTGTAGAATAAAAGGCAGCGGAAATGTCAAGGTGCGCGCGTGGGCGGTAGGCCTTTGTATCGCACGAGCAGAGCGACTAGCGAAGCGATTGTCTTATGAATATGGGTGACTAGCTTCGTCCAACGGCTTCGCTGATAAAAAGTAGCCTGTGTTTTATTCCAGGCCAGGAAATATACGAGTCTGAAATTATTAGAAATTAGTTCAGCCGTTACAAATATATTAAGCAACAGACTTCGAGGATAATATTATTTGTGAACAGCATATTTGTCACTTATCTAGTCCCTCATCTCAAAATCCAAAAACTTATTTCAAGGCGATCATTTCGATGCGAGTCAAAGTGATGCTGTTATTTCAATTTTCCTCAAGCTCCAGGGGACCGCAGATCAAGTTGAATGATATTAGTTTAACTTGATACTTCAATACGTTCCTGACATAAAGGGTCTTGACAAGCATACAGACAGACAGACGGACAACGAAGTGATCCTAAAAGGGTTCCTTGTTTTCCTTTTGAGGTACGGATCCTAAATAAGTGAACTTAGCTTATCGCTCAGCTTGTAAACAGTCAAATTTGCCGAAAAGAACTGATGAAAACTTTCTAGTAAATACTTACGACCTCTGTGGCGCAGTGGACGAAGGTCCGCCTGAGATGCAGAAGGTTGCAGGTTCGATTTCCGTCGCGGGACAAATATTCGTATGTAAATATTTGTCTCGGGTCTGGGTATTTTCTATGTATAATATGATTTATGTATTTATACAAAAAAGTGAAGGTATATAAAAGTAGTATAATCAGTCATGTAGTTCCCATAACACAAGCTCTGCTTAGTTCGAAGCTAGATGATGCTGTGTCAATATGTCCAGCATTATTTATTATTAACTAGCTTCTTCCCACGGCTTCGTCCGCGTGGTACCCTGATAAAAAGTAGCCTGTGTTATTCTGATGTATAAGCTATGTTACTGTAAAGTTTCATCAAAATCCGTTCAGTAGTTTTTGCGTGAAAGAGTAACAAACATCCATCCTCACAAACTTTCACGTTTATAATATTAGTAGGATTCCTCATCATTTATTATTGTCTCATCAATATAAAACGTTTTTATTATTTGGTCATATTAAAGACTATAGTAACGCTGTGTGATTATATAAAATAGCTACATAATACAGTTAAATACAGCCCTGTGACAGACAGATTGACGGACAGCGAAAGCTTGATAATATTGTTCCGTTGGAACCTGATTGGTTGTGCCCAGAGGACACACAAAGGATACCAAATTTTAAGACCACAAAATACACGTTGAACAAAAGCAGGTAGGCACATATACTGGCGAAAAAAGTCGTAGCTTAGACCGGGTTGATAAATCGATTGTGAATGGAAATATATTTTCAGTAAATACGGATAATTAGTGCGCGGATACCTAATATTGGGTATGGCAACGAAAGGGTAACTATGTATAATTATATATACATAGTATATATGATATTGTAATGAACTTTACAAACAGCCACTGTTATCGATATGAAGGTCGCAGATATTTGATAGTTTGACATATAGACCCGTGTATTCTGTGCATAAAATACGAATTATATTGTCTTCGCTCCAAACGTGTAATACGTAAATATTGTTTTACTAGCTTCTGCCCACGGCTTCGCCTGCGTGGTACCCAGATAAAAAGTAGCCTATGTATTATTCTGATATATAAGCTATATTACTGTAAAGTTTCATCAAAATCCGTTCAGTAGTTTTTGCGTGAAAGAGTAACAAACATCCTTACAAACTTTCACGTTTATAATATTAGTAGGAAGTAAGATTTTACAAGGCTCATGTTTTAAATGCCTATTGATTGTATTATTGAAACATATACAAACTTGTCAGTTCTTAAGAGCAATTAATATATTAAATTAAATGAAATGATATGAAATAGAACATTTCAGTGGATAAAGTTTTTACAGTGAGATATCAAGCAAAGATCACAAAGAGATTGCAAAAGGAACCGGTCATTGAAGTTATTGAAAAAGAAATACAAAAGGAATTTCACCCATCAAAGGAAAGCTGGAGATTTGAAGATATACCGCATTTAGGTATACCATGACTCCGATGGTGTGGCGGGTGAAAAGTCAGATGAAACACAAGAGGTGCGAGTTTGATACCCAATGCGGGTCAATTGTTTGCATTTTCTGCTGATCTTTGTTCCGTATCAGATAAAAAGAAGCTGTGTTGACTTAGTGGTTGGTACCCCAGCATCCGATCTGGAGGGTTTTGCAAACCCGGTCATGCACCAATGGATTTTTTTACTCGATTTTTTATCTTTTTAACACGCTTATATTGTCTTCATTTGTAACTAAAAATCAATTTAATCAAATTTTGTTAATTTTAACCTACTTCTAATTGTCGTATTGAAATTAAACTTTGTATGTAAGTTTACTATAATTTTAGATGACAATACTATAATTTGGTATCTTGGAGCTGATCTGATGATGGAGCTAGGAGGTGGATAGTGGAACTCTTCAGTGGCTGCTTGTAAGCCCCTCGAGTTTGGGTTCATATGATTCGTTCTGACGAGTCCATTAGATTGGGCTTGATAATGAGAGTCTGATGATGGAGCCAGGAAGTGGACAGTGGAATTCATTTTGTGAGTTTATTTGCGTGATAGAAGCGTGTATGCAGAGAAACATATTATAAGTATTATCTATAGAAAACACCCAGACCCTAGACAAATATTTGCAGATGTGTGTCATTTTATTTATATTTTATTGTTTATACAAACATAATCGAACCTACAACCTTCTGCGACTCAGGCGGGCTTTCGCTCACTAACGTCCATGCATAGCCTATACAGATACTATAGTGAGTTTTACTTTTATGTCGCCGACAGCAAGCAAACATATGGTATATATATATATAATTTTATGTATGTGAGTATTTGCAGAAACCGCACCAAACCTCTAGCAAGAGCAATATTTTACAGTTTCTGAATATGATATAACCTATTTCGTTCTGTTTCAAAGTTTATATTGCGTTGAAAAGTTATTGCATCATATTTTACTTCAGAACTTACTGAGGTATAAATGTTTAATATCTTCACAAGAAAACGGTTTATTTTTAGTTTGAGAACGAATAATTAATCATATAAAGAGAACAACATTATTTAGAGAATACTTAAGCAATCTAGAGACAGTTACAAACGATTCCGATTAAACTTTCAAGCTCACCAATCATGAAAATATACAGTTTTAATGAAAATAAGATTAAAACTATAAGATTCACATCATTAATAGCTAGTTGCTACAATAAGAAATACGATAATCGTAGTCGTATAAATAAATAAAAAAAATGCTGGACATTTTTCACACAGCATCATCTAGCCCCAAACTAAGCAGAGCTTGTATTATGGGAACTACATGACTGATATATTACTACATATATACTTTTTTTTTGTAAATACATACATATTTTACATAGAAAAACACCCAGACCTGAGACAAATATTTGCAGATCTTACAAACATTTGTCTCGTGACAGGAATCGAACCCGCAACCTTCTGCGTCTCAGGTGAACTTTCGCCCACTGCGCCAAAGAGGTCGTCAGTTATACTGCAGTTGCAGTTGCTGCGATAGCCGTTGCGTTTGCTACCTAAAGCGTAGATGTAGATGCTACGAAAAGCAATTTCATCTACGCTTATTGTAGCAACTACATAAGCATAACGGTAATTGCTAATTGTGTAACAACTATTGTTATGATTTTCGTAGCAATTACCGTTATATTTATTGTATCAACTATGCTTATAAAGCATAGCATAGCTATACTTATTGTAGTTGCTATGAAAATCATATAACGGTAGTATATGATATAACGGTAGTTGCTATGAAAATCATAACGATAGTTGTTACAATACGCATTAAATAAATAATGCTGGACATTTTCACATGTAATGGGGACTACATGAATAATATACTACTTATATACTTGTTTAAATGCATACATATAATACATACAAGACAAACAGAACCGAGACAAATATTTGCAGATAAATGTGGTCAAAACGGTAATTGCTACGGAAATAGAAGTTGCTACAATATACTCATATTGTAGCAACCTCTATTATGATTTTAGTAGCGTTAACAGATTATTGCTAAATTCGGAATAGAACAAATTTTAACACAATTTACAAAAAGCTCTCGCAAGCTGCTTTCTTGGTCGAAAGCAGTAAGGGTTACCCCATCTGTAATCTGATCATAAAATCCGAAGCAACCGTTTAAGCGTTTAAATAAAATCACTACTTCCACTCGACTTTAAACGTATCGCATGAGCAATTAAAGAATAACGGCTTGATAATAAACACTAAAATATAAACCTCGTTTGAAGGAAACGGGCCAGAATAAGCCAGAATGACCCAAAACAAAGGTACGGCCAGCGACGAAAGTAGGTTAACAATTAAGACTTATGTTTTTTTACAAGAACACACCTTCCTTTCGCCATAATCTCACCTGCTGGTAAGTGATGATATGGCCGACGATGGAGCATGAAGGCCAAGATCACTCTTACCTTGCAGAGATAAAGACGATGGTAGTAAGAATGGAACACCATTCTTTCACCATTTATATATTCTTTTATTTAGATTAATCAAAGAAATTGTAACTTTATATTGCAAATAGATAAAGGCCTTTAGGTATTCTAAAATGCAAGCCAATATATATTTTTTGCTATTTTAGGAAGATTTATTCACTGATACCATTTATTTACTGGAATCTAAATCCAGATCTCTAAAAAATATTTTTTTTTATCATATTCATCGGTGAAGTCAATGGGTTCAAGGAATATTTGGGTTATAAAAATCCAAACTATTAATCTACTTTTTCCGCTGACTGTACTATTGGGTCGAGCAATATTCTTTCATTATAATGACGTGTTGCGTGTTCAGGATTGTTATTGTAATGGGAAACTGCTAATTATAATTTAATTATGTATTGGATTAATCAAGTATTTAGTCGACCTTAGGCCCACACTGAAGTTGAATGAAGACTCATCTGGGATTCGGAAAAAACACGCTGACAACTTCAACCTCATTGATGGACATCCACTGATCTATACTCAGGACTTTGCGATTCAAAGTAGTGTAACAAGGTAGTAAACATTTTAATTGGCACATGACTATGTTTTGCTTAGTAATAGTCAATAGTGTTCCATGTGCCGTTATATTTCATGTCATTAAATAACTTCGGGTTGGCAGGCTGCAAACTCATCGCATTGGAATTGGGAAATACACAAGACACTAGCTGCAAATGCAAAGGGAGTCAACAGTGCTTGTGTTCAATGAACCAACTTCAAATGACGGAAAGGGAATCAAAAGTCTAATATGAAATTCCATCCCTTATTTTTCACCCTAGTGGTGGAATTTTTTCATAAAATTTATAGGAAACTACCCTTGAATTTATATTCTAAACATTAAAAAAATCTAAAATTATAATTGTTTCACAATTGGCAAAGATACCGCGTAACATACACACACCAAAAAAACAGACGAATTGAGAACCTACTCCTGTTTTGAAGTCGTTTGAAAAACCTTTTGGCTTTGAAGCTTTCTACACATGAGAATATAGTCGTGAGCGTCTTTGTTTGCTTTTGTAGTCAACTGGTCAGTAATCATACAAAAACACCAAACTAGGCTCTCTAAAGATGTCGCCATAAAAAATGAAGAACTAACTAATCGTACGGTGTGGTGAGGCTTAAAAGGCTGATGTCGAAAACGCGGCAAATAGGCCATTGTATCACCGCTTTAGTCTTAGTCAAATTGGCCCATTAGCTAACTGGGCCACTGGGACACTTCCGCAGCAACACTGCGTGTCACGTAAAATAACTTTCGAAAGTTATCATTAGAAATCCCTTTAACTCTAATCTCATTAGCAATTCCTACCATCTAAATTTATAATCTATGTTTAAAAAAAAACGTTGTTTTGTTTGTCTATAACTAACTATTTAGAGGGAAAAGAGTTTGCGACCCAATACCGCACTATATACGTTACAAAATAGGTGCCTGCAAATTATCTATTATACTCAACATTATATCTTTCTTATTGTGAATACTGAGATTCAGATCGTTAAACATCTGAAATTGTAGTTGGAATAATATCAGAATCATTGTCTTGTTTATCTGACTTAGCAAGACTAAGCTTCGGTTTCTTATGATCGTCGTCGTTGAAATAATCTGGGTCTTCGTCTAGTTGTCTCTTAAAATTCAGGCCGCGGATATACGTGCATACATCCTTTATGTCTACGTCCAGTCTCACGATCTTTTCATATAGCTTCATGTGGATCATCAGATTGTTGAAGTGCCTTGTAAATAAAACATATATCAGCAATTAAAGAATAATACAGCCACTTCCACAAGTCACAAAAATATATTATAAGCAGTATATTCATGTAGTTCTTATAACACAAGCTCTGCTTACTTTGGGGCTAGATGATGCCGTGTGAAAATGTCCAGCATAATATATTTTTTT
This sequence comes from Perizoma flavofasciatum, assembly GCA_958496245.1. Classification (NCBI taxonomy): domain Eukaryota; kingdom Metazoa; phylum Arthropoda; class Insecta; order Lepidoptera; family Geometridae; genus Perizoma; species Perizoma flavofasciatum. Next base: position 11,966,482 of record OY292431.1, read on the forward strand.
GAATGAATGAAAATACTTTATTGTACACCTTAAACAAATAACAAAATTTGACGTTTTCTGTTAATAGAAGCATTTTGGGATTCTAATGACAGCCTGCACTAAACAGCAATGATTTTATGCATCGTAGCTCTCGGCATGTTTTTTTACATCATACCCCCAAAAAAAGTACGCTCAAACATATTAGATGGTTAGGGGGAGAAACGATATATAAAAACACCATGTATAAAGTAAGTTAGTATCTTCATTATGCTTGTAATAGTGTTCATTACTTTGTTATAAATAAATAAAATACATAAAACAAAAGTAGATTTTGGGTTATCACAAGTTCAAAATTAGACCGAAACTTTTTGTTTGAATAGAGAGGCACGAGGAAAGAGTTACCTTAGATGTGTGTATAGAGTTGTATAAATCAACTTCTGTTGTTGCTTCAAGTGACGCAGCAAAGCGAAGCAATATCCCATCTTATACTTCAAGTGGTAGTTGTATTTCTTCCTCAGCAACTGCACGTGGGGAAGCTTGTACCGAGTCGTGTATATGAACTGTTCCATCAGAGATATGGTCAGCTGCTTCTCTTTATATATTCGCCATCTATCTTCCCGTATGTCTATGTATACCTGCCGTAAAAGTGGTTTTTGGCTTTTCACGTGTTTGGCGATGGCTATAAATCTACGTGTGATATGTGCTGGGTCATCCGCATTGTTGCTAAAGTCTGGTATAGGACTCATATCATTCTCGAGTAGCTTGTTTAGATGTATCTTTCGCATTCTGAGTTTGAATTCATCTATTGATATGTTTAAAGTTTCTACTTTCGGCAGTGGTGTCACTTGAAGCATAGTCTGTCTTTGTTCTGAAGTTTTTTTTGGGTGATTTTCTTCTCTCTCGCTAATTCTTTCATTGGTTAGTGTACTATTGGAAACTAACATATCATTGAAAAATGACAATTCTTTGTACGTTTTCGGAGGATTAATTTTCTTCTCATACTCGTGAACATCTCCAATTATTGATTTGAAAATATCATCGGCACTTTGATCAAATATATTTTGCGGGAGACTTGTATCTTTGAAATTAAATTATAAAATTTTGAAACTCGGGTATCACGCTTATGTCCCGCTTAAAGGATTTCCATCAAACATCAAACATGAAAAACCCGCACTCGATATTACGTATTAGATCTGACGTGGATGCGGGTAGTCTGTGATAGCAACGCAAGTGAGCCAAATGTTTGTTGTTCGATGTATTGTTGAATAATCTGGCATCTGCATATAGCAAAACATTTATTAGTTTTCAATACTTACGAGCGAAAATCAATACAAGAGATGTTTTAAACATTTTGAACTTAATTAAAACGATAAGCAGCGAGCTTGGAACCATTATAATAATGAGTTTGCAGTTGTAATGGTAATTGTTCTACGTTTATCGGCAAATTAATACTTGTGTTGTCGTATTATAGGTATTTTCTGGAGATTTTCCACAGTTGGGACTCGGCATGCCGAAGTAAATTAGAACTTACTAAGAACTGCTACGCGATATAGTATTAATCATGCTGATTGCTCCGTGACTTTGGTTCCTATTTCAATAGTTTTTTCTTGTTAGTGTATGGGATTATTTTATGAAAGTAAACTTAAGTCGTTTTTGCAGAAATTTAACATCATAAAGTAACTATTTGAGACTCTGTCGGTACGCGGGTGAAATTTTAGTCAGACAGACGGACAGACAAGCTCGTGACTATATTCCCCATGATGGAAAATCTCATACTTACAAATGTTTCATCCAAAGATTGTCTGGTAGAGATCGCTATTTAGCGATAAGACCGCCCATTGTACAACATTGTTAAAGTTGTTAGTACGTAACTAAGTTATTTGGTGTACAATAAAGTATTTTCTATCTATCTATCTATCTTTATCAAGAAAATACGAGACGAGACTGCAATTTGCTTGGTAAACCAAATTGCAGTCGGTTCTTTTAAATTTATTGCGGTCAACATTCTTGGCTTAGAACAAACCAAACTCTACACTAAGATAGAGTTAGAGTAGGTACAAATTATCAGTTTCTGATCTGGCTTTGACTTTATGTTACCAAAAAACATTATAACCATGCTTATTCCACCATATTTAAGGCCATCCGTACCTTAACACGAGCTGGCACTGCTCTGCTAAGCCTTGATAAACCGGCCTTCATTTACCAGAAGGGGACTGTCTCAATTCTGTAGCTATAATCTACAAATAAGTACCTGAATTTAGCGTAGTTAGGTATGGAGGCAATCGTCCTTGAAAACAGTAAATAAGTTGATCGGTAGGGGCGTTATAAAATGATGGATAATGATTGTCCGAAATAAATATTACATTGAATTAAATTGTTAAAAAAAAAACAGTACCTACTTATTGCATATCTACCTAAATTATAGGTACATTGTATTTTAGTAGGTAGGTAGGCCGCATACGCCTGCCGCACTTGCTCGTACTCAGGAGCATAACGATTATGTAGGTAATTTTTGTTAAGTTCCTATTTAGTACTCAGATAGTCTCTTGTAAACTGTAAGTAAAATATAAGTTTATGTTTTTCCAGAAAATAAATAAAACCTATAAACAAATAACGGGAAGTTGACAAAAGTCTAATATGAAACGTTCCCCATTTTAAATCGTTGGAGGTGGATTTTTCCATAAAATTTGTAAGGGACAATCTTTGAAGTATATCCTAACCATTAATATACACACATACATACGGACTAAATTGAGAACCAACAATCAACTTCAAAAATGAGTAGGTAATTTTTGAATTTGGTTGAAAACTATTTTCTTTCATCCTTTTTTATAACATGGACATGTAAAAATTTTTAAAAAATAGTCCTACAGAGCAGGCAACACATCGGCTGCTCCAGGTATTGGCCTCGATTCTGTAGTACGCTTACTAAACTAAATTTAAACTGTCGCTTTCTTTTACTGATAGTGCAGCAAGAAAGATCTCTTTCTTGCTGCTACAATTTTAGTACAATTTTATAGCTACAATTTTAGTGCTGTTAAATTAAGTTTCCATACAAATTTAGACGTGATTTAAAAAAATGCTGACTATAACGAAGAAAAGCGGCACGTAAACTGATTTGACAGCAGCACACAGCGGTAAAATTCTTGCCATCTCTTTCTTACGTACACTATCAGTAAAAGAGAGCGACAGTTTAAATTTAGTTTAGGTAGTGTAATACTGCAGAATCGAGACCATTGTAGATTTCAATAGGCATATTGTCATCTGCAACTGCTTTCTATCAGGAGGGCTAATCCCTGTTTGCCTTGGCATAACATAAAAAAATGTGGTAAAGATACGCAATTTATTTAAAAAAAAAACTTTTAATCCTAGTAATGTTTTTAAATAAATACTCAAAAAACTAATGGACGTGAAATGTTTTTTTGTATCCTGAAATATAATGCTTTATTGCCTTAAAGTGTATATTTGGTACTTATAAATAACTTAAAAATTAGGTTCTACATAAATGATTAAAATCGTACCATAGGTGCTCTGGTGAGCGGAAATAGATCCGTTTAACATTTATTGAGAGAGCGGGGTGAATGCGTCGTTATGGAAAACTCTTGGAATAAAAAAAAATAAATAAATGCTGGACATTTTTCACACAGCATCATCTAGCCCCAAACTAAGCAGAGCTTGTATTATGGGAACTACATGACTGATATACTACTTAAATACTTTTTTTTTTGTAAATACATACATATTATACATAGGAAAACACCCAGACCCGAGACAAATATTTGCAGATCTTACAAACATTTGTCCCGTGACAGGAATCGAACCCGCAACCTTCTGCGTCTCAGGTGGACCTTCGGCCACTGCGCCACAGAGGTCGTCATAATCTTTAAAGCCTTCATTAATTACTTAATTAAGCCACTTAATTCAAATCGGAATGAATCGAAACAGTGGGTGCCTTTACCGATAGTAATGAACGTATCTGACTGAATGATTTTGCCAACTGGGATATTTTGCATTTAAACTTATGAACAACGATACAAACTCTGTTTCGCTTGTATGGAAAACTAGCTAGCATTCTGCGCTTTGCAAACTTGTACAGCAAAATGATACAGCTTCTTCTTATAACTACTAACAAAGGCATAGATAAGTTGCAGAGTAAGTTATATCAGATTATTACACTCTTCACTGTACATCGAGGAAATGTACAAAAAGTCTTATCTTCTATTCTAGACAACCATTTGATGAGTAGTTTTAATCAAAAGTGTATGAGTGTAAGTATTTCGTTTTGTTATCGTTATGCACACCATTCAAAGTCAAAGCCAATATATTTTAATTTATTGAAATCACAAGGATCATTTTCTATGTATAATAAAAAAATATCTATCTATGTAATGTATTGTATTAAGTATATCAGTCATCTAGTACCCATAACACAAGCTCTGCTTAGCTTGGGGCTAGATGATGCTGTGTGGATTGTCCAGCATTATTTATTTATTTTATTTAGATACGTCAACTTATATATTAAGTGGCTTAATTAAGTAATTAATGAAGGCTTTAAAGATTATGACGACTGATGTGGCGCGGTGGGCGAAGGCCCGCCTGCGACACAGGAGGTTGCGGGTTTGATTCCCGCCCTGGGACAAATGTTTGGACGATCTGCAAATATGTGTTCTGGGTATTTTCTATGTATAATAAAAAATATCTATCTATGTATTATATTGTATTAAGTATATCAGTCATCTAGTACCCATAACACAAGCTCTGCTTAGCTTGGGGCTAGATGATGCTGTGTGGATTGTCCAGCATTATTTATTTATTTATTATCAAACAGTAACTTAACACTGCTTTGTCTCGTTTTGATATTGTGTCAATTAAAATTCAACAGTACAAAACAAAACACTGTTTAATCGAAACAACTGTTTAAGAATCTGATAGATTTTGCAAAAGACAAAATTTTAAAATAAATTGCGTTTATGATTGTACCTCTGTGGTAAGAGCAGGTAAGCCCATATGCCACTCAGGCTTTTGGATAGTCTTTAAACTCGGACATCAGTTTTGACCACTTGCTCAAACGAGCTTACCTCCCTCGCAGTGAATGTATTTTCTTCAGAGATCATGTTCTAAGCCTCTCTTTCCATGGTGGAGCCTTATTGTTCATTCGAGGATAACAAATTGCTTTAATTAGTTTGGTTCTTGTTGACGTTTTGGATAAAGTTTCTGAAACTCTTGGTGCTTTAATTTGAAAGCCAATTAGGTAGGCTTTGATTGATGTCATCTTTTATTTTAAAGGTGTTGATTCCTAGCGCTTAAAATATTTTTTCAACCCACATATCTGGCTTATACTTTTATATCGTGCGATGCACAAATTCCTCCGAAGAAGAAAGGTTATTATTACTGGGAAATACCAAGTATTTTAAATTAAAACCTTTTATATATCTAAACAAGTTTATATGAATGAATATTTTTAATATTGGAGCTATAACACATCCCAAGAATGTTGGCACTGTGGTAGGAATCCCCTGTACCAAAAAGGTGGCAGTGTGAAAAAAATCAGGGCATGTTTAGTTTCTCACGCGATGGGGGAAATCGGGAATAGCCAAAAAAGGTAACTTCTGGTTCGTTTTGATGAAGGAGAATGGTTTATTTTGTCCATAATTCTCACGCCCTTTTATCGCAAAATTTTAACAAAGAAAATCAGTTTACCGACCATTTCGCAGTCTTGGACATCTTACAATTGATTTCCGGTTCGAATGGCGCGATGCGGGCCGACAGCCGGATATTACATGAATAAAAGGTTTTCTCATTTTATTTGAAGTTTATTTTATTCCGTTTTTGTACCTACTGCTACTTACGTATTATTTTGCTACATTTTATCTTCTTTTACTAAAAAAAGAAACGCGTTGGTGTCTCCTAGTGGTTGATGACCAGACGGTCGGACTAAAAAACGTCATCAAAAGTCCGTTGGTTTTCGTCTGCTAGACAGGCGTCCCCTAAATAGTGCCACCTCGAACGGTCTTGGGCATCCACTGGCTGCCCGCAACCTTCAGAACGAAAAGATGATTTTAACCAGGCTCAAGAAGTCTTAGAATAAGACTTCGTTAGCTTGACCTTTTTTGCGTGCAGCACGGTCGGTCGACAGCATAATTACTCGATCAGTCTTGCCTTATCTTTAAGGCTATGGCCGTGTGCAAGCGTCTTGTCATCTAGGCGGCTTGTTACGATACAAGTAGCCACATTGTAGGTATCGAGGCAGTCAGGCATCTGGGTTTCTTGAGTAGCGGCACAGCAGGTTCAGGCTTGCTATGATACATTGCATCTGCATAAGTCGCTAAGCGAGAAGCTAGGAGTGAGAAAGTAGGGCCTTTGGAGGGCGACGGTACATTCTGGCGTGGCCTATAGCACCGCGAGAGTGCTGGGAGCGGCTTCCAGCTTCTCCCGGGATGTGAAAAGGGCACTATACGAGAGGAGAACCGGTTCGTTCTTTTGTAAATCCTGAAGCCTCGTTATATGAATAAAGGCCAATCATCGAGAGGGTTTCATGAACAGGCAGCACATTCGGGGTCTTCGTAACACGAGTGGCGAGTCGCAAGGCTCCAAGCGCGCTGTACGACCGGCTCCGTCCATCACATGCGTCAGTTATCTCAAGGTGAAGCCGCGATACAATATGCCAGCTGCTAGCAGCCTGGCCATGGCCCAAGTGTACCGTAAACACGACGTTGACCTTGACTGTGAGTTTCCCTCGCAAGATAACGCTTTCAATGCTCACCTTTCAAGGGAAATGTTTTTATATTTTCTTGTAAAAGTCTCGCAGATAAGGGAAGTTTTCCTGAATATTTAAATGTCAGGTCTACCCTATTTGTACTGAAATACGGCGTCTGCTCGCACATCCAACCCATCATTAGCAGGATTAAGTCTGCCTGGACAATAGATATTTTTAAAAATATATAAGATTCATTCGTTTGGAGCCGTGTTGGCTAGTTAGGTTCTCCGACTTCCGGGTCGGAGACCTCAGGTTTGAACCCGGTCGTGCAAAAATAGCTTTTGATTAAAAAAAATGTGCTCTTAAAACTTGCTGGGCCTGTACTCTGTCACGTAAAATGCTTACCAGTATGTAAAATCTGGGCATGTGCCAAAATATAATGTTCAAACTTGCCTCTTACTTCCTCTTAATTGTTATCCTTATGGATTTACGTACTGAGTATAGACCAGGATGTCCAGACATATATCTCAAGCTTAGTTTTCCTTGTACGCTAACGCAATATCGTGAAGGAAAAACTTTGCAGCAGTCACGTGACATTTCACAAGCTAATGTCATTTCCATACAACTTTGCTGTCGTGTTAATTTATTGTCTAAGGGACAGATTACGCTATTTTCACAAGTTTTCACAAGTTTTCATTATTATATGTACTAACTATCCTATCCAATGATCCTATCCAGGTTTTAGGTCATCGATCGCTCTGAACTGCCAATTACTGAACCATTCCTCTCTTTAAACCTCGTTATTTAGTGGGTAAAAGCTCTTTCTCTCTGTCTATTATTTGAAAATGAAAAGGCAAAAAGATATAGCTGAACAAGCGAAATAACAGCTACTGATTGCTGTTCCCTTTGCTGGCTTGCGTAATTTTGTATGGATATTTCTGGCTTAGTAAATTGACTGCTGTATTAAGTATTGGTCTTCCCTTTCAAATAAAGAGGCCTTCTCTTTGGTATGTCAGGAATAAGTACAAGAAAGCAAAGATCTTGAACTATGCAGTAGAACTATAATAATTTACACAATAATAATAAAACGAGGCGAAGTTTGTGAGTATAGATGTAGGAGGTAATTAAAAAAGTACTCAACCGATTTCTAAATATGTTTCACCAATATTTAGAACTAGTTGTTGCCCGCGGCTTCGCCCGCGTGGTATGTTAATAAAAGTAGCATATGACCGTCTCCAGGCTTCAAACTATGTCCACCAACTTTTGAATGAATCGAACCAAGGATTACAATTTATACAAAGTTTAGAACTTGCACAACCCAAAGGGTAGTTTTGAAAAAATAAAAAAATACGTGTTTCATTATATATTTGTAGAGAGTTTTGAGCGAATCAAACAATTTTTTTTCATAGAATCTTTACCGCTCTATTTAACCCCCTTAGGGGTTGATTTTCGAAAATTAGATTAGCCTATGTGTTATTCCAGATCCTAAACTATCTAAAATCGGTTTAGTAGTTTTTAAATCGGGAGATACGTGGTAACAAACATTCACACACACACACAGACTTTCGCATTTATTATATTAGTAAGATATACTTTCAATGTTCTGAACTGTATTTACCTATTAGGCAGTTTATAATATTATCTATTTATGTTTATAAAAGGGATTTCTGTAGAGACCAATTTTGTAACGTAATTCGACGAAAAACGGTCACGCGAATGCGTTTCTTACGGACGCTGCCTTAAGGATCCGGCGGATAGCGCTCACAACTTCAATTCGAAACGCGTCCAAAAATATAGCTATCACTTTTTGACTGATTCAGGCCCACCCGTGCTTGCGCGATAGCAATATTAGGCGTTAAGAATTTGTTATAAATTTGGTGGTGTTCCGTAATACCAAAAATGATGACTGAAAACTTGTTGTATTTTACACATCGTGTTGTTATTCTGTAACTAGACAATTAGCTATGTAGCTAAACAAACGATACGTAAGATTATTGTTTTTGATATGAAACGAATAAGATGAAAACATGCCTTAAATGACGTGAAATATCCAATGCAATTCGTTTAGATTTCATTTTAGGTATTTTGAAAAATATTTATCAAGGTACCTAGATAAATACTATTTGAATACAAATAATAACATAATATGGTGGAAATAAGCTGTTATTACAAATGATTATGGTATAACGTTTGTATGGGAGGCCCATATGTATGTATGTTAAGAGCTACTTTTTATCGGCTTCTGTTTATCCGGGTTCCACGCGGGCGAAGTCGTGGACAATTGATAGATAGAAGATAGAAAATACTTTATTGCATGTTTGCATAATCTGTAAATATTTGTCTCGAGTCTGGGTGATTTTTTGAATAATATAATGTATTATAAAAAAAATGTTTGTATAAGTAGTATATCAATTATGTTCTTCCCATAACACAAGATCTGCTTACTTTGAGGTTAGACTGTGTGAAAATGAATTTAAAAAAATATGGAGAGTGGATGGAGGTTTCTTTATTTCGCTCGGTAATATTAATCAAACTAATATAAACAGATAAATTTTACACACAAATAAAAGTGCGGAAACCATATTCGAAGGAACGTGTCATCGGTCAATGTATAGGCTTGCAACTTGTCACGTGGAATTCTAACTACCAAGTACTGAGTATGGATTTGAGGATGGCCAAGATGAGGATTACAGTTGTGAGCGTGTTTATTTTTCTTCTTTCTCTGTCACCTTCAAGACTCGTGTACATGAATTACATTCTGCAGCGCCTTCTAGTCTACTGTGCCGATAAAATCGATTAAAGAGCCCCCCTTGAAATCATTCAAGAATATTAAAAAAACAATATTTACCAAAGCAGTTTTCATTGAGCCATGGCCTTTTTGTTGTGCTACAACACACATAAACATACCGACACTAATTCATTTCTATGTACTTACTTTTTAAATATGTAATAAAGTAAAGTATTTTCATTCATGCATTCAAACGAACAATCAACCTTATCCCAAACTAGCTTCTACCCACGGCTTCACCCGCATGGCACCCGGATAAAAAGTAGCCTATGTGTTATTCTGATGTATAAGCTATATTATTGTAAAGTTTCATCAAAATCCGTTCAGTGGTTTTTGCGTGAAAGAGGAACAAACATCCTCACAAACTTTCGCATTTATAATATTAGTAGGATAGGATGCAGTTCCACAGTCACAGTTAAAAAAACAACATTCAACCCAAATTCAATCATCAATTCGAGCGGTTGTGATCGATTTTATATCCTACAAATAGGTTTAAAGGGCTATAAGTCGGGAATCTTGTCTCGGTTCGTTAGGGAATCGATCCACTCGATACAAGCGCACTCGGGCTACCCGTTTTAATGAGATGGAAACCGATTGTGATTCCAACTCCGTCAGTTCAAAATATAAGGGTGTTAATTGGGCACTTACATAAATAAACAAATAATGCTGCTCATTTTTCACACAGCATCATCGAGCCCCAAACTAAGCAGAGTATGGGAACTAAATGACTGATATATTAATTATATATATTTTTTTGTAAAAACATACATATTAGACATAGAAATACCCAGATCCGAGATAAATATTTGCAGATGATACAAACATTAGTCCCGCGGCGGGAATCGAACGCGCAACTTTCTGCGACTCAGGCGGGCTAATTTCTCCCCGCGGTTTACCCGCTTGGCACTTAAGTAAAAAGTAGCCTTAGTGTTATTCTAGTTCACGAACTATGCTCATTCCAAATTTCATACAAAACGGTTAAGCCTTTACGAAGATTAGCAACAAACATTTAAATATCCATACATTCGCATTTATAATATTATAGAGAATTAGGTAACTACTAATCTACGTTATTAAAATAATAAAAAACTGTATAGATACAAGAAAATATACTTCTTAGACACTTTAAGTTAAAAAATTAGAAGAAACAAATATTGAAGCTTTATACCAAGTTTCAAACCAAAAATTAAAACCTCAAAATGATTTTAAGAGGCCTGTTCAATGGCACACGGGAGGTGCGGTAAAATAAAAAAACAAATAAAAACGTACGATAAAATTCCTATCTTTAATTAGCAACGCTGATGTAATTACTCCGTAGGTTGGGGTTTTTTTGTTAGATTTTTTAAAAAGTTTTTTTTTTTTTATAAAAATGATAACTCCAAGACGATTTATCCTATTGATATGAGGTTTCTTGCAATCGATTTGTATGACTTCAAGGATGGTTCTTAGATAAATGTTATCACCATATGTCATCAGGGGGTTCTGCTATAGACGTTAGAAAATACGGCAGGGGATTTAAAATTTACTAACAAATTAAGAACTTGTTTAAAAAAAACATGTTTTCAAATTTTAAATCAATTTTTAAAAAAAAACAGGTTAAGTCATTACACAAAATGATATCTTGATTCGTTTTAAACTGAGGGAGAAATATGGTTTAACATACGTAGATACAGACAGACGAGCATGACGTAATCGTTTTCGCCATTTGCCTACGTAACCCTAAAAATCATAATTACCTGTCTACCTAACTCCATTTTTTAAAGGCAATATATTTTATGCGATCGAACCGTTTAATTAAATTAGCAAATAGCCCCTTAAATCTTTCAATTATTACCAGCCCTTGTAATCCGATAAGAATTGAAAATTCTCAGTTAGGGGCTACCGTTCTGCATGGCTTCAAGGTTTATAGGAAATGGGTATTCCATACTTACATATTTATATAAGTATGGGATACTCTTTAAGGGATTGGTCATCCTACTAATATTATAAACGCGAAAGTTTGTGAGGATGGATGTTTGTTACTATTTCACGCAAAAACTACTGAACGGATTTTGATGAAACTTTACAGTATTATAGCTTATACACCAGAATAACATATAGGCTACTTTTTATCCGGGTACCATGTGGGTGCAGCCGTGGGCAGAGGCTAGTAAATAATAAAGTAACAATATTGTATACTACGTGGATATAATATTTTAATTTTTAAATCAAATGTACGTGAATGAACATTCATCGAAAATAAGCTTTTTTTTAAATAGTTTCTTACCTGATTTCTAATACTTGGTCGCGAAGAATCGGTGTTAATTCACAGTAAATTAAATTTTAAATTCTTACGATTCTTTATGATTCCTTTTTATTGATTTCTTAAACCAAATGTACGTGAATGAACATTCATCGAAAATAAGCTTTTTTTTAAATAGTTTGTTGCCTGATTTCTAATACTTGGTCGCGAAGAATCGGTGTTAATTCACAATAAATTAAAATTTCTTACGATCTTTATGATCCCTGTTATCTATTTTGATTTTGACCTGGCTACAGTCTGATAGGAGTATGATCGATTCATTGGTATCTGTGACAAACAGACCACCCTGTTATTGCATAAATCATTTTGTTTATGAACTGCTGTCAAATTGATATACCTAGATACGAGGAGATTAATCGCTTTTGTATTGAGATGTGGGCATTGTTTTGTTCACTGGTACAATTATTGAAATTAGTCAGTGAATGGAACTAAACAGGATATGTCTATCTAGGTTTGATATATATTAATCACCTTTGTTTTACCATTCAGTCTCATCACATTATTCATAAAAGATTCTTCATATACTTAAGTAAATAATGATAAATAAATAACTAAAAACCCATTTCATTACTTACACATATATTTTTTTGTCATAGAAGTATTACATACATAGAGGCGGTTATTGTACATTTCTAAGAAACGCTCAATTTTTTTTTAATAAATGGTATAGTATTTCTAAAAATGCAAAATGATAGGGGCAAGTACCTGTCAAAAATCACAAAAACAATCAAAACTATATCTCTGATAGTTTAGTAATTATCAGCCGATTTCTCTTGCAATTTTGTTTTGGCTCTCCTGAAAAGTCACATATATGCACAAAAGGTCGGTACTTTTGAGATATATGTATATGTCTATACATAATTCTGATCACATACTAGGATTCCCTGAGTTGTACCGTAGTACAGCAACACCCAGAACGAAAACAAATTACAAAAAATTTGTCCCGCAGCTGGGAGTCGAATCCGCACCGCTTGAATTGCTGGCTTTTCACCCTCCGCCCCATCGAGGGAGCAGTTCAATTGTTCTTTTGTATTAAATAATAATAATAAATAAATAATGCTGGACAATCCACACAGCATCATCTAGCCCCAAGCTAAGCAGAGCTTGTGTTATGGGTACTAGATGACTGATATACTTAATACAATACATTAGATAGATATATATATATATTTTATTATACATAGAAAATACCCAGAACACCTGGAACAAATATTTACAGATCGTACAAACATTTGTCGGTCGTCTTGTTCGAAATATGTAGATTAATTTGAAGCTTATGAGTTTATAGATAAAATAATTAAAAATTGCTGGGCATTTTTACACAGCATCATCTAGCCCTAAACTAAGCAGAGCTTATGTTGTTTTGACGACCTCTGTGGTGCTGTGGGCACCGCCTGAGACGCAGAAGGTTGCGGGTTCGATTCTCGCTGCGAGACAAACGTTTGTATGCTTTGCAAATGTTTGTCTCAGGTCTGGGTGTTTTGTATGTAAAATATATATGAATTTACAAAAAAAAAGTATATAAGTAGTTTATCAGTCATGTAGTTCCCATAATACAAGCTCTGCTTAGTTTGGGGCTGGATGATGCTGTGGGAAAAAGGTCCAGCATTATTATTATTATTGTCCAGATTTTTTTTTTAAGAGTCTTTATCGCGTTTAGCTTTTTTTATTATTTTCCCGACGTTTTGACTGTGTTGCAACAGCTGTGGTCACAGGATGACTGGAGTATTATGAAGATATCGTCGAGCATTAAAAAAAGAAAGTGAAAAAACATAAGCTATTTTCTCGAAAGAGTGTTTCTCAAAAATAAGGGCCTCCCCACACAGCTGCGTTATAACTGTCCACAGTAACTCAATGCGTTTTGATATATCTGTTTTTAGTGTTATACATTCTGTATAAAATTCGATCTTTCTCACTGCCGTGATACTCGTAATAACGCCGAGGTACAAGTAAGATGCAAAAATGTATTGCAATTTATACCATTGCAGCTATGAGGGGGAGCCTAAATGGTTTTCAATACATTTTTGACGCCAAGTCAGCTCCAGGGCGTCACTTATAAATTATACGAAAATTATTATAGTTAATTAACAGATAAGTACACTCTCAAAGACATATACTCTAGAAGACATGGTTATTGTTAAATATGTTGGAACTCAACATTCACTCATTCACTTAGAAAATATATTTATTAGACCAATGTTTTTCACTTGTGTTCATCAGACACAATGTAATTTATTTATCTGCGTCCACTGTGCAATCACTCGTGACGACTCTCCGCAAGGAAATAGCGCGGAAACGGGTCCTCGCCCCAAAAATGTCTGAAGCGGCCAATTTCCGAGCTCAGTGTCAGCGAGATGGATCGACAAATGGTGGTAGATGTATCTCGTTTGTCGGGATCAGGCTTTCAAGAAACGAGAGCACGGCAACTCATGTTCGATTGAATCCACTCAGACAGCATACATCTACCATCGTCTACTGTTCGAGATCACGACATACAATTCAATCCTACTATTATTATAAACGCGAAAGTTTGCGAAGATAAATGTTTGTTACTCTTTCACGGAAAAACTACTGAATGGATTTTGATGAAACTTTACAGTAATATAAGTTATACATCAGAATAACACATAGGCTACTTTAACCGGGTACCACGCGGGCGAAGCCGAGAGCAGAAGCTAGTGTCATATAATTATTGAAAATCTGCTGCATAGGCACGTTGTTAAGTAATATCAGAAGAAGCTGCTATAAAGAGGCATTGTTTAGATCGCGAAGCATTTAGCAGTTTTTAACATTGCTAAGCGTTCCAAAATACGTCGTTCCCCATTGCCATGTATTATGTGTAATTTAGGCTAGTCTATAAAGTTTATCTTGAAAATAGAAAACAAACATATTCAGTTTAGTCTGTTTTGTCCAAAGCTCATATCATCGTTTTCAGAGCAAATAATTCTCCAGAAAATGCGGCAACATTTTTACTGCGCATTTTTATCCCGACTCACTAAAAGCATTGTTTGCCACTTTTATTTTATTTTTGTAACATATTTTGGCGGACAAATTAACGTCGCGGTTTCAACTCGGCGACTTAATTTATTGCATCCCCTAATGTACCTAATGAGTTTTGAAAGTTAAAAAATTGTGACGAATTACCAACTTGTCTTTTCAGTCGTAGTTTTTAAACATCGCGATCAGTATATATAATTATAAGTTTTAATAGTATAAAGATATCTTAAAGAAATTAAAAATATACATATTCAATACGATTTTCACGAAAATCATTAGTGAGCTATACTTTCGCGATCAGTATACATAATTGTACGTTTTAATAGTATAAGGATATTACTTAAAGAAATCAAAATAATAATACGATTTTCACGAAACTATTGTTCCGAAAATCATAAGTGAGCTATAAAAAATATTTAATGATGTAAAAAAGGAAACTTTTGAAAATAACGAGGATCATTAAAATTTACGAATTTTCCGGTGTATTTTCCAAAAAATATTTCACTTCAAACTTTTTCCTGACAATTACGGACACGACAAAAGAAATTAGCCATATCAGTCGAGCCGTTCTTAAGTGATTATCTTTCATACACGCGGCAATAATAATTCTCACTACTGTGCGAAGCAGACCTAAGATGAGACAGGACCTGTTTAGCCCACACGGTACTGATGGGACTAATTAGCACAAAAATCATCTCTTGTCTCTGTGTTTTTGTTAAAAATCTTAGGTATTTTTTTAGTGTCTATTATTAATTATGTATATGTCCTTTCTGTCCTTTGTTGTTGTCAAATAAATCACTTCCTTCTCTTCTATTATATTGTATAGTTCGCGTGAATGTACTGATTTCTCCGCCACCTAGTCTGTTTGACTGGGCCCTAAGATTATCCACAGTTCTATCGTGACAACAGCAGCTGAGTTCAGATCTTTTAGGAATAAAAGCTGCGATAGAGAAATATCACTATAAAAAAAGCTTGTAAAATACAGGTGGATTACCCTGGATCAACCTCTCCCTCGTCACACCTGTACCTTCTGTTGTGTCATTTACCTGTCGCACGGAGCTCGGCAATGACAAACAATTGATCTATACTCGTCGGAAAAAAAGGTGTTTAGTAGGCCGAGAATAAAATAAGTTCACTACGAAAAGGTTTATACAAAAAAAGCAAATACGACAAACGAAAAAACACAAAAAGCATATAAGTAGTACATCAGTCATGTAGTTGCCAAAACATAAGCTCTGCTTACTTTGGGACTAGATAATGCTGTGTAAAAAATGTCCTGCATTCTTATTTTATATTGTGACTCAAATTTATACTCAGTAGTTATAGATCTTTGACGATACCAAGTAGGGGATATTATTACGACTCTACCACGTACTTTACTATTCTCCTACTAACGTTTCGTAGACCGTTTAGAGTTCCTTCCTCGTGCGCACCGTCCGCGACCACGCTCGACGGTCGTGGAATTGGAACTGACTTGTCCATGCCTCTCTGCCCTTTGCAAGTAATTAGCATTCCGGCAGACAGGTTGCAATCATTGCTTTAACTGTCAATAGATATGAAGTACTAGCTTCTGCCCACGGCTTTGCCCGCGTGGTACCCAGATAAAAAGTAGCCTATGTGTTATTCAGATGTTTAAGCAATATTACTGTAAAGTTTCATTAAAACCCCTTCAGTAGTTTTTGCGTGAAACAGTAACAAACATCCATACTCACAAACTTCCGCATTTATAATATTACTACTCTGCCCACGGCTTTACCCGCGTGGTACCCGATTAAAAAGGAGCCTATCTGTTATTCTGGTGTATAAGCTATATTACTGTAAAGTTTCATCGAAATCCGTTCAGTAGTTTTTGCTTGAAAGAGTTACAAAACATCCATCCTCACAAACTTTCGCGTTTATTATATTAATAGGATTGGTAGGATGTCAAAACCTTTACATCCAAGTGATTGTGTGATTCGCTCGTCTGACGAAGCTCGCGGTGACATGACGGCGAGTGATCGATGCTCTGACATTATTGAACAAATTGACTAGCGTAGATGACAGCGTGTCTTCGCACGATTGATTTTGTACAAGATTGTAGAGTTAGGTATAGCATATGAGGGGGCTATATTTAAAAGATTTAATGGCTGTATTTTTTATGATACGCTTACTTTCAAAGTATTTTTGGGGAAGATCAAGTGGAATTGAACCACGTAACACTGATTATAAACTTTCACACTTTATTTATATTTCGTTACACTTGTTACTCCGTTCAACACTTCTGAACGACTGCCTCGAATACACCAAGTGGGTTCTACATTACACTTCCCTTCCACTCTAAATGTGACGTAACAAAAACGAAAGCCCCTGATTGGCTACAGAACTTTTAGTCAAATCAACAACTGGTTGAATTATGTATTCAATATTCAACAAGTCAATTAAGTATCTAATATTAGTAATATCTTCTAACAAATTGTCATCTGAGCAATAACTTAAAAATAGATACGTATAACAAGGATAACATAATAATTTACTTGATTACAATGGATAGTCCTAACAGTATAATATTATTAATTTATTTTTTAAATGTGTACATTATCAGTATAATTTGACTTTGTAACTAGCTATCTATACATATTGTAAAAACGGGAATTTTCACGTACTGCACTATCGGTGAAGGCACCGACTAAGTTTCGACTCATTCCGGGAGTCGAAACTTAGTACAGTGAGTGTAGTGCACGGCGCGACGCGGAAGGAGAAAGTCGCAACCACTCACCATGATGAAGACTCTCGGAATGAGTCGAAACTTCGGTGCCTTCACCGATAGTGCAGTACGTGAAAATTCCCGTTTTTACAATATGAATAGTCAAGTTCACGATAGTTTTTGGAATAAAATAGCTATCTATAATATACTAAACTATGAACTATACTCTACATACATTTATGAATTAACAAATTGAAATCGAAAAATAAATAATAAGACGGAGTTTTTGGCCGTTCCTCTTTTGTATTGCCAGTTATGTAAACTGGCATCATCAATGACTTATCTATGCTCGGTATTGCCAGCATTGGTTTTACTTTAGATACTGAAAGGTGTCGTATGAAGATTAGTTATTCCTAGCAACAAAACTCTCTTACTTTTTTACATCTTTCATTTGTATGTACTAACAAATTTCTCTCTCTTTCCAGTTCACCTCCAGTTCGAGTCGTCTGATCTAAGGGACTACGTCATCCATACCACTGTGGACGGCTTTGTCCGCGGCAACTTTACCCCCACCAGTCCAGCTGAAAGGCCCTGCCATGAGGAACCCTACTTCTTACCCAAACGTAGACCTGAACGCTCTAAGCATTTGAAAAAGCACTATGAATTTAGGACGAAAGGTGACAGTGACATGATAAGCGGCGATATGTACAAGAATAGTGACAGTGTGTACACGCAAAATGGCGAAGTGTACAAGAATAGTGACCGTGTGTACACGCAAAATGGCGAAGTGTACAAAAATAGTGATAGTGTGTACATGAATAGTGACAGTGTGTACTTTAGGCCGAAAAGTGTTAGTAGGGGGGAGCGTTCACTGAGGGTTGGGAAGAGTGTGAGGTTCAGAAGACGGTTTCTCCCGGCCAGTGTCGTGGCAGGGCCTTTAGAGGAAAGATCGGCTGTGATGCTGCAGTGGTCCATGGATTCTGTGCATAAGGAAGAAGCTAGTGTTGTTTTTAGGTAAGTTTTCATGTATTTTTCATAAGTTTATAAGGGGTTTTGCCACATTTTGGCACATAAACATCATTGTTCAATTTACGAGCACGCAAAAACAGTATTTGCAGCTCAATTTGCTTGCTGATGTGGAAGCAATCATTATTTAGCATGTTATGCCTGGTTTACACGAAGCCAGACAGTGGATGTCTTCATATATGCTTACTTTACTAACTGTTTAAACGTTGAAATCAAGTTGAGAAAAGACAGCTGTTAAGTTGCGCGCGCTCTATACCAGCTGTCTGTATGGCTTCATGTAAGCCAGGAATTATTAGAAACAAAGAGTATAGGTTGTATACCTTTATTCTAGTTCAGAAATAATAAGGCAGAAACCTATTTGAAAAATAATAATGAAGGGCAAGAAACTTCGACACTTTTACAAAATAGCGTTCTATTTCAATAAAATTTTAATGAATCCGTTTTCCTTTGATTTGCTAAAGGAGAAATTCTATTTAGTTTTGTTTGTAGAAATAAAAGTTCTAGTGTAGATACAAATTGTTTTTGCTATCAGTAATCCCGAAAGATTTGTGAATGTGATCAAAGGTTTCATTGGCCGTCCCTCACTGATTCGTAAAATGATATAAAAAAATGTGAAATACGCAAATACAACTTATTTACTCGAACGACCATGAAACTTCTGACCAGACATTATTTACCATTTAATCGTTCGCATTTCAATTGAAAAGGCTCATTACCTATATTTTACGTTTTGGCTTTTTTTCGGAGGTCTAATTCCTCACAAAGAAACACAGATATAAAGTTAAAATACAGATATTATAATTTAAAATAAGTTTAAATTTATTCATACAACTACGTACTACAATACAAAAAATACAGATGAAACAGCTTGTTATCTAAAGACCGTTGCAAACGAACTATAGATAGCTCAACTGATCCAGATGGTCAGGCGGAAGTGTTTTCAAAATACTGGCTGTATTGCCACGCTGAATGGTAATGCTAATGCGTTGACCCAGATAAGAGCCAGCTCTTTGGCGTCCCAGATAATAGTCACGTGTCGCTTCGACCAGTCGCCCTGAAAGAATTCTGAAATCGCGAAGGGCCCCGGTTCCCCACGGTATTTAAAATAAGTAAGTTAAATTTATTATCTAACTACAGATGTCTAAAGACTCTTAGGACTAACATAGAGCTTTTTAAGTGTACAAAACAAATGTCAAAAGAAAGCTTTCTATATATCAATTACAAAATACTGTTTTTTTAAAGTTACGAAGCAATCCGCTGTATTATTTCCCTTGCGGTCCAGGCGGACAGGTTCTTTATTGCAGCGAAACAGATCGTAAAATAGTATGGCTTTTGTTATGTTTCCGTATACTAACATTTTGTAAGATTCTATTCAAGATGTTTTCAAGGTATTTCTGCGAAAACAAAACATAACATTAAACATAAATATAAATATTTTTATTTGTGAAAATGGGTGCAATACAAGATATTATAAAACAATGTGGTGTCCTCAATAATCTACTTTAAAAACATTCACGAGCCTTTTAAACATATATTTTTGAACATGAATTCATAATTAATAAGTGATCTGGATCAGTTGAGCTATCTATAGATCGTTTGTAATGGTCTTTAGGTGGCTAGCTGTTTCATCTGTATTTTTTGTATATACCTACTTGTCAATAGTTGTATGAATAAATGTACCATAAATGAGAATAGATAACATTATTATTATTTTTAAACTAATGGTACTTAATAAATGACTCAATGAATAGAATTGAAATAAATTATAAATTAAAAACATTGTTAAAATTTATCTTTAAGAAACTCGTCAAAAGAATAATAAGCTTTGTCTTCTAATAGCTTAACTGGTTTAACCCATAGAATTAATATTATCATGGTTGGATGGATATCTCTTTAGGATATTATTGCCACTATTATATGTACTTTAGTATTCTCTTGTTGACGTTTCGTTGACTGTTTAAATTCTAAACTTTAGAAAGAACACCAGGAAGGACCTCTAAGCCATCAACGTCAGCAGGAGAGTAGTAAAGTACGTGGTATATCGTAAAAATGTCCTAAATTGGTTGACTCCCTTTTTTATAGATGTCTATAATAGAGGTAGTTTTACGTTTGAGAGTATGTATCTTATAATTTTTCCAGTTCAAAAACTGACTTCAATATGGATTTTTAAACAATGCCAAAATTTCAACCACGTTACAGTGTCGACAAATTAGCATTTTCTTTTAAGATATAAGATAAACTAAGTACTTATTCTGATTTCGATATACTTTATCCATACAATTAACAGCATGAAAAATGTAACCCTCCGTATTCGGGTAGAAACTATTTACTTAAGAGGCCTGCGCTGGATGAATTGCCCATACAAACGTTATACCATAGTCATTTGTAATTAGAGCTTATTTCCACCATATTATGTTATTATTTGCATTCGAATAGTATTTATCTACGTACCTTGCTATATATTTTTTGCAAAATACTTACCTAAAATGAAATGTAAACGAATCGCTGTCCAAAAATTTTGGATATTTTTACGTCATACATGACATGTTTTCTTCTTATTTGTTTCGTATTAAAACAATAATACCTTACATATCGTTTGGTTAGGTACATAGATTATATTGTCTAGTTACAGAATAACAACACAATGTGAAAAATACAACAAGTTTTCATAACAAATTCTGAACGGCTAATATTGCTACGCGCTTCGAATTTAAGTTATGAGCGCTGTACGACGGATCTTAAGTAATACTTAGGAGTAATTGTCATTTTCTCAAAAACTTATTCGCAGACATGTGACATCTGTTAGTGTTCCAATAAGCGGCGACAGGGTTGAAACCTGTTACGTGAAATGCTAACTACGCTGTAAGTATGAGTATGTATCTAAATATATCCATCATAGGGAATACAGTTGTGAGCGTGTTTATTTTATGTTCTTTTAAAAATATAATAAATGCTCAAAGCAATATATGAATCACTAATGATTGCCAGCAAAGAAAAGGTCAGAAACAAAAGTTCACGCAACATTACTTCACAATTTTAATACAAAGGAGAAACGAACGAGGAACTTGAAGAGAAAGTACCTTCGCTTGAACTAACATGATGAAAAACGAGGCTTCAGCCTCGTTCCCCGATCAGCTCACAAACATAGATTAAAACAATGACGAAGACGAATGTTCGTTTTTCTGTCCCTGTGACACACGGCTTTAAAGAATTCCAAGATCGATCTCTCGCTTAGTGTCAAAATAATTTGGTTAGTGTTGCTTTCATACATTCACTAAGTTTAGTAATCGTCGTCTTAGTTATCGATAGCCAGTTTGTATGGGAGAAAGAAACAACGTTTATTTACAATATTCCGGGTAATTTTTCTATTTTTTTTCAAATAAACATAATTTGGACTATATTAGTATTAATCGGTTCAGCCGTTCTCAAGTGATGGTCTTACCAACGAACAGCATTTAATTTTTTATACAGAGTTTTTATTTGCCCCTTTTGACGAACATAGTTTATAACTATCGCACTGACAGACCCTGCTCTAAGATTACCTGTGTCGTAGGTATCAGGATCTAGGAGTACAGTGGTACCATAACACCCAGACCCCGAATAAATATCTGCAGACTAGCAAACATTTGTCTCGCAGCGGGAATCGAACCCGCACCTCGTGGCTCTCATGCTACTCACCCGCCGCGCCACCGAGGATATTTAAGATAATAATATTAAAATATTGATAATGTAAGAATGCTGTGTCTTACCTGAAGTCTAATGAAATTCACTCAACGTAGACGCTTAACAATCTGATTTCTGACCGACCTCTGTGGTGCAATGGGCAAAGGTCCGCCTGAGACCAGATGGTTGCGGGGTCGACAAATGTTTGTATCATCTGCAAATATTTGTCTCTGGTCTGGGTGTTTTCTATGTATAATATATATGTATTTACAAAAAAAATATAAGTAGTATATCAGTCATGTAGTTCCCATAATACAAGCTCTACTTAGTTTGGGGCTAGATGATGCTGTGTAAAAATGTCCAGCATTATTTATTTATTTATAAATAAAGCTTGACAAATAATTCGTCAGTATGTCCCCACCATGGATTAATGCCGGTGTAATTACCGCGGAACAACAAGCGGGTACTAATCCTTTCATAGCCCTGATCGATGGACATGGCTAAGTTCCCATTATTGTCGAATACAGTTATAGCTAGGAATTTAGTCGTAGATTTTTTTTTTATGTTTTATCAAGGCAAACTTTGTACATAATACCTGATAAATAACTGCTAGCTGAAAGTATATCTCGTGCTCATGTACCAATGTCTCGTTTTCATTTTTATCAGCGACGCGACATCAGGAGCCTGTATATACGTTAAACATAAGAGGTTGTTTGTTTCTTGGCAGATTTATTCAGTTCAACAATTTGGCAAGTTAGCCAATAAAAAAGTAGCCATAAACATATCGAAAGCAACATAGAAAATGAAGAAGAATAATAAAGAAAAAATAAGACATTCTTACACACTGCTGGCTTCAAATCTAGCAGCAGGTCGCTCGCCAGAGATTTAATATTGGCAAATATGGTAGTCGCCTCTCGGACAATTTATGAACTAAAAAGTATATCATCCTCATTGCGGTCGTGATTGGTCGTCACAGATAGAGGATCTATGCTGAGCTTTCGTCATGTTTTCGTAACTCACGAACGTATCGACAAGATTTCTATACAAAATTATCAAAACGGTCACCGTTTCGACACGTTACAAAACTTCTATGATCAATCATAGAAATCGTACTTACATAAAGTGACTGAGCTCTTAGTCACTATAAGTAAGTACGACTTCTATGATTGATCACCCGTCGCACAAAATGTCTCTTCTAGGAAAAGTACATCTCTGATTCTAGCAACTGAATTTAGTTCGATACAGCGATTGTGTTGCAAATTTTACGAGTCAAATTACTTATTAGGTCCGCTACATTCTGAGCTTCGGACCGACTGTGTGTTTATTTGTGTCCGTTCGATATATAGCAGCCGTCGTCCGATTTATTCGGTTGGGGCTTTAGAACGCCCTCTCGGTTGCTATTTATGTCAGTGCTATACAATGGCATGTTTCGCGTAACTTTATTCGACATGGGCTAGTGAAATCGTTATTTTTAACTTTTTTAAGATTTAACATACCTATAATATTTTAGACACGCTAACCTGAGATGCTCCCTCTTAACTAATGAAGTATGATATGGAACCAGAAAATTTCAAGCTCCTTTTCTGAGAAGTAAAATCACCATTGGAGACAGGCAAGAATGTACTTAACATTCTCGCCCAGTATTTTTGTATCGGTTGGTGACATTTCATATTTATTTATTAAAATCAACATTGGATCATCGTAATAAATGTTAGTTATAAATTTCTTATTCTAAGTTAGTTACATTCCTTGAACTATTTGGCTACAAAACAACAAGTAAACAAATAAATACGTAATTGGAACAGTAAATGTCAATTTTTTTTTTAGAAACAAACTAATTGAATTGGAATTGGAATGTCAAAATTACTATGTCAGAAAGTTAAAATGTCATTACAACTAGAATAAAAAAGATAGTTTATTATTAAAATGGATCATAGAACAATGTCTGAGATAAGTTAAGTCAAATCTATCTGAGAATACCCTCTGAATGCTGTTGGAGCTGTCCCAGCTGGTGCACAGGGTCCTGTCCAGCATGGTGCTGTAGAAACAGTCCACGCGCGCCTCGGCAAACATACCCGACGCGCTACAGAACCGGGTCATTTTTTGTAACGTAAAAACGGGTTCGAATCTACAAACATTAGATTCGAACCCCATTTTTTTTAAAATAATGTTACAAACGATATCTCAGGAAATATGCAGAGAACGGACGAAATTGAAGAAGTCTCCTAAAATATACTACAAAGCCAAAGTCTGTCAATTAGTTAAAAAAGAACGAGACATCCAGAAGCATACTTCATCATTGGTGAAAAGTGATGTTAAGTGTGATAAGACTTTGGTATTCGTAATTTTTCTTTCTGAAAACAATTTCGTAGTCACATTTTTTAAAATCAATAATAGATCTTCATTCGGCCAAAATCTCACCTGGTGTTAAGTGATAATATGGCCGACGATGGAGCATGAAGATCTAAAAGATACCTATTTAGTCTTATCTGGAAAAGACCCTGATTGTATTTTTCAGGAAAAACAAATGATGGTGGTTGGTTCCATACCTTCTCCGTTTTCATATTAAAGGTGGAACCGAAACTTTTCGTGTAAATGGTATACTGACAAGATACGGATGATACTGAGCTATGCCCGCTTGTCCTTTTTAAACAATTGCAACGTAAAATAACTCTGAATACAAAACGTGCCCCATTTCATAAAATTTAAGCAAAACGTGATGTTATTTTATCATTTCTCGAATCAATTTCCTTGTAAAAAAGTTCAAGGTTGCGTGGCTGGAATACCAAGCAGTTAATGTTTAAAAAATATCGAGGTTATACCAATGGCGTTAATGGATCTATTATTTCTGAGTGTACCATCGTTGATTTGGCGATGTTTAGAACTGGATCTCGTTGAGCCAGGGGTTCGATATTTTGACACATAAAACTTGGACTAACCTTTAAAGTAGATGTATTATTCTGTTATACAGTAAAACTGTTAAGTAGAAAAACGATCCGTTTTGCACAAAACCATTCAGTACCTCAAGTTGACTTTTACTGTAATAAAAACTAAAATAGGTATCTCCAAAGGAATGGATCGGCGGGAACAAAAGTCTGTAACTTTTGTTACATACAGCACTGCGAGTGGCATGGAATGTAAATACTGAACAGAAAATAAGTCAGAAAATTTACGATATGTATTTTATAGTATACTGTTTTAATCCTGGCTTTGGTTTGTGTACTAAAAGTCGTCGAAAGAAGTACAGGTTTTTATTTTTTTTATTTTGTCTTAACTCTATGTAAGTTGATTGATTAGTAGGAAGTAGATATTGCACCGTAACTGTCATCAATTGGACAACCTCCAATATTGACTCCCAGTTAATTTTGGCGGCAAACTTTGCTGAAATTAGGTCGAGCCTGAGTCAAGTGGGACCGATAGGTCTCTTGGGTTTCCAAGTGTCAACACAATATTTATTTTTCCAAAGCCAAATAAGAAAACGTAAATAAAATAAATGTATTCATTAGTATTAATAAATGTTCTGTCTCACTATTTGGTTATTTTTGTCATCATTTCAGTAATCTGTCATTATTTTGTGAGTAATGAGCCTGGGCTAAAGAAACTCTTAGTTTCTTTAACCCAAGCACTAGGAAAAGAATCTGAAATGCCATCTCAAGAGGATTTCGCGGGAAGAAGTTTGTTTGGAAAAATCTCAACGCGGACGTAATCACGGGGCGTCCCTCAAGTTTTGCATAACTAGCTTCTGTCCACGGCTTCGCCCTCGTGGTATCCGGATAAAAAGTAGCCTATGTGTTATTCTGATATATAAGCTATATTACTGTGAAGTTTCATCAAAGTCCGTTCAGTAGTTTTTGCGTGAAAGAGTAACAAACATCCATCCTCACAAACTTTCACGTTTATAATATTAGTAATATTAAAATGTAAAGTATATCACCAATTTTCAAAATTTACAGACAAATCAACTTGATATCATCATAAGTATAATGTAAGCTTAAACTACCTAAAACACAAAAAATGCACAGCCTCGAGTTTAGAACTCCCTCCTTTTAATCGACTACAGTCAGTTTTTATTCATCTGTAACTAGATGAACTATATCGTCGGCTATCTAACAACATCCTGTAAATCGATTTTCCTAACTTTTCAGGAGAACCAAAAAACTGTTTTATCAATCCCGCACAAGTCCACAGAATTGAAATCGCTAAAGCTGAAATTAAAACTGTTTTGTAAAAAAAAAACAATGTTTGTATTGGTGAACAAAAACGCAGTGAAAAGATCTATCCAATGGTATAAAAATGTCAAAACCGCAAAATTTCGACTTGAGCGGTGTTGTTAGCTAGCCGACGATATGTAACTAGATAAAAATCGACGTTTCAAAGTGGTCCTTGTGATTTTATTGAATAAATGAATTTTGACTTTGACTTTGTCTTGTCGTCGGTTCTTTTTTCGTCACCCTAATGACCTCAGGTTGAGTTATGGTGGCCCTAAAATTGGTTTAATGACCAAACCAATGAAAATTCCACGTTATTGCGATTTGACATGAACATAATTTATTTCAGTTTTAGTATGCAATTATGATTTGATAATAATTCTTTACAGTATTAATAACTGTAAATTTTATTTTATTGAATTGGATTAGGTACATATTGTTACGAGCTAGGGTTCGGGATAAAATAATTAAGTCCAATTAAACACCAAAATTAACACTGTATTAATAAATCACTCAATAAAATTGTCAACAGAACAAATAACACAACGAAACTACACAATTAAAATAAAAACACTAGAACACTGTATCACTTAGTGCAACAGTAGCGCAACTGTCACTTCACTAGTCGCTGGGTTTCGCTCTCGAATCACTTCAAATAATTCTCTTTCCAATCTTGAAAAGAAACTGACTCTACCGGCCGGTTGCCGCGCTTATATATCTCATAAGACTTCTCTTCCAGAACAATCTCGTAGGGGGCGTGGCCCGTATCCTCGCTCCGCCCCATCTCGTACCGTCCCAAACATTCTGGAAACTTCCGTCCTCTTCTAGCGCGGTTAGTGCTGATGGCGGTAACAAGTAGTGCGTCCACTTGATAAGAGATGGCGCTAGCGTACCATAGTTAGCTAGGCCACGCTCGTCACAATATATTAGATAATGTACGATTTTTTTTAATTTAAATGGATTTATCTGACCCAAACTCATTCTGAAATAACTGTGCTTGTCTGTTTCAATGGCCAAATACCAGATTTATTAAGATTTATTATGTGGCTTTCTTCTAACTAATTTGACAAAGCCAAGTGTGCTGTGAAGTTCCTACGGTGATTAAGGAGTACATCTTGTAGAAACTACTTTCATGGACATATTTATAAAACCGGAAACTCTTATGTTTGCTTCTATAACATGATAATATCCGATTTCCACATCGTTTTTCTTTACCGTTTGAGAGATAGCATTGAAGTCGGTAAAGTTACACCGAGACATTTGTAATTTGATATACAACATATATTGCTACGCCAACATGAATCTTCACATCTTTTAGTATAAACCTTTTAGAAAGCATTTCAGGGCGTTCACACTAGATTGAGCTCTTATCTATTAAACAAAAGTATCATTTTCCGACTATAAAACTCGAGAGGACCTTTCAAAACGTTCCCAGGTTCAAAACGGGTTTGGGGCTCTCATTCCTGGGACTGAAGTTTCATTTCTCAATGACAAACAGCGGGGGCATTACATAACTGGCATATTATTTCGTACAAAGGATTCCTGGTTTGTTACGTTTCTCGTTTTGTTTCTGTGGAACAAAGAGGAATGAAACTATTACGAGTGTGTGAACAGTACAATACGAAAATTATTTTGTTATAATTCTATTGAGTGAACAATGTTGTTATCGGCAAATAAATATTGATAGGTTTATAAGAAAAATAATAATACTAGGGTGCTGAGATATTGGTTGCCTAAATAAATAATATCGTAGGCATCCACTATTTTCTTGTTAAGAAAATAGTAATAGAGAAAATCGCACGTTTTT
The DNA here is from genome assembly GCA_958496245.1 of Perizoma flavofasciatum. Lineage (NCBI taxonomy): Eukaryota > Metazoa > Arthropoda > Insecta > Lepidoptera > Geometridae > Perizoma > Perizoma flavofasciatum. The sequence goes on from OY292431.1 coordinate 11,994,632, forward strand.
TTTGCATTTTCTTTATCAAACGATTATTAAATTTTATCAATATCTGTTGACTGATATGAGAGATTTTATACACAATGTAAAAAGAGAGAAAAACAGTGCAAACCCGAAGAATATTTTTCAACCGTCGTCAATATATATATACATATATATATTTATGCCATGCTAAATAAATATTTTCTTTCTTTCTTTCTTTCTTAAAAAGGAGGAGGTTCTCAACTCGTCTCCATGTTTTTTGATGGGTATGTTACGCGATATCTTCGCCAACTGAAATGATTTTAATGTATACTTCAGGGTGGTCCCATATAAATTCTATGTAAAAATTCCACCGTTAAGGGTAAAACATTGGGGATGAAATTAGATATTGTACTTTTTATGAACTTCCCGTAAATATAAATCGATTTAATTGATTTCCTGAAAAAAATTATGCTCGTTACAAACTATAAATGCCCATATTTACTGACACGCATACCATAATGAACTCCAAGAATCAATATCTGAGCAAATGGCCGTGCTTCGTTCATGTAGCAGTCATTTAACCGCCAACTCTACAATCATGAAACATGTTGTCACACAAAATGACCCGATAATTTGTTCTTAGAATGTTCTTTGATTTTCATTATGTCAACGATCGCCATTTGTTTAATTTTCACACAGAATTTTAAACGTCATTTACTAAACGACAAAAGGCGTTGTTTTTTTCGTTCAAAAATAACGAACTTAGCTGACTGAAACAAGTACCTTAATAACGCGTATTGTGTAAGTTTTATGCTCATTCTGGATGTACCTTTCGAGCATTTTGCGTGAAAGTTCTTGATAAGTTTTGAACGAAGCTTAGCAGTCAATGCCTTCATAAGGCGTGAATCGCGCCACCCCGCAGCGATTGCCGCTTGGAACGCCATATAGCAATTTGGACATCAAAAACATAATCCAGAACATGGCTGACCGGATGCAGGCAGTCATCAGGGCTAGAGGAGAAAACACTCTGTACTAAAAACGTAAAAGAATCCAAAGAAATGCTGTTTTTTATCTGAAAATTCAAATGTATGTAAAAATTCTTGAATAATTTGTGTTTTTTGAAAAAAACTAATATGGGGAGTATTGTAATTGTTTGAACTCATTAAAACATAAAATTAACTCGTGGTTACCACAAAAAAACTTAAATTATTCCATAAAATCATACAAATTCATGTTATGGCGAAATTCGTCATTGGGAAAGTTTCCGTGTCGGTGAGTGTAGGTACTTAAAGAGACATAATATATCATACTAAATCCACCATATATGGAAGAGATCGCTTTTAAGCGATAAGTCCACCCATTAAACTTTAAGGTTTGTAATTTAGTGAAGTTATATTAATTTTTCTTATTGTATACATACGTAAACTATTTTCACTAATTCATTCATTGTTTTTAAATGCAGCTCTTTTTTAACTTGACATAATGTCTAACAGTTGATTTACTTGACATATGTCTAACATTTTCAAAGCTACGTGAACGTGTCAGATCAGTGTCATACGCAAAAACGATGCTAGCTGCGCCCCGCGGTTTCAACCGCGTAAGTTTCGAGTCCGTGGAAATATCGGCGATCTAATTACATTTTAGAAAACAAAAGCTGCTATTGTGACTTAAATATGATAGTAAGATATATTCCCTCGCGGACTTTTTTGTACGTAATAATGAGGACTTTAATCATGTAGTACATAATTTTTCATCATCAATAGTTTTCTCAGCGCACGCCAAATAATTACATTTTATAGTAAAAATTTTGCTACTTTGGGTTACATTATAGCAATTTTCTTAAGGATCTCTATTTTTTGAAAATAAATTATAGCCTTCCTGATAATTTAGCTTTCATTTGGTGAAAAAATGGTTAAAATCGGTCCAGTAGTTTCGGAGCCTATTCGATACAAACAAACAAAAAAATCTTTCCTCTTTATAATATTAGAGGTAGTATAGAAATATGGTCCGCATACAGAGGATTACACGCGGAGGAATCCGCGGACTTGCCATTACCTATTAATATCGAGCATTCGAGAGGGAGAGGAGGGAGACAGAGACTGAAATGGAGCAAAATAATTTAGAATTGCGTGATAGGGATTTAAGAGTACAAGAGATGTATGGCAAGAAATTACTCAGTGTTGTGTTGATGTATAATCATTTTCACGCAGATTATTTTCTTTGTTTCAGGTTACGGTATAGGAAGACAACGAGGGCCACCATTTACCAAGTGTTCTTTACTAAAATTTTAAGATTAGGTGAGTGACTTATTTCTGTTTAGTTTAATTACTTAAAGACCTCGATGGCGCGGTGGACAAGTAGCCGGTTCAGACGTTTCGGGTCTGAGTGTTGTACTTGAAGTTGAAGTCTTAGATACCCACGACACAGGACACAGTTGGGTGTTAAAAAAAATATAAAAAATAAAATTCTGGACATTTTTAACACAACATCATCCATCGATCAGGGCTATGAAAGGATTAGTATCCGCTTGTTGTTCCGCGGTAATTACATCGGCATTAATCCATGGTGGGGGCATACTGACGTATTATTTGTTAAGCTTTGTTTATAAATAAATAAATAATGCTGGACATTTTCACACAACATCATCTAGCCCCAAACTTAGCAGAGCTTGTATTATGAGAACTACATGACTGATATACTACTTATATACATTTTTGTAAATACATACACATTATAAAAAACAAACATCTGTCCCACTGTGGGAATCGAACCAGTAACCTTCTGCGTCTCAGGCGGGCCTTTGCCCACTGCGCCACAAAAAAAATGATAATTCAGCGTTTCATTCTCCTTCTCCTCCTTCCTTCTTGGTCAATGATCTGACCGGCCCATAAACATTTAGTAACTAGGGAAAGTTACTAAATGATTATGGGAACGAAAAATGCATTACTTTTGTCAGGCTAAGCAATATTTAAAGCTTGTAAAACATGCATATTCCCATTTTCGGGAATATGCAGATAGAATATAGCGTCTTATGTCCAAATATAAAATTCAATACAAAGAAAACATCCATAATGTCCAAACATTATGGATGTTTTCTTTATATTATAAGTAGTATTTCAGTGATGGAGTTCCTATTACACAAACTCTGCTTTTTCACACTTTTGTGTGAAAATGTCCAGCATTATGTATTACTAGCTTCTGCCCACGGCTTCGCCCGCGCGGTACTCAAATAAAAAGTAGCTTATGTGTTCTTATGATGTATAAGCTACATATATTACTGTAAATTTTCATCAAAATCCGTTCAGTAGTTTTTGCGTGAAAGAGTAACAAACATCCATCCTCACAAACTTTCGCGTTTATTAAACGCGATTATTTAAAAAAAAACTGTAATTTTAGGGGCTGGTGACTTATGGTTAAGAACCATTGTGGTGGAAAAATTCAGTACGCAGAAGCTCTTTTAATAGACTTAATTGAAAAGGTATAAGAAGCGGCACACTAATCTGTCGTTTTTCTATTAAGCTCTCATAAAAGCAATAAGTAGTGGAAATATATGTAGTTATTTGTAACAAAGCAATCTGATCGGCTTCGCAATAAAGATAGCCCCATTCTCCGCCCGACAAACTGTCACATTCATCAACCCTCAGAAAAATTGCCCATTTATCTACGAAATAACATTCAATAGATCTCGTATATTCCACGGGAAAATACACCTTCTGAACACACAGAACTGAAAACGATAGGGTGGACTGGAAAACTGGAAAACGAAGTTTTTTTTGTTATTTGCTTACAGACAGAAGTCGTGTTGGCGTAGTTGTCCCCTTCCAATCCGGAGGTCGAAGGTTCAAACCCGTGCACCGGTCTATATTTACATATATATATATTTGTTTTTTTTTCAATAGGTTTTTATTCATTGCAATCTCAAAGATACTTATGAAAACGTCATTTCAAAAACTAAGTTAATTTAAAATTTGAAAGTGTTTTTCGGCTCAGATATTTGAGTGCTCATTAACACGTGCTTAAAACGTTAAAGGGAAACATCGTAAGGAAAACGGCATGACTTAGAACCAAAAGTTCGAAGGCTTATATCTTCAGTTCGTGTTCCAATAAGCGATGGACGTTTAACGAAACATGTAGATATTTATATAAAGCATGTGTACGATCTTAAAATATTTGTCTCGGGTCTGAGTGTCTTCTATGTTAGTAATGTAAGTATTTCCAAAAAAAAATCGCTCTGCTTCGTTTGGGGCTAGATGATACTGTGAAAATGTCCAGAAAAAAAAGTTAAGCTTGAATAGGACAATTAGACCTCGGCGATCGTAGAGTACGTTTGAATTTGACCGCCACCAATTGGATGGATCAATGAATTGGTTACTTACTGGAAAAAGATCTGATAAAGAGTTCCCTTAATCATGTATTAAGAATGTGATGCGAATGAATTAAGCAAGAGAGGTATGTCAGGATCGTAGCAAGTGCAAATCCGTGGTCTCTGTCTACCCCTTCGGGAAACAGGCATGAGTATAACATTATTCTTTGAATAATTGCTAATCTCTTGTTAATTATCTTGCAGATACAGAAATTTTCTTAGAAATAAGAAGTGGATTTAAACGAATCCACTTCTTATTCTTGTTTAATCACAGAGTCAGGAAATAAGCTGCATTTAATTTATTTCACATTTCGACGCAAATGAATGACCGGAACATTCATACCCCTAAGAAATATATGTAGAAGATGCAAATATTTGTCCCACAGCGGAATCTAATCCGCACCTCTTCTGTCTCAGTCGGCTACTCATTCGCAGCGCAACCGAAATCGACACCACTGCAGGATGGCGTTTTCTGTTAAATGAACCATTTTGGGACTCTAATAACCGCTTGCGCTAAACAGCAATGATTTTTTGCATCGTAGAGCGTAGGTATGTTTTTTTACGTCTACCCTCCCAAAAACTACGCTTAGTTCTATTCTATTCTATTCTATTCTATTCTATTCTATTCTATTCTATTCTATTCTATTCTATTCTATTCTATTCTATTCTATTCTATTCTATTCTATTCTATTCTATTCTATTCTATTCTATTCTATTCTATTCTATTCTATTCTATTCTATTCTATTCTATTCTATTCTATTCTATTCTATTCTATTCTATTCTATTCTATTCTATTCTATTCTATTCTATTCTATTCTATTCTATTCTATTCTATTCTATTCTATTCTATTCTATTCTATTCTATTCTATTCTATTCTATTCTATTCTATTCTATTCTATTCTATTCTATTCTATTCTATTCTATTCTATTCTATTCTATTCTATTCTATTCTATTCTATTCTATTCTATTCTATTCTATTCTATTCTATTCTATTCTATTCTATTCTATTCTATTCTATTCTATTCTATTCTATTCTATTCTATTCTATTCTATTCTATTCTATTCTATTCTATTCTATTCTATTCTATTCTATTCTATTCTATTCTATTCTATTCTATGCTATGCTATGCTATGCTATGCTATTCTATTCTATTCTATTCTATTCTATTCTATTCAATAATGTTGTACAATAATGCATGACTACTTCGTGGGTCGTCAACGTCAAGTTTTTCTCTTTCATTGTTTATCTAGAGAAGAAGACTTCCCAGACTCAAGATAAAATATGATAATAAATAAGATAACATAAAAATGTAAGATAATATTTAAAACATTTAACTACCTGAATCCTACACGACTATTTATAGTACTAGCTTCTGCCCACGGCTTCGCTCGCGTGGTACCCGGATAAAAAGTAGCCTATGTGTTATTCTGATGTATAACACCTAATCCTAAAAACTACTAATCCTTTTAGTAGTTTTTTGCGTAAAAGAAGAACAAACATCCTCACAAACTTTCACGTTTATAATATTAGTAGGATTTTTGTGAGCCTGTGTGATTTGCAAATTTTTTTATCATAATTAAAATTAAATTAAGATTCGATGATAAACATTGTCTGCACATAAGTAATATGTTTTCGTTTTAGTAAAGTCAACTTTGATATCGCTCAAAGTTAAGCTTAATTACGCCCATTTGAAGTTATTTACTTAGGACTGTTTAGGGATTATTCTTATTTTACTTTTCTAAATGAAAAAAATGGTTTTTATAGCTGTAAAATTAACATGTTTAGAAACATGCATAACTAGCCTCTGCCTACGGCTTCACCCGCGTGTTACCCAGATAAAAAATAGTGTGTTATTCTGGTGAACAAACTATGTTACTGCAAAGTTTCATCGAAATCCATTCCGTAGTTTTGCGTAAAAGAGGAACAAACATCCATCCTCACAAACTTTCGCAGTTATAATAGTCCTACTACTATTATAAACGCGAAAGTTTGTGTAAGGTATGTAAAGGTGAGTCCAGACTATGTAATCATGTTATAAAACATAATTATTTAGCAAGTTCTATTAGTGTCGACGATATATGTTAATAAAACAAGTAATATAGCTATATAACATCTTAATATAAAATATATGTGTAATTTTTTTTATTACATTTGTTTATGTGTACAGTCTTATATGTTACATGTTGTTGTTGGACGTGTTTATAACCAAAGCTTTATAAAATGTTACTTAATCTTGTCTTACCCTAATATAACTGTCCTAGAATCACAAACTCAAAGACAGCTATTTAAACGTAGTGAGATGAATCCTTTCACATCGAATGGTATTCTACCACCAACATAGATACAAAATAATAATGTTACCAGAATACAGTATATAAAAGTCCGCGTTTTATGATAAAACTTGTATTTTTCAGATCATAAAAATACCACAATAGAAATAGCGAGTAACGCTGCCATACAAGCTTTAAAATCCTAGTGTGGGGAACAGAGCATAACCTCTGGCACTGTTTTATTAGAATTATGCTATAACTTACCTACGTTGCGATAATAAAATTTGTACCTACTATATATGTTTGAGAACAGATTATGCACGTATATATTCTCTTCAGTCAACGATAAAAATTCAATGGCTCTCAGGAATCTGAATCTCAAAATGTTACACGGCGTAAACAAGAACGACAATAATTTTATTATACATGAAACAGCTTATATTGACTTGTGTGTGATTAGACTGTATGCATACTTACACATTATTGAATTCTTGGACACAGCTAAGGTTTTTATGTGCTATTTATATGCATTCTGTAATTACAAGGAAAAAACAATATTACAAAGTTCTCTATCCTCTCGCAAAGGGAGCTTTTCTACTTCCAAGCACTCAGCAGTAACTCTATCATTGCTGTGTTTTGAATGGAAGCGCACGGGTCCGGAGGAATTACAGGCTCTGAGACTTACAAGGGCGTAACTTGTAAAGATTTTCAATCAGTTGGTTAACTAAACACTAATAAATAAATAAATAATGCTGGACAATCCACAAAGCATCATCTAGCCCCAAGCTAAGCAGAGCTTGTGTTATGGGTACTAGATAACTGATATACTTAATACAATACTTTACATAGATAGTTTTTTTTTATTATACATAGAAAATACCCTGCTTTGTCTTTCTGTTATATGGCATTAAAAATTTAACAAAAGGAAACAAATAACTGTTTAAAATCTTTTATAACTAAGTATAGTCTTTAGGGCAAGCAACGCAGCAATGTGCTGTGTTTCGAAGATATCTGACAGATGACGCTGACCTTCTGTTGGACCTTCAAAATCATGTGTAATATTATTTTTATTACTATAACTTTATAAACTTTACGAGTTCACTAAACACCTTTCGCGAATATTCCATAGCGTCGGCTTCACCGTAAAATATGTATTGCGCTTATCCAAGTTTTATCAAAAATGTTTGAAAAGGTCATATGTGATAGGCTATAAGAGTATTTTAAGGTAATAATCTTAAATATTGACTCAAATTTTGACTGGCGTTCACATGGCGAAGCTTTGTGTCTCAAAATAAACCAACAATCAAACGCTCTGTACATGATGTTTACTAAAAAACGAGATATTTACTATGATTTGTGAGTTTGAATGTTTCCCGATATTTCGGCACAGCTGCAACACTAACTTGCGTCAGGATATTGTTCGTGTTGTGTGTCGGAGCCGAGATGTACTCGAATGTGACAGTTGAAGCGGTGGTAGTGGTATTTTTCGCAATAAAAGAGTGAGAAAGAGGGTAGATCGATTTGTCTGCCACTAACATTCATAACCCGCAAATACTTTAGTTCCTCCCGTGATCATGGTACATGCAACTGTGCCGAAATATTTAACTTGATTTGTGAGTTTGAATGTAATTTCATAATTTCATTTATTCATGCTTAATGTCCTACATACAATGGTTAAGCTTAGGTCTAGTGTAGCTCCAAGTAGGTTGGTAGGTACATCGGCCCTGTCAGGGCGTTGCAGGTAGATATCATTTTACAATTACACACATACAATTTAAATAATAACACTGGTGAATAGGTAGGTATGTATACAAAATTAAATTAAATGTCAATAATTATACAAAATGTCAAAAATTATGAGAAAAAATATGTCAAGAATTATAATAATTGTTAATATAAGAATAGGAATATCACGAAGCAGGTAGGTAGCTCAATAATCAATGTCAAAGGTTGGGTTTTGGTATATTCTACAGTAGGTACGTCATATTTTGTAAGTAAGAAATGTTGGAGAATGAAATATCCCGTTTTTTAATAAAATTTTTGTTCAAAACCAGGTTAGTTTCAAAAGATCTGTACATGGTTTCTAAAGTTGCAAACACATCGACAGTAATCACTGCCTATCATGGCTATGGTGCATCAAACCTGAGGTGTGGTATTATTTTCTGGGGTAGTACGACTGGAAAGGAAGCTGTTTTGAAAGCATAATAGAAATGTATGAAGGAATATGTAAATTAAGACAGACTGACAGCTGTAGGAAAATTTTCGTTGACTTGGGTATCTTTACATTATCCTCAATGTATATATACGAAACGACTTTATTTGGCAGAACACATAATTATTTAAGAATTTTAACCCAAAAGTTAACGCCAAGCCTTACAGGCCCCTTACAGGGTCCATGTACTCCCCTACAGCTACTTTGATGTAACATCTAAGCTGATGTACATTTGAGCATGAATAAATGGATATGATTATGAATATGAAAATATGCTGTCCAAAAAGTAATACTGAACTTTTCAACAATTGTGTCTTCTATATGAAACCAAGTATACATAATCATATACCTAAATGTGTCTTGGAAGCAGGCCAAATTCATAATTTTAAATTATAACTTAAGAAATTATTTATTCAGAAGGCTTCTAAAAAGGGGACAGATCGAACTTTTTTGTCCCAACTGTCACCCTAGGGGGACAGAGCTGGGTGACAGATGGGAATAATTCATATAAATGATTATCTTATTGACAAATCATAATGACCTAAACTGTGTTTTTTTTATTAATAACTAAGTATTGTTGTGATAATTTTCTTATTTTGTATTCATACATTCATAAACTACCTCTGTGGCGCAGTAGGCAAAGGCCCGCCTGAGACGCAAAAGGTTGCGGGTTCAATTCCCGCCACGGGACAAATGTTTGTATCTGCAAATATTTGTCTCAGGTCTGGGTGTTTTCTATGTATATTATGTATGTATTTACAAAAAAAATGTATTTATGTAGTATATCGGTCAAATAGTTCCCATAATACAAGTTCTGCTTAGTTTGGGGCTAGATGATGCTGTGTGAAAATGTCCAGCATTATTTATTTATTTAAACTCACGCCTGTTTCCCGGAGAGGTAGGGAGAGACTACAGATTTCCACTTGCTACGATCCTAACATACCTCTTTTACTTCATCCACTCTCATTACATTCTTCATACATGCTCGCCGGTTTAGGGTACTTTTGACCTGACTTTTCTCCAGAACGTCTCCAACCTGGTCAGAGTACGTACGCCGGAGTCTATCTTTTTCATTTATCCCATTCACGCTTCCCTTATATACATGTTTCGTCACTCTAAAATAACTTGATATTTATATTTTTTGCATGCTTATATATGTCATGCTGTCCATGGCTGTACACCTTTTACAACACACTGTAACCCATGTTTCGTAAATTAACAAATCTGAATCTGAATCTGAATGGAATGCCAACTACTTGCAAAACACAGGCATGTGCCAAATATAATGTTTAGACGTGCCTATGATCCTACTAGTTATCCTCAAAGATCTACTTAGTATGTATCTGAGTAGGTCCATCAAGGAGAATAGTTGTAAGCGTGGTTGTTTATGAACCCTCGTAGAAATTAAACTATTCAAAATCGTAAAACATTAAGGGTGATTCAGACGGATTTTGAATCACCCTATTTTAATCACCTATAGCAATCTCCACCTTTAACGTTTTTGTACTTAACTCATGGCATTTATTTATTTGTGGCATCAGATCGTTTCTCGTTTCCCCCCCCCCCCCCCCCCCCCCCGCTTCACGAGACTTAAATTCTTGATTATCTTGCGTGATGTGTCCTCTTTCTGTCATAAGATGCCATTGGTGTCATATTATTTATTATCTCCGAGTGTTGCCAGTTTTCGCGCCATTTCACGTAAATAACTACCAATGTTTGATATTTTCGTTTCTCAATATCAATATCAAATTTTACAGCTGACTGTTCAATGTTTTGAAAATGTTTTCTTATTTTTATTGACTGGTTTTACCAGGCTACATATTTGATGCAAGTTAACTGAAACTACTGAAAGTTTTTGTTGCTTGACCAAACCATTAAAATTTATTGGAACATCTACTTGTAATTTCATTCCAAAAAAAATGGAACAGCTGGAAATTTACTTAGTTTTAAAAAAGTTTTAGAAGAAAAAACCGCAACGTTGTTCTATACTCGACGTGTGACATTTCAAAGGATATTACCAACACCATAATAACTACTTATCTACTTAGAAATTAGAATCTTAAATGCTACAAAATGGTGTCCGACTCAGCTATTAATCCGTGACCGTGACAGGCGCTCGTGATAATATAACATGTGACAGTATTTGTCTCGAAAGCAAAAGAAAAACGCGTCGAGTTCCGTGACATACATGTGTCGCGGAGTATACCTACATTGGAGTGTCCCAAATGTGATCCCATCTTAATTAATATCTACAAGAGATTGTCTAGTGTACACTGACTCTGTTGCAACCAAAACGCTGATACTAGAACACACCAGATTGCTCCATGAATAATTCATCGAGATATAAAGGGATACATACTGTATTCATAAATAACCGAACCCGGCGGGATTTTGTATCTTTTGTGCTAAATGTGTATGAATATTGATCGGATTGAGTGATTCTATAGATAATGGCAAAGGCCAGAGATATAGTATTCCAATTTTTATTACAACGTTTAGGTATGATGTCTGATTGATGAATGCATAGTGTTGTCCATCTTTATCTTATCATCGAAGATTTTATACATTTTGGCGCGTCACTACATATTCCAGAATCCAACAGAGCGTTGTTCAAAATCTTTGTTAAAAAGACATAACTATGACGGTCAGTGTTTATTTTTGTAATAATACTGAATTGTGCTTTATATTGATATTGAACTCATGAACATGTCTTGAGGAGAGAAGAATGTCATATTACGAGAAGAATGTTAAATATGAATGTGGTTGGAAATAAAAGCAAAGGTAGGCTGAAGAAAAGATGGATGGCTTGTGTGAAGAATGACATGGTTAAGAAAGGAGTGAGTACTGAGATGACGGCTGATAGAGAAGAGTGTAAGAAGAACACATGTTGTGCCGACCCCACGTAATGTGGGATAAGGACAAGAAGATGATGATGATTGATATTGAACACTAGGATCACGACTTCGCTAGGATAGGGGCAAGTGACATGCCTGAATAAAAAGAGTGTATATACACTCTATAGGTCATAAATCTATTACAAATTTTAGGTTTATCCTTTACGGAGATTATTAGCAACAAACACAATAGATGTTTTGATAGAAATGTTTGATGTTAGATAAACTTTCGAGGATAAACTGTCCTGAATTATTTATTATTTCATTCGTAAAACTACCCCGTTTTACAATATAGATAATCTAATCAATTGATTTTAACGTTTTAACGTTAACTAGATCCTACTAATGTAATAAACGCGAAAGTTTGTGAGGAAGGATGTTCGTTACTCTTTCACCCAAAAACTACTGAACGGATTTACAGTATATGAAACTTTACACTAATATAGCTTATACATCAGAATAATACATAGGCTACTTTATCGGGTACTACACGGGCGAAGCCATGGACAGAAGCTAGTCATTCATATTGTAAAACGTGAGATTTCACGTACCGTTTTATCGAGGAAACTTACGTTTACGGTACGTGAAAATTCCTGTTTAGTATTTTTATAAATGCCAAAAGGAGGTTTTAGGACTTAAAAAACTAAACTAAAAAACTTAATGGCAGCACATATTGTGTAGCATACGCATCCGCCGAGATGGCTTTCTGCTACACTGGGAAGACCAGATCCTGGCCTGACGATTTTACTAAATCAAATGATGTTCAAGATCTAGGCAGACAACAGTAAAGATATATGCAACGTACATACCTCAGACTGCGACCCACACTAGCCGATGAGTTTCCACTTTTTTATAGTCCTTGAGCTTGGTGCTGATGGGGTTGAAGTAAGAGTTTTAGGGTGATTATCACACGCGATTGGAAAAGCCTTTTTTGGCGGGCTTTCACGATAAGAGAACGCGTGCGTGCGTTTTCGTGTCCACAGTAGCGAACGACTGTCACTCTGACCTTTGACGTTTATGTCCGTGCATGACAACCAAAAAATTGGCGTCTTGATACTGTTGGTGAAGCCAGAGATACAAGAACATCGATATCGTTGAATTTGTGATTATGGAAACGAAACATCCCGCCCACCAAAATGCCTATGGTATTTTCTGGTTAAAGTCTAAAAAAACCTAATCAGAAACGGTATATAAAGCTACTTGATATGAATAAGATTGTAAAACTACGATTTTCTTAATTAAGATTTGCTTAAAAACTACGATTTGATACGATTTAAACTAGCCCTCTATCGGTAAAGGACACAGTTTAACCAACGGTCGATGTATGATATGATTGTTTGCGGTTTTAACTAATGCACTCCGAGCTACTCCATCAACACCAACCTGTAGGTCTACCACTCTAGCGAGGGCCCAATGCAATGGAGCGCGATTATCGTCTTTAATTATCACCAGCGAACCTATCGGTAATGGTTTTGAATCTTTGGTCCATTTGGCGCGTTGCGTGAGAGAGTTCAAATATTCGGTTTTCCATCTGGACCAAAAATGTTGTTGAAATGCTTGTAACATCTGCCACCGATGAAGTCGTTTTAAATTAGTGTTGGAGAAATCTTCATCGGGAACAGCTGTTAAAGGCTCTAAGGTGATGAAATGACCTGGCGTTAAACAAGAGAGATCATTTGGATCAGAGCTGATAGGGCACAAGGGCCTCGAGTTTAAAACGGCTTCGATTTGGACGAAAAGAGTTGTCAGCTCTTCAAACGTCAAAACTTGATCACCTACTATACGATATAAGTGAGATTTCGCTGCTTTTATTTGAATTTCCCAGACGCCACCGAAATGTGGTGCGCCAGCTGGATTGAATTTGAAGTCAATTCGCTCGGCGCTAGAAGCCTTTTGCATTAGAGACGAGAGTTGATTTTTAGCGCCAACAAAATTGGTACCGCAATCCGCGTGAATCACGTTACAGCGACCGCGACGTCCCACGAAACGCCGTAACGCGGCGATGAACCCCTCAGTCGATAGCGTCGATACGACTTCTAGGTGAACCGCTTTAGTTGCTAGGCAGACAAACAAGCATAAATATGCTTTGTCGATCTTGGCCCCACGATGTGAACCCAGTTTAATGCGGAACGGTCCGCCCAAATCGACACCTACCACTGAAAACGGTTTCACTTGATTGACCCGATATGATGGTAGATCGCTCATGAAAGGCTGTAGCGGCTGTGGGTTTATTCGGAAGCATTGAATGCACTTTGAAAGGCGATGACGTATCGTACGTTTTGCGGCAACTATCCAGAACTGTTGAAGAAGTAAAAAATGTGTTGTGTTTATGCCCGGGTGCAGATAGTTACGATGAATGAAGTCAATGATTAAAAATGTTAATGGATGTTCAGACGGTAAGAACGCAGGATGTTTTTGTTCATATTCTAATCCTGATCGAGAAATCCTTCCACCCACCCTGAGCACTCCTTGGTCGTCAATGAAGGGATTTAGTTTACGAAATGGTTTAGATAACGCCTTTTTAGATTTAATATTAGAAATTTCTTTTGAAAAAGCATGATTTTGTACATGTTTAACGATTTCTATTAAAGAATGATGACGTTCAACATTGTTGAGAAAATCTTTGCGATTAGCCTGATAAGGATGTCGAGCATTGTTAATGAAGCGATAGATATATGTGAGTACATTAACAAGTTTGGATAACGAAGAGAAACGGTTTAGCAGATTTTCGATGATTGAAGCGTCGGCATTTACGCTCTTTTCAGTCTGTTCGGTTACTAAGACTACCGTTTTACGTTCCTCTGATTTTACGATCACATCATCGTCGTCTTGAGGTACGCTGTCCAATTTTGAAGGCCAAGAAGAATGGTCTTGAGAAAGCCAACAGGGCCCCGCCCACCATAAGGAGTTGTGAACAATCTCATTCGGAAACTGTCCACGCGAGCAAATGTCCGCAGGATTATCTCCTGAGGATACGTGGTGCCAACATTCAATCGGTGTAAGCTCTTGAACTTGACTAACCCGGTTTGCAACGAATGTGGTCCAGCGAGATGAGTGTGAGCGCAACCATGAGAGAACAACAGTTGAATCCGACCACAAGTAGACGTCATCGATTTCGATACGAGCAAAGTAAGTGTCACGAACGAATTTGTAAAGATCTGATAGGAGAACTGCTGCACAGAGCTCCAGTCGCGGTAACGACGTTCGTTTGAGTGGTGCTACACGAGCTTTTGAACAGACCAAATAGACATGGACTGCATTGTCCTTATCGTGACCCGCAAATATATAACAGCACCATACGCTATTTCGGAACTGTCACAAAAGCCGTGCAGCTCGCACGATTTTGATTCGGAGCAAGTAAGCTTGCGAGGAATTCGCAGTTGAGACAATTGCGGTAATTGATCTTTATACATGTTCCATGTTTTTATGACCTCATCAGTTGGCGTTTGGTCCCATCCAATACCGAGGATCCAAAGCTTCTGTATGTATGATTTGATTTGTATTGTAATGGGGGATAAGAAACCTAATGGGTCAAAAACTCTAGCGAGTTCGCTGAGAATTGATCGTTTGGTACATGGTCGATCTAATGGCTTGATTTCGAAGAGAAATGCGTCCGATGGAGGATCCCATTTAAGGCCAAGGACTTTTAATGTTGATGGTTCGGAATTATCTAGAGATACAGACCCTGTGAGACAATCTTGACTAGGAAGGTCAGACAGAAGTTGCTCATTGCTACTTACCCATTTTCTGAGCTGAAAACCACCTAGTTTAAACAAGGCAATGAGTTGAGTTTTTGCCTGTTGAGCAGTTTCTAGAGATTCAGAGCCACTCGCCACGTCATCAATGTACACGTCAAACAAAATAATCCTCTTTGCAATGGGATAGGAATTCCCTTCATCTTCAGCAAGCTGTCGCAGAGTACGGCATGCAAGAAAAGGGGACGAAGATATACCATACGTGACAGTATTCAGGCGATATTCTTGAAGGCAATCATTAGGAGAGGCTCTCCAAAAAATACGCTGATAGTCGCGATCGGCAGGAGAAAGAAGAATCTGGCGATACATTTGTCGGGCGTCGGCCATAAAAACGATATTATGTACCCTAAATCGCAAGAGAATTTCCAAAATATTCGGTTGTAATTTTGGACCGATAAGTTGAGTATCGTTTAGGGAACGCGAATGAGAATCTTTGGCAGAGGCATCGAAAACAACGCGGAGACGAGTAGTGGCCGAATCAGGACGTAGAACACAATGATGTGGGATGTAGTACCTTCCTGTATTAAGTTCATCCACGGGGACCAACGACATGTGACCACTTACGATATAGTCTGACATGAAGTCTGCGTATTGAATTTGTAATTCGGGGTCGCGGGACAGTCGACGTTCAATAGCATGGAATCGTCGCAATGCAACATCGCGAGATCCCTTGAAGATAGGATCTGAATCATCTTTGAAAGGTAAGTGGACCATGTATCGACCAGACGAGTCACGAGAATGGCCGGATAAAAACTTTTGTTCGCAGAGTTTTTCATCTGGAGTCAAAAGTGACGCTTTCGGAATGGAGTCTAACTCCCAAAAATGTTGAACTAACGTGTTCAACTCGTTATCGATGTCTAAGGATGTGTGAACTAAGCTGCGAGAAGCCAAGCGAGTTTTCCCTAAGAGAAGCCAACCGAATACAGAGTTGAAAGCGGTGGGTTGGTTGGCAGTGCCCTTAACGTTTTGATTGAGAAGCGAGTCTACAAAGATATCCGCGGCGAACAATAAATCGATAGGTCCCGGAATGTCGAAACCGGGATCAGCTAACGGTAACGATTTAATATGTGACCATCCCGATGTGTTTAATTTTGCGATAGGTTGATCGCCACATATTGTTGAAATTACGTGTAAATCCAAATTAAAAAGGACTTTATTGTTCGTACCAACTGCACATGTGATGTCACCGAGAATTGAAGCTACTGCTTCTCCGATTCCGCTTACGTTGATGTTAGCCTGAGTAGGATGCAAGTTCAAGCGCTTAACCGCTGAAGCGGAGATGAAACTGCTCTGAGATCCTGTGTCAAATAAGGCGCGAAAAGACTGCATGACACCGGAGGCATCTCTAATTTGCACAATTGCAGTCGCCAGAAGAACGGTCGTTTGTGTCACTGACCTTGAAACCAAAGACGATACGGTTTGATTCGATTCGCTGGATTTATCCCGATGGAGCAGGGTGTGATGCTTCCGTTTGCACGAGCGACACGAAAATATCGATGTGCAGTCTTTTAATTGATGAGATGGCTTCAGGCAGTTAAAGCACCAGTTTTTTTTTAGTAGCAATTTGCATGCGATCATCCAACGATTTTTTAAGAAATTCTGAACATGCTGCAATTGAATGAAAATCACTACAGAATGAACACTTACTAGTGTATGGAACGATAGTTGCACCACCTTCGGTTTGCGTTTGATTAGTGGCGGCGGAAATCGTGAGCGGCGCCGGCGGCATCGTAGCGACAAGTATACTACGCGTTTTAGATAGCGGCTGGACAGGCGTGTACTTTTGCGGATGTTTGTTTGTTTGGAGCGATTCGCTGAAGTGAGTATCTCGCACTAAAGCCTCACACTTGGATTGTAGAAACGATTTTAATTGTTGGTACGTCGGCATTTCTACTTCCGAATGTTTTTCCTCAAAATCACGACGCAAATTTGTGTCAAGTTTCGATAAAATATGATAAACTAAGATAAAATCCCACTAGCCGACCGGTAAGTTAATCGTCTTTAGAATGCTTAAGTTTTCTTCGAACAAGTCAAGTGATTTTCTAAACTCGTGAGCATCGTTATATTTAAAATCAACATTCAAAATGTCCCGCCAACATGTAAAGGCTAGATCGCGTTTATTCTTATAGCGCGCGGTAAGTGCATCATACGCGTCGCTATAGTGTTCGTGAGTTAACGGGAAAGGTTTGACTACAGTCAACGCATCGCCACTGAGAGATGATAAGAGATAGTGAAACTTCTCAGTCTCGGTAATCGATGTCGACTGGTGTATTAACGCGTTAAAGGTATCATGATATTCCGGCCATTTTTTGATGTCACCGCTAAAAGTCGGCAGAACGATTTTTGGTAGCCGGATATTCGATGCAGAACTTCTGTGAGAAGAATGAGTCGATTCGGTTTGAGATATATTTCGATGTATCGACAACACCTTATAGTACATTTCGTCAAAACGTTCCTGAATGTCATTATCCTCCGTTTCAGGATCATCGAGAATCTCCTGAATTGTAAAATGTGCATCCTCAAAATTCGCAGCATGTTGTTTCACTTCTTGATGATATGAAAAGAACAAATCCCGCTGAGTAGGATCATTTGCGGCCAAAATACCTACTTCTAAAGCCTTAGTTAAACGTTTATACGCGATGGTTCGTTTCCTACGCAAGGAAGGTATATCTTGAGTAGTGTATTCGATGTCAATCGATTTAGACTTAGACTTCTTCAAGGTACTTAATTTGCGAGTTGATTGCTTCCCTAGAAGTGACATTTTAAATTAAATACGAAGGCACAAACCGTAAAAAATATTATTTGAATAGGTAGGAACTTTGTTCTAAGGTAACCTACCTAGGTTGGTAATATCTTCCGTCAGGTTTTAAAATGTGTAGGTAACGATATTTGTACAAGAGTGTAGATATACGTTTAAAATATGTATCTATCTATACGCGTTCCGTTAAGTTAGGTACGGCGCGGCGCGTAGACAACGCAAATGCACCTTAACTTTAGATCCAACAAACTCATGAACGTTATTGCAACAAATAAGTAAGAGCGATCGCATAGATAACGGTTTGTTGACCTTGACACTACGCAGTACAAACAACCATATAAGTTGAGTTAAGAATAAATATGGAACGAGAAATGTTTCCGGTACTTGTTGGTAGACTGTACCGTATTCGTACTAACTATGAGGTAATCTGTTCATTCACTTGGTTTTAGAATATTCAGAAACTGCGCTCAGTCGTTATGAGCGGTTGGTGAGTTTTCCAAGTACCCACAAAAGTGAGGAATCTGAGCGAAAATGAGACGAATAAATACAATACCAAGTCTAAAAGTTGGTTATGATTAGTAATTAGGATGCGGTAAAAATTATAGGTATTATAGGGCGGACGGATGAGTGAATTATTGCGAGCCGAAATAGATTATGCACCGATAAAAGTTTAATGATTGCACAAGTTTTGATCTCGCAATAATTAGCGATAAAAGCAGCGATGATATTTGAAAGTAGATACGATTATTTATTTAGATACACGTAGATAAGTAGATTTTGTAAAACCCTTGTTCGATGGTAATAGCTCGAGAACGTAAGGTATTGATGTAGATAAGTAGCAGGCAATTCTGATGGAATGGAATAACTTAGAATGCGATAAATAACTAGAGTTTTTAGCTAAAACAATAGGTTGATTGAGATATTCTAAGCTACGTTTTCTAACCAGAAAATACCAGACGCAAATTGAAAATGGCGATTTACGATTTTAAAAATGGAAGCTCCCTGGTTTCGGCACCATAAAGATGTAGCATACGCATCCGCCGAGATGGCTTTCTGCTACACTGGGAAGACCAGATCCTGGCCTGACGATTTTACTAAATCAAATGATGTTCAAGATCTAGGCAGACAACAGTAAAGATATATGCAACGTACATACCTCAGACTGCGACCCACACTAGCCGATGAGTTTCCACTTTTTTATAGTCCTTGAGCTTGGTGCTGATGGGGTTGAAGTAAGAGTTTTAGGGTGATTATCACACGCGATTGGAAAAGCCTTTTTTGGCGGGCTTTCACGATAAGAGAACGCGTGCGTGCGTTTTCGTGTCCACAGTAGCGAACGACTGTCACTCTGACCTTTGACGTTTATGTCCGTGCATGACAACCAAAAAATTGGCGTCTCGATACTGTTGGTGAAGCCAGAGATACAAGAACATCGATATCGTTGAATTTGTGATTATGGAAACGAAACATATTGCTTGTACGCCGATCCAGAAACCTTAATTTCCGCTTATTTTTACAGACGTAGGCTGAATCCATATTGACCGATTTTTGGTGAATCAACAAGATCTACTTAGTTTTACGCGGATTTACTTCGTTATAATAATAATTGTAAAGGATTCTGCTTCTTGTAATAGGCTTACAAGTTTAAACTGTATATATTCTTATTTCAATTCTAATTTAATCATAACAGTGGTGGGTAGGTACCTTTAATCTCACTTTCATGAATTCTTGATGCAATCAGTCGAGCCAATCAGAGGATTGGGATTTTTTGTGAATGTTTCAAAATATTTCGGTTGATTTTAGCTAGTAAATATTTAATGCGTTTGTTCGCAACTGCTAAACTTTGGATTATAAAACGTACCCCACGTTCTTATGAAGCCCAGATCAGGGATTGACTTTATCATCTTTCATTCTAGAAATACTTTTCAATAAATAGTTTATTATATAAACAGTTTCTTTTTATTTTAAAGCATGCTGTGATGTCTATTACTTCTTATAGGTCGTTAAATAAAAGTCATGAATTCTAGATAACAGTGACCAAGCGACACGTCCGCTCGCCTCAATCGTCGAGTGGAAAGTGCGGGAAGCGGGCGGGTCGTCTCACACCATAATTATTTAATACGTGTACATCACACATGCCAATTTCCTCAAGAAGTTTTCCTTATTTTTTCTGAGTACATGTATTTTTCAAATTGAAACATTTACTGATACACGTTCGGGTTCGAACCCATGGCTTTTGGATTCGGATACAAACCATAATTTGACTCTTACTATAACCTTATAGTAAAATTGTGTTTTTCGGTTCATGTGTTGGATTTGATAGTGTTATTGCCAATGTTTTATGACGCTGCCGAAACGCCGTAGAATTTTCCGCAACCTCGCCCCAGCTTAGCTTATCTACTCATTTTATTCGTCAGTAAAGTACACCGCTTCACTTAACATCCTCATTTTTACGACTGCTCGATACTTACATCGTTCTGCTCAATACATCTCAAGTATGAAGTCATGAACACACCTAACTCTCGCTGGTACATGTCATAAAGACATCGTTTATACACGTGTTATAGACTTTTGTAGCAACAGTCGCATTCAGTAAAGCGTAGGGCAGAATAATCGTTTACTTTTGAACACTTTTTATTGACTCTTCGAAACTAGCTGATCAGCCTGCAACTTTGGTTGCGTAGATTTCGTATCAGTGAGGGATGAACAAACTAACCTGTTATTTGGTCGTTGATACTATATCACTATTATAAGACTGTATTCCTCATTATTGACATCCCCACATCCCCTAAGATCTACTCGCTGAGTAGAAAGAAGAAAATAAAAGAAAGAATATCTATTTATAGTCTATATTCTATATATAGGGTCTGGGTGTTTTCCTATGTATAATATGTATGTATTTACAAAAAAAAAAGTATTTAAGTAGTATATCAGTCATGTAGTTCCCATAATACAAGCTCTGCTTAGTTTGGGGCTAGATGATGCTGTGTGAAAAATGTCCATCATTTATTTATTTATTTTATTTATTTATTCTTCCCCAAACAACACAAAAGTTAAACAAAAATAATAATAAACACAAAATAGATACTTAGCATATAATAAGAAAGCGAAACGTAAATAGACAAACTAAGTACGTCATTTTGTGTTGAGTTGGGTCAAATAGGTCCCTGTCTCAGTTTCATGTTGCGCCAGAACCTAGGGGTCAGGTGCAGAGCTGGTTTTCAGACGGGGCCTTCATGATGCCACGAAGATCGGTGAACAACGGGGTGCAAAAAATATGAAATAAATATATATACGAGTACATATGAAATAATAATAACTAAACCAAATTTATAATACATATTACACATATGTTTATTTATTTAATAACAACAAACAACTATATACACATGATATATTAATACTCTTACTTTCATAACTCATAGTCCTTTCATAACACTTACATTAAAAAATACCTCACTCATGTTCAAAATTTTGCTTTCTAGATTTAGTAGTTTGCGTTGTTAGATCAGTTAGTCAGTCAGACAAGACAACATTTTATAATCATTTACAAAACCAACATGTTTCCGGAGCGATAATGCAAACATAATTTTGTTATAGCGCTTTGTGCAAAATCTCTGGTGGCAGATACAGTATGTGGTCAGTTTTTTGACACTTGACACTTTTTTGAGTAGATCTTTGAGAATACCAAGCAGTGGGTAGTTAAAGTTTACTAGCCACGTATCACTATTATGTAAGCCAGGGATCGCGGAAGTACTCCGTGATGGGAGGGGGCAAATTTCTTTGGTCACCCTTTCAATATCCACCCTGGCTTAGTAGGCGGGTACCTATATGATTTTTGGGGGAGGTGCATTTGGCTTCCTCTGCCTCCCACTTCCGCGGCCGCTGATATCAGCCGCAAATCCATGCTGGACGTAGCAATTAAATGCCCTACAAATGATCTCGAGACATCTTTGTCCACTAATTTCCACAACTATGTCACTGGTTCATGCTACAATGCATTTACCTGTTCAGGTTCACCACTTAGACGACCGATGTGGCGCGGTGGGCGACGGTCCGCCTGCGACACAGCAGGTTGCGGGTTCGATTCCCGCCCTGGGACAAATGTTTGTACGATCTGCAAATATTTGTTCCAGGTATTCTGGGTATTTTCTATGTATAATAAAAAAAAAATCTATCTATGTAATGTATTGTATTAAGTATATCAGTCATCTAGTACCCATAACACAAGCTCTGCTTAGCTTGGGGCTAGATGATGCTGTGTGGATTGCCCAGCATTATTATTTATTTATTTATTATTTACTTAAAACCCCTTGCTTTTAGTGTGACCACATGTACATACATACCTTCTTGCTCGTCGCTTTTACGTTCATTCGAGCATGATCAAATCTTAAGCTTCTTCGTTTCTTGTCGGATGCGAGCAAGGTGCAACCGTCGAACATTATTTGTTCGGTGTTCGAAAAGCACTCTGTGATCGCAAACATATTTAAACGCAATAAAACATACTCATGTAGCATGTATCTGGGCTGGGTACACCTATACTTCCAGACGTGGTCGACTGCGACTTACAGATTGTTTGCGTGAAACATAGTACCCAGTGTACGAGGTCAAGTATGCGGCCACAATGTGCGCTTTATAGCTGGGCTGTTACAAAATTGCCTATCTCGTATGCACTGGAATGTGCGCACGTGCTCAATAAAAGTAGTTTTATGTTTTTTCAATGAGATAAAAGTTAAAACGTTGGATATTTCAGAGTTCATATATTGATTTTGACGATGTCTTTACTAGTAATACATATAGGAGTTTAAATAATTTTCTCTTAAACGTATAGCTACTGCAGTATCTATATTTGTATAATCGTTCTTAGAATCAGAATATATTTCATTTGCAACTGTGTTGTGTAAACTAAGTATTGAATAATGTCTTATTGAACCAAGATGTTTTTTTTTGTTCCAGAATGTGCGATACATATAAAAGCATCGCGCAACATTCGCGTCCACTCGGGTCACCTGCCCCGGACCCATGGATGCCGCCTGCTCCTCTCCCAACCCTCACCAAGATACGCCATCTTGGCTGAACTACACAAACTAAACGTACCCTGCAGTGCTGGCTTCATCCGCTACGCTCCAAATACGCCGATGCTCTGCGGGAAACTGGAGCAAATACCGGCACAAACCAGAAAGTTCTTATATCAATCAACGACAAAAAACTCTTTAGAACTCCATGGCCGACCCACGTTCGCCGCGGTATTCCGTCAAGTAGACAACTGCCATGATGTACTACTTACGGCTAGAAACGGCTCGTTCGAAGTCGGTCCTACGACAAAACTTCTCTGCTCATATAAAATCCACCTGCCTTTTGGAAATAGAGTGGCTTTACGCCTCCAGATGGGGACAGGATCTATGACTGATAGGGAGAATGATCTGTCTAATATAATACATGAAGATGCTCAAGCGTTGTGTCGGGGGATGGAGTTGTCGCTGCAAAACGGAGAGTCTAAATGGAGACATTGCTCGCAGCCAGGAGATCCTTTGAGAAACGTGCAAATAGTCTCAGAAGGCAATTTCGTACGGTTAAATATTAGTGTGTTAGCGAAGAAGAATACATCAGCCATGTGGTTGAAAGTATGGTGGATGGATAAGCCAATTGAAGATGTAGTGGGGCATTGTGACTATGGGTGGGTTCTATCGGGGGACTTTTGCATATCAGCGGTGAGAGAAACTAAGAGGGCGTGGAGACAAGCGGAAGCTGAGTGCGTGAGGATGGGAGGACATCTTGCCAGTGTGCTGAATGACAGACAGCAGGAAATACTGGATCAGCTGCTCATTACTTCGTAAGTTTTGTTTGATAATAATAAATCCACAACAGTCACATACATAATCCTGATCCCACACTAGGATTCCCTGTATCATTGGTATCAGGAACTAAGAGTAGCATACGAGTCCATAATTAGTACGCAAATCTGTGAGAGTACAAAGTATAGATAGATAGATAGTTTTTTATTCAACACATACGATACAGCACAGACAACTACAAATGAAAAAAAAGACAATCAATAAAAAAAACACAGAAGAGTACAATAAGTGGGTGCTAACCAGTGCTAACGAGAGCAGTCTATGCTGCAGTGGTAGGTATGAGTCGAAAAGGTCCTATCTCAGCTTATTGCTGCTCCGCCAAGGCGTTGCAGCGCTGATTTTCAGATAGGACCTAGGAAGTGACGTGTTACCTCACGATCGCAGTATTGCAGAAGGAAAACAGTGACGACAAAGAGTGTGGGATTAGAAAAGGAAAGACACGGATAGTTAAGTTTAATTGTATACCTCCTACTTGGTACAACATTGTCAAAGTTTGTAGTACTTAACTAAGCTGATGTGTTGATTGGTGTGCAATAAACACCTTGGTAGGTCCACAGATTTTCGTGTCAAAAACCCGTCCAAACATTACATTTGTCAGAATGCCCGGCCCGCCTAGTTAGCCTTTCACGTGAGATGTTGTTGTTGCAAGCCCTTTGCCGCTTATTCAAACACTAACAGATGCTTTAGATTTTTGGTTGTAGGGCATGCTGGAAGGGGAAAGCTAGTTTCCTCACGATCTACCGTTTGTATCAAATTCCTAAAGTTGCACAAAATAAAAAGGTATGGCGCGGATAAAGTGCTTACAAGGGGTATAAACCTTTTCCAATGGAATTTCATTCTGTGCCATAACAAATGTCAATAACTATCTGTTCGCACGAACTAAAATCTAGGTAGGTAATAGTTAGGTAAAGATACATACTAAGCTCTTCTAGATTAAAGAAACTGGTTCGGCAGTTACAAACATACAACGCTGGATTGTACACTCAAAATATTTTCTAACTCCGCTCGCTGGATCAATAATTTACTACCTACACCTTCGGTCGTGACACCATCAGTATAATAAACTTGGTTCATGGGTTTCAGTTAGGTTAATACCGACACCCACGAAATAAGTACTCATGATTTCAAACCCACATGCGATGGGAACATTATACTGTCGTCAGTTGCCGATCGGATTGAAATTGGTAATGAGCTTGTACTATGGGTAAAGTTGGAAGCTTCCTACGCCGATACGCCATGTATATACATGGCTTAGCAAATGCTTCAAACAAATAAATCTGGTAAAACATAACTCTAACATAGCCTACACTTTTATGTCCAACATAGCCTTATACGTATTAACACATCAATCAAGGTGTTTTCACCCTAATATTACAGTCCATTATGTACCTACTTACTCGTAGTTTTCAAAGGAGGCCACTAATATTCACGACACAGTTTCCTAAACTTCTGCGGATATTACCGTTCTTTTAGTTTCTTTTTGTTTCTGACCCAAATAAATATATTTTGATTTGTTTTTTTTTTTAACACTGGCGGTGGCGATCGAGACATTCACGTGAACTTCGACAATTTGAAAGGGTTGCGTCATTTTGACCGGATTTTAACACATAACACGTGATAGATATACGAATACGATAGCTCGTTTATTCTTTTTAGAATATTATTACGACTATACCACGTACTTTACTATTCTCCTGCTGACGTTTCGTTAACCGTTTAGAAGTCTTTCTTTGCTCGTTTATTCTTGCTAGTCTATAACACAAATGTTGAAAAAATACCAACTTCTTGATTTTAATGAGATGTTTTTATTGCAGTCCCGGCGCTGGCGTTGACGACGTATACTGGATCGGGGCAACTGATTCCGTCCATGAAGGAGAATTCCGCTGGTCCGACGGACTGCCCTTCTCTTTTGCACGTAAGTTACACATGCATACTCGACATATTTAATAGGTCTTTCAGATGCATTGTGTGCTCGTCGTAAGTCATGTTCGAAAATAATGCGAATTTTCTTAGAGTGGTTGAAATTGGAGGTAAACCAAAACCCAAATAACAAATGTTTTTATGAATTACTGTGTTTGATAATAGAATAGCATGCCATTTAAACATTAATATGAATTTAGAATTCCAAGTGGAACCGCAGATATTTCGGTACAAAGTGGCCGTTTGTCATTTTTTTTAAAGCATTTACAGGCTTCCACCATGTACCATGTGCCTAGCCTCCATGTCCACCGAGAATAATATTTCGCCACTATTTTGAATAAACTTTCTCCATTCTAAATAGTGGTGAAATAACTTTTGGAAATATAAAGTGAAGTTTCGAAGATCAGGAGGTGATCTTCCTCCTAACTTTCAAACTTTACTGTATTATGTAGATCACTGTATTTTCGCTTCGCTCACGATATAACATCACACATCACGAATTGGTATGGAACGTACCGACTTGAAAACACGGAATTTCACAGAACAAATGATACGAAAATGAAGATGTTCAATGATATCCGCGAAGGGCACTCATCTCGAAAACCCTACAAATTCTCTTGAACACTCTCGACTGCCTTTCAGTCGATTGTCATCGAACGCTCTCGGGACTGGGACAGGGTTTGAGGATATAAAGTTTCGGGGAACATGATTTTCTGTCACGTGACCAGCTCCTATGTTCTTTGACAGTTTGACTGATTAAAACCGCTTGATGTGCGATGGGTTGCTTGACGATTACATACTTTGATTTTGATTACCAGCCCAATCCTCTTATTTATTTCACAAACAAGTCTCGATGTAACATCGTTCAGTCTAGTTTCAGTCTAGTAACAATCTAGATTATTCTTAGTTTTTCGAAGAATTTTTGTTTGTTTCGAATGAATGAATGAAAATACTTTATTGTACACCTTATGATATAAATGAAATAAATAACACATTAAGATTTAAGGTACAATGGCCGGTCTTGTCACTTAAAAACTATATCTTCCAGACAACCTTTGGATGAAGAGGATTCCTTGTGATTTTGAAGCTATTTTGAGTACATAGAGACTTTACTTTGAAAGCGAATCGGGCTCCTGAATATCGACGATTAATATGAAATCACAAAATAGAACAAAATCCATTGTCAAAAAAACAATTGTTTGTCAGACAAGAGATGCCTATTTGATATAAATGATTCGGTATTACTCGTTCAAAGAACTCAATTTGATTTTACAAGAATTAGATAATAGAGTTGAAAAAGTGCTCTGTATATTAAAACGTATCAAATGTTCGCAATCTTTTTGATTTGAAAACTTATCTATTTATTACTAATATTATACTAAAACGAGGTAAAGTTTGTAAGTTTGTTTATAGGGATAATCTCCGAAACTACTTATGAAATTTCAAAAAATATTTCACCAATATTTAGAATAGACTTTAAGGATGGACCTGGGCTATCTATAATCCCGTTAAAATAAAAAGGCTTTTTGTGGAAACAAATAATTATTATGCAACGTAAGTCAATAAAACGTTCGAGCGAATTCTTACGAACGCTACTGTTTATTCGGGTACCACGCGGGCAAAGCCGTGGGCATATTTTGAAACGGTTGTTTTGGCGCCACATTGTCACCAAACAATGACATTGACATATCAAAGATCGCAGAAGTATCAAATCAACTGTGCACTAAAAAAAAATTATAGCATCACTTGGCCGCAAACTTTAATAGAAAAATTCTGCAAATATTTCGAGACGGTTGTTGGCGCCAATTGTTAATGACATTGACATTTCAGAGTTGCAACTATTCCATCCCTCTTTGCTTTGTTATTGGCATTCTCTGCACATACCCGGCTAATGTCTTCCCTTCACAACACATTTGCTTTTGTAAAGTATCCACAGAACAGCCCGGAAGTCAGACGTCACTTTCTTATGTCATACCAGCTAGGTACAGTTCTGAGTGGCAATTATCCTATCCCACTAATCCTACTAATATTATAAACACGCGAAAGTTTGTGAGGATGTTTGTTCCTCTTTCACGCAAAAACTACTGAACGGATTTTGATTAAACTTAACAGTAATCTAGCTTATACATCAAAATAACACATAGGCTACTTTTTATCCGGGTACTACGCGAGCGAAGCCGTGGGCGGAAGCTAGTATTATAAACGTGAAAGTTTGTGAGAATGTTTGTTCCTTTGCACGCAAAAACTAATGAACGGATTTTGATGAAACTTTACAGTAATCTAGCTTATACATCAGAATAACATATAGGCTACTTTTTATTTGGGTCCCACGCGGGCGAAGCCGTGGGCTGAAGCTAGTTATTAATATTCATATTGTAAAAAACGGGAATTTTCACGTACTGCACTATTAAGATACTAGCGTGTGTAATGCACGGCGCAACGCGGAGGGAGCAAGTCGCGTTCACTCACCATGATGAAGACTCTCGGAAGGAATCGAAACTTAGTCGGTGCCTTCACCGATAGTGCAGTACGTGAATATGAACAATACACATCCATGTACACAGTCCTGACCCCACACGGATTCTCGGTGTCGTCGGTATCAGAAACTAGCAGTACCACAACACCCAGACCCGAAACAAATATCGGCAAACATTTGTTCAAAAAAGTCAACAAAATTGAGCATTTATAATACACCAGCTTCTGCTCACGGCTTCGCCCGCGTGGTACCCGGATAAAAAGTAGCCTCTGTGTTATTCTGATGTATAAGCTACCTCTATATTACTGTAAAGTGTCATCAAAATCCGTTTAGTAGTTTTTGCGTGAAAGAGTAACAAACATCCATCCTCACAAACTTTCGTGTTTAAATATTATTAGTAGAATAGGATATGTACTCGTATGTATCTAGATTTAAGTATTTTAGTGTGAATAATACTTCTATTTTAAGTAGCTAGTTATTTAATGAAATAAAATCTTATCTTATTTCGTTGATCTCCTTCAAACGCACTACCGCCCACTCTTCATCAAAGGTTAGCTGGAAGAAAATGCTATTTAGCATTAAGTTCGCCTATGTGTTGTTTTATCTTGTGCAATAAATCATTTTCTATCTATCTATCTGTTCCGCAGGGAATCGAACCCGTATGGGGAATACAGCCGTCAGCGCGTTTCTTTTTGTTAGGTAACAATACTACATACTACATAGAAACTTGACTTTAGCTCCCGAGCCTACATTTCTAAAATATTCACTGTTATGTCTAGACATGGTGGCGTCAAGTAATTTATTATTGGTACATTTGGCTCATTGAAATTATATCGAAATATACTGGAGTGACAGATAATTGGATTTATTGTTGTTGAGATTAATTAACGTTTAGGGCCTCTACCCTAAACGTTAATTAATCTCAACCTGACTAAAAAAGGTTTACCTGAGTGACTACGGTTTGAGATTTTTCGAAAAAGATAAATAATTAAAACTCGACATTATTGCTAAAGAGAGTAGACGGCGAATCATTTTGACCCTACAGGATTTTCAGTCCTAGAACGCGGAACAATAAATAATAAATAAATAATGCTGGACATTTTCACACAGCATCATCTAGCCCCAAACTAAGCCGAGCTTGTATTATGGGAACTACATGACTGGTATACTACTTATATACATTTTTTTTGTAAATACATACATAATATACATAGAGAACACCCAGACCTGAGACAAATGTTTGTCCCGAGGCGGGAATTGAACCCGCAACCTTCTGCGTCCCAGGCGGACCTTCGCCCACTGCGCCACAGAGGTCGTCAATGGTAACCTAGGTAGAATTTTTAACATTAAAGTCCTTCATTAATTATTAAGTTATGTTTGTACTGACACACCTTTTTATATTTTTATATAAAAAAAATATCTAATTTTCTAATTTCTAATTTCATTGTTTTTCCGACTAAGCGATATTGTCGCTCAAAACCTTTAATAAAAAGTTTAAAACTCACCGTACAACCTAGCTGATATAATGTTTTGTACGTAATTCTGTTTTTTTCTTGTTAAATAAGAATTAATTCTACGATACGAATATAACCAACTTTTTTTTCTACCGGCGATCTAATTTAATTTTATGCGATCTAATTAAAGCTGCTATTGT
The DNA here is from genome assembly GCA_958496245.1 of Perizoma flavofasciatum. NCBI lineage: Eukaryota > Metazoa > Arthropoda > Insecta > Lepidoptera > Geometridae > Perizoma > Perizoma flavofasciatum. Next base: position 12,024,748 of record OY292431.1, read on the forward strand.
GACTTAACTATGATAGTTATATATATTCCCTCGAGGACTTTTTTGTAGGTAATAATGAGTACTTTAATCATGTAATACATAATTTTTATGTACCATCAATAGTTTTCTCAGAGCACGCCAAATAATTAATTTTATATGCAAAATTTTGCTACTTTGGGTTAATAAGGATCTCTAATTTTTTGAAAATAAATTATAGCCTGTGCTACTTCCTGATAATTTAGCTTTCTATTAGTGAAAAAATGGTTAAAATCTGTCCAGTAGTTTCAGAGTCTATTCGTTACGAACAAACAAACAAAAAAATCTTTCCTCTATAATATTAGTATAGATATACTTTTTTCCGATTAAGTAAATAAAAGGTTGTTAGTTTAGTGTGTTTGTTTGGATGATGTTGTCCGCGACAGGTCCATCGATTCCGAACTTTGCTTTTTCAACCGAAGTAGCCAAAATAATTGTAAGGCGTTTTTTGGAACAGTTTTGAATGACCAACATTATGGCCATTATAGCCAAGCATCCATTGGCTATGGTAACTGCTTAGCAACAGGTACCCATATGACTGTTTGCCACCTAGATCGCATTAAAAAAAAAAAGTGCTATTCCTGACATTTACCACAATGTACCACAATACCTACCCACAACACAGGTTCTCCTAGGGTTGGAATTAGTGCACATATCTACGAAAAAATATATCTATTATCAATACTTTTACGGTCCAAATATTACAAATTGTAAAAAAAGGTAGAGAGAACACAATCTGCTCTGATGGGTGCACTTAATTTTGCAACACGTTTTGTAAACTTTTGTCACATAGGTACCTACTTTCGGTATCTTATTTGAATATGGTCTTAACAAGACGTATTGAAGAAATAGGTAGATAATAAAACTGTGCAAAATAAACTTTGTGTACCTACCTGCTTAGTTAGTTTTGTTACATGATATGTAAACATTTGTCATATACTTTAAGTATCATTACTAAAAATTACTGAAATAAATTGTAAACAAAAGTATTGTAAAATAAAACAATTTTTAACTGACATAACCCGATACACATTTCGATTTGAATGAACACGTAATTAATTCATGAATAATCACAAATTTTATTAGGACTGAATGAATTTCATCAATACGGGATTGAGTGAACAAACAGAATAAGTGATTGAATGAACGAGCAATATAAATTGGTCACTGTGCGGCTCCAAGTAAATAGGATCGGGCGAGGATCGCAAGCAAACATATTTCAACGCGTACCAACATGATATATACGTGAGGTGGAAAAAAAAGTGTTATTAAACACTAGCTTCTGCCCACGGCTTCGCCCGCATAGTACTCGGATAAATAGTAGTATATGTGTTATTCTGATGCATAATCTATATTACTGTAAAGTTTCATTACAAACCGTTCAGTAGTTGTATTATTTATATTCGTGTGGAAATAGCCACAAAGTGTTTGTTATGTTTTATTGTTTATTTTCAACATTACAAAAGTTGTAGATCTAAAGTTGATAAACCATAATTCCTACCATCAAGGTAAGAATTATGGTCCGTAAGTTATTAACTCGAATGGCTCTGTATAGTTGTAAATGTTGGTCGGATAACATCCATCGGATATGCTTTGTTTCAAACTGAGAGTGGTATAGGATTATTACTCATTAAGAGTTATACCTTATCCTATGTTTGAGATGAATTGTATAGTTTTTATTGATATTTAAATAAATAAAATAAATAAATAAATAATGCTGGAAATTTTCACACAACATCATCTAGCCCCAAATTAAGCAGAGCTTGTATTATGGGAACTACATGACTGATATACTACTTATATACATCTTTTTTTGTAAATACATACATATTATACATAGAAAACACCCAGACCCGAGACAAATATTTAACTGTCGTTTGTACGAAAATCTTATCTACTCCAATGAAAGTGCTACGAACAGCTATGGGCGTGCTACGAACAGCTACGAAAGTGCTACGATGATCAGTCACTATAGTGCTACGATCAGCTACGAAAGTGCTTCGATAAGCAACTAAAGTGCTTCGTTCAGTTACGTACGTGCTACAATCTGCTACAATCACTAACGACAATGCAATTTTGTACAGTTTTCTACATATTTAACTTCACTGTTGATAGAATGTCTAAAATTCAAAACAATGATCGTAATATATTTAGCTTTGTATAAAATACTAGCTTCTGCCCACGGCTTCGCCTGCATGTAGCGTATGTGTTATTCTGATGTATAAGCTATATTACTGTAAAGTTTCATCAAAATCCGTGGTTTTTACGTGAAATAGTAACAAACATCCATCCTCACAAAATTTCGCGTTTATATTAGTAGTAAGACTTTGAAATATTGCTCTATTCGTCCAGCCATATCCTAAATTATTTCTTTTCGTCAGGGTACATTTTTGCCGACGTAGGTAAGTCTAAACAAGATAAATGTAGTCCCCGCAGTATAAATGATACCTGTCACCGACTGGTCATTTTTCTCATTTCTCATAATATTTTCGATTGCGTGCCTATTAACGGGCAGTCACGCGAAATACTTGTTTCTACGTGAATATAAACCTTTTTTTGTGGACTTTTGTTGCGTGCATGTCGTGTTATATCGTGGTATTATTAAGGCACATGAGTGACACTGATTATATAGGCCGAAGTACATAATGTCTAAAGTACTGAAGATGCGGTAACCGGAGAGTCAGACTGGAGAACCAGAGGAGTCTCTTTCTTTTTTTAATATAATAGACACATACTTAGTTCTGACCCAGCAGGTTCCCCTTTTAACTTATTTTTAATTTAAAAAAAAATAACACATTCTGAGTTAGTCAGAGGCACGTCCAAACATTATATTTGGCACATACCTGCGTTTTGCAAGTTAGCATAAAAATGCTAAAAAGTTTCAATTCTGTAAAAAAATTAAGAATATAAGACGTGTCTCGAAGGAATGTGAGTACAAAGAGAAACTTGCTAAGGAATGTTTAAAAGCACTCAACAGGTTAAAAATCGCAGAGCAACTGAACTTTTCGTTCCGAATTCCGTAAGTCCGCTAAGTAGCTTTTATGCGAAGCAATGAATGCATCGTTAATTGTATACAAAACACTTAATAGGCTTGGAGAAAATAAAAATCAAAACTATTTATTATACAAATGTATTTTTATGAAAAAAAACCGACCCCAAGTAACGGGAAGTTAATATGATAAAAGTCCAATATGAAATTTAATCCCCCATTTTTTCACCCTCAGTAGTGGTATTTTTTTATAAAATGTATATTAAAACACTCTTAAAGTATATGTGCCTTGCCTAATATAAAAGGAATCATTAAAATCGGTTCACAATTAGCGAATATATCGCATAACATATCAAAAAAAATCTTGCAGACAACATTTAGAACCTTGATTTAGAAATCAAAGTTCATTGGAAAAATTAAGATTACTGTTAATTTTCGAATCAACATTACTTCTTCTGTCCACGGCTTCGCCCGCATGATACCTGGATAAAAAGTAGCCTATGTATTATTCTGATGTATAAGCTATATTAGTAAAGTTTCATTAAAATCCGTTCAGTAGTTTTTGCGTGAAAGAGTAACAAACGTCCATCCTCACAAACTTTCACGTTTATAATATTAGTAGGATAGGATAGGATGTAAAACTCAGTTTCATTTAGTAAAATGACAGTGAACACCAATCAAAAAGCGTACGTTACGCCGTGCGAAACGCCCTAGTGAAGACTCCTGGAATGACTCGAAACTTACCGGTGCCTTCATCGAAAATTCCCGATTTACATTCTGAATCCTCTATACACGCTTTTTAAGCGATTCACGCTATTGTTCTGTGGAAATACTTCAAAATAAAGCTCGCTTCACAATTTGCACTTACGAGGATGAAAATATCTCGTAGTACGAGTACAAAAAACTCATAATATTGAAGAAGCGTGATATTTTAATGATATTTCATGGGATAGCATTGTTATCATGTGGTATTTCACAAGTCGAAAACTTTTCTAGGCCAAGATTCTGATTCTGATGAGTAAATGCAAAGCATTTTGCGGTTTGTTTAGAAACAAGATAAGCTCAACAAGTTACAAACCACGAGGTAACTATAGAGTTCTACCTACGCCCTCTGTCCACTTAAGGAGCTGTTTCGAAGTTTATAATGAAGCGAACATCTTAATATTCACTGTTAAAACTCGAAACTTCGATTGTTTAACTTAAACGAGATATTGCTCGAGATACACGACCTCTGTGGCGCAGTGGGCGTAGGCCCGCCTGAGACGCAAATGGTTGCGGGTTCGATTCCCGCCGCGAGACCAATGTTTATATGATTTGCAAATATTTGTTTCGGATCTGGGTGTTTTCTATGTATAACAACTAGTACATTTATTTATAAAACTCTTTACAAGTAGGTATATGCATACAGATGAAACAGCTAGCCATCTAAAGACCGTTGCAAACGATCTATAGATAGCTTAACTGATCCAGATCACTACCAGACGAAAGCGTATAACATGTATGTATTTACAAAAAAATAAGTACATAAGTACATCAGTCATGCAGTTCTCATAATACAAGCTCTGCTTAGTTTAGGGCTAGATGATGCTGAGTGAAAAATGTCCAGCATTTTTTATTTATTTATGTAATTAGCTCTTAACACCTGCTGAGTAAAGGCCTCTTCTCTATGGCGGTACTTCTGGCGGTCTTGTGCCAACGGATCCACAGCTCATCTACTGCCCTCACAAAGATTTCTGCCAAGCCGCATATCTCTTGGCCAACATTCGGTAACGCTAAACAATTTATATTCCACGTGCTCAAAACGGTGAAGCAAAATATTGTGATGGAACTGGCATGTCCTAGAACCAAACGTTCGGAGGCATGTACCATCGGTTAGTGTTCCAATAAGCGGCGAGACGTAGATCCTGTTGAAAGTTTTTTTAAAACAATACCTACCTACACACAGTGTTTGCAATAAAAATTTACTTTACTTTAGTGTGGGAATGCAATGTTCATAATTATGCAAATGTGGACATGTGTAATATGATGTTTAGATGTTCCTCTGACTACTGTACTTGGATTTACGTACTCAATATAGATCTGCAGATATCCACAGGGGATTAAAGTCTTGTTTCTCTTCTGTAATCATACGCACTTGATTTTATAAAATGTTGACAAGTATGGCCTGAGCCTATTTCTTTATACTGCTTCTAAGCAGACCTTAGCCAGACCAATTCCTTGGAATGACGGAGTAAAAAACAACGGGCGCCTTCGCGATACGTAAAACTTACCTACCGCTTCATAACATAAATTATTGTTTTATAATATGAATAAATGACTTATCACGATTATTAGAAGATATATATTTAAAATTGAAAGTCACTTCAAAGTTACATGATGTTGGAATTGAAAAGAGAGAGCGTAAAGTTGTCAGAGTTTAGAAACTATGGTTATCTAGGTTATTCCTCATTTCGAGGTTTTATGATTCACCATAGCGCGATAACCACGACGGGATGACGTTGATTGTCAATACAGAAAAAAAATATAAATAGTTAGTATATATCCATAATACAGGTGAACTAAGGTGGACTATGGAAAGAAGTAAAAACTCCTGGTACACGCAGTTATCTTGAGGTGGACCACGGGAAGAAAAAATTGCCCCTGGTGCAGCCAGGTGAACTATGTAGGTAGACCACGGGCAGAGACTAGCTAGATGCATTACCAGGGCCAATCTTAACTAAGCTTCTGACTTTGACTATAACGTAGATAATCTCAACAATTTAACGCTCAACAAGTTCGAATTGCAGCGCTGAGCTGGAAACCTAAGAGCCGTGAGCTGCTAGAAATAAGATCTCACTGCATTCAAAATGGCTTTCCTTGCATTTTGAAAGTTTACTGTACACGGCGGGCCTATTATGTTATTTTACATGCAAATGTTTTCGTGAACCAAGAACTATACAGGATGTAAAAAGACCCACGATATCGCGATAGATTTTTGATCACGAAGCAAAAATCTACTCATCATCTCGTTAATATGAACAGTAAAAATCTACTGTTCATCTTAACGAGTAACATAGCGGAAAAATAATATGTATGTATTTACAAAAAAAAAGTATCTAAGTGGTAAAGCAATCATGTAGTTCCCATAATACAAGCTCTGCTTAGTTTGGGGCTGCATGATGCTGTGTGAAAAATGTCCAGCATTATTTATTTTTGGAAAACTTTTCAATTGGCTCATTTGCGTCAGATATTTTTATTAAATTAATGACTATCTAAATAATAAGCTTTATAAATATTTTATTTTGTATAAATTTTGTATCATTATCAATTTGACATCTTTAACAAATCTATAAATTTAATTTTAACTGTGTACCTACCTTCTTGAATATAAAAATTTGCAGGACCAAATAATAGAGAAGCTAACTGTATCTATGTAATAATACTAATGTAAATACCTATATTCTTTCAAATAAATATCATTCATTCATTCATTCGTTCTGTGTCTGTATTGTTACAACTTATAGCAACAGGAATAATATAAAAAAAAAAGTCCTCGTGCGTCGAAATGCAAAACAGGCAGGCGACAAGCGTCCGTAATACGAACTATTTCATGATCACAATTAATCGATCACGGTTTCCATTGCTAATACTAGGGAAAACATGAATATTGCCGCATTATAATAAAGTAGCTTCTACCCACAGTTTCGCCCACATAAAAAGTAGCCTATGTGTTATCCTGATGTGTATGCTATATTACTGTAAAGTTTCATTCAAATCCGTTTAGTAGTTTTTGCGTGAAAGAGTAACAAACATCTAACTTCACAAACTTTCGCGTTTATAATATTAGTAGGAAGTATAATTACAGTTTCACAATATAAATTACCCGTTTAACAAGATAAATTATCGTTTTATAATATGAATGAATGATCTATTCACGATTTTTAGGAGTTAAATCAAACAAAGATAGACCTTGGGATGAATTTGATTGTTATTTTACGTAAAAAAACGTTTAAACGTTTTACGTTAAAATTACGTAATTGATCCATCGGTCTGACTGTTACGCATAATGAACGCGGGCTTAACATCTGGTATGTTCGCCTCTTGAAATATGTTAGGTCCCTAGGCACAGCATTAACTATGATAATATAGTGGAGAAGTTTCTGCGCTGTTCGCAGTTACTGCATTGTTTAGAGTTTTAGATGCAACTATCCATGTAATATGAGGTTTTTAAAGTGCAATGGCGTTTTTGAGAAGCAACATTACGTGTATAGATAGGCTTATGTTAAAAATATTGGAAGATGTTTTTTACTTAGGATATAATCTAATAGGATGGTGACAACGAGCTAATCCGATGATTGAGACGGAAGTTAGATCTCCCATCTTTCGGCGGGACTGACTCTTTCCTGTTATTTTATTAGGTTGGCCCTAAAATGAAACTACTGACCGATAGTGAAAGAGTTCAATGGATGGGCTCCTGAAACTGGATTTTTAATGCAAAAATTACAAACAATACACAGATAATAAATAAATAATGCTGGACATTTTCATATAGCATCATCTAGCCCCAAAGTAAGCAGAGCTTGTGATATGGGAACTACATGATTGAGATACTACTTATATGTTTTTTTTTGGTAAATACATACATGTAAAATACTCAAACCCGAGACAAAAGTACAAATTTTTGTCCCGCAGCGGGTATCGAACCCGCAACCTTGTGTCCCAGGCGGGCCTCGCCCACTGCGCCACATAGGTCATCAAATCATAACGTATTACAGAAACTAGTTTAATATCATGCATTTTATACTTCCGAATGTTTAATACTAGGTTCTGCCCACGGCTTCGCCCGCGTGGTACTCGGATAAAAAGTAGCCTATGTGTTATTTTGATATATAAGCTATATTACTGTAAAGTTCCATCATAATCCGTTCAGGAGTTTTTGCGTGAAAGAGTAACAAACATCTATCCTCACAAACTATCACGTATATAATAGTAGGATATGACAGCAAAAGGACGGTTATTTTCATCATATTAATACGACTAATCCCACGGGAAACAAGATGTTAATTTTGGCTTTGTCTGCTTCCAAAATGGCGTTACAATTTAACGCAACAATGTTCCATAAATCATTTCATCTATACAATGTACAATGGAAGCCACAAGAACGGGATTCATTAAAGCATCCCCTATAGAGTCTAGTCCGGGGCGGAGTAATTACTTGGATTTATAATTAAAAAACCGGATGACGGTGGAATATCTAACGTTGTTTATTTTATTAAAACCGGTATAGGGTTAAGCTAGTGCTGCGCCGCCGCCCAACGGAGGGCACGCCGCGCAGCCGCGCTTACCACGCTGCACCTGTGCGGCTGTGGTTCTATCGGGGGGTGGAAAGGAGATGGACGAATGGGGGCGGTGAGCGAATGTGATGAGAGGAGGCTCTGCCGCCCAAGAGAGAGAGGGATTGGGGTCGCCAGTCGAGTCACGGAAGGAATATTGTTCCCGTGGCTCGGCTACAACGGCGAGAAAGGAACACCGGAGGGGTTTTAGTGGGTATTCTGCACTTTTCAGGGCGGCGAGTCCCACATTACTCTGACCGGATGTATTCGTCAATGAATCTCCCCCCCAAAAAAAAAAAAGCTGGAGCAACCGCGCGAGAAGGTTGCCAGAGAGAAAACAGGTGTACTGGTGGTCGGACGTAATTGCGTCCCTCCGGTCCATCTACGTCCGTTCTCGCCGTGCACGGTGCCGGAGAAGGCGGAACCATACGGCTGATGAGGAGAGGCACCTCTATGATGACTATAGCCAGGCCAAACGGACGATGCAAGTAGCTATCTTCAAAGCCAAGTTCGAGGCTTGGCAGGAGTTTATAGAGGACCTTAACAGAGACCCATGGGGATGCCCCTATCGTACGGTGCGGAAGAAATTATGCAATCGAGCCCCCCCGACCGAATCGTTTCAGCCCCATCTCCTTGCTGAGGTAGTAACGGGACTGTTCCCAGACTGCCCGCCGTACGACCTACCTCGTTTGGCACCTCCTTATTCTCTTTCTGAAGGCCCCTCTGCTAATGAGGTTCCTCCGATATCTGAAGAGGAACTTTGGGCTGTGGTCCTGCATCTTCGCCGACGATGCCGGGCCGGGTCTTAGTGCTTGCCTTAAAGCACCTAGGAAGCTTTCTCCTGACGTTGTTCGACTCATGTCTTAAGTCAGGACGGTTACCCAAGGCATGGAAAGACGGAATGCTGTGCCTCCTTCGAAAAGAGGGGCGTCCGCCTGACTCCCTCTCTGGCTACAGGCCCATCATTCTCTTGAACGAGGTGGGCAAACTGCTAGAGAGGATCGTGGCTGCCCGCATCGATGAACATCTGGCATCTGAGGGGCCCAACTTGGCCGAGGAGCAGTTTGGGTTTAGATGTGGACGCTCTACAGTGGACGCGTTGTTGAGGCTAAAATGTATCTCCCAAGAGGTCGTTGTGCGTGGGTCTTGACTGAAATGTACCAGCATAGGCATGAGTGGCGGGTGCAAGAAGATCGCCTGGCGCCACTAGAGGTACGCCATATCCGAGAGAAAGCATATGAGTCCACCCTACAGGCTTAGGCTAAAGACCTAGAGTCCTCTCGGTATGGCCGGTGGACAATGAACGCCCTACTTCCGGTCCTGGATGAGTGGGTGTACCGAAAGCACGGCGTCCTCACTTATAGACTCGTGCAGGTACTATCCGGGCACGGATGCTTTAAGCGGTATCTGCACAAGGTCGCTAGGAGTAAGGTGACTCTAGCCTGTCAACACTGCGCAACACACACTTGAGGTATGCAGGGCATGGGCGTCGCAGCGACAGCAGCGACTGGTAGCAGCTGTTGGGCAGAATCTTTCACTGTCGAGTCTGATCATTTCTATGCTTGACAGTGAAAGCTCCTGGGAGGCAATGGTCTCCTTCTGTGAGGAAGTTATCTCTCAGAAGGAGGCCGCGGATCGAGTCGGAGAGGAAAATACTCTCGCTGACGAGTGCCGTCGGCGTAGAGCAGTCGGAAGTAGGCGGCGAAATTTTCACCGCCTTCTTCCACTCGACGGAAACCAGCAGGACTCGGGTGCAGGGAGCCCCGTTCCTGCATCGCACAGGTTATTGACGCCTAGGGATGACCTGAATGTTCCGAGACATTCTCCTTCCCTCTCTATATCGAATATATTTCTATATCAACGTAACCACAAAATCCATTACCAATCATAGTAGTAGGCCAAGCGACCCATTTGCGTCCCACTGAATGCTAGCAAACCCTTCATTTGCCAATTACCTGTGGTCACAATGCTATTTCACTAACCCTCGCCTGAACTGAGTTCATTGTTAGTAATTGGAATGTTATATGAAAAGTTTAAAACGTTGCAAATATCCGTAATTTATTAACATAATACAAAATCTTACTAATATTATAAACGCGAAATTTGTGAAGATGGATGTTTGTTACTATTTCACGCAAAAACTACTGAACGGATTTTGATGAAAATTTACAGTAAAATAACTTATACATTAAAATAACATATAGGCTACTTTTTATCCGGGTACCATGCGGGCGAAGCCGTGGGCAGAAGCTAGTACTAAATAATTAATTTCATACAATTATGTACAGGTAGTTATATACAAAAAATACAGATGCAACAGCTAGCTATCTAAAGACCGTTGCAAACGATCGATAGATAGTTCAACTGATCCAGATCTCTACCAGATGAAAGCGTTCCCAAAATAATGGCCGCATTGCCACGCTGAATGGCAATACTAATGCGTAAACGACGTGTGCAGATAAGACCCACTTAATTTCAGACAAAATGTAGGTACATATATTTTTGATTTTGATGCTCTGTCCTTTTGTTTAGATAAAGTAATAATTGTTATATCCAGGAGACAGATAAATTCAAAAATATTATGTTTGTCACTAAGTTTGTTTTTTTGTGTTTTATAACGCCTGAACCGATTTGGATGAAATTTAGACCAGGTATAGATCGATACTTGGAATAGCATAAAAGCTTTTTATCCGTTTACCTCGCTAATGAAGCCGTGTGCAGAGGCTATCCTATTATATTCTAAAAAGTTGTACATATTTCCGAATATCCAAAAAAAATTACTTTCACAATAATTAGAATTGAGTAGTTGGTATAACTGTGTAGAGTACAATTTAAGTAGTACGGAAATAGCGTATAAATTACTTATCATTCGTTTGCCACTCGAGGGAGTCCGCAGGCAGAATCCTACTTGCATTATAAACGCGAAAATTTGTGAGAATGGATAGATGTTTGCTACTCTTTCACGCAAAAACTACTGAACGGATGTTGATAAAACTTTACAGTAATTTAGCTTATACATCAGTAAGCCGTGACCAGTAGCTAGTAGCAAAATAAACAAAATCTTATTCTCATTAAAGTGCAAAGTTTTATCGCTTAGAAGCGATATCAGGCAACCACTTCTGACTGGTTATTCCTTCCAGATTGGTTCCCTGGTTGGCGCAAGCACAGCAGTCAACCCAACGACGACGGTACCTCCGGCCAGGACTGTGTGGAGGCCCGGCGCGAGTTCCCCCCTCGTCCGCCGCCCGCCGCGACAACCTTCATGTGGAATGACAGGGGCTGCAGAGAGCATAATTACTTCGTGTGCGAGCGCCCTAGTGTTGAAGGTAAGATATCTCCTTTTATATTACTATAAAAAGTATGCAATAGTCAAACTTGCATACCTATTGGTAAGCGGTAAAGATAAAGAATAATTTATTTGCTTTAACATAATGTAGGTTACAGTAGTAGGTCTTAAATATATAAAATGTTTCAATTATGTTCTACCTTAAAATACGGTATGCAAATCTTTAAAATTTTATTTGTATGAAGTAAATTGTTCATAAAATTAATGGTCAAAGTTTCAAATCGTCAACTACAAGTCATTAATATTGTAATAGCACTTACTTACTAATACTTGTTTTAATTTAGCGTTAAACATAGTTTCATTAAGATTTAAGAAGGTTTTTTAGAAGGAAGCGGTTAACGTAGCCTATGGACGTATCACTCACGCGTTGCCTCCCTGAGATAACAAGATGAAAGATTTCATGTAATTTTATCAGCAACCATACCCTTCACAATGGAATACAGAAATGAGGGCTGCTTGACGGCAGAATTAAGCATCATTTACAGCTATCAAGAATTTTAAAATACAAATACTTTATTTCCAAAAACCCCACCTTCATTGTGGATGATAGAGACTAGGGGCCATGACTAAGTCGTGTGCAAACTGCCTAGAAACTATCAAGAAAACGCTTCGCTCACTCGATAGCTTGATTGTCAAATATAGTTTTTAACTGAGTGAGTTAAAAACTATAAACTATAGAGGTACATTAGTCGTGAGTTGTCTTAAGTACTCAGGTTTATACTTTTTTGACTTTAATTTCTTTGACGAGAACTCTTTTTTGAATAAATGATTTCACCTTGTTCGATTGGCACCACATTACAGCTGAATGAGGGATCATAAAAAAAAATCAAGCAGAGTTTGTCGCCTAATTCTCATATGCTTGGTCGCGTGCGAGGAATCGGCTGTACATTCAGTTTAATACTTTAAATTCACGTAGTTTTTAAGCTGATGTTTCTATATCGTCCTTGTGATTTCAATGAATAAAAACCTTATGACTTTGACTTTGACTAAATGTAAGATTCAAATACTCTATTTCCAAAAAACAGATGTACCTACATTACAAGTTTGACAACGAATTACTAGACCTAGGTAAAGCCTGTATCGCAGAAGCCTAGATTGAGTGTGACAAAATACTCAATACTCAATACATCTATTACTTTCACATGGTAGGTACATAGATGGTGTTTATAGGTAGGTATCTCACATGAACCCTGTCTAAGGGTATAGTAACAGATAGGTAGGCAGGCTAAGGTTTTGCGTAAACAAACTAGTTATTAATATCTACAGTAAATAAAGTTAAGTCTCTCAATTGAACTTTGTATTAGGGTACGGCGGCAGACCAAGGTTTTATTTTCATTGTAGGTAGTCAAAGTAGGTACTTTAGGAGATGGGTAAAATAGATTAATTCGAGATTAAAAAATGCGAGGCTAGCATTTAAAATACTTATAAAAAGCAAAACATATCATGAAAATGTTCGCTATCATAATATTAGAAGGGTTTCTGAAAATAACGTTATGGCTGGAATTTCTGGCAGCAATATTTGAGTTCAAACAATGTCTGTTTGCTTAACAAGTATAATGTGACAAAAAAACTCAAACCTCAAACACATTTTTATGCTTGTTCCTTGCCTAAGTCATAATTAAGTTAATTTATACACAGTTAAAAAATCCTTAACTTGTCTATGATTTTATGCAGCGCCCTTTGTGACGTGGGGTCAAAAACCTTGCAGTTATACCAAACTATTGCGCTGTTTTGAAAACTATTGCGCGTAGTTGCCATCGGTAGTTGCGACTCATTCAGAGAATCTTCAACAGGGTGTTGATTCCAATACTCCCCCTCACTTTACGATATCAATAAATTAGAATTAGAATTATTTATTTCAAAAGAAAGAAAGAAAGAAAGAAAATGTATTTATTATCCCCCAAACAACACAAAACAAAACAGATACTTAACATATAATAACACAACGAAACGAAAAACAGACAAACTAAGTACGAGTAGGTACGTCATTTTGTGTTGCGTGGGGTCAAATAGGTCCCCGTCTCAGCATTATACTGCGCCAGAACCTAAGGGTCAGGTGCAGCGCTGGTTTTCAAAAAAATAGTAAGCGTACAGTATGCCACCAAAATGCTTAGATTAAAACTTAAATATAATCTTAACGAATTAAATATTGATGACGGGCTGTCATAAAAAATGTCGACATGCTGTAATTCGTGTGTAAATGCATTCAGTAAAGTTAGCGCCCTTAACGTCGGCGCATTGTTGGCATGTAGAGTACGTGCCGTGGGACAGGCAAACAACTGGTGCCGACGGCGGCCAGAGCGGAGGTAAAACCACGATTATTTGCGGAAGAACGACAGACTAATCATATTTGCAGAAGTTTTTTTTATGAATGAGCAGAATTCACTGAGGCCCGAATTCATAGTTGGTATTAATAGATTTTGTGGTATGACACAAAATTTATAAAATCTAGAAAAAGCTATGGATTTTCCTCAACATTTATAATACATTAAGAAACTCGTAATTGTCAGGGACATATAATGGCAGATTGCTCAATATGGTCGCATTGTTCACCAATGAGCAAATTACGATAGTTTTTCGAACATAACATAATGTTAAAGACGACATTACGTAATTGTCAAACGAATAATACGTTTTTATACGGTTTACATTTATTATTTGTTTCCCAACGTTTCGACTATGTTGCAACAGCCGTGGTCACGGGTTGACTGGACAAAATTTATTTGAAAAATACTTATGTCAAAGTTTTTTTACAGTTAAGGAAGAGAGTCCGATGCTGTTTTTCTAAGTAATCATGTTTTTGAGTTTAATAATGTAACCGCGAGAAAGCAGTAATCTATGTAAGCACTACAATGCAGTCTCTTAATGTCTCTGAGTGCAGTTTCTGTGTTATTGGCGGGAACGCGATAACGCAGCACTTACCGCCAGGACGAATATTACAACACCACAGTTTAAAAACAGTAGGTCAATTCTATGCGACCTCTGTGGCGCAGTGCGCCAGTCCGCCTGAGACGCAGAAGGTTGGGAGTTCGATTCCTGTCACGGACAAATGTTTGTAATATCTGCAAATATTTGTCTCGAGTCTGGGTGTTTTCCTATTTATAATATGTATGTATTTACAAAAAAAAAGTATGTAAGTAGTATATCAGTCATGTAGTTCCCATAATACAAGCTCTGCTTAGTCTGGGGCTAGATGATGCTGTGTGGATTGCCCAGCATTATTATTTATGTATTTATATTTATGCAGAACCTGGAAATAAACGAATACAATCATTTTAGTTATTCCAAAAATAATCGTGAATTTTATTTTTGAAATTTTTCGTAATATGAACATTTTCACGTACCGTACTACCGATTAAGACACCGACTAAGTTTTGACTCAATCTGAGAGTCTTCATTTTTTCATATTACGAAAAATTTCAAAAATATAATTCACGATTATTGTTGAAATAACTAAAATAATTGTATTCGTTTATTTCCAGGTTCTGCATAGAATTGACCTACTGTTTTTAAACTGTGGTGTTCTAATATTCGTCCTGGCGGTAAGTGCTGCGTTATCGCGTTCCCGCCAATAACACAGAAACTGCACTCAGAGACATTAAGAGACTGCATTGCACGCGCATTTTTTTTCTGAATGGACTTTAATGCTGCAGGGCCGCAGATGGTCAGCGTGACCGGACTACGGCGAGCGCAGAAGGCGCTCAGCCTGTAAAAAGTTAGGATGGGGCAACTAGCACAAGGGTTGCAATGCACGCGCATTGGCGCGCTGCTGCTTGTTATGCGCGATTCCGGCGCGCGTGAGCGGAGGGGATGCTTGTGTTCCGAAGTTGTAGCGATTGTTGGTGGTGCTACATCATCTTCGCTGCTGCTCACGTCATCGCCATAACTTATTCCTGAAGGAGCCAGACATATTGTGGTTTCATTTGAGTGGGTTCATACAGAGGTAGAATAACACACGGATGGATGTACCTAAAGACAGATGGACTCTTCAGTTTCGCTTTCGCTTTCGCCATTTGGCTGTGGAACCCAAAAAACTAATTAGCTTGGATGATAATACCGAATGATTAAAATTAATTTACACTTGATTGAGTATTGCATGACTACCCCCTACCTACTCGATATTCACGTATCTGTACTGAGAGTGGATCTGAGGATGTCCAACATAGGGATTTTAGTTGTGAGCGTGTTGTTAAAGTGAAATGAAATAAAAAACATTTATTTGGCGTTACATAAAATATAAAAAAACAGCCGAGTGTATGTCGGACAGTGTAGGGTTCCGTAGTTGCCCATAAACTTATATTTACTACGTGTTTTACACAACTAACCACTTCATCTAAGTAATTTTCGATGGAATTTTACCTGCTCTGTAAAACTTTTACTGTGACAGATTACTTTTAAACTTTTGTTTATTCAAAAGTTTCAAAATGTTTTTCAAATCACCGAGATGTTATAATAAATCATTAATTAACTTAATTTGCAAGACATTCAAAATACATAGATTGGTACAAAGGTTTTGCAGACTTAGCTTGCTGTTTTTCATAATGTTGGCGAAGACTTTCTGCGTCGTCTCGCACTGTGACCAGCTGATTCAGGCACGTCCATAAACAGTTTAACGAGCGAGTCTTCGTGATTAGACCACAAGAATGCACAAGTGTGCAAACAATGATAACGCAGATTACCAACTGTACTGTAATATTTTTAATATACATATATATTTTTGTATATATATTTTTGACGACCTCTGTAGCGAACGCCCGCCTGAGACGCAGAAGGTTGCGGGTTCGATTCCCGCCGCGGGACAAATGTTTGTATGATCTTCAAATATTTGTCTCGGGTCTGGGTGCGTTCTATGTATGTATTTACAAAAAGTATGTAAGTAGTATATCAGTCATGTAGTTCCCGTAATACAACTTCTTCTTAGTTTGGCGCTAGATGATGCTGTGTGAAAAATGTCCAGCATTATTTTATTTATTTACAACAATCGTATATCCAGTATCTGTGCCAGAAGCGGGTTCTCATAATTGGAACAATCGGTTAAAGCGATACTCCAAACGTGAGCGCTAGCGTGCCTTGTTTTAACATTCAAAATAAAACATTATTTTCGTTTCGTGCCAGCTATAAGAATCGAAGTGGGCAGTTTTTTTTTTGCTAGAAAATGTAAATGAGTGTGTCGTCATAACTGGTCAGTTTTAATCAGACAAAATGGTTTAACTCTGTTGTTTTATAACAAAATAATTTAAATGTCAAATAATGGACTTCCTCTCGTGCTTACGTTATTTTGCTCACTCGTGATGACACTCTTTTAAATCCTAATACATGTGAAAGTATGTGAGGGTAGATAGATGTTTGTTACTCTTTCACGCAAAATCTACTGAACGGATTTTTATGAGACTCTACAGCTTATACATCAAAATAATACTGATGTATAAGCTGGGCTACTAGGCTACTTAGGCTATTTTTTATCCAAGTACCATGCGGGCGAAGCCGTGGGCAGACGCTAGTAAAGAATAAAAGTAAAATAGCTCACAAAAATGTTCCGGCAAGTCGTGATTACAAAAGATGATGATGTTTTTTGAGTTTTACGGGAAAAGAAGCAATTCCTCAGGAATAAAAAGATGTAACGGACTTTTTTGGGACATTTCTCTGTACAAAAAATAAAAAAATCATCAAAATCGGTTTACAATATCATGTAACAAACATTACAAAAAAAAAACAACTGAGTTTAGAAGCTCCTTCTTTTTTTGGAGTCGGTGAAAAATGACAGATAATAGACCAAAATAATTATGATGTCTAATCCCTTAGAAGCGATGTCTTCCACACAACCTTTGGATTAAGAATCAAACAGCTGGACTACGTCGACCTGTTTTTTTATTTGTCCACATCAGTTAAAGTCCGATACTTTTTGAGAGTAATACTGCGCAAAAAGTTACAATATTTATTTCTTTATTTTGTACACTCTGTATTTACACCAAATTTTGAACCGATATACTTTAAACTGTGATAGAAATACAAATACAAATACAAATACAAATGTTTTATTGAGTTTCCAAAGGTACTTAATATTAACAATGATGAAATTTCCTTTTAAGTAAAAAATACTTGTCATAGGAAATTTCGCTCTTGCTTAGGTCTAATTTAACAATTATTTTGTAAGGCGATGAAAGAAATCGTGTGATATATGGAGAGGGATAGAGAGAGACGAACATATGCGGACATGACTACCTACTATAAAGAATATTCATTTCACGTTTGTAAAGTTACTCCTTACTAGACTCGAACAGACAAAACTATTAGTAAACTGATCTTTCAAAGTATAAAAACCTCTTCTCGCTGTGTGTTTACCCCCATTAATAGTAACTTATTAATAGTAACTTAACTGAAACTTTCAGTCATAAAACAGAGAACCACGAAATAACAGCTTTCGGTTTGTTTTTACTCACTACAATAATGGTTTCACACTCAGAGTAGTAATAATTGAGTACGAATTATATTCTAGTTTTCTATTCGTTCTGGCATCTTATACAGGTTTATACCTCTATATATGACATTTCAACGGGTATATTACGGTAGTTGCTGCTGTGATCTTTTCTTTTGTCCGCTTGATAAATACCGTCTTTACTTCTGACCTTGGGGGCTAGACAAAGACCTCACGCTTACTTTTCCTTTCACGCTAACACAAAATTGTCAAGGTAAAACTTGGCAGCTGTCACGTGACATTTCCACAGCTAATGTCATTCCCATAGAAATTAATCTTTCCGCAGTTATTAACGACAACAGAAAGTGGTATTTTTCTAGCCCCCCTTGTCGCACATATCTGCCTTGGTCACGGAGTAATGAAGGTACGCTGAAATGCCACAAATGAAACCGTCTTTAAAATACAGATTACTAGAACAGGACGTTACGAACAATATTAGATCTATAAATGAAGCCAAAAATACATTTTACGCAACCCTCCGAGCCGCCATATTTCCCACCCGCAAAATATTAATAGCTCCCTAGTGATTCCTATATTAATATTAAGTTTAATTTGTTAGTTAGTATTATTTATTACGATACAAATACAGACTTACTTATATGTTTCATGCTATATAACTGCTCACAAATTGAATACTTATAAAAAAACGCACGGCGGGCCTTGCTGTTCAATTTATATACTTATCTAAGTTCTCAGTAAATAGAAATCTGTGCCCTGATCAGGTGATATACAAATATTTTAGCAAAATAAGTTTTGGGATAAACAAATTGAACAAATACATAAAAAATCGCGTATTAAAGTTATGAGACATAACTTTTATACACGTATCAGAAATATTAGAAGAAGTGAATGATGTTAAATATTCCTATGAAACTCTCAACAGTTCATACCCTCAATGTGATCTATATCTTGCTCATAAGTTAATACTCTGCTCCAAGGTTTGTTGATAGATACCCTCACTTATCTTACGACGTAGGCATACTGATGACAGACATTTTTTCAGACACAAAATTACAACGTTTTCCTCCAAATATACCGAGAAAGCTTAAATTACAGGAAGTTGGGTAGCAAAGTACCTGTTATCAGGTCCATCATTTCCGGTAAACTGTAGACTTTCTGGCGCCTTTTAAGTAAGGGTCAAGTATTTATTTTGAAAGAATACTTTTTTAAGAAACTGCTTTTGGTGGAATATATTTTAATCTTAATGGTAATGGTAAGCTAAATGGTGAGTCACGACCTCATGGCTGATCTAAAAAAGGTACGGGTTCGATTCTCGCTGCGGGACAAATTTTCGTATGTTCTACAGATGTTTGGGTGTTGTTGTGTTGTCGGTACTCATAGTTTCTGATACCCACGATACAGGGAAATCTAATGTGTGTAACTGTTTTATGTATTTTCATGGTAGTTATTTTAGTAGATAGTTTGTTAGTAGATAACTCCATAAAACGTATATCATTTCCCAAAACTAAAACAAAATAAACGCTAGGTCACAGATATACTGCTAGGTAAAAAAGTAAAAAGTAAACTAACTAAACCAAAAAGGTTGTAAAAAAACAAACGGGATTTCTCGCATCAGACCCTATCAAAAATTAAAACAATGCAGCAGCCAAACCATGCCAAAAAACGAAGAAAAAATATTTTTAAATATCGAACAACACGCGCGCCAAATCCAGGTACCCACCAGATTGCCGAGACCCCTCGTTATGTGTGCCTTTGTTTTGAAAGTGAAGGGTTTGATGAGAAGTTGCTTAGTAAGGAGGGTCTGTGTTTACTGGTGACGTGACGTGACCTAGTTGGACGCAGAACGCATTTTATGTGTGGGCATGGGCACCTATTGTCGTATGCCAAATGACAGCCGGAGCGTGGCGAGCCAGCCTTTTACATCACTCTTTGACAGCGGGCGCACAACACAGATATGTATTTTTTTATGTATTTCAAGGAAGGTAAGGTAGAATTCGATAGCTTTTTAAAAATATATCATATGATGTAGGTATCAGATCTTCAACTATGTAATTGTTTTGTATGGGATATAATAATCAAATTTAGCTTCTTTATTTCTAGGTCTGTTGTTTGTTCAGCAGTTCTTGTATCTTTCTTTCTCAAACGAAAGACTGAGAGAGACAACGCAAAATTGGAGCTATATCGTAGTATAATTGCGTTTATAAATGACGGGTTTCATGAACCTGACTGACTTCCCAAAGAGTAATAATTTTACGGCCCTATAACACGACAAAATTAATTGACTAGAAAAATCAAAGCAACTTCGGTATCCATGACAAAAAGACATTATAGGAACCGGCCGACAAGAAAAGTTTTCTACTTTCCCGCCATTTCTCGCTTTAATATTTTTACGGTCGAATTATCGTGACCCTTTACTGTCAAAGTTTTGTCTTTGGATATAACTTAACGGTGGAATAATGGTTCTATTGATCCGTTGAAATAATGGCCAGAGACAAGAATATTTTTACATTAATTAGATTCTTCATAGTTCGTTCTCCAAAGACAATTGCGTATTTAATCATTCATTTTGTTAAAACGGTAACGATAATATAAAATTCGCGTTTCAACTGAATATTTTTTTCAGTGACTGAAGCTTTGCTCTTAAAAATAATAATAATAATAATTTGAATAAAATAAATATCAAATAAACAAATCCTTTATTAATTCATGTTCTAAGCTTAAAAAGTGAGGTAAGCCTAGCTACGTAAAAACTTCTGCGGAATTATGTAGGTACTACGAACTCTCACTAAACCCGAAGAATACTAAATAAAAGACATTTCATATTTAAATAACATTCTTATTGAACTCAAAAAAGCAGTGCTGTATTATAAATATTCGTAGCTAGATTTATGCTGGTAGGTCCAGATTTTTTTAGAAGAATACGGAACATCAATGTAGGTCAAACTTCCCTCCTTTTTATATCGTTATTCTAATCACGTTCCAAATTCGAATTTTAAAATAGGTGCGATAGTTTCTCGACCCAGTTTGAATAGCGGGGCACTTGCATGACTGACCATTGTATTCTGCTCTAATATATTATTGTATAGTTTTGTATAATATCTACACCTACAGCGAGATTACCGTGCGAATTGTGAGCTGACTAGTCTTTTCATGGTATTATCAGATTTTTTTTATATTGGATAAATTATTCATTATTTAGTCTTGATAACTAAACTTACAAATGATTAGTTCATAATATTTGCTCATTTATTTATTTTACTTTAATGACAATGTTTTTTTATGGGGCAAAACCATTATAAACATGTATTAAAGTTGCGTTTTCTGTTATTTTAGTTGTTTTAATTAAAATATTATTTCAACACTTAAAAGTTTTTTACTGACATTTTATGTATTTTTAAGTTATTTATTTTATTACGGTTTACAAGTTTAAAAGTAAATATAATAATAAAGTGTTAAAAAAAAACTGTTTTTAACAGATTTTGATTCAACAGCGACGTCATCCTTGGAATATTTTTAGCAGAAAAGTGTCTCGCTTACTTCTACCCACAAACTGTTATCCTACTTACTCAAAAGTTTGTGATGGATGTATGTATGTTTGTTACTCTTTCACGCAAAAACTACTGAACGGATTTTGACGCCACTTTACAGTAATATAGCTTATACGTCAGAATAACACAAGTTGCTTTTTAACCGAGTAGGTACACGAAAACGTTGTCGGAAGCTAGTTTTTTATAAGCTTAACTATTTTTGGGATAGTTTAAAGCGATTGATGCTTAAAGGTGCGTTTTTCTTACTATTAAAAACTTTATTTTATATGGCGTTGATTTGTATTGCTACTTTCTGATGTGATAATCTTGCTCTAAGACTCACATTAATCATTAAACCTTATTTAAAAGACCTAGTTGGTCAATAGTGATGTAATACGGAGGGATATTGTATTACTGCATGCGAGGAAAAACGTAAAACGTAAAATCACACAAATGCATGAGGGAAATGGAATGAAGTGTGACGTAGCGTAATGGGTTGGGGCAAGTACGAGCAAGTAAAAGTTATATAGCAAGTGTTTTGGTTAGAAAATAACATATTCATAGTTCCTTTACTGAGCCTATAAGCCGTTTTATCTAGGTGAACCCTCAAAAAACACATCCCTCTTCATAAGACATCGGATCAGATATATACTCAGCGCGTTAACCTTTGAGGATACCAAGGAGGGAGTATTCAGAGGCACGTCCAAACATTATATTTTTAACATGCCTGCGTCTTGCAAGAAGTCAGCATTCAAGATGTTTTTATATGTTTTTTTAATAAGTTGCATCTATTATATAGAGCGCTTGGGAATAACCTTCTATCCCCTTACAATTCAGTTAGACATTAACAACCACATTATCCCTTTGTTGATGTAAAAATACTTTATGTTACAGCTTTTCTATGAGGTCGTTTCGTTTTACGATTTTTAGAGACCGAGCATTAAGTGCACTTTATATTGTTGATTCGATTATTGAGCTGGAGTTATCGACTGAAAATTCGTAAACTCTGGGAAAAACACATTTAGATTGTAATTTTATTTGTGACACCTTTATGCAGACTCTTGCCGATAATAATTTTGTTGTTCAATGCATTAGAACTATATTTAGTTATGGTTGAGAACTGGCTTAGATGGATATGCTCCAAAAGCCCCAACAAACTTCTACGTAAGTACGTGTCCTCGCTCAGCTCAGGTTGTTACTGGTGGTGACAACCGATCTGGCGGCAATAAGCTGTCTAGCTGATGGCAACAAACTACTAAGCTGGTGGCGATAAACTGTGCAGCTGGTGATTACAAACTTCCGAGTTGCAAGTGGCGACAAACCACTGACCTAGTTGCGACAAACTCCCAATTTGGCGGCGACAAACTACCGAACTTATACTCATAACAATATTATAAACGCGAAAGTTTGTGAGGATGTTTGTTACTCTTTCTTTTAACTTTACAGTAATATAGCTTATACATCAGAAAAACACATAGGCTACTTTTTATCCGGGTACCACGCGGGCGAAGCCGTGGGCAGAAGCTAGTAATATTATAAACGTGAAAGTTTGTGAAGATGTTTGTTACTCTTTTACGCAAAAACTACTGAACGGATTTTAATGAAACTTTACACTTTTATAGCTTATACATCAGAATAACACATATGTTACTTTTTATCCGGGTAACACGCGAGCGAAGCCGTGGGCAGAAGCTAGTTATCTTTATATAGACAAACAAATAATTATACTTTACTCATAGAATAGTGGGATAGTTATACCAAAAACTATGTTCTACGGAACTAAACGTAGTTTAGAGCTGATTTTGCAAAATTTTAGTTAATTTTTTGTCGAAAGATACTACGTTCATTAATAAAATTTAATCTGTGTGTTATATTGGACTCTACAAAAATTGAGCATAAAATATTTCCAACAAAACTAATAAAAACGAATCCAATGGACCTACTTTTACTGTACAAAATAGCCCCTGCAAGCCAATATCAGTGAGACATGTCTCGAATACAGAGTGACTTCGACTGGTTTAGACTGGTTACATCCTTATTTGCCACGTGATCTCCCGAATACCCTGTATAAGTACCTTTTGGTATACCCTGCGCGCTCTGTGATACCCTATAACTTGCCTTTAAGTTTTCCGATAGCCGTTTGAGATGTCAGCGTATTGAAAATTGTTTGTTGGTATTGGGGAGTATTTGGGTCAGTGTGGCAACTGACCAGCAAAGAAAACATCTTTTGCATTATTATATGATCTTAGTTTATTTTTAAAACTCCAAAAATCCACATAACTAGCTTTACCTGACTTCACTCGCATCGTGGCGTGATGGCAATGCTTGTAACTATAAAAATATGTCTTTAGATAAAGTTCTAATCTAGCTTTAACCCCATTAACGTCAAAAGAGTATTCTGTTTAGAAATACGCGTAAAATTTTCATAGTTAAATTTCAGAATTGAATTTTTGGGTTGTTCGAAAGAAGACATGCCCGTTTGCATTAAACTTTGAGAAACATAAGAGTTGTCAAAGTTCAGTGCAAACGGACCCAAGACATTTAAGTCTTAACTTAAGCTTCTTTTAACTTGGCTGGCATGAAAGAATATAAAGAGAGAATGTAAAGTTTTATATTTAAACAAATTTGAAAAACAATTAAGATAATTATTGGGTACGAATTATATTCCATACATAATCCTAATACTATTATAAACGCGAAAGTTTGTAAGAATGGAAGTTTGTTACTCTTTCACGCAAAAGTACTGAACGGATTTTGATGAAAATTTACAGTAATATAGCATCAAAATAACACATAGGCTACTTTTTATCCGGGTACCACGCGGGAAAAGCCGTGGGCAGAAGCTAGCTTCATATAAAGACTTATCTTCGTTACCTTGTGATGTATTCAGTAACTTTAAGATTTACAGTAAAACAAAATAATTGACTTGAGAATTTCTGACGAATTACATCAAGTTTTCAGACAGAAATTCATAACTTTAGTAGCCGTACAGTTGGTCAGAGCCACTCGAACAAAAGCAGAGTTTTACGATCTCCACAATCGACATTGAATGCGCTAGCATTTTGAAATGAAATTCACTAGTTTGTCATTTCCCTTTGTCTAGAAATATCTATTTTCTGCAAGACGTCTGCCCACTGTCCAGTGATTTTTGCCGTTATTTCTATACTAGTCGAGTTGAGGGTTTGAATGTGCAGCGTTGTATTGTGCTCGCCACAGATAGAACGTACAAACAGAACCATTGTTTCATATGTGAGTGAGCTTTGTTATAGAGTAGGTATTATATGTAACTAGAAACGAAACTTTGGCATTGAGCCTATACTTTTACTTTTGTACGCGTATAAAACAATGCATTTTTTGTTTGGTGTTGTTTTCTGTACTAAAAAGTTTAGACGTAAAAAATTCAATAGTAACTTTTATTCAACTTATTCCTTTTTACTACAAGTAACTTTATACATCTTCTTAGTTTGAAAGGTTTGAGTCGTTTACATGAATTAAATTACGTATAAAATCCGAAATACTGATTGTAATATAATTTTGTCCAACCCACTATCAGTTAAATTTAAATCATTGATTAAGCTGTATAACATAAATTTAGCTCAGATCACTCTAGTTAAGTAGGTAGGTATATGTGAATGGGCAGATAGATTAATTCGCCTACCTACTTATTCACATATATCATAGATATTTTTTTTTATCTTTTCAATAAGATTAATATTAAGGAATATGCAACTGTGATTTACCAGAGCGACATAATCGCAAAAAATTAAATACACTAAGGTTTTACTTTTAATTAAGGAAGAATACACAACGTAGTATTTAAAAAAGTAGGTAAAAGTTACAAAAGAAGACTATTTTGTTTTATATAACTCAAATAATTCTGTAACTAGTAGACTTAATATTGTTGGGCTACATTTCAAGGTCCGCCTTTATCTTTAACTATTTGTTTATAAGTTATCATTGCTTTTTAAACCCTGAAGAAACAGAGCATCTATAAACTCAAATTATCAATCTACTTTTGTCGCTGATTACACCTTTCTCCTAGCTCAAAACTTTTTAATAATCTGAGTGTAATTTACTTGCGTCTGAAAGCACCCGTCAGCTTGTCAGTATGAACGAAGCAACTTCAAAGGCTTTCGATTGATTTTTTGGATTTTTGTTCATCCTACTCCGCGGTGACCAAGAAGATGAAACAAAAGTGATGAAAAGATTAATTGCACCTCGCAGGCTCTTTGTCATACACGTCTGGCTTCGAAGTAAAATATTGTGGAAATAGAAAGTCCTGTACTATTTTATCGGCACGATCATTTTTAACGTTTCTACGTAACTTGTTTATATTCTATGGATTCTATGCTGCATTTTGTGGAGTGTGGGTAAATTCAGTTCTGGAACAGATGCGATTTGATTGAAATTAAACTCTATTTAGTTTGCTACTACGTTTCCACTTGAGCTAGCAAGGTTGAGTTTCCCATGAGTGAATTCTCACAAGATATTTTCTGGTTACTTGATATTTTATGTTTGCATCTTGTAAAATTAATTAAATAAACACATTACAATTTTTAATTATTTTGAACCTTAACTTTAGTACTAACAGGTAAAATAGCTAGCTATCTAAAAACCGTTGCAGACGATCTATAGATAGGTCTACTGATATAGATCACAACCGGAAGCGTTCCCAAAATGTTGGGTGCATTGCCACGCTGAATGGCAATACTAATGCGTCAACCCAAATAAGAGCCAGTTTTCTGGTCACTAGTCGCTTCGACCAGTCTTGAAATTTGAATACACGATGGAGCCTGGTTTTCCACGGACCCAGAGTCTCCTCCACAAAAGGCTCAAATAAGTAAGCCCTGTCGAAACTTTCATATTTGCGCCTCATAAGATCCTTGACCGAATCAGCCGCTGCAACGACTCTACTCATGTTCTTAAGATGAATTTATGATATTTAGACATGATAGATAGAGAATACTAGCAAGCATTAATATCGCTTTTGTATTTACATTACATTTTTATATAAGCATGATGAGGAGTTATCTTTTTTCAGTCTAAAAAAATAATTTGTATGAGAATGGCTTTCGTAGACTGTCAAACTAGATGTAATACAGAAAACAAGTTAAGTTGAGCAATCACCTCAAATCTAATTTCAGATATTTTCTATCTTTAAATTATATCAGTACTAGATTCTACCCACGGCTTCGCCCGCATGGTACCCGGATAAAAAGTAGCCTATGTGTTATTCTGATGTATAAGTAATGTATAAGTTATTTACTGTAAAGTTTCATCAAAATCTGTTCAATAGTTTTTGCGTGAAAGAGTAACAAACATCCATCCCCACAAACTTTCACGTTTATTATATTAATAGGATTGGATTTTACAGGAACAACTTACATCTTATTTCTTTAACCAAAAGAAATTATTAAGAAAAAACTCAATCAATTAGCTATAACACAAATTTTGCAAATTTTAAAAACCCCTGACGTGTTTTCCATCTAGTGACTTTTGGCGATAAAACGTATCTACGAGCCGTCCTATCGATTAAAAAAGGCAAACATAAAACCTCTTACTTAAAACGCATATACAGACTAGTCCTAGGAGGCACAAATTCAGAATATAGGACACATTAGGCACAAATTAAGACTCGTATCTTCCTCTGAATTTTTTATTCATTTAGCTCAACCACAAACGAAATTCGTTCCGACAAAAAACGTTACCCCAGCATAAACTAAATTTCTTAAATAACTCAATTGTAATGGAAGTACAAATTTGAACTTTCTGGCACATTTACACGAGAAATAATCTAATTATCTGCATACTCCGTTGTAGCACTGCTGTATATGTAATAATTTATTAGGTATATAATGTAGGTTTGCTTTCCATCTAACTATAGCAAATAAGTGTTTATTTTTAATTTCGTTGTTTACATCATTCGTCATAATTTCCTAGTGTCTAGACAAACCTAACATACTTAGGTTTAAAGACTACTAACTAACTATTGTTTCTACTTAATTTGTTAAATAAATAAATCAATTAACCTTGTTACAGATCCATATACGGCGTCAAAAATCCAATGTAACGAGACAATACTGCTATCCCGCTCGCACCCACACGCTACTGTCTCCAGCGCTGGTTTCCCGCGCCCGTACCCTGATGACGTGGAGTGTGTTAGCGTGCTGCGAGCCCCTCCGCATCACACCCTGACTCTGCACTTCGAGGAACTGTTGACTGAACTGGAACCACAGTGAGTAACTCATTACTAATTTGACGACTTCGGTGGCGTGGCAGTGAGTAGCCGAATGCCGGTACGAGACATATGTTTGTGTTCTGAAGGTATCTGTTTCAGGTCTGGTTGTTGTTGTACCTTGGTACTCGTAGTTCTTTTCCATGATACAGGGCACTCTAGTGTGGGGTCAGATCAGAACTATATATGTGACTATCGGGTGTTGTTTTTTTTTTTTTTTATCATGAGTAGAGTAGGTCCTGGGTACTTAATAACGTCTCCAATTGTACCAATAATTTGCCCAGAAATTAGTTCATTTACTAAACGCCCGATCGATGTTGCTCATCATCATGTATCGCAGATATCATGTATGTATTGCAGCACCCCTAATAAGGCGAGGAGAAATTTTAAAACCTTTTTAAAACAAAATGATTGCAAAGAACCACATTACAATCAGTGAAGCCTTTTTGGATAATACATAAAATAAATACGTGAACCAGTGACACACGGTACAGTCACTTGATTTTCCTCTGCGAACAAAGTATAGTTTGGAATCTTGTCAGTGTTATTCTAAGTCACCAAAAGAAGGTCAGTTTTTAGATGGAATTGTCAAAAATCTCCTCCAAAGTTCAGCCACTTTCGAAACCATACTTTCGTAAAATGTAAGATAGTTTGGTCAAAGAACTCTCACATTTTTAGAAGCTTATACAATATTGTATTCACAGCAGTTTTTTTAAAGTTATACCCAAGAAAGGTCCCTAACCTCTTGCTATACGAAACAAATCCCTGAGCAATGTGGACGTATGGAAATTCGAACAACAGACCAATTTGGACCAAATCCCTAAGAAATGAAGTGACAACAGTAAAAGTCTTACAAGCAACCAGCGCACGTAGACGATCGAACATTTAAGCGAAAGGGTAAGGCGCAAACTAGTGAAAAATAGATGGCTTATACGGTAAAGAAAGGAAGGAAGGTGTTTATTCAGCGTATATAGACAATCGTACATCCAAGCGAAAGGGAAGGCGCGGCGTATACGGGAAAGAAAGAAAGCAAGGTATTTATTCGCTATCTCATGTCTACTTCTAATGCTGCTACTGCACGGTATATAAATTAGGAGAACTGTTTCGTTTTGACACAATTAACAATCCAAAAAAAGTATCGAGATAAGTACCAATCCAAGGCAACAGAATTTGAGAATGGACATTGTTAACATGTTTTAACATGAGCCATGAAAACTGAAACAGAAGATTTAGATAGCGCCTTTCCGTAACGCTTACTTTTTATCGGAAACTTCGTCTATATATTCGGATACCTCTTGTCAAACACAATCTAACTAGGGTCGGATTCGGTTTCGACAAACACAACAACATTCTTGCTTCTTTTTAGTGTCACCTTTGCTAAGAGTAAGAACCTTAGGGAATAATGTTCTATCTTATATTCATACGACCCTGAGGTGAGAAGGTCCGCCGCAATATGACGGTAGCGGTGACGGTGGCGATAAAATATGCTGCAGCATTTGTACGGAAAGATTGACAAAGATGCTTGTAAACATTCAAAGGTTGTCTGGAGATCACTTTTAGCGATAAGATCGCCCATTGTACTTGTACGTTCATTAATTCCTGTGTTTTTGCATTTTATTCGGACTACATTTTGCTGGTATAAGTCAAAGTCAAAGTCAAAGTCAAAGTCAAAGTCAAAGTCAAAGTCAAAGTCAAAGTCAAAGTCAAAGTCAAAGTCAAAGTCAAAGTCAAAGTCAAAGTCAAAGTCAAAGTCAAAGTCAAAGTCAAAGTCAAAGCCAACGTCAAAGTCAAAGTCAAAGTCAAAGTCAAAGTCAAAGTCAAAGTCAAAGTCAAAGTCAAAGTCAAAGTCAAAGTCAAAGTCAAAGTCAAAGTCAAAGTCAAAGTCAAAGTCAAAGTCAAAGTCAAAGTCAAAGTCAAAGTCAAAGTCAAAGTCAAAGTCAAAGTCAAAGTCAAAGTCAAAGTCAAAGTCAAAGTCAACGTCAAAGTCAAAGTCAAAGACAAAGTCAAAGTCAAAGTCAAAGTCAAAGTCAAAGTCAAAATTCATTTATTCAATAAAATCCCAAGGACCACTTTGAAACGTCGGTATATATAAAGGCCCTCGGAAACTGTCGCGATTGACGTGTGATCGCGCGATTGATCGCTGGGTCCTATGTGGTGTGGCCATCGCCACCGCGCCAATATCCACGGGCCTTTAATATGACTACGTAAACATCATGCAAACGAAGAATAATAAATCACTTCTAGACATAAAACCTCTCCTTCAAAGAATGCTTTGAGAAGCCTTCTACGTAGCCTTGCGATCCTATAAGAGAAATCAACTATTGGAACACTATGCCGAATGCACATTTGAATTTCTGTTTCTAGTTCATCCTGGTATCTTCAGGATGTGTTCCTTCACCATTTTGAGCACTTCCAATGCACCCTAATCTTACACCCTGTGATTAGACAGAAGCAAGTGTATAACATAAACTGTAACCCCAAGAGGAATCTGATAATAGCATCCCTGTCTTTCACTCGCTATTAAGAAAACAAAGACTCTTGACTCCTGACAGAGGTATAATCACTCACTATATTTAGCAGCGTGCTCAAAGTTGACTGTCCTTTGTTTTTGTGTTAGAAAAGGACAGAGTAAGAGTTAGCGGCCTGCGTTCGCGAGTGATTATGAATAATTAATTAGGGTAAGTCATTTCAAGATGACAAGAAGATGTAGAGAAAAAACTTACATCTCGAATAAATTATTCTTGAGAATTCCAGCAACGGATTGGTAAATTGTACTCGTAGTCAAATCATATTTCGCTTCAATGTTGCGGTTTGTATAAAAATCAATACAAAATGTCTCCTGAGTCCAAGCCTTTGTTCCTTAGTAAGCTAGATCTTGAGCTTTAGCATTATAATAACTGCTGAGACGACAGAATATCCTTTGTATATTCTTTGTGTCTGGGAAATCAAGGAAATTGCCCTTGAGTTGTGACTGAAAATATTAGAGACTAGCTGTACCCGCGACTTCGTTCGCGATTGCCATTCCTCCAGACGAATAATTCGCAAGATAACCATACTGAATTTCGGGATAAAAAGTATTCTATGTCCTACCCCGTAGTGTGAACTCAAATCATGCCAAGTTTCATTTGAATTGATTCAGTAGTTTCGGCGCTATGCACGGCGCAGATTCTGACAGACAGACGGACAAAAATGAAAAAAAAAACATTTTTGGCTTCAGTATCGATTATAGTTTACCCTCCAAAAAAATGTTCAAAATATCTTCAATGTACAGAATTGGACCTGTTACATTCTTATTATAGTATAGAATTATTTTAGAGACGAGAATAACAAGGTTTTGTCCATGAAATATTCATATGTTGGCTTGAAGTTAGGATTATTAAAACGTGTGATTTAAGGAAACCTTTCGTCTGACATATTCAAATTCTTTATTAAGGTAAAGCAAAGCGCATTGGGGAGCACACGAACTTTATTATAAATAAGTAACGTTTTTTACTGTGATATTCAAATTCTTTATTTAGTTAAGTGTAATACCGCATTTACACTTGCGCGTTTGCATTCGCCTCGGTACTCGTCGAAAAGTTCGTATACAAATTTCGATGTTACACAATCATGGGGTCTTCAGTCAGTCTCGCGAGTCGTGAGGCTAATGATGTGGCCAGTGGCGAGCGTGCCGTACAAAACATGTGTCTTCCGCTACAGATTAGTACTACTTTTTTTTTTTTTATTTACCTATTAAGGGTAGGCTATAATCGTATGACCATACTGCCTCGTCTTCCGTAACTTTCTTTTCATTAGATTAGTACTACGTAGTCAACGCTCGTCTATTCATCTAGCCATGTGCGTCGCATGAGGCAGTATGACATTACAAATGAAACTTTCATATTACAGGCAAATGCTAGATACTTTTTAACTTAGTCTTTAAGGCAGGTAATAACGTGAAAGTTTGTGAGGATGGATGTTTGTTACCCTTTCACGCAAAAACTACTGAACGGATTTTGATGAAACTTTACAGTAATATATCTTATACATCAGAATAACACATAGGCTACTTTCATCCGGGTACCGCGCGAGCGAAGCCGTGGGCAGAAGCTAGTCTTCAATAAACACAGAAAATTTAATTTTCCGAAAATAAATATAACTTCTCTGGCAGCTCTGTAGATGATATACTATGCTATGATTGGCGATTTAAATCGTCGTAAACACGTGACATTTTCGTTATAAAATGAAATTCCATTAACTTTTATTAAAATACAATTTTGTCACGTTTCGCGGGTGCGACTTATTAAAATATTTTTCATTCTTTGGCTGAGTTCACTCGGGGAGAGTAGATGGATATAGCCAGTGCCACAGAACCCAGTAGTTAGTAAGCTACTGGTCAAAAAAAATACTCCAATTCAAACGTTGTAGGTTATTTTCCGCGTGTTTAATAAGTAATTTGACACTCTCAAGTTTGTTTTCATGAGATCCTAAGCATTCATATTTTGTAAATTATCTAGTACCTGTCTTTAGAGTCGAATATTATAAAGTTTACATCATCAGACCCAAGACGCCATAGCAGTAGCAAGAAGACCGTATCCTACTAATATTATAAACGTGAAAGTTTGTGAGGATGGATGTTGTTATTCTTTCACCCAAAAACTACTGAACGGATTTTGATGAAACTTTACAGTAATATAGCTTATACATCAGAATAACACATAGGCTACTTTTTATCTTGGTACCACGCGGGCGAAGCCGTGAGCAGAGGCTAGTAATATATAATTTTAGTGAATTCCTGCAACGAACTTAGATTTTTCGATTCTAGGGCATGCTGGTTTTCTCACGATATTTTTCTTCACCGTTTTCAGCATGTTATATATTATAACATCATAAAATTTTAATATGAAAGTTTACATGCGATTTAAAACTCACGGGGGAAAATACAGTAAGGAGACTCACTCATTAACACGATGCAAAATGTGGATTAATTTCCACTCGAATTTTTTTGTGTGTCGCTGAATAAATTGTTTCGGATGAACAAATAATAAAAACTGGCAATAACCGCGTTATACAAATTGCCAGAAAAAAACTCGCGCGGGGAATTCCCGCAATGAAAGCTAGCTCTCCTGCTTCGGTTAGCTACTTGTCTCGTGTGAACACGCCTTTCTGAGATTGAACGTGAACCGTGCGATATTGTGTTAAAATTCGAATGCCATTATGCTAATCGAAAAAGCGCTTTTACAGTGAATTTGGGTTTACGTTATCAAAGTTACTGAATACATATGTGAATTTACATGGATGTAGGTCAGGCTCTAGCTTGGTGGCATTAGAATCCCGAAGCTAAGTACTTGTTTTCCAACAAAAGTACGATATAGTACGACATAGTATGACATAGTCGACGTCGCAAGCCGTGGATGGTTTAGACAAGCCTGCGCTAGTGATCCTGCGATCGTAGCTGATGGCACCAACTGAGGAACCCTATATAATATATATACCCAGCATATATATATATATATATATCCCCTCTCCCTAGCAGGAGGTTGATGTGGGTTGTAAATGATGATAATAACATAAATATATGTATTTCGACTCTATCTATCGTTAATTTTCGATTGTCTGGGAAGAAAATAATCATGTTAACTACGAAGCAAAAAGAGCGCATCGTGTCTAGTGCAGACATTTTTTCTTGTTTAACACCGAGGCAGTACACAGTTCATGTTTAGAAATAACCAGAATTTTTGCCTAGGCCCGACGACTTTTTTTAGCGTGTACAAGCGGCCTTAGTACGAGTAGATTACAATTTTGACATTTTGGTGGTCCCCGCACTAGGGTTACCCTGTATTGCGGAAGGCTGATTACAAAATAGACCATTATGAATAAACTGAGTAAAGAATACACATTAACTGAGTGTAACTAATTTTTTGTTGAAATGGTCCAATATATAACTAGACTTGATACATAGCACATACCTACCATGATAAATAACTCAGCAGGCTGTAGCGCACTTAGGAGTATTTTAACAAAATTAAAATTAATAAGAATTGCACTTTTTTAAACTTATTTTCCATTGGTTTTGCAATGAGACACAAAGGTCTTTTTTAATATAAATTATGTGAGCTTAGTTCAGCGCGTATTTATAAACCGTAAACTGAGTGTAACATTATTCAGTACTAGCTTCTGCCCACGACTTCGCCCGCGTGGTAACCGGATAAAAAGTAGCCTATGTGTTATTCTGATGTATAAGCTATATTATTGTAAAGTTTCATCAAAACCCGTTCAGTAGTTTTTGCGTGAAAGAGTAACAAACATCTATCCTCACAAACTTTCTCGTTTATAATATTAGTTGGAAGTAGGATTTCAGAACATAGAATTTGTAGACATTTATTTCGATCACGTAAATGTAATCGCATACAATACTCAGACGTAAGTCAGATTACTATAGATATAGTTAAATAATGCCATCCTTTTATAGTATCCAAAAATTTTACCTCACCGAGACCCGAACCCGCTAGCTCACACGGAGCTATAACAACGAAGCCACGAAATCTTTACCAACTCAAAATTCTTGGATGTTTCGATTTCATTTATAAAATCTTGTCATTTCCCTTCAGTGTGTGCAGTAGCTAGTACAAGGATATGTAGAAATAAAAATATTAATAGTCCTGCTCATTTTTACACAGCATCATCTAGCACCAAAGAAAGCAGAGCTTGTGTTATGGGAACTACATGACTGATATAACTACTAATATACTTTAAAAAACGTACATATTATGCATAGAAAATACCCAGTCCCGATAAACTAACCTACTATTGGTTAGTTTTTCATATCAAATAGATACCTAAGTTGGTAAGTATTTCTGGTAGCTTGAAAGCCCAACTTAGATGACCTAGTTTGCCATTTGGTTCTTCAAAATCCAATATACTTGTGTACGTGAAACGAAATTAACATTTATGCTCGTGTTATCATTAATTTCAATGGCCCAAGTGTAAAATGAAACAGGTTTTGATTGAATACATAATTTGCATGTTGCATTTTCAAACACGACAGTAAAAACGGGAATTTTCACGTACTGCACTATCGGTGAAGGCACCGACTAAGTTTCGACTCATTCCGAGAGTCTTCATCAGGGTGAGTGGTTGCGACTTTCTGCACAGGTAGTGCACGGCGCGACGCGGAAGGAGAAAGAATGAGTCGAAACTTAGTCGGTGCCTTCACCGATAGTGCAGTACGTGAAAATTCCCGTTTTTACAATATGAATAGTCAAGTTCACGATAGTTTTTGGAATAAAAACGACAGTAAATAAAAGATTCTCGCTGCGACATAAATTTGCATGTTTAGAAGAATGTCTGTACCGGCCTGGGTGCTACGGTACCACGATACTCGTAATTCCTGATACCCACAATAAGGTAAACCTAATATTGTTTTGTCTATACTAATAATAAACCTGAAGAGTTTGTTTGTAATAAGCAAACAAACTTTTCAGGTTTTTTGAACGCGACAGAACGCGAACAGAGATTAATCTGGAACTACCAATCGGATTCCAAAAAATATTTTTGCATTTCTTAGTCCAATTTATAAGGAAGATCAGAGGTTATTTAACATCACGCTACTACCCTCAAGAGCCGAGCAAAAGAAGTATTAGTATTATTTTTCTAGGGCCGATTTCATCACGATGTTTTGACTTCCGGATCGGCAGTCGGCGTGCCGCCTGCTAGGCTAACACGGCTCGCCAACCAACCAATCAACGTGTCAATTCCTGAGTTTTTAGGGTTCCGTACCTCAAAAGGAAAAACTGAACCCTTACAAAGTGATCCTACACTTTGTTGTCCGTCTGTCTGTTTGTCTGTCAAGTACCTTTATCTCGGGAACGCGTGGAGATATCGAGATGAAATTAAAACCATATACTCAGGTCTACAGAAGGTCCCTTGAAGCTGTGGAAAAATTAAACTTCTAAGTTAACGTTAAAAAAAAGATACGGCCGTTTATGCCGCAAAAAACTTATATTTCGACACTCCCAAGGGAATCAAATTACTTTAGGGTACTTTCCTTTGACCTAGAACTATGAAATTTGGCAAGTAATATCGTCTTATTAAATACTACAAGTACAGGGGAAAATCTTAAAATATGCATTTGTAATTGCTCGTGGTTTGGAAACTGAATTTCAAGAAAAGCTCGGAAAAAACTGCGAGACTCGATTCCTGAACTATTTATAATTTTGACAACCTCTGTGGCGCAGTGGGCGAAGGTCCGCCTGAGACGCAGAAGATTGTGGGTTCGATTCCCGCTGCGGGACAAATGTTTGTATGATCTACATTCATTTGTCTCGGGTCTGGGTGTTCTCTACGTATAATATTCATATTGTAAAAACGGGAATTTTCACGTACTGCACTATCGATGAAGGCACCGACTAAGTTTCGACTCATTCGGCGTCGCGTCGTGCACGGCGAATACAATATGAATAGTCAAGTCCACGATAGTTTACGTATAATATGTATGTATTTACAAAAAAATATATATAAGTAGTATATCAGTCATGTAGTTCCCATAACACAATCTCTGCTTACTTTGGGGCTAGATGATGCTGTGTGAAAATGTCCAGCGTTATTTATTTATAATATGTACCTACAAATTTGTACGGAATCCTCGCTGGGCGAGTCTGACTCGCACTTGTCCGGTTTTTTAGTAAAGATGACGACTATAATAAATACCAAAGTATATCGCACTTTGAATTTTGTGGCATTTTCAACGAGTTCGCTTGCTTTTATGCCTTACTCCCACACTATCTGTAGTGTACACACTAATTACTGGGACAAACCTCGTTTGCGTAAATAGTTAAAAGTTCCGCATAGTTCCGTACAGCCAGGCACAAATTAAATTTATGTTAACTTACAGTTTGTCGAGTTGAATGTACTTTCCTAACTCGAAGGGCAGGGTTGACTTGTTTTATTGTGATTAATTTTAAATGTCAACAGTGGTGGGAAGAGGGAGAACTGAGTAAAATAAACCTCTACAATGCTATTCTAGGATAGAACAACAGTTTGTTTTATAATTATAAATCTTACGGGTCTTTATAAAATAAAAAAAATAGTTTTTTTTTAGTTTTGTTAAGTTATATCTATTTTCTTATGGTGTACAATAGTGTTTTCATTCATTCATTCATTCATTCATACAAATACAAATATATTAATTTACCATTATGTATGTTATAATTTTCAAAATCATATATAATCCTTTCCATCCAAAGGTTGTCTGGAAGACATCGCTTTTAAGCGATAAGACCGCCCATTGTACCTTTATCATATTGTGTTACTGTTTATATCTTAAGGTGTACAATAAAGTATTTTCATTCATTCATTCAATTTTACTATTCTGGTGGTCCCCGCACGAGGGCTAGCCTGTATCGCGGGAGGCCGGTTACATAGGATACCGTTACCAAATTTACTAAGTTACTGTTCCAGGGCAAACAACATGATAAAAAAATGTACACTCGAAAAGACTTTACAATTTACGTTATGACGATAATAACATAACTTTTTATATTATGAAGCAAAAACAAATCTTTGTATAAACATCACTGAGTCAGATATCACTTGCGTGGGTATTGCTAGCAATGTTGTGTAAGTGTGTGAGAGTGAAACGTATCATACACAGATTTGATCAGCAAATCTGTGTATGATCTGCAAATATATGTCTCGGGGTCTGGGTGTTTTCTATTTATGTATTTACAAAAAAAAAGTCTATAAGTAGTATATCAGTTATGTAATTCCCATAAAACAAGCTCTGCTTACTTTGGGGCTAGATGATGGTCTGTGAAAATGTCCAGCATTAATATTACAGTTGGACTTATACCATACTATATTGCGTTTGCCCTGTGATAACCTGACTCTCATGAGACTGGGAGCAAGGCCATTCGACACACACACACACACACACACACACACACCCACACACACACACACACACACACACACACACACACACACACACACACACGTCCAAACACTCTTTAGGTACACACATAAATTAACTTTATTCTTTTATTTTATTTATTTCATTCTCTCATTTCTATATTCCACCAATTTATACTTAGGTAGGCAGCTCAAGTTACAGTACTTGGATACCTATATTAATCTAATTTAAGAAGGGCAGGCGCTGAGGATCAGGAAACAGAATTTCTTGTTCGATACTCAGAGTTCCAAACTCTAACAGTATTAAGATTTAGATAAGATATAAATGTAACCTATGTACTTTGAACAATAAACATTATTATAATCAGGCAATATAATATATAACTTTGAAATGATCGTGGTAACATTTTGGAATATTAATAAGACTCTACCACGTACTTTACTATTCTCCTGCCGATGTTTACAGTCGTACGTAGATCGTCGTAATATTATTCTAAAATAATACGAAACCATGATAATTTTAATGCTATTGAA
Source organism: Perizoma flavofasciatum (assembly GCA_958496245.1). Classification (NCBI taxonomy): domain Eukaryota; kingdom Metazoa; phylum Arthropoda; class Insecta; order Lepidoptera; family Geometridae; genus Perizoma; species Perizoma flavofasciatum. The sequence goes on from OY292431.1 coordinate 12,063,030, forward strand.
CAAGAATAGACAAGGAAAATATCGTGATGAAGCGAAATCTGGAAACGAAAATAGATGTGTGCCATCGGTTAGTGTAGTAATATTATAAGGGGCGACGGGCTTGCAATAACACGCAGTAACACAACAATGTGAAATACGGTTAAGAAAATCCATTTATTCCCAGAAGTTAATTTAACTAATATAAATTTAAAAAGACATTAATTTACTTACACTTAAACAAACATACCTAGCTTCATCATCAGCCTATATTAGTCCACTGCTGGACATAGGCCTCCCCTAATGAGCGCCATAGCGCCCTGTCTTCAGCTTGTCGCATCCAGCATCTGCCTGCAGTCTTTCGCAGATCGTCATCCCACCTGGCCGGAGGGCGTCCTACACTACGTTTACCGAGTCGCGGTCTCCACTCAAGAACACGTTTACCCCAGCGGTTGTCGGTTCTTCGCGAGATATGACCGGCCCACTGCCACTTCAGCTTGCTAATTCGTTGAGTTATGTCGATAACTTTGGTTCTCTGACGGATGTATTCGTTACGAATCCTATCCTTCCTCAAGCTACCTAGCTTGAGTACAATATAATAATTAGTAGGTAATTGAAATAGTAGCTATTTTTCCTTTCACGCTAACGCAAATTTGTCAAGAAAAAACTTCTACTCTCATTTCCATACAATTTAATCTTTCCGCAGGATTAACGCCAACAGAAATTGGTATTTGTCTAGACACCCAGATGTACGTGAAGAGTATGTATGAGTATGTATCTGAGGAACATCCATCATGAGGATTACAATCTTGAGCGTGTTCTTTTGTTCGTTGCGAATCACGGAACCGCATCGCTGGTGTTCACTGCAAAAACAAAGATGCATTATAAAACTATAATGCTGGAAATTTTCACACAGCATCATCTAGCCCAAACTAGAGCTTGTGTTATGGAAACTATGCTACTAACTTATATAACTTAATTTCGCAAATTCATATAGAAAGATAGAATGAAAGAAAAACAATTAGCACGACATAAAAAACAACAAATTTTGGAACAAAGTTGGGATGTTGTGATATGCTACTACTGCTATAAACGCGAAAGTTTGTGAGGATGTATGTTTGTTAGTCTTTCACGCAAAAACAACTGCACGGATTTTGATGAAACTTTACAGTGATATAGCTTATACATCAGAATAACACTTTTTGTCCAGATATTACGCGGGCGAAGCCGTGGCCAGAAGCTAGTACTACATACTTATCTACTACTAATATAAATTATAGAAGTTACCTACTTTATTTTATAAAATTAGGCCAATGATAAATTAATAATTAGCCTATCATAGGCTGGATTTTGATATTACTAGGATACACAAATTTTTAAGAGGGTAAGGGAGGTAGGAAGGAACATAAATCTAAATATAAATATCGGCCCTACCGTAATAGGTAGGTACTGTGGTGGGCTGAAGGCACAATATTACCTACGTACTTATTCCGCTCCGCAACGCGTGGGCCAAACAGGTCTTGTCTCAGCATATTATGCAACTCCACATCACCAGGATGTAATCTGGACCAAGAAAATAAATATATCTACATCCAAAAATATATTTAGTTACGAGTCCATAATAAGTTGTGTTGGATATTTATTTACGAATACATATTTGTGTTGCGTTCAGAAATGGCTACTTCCTATGTGCTTATCGAGCTAAAACTCACTTACGAAAACAAATATTCAAATATTGTTATCACAGTGTGCTTTCAGCGGGCAAATACGGTTCCAACTTAAGCTTTCCTAAGCTCACTCGTAGCTCCTTTAAGAGCTGTGCGGACCCAATCCGTCTCCGTGTGTTATTAGCCGTACAAGCTCGAAGGAACATCATCCATCACTCGACTTCGAGGACACGGATAATTCAACTCTTGGACTTCACCACTTGAAATCTCTATTATCTAACGCACGTAAATTCAAATACTAAATTCTAAAAATATGTTTTAGCCACTCTTTTAAAAGAGTGCTCAGAAATCAAATTCTTGTTTTTAAGTAATAGTTTTATCTTTTACTTTGATCTTTCTTGTAAGGATCGAAGTTTATTTATTTTTATCTAACGCACAATAATTCACAATGTAAACACCAACTGCTTTTCATAACCATGATGTGTACACATGTTTTAGAATGCCATCTAGCTCAAAACATTTCTGAATTTTTGTATGTATTTTAATCTGATTTTATTCTGTTTTGTGTGCCAAATAAATAAATAAAAACACCTAGTTTATGAGACAATCCTAAATTATAGTTGTATGATCTGATGAACTCGAGCCGGCTGCGACGTAACAGTTGCAGGTTTGATTCCTGCAGCGGGACAAACGTTTGCATGATTTGCTGATATTTATTCCGGGTCTAGGTGGTCTGGTATTGCGATACTCATAGTTCCTGATACCCACGATACAGGGATTCATGTGTCTGTTGGATGTTTATTTATCTACTGGCTCATACCACTCTGCTATCTGAGTTTTAGGCAGTCCGAAGGCCCTTGATATTTACTTCCACTGACAAAAATGGTTATTACTTTGACTTTTGACCTTTTTGGAACAACACTGACGACACTTCATCATTGACAATCTCTGTGACGCAGTGGCCGAAGGCCTGCTCTTGACGCAGAAGGTTGCCGGTTCGATTCCCGCTGTGGGACAAATGTTTGTATGATTAGCAAATGTTTGTCTCGGGTCTCGGGTATAATATGTATGTGTTTACAAAAAAATTTATATAAGTAGTATATTAGTCATGTAGTTCCCATAATACAAGCTCTGCTTACTTCGGGGCTAGATGATGCGCGTGGAAAATGTCCAGCATTATTGATATTTTTTAGATTATTTTAAATTTCCAGTGACAAAAATGGTTACGATTTTTATTTTTTACCTTTTATTTACGATACTGGCGACACTTCAGCATCATGTGGGTAGCTCTACAGATAAGGGAATTTTTCGGAGCTCCCTTAATTACAAATAAAGTTTATTTGTTTTACAGTAATAATTACGTTAAATTCGACTAGTTAATGCATTTATTCATACAATTATGTATAAGTAGGTATATACAAAAAATATACAAGAAACAGCTAGATATCTGAAGACCTATAGATTGCTCAACTGATCCAGATCGACTTGTACTTGGGCACTGAATTTCAAAACGTTTAAAAAAAAGTTTTCAGACAAAGTTTCACTTCCCTATGCGGAGACTTTTCAGAACTCATGGCAACGTTCATGAGTCAAAAAATGAATTGAATTGAAAGTAAGGATTAGTGTTACCGTAATTTAAACTAAATAGTTATAATAAAATTCCATATTTTCATTAACTCATTAATAACTGAATAAAGGTAACCAATTTTAACGAAATTCAGAATCGGTATAGGTCGAGACCGAGAATAAAACAGACAAAATCGTAGCCGGGCAGAAACTAGTGTTTTTTATTCGATTTATGGACTACAATTCAGACCACGCAGGTTTGGGTAGCCACTCAAAAACTACGTTTTATGCTTTTATATGTATGTCCCTTTTGCATTAGTTTTAGTCTAGATGCTGATAGCTCATTGCACGAAGACCTCAGGCACATGTCTTTGTGGTAAATAGCTTTTTGATATCGCTTCTGGCGAGGTCTTATCTGCAAGCCATTTGTTACTCGACGACGCTTAAATCGAGCGCCTTGAAAGTTCGCGTATGCTCCTGATAGAAATATTAGTTTTTCGATCTGGGTGAAAGTGGATCTTAGTTTGCTTTATAATATAAAAAATATATTACCAAGTGCAGCAAAAACTTGCATAAGCATTGGGTTGAGATCGTATCATCTAAGTTTCTTTTAAGAGGGTTTCGTGAATAATGAAAATGAATAAATTAATAACACTTGCGGCAAAACAAATAAGATTCAAATCAGCTTGTTCATAAAATGTCAGATACATATGTTACGGCGTTTGAATCTCTCAGAGTTGATGGTATTCTTACGATTTCATGAAATACATAATATAATTAAATCCTACTAATATTATAATCGCGGAAGTTTGCGAGGATGGATGTTTGTTACTCTTTCACGCAAAAACTACTGAACGGAGTTTGATGAAACTTTACAGTAATATAGCTTATGCATCAGAATAACACATATGCTACTTTGACCGGCTACCACGCGGGCGAAGCCGTGGACAGAAGCTAGTGTATATAAAACTGAACGGTCAATACTTTAATGTGATCGCTAAGTAATCGCAAAAAATATAAATATTCTTTTGTTGCTTGAATCATTGAGAATTGAGACACACGAGACTTTTTAAGGAGTACCTGCGATATTTTTTGAGAATCCCAGGCACTAATGAAACTTCGGTTCGGTTCAGAGATGCTTCATATTATAATGTTCTATTCAGTCTATATTTTAGTGTTTAGTGTAATTTTTTCATGCCACTGAAGATCACTCCATTTAGCTTGTATTGAATACTTAATTTGCAGGAAATCGAATACTGTAATAATACAAATTGTCGAAACACTGTACCTTAGTTCTAATAAGGGACCAACACAACTTTAGGTATATATAGGCCGACCGAAGGTATCCGTCATGGCTTCGTTAAAGTGTAACCTATTGATCGTGCTGAATAGAACATCATCTAGTGTGAATATCCATCGGCCATGTTCTGGAACCACTTTCGATCACATCTATTCACCACCGACCGACGCAAATAAAATAAAAGAAACGAACAAAGAATAGAGACCAGAGATAAAATGAATTTTTCCTTCTATCCGGACGTTACATTGCTGCAACTTCCAACCTTTTATTAAGGCTATAAGACTTAAAATGAAAATTCGACTCCAATTGTAGAATCCGTAAGAAAAACATTGTTTTTAACGAAGAAATCTTATCGTTAAGAGTTATTTTATATACCTACGTTTCTATTCATTTTCAGATATATATTTTTATTAAAGTGTATTAATAATATATATTTATAATTATATATATTTTTCTAGAGTATCTTAATAGACCTCGACATCATGTTTTCCATCATCTCTAACGGCGGCCCCTTTTTCGCCCCAAAAAACTGCATTCTGTATGATTGTACTAATTAGTCGAGCCATTTGTATTGTAAGTTTTATTTAATTTGCAATGTTAGTTTGTTTGTTTAGTTCAAACCTTGCAAGAAAAATTAAACCACTTCCTCTTATGCTATGGAGTTGAATTTTTACATGTTGTTTAAGTTCCGATGACAATGCATTTTTATGGTAAGCATGACCTGAATCGACATCCAGGATTAGCTCCAGATAAAGGAACTTTTCAACGGACAACATGAAATATTGTGTACGCATTTTATTATGATAGCTGGTTTCAAGTTTTACCATGACATGGTTGCTGCACTCAGGGTTAAAAGATTGTATTAAAAACATATTTTTACTATTAATTTAATGAGAAAGATGGTTAGATAATAAAATAACTAACAAACTTACAAACATTTATGAACAAACAAACACTCTTACATATATCTTCTTCTGATATAAATGGTGTCTCATATTTATTACCAAATAGAAAACTGACACTTTAACGTCCTTCTGGAAACATAACTTCTCTATTAGTTGGATAACATCTAACCCAAACTTCCCTACAAAAGGTAAACAGGCCAAAAGTCTTGAAATTGAAAACCTTCCAGAACTGTTCAAGTTAAATCCCGCGTGATAATCTTTGTTGTGACAAATTACCAAACAAACAACAACCGGGTTTCTACCAGAGCTAATTTCGTTCCCTTACCAAAGGCAAATCCAGGAACTTTGATGGAATATTCAGTACAAATCTACGCTGTTTCTTGATTTTGTGCCCACATATTTTTTGGTCATGTTCTTGTGCTAATGTATCTTTTACAACGACACTGACAGACAATCGATTCAACGTCGACACTATTGTCGAAAAAATAAAACTAGGACACCAGATGACAAGGCCACTATGAATACACGATAACACTGAATAGACACTAGACTTAAATGTCGACACTAGCGAATAGGGTCGGTCAGTCAAAGATAATTAGATAAATTATTCTCAGATAGAATTCTCATCGCCAACGAAAATGCTCCAGCTCCAATTCTTCAGACGCTTGAAGTGTCAAAACGACATTTGATTTGACATCTTCAGAATAAGCTTTCGGATCTGACAGGCGAGATTTCGAGATCCTAAAATGCGATTTAAGAATTGGAGTTCTATAATTTCAAGTAGTTTTGAGTGCTTCTATAGTGACTGAGTGGTTTGAGACTTGAGAGTAATAAATATTTCGATTTGATTGGTTTTCAATAGAGATCTATTCAGAGATTCTCACGCATGATTTATCACAATAGAAATAGAGTAATGACCTGCAGACAGACAAGGTCAATTTAAGATCTAGGCACGCATTAGTTCGACAGCAGCTTTCTCTTGAACTTACTTCAAGCAAGTTTTTTGGCCGACTGTAAAGATAACGCGAACGTTCGTGCTCATTCCATTCAGATTGATTTTTCTTTTCACGAATTTACTGATAATATTCATCAAATAAAATGTGATAATTACTAAAATACACTATGGGAGTACTAAAAGTAGCACTTATTCTATTGCAGACAAATAAATTATGGAAACAGATTTAATTTGTTCCAGATTATCCAGAAAATGGCCACTTGTAAATTATACCCAAGCAAAAACGATCGTGAACTTGACTATTCGTATTGTAATAACGGGAATTTTCACGTACTGCACTATCGGTGAAGGCACCGACTAAGTTTCGACTCATTCGAGTCTTCATCAGGGTGAGTGGTTGCGACTTTCTCCTTCCGCGTCGCGCCGTGCACGCAAATGCCCGTTTTTACAATATGAATATACCCAAGCAATTTAAAGAATAAAAAGAACATCACAAAAAAAAATGAGGCATTATACTAGATGTAAAAGTTTCGGGGTTATACTACTAAAGAGGAAAACTCACAGAGGTATCACTCACGTGTTGCCTCCCTGAGATATCAAGATGAAAGATCTCATGTGCCTGCAATTTCATCAGCAGCCATACCCTTCAAACTAAAACAAAGTAATGGGAGCATTACTGCTTGGCGGTTAAATAAACATGGTGGTAGCACTCCCTCGGACGAGCCCTTTCACAGGAGCTCTTCTATACTCAAAAACTCTATTTTTGAATCTTACAAAGAATGTACAATAGTTTAATCTAGGTTATTCATCGGCCACCTTCTCGGGGCCTTGTGGCTGACACCTGAGCCCTGGGTATTATCCAAGAAATAAAGAAAGAAAATCACCGTTTTACTTCCTTTATACACACTCCAAGATCCCAGAACTTTGAGATAGATCTATTACGTTAAGTTTTCTATTTGTAGACTATAGTTATATTTTTCTACCTTGCAATATATATTTTGACTTTTGCTTTGAATAACAACATCGTTTCTCTAAAGGTGACAAAGAATGTTCTAACCTTAGTGAAAATTGTAAACCTATTACAGACGAAAACTATTAAGTTTTTTTTAATAATGCTGTTTGTACGAAAAGAAGAGAAAGTTTAAAATGAAAGTAGACAAACAATCTGTTCTACTTCAGGAACTCGGATGCTCGTCAGCCAAGACCTGCCTAGCGCGGTGCCAACTTGGCTCTTTAGGAACATGTCAGAAATATTAGCTGAATAAATAACTTTTATTTCCGTTTGCCTTGCCAATTCTATAAAAAAAATGTACGGAAAGTCGTAGAAATAACGATGATTTTGGCAGTATATTTTACCCGCGATGCGTGTTTTTTCGTGAGTTCGTTTGTGTGTTTAATTCCAAAACGGTCATGCAGTTTCTTGCAATCGTTTTGTATCCCTTTCAAGAATGGTTCTTCGATAGATTTTCATACTACAAGTCGATAGGGGGCGCTGAAATAGACAATTAAATTAAACTGTTTTTGTGTAAATGTTATGAGTTTTAACTCCACACAACACAGTCAAGAAGGCGCTGCAATACGTTTATGGAATACAAATCAAGGATAACATTTTTGTGAAAATTCATTCATAGTTTATAACATTCTGTAGACAGTATAATTTGGTTTCGAAAGGTATTATACCACAGACCAGTTTAACTGGTCTATGGGGAGTAGTTCGTAGCGGCGTTTATCGTAGCATGTCTACGATAAGGGCTACGGCGTAGCAAACATCTATTTAGGAATTAACATTTTGTTTGGCTTACCGTTTTCCTAACCATGTTTTCTTCAAAGTCGCGCACGTCCAAATGTGAAAATATTGTTTTTATCGTGACCGGATTTGTTCACACTACCTTCAGTATGCTCATAACACGCGAAAACAATGCATGTGTGCGTAAGCTAAAGTTGTTTCTACTTGCAAACAATTTTCATCAAGAAAACGAAACATCGAAGTCACTGAAGATATTTATTATGAGATATAATAACCTACTACAAAGTTGCGGACGGATAAACTATTTTCTCAAGGGCCGCGTGTTGGGGAAATGTTTTCATTTAGGCAATATTTACTGTAAATTGATATTTCTTTAAAAATCCGGTAAGCTAAAAGTTTTTCAATCATATTATGTTTTGCATTGCTTGTGTATTTATGTATGTTGATACAAAATTAAGAAAAATATTATACCTTAATATATTATTCAAAAATCCTAGTTCGCCGGTATTCCGATTACTGATTGGAGGTCATGGGTGACCTTCATGGTGCACCAATGGAATTTATTTCATGCAAAAAATGTGTGCGTACACACAAATGTACTAAAAATGCTGGAGGAAACATGTCCTAGAGCTATCGAAGTTTTAGCACTTTGACTACCATATTGCAATACATATTTGCCATAGTGCGAACAGCCTTGACTAATCTTTGAATTATGAGCTTGTTTTTTCAGTTATTTTCTACAAACATCCTTCTTCTTCATATTGCAAAAACGGGAATTTTCACGTACTAAGTTTCGACTCATTCCGAGAGTCTTCATCAGGGTGAGTGGTTGCGACTTTCTCCTTCCGCGTCGCATCGTGCGCGCGCGCGAGTGGAGGGGGCGATTGTTTTTACAATATGAATAGTCATGTTCACGATAGTTTTTGGAATAAAATCCTTCTTCTTCCTGCGTCATTAAGTAACAACGAATTTGGTAGTGTTGAGTAGCACACGATCTCAAAATGAGTTTGAATGAATGTCTCATTTTATATTTTGAGGGGACAAACTCATTCCTCAATAGTGAGGGGACAAAATCATGTTTTAAAATATAAGGAGTGAACTTTGGGGTAGGACAACGTTAGGGTTTTAATGAACAGATTGAATAAAAAACGGCTGCAACGTACGAACAACTAAAAACTTTTTTATTAGGATGCCCAATAAAGTTGCTTACTACATACTTACCTCTTAGTGTTCCCGTAATAATAGGGAAAAATTTACACCAATCGGTATCCACGGCATGGCAAGAGGAGTTAAGGTGGACAGTACAGGATATGGGAGGTTGAGATTAAACTCAAAGCAGGTCTTAACTGGAGGGGAGTTGCCCCAGACAGATCTCAATGGAAAATGCTGGAAGAGGTCTTTGCCAAGAGGCACATTGCACTGAGATACATACTCTAACATGAAATCCCATTGAGAATCGATTCAGAATTACAAGGCTATAATAATGCTGGACATTTTTCACACAGCATCATCTAACTAAGCAAACTAAGCAGAGCTTGTATTATGGGAACTACATGACTGATATATTAATTATATACTTTTTTTTGTAAATACATAAATATTATATATAGAAAACACCCAGACCCGAGACAAATATTTGTAGAACATACAAACATTTGTCACGCAGCGGGAATTGAACCCGCAACCTTCTGCGTCTCAGGCGGGCCTTCACCCACTGCATCACAGAGGTCGCTTTTTGTCATCTTCTTTTTGAGAAACTGTTTTGAGACATTAAAAAAAATAGGAGTGATACTTTTTACCTCGTCACGTTCTTGTTTGTGATATTGTTTTGAGGCGTGGCAAAAATGAGGTATTGGGACTTTTCTGGTCACATCACTTCATTATTACATTATTTTGAAGCATAAAATTATAAAATGAGGTAGTGAGGAATGAATGAATACATCAGTCATGCATCATTCATTCCCTACCCAACACTAAAATCTGGTAACAAAAGGAAACTGACAACATAACCAGAGGGTTTGGTTTCGTATCCCCTATCAAACACAATTATGTAAATCCCAAATCATGTTTGCGCTGTTTCTACAACACAGTATTTAATATAATAATATTATAGTACAGTCAGCACCATAAAGATGGGTGTACATTTAAATGTACGAAGTCAGAATAAGCAAATTGTTTTAAGCATTCAAAGTGGTCATTATGACGACTTTGATGGCACGGAATATCTACCGTAGCCGGCTGAGGCACAAGAGGTGCGGGTTCGACTCCCGATGCGGGACAAATGTTTGCTTAAATAAATAAATAACGCTAGACATTTTTCACACAGCATCCTAGCCCCAAACTAAGCAGAGCTTGTATTATGGGAACTACATGACTGATATACTACTTATATACTTTTGTTATAAATACATATTATACATAGAAAACACCCAGACCCGAAACAAACAGACATTTGTAAATGTCATACAGACATTTGTCCCGCAGCAGGAATCGAACCCGCAACCTTCTGCGTCTCAGGCGGGCCTTCGCCCACCGCGCCACAAAGGTCGTCATCTAACACTCTAACAGTCAATGCACAACCCAAAAATCCTAGAGCCTCAAATATGGAAGGTAATGTTCCTTTTGATGTGGAATGTGAAAATTCTACCTCTGGAGGTTGCAGCGATCAAATTATTTTTCGTATAGAAAAACTCAACGCGGATGAAGTCGCAAGATGTTCCACTAGTTTTACATAATATTAGAAACGGTGCTGCTAAAATATATTGACTATTCTGGATGTTAAAAACTATATGCGTATTCTGATTTTTTACATATAAATGAGTCAATGCCTATATGAACTTTTGTCTACCTTTGATGCTCACATAAATCTGGCGCTGACTGTACCTACATTTTTGTGGTGTCTTCTTTAGATATAACTCGCGCGCACAATAGCAAGTTTTTGATAACACAGACACAACTGAAAAGCCTACTTCACTTTTCTGCACCAAGCACAAAATATCATGTCGACATATTCCCAAGCAGTATATTAAGAAATTAATAGTTTTAGGTCTTTATTACGTTTTTTTTATTACTTTTTTCTGCGCGATGTTTCAACTTTGCAATAGCCGTGGTCATAGATTTTTTTAAATTAAAAATGGGTTTACGTTTGGTTATTCTTCGCCTGATGATAAACGTATGGTGGTGATAGATGGGTTCACTGGAGTATATGGAGCTATCAATTTTGCGGTGTGCTGATACGGGTACTGTACTGTAAACTGCATTTCCAACGCATTAAAGATAAAGATAAAGATAAAGATAATTTATTTTTCAATTTCAGATGAAACTAAATTCTTTGCAACTTAACTAATACAGTGAGTAACTTATAAACTAGAGACATTACTAGTATATTAAGATTGCTCTGGTCTTTATCAAGCTCCAAATCGAATCCAGGCAAAGGCGAAGTCCGGGGGCGCAGTCCCAACGATTCAAAACAATATCACAGCACAAATTCGACACACGTCCGCTCTGTTCGAGAGCTGAAGGGAGGAGCATTGTTCGTGATAAGCGTCATGCTCTAAGATAGACGCCCCGAAAGTATTTTGAACACAGTGAATTTGTTACAGCTGCACCTACGACTTCTTGGAGATCATCGAAGTGGGTGATGCAAATAGTACGGAACATGACCCGTGGTCTCAGAATCACCACGCCACCTACGCCTCGGATAATGAGGTAAGTGTAACCTACCCTACCTATTGGTAAACTACAGTATACAAATAGGGTTAGAGTAGGGTTGATCAATCGGGAGGGGGCGCCCTTTTCAGGGCGCGAGTGTGGGGTCACTGGCAGAGATCGGGGGACTCCGCCGGCTTGCACGGCCCCACACATGGCCGGGGCCCGGGTGGTTCCTAGGCCACCCGTCGGGGTAAGATGGTGAATGCTAACGCGACCCCATCTTGCCCCACTACGGCGGGTGACGTTAACCGGGTGGGTGTTAGTGGGTTAGAGTCCCAAATACCAAATAATTGATTAGGAAGGGGGATGCGTGGCATTTCCCCCTTAAAAAAAAGGGTTGATCAATCAAATCTATTCAAAATGTTTTATTTCTGTAACTGGTAATAAATACTTGTGTTAGAATACTTGTGTTACCCTCTTTGAATATCCAAGAGTATGGTTGCAGATACGAGTAAGTTGGTAACTCAGTAGTTAGGTAATCCTACTTCTATTATAAACGCGAAAGTTGTTGAGGATGCATGTTTGTTACTCTTTCACGCAAAACACGAACTGAAGGCTTGTGTTTTCATGTGTGTTGTGGTGTGTGATGTATGTATGTATCTATGGGTATAGATCATCCTTATTAATATTTTGATGATGATTTTGACACACTACACTCTGCATTATATAACGGTTAGCTAGAAGAAAATGTTACTAGCATAAAGTTTGTATTTGTATAACTATGTATTTGTTTTGCCGCGATCGAATCCGACCGAGAACCCGCATCCTGTCAAGTACTGAAGTGCCGTCAAACAAATCGTCTGACGACGCATTAGCACTAAGGTGAGCGACGGAATATCGATGGGTTTTTTGTCGCTATGCTACTATCCACTAGCACCCTGTTAGTGGATTGGTGAATCCGACAGACCCCTCCAGCTCTTCTCGGACCGGAGGCAATGCGTAATTGCATTTTCTCATCGAAAAAATAACAAATAAAATGTACTTGTCTTACCTCGTAAAAAAACACGAAAAAAAAACAATTTGAATCTAAGCTCCTGAAATTCCTGTTCCACTGAATAGAAATGGAATTTTGTGATTGGAAAATTGTCTCTCGAGACCACAATCTCAAATTAATTCAGCAAATTAAAAGGCAAATATTCGGTAAGTCAAGCGAAACACGTAGTCTACTTACGTAAATTAGTTTTGTGATGCCATTAGATAATGAAAAATGACCGAAAATACCCTAAAGAGTCAATAAATTACGGTACATAAATTTTACTTAAACTATCAAATAAATAAAAGCACTGATATAATAGAAGCGAAACTGTTTCATAAGCGCCAAATCGACAATGCATTTTGGTAACAGTTTACTCACTTTTCTACTCATAGTACCTAATAGATAATTATTTATTTACCTTTCGAACATAGTAAAACCATTGGTTGTATAGCAAGGTTTATTCCCAACGGCCACACTGGATGGGACACTATAGCAGGACTTTTTTGACTGTCAACTCAATCAAGCTACGTACGTGATTCAATTCAACGCATCAGATCTAAACTATCTGCGATAGTTTAGATCTGATGCGTTTTGCTTCTATACGTTCTTCTCATTCATTTATAACTAAAGGCGAGCAAAACCTCAAAAATAACTTGCAAAAACTTGTTGAATATACCTAATTTGTCTAAACCAAGCTATTAACCTTGGCTCGCATGTTTTATGTATGCCTAAGTACGCAACTGCCAACTAACTAGCCAATAAGATCTATCTGGCCTACCTCTGGGTACTGCCACAGCATACAGATGCAGCATCTAGATAACTCTGTATAGGATCAAAGTTCATGATAGCTTTCCCGCTTATCGGCAAGGTTTGTTTGCACAGATCCAGTATTTCGACCCAGTAAATCACTGAATTGGCATAAGATGCAGATTTTGGATTGGAATGAAACGATTTATCATCGCTGACATACCACACCACACCACATATATTATAATACTAGCTTCTGCCCATAGCTTCGCCCGCGTGGTACCCGGATAAAAAGTAGCCTGTGTTATTCATAAGCTATATTACTGTAAAGTTTCATCAAAATCCGTTCAGTAGTTTTTGCGTGAAAGAGTAACAAACATCCACCCTCACAAACTTTCACGTTTATAATAGTAGAATGATAGGACTATACTGATCGCGCATTCTCTGAGATGACATGGTAGGTATCGACATATCTTCACAAATAATTTGTCAACGATATATCTCGTGTCGGTCAGTAAAAAAGCGTCATAGGTAACGACGATTTTACATTATCGGTATCGTTCAAAGATAAATTTAAGAAAAAATACATACAATATAACTAATTTGTCTAGGTCCAATTGATCTTTATAGGTATTTACTATTAGAAACCAAAAGTTTTTATCGTTAAATTGGAAATGGATTTTGATTCGCAGGATTTAGTCTTAAGTCTCTCTCTATTGTACTTTATCTTTCTCTTATACATATAAATGTACAATTGATTAAGCGAGCTATTCAAGCAAAGATCTCTGAGTCTACTTGGGAAAATCGGCGATTGTAAGTATGTATGTATGTTTGTTTGTCCAACGATAACTGCTAAACTGTTTATTCATAATCTTGATGAAACTTGGTAGGCAGGAAGCTTCTAGAATTTTTAAGTTCGAATATACGTTTAATTGTTTATGTGGGTTTTTAAACTATAATAAAGAGAGAAAAAGTGTGATTATCTGATCAAGTAGGATATCGATTAAATAAAAAATTATGTACAATGATATTTTTAAAATTTTGTGCTAGATATTTTTGTTTTTGAGTAATAGGCTTATTTGTTTTTATTCTTAATAATAAAAAACCAAATGTCGGTAATAAAAAGTTACTTGTATCACTGAGACAATTTTATTAAGATTAAAACTCACAACATTCCTTTTGGCAATAGGGTAAATAAAATGTATAATTTAAAAAAACCTTAAAAAATACGCTTCTATCACGCACTAAAAAATATAAAAAAGAATTCCACTATCCACCTCCTGTCTCCATTATCAGACCCTCGTTACCAAGCCCAATCTATTGGACACGTAACAACGAATCTTATGAGCTCAAACTTGAGGGGTTTACTTATTAGCCACTGAAGAGTTCCACTATCCTTCTGTTTCCATCATCAGATCAAGTCCAAGATACCAAACTATAGTTTTGTCAAAATAGTACATTTCAGTTCGTGGCGAACAACTTGTATATTGTATTTTCGGTAGTTTTTGGAGCGATCTAGCCATTCTAACTGTAACCAGTTTTACAGCTTATTCCAGGTCAATTCACAGGTCGAAGCTGCTCTAGCGAAATTAACTTTTTAATGAAATGAACAGATAATCGCTGATTCTGATCGCTGAAGTCTTAGTGGATAAGAATAATTTAAATTTCAGTATTTTCTTAAATTTTGCAGAAAATAGTTCGATAAAAATTAAATTAAAATGAAAATTTAGAAGGAAATAGAGTTACCCTCTTATTAATAAACTTATATATAAGCTTCACTTGTAATAACTAACTAAATAATAAACAATGTAATCAAATCTTGGAAGTCAATTTTAACCTACTTCTAATCGTCGTATCGAAATGAAACTTTGTAATTACGTATACGTTGTTCGGATAACGATATTATAATTGGGTATCTTAAAAGTTGATCTGATAATGGAGCCAGGAGGTGGATAGTGGAACTCTTCAGTGGCAAAAGTACTAATAAGTTAACCCCTCGAGTTTGGGCTCATATGATTCAGTTTGACAAGTCTTTATTTTGCCAAAATCTGATGAATAATATTACTTACAAATTTATTTATTCTTTTAACAGGTTTGGGAAGAGGCTGAGACCTTGCTCCCAGAATCAGACTCAGTGAGCGTGGGTTGGGTGCGTGACATCCAAGACACCACGGCCCGGAGGCTCTGCGGCGACTGGGGGGGCAAACTGAAACTACTGCGCTACCAATCCAGGAGCAACGTTCTGATATTGCGCTTCAAGTCGGACCATTCAAGGCACTTCGCGGGGTACCGGGCGAAGATTACTGTAGCTGACTGTGAGTACTTAATGACTGGTAATCGATACAACCTTTTTATGCCACCGAGGTGGGAAACTAGCATAAGGCCTTCTGTTGGCAAACCGTCGCCTATACCTGTGGATGCTTGTAACACTAGACGCATCAGACGCGCGTTGCCGACAGTTTAATATATTTAAGACCCCTTATACTTGGGAAAATATAAGCAGGGATTCTTTCAGCAACAGCTATATTTTCCCAGACAACTATATTAAAGAATGACGGTGGTACTGTCTTACTGAAATGTATAAAGACGTAACTTTACGTATGGAAAATGAGTATAGAAAACAAATTAAACATTACTCTAAACCACAGGTTCTCAAACTTTTTTCCCTATCGCCCACTTTGAGAATTAAAAAAATCTTAGCGCCCTCCAAAGTTTTTAAACATAACAACCTATAGGCGGTCTAGAGGGGCTTTCCCCTCCTTAAAATGTAGTTTTTTTTAGCGCCCCCCAATATCTTCTACCGCCCCCCTTAAGGCCTCCAGCGCCCACAAGGGGACGTTATCGCCCACTTTTTGAAACAGTGCTCTGAACAGATATTGATAATTAAACTTAGAACTAGTAGTGAAAACTGTCGAAGGCTAATCCCACTCTTACAATTTGTAGCTCATTAGTGATATTAAAGCTGTTTGTTTTCAAACGATGTATAAAATAAAAAATAAATATAACAATACATATTTTTACCTAAAAAAATAAAGCTACTTTACCTACCAAAACACTCCTTAAAAACATTAGCCTATGGCTAAAAACGTCTAAACAAAAGACATACCTATGTTTTAAAAACATGTCTGCGAGCAATGCCTTCAACTCCTATCCAAAGCTCAATAGCGAGCCGGCTCCAAACTAAGCCCATAACGTCTCGTTTTTAAATTACAACTTTGTGGCCGTCCGTTCCATTTCACTTCGTTCACCGGACCGGAACTAGGGTTGGCAGAGTCTGTCGATTAAAGTCGGATAGTTGGCATGCTATATCCGTTGTCCGACTTTTTGCCGGATAACTGGCGTCGCTTAATTTTACAGAAGTTTGCACGAAAAATACTCTGGTACTTTGGTGACAGGTCGGTGTGATTTAGTGAAAATCACATGGTATCATGGCCTCGATTCTGTAGTACACTAACTAAACTAAATTTAAACTGTCGCTCTCTTTTACTGATAGTGCAAGCAAGAAAGAGATAGCTACAATTTTAGTGCTGATTAGTCAGATTTGAGTTTTCCATATAAATTTAGTCGTGATGATTGAAAACATGCTGACTAGAAACACGAAGAAAAGCGGCACGTAAACTGCTTTGACAGCAGCATACATCAGTAAAATTCTTGCCATCTCTTTCTTGCGTACACTATCAGTAAAAGAGAGCGATAGTTTAAATTTAGTTTAGTTAGAAGAATCTACAGAATCTAGGCCAATATAATCAAAAGCTTGTGCCATCGGTTAGTGTTCCAATAAGCGGTGATGAGCTTGCAATCTGTCACGTGGAATGCTAACTACTTGCAAAACGCGGGCACACAGTCGTGGGTGTTTTTTTGTTTTATATTATTAAAATGAAGTTTTCTTAATATCATGGTTCGATTCCCGCCGCGGGACTAATGTCTGTATGATCTGCAAATATTTGTCTCGGATCTGGGTATTTTCTATGTATAATATGTATGTATTTACAAAAAAGTATATAAGTAGTATATCAGTCATTTAGTTCCTATACTACAAGCTCTGCTTAGTTTAGGGCTAAATGATGCTGTGTGAAAAATTTGCAATGTTATTATTTACTAGCATCTCACGGCTTCGCCCGCGTGGTACCTGGATAAAAAGTAGCCTACGTGTTATTTTGATGTATAAGCTATATTACTGTAAAGTTTCATCAAAATCCGTTCAATAGTTTTTGCGTGAAAGAGTAACAAACATCCATCCTAGTTATAAATATGACAATGCCTTTCTCAAAAGCACAGATATTGTTTTATACAAAAGCATGAATACAAAAGGAAAATGCCAGGTTTTTTCTTTTGACAACCATACCTCGAGTTCAGTTTTCGATAACCTACTTCAGTACCCGGTAATAAAGTTCAACTGAGCTTGTCAATGACAGAGCCGTTGCATTGTGTTGAAGTGCGGAAATACAGAACATTCCAGAACTTCGATGAATTTAATTAGCAGTCCACGAGTTTTCTAATTAAGATTTTGTCTGTGGATTTATCAGTGGTAGGTGGCTGTTAGTTGACCTTAATTTACGTAGAATTCTTGGGCCTTTGTGATGGCAATACATAAATTAAAATTAATTGGAATGCCTCATTATGAAATGGGCATTGTTCTCAAATTGCTGCAATGAACCGGTCGGCACAGTATAGGAAGGCCCCTAATTTATGGTCCGATGACATAATTGTGGGGATTCGGACGAAGGTAGTTTGAGAACGTTCGTCATGACACTAGGCAAGGCTTATTGTTCAGCAGTAGACTTCTAAATGTCCAGAATAATAATGGATACATGTAACAATTTAAAAAACAAAAACGAAAGATCATTCACATCCCAAACGCGGGTATTTGAACGTACCGTACTATCGATGAATTCAACAACTCTTCATTCGAGATCCTGATGAAGACTCTCGGAACGATTCGAAACAATGTCGGTGCCTTCGCAAATACTTCATCATCAATAGCCTGCAGAAGTCTACTGCCGGATATAGGCCTGCTCAAAGAATGCCACGACGAACGGTCTTGGGCAGATCCATGGTGATGGCATCCGTCCATCGATACAGATACAGATCGGTACATATAGTACGGTACATGAAAATTCACATGGCTACTCGCCTGCGACGCATGAGGTGCGGATTCGATTCCCGCTGCGGGACAAATGTTTACATGTTCTGCAGAGATTTATTCCAGGTCAGGGTGTTATGGTACCACGGTACTCGTAGTCCCTGATACCCACGACACAGGGAATCCTAGTGTGGGGTCAGGACTCTATGTATGTATCTGTTGGGTGTTTATTTATTTATGTATTTACTAGCTTGTGCCCACGGCTACGCCCGCGTGGTACCCGGATAAAAAGTAGCCTATTTTTTATTCGAAAAACTATCGTGAACTTGACTATTCATATTGCAAAAACGGGAATTTTCACGTACTGCACTATCGGTGAAGGCACCGACTAAGTTTGACTCATTCCGAGAGTCTTCATCAGGGTGAATGAACGCGACTTGCTCCCTCCGCGTTACGCCGTGCACTACGAGCAGCCTTTTTTTTTTCTATGAATGGACTTTAATGCTGCAGGGCCGCAGATGGCCTTGGTCAGCGTCACCGGACTACGGCGAGCGCAGAAGGCGCTCAGCCTGTAAAAAGTTAGGATGGGGCAACTAGCACAAGGGCACCACTTAGATACGGACCTCGGCTTGGGCCGTTGCCAGAGGGGGTGGAATAGGAGAGAAACGCCCCGGTACATATCTGTACCGTGAGTAGGCGGAAGTGGGGACTCGTCGAGCCCGCCGGCGGGCTCGGTGTATCTGTGGAGTGTTTGCTCTGTCGGGACTTGATGACGTCACCACCGCGTTAGCGGTGCTGATGGGGTCATCGGGGTCACCAAGAACGTGTCTTGGTCTACGGAGGGTTTTCAACTCGGGTGACTCGATCGAGTAGTCGGGGATAGTGGAGATTACGAGCAGCCGTACTTTGTGCGCGGTTATAAGGGCGCAAGAGTGGAGGGGGCGATTGTGTTCTTAGCATTGTTGTAACTACTGGTGGTAGGGGTGCTACATCGTCTTCGCTACTGCTCACGTCATCGCCATAAACTATTCCTGGAGGAGCCTGATAGGCTACGCTCACTGTGGCAATATCAGACTCGACTCCCGCGTTATCATGCAGTCCATACAGACATGACTTCCAGGCGAGGGGTAAAGCCCATCCACGGTCTCTGTTAAAGTTTGGTAGACGACCTATCTCGATAGCTTCGCGGATCTTACGAGGAACACCGATAATGCAGTACGTGAAAGTTCCCGTTTTTACAATATGAATAGCCTATTTTTATTGTGATGTATATAAGCTATATTACTGTAAAGTTTCATCAAAATCCGTTCAGTAGTTTTTGCGTGAAAGAGTAACAAAAATTCATCCTCACAAACTTTCGCGTTTATAATAGTAGTAAGATAGACCGAAATTCAACCAAACCAATGTCGGAGGATGAGCACCGCTTCGTTATAAATTTGAATTTAAAAAACTTTTAAGATAAATCAGAGACTCTAGGTGCAGCTGTAAGTATTCAACTTTTTGTTTCGGGGTCAGTGACGGTGTCTTTTACTTAGGATCCCTCAGGAGTCCTCTCTAGAGCGAGGTTGAACTGAAAACTTTTTAAATGAAGGCCATGGGAGAAATAAACGTAAAGCTTATACATAAACTTGCTTGACACACCAAATAAACTTTTTTTTTTTATGAAAAGTTGTTTCCTAAATGTCGGGATAAATACGCATCTGTTGCCAATGCACATCTATACTAACCTGATGAGAAAAGACTTGAGGCATGTTCCAATACAAATATGTATTGGTAAACCAAATTTACAAGTAAAAATATCAATTTATCAAACAAAAATTATGAACTTTTTAAAAATAAATTATTGTTCTTACTTACAAACATAGTACTTATGACTATATTGTGCCGTTTGGCCCTGATTTTATTCCTACCTACCTACTGTAGTAGAATTGAATAAAACCAGGTAACAACGATTACAGTGTTTTATTATTAAAATGCCACGAACTAGCTTAGTGGTAGGCACACAAATTTGTAGGACGTGGGTGTACGGCCTAATCTGTTTCCAACTTCATACGCAGCGAAGTACTCCCCTGTATGAAGGCCGAACTGAAGATGGTGGGTGGCTCCAGGTGAACGGAGGGGATGACAGCAGCCAGGTAGTGTCTTCCTCAGCACTAGGGCGCGCCAGCAGGAAGCGTTGGTATCCACGACCGAATCCGAACCGTGGTCCCCCGGCGACTGTGTTTGTAGATACTGTCGCGTATGATACGTATCTTGTCCTCTACTGTATATGTTGTTCCTGGAAGCGATAAACCAAATGATTAGCATTTGGCTATCTAGCTTCCGATCTGGAGACCCACCAACGGCATCACGAAGAAAGGAAGTACTTACTCGTAGTGTAGTTTTGCCGTGGTGGTGCAACCAGAACGGTGTTCACAAGGAAAAGATAAAATATATAAAGCAGAAGGCTTACAAATAAATGGAAGAGAAAAAAAAAGGCAATAAGCTTGAAAAATTAGAATGAAATATGCTTACTTTGAAAAATAATGAAAGTCTAGGGTAGATAAAAAAAAAAGATGATGCAACAAGTAGGTTTCTGTTGTTGATTTTAATTGTACCTATTAAATAAGTAACGCTATGTTACAATATTATATTAGAAAACAATTCAAGATTGAGAGAAGATATTGTACAGTTCTTCCCAGTGGGTATTGTGTTACCATGATACTTCCTTCCGTTTCTGATACTATGGTCAAAATAATGTATGTGTATGAGTCTGTATGAAAAAAAAACCGGACAAGTGAGAGTCTGACTCGCGCACCGAGGCTTCCGTACAAGCTTGTAAAGCATCCAAACATAGCTCTAGCAAAAAAAAGTTTGATTGAAAGACAAACATACCTTTTTAGTTGAAAAAATGTAAATTTAAAGTGTAAATTTGTGATCTTAAGATCACAAATTGTGAACATATTTTTCATATTATATAAAAGCAAATTAACAATTTTTCCTTCACTTATACAGAAGTCCTTGCTTCTTGCCAAATGTCATGATTATAGGTCAACGGTAATTACCGTAAAGATTTTGATTTATTTGCCAGTATCAAAAAGTTTCGCTTAATGGCCGTATTTTTTTATTGCATTAACTTAGAAGCTTGATTTTTTTAGAGCTCTAAGAGACCGTAGACTTACGTATTTGATATAAATTTCAAATTGATACCTCCATGCGTTCCTGAGAAAAAGGGTCTTGACAGACTGATAGATAGATAGATAGAAAATGCTTTGCACAAGATAAAACAAGTACACAGGCGAACTTAATGCTAATTATCATTTGCTTCCAGCTAACCTTTGTGTTATGAAGAGTGGAGAGGTTGTGCGTTGGTCTGTACAATTGTTCTCATATTTTGGTTATCAGCCAAAATATGAGAACAATTGTACATACCAACTGATAACGAAGTGATCCTAAAAGGAATTCGTTTTTTCCTTTGGAGGTACGGAACCCTAAAAAAGAAAATAAAAACTCTGTTTATTGGTAGAATTTACCCGAGCTATAAAATACTTCCTTGAAACTTCAACAATAATAACCGCCTACAATACCTTCGCTTGTGTCTTGTCTGCTCTACAGAAGTCTACTACGGTAACTTGTTTACGTCCAGTAACCGAGCCTATAGAATCGCCTCGCTCAACTCTATTGTTCAGTACAACCTGACTAGATGCACTCAAATATGACGCGTATTTATAATCACTACCTTGACGTAACACAGTAAACCAGCACAGCAGGCAAGGTTTCTCAAACTGTATTCCTACCGTAATATATTTGAAATTTGATAATGTTTATGTTGTAGGAAAAACGTATAATCAATTTATGTATATATAATGTACCTACTATTTATTATTTCATTTGATTTTCTGTTAAATATGTCCTTAGTATTTAAATATTACTATCTATCAATTATCTAGGTGTGTTTTAACAATTGCGTTATATGATTATATAACGCAAAAAAATAAAGCGTTTTTTTTCTTATTTGTCGTATTTACGTCCTTGTGTATTGTGGAAAAAGATTTGTTGGTAGTGCTCAGAATGGTTAAAATAAAAATAATAATAATATGTAGTAATTACTACACAAGGACGTAAATACGACAAATAAGAAAAAAAACGCTTTATTTTTTTCTTATTTGGCGTACTTACGAGTACGTCCAGCCGGAATGTCATTGCGATACGTTTAACATAAAGTCTGCCGATGTTCAGCCATGTTGTAAACAGAAGAGAGCTTAGGTTCTTAGGTTTGTTTTTAATTACGAAACGGTGGCGCTCCGATTTGTAAACAGTCAACCGGATAGGAAAACGCGAAATGCTCTAACAATGTGACGTACCATTGTTTAACCGAATTACAAACCGACTCGACATCAATACGCCAGATTAGAAAACAGTGCGGTTTTGTAAAACAGCTAGCAGTTATGTAAAACAGCTAATCAAGCAAACCATGTGCGGTATTTACATAATTATTTTTCATTATTATTTTACATAACAGATTACAACAAACAAACACGCTCACAACTGTACTCCCCATCCTCAGATACATACTTAGTGCGTAGATTTTTGAGGCTAACAAGAAGGTGGTGGTCAGAGGCACGGTCAAACATATTTGGTGCATACCCTCGTTTTGCATAGTAGTCAGCATTCCACGTGACAGCCCATCGCCGCTTATTGGAACACTAACCGATAGCAGATGCCATCGCTTTGGTAATGCCGGTTTTCTCACAACGTTTTACTTCAGCTTTTTAAAATATGATAATTAAATGTGTGAAAAGCGAGCATAAAATTTACCATAATATCCCAAAGATAATACTGTCACGCGTTAAATTTTATCCCTTTATTATACCTAGTTAAAGTTACATGAGATTATCTCAATGTTTAAGGGCTTCCCCTGCAACATTGGCCTTTTTGTACCAATTTTCTGCTTTTAATAACGCTGATGGGTACTTGGACTAATTTCAATTGCAAATAATAGTGTCATGAGACATGTAAGTCTCCGATGGCACTACTGGTTGTGCCAAGTGGTTGTGTCAAATCTCTTCTTCTCAATAGGAAAATAGTGTTAGAATGTACTGTTCTTATTAAGTCTTAGTTTAAATTTCCTTCTTCAATTTTCTCGGGTCTGGGTGTTTTTCTATGTATGTATGTATTTACAAAAAAAAAAGTATATAAGTAGTATATCAGTCATGTAGTTCCCATAATACAAGCTCTACTTAGTTTGGGGCTAGATGATGCTGTGTGAAAATGTCCATATTAGATTAATTCTCTGTAATTAATATTTACTAAGAAGTATATTAGGTAGAAAGTAATCGCTATACCTACCTCACTCACTTTGTTTATTTATATGGCTACGTACAAGACTATTATTAATATTAAACTACTTATGATATAAGTCCGGGGTAAGTCTCTGTGACCTTGCAACACAGGCTCTTTGAGACCTAGTGTAGGTAACAGTGCTCCTTAAGGTACATGAAATTAAGTTATTAATGAGTCATACTTATATTACTGTATCTTTATCCCAATTATATTTTTTATCTTACAATGTATAATTATCGCATTTTCTTATACTTCGATACTGGTCGGTCACCAGTTATATTTCGGAAAAAAAATGATTTGTTGAACCTGCCTCCGATTAAGGAAGGCTCGATTCGGCTGACATACCCAACTGATTTTCATGTAAACTAGAGGTTCCCAGACTTTTTTTCTCAATTTAGCTAAATTTCAAAATTTAGCTGGTTCCGGTGGACCCCTTGCAGCTACATTTCTACCATATTCCCAAAACTCGTCAAAAAATGTGAAGGTTAGATCTAACCATGGAAATTTGCGTTGCGGCTGAGTTCCAACAACGAATGGGGAGTTTTCTGAATAAAATAAATGAGAATTGATTGGTTAATTAATTAATTGATTGTGCTGTGAATGTGAAAGTCAAGCCAATATTTTAGCTCTTCGTGGACCCCCGCTTACGAATTGTAAACCCCCATTTTTTTGTCACGCCAACGTAGACCCCCGTCGAGTCTCCCATGGACCCCTGGGGGTCCACCTGGACCACTTTGGGAACTAAGGATGTAAACGGTCACTGGTTCTACTTTGTTTCAAGTGCCCTTTTACAATTCCTTTATTATTCAACTGTGACGACAAGATGGCAGATACATAATATAAGAAAATACCAACAGCTGGTCTACTTATTCTCTTTATAAAAGACTAGTTTCTGTTAATAGCCGATGTAAAGTAGCTCTTAACGTGGCAGCATTCTTAAGAAACGCAATCGCTCGACCGTTATTTCGTCGATTTAAAGTTATTTTTAAAACAATGTAACTAAAATGTAACACCGCAAGCTTTGGCCGTAACTTAAATATTGCTGTTACCTATAGTATTTTTTTCTTTTTTAGTCACCCTGGTTAACGGTTGAGGTATGGTGGCCCTAAAATAGTTTTTTATTGGCTCTTCTCATGCACAACATATATAACACGTGCTTGCCAGTGCTCATAGAAAAGTAATTTACCTACTTTCGAATAATCTTCTTCCAAGAAGCCATTTTGCAGATACCGTACAAAGTTTAAACTCGTTCCGTGTATGATAGCTTTATAAGCCTCGAACATAATTACGTCGTCTATCGTCTAAAATGATTGCACGCTCACACATCGCCAGCTGGCTACAATTGAACGACAGACGTGCTCATTACGGCCAAGCTATGTATGTGACACATCATTTACGAAACAAATGGGGTGGGTGAGCGTTGATTACCTTAGTTTTGGCCGCGGCCGCATTGCACGTCAAGGCTGCTACCCGGCACATAGTAGAACTCTTTGTTACCGCTAAAATGAATAATGTTTATTTCAGACCAATGATCCATAATTTGTTAGTATACAAAAACAACTTATACAAATAACCACTGCACCCACTGCACTGCCACTGCACTCACCACCAGCAGACGAGGCGTCAGCCTTAGTTTTAATAAATAAAACTATGATTTTTAATTATTCCTTTTGCTTAATTTAACTTACACAGATACTCGTAGATAGAGAATGTATGTTTATGGTTTAAGTTGTATTTTCTATTTTTAAATTTTTGTATTTATTTATTTTGTATTTTTTTTCTATCTTTTTCGTTATAAGTGTACCACCCTCGGCGGTCGTGGCGTTGGCTTGCCATTGGACTCCACTGAAAACCAGCGCTGGGTAGACACACCAGTGTTTATCCAGCACAACGCTGAGTGGAGGCCATATTTGCCTCAGACTCTGCTACGCACACAATTAAGAAAATGTATATATAAATATTTAGCATGTACCATAACATTTGTGTAGTAGTTTTTAAGGCAAATAAAAATATTTTCTTTCTTTCTTTCTTTCAAATATGTTAGTCAACACAAGTAAATAAAATGATACAAAACACCAATACATTATCCTACTTAGACACTAGGTGAGAGATCGGCTTGAGTACTACCAGCCAGTCTCATGTAGCTGGAGTACATATCCTCTGCAACAATGGTCAGTAAGCTGTTCCGCTTTGAAGGGGATGGGTGCCGGTGAAATAACAAGCACATGAGACTTTGCACTCAAGGTCGGCAACGCGTGAGTGCAACTCTAGTATTGCAAACGTACGGTAACTGCTTACTATAAGGTGGTCCGAATGCTGTGGCCACTTTAGTTTTATAAAAAAATAATTATCATGAACTTTGAAAACTACTTGACAACCATTTCTTTTTGATTGCCGCTGCCACCGCCACCGCCACCGCGTCAGTTTCGCCAAGCCCTAAGAGTAAAGGAACAATAGAAACAATTTAAAATGACATGGAAGTTTTATTCCAAAAACTATCGTGAACTTGACTATTCATATTTTAAAAACGGGACGGAAAAGTTCTCCCTCCGCGTCGTCTAGTGCATGACGCGACGCGGAGGGAGAACGTCGCGATCACTCACCCTGATGAAGACTCTTGGAATGAGTCGAAACCTAGTTGGTGCCTTCACCGATAGTGCGATACGTGAAAATTCCCGTTTTTACAATATGAATAGACATGGAAGTGTTGTCAGTGGTCATAAACTTCATAATCAGTTACGTAGGTACCTAGGTAATACCTACTTATTGCTGTATATGTAAAATAAGTACACAATTCACAAAGTCAATGTTAAAATTTCAGCACTTATGTAGGGCGGCGTAAAAAAAAAGTATCTAATTTAGACAAGTTACAGCCTGAAACAGACTCTGCCAGAATACTTAATCGATGTGTTACTTGCGACAGGAAAAAGAGAAATAACAAAGTTTTCCACGTCGAAGAATGAATTACGAACCCTCCTGGCTTCCAGGAATGTGAGGTCACTCGCAATTGAGGCTCTTTTTGACACCCTTTAGTAAGAATTTGTGTTTATGTTTCCTTTTTTCCGATATCTTAGTAGAGGTTGGTTAGTTACAAAAAAAATCAGTATTTCTTAGCTTGCCTAATCGCTCTCAAGAGATCAGCTAGAATAAGTGACATTGTATATACAGGATGTAAAAGACCCATCACCAAGCCGAAATCTACGCATACTGTTCATTTTAACGAGTAACATTGAAAATAATTGCTGGGAAGTGACTTTTAATTTTAGGCATTAAAAAATGCTGTTTTTTGTAGCGCGCAAAAGCGCACGCTGGCCGCGCGTTTTTATGCGTGATTCTGCACACGCACTAGTCAAAGCTGTGGTGTGCGAGCCGAGTTTTTGCAACTTCAATGCGTTATTTGTTAAGAACGGGAATAGCCCGAAAATTATGATAATGTTTGTTTGGACGAAAGATTAAATTTAACATTTGGAAGAACTCAAAAAACAATACCTCCAGGACCAGTGGATTCCCAGGTTGTATAGAATATGTGACTTTCGGCTTGCTGACGGGTCTTTTACACCCTATATTTATTTAATTTAAAAATTATTATCATTTAGTTAAATGATTTATATATCATTTAACTAAATGATAAAAAAGTACATGAACTAAATCGAATCCGCATTATATAGGTACGTAGTCCATTTAATTAAACCTAGGTAGGCAATAAAATGGCTCGTTACCCAGGTAAATAGGTCGTTAAAAGAATAATCGAAAGGATTAAACATAATTATACTTACCCAACTACCTACATATGAGAATAGTGTTGGGGGTATGTGTGTGTACCTATTTGTGATGTGTGGAATGTATGAAGTAAGAAAAGGTATGTATAATTACTATACTCAGGTGAGTGAATAAAAATACCGACATTTATAAGCAAAACTTGACCTCTCTTCTCTTCTCTTCTAAGAGAAGATAAATATAATGTTTGGACGTGCCTCTACCTCCTTATTGGTGTCCTCAAGATCTACGTATTGAGTATGTACCTGATGATGAAATACGATCGTGAGCATGTTTAGTTTTATTTGTTTTTAAATGAATGATTGATTTATGATAATGTTATGGAATCCTAATTTTTTTTTACTCTCTTTTCTTTGCTTATGTAGCTACTAGTTCCTGTCCACGGCTTCGCCCACGTGGTACCCTGATAAAAAGCAGCCTATGTGTTATTCTGATGTATAAGCTATATTACTGTAAAGTTTCATCAAAATCCGTTCAGTAGTTTCTGCGTGAAAGAGTAACAAACATCCATCCTCACAAACTTTCGCGTTTATAATAGTGTAGCTATATGGGAATTCATACTGACATACCCGTCAGGGCGTTGCAAGTTTTGCTTAAATAGGTAACAAATCTATACTAATATTATAAGGAGGAAATATTGTTTTGTTTGTTTGTTTGTATCGTACAAACAAACAAACAAAAATATTTTATATAGGCTCCAAAACTACTGGACCGATTTTAACCATTTTTTTACAAAATAAAAGCTAAATTATCACAAAGTAACATAGGCTATAATTTATTTTCAAAAAAATAGAAATACCCAAAGTAGCAAACTTTTGCCTATAAAATTCATTATTTGGCGTGCGCTGAGAAAACTATTGATGATACATAAAAATGATGTACTACATGATTAAAGTACTCATTATTACCTACAAAAAAGTCCGGGAGGGAATATATCTTACTATCATAGTTAAGTCACAAAAGCAGCTTTTGTGTTTTAAAATTTAATTAGATGGCCGTTATTCCCACGGAATCGAAACTTACGCGAGTGAAACTGCGGGGCGCAGCTAGTTGATTATAATTTAGTAGTATAATAACTACCATGCGTTTTTCTGCCGCCAAGCCGTAATGCTTGCATTGCTGTGTTCCAGTTATATAGGCTATAGTGCTGGTGATATGAGACTTTTCACCCCATTTGCCTCAGGGTCGACAAAGCACGAGTGATAGGTAGATAGTAAGGTACCTCTGGTGTTGAAAGCATCGATAGGCTATGATATCTGCTTATCACCAGATAAGCCGCTTATTTGCCATTTTCGTTGTGGCACTCGTTAGTTGTGGGTTTCGCCGAGGGACAAATGTTTGTCTCTGGTCTGCATGTTTTGTATGTATTTACAACAAAAAAGTATATAAGTACATCAGTCATGTAGTTCCCATAATACAAGCTCTGCTTAGTTTGGGGCTAGATGATGATGTGTGAAAAGGTTCCAGCATTATTTATTTATTTATTTTATTTAGTTGTATAAAAAAACAGATTAGATGCAAACGCCGCGTATCAATCCTTACTTTGCTTTAAAACTTCTATAAGCTAAATTATATAATTTATATTTGAAATACTTTGGTGGTGGTTTAGTACAAGGATTAATTATTAATTCATGGACTAAGCTTTAGTTATCTAACCGTTATAAAAACTCTCTTTCCCGACTAAAAATACGAATAAAGTATTTTTTAAACAGCAGACCTTTTGTTTGTGAAAGACATTTTGACTCGTCTGACTGGTCTTTAAATATTTAAAAACTCCAGACACGTTTCCCTGCTGATTCTTGTCATACCGTGTAACTTTTGTTTATTTTTTTTTCACCCTTGGTTTTTTAAGATGAAAAGGATTTTAGTCTTTCAAGTAGAAATAAGTGATTGTATTTTAACTAGAAGCTACTTAAGTCGTTTCCATATATTAGTTAGTGATTTTGTGTTTATTCTGAAGATCCGTAGTAAGAACTGGTAGAGATTTCGTAGCAAGGATTCATAGAGGTTTTGTAACCTGGGTTCGTAGAAATGTCGTAGCAAGAATTGGTAGTTTTCGTAGCAAGGATCTGTAGAAGTTTTGTAACCTGGGTTCGTAGAACAGAATTTTTGCTAGATTTTGTAGCAAAAATTATAAGTTGTCGTAGCAAGGATTTGTAGAGGTTTCACAGCAAGTTATTTGTTGATGATATTAGCAAGGATTATTTTGAAGCCGTCAAGAAAATCGTAGATGGATACATGCTATCTTCATCATGACTCAAAGACAAGTTGAACTGCATTAAGTCTTTGAATAAATAAAAAAACATCAGTTAAAATTTTCTCTAAAGAAAGAAAATACGCAGGACAAACGCTGAAAATTTTGTCAGTCTCCAAAATGAGACTCTTTATTTTTAAGGCTTCTGAACCTTTTTCGAGGTAATAATAAACGGTACCTAGTTACGACCGGTTGTACGAATAAAAACTAGTCATGTGCTATTGAAAAATGTATCGCAACGGCAAATTCTTCCTAAACTGCGGACCAAAATGCACATCTGGAGGTAATATTCTCGACTTCACTGAATACTAAATTGGGTACAGTCGCGACTGATGTTAGCTGTTTCAAGAAACATCAGCTGTTTATAGCGTTAGCTATATTTTATCCTGGTAAAATATCAGTTAACTCTTTGTGATCCACATGCCACACAAGTGGCAAACTTCATTTAGCTGGGCTTTTATGGTGATGATTGCATTCTTTATTTTTCCTTTCTACTTATTTATAAATGCAAAAGTATAAACAGATAATAGAATATCTATTCACCTAGAAACTATTTATTGTGCTGAACATAATTTTACAATTCAATGTCCAAAACCATAACTAAAACAAAAAAAGATAAAATGTATATTTGATAGTCTTATAGTCTTATTTGATAGCAATTTATTGTAGACAATCTTAGGGTTGAAAGTAAAGAAAACTATGTGGAAAGTGGAAGAAAACTATGTAAAATAATTGGACGGTAATATTGCCTAACTGAAAGTTTATTATAATCTTTGCAACGGCTGAACCAATTTTGAGGAAATTTGGAATAGTTCACGGCCTAGATAACACTTAGTGACGCCAATATTTATCTGGAAACGACGCGGGCGAAGCCGTTGACAGAAGCTGCTTACATAATTTCAAGATGAAGATTCACAATATTTTTTATCATTGGCACATATTACATTCTGTCTTCGGTAAGATTTCTAAGACTATTTCAGTGTCTAATTTACCTGTCTTTTGACATCGAGACAGGTTGGAAATTCATACGGCGTAGGAATGCAGATGAACCTGTATTACTAAAGCCATGTCCGGAACGGTTGCGAGGGGGACGGAATGAATGCAACTAGTTAACGAGCAGCGAGCATTTCTGAACACTTACTTATTTCGACTCAGACCAAGTCGTAGCTAGAAGAGTTGGTTCAGTTGCTATTTTATATTCAAATTCAAGAGTCTAGGAGTTACATCTCTTCATCAACTGGAAAAGAGCTGATGATCTTCAAACGGCTGAACAGATTCTCTTGAATTATAGCCAAGAACAATTTAGATCAAGACACCTTTCAAACAAAAAAATAAATCAAATTCGGTTTATCCCTTTGGAAGCTACGAACCCCCGACGCAAACAGAGGGGATTTGCGTCGGGGGTTAGAAAGAGCAAGTGTTCATGCTTATAGGCTCTATTATACTTTTTAAAATATTGTTATCTTCAACTGCTACGGACTAAAATAGTTTTGAATGGCTAGTAAGTATTGCCAGTAGGTAGGTACGCATTGGTACGCTATTGAAGCGCCTCATTTTCTCAGCTATCGATTTTGACAACAAAGTTTAGTATTTCTCTAGACAACAACTAACTAACTAAGTCGAAAAGATGAGTCTTCAACATTTATATTATAAAGAGGTATGGTTTGTAAGTTTGGATGTAACTAGGAGGTAATTTCCGAAATTACAAAAATCTTTTACTAATATTTATAATGGACTTTCAGCGTGGGCTATATATAATCCTGTTTAATAAAAGGGTTTTTAGTGGAGACCAATTTTGCAATGAAAGTCGACGCAAAAATGGTCGGACAAATATGTTTCTTACAAACGCTCCCTTGACGGAAAGAGCTACTTTTCTTAGGCCATTTTTTATCTGGATACCACGCGAGCGAAGCCGTGGGCAGTAGCTATTAGAATATAAGCGATCTCCACCGTTAATATGATCTGAGCCAGATCATCTTTCTGAGCTATGAACAACTGAAATTCAGATTCCAAGCTCAGTAATTTGAATTAACGAATGGTTTTCATGGATGCGGAGAGATTTCGCTGCACGTTAAAATATGTCTTGACTTTGTAGTGGAGAAATGCGATTTATACGAAATAACGTTCCCTGCATTTTATTTTATATCCAAATGTTATGTACCTATATTACGAAGAAAAAATAAAGCAAAATGCAATTATAAATAAAATTAATGGACTTATTAATAATCAGCGTCCCCAAATTTTACATGAATAAAATTCATAATATCTGAATGTTTGTCCTCATAATCAGAATCTTTTATAATTATAAAAATTCTAAGATTAAATAAAGACTGATTAAATTTGGTATTTTCGTATTTTTATTTTTTATATGATACTATTTTTTTAACAATAGAATAAGTATAGATTTTCTTCTCTCAGGGGGAAAAAGCGGAATAAAAAAATAGGGGATTTCTGTTCTTTTTTTACATTAGAGCTTAGTTTTCCCCTAAGTCGGATTTCTCAGGGGGGATTTGTGGAATAACCCATTCATTACCATACAATTCGTATCCACCTTTTAATCGTCCACTGTGTCAATCTCTTATTTCAAATTAAATTTCCTCAAAAAAATATCTCTTAAGAAGATAAATTTGGGAAAACGCCCAAATATTCACAACCCAAATTCCAGTGTTTCTTCTCTACGTTAAAATGTTTGGTTCTCAGTTTGCAAAATGAAATTCGACCGTGTACCCACGGCAAACGTTTGTTTTAAACTGTCCAATGTTATTGAACATTGAAAAACCGAATCCAATTTTGTTGAACGTGCACGGAAGTTTTGTTATAACAAGAGTCTTTATAAATGATGCAGTGATGGACGCACTTCCACGAGCGCAGTTAAAAGCGCCCGCGTTTTTTCATCTATCCCCGTAATGGACTGTTTTTGCAACGACCATCCGAAATTGCTAGGTTTTTTTGCAAACCTTATGCTGAATCGATGTTCACAGTCTGATGGCGTAGTTAGGTATGATATTTTTTAGTAAAAGAGCGCCTAAAAACACTTAAATTTTAACTTTTTTATTACCATTATTAATTAAATTTACTTTTATTACTTTTATTATTATTTCAGACTAAAAATAAAATTACAATGTTTTCAAAATTACATTTGACTATGTTACTAAACTAATCCAGTATTTAAAATAAAGCAATTTATGTTGTCCACGTTATTTTTTTAAATACTATTGGGATTTTGTAATCAATGTGCTATGGCCGATATCTATTTAGCATCATCTTCGTCCAAACTAGGCATCGAGCAGATTATTTTTGTACTTTTACCATACCTTTTTAATCAGTTTTAGCAAATATAAGGTGTGTTTAGTAATGGTGTAACACAGAGTTTATGCAAAATAACTGCATCAGAACAAAGCAGGCAATTTGTTACATAATTCACCTTTGAACGTACGCTTGCTTTCATTCCGCTAAATTAATATTTACCCGCTTTAATCTCCACTGGTAACTGGCCATTTTCCGGAAAACGCGCTAAAACTTAATTAAATTATGTTATTGCAAGATACATTAGCGTTATTATCCGACAGGGAACGAGTCATCGACATAGCTCAGAGGATTAACAAGCTGAAGTGTCAATGGGCTGGTCATATATGCCGAAGTACCTACAACCGTTGGGGTAAACGAGTTCTGGAGTGAAGACTGCGTCTGGGCAAACGTAGTGTGGGGCGACCCCGGGCTAGGTGCAGTGATGATTTAAAAATGGCAACCGGCAGAAAGTGTATGAGAAGAGCCGAACATTGGGCTCAATGGCGCGTATTGAGAGAGGCCTTATTCCAGTACTGGACTGATGTAGGATGATGATGATGATGATGATTATGATGATGAAGATACATTGTTTGTACAATCTTACCCTTTACTTGATACTTACTTTAAATAAGAGTCCATTCTAAACACATGACTAGACAAAACACAATTGAAGTTTTACGAAATTCAAAACTCCTGACATGTCTTGTATTGCGATGTCATCAGGCTTTGTGATTTCCACTTCTTTCTCATTTGTTGCTTCACTTTCGTTTTATCATCTTTAGGATTTTGTTGTTTCTTTTCTTTCTGTGACTCTGTCCGCTCATTGTCCATTTGCTGTATGACTTTGTTTGCATCATCTAACAACAGATTCCGAATATTGCCTTGAGCAGAATCAAAGTATTCTAAAAGTATTTTCTAAGAAGCATCTGGAACTAATTTTGAAGAGAACTTGTTCACGCATTGGCAGCGGCCCCTAGTGACTATTTATTACCCCTAGTGGTAATAAAACCTATCTAAGAGCCATCCTTGAAGTTGAACAAATCAGATAAGCCGTTTTGGAGAAAATACTAGCAGACAAATAAACAACCTATATGGGCTTCTGACGTCACAGGACAATTTTGGTTATACCCTGATACATTTGTGATCGGCTCCTTGTTATTTTAGGTTAGGATTAGATCAATAGGCCGTAGTTTAAATACCTACGTTAGATAGATAGGTATCTAACCTACGACAGACGACTACGAGGTACGAGTAAGCCTAGGAATTGGCCAAACTCCAGGAAGCTAGGAATCAAAAACGTTTTCAAAGTGAAGGAGATTTTTACCTAGCTGCCACTGCTACATCTAAGTTAAGATATTTATATACATAAGTTACAATACGAAAAAGTTTTTAGCACTTGCCGAAATACAACAAAATTACGTTTATGAAAGTACGAATATAGAAATCACTCGACTGGTCTAACATCCTTTTCTTATTCAATTTATTTATCCCGGCTTTTCAATCAACATTGTACCAAAACAACCCAAACTTTTCCTCCTCTTTAAATAAATAAATACGTAACAAACTGTATGTAGGAAATATGATAGGATCAGGGGTGAGTTCACGCGTCGTCGGGACCGATACCAATCTGTCATTTTTTCGGCAAATTTATTTCCGTGGGCTTCATTACACTCGACCTTAGTAGAGTTGTCATCCAAGCCTGTGAAATGTCGAATATAAATAGATCCTTAGAAGTTCTATAAAATAATAAAATAAAATATTCTTTATTTAGGACTGCCTATGATCCATATTGGTTAGTATGAAGACAAACAAAATAATTATGAACTATTTTAGTAGACAAAAGTAAAGTAAGTAAAAGTAAACACAATCAAAAAGAAAGAAACGTGAAGAAAAAGAAGGAAATGGTGCTGGGTGTGACGTGCATGTTCCTGTGCCAAGAATCATCAAATGAGAAGCAAATTCCAACATAGACCTACAGGTCGATTTCTCATTTGATGACTCTCCGCACAAGACATTTCCACAACGGCGACGTATTATAAGTATTGAAGTGAGAAAATAGGAACCAATATTCATAAAAATTAACCATTTCTGACATCCTAATTGAAAGATTTATTATTATTTCATCAGTTAAAACCTCAATCAGCATGATTGAGGATAAGACAATAGATGAGGCGAAAAAACCGATTAAAAACGAATTCATAAAGTCAGACTCAAAAGACTTAGAAGTCACTAGAAAATGTCTACGTGCACTACGTAAAATGTTTTCTTTTAAAACAGATGAAAACCTCATTTTATAAGCCGTAACCAAACCACCGGCACCGGATGCTCCCAAAGGGTTCCATACATATTTCATGCCCGTTGCAAACACGCTTGTTCTCTTATCATATAAATGGTAATGCAAAAATGCTGCCGCAGTTACGCAACATTTTAATGCCGATATTGAAATCCGAAGGTTCTCTTGGGATCAAAATATGTTGTCAGTTCTTCTTTGTATTGATATTGTACGCGTTTGATAGCTTTGTTACTGTATAAACATGTTTTTATAATAATTTTGAGTGTGCTTGACATGAAAATTATTAAACTTGCCATAGTTATGTACAATTATCAAGTCATCTCAAGACAATTAAACGCTGATATCTTGCTTAATATCTTGTTTCGGAGCCTATTCTATACAAACAAACAAAAAATCTTTCCTCTTTATAATATCTGTATAGACTTAAAATCAGCACATAGTTTGTGCTTAGGTACATTGCCTAAACATTTTTAGCTTTCATGCCATAATACGCAAACGATGTGCATCGTTGCGCAAGCGAGTGCATGGCAGCCCTAACAGCATCCTGAACACGTTATCAGACAGGTGGGATTGCCCAACAAGGTGCCGTTGGATGAACCTACATACTCATCAAATAAACTTCTAGTGTAGGTATTTTTATAAATTGCTATTTTATGTGTATCACTAACATTAGTTTTAAGTCTTTAGCTTTACTACATACTTACAAAAACTATGGATGAATTATCTGCAATAAAATTTTATTATTATTATTTTTATTATAAACTACATAAATATTATTTTTTTTAGTTCCTAAACTACTTTATCTAGACTAGTATGAGCTTGTTGTGGGAAGTCACTGTTGTCTGACAGACTGACAGAGCTTTATAACAATCATAGCTAATTGTACCATTTGTACCTACTTGTCTGAAGACATTCAATAGACGTAAATTTATGTTTTCCTTGCCCAAGAGGAAGTTGAACGATGTCACTGTTTTTCAGAGGATATAATATCTTGTTCTTTACTTTTCTTAATACTTTTCCTGTAACCAACGCCTATCTCTAAAACTGACTTTTCTTTTGTTTCAGCACAATCATGCATGGACGCAAAGCAGATTCTCTTCAACGGGCACTGCTATCTTTTCTCTGGCTACCCTAGAGCCTCCTGGGCCACTGCTAAGCAGGTAGGTGATTGAATCATTTGCAGTATACTCATCTTGACTCCGTTACTTTAGAGGATACTGCGAATGGTCGGACATTTCAGACTTTTGTGCTTGTTCATTGAACAATTGTGGAAATACTTCGAGACGATTTAGTTTTTTGTGTATCGAATTCTTAATAACGAATAATGAGCGGTTGACTGCGACTGCTAGAGTGGTTGACGATTGATGATAACTGCTCAAGTGGTTCGTAGAGATTGCTCGGTTGATGAAGACAATTAGTATGGTTGTCAGCGATAGCCTAAGTTGCCTATTTATTATCAGCTCAGCTATCCTGTATCAAGTCAGATAACCGTTATTTGAACAGCACTTTATTTGAGTTTGTTCAACATTCCGCTCGTAAAATAAAACAACTAAAATTCTATCGGTGAACTTTTCCAGTCTACATATTAAATTTCAATATGAATTCGCTGAAAGCTTCGAAGGCAGTGTGCAAATTAACTGTTACCGATAGTTTTTGGCTACGCAAACAGATCAGCAACAGTATAATAGTTTATATGAAGTGCGGTGATGTTAAACCATTATTGGAAAGTACTTTTTTGATTTAAGCTTGCGTTGGTTCAGTTTCAACTTCTTAGATTTAATGTATACCTACTATTATTACCTGAAGCTGATGAATTTGTTTTTTTGTTTGAACATAGATTAGCGCTATGTAACTACCAGTCGAATTTGAAAGAATCTTATTGCATTTGATAGCCGAATTCATGAGGAAGGCTATACGTTATTTAACGCTGCAACGCTTAGGAGCTGAATCAGGAGTAACAGCGCAGGCTAGCAATGCGACGCGGTGGGTTGGGGTCCTAAGGCAGACGTAGACGTAGACGCAGCTAGTCATATATATCTATTAGAAGCTATAAGTTACGACCTTTCGAAAAAGA
Source organism: Perizoma flavofasciatum (assembly GCA_958496245.1). Classification (NCBI taxonomy): domain Eukaryota; kingdom Metazoa; phylum Arthropoda; class Insecta; order Lepidoptera; family Geometridae; genus Perizoma; species Perizoma flavofasciatum. Next base: position 12,100,671 of record OY292431.1, read on the forward strand.
CTTCCTAAATTCTCCACAAATTCGATTTACAACAACTCAGGCTACATTTCGAAGTAGAAAAACTTTGTTCCCTACCCTCGTTAAATTATAATTTCCTAAGAACATCAAGACAGCTTAACCGTAATCCTTTTCGAAGAGTATTTCGTCGCTCAAGGTTTTGCTGTTTTCTTAACGTTAAAATAATATTTCATAGGCCACATTTACATCGAAATCAGGTTGCCTGTGCATATCGTCATAGTTAAGCGCAAGTTGGCACCTTGGTAATTTGATGATACTATCTCACAGAAATACGATATAGGCAGCGATATATACATTTATCTTGATTTACATAAACAAAATATAAACGCTGACAGGCGGTCGTTATATTATTAAGTACTAGCTTCTGCCCACGGCTTCGCCCGCATGGTACCCTATGTGTTATTCTGATGAATTACTCGTAGCTATAATACTGTAAAGTTTCATCAAAATCTGTTCAGTAGTTTTTGCGTGAAAGAGTAACAAACATCCTCACAAACTTTCACGTTTATAATATTAGTAGGATAGGATAGGATTAGTAGGATAGGATAAGATGTTACTCATACTATGACGAACAACTTGCCAAGCGGTGCCTACTTTTGTTATGTTCCGGGCGTTGGCAGGGTATATTTTTGTTAGCAATGAATAGTGAGGTTCGGGTATATTTTTCAGGCCTATTTACTTTGCACGCAGTATAAATATCTTTTTAATTTCATTCAATGTCTGCGTTACTGAAACCGTTTGTCGCATACATTCTGAGTGAATACCACCTTGTCCCATAATTCTTGCTAGGAACTAAGTTACCCGTTATTTTTCTTGGCAGCTCGTAAGTGCTTCTTGTAAAAGGGTTATTATTCTGGAACAACGCGATTGTTACGCTGAAGAATCTACAGACAGCGCCAAGAATAGACACTATTATCTACTATAGATGGTGCTTATTTCTGGCGATAAGTAGTTTATTTGTAAGGTAAAATATTTAAAAAAAAACCCGACTTCTGATCCTGTCGTCATAGGTTTGAATCCGGTAGTTGACTAACGGCTTATATCACTTAAATTTATGATACATATTCAAAACCGTTAAGAAAACATTGCCTAGAACCAAAAAATCTAAGGTATGCCAAGTATTTAGTGTTCCGATGGAATGCCGTTTCAACCTGGAATAAACCCCTACGTTATACAGTAGATGAATAAGGTACAGGAAAATTTTGGTAATGTTATGAATGTTCCAGGTATGCGAAGGACTTAGCATGCACCTATCCTCCGTCCACTCGGCAGAAGAAGAGCGTTTCATCGTCTCCGGCATAAGGCAAAGCAGCGACTATAGCGCTGGATCGATCTACTGGCTCGGCGCGTACCTCACCAAGACCAGTGAAAGAAGCGCTGACAAATTTAGCTGGATTGACAGAAGCGCTGTTGATTACCAGGGGTGGCCAGCATACAACGATACTGAGGATGTGGACGATGCGTGTTTAGGCGTTCAGGTAATATTGTGAATCCTTGGTCAAGGAACACTACTTGTCCTCGAGTTGTTAACTGTTGACTGTTTATGGCTTATCTATGTTATGTATTAAAAAATAGTTTACAGTAGGTATGGAAATATTATGCTGTGTATTTATAGTATACTATCTTCTGCCCACGGCTTCGCCCGCGTTGACTCGGATAAAATGTAGCCTATGTGCTATTCTGATGTATAAGCTATATTACAGTAAAGTTCCAACAAAATCCGTTAATAGTTTTTGCGTGAAGGAGTAACAAACATCCATCCTCACAAACTTTCGCGTTTATAAGTAGGATAACGTTAAATTTTAGAAATGTTAATATAGCTATCACATATATTTAATGCTTGGGCTATTATTCTGCCCTATAACATAAACATATAACACAAAGGGCGCATATAACACAAACACAAAATCGAGAATAAATTTTAAAGTAAATAAATGTGTAGAAGCGCCCATTTGCGTCTTGGTAAAGATAGATAAAGATAAAAATATTTTATTTTGTGTCACATAAAGGATACAGGAGTACACGTACCTACGAGTTATTAAGAAAATGAGATTGACAACAAAAACGGTAACTTTGCTCAAGAATGAGACAGTAAAAAGTAAATTTACGATCAGATATGCCTTTTTTACTGATCACCGTGGTATATTTAACTCGATTTTGTGAATAATGGTAGATGCGACCTCTCCGAATAGGACGCCATTATCAGAGGATCGTTTAAGGCCCGAATTCATAGTCAAATAGGGGCTCCCCTAGCTAGGGGGCTGTTCAGGCGCTAAGTAAAAATTCAAGTGCGAATTCAACCTTTATGCACTCAGCCATAAGGCGAATGTTGAATGATGGATTTTGGGGGACTGTTCAACCCCCGACTATGAATTCAGGCTTAAGAGTTCAATATTCTCCTTTTTACTTTTCAGTGGAAGTCATCCCCTGTTCCATCGCAGCCTAGCGGCCTTTACTGGACTTTACACAAGTGTACGATAACAGGCGGCTACGTCTGCAAGCGACGATTGAACCATGAAAACGTATTCAGGAACAAAACCGTTGAAGGATCTTCAGGTAAAATAAATTGGCGCCCAACGCGACTGTGAATACAATATTATCCCACGCTAATACAATATTATCAGTATTATCCACGGTTGTCTGGAAGAGATCGCTGTCAGCGTTAAGATCGCCATTTGTAGGAAATACTTACATTGTGTGTTCCTCAATAAATTGATTTTTCATTTCATTATTATAATTCAAATACATCTTACGAAACGATTAATTAATCAAATCAATGCTAATAATTATTTTTTTATTTACCAATCATCATTGGCTCTTTTTGTTAGTGATTTTTTTCGTAATCTAGCGTTTCTTTTGTATTATCATGTCAATAAACCTAAAAGATAATGATTAATTCTACATAGCCATTAGATTTTTTTTTTAATCCGTTGTGAACGTTATGAATTACAGTAATTATAGTCTTAGTTAGCCTCGATTTTAGGATGATAATTATATATTAATAATCTCGCCATTACTTAGCAGTTTTAAGGTTGCAGAGTTAATTATATTTTCAGGAGTACTATCCAGCCCGAACTATCCCGGCATGTATGATAACGATATCGACTATTGGGTGCACATCGTGGGACCAAGTAGCACAAGATTAGTGTTTATCTTCCAAACTGTCGATTTAGAATATCAGAAAGACTGTCTTTACGATTTTGTTGAGGTAAGTATTCTGATTTTAGGAATTAGCCCCGTATTATGTATTTGAAAGTCACTGGGTTGGGTGAAAAATTCGAATGATTTTCAGTTGAATGAACACAGGAACTATCAAAACAGACCACAGGCAACAGAATACGGACTTGTGATGATAATTTCAGTAGTCAAACGTTCTTCGCTGGCGTCGATTCTCTAGTACAACAATGAAGCTTAATTTTATCTATCGCTCTCTTTTACCAACAGTAACATAAGAAAGAGAGCGACAATTTTAGTGGTGTCAAATTAGTCAGATTTAAGTTTTTCATAAAAGTTTAGTCGTGATTTCAAAACATGCTGACTATGAACACGAAAAAGAGTGACACGTAAACTAATTTGACTGGAGTAAAATTCTTGCCATCTCTTTCTTGCGTGCACTATCAATAAAAGAGACCGACAGTTTAACTTAAGTTTAGTTGGTGTATAAAAATTGGAGCCATTGAGCAACTTTCAGATACAGAATAAGGGACCAAATGTGACCTTTTTGAATCCGTTAGTTATGAACTCAGTATTACATTGCGATGTCTGGCTTTAAATCAGTTAGAGAAAATGAGTTTTGTGATTACGTGGGTGAGCTTATTAAATGTGATGTTGCTTACAGCTCCGAGATGTAAGAAACATGAAATCATCTAGATACTGCGGGTCCGTCGGCGAAACGAGATGGGTGGCCTCCAGTAACAAGGCAATATTACACTTTCATTCTGATTACAAGTGAGTATGAAAGAACGTGAAGTGAAATGAAATTTATGGTTCACAAACATTAGAGTTACCTACGTGTTTTTTTTTTATTATTATCATTAATACCTACATGATATTCCTTGATAGATAACATTGGTACCCAAACTTGGACACCCTGTGTGAATCGGGATAGTTGATGGGAACAATAAATAGTAAAACATTTGAAATATTCGTGAAATAAATTGACTTAAATAAAAAAAAAATGTTACGTCTCATTAAGTCCTCTCCCTCCAAAGGTTATCTGGAAGAGATCGCTTCTAAGCGATAAGACCACCCATTGTACTTTGAGTTTTGTTTTTTTATAGTTTTGTTATTTTTATTTTCTTATGGTGTACAATAAAATGTTTTCATTCATTCATTCATTCATTCATACATCTCATTTTTCTTCATGATTTCTTGCAAGAGTTTCAACATGTAGCATCTATAACGTTAGTCTTAAATATAACTATCTAATGTTTCCAAGGAGAAAGAAATGTTTCGAATGTGTAAGAGCTCGTCTGGGGAAGTACTACCAGCATTTCTGCCGTCAAGCAAGTATAGGTTCTCGTATTGCTGTGTTCCGGTATGAAGGGTATGGGTGCCGGTGAAATTACAGGCCCATGAGACTTTACACCGTTTTGTCAGGGTCGGCACCGTGCAGGTAGTCTGGTATTGCAAGCGTCCACAGGTTACGGTAACCGCTTACCAACAGGTGAGCCGTTAGCTACTTTGCCACTTTAGTTTGTCTGTAGACTGGTATTTGTATCTACTGTTTACGGAAATAACACTACTTTCATGTATTCATATTGCGAAAACGGGAATTTTCACGTACTGCACTATCGGTGAAGGCACCGATTAAGTTTCGACTCATTCCGAGAGTCTTCATCAGGTTGAGTGGTCGCGACTTTCTCTCTCCGCGTCGCGCCGTGCACTGTTTTTTTTTCTTTGTTAATTTATTCAGAATTTGCCATTTTATTGTTACAGTATTCACGGATTGGGGTTTTCAGTGATGTGGCGAGCCGTAGAACTGGTAGGCTGTCCATCACAGACATTTACCTCGAAAGAGGGTATACTCAGAAGTCCGAATTTTCCGCAATTCCTGTTGCCAAATCTGGACTGCACTATTGATATTCTAGCTCCTACTGGTAAGGACCATTTGGTAGTCATAAAAACTTAACATTAGTAAGAGAAAGTCGAAGCAAAACCACAAATAATGAATTTCAGGAAAGCGGGTTTTTCTCAACATCAGCTACTTTGACTTTGGCTACGGTATCTTCGAAAAAGGAGTGCCAATAAACGTCACTGAATCGATACCTGAAGATTCCTTTCTAGAAGTGCAAGTCGATTTAAAAAGCTCTCCAATACGACCTTTCACCAATCCAAACATCTTGACCAACGGCCTGTTTGTTTCACAATCGGAGATTCTACGACTGAGGCTGAAGACGGGAGAAAATATAACTGGCAATGGATTCTTCGCTCATTTTAAAACCAGTAAGTTATATTCTTACAGAAACGTAGGAAGTCCGGTACAGATGAGCAGACAATATTGTCAACGCGCGGGCCGTGGATAGTTTAGAATTTAGATTTTAAACTAGCGCAGGATCGTAGTGAATCCTTTAGTGAGGATTTTCAAAGATTTTTGGATTAATTCAAACTGAGGCAGGCTTATATGCATCAGTAAGTGAAGTTGGGCCATGGATGATGCTGATGCTTCTACAAAAACTTAAATTTCATATCAAAAACAATCACGTTTTTCAATTGGTCAAATTTAATAAGAGGAAACAGGGTAATACGAAACCTAAAATGTTATTTCTTTATGTTAGGTTTTACAGGTCATAGGGGCAAGGTCCAAAATCGTCGCTGGCATTTACTCTTAACTTTTAACCATACCTATTTCCAGTAAGTTTCCTCAACGTGTCACACGTTGTTGAGCTGAGAGACGTCCGCTCGGGTCGAGTGGCGCCACCCAACTGGCCACAGCGGCCGCCTTCCAGAGCGTTCATGCGCGTTCACCTATTTGCTCCCCACCATCATACGCTGACGCTGGCTATACTGAGAGCCACTTTGGTGCAGAGAAACAGCGATTGGCCCTGTGGAGATGGCATAGGCTGGATGCAGGTGAGCTTTAATATAAAACACCAAGTTCATTGTTCAAATAAAAAAACCGACTGCAATTTCCTTTTCCGAGCACTGACAAAATTTCAATCACATTCAGTATTGACTAATTTGTGAGTAGTTTTTAAAGTATTTAGCAAAATTATTGATCCAATTAAGATAATGTTTTCACTATACCGAAATCATTCCTTAACAGCAAAAAAAAACAATGAAGTATACTTATTTGAAGAGAATAATAGCATATCGAGTACCTCCATCATCATTTGAAATTAGTTAAAAATATGTTCAATAGAGTTCCGATGCTTAAGGTAAATCAACGAAACTCGTTGAAAGATGATGAAAGACTTAAAAAAATAGATTCATAACACATGAAAAATATTGTAAAAACACGCGTCGCGCGTGGTAGTGCACGGCGCGACGCGGAAGGAGAAAGTCGCAACCACTCACCCTGATGAAGACTCTCGGAATGAGTCGAAACTTAGTCGGTGCCTTCACCGATAGTGCAGTACGTGAAAATTCCCGTTTTTACAATATGAATAGTCAAGTTCACGATAGTTTTTGGAATAAAATATGAAAAATAATATACTTAGTAAAGTAGAGCAACCTACGGTCCGTTTCGTCTTGCAAAATTAGTATCTACGCTTCGATAGATAGATAGAAGATAGAAAATACTTTATTGTACACCAAATAACATATAATATACGCTTACTAGGATGACAGCGGGGAGCCCTCCCTGCGCTCGATACATTAACGCAATTCTTATGTTTGATGTTGAGACTAAGGCCCAAATTCATAGAAAAATAGGGGCTCCCCTAAGGGACTGTTCAGGCGCTAAGTAAAAATTCAAATTCGAATTCAACCCTTATGCACCCAGCCATAAGGCGAATACTGAATAATGGATTTTGAGGGACTGTTCAACCCCCGACTATGAATTCAGGCTTTAATCTTGATTGTTTAGGTAAAAGACAGTTACACCGACAATAACGGCACAGAATGGACTCTCTGCGAGATTGACAGGAGCAAGAGGAAACTGGAGCCGAGCGCGCCTCTAGTCATCAACTCGTATCTCCATTCGCTGGTGGTAACGCAGCACTCCGGCGAAAGAGCAGTCAATATGGATGTGTCATTGATTGTGAATAAAGGTAATATACATATAGTCACGCCTATTTCCCGGAGGGATAGGCAGAGACTAAGGATTTCCACTTGCTACGATCCTGGCATACTTCTTTCGCTTTTCATCCTCATTAAATTCTTCATACAAGCTCGGCGGTTTTATGTACTTCTGACCTGCGGGCCAACCATGATCTCTTAGAGCAATATTAAAACAATATTACACTTCAATTTCGTACCATAACCTTCAATAAGTAAGCTTACTTTAATATTATAGAGGCGAAGCAGTTTTGGTGACGTCACCATGATTTGTTCACTCAAAGCGTACCATGATGTGATTTTTGACAGCAAGTAATATTGTTCTTACGTCAAATCTAGCAGTGATGAAAAAGTTACTTTTTAGCGGCGGAAACAATATTGTTTTTCAAATTATAGCACAACTAAGCGTTAAATTATCCTAAAATGAAAGAAAAACGAGTTTATTTTCACAATATTTAATACTGAATATGGTGAATTGGTAAAAAGCACTAGTAATACAAAAAAATGTGATGTTCTTGTAGATGGCAAACGAATACGAATTGTTTTTGAAAGCTGATACCGCTGAAAAACACTTCTAGGAAGCAACGTCGAAGACCATTGCTTGACGAATGTGATCCCTTGAACTTATATGAAGCGGAGTTCGTCAAACTATAGAAACCCAACGTATTCTCACGCTGCGGAAATAGTAATCCATGAACCACTTGTAATTCCTTATAGGCAGCGTCTAATACTTATTTTAGTAAAAAAAGGTATTTTGTTTATATACGTATATCACAAAAATACGTATTAAACTTGTATTTAATTACTTTCTGTTGGGCATTTTATTATAATTATATTAATACAATATTACCTAAACTTGCGCGCAACGTCAAAAGTGATACTTTCCGTCCGAGTGTCTGACGTAAAAAAACATTCCGTTTTTGGAAATTTTTAAAGTGCAAATGAGGTTTGTTTTACATTATTTTTTCAATATTTGTCAGAAAGATGTATATTCTCGATATATAAAGAAAATTTTAGATTTCCTAGGCTAAATACGGCTAAACTTTAAACAAATAAAATTGATTTTAAGTCGACTAAATGTTAGAAGTTGATTTGTAAACGCGTAATTCGGAACGTGTTCCCTAGCAATTGTGCGAAAGTGATAACGCTATACGAAATCATGGCGTTGACTCGCTCTTTCTTATGCCAATAATAGATTATCATTCGTTCTTTCAACTCACTACGCAGGAATAAAACAATAATGTTTAAAAAGTTCATGGTACGAATCAAAGTAATGTTGCTACAAGCTTAAAACAAAACGCTCCTGAACCATGATGGTTTAGTAAATGATTGTGGTAGGCCTGCTGGCCTTTCTCTAGAATGTCTCTAGTTTTGTCAGAGTACGTTCGCCGAGGCATTCCTCTTCCAACTATTCCATCCACCTTATATACTTGTTTTGTTAGTCTTCTTTCATCCATCCTTTCTATATTTTGACAACCTCTGTGGCGCAGTGGGCGAAGGTCCGCCTGAGAAGCAGAAGGTTGCGGGTTCGATTCCCGCTGCGAGACAAATGTTTGTATCTGCATTCATTTGTCTCGGGTCTAGGTGTTTTTTATGTATAATATGTATGTATTTACAAAAAAAAAAACAAGTAGTATATCAGTCATGTAGTTCTATGTACCTACGCAAGCTCTGCTTACTTTGGGGCTAGATGATGCTGTGTGAAAAATGTCCAGCATTGTTTTTTTTTATATGCTCAAACCATTTCAACCTACTTTTCTCAAATAAAAATAAAGATAATGTAGTAGATAAAAGACACGCTCACAACTTTGGACATGATAGATAAACACATAATGGAGATCCTCAGATCCGTACACAGTACACAGATATTCATTTGCTAAGTTTAGTGTAGTCAGAGGTAAAGTCAAATTCCATATTCATTTAATCATGAAAATCACAAGGATCACTTTTAAATGACAATTTTACCTACTGGCTATTCCGACGCGACCATCCTAGTAGTCTGTGGACAAACGCGTAAAGAAAGGCAAACGCCGAACATTATATTTGGCTCATGCTATTAAAATATACCTTTATGGCGCAGTGGGCGAACGCCTGCCTGAGATGCAGAAGGTTGTGGGTTCGATTCCGGCTGCGGGACAAATGTTTGTATGATTAGAAAATGTTTGTCTCGGTTTTGGGTGTTTTCTATGTATAATATGTATGTATTTACAAAAAAAAAATATATAAGTAGTATATCAGTCATGTAGTTCTATGTACACAAGCTCTGCTTACTTTGTGGCTAGATGATGCTGTGTGAAATATGTAAAAAAAAAAAAAAAAAAAAAAAACTGTACCCATGCTCATGTAAGACGTTAGTAAGCATTCCAAATATGGAATACTTGGATTTGGATTGGATGATAAACTAAGCATTTGCTTACGTTTCTCATCACCATTTCAGATCCAGAATACCATAGTAAGGTTCTGCTGCTCCCGGAAGAAACCAGTCTAGAGTCTTGTTATCCCAACCCATGCCTGCACGAAGGCCGCTGCGCCACTGATGCTGCGAAGAGCTTCTGCCAATGCTCTGGATATTACACTGGTGAGTGGGATAGTGATCATTTTGTAGCCAACGCAAACATTTTGTGCTTCAAGTCAGAAATGATAATGATTTATGCAAACTGTTTTTTTTTTTTAAACCAGCCAATACGAGTCTGAGTGAATGAATGAATAAAAATACTTTATTGTTCACCACAGGAAAATTACAAAAAAAAACTTTACAAAATTTAGAAAACAATGGGCGGTCTTATCGCCCAGAAAAGATTTCTTCTATTAATGGTTCTGTTGCGGCCACTTTTTTTTTAAATAACGTGTAGCATTTTTCTACGTCCCAGAAATTCAACTGTTAGAAAGCTAATAAGTTTTTGCGTTTTGCCATAGTAGAAGCCATGATAACACGTTCCATAGACTGCAAAAATTACAACTCGGTACATCATGGTAAAAATATATGGTACAAATATAAAGAAGACAATTTATTAAATATTTTTAATTATCTCCTTTGGTATCCGCAAAACGTTAAATTAAAAAAATGTATTGAACGAAGCTGTTTTCTCGCAAAATATTTGAAAATGTATTACAGATCCTAATATCTTGTTGGTTATTTCTTCATTTATATGCAATAATTTCATTAATTTGCACAGGAATATTCTGTCTCGTAACCGCCTGCGAACGCGAACTCGCTACATCATGGTAAAAATATACGGTACAAATATAAAGAAGACAATTTATAAAATATAAAAAGAAGATATTATTTTTAACTAGCTTCTGAGCTTCTGCCTACGGCTTCGCCCGCGTGGTATCCGGATAAAAAGTAGCCTATGTATATTATTCTGATGTATAAGCTATGTTACCGTAAAGTTTCATCAAAATCCGTTCAGTAGTTTTTGCGTGAAAGAGTAACAAACATCCTCACAAACTTTCACGTTTATAATATAAGTAGGATTTATCACCTTTGGTAGCCGCAAAGCGTTAAATCAAAAATGTATTGAAGGAGACTACTTTCTCGCATTTTAAAAAATATTTGAAAATGCATTACAGGTCTAATTTTTAGTTTGATAAGTCTTCATTTATTTGCAACAATTTCATATATTTGCACAGGAATATTCTGTCTCGTAACCGCCTGCGAACGCTCGCCTTGCGCTTTTGGCAACTGCACTGTCGTCCCTCGAACCGCGCCCAGCATCGGCCCTTCAGCAGACGAGGGGTTTCTCTGCGTGTGCGCACGCGGATACCGCGGCAAGCGCTGCGCTGAACGGGTGAGACCCTGCGCTTCCAGACCTTGCAATGCAAGAGGAGCCTGCTTGGAAACAGCCGGAGGATTTCTGTGTCAGTGCAATCCGTCATGGACTGGGAAAAGGTACTCGTAATTTTATAACACAACTTCAATCCTCAATTCAAAACTGTTTTCAATTTCTTGTAAAATAAGAAGTAAGAAGGAAGGCTTCTTATTTTTATTATATTCTGTATTCTTGACAATCTCTTCCCATAATCATCGAGTATTGAGCACGCGATCATTCATTTTGGAACTATTTACTTAGTTTCAACGAACAATTTCATATCTATATAATTAAAAAAAATAGTAAGCTTATTTTACCTACTCCAAAACGCTTATCTTAAATTCAAACTGAATTATACCTAATATTACAGAATTATCCTTAGTTCATCTAAGGAACAAGTGCGATTTTTTATTTCCGCTTATTCGCACTACGTTTTAGTTTTTTCCTACACCAATCAATCTTTCCACTAGTTTCAAAAATCCTTTAAATATTTAGTGTTAATGATTCTTGTTCTTCGACAGATGTGAAACTCCAAATCCATCACCAAACATAATAGGCCTTGGCCAGAGGATGCTGCAAGAGCCTTTCTGGCTGGGCCTGTTGGCCGTATTCGTAGTCCTCGGGTCCATCGGGCTGATCTGGTGCGCCAAACGACACTTCCCCGAGAAGATTGAGAAACTGCTAGCGGAGGAAGCCGACCGCTGCACCAGACGTAAGTTTCTTTACTACCTGCTTGACGGATAAATCTTTGAACATTTATATTTTCTATATTGAAATCTATTTATATTGACACATATTGTAATAGTGTTGATAGGTTATTAAATTGTGCAATGAAGCGGCTAAGTTTATTAGCACACTCTCCTTCATTTTAATAAAGCTTGTCACAAAATCACAGTTTTAAGTCCACAAATGGTCTGGAACATCCAATTTGAATTCGAAAATGGTTTCATGAAAATCGGATAATTCTCTTCCAGACCTCGTATTTAGAGTACTATCTTGAGAAAAATAGAGTAATTTGTGGCTCACAGTATGAATACCTAAGCTTCCTACCGTACATTGTCTAATGTTTTGCTATACTTATATATTTTCTCAATAACCGCACTGTCTCTGGGATGGTAAGGACACGTTTTGCGTAATTTGTCAATTTCTCTCTTTACTGTTTTGAATGTTTTACTTGCGGGCCCAGAAACTAGAGCATTCTTAGATACCATTTCAGTTTGTATATAAACTGTTGCCCATGATGCATACTATTGCATGAATCTAGCTGTCTTTTAGATGTGTGTTGGAAGTTTCTGGAGTCCGTAGGACACACGGTTCTTTTAACATGGTCGAAATGTAGCTAAAGCGCTCCGGTAATTATATATCAAGCAGACATTTTCTCCAAGTTAAATCGATTGTGGTTATAGTGGCTAAAGGATTGCCAGAATAATGCCGGGAGCTAAGAAGTCACGTAAAAGCAGTACCTAATAATTGTATTTATGCTAAATGTGCTTTGCTTTAAATTAAAATAAAGCTACTTGTGAAGTCAAATCCACACTTAAGTATAATCAGTCAACTAATTAAAAGTAGCGAAGATTTAAAGTTTTTTAAAAACAGTCGTAGTACTTGTGCTACTATAGACATAAAGCTGAAGCCCCCTCAAAAACTTCACAGATCTTTTTTTCAAAATTTTAAATCCTTGGAAAGACAGGGTCCATTTTTAGCAACAATAAAATAGTATCTTTCACGTCAACCCTCAAATCAACACTACCTCAATACCTCTAGAATACCAGATTCTTAGACAAGATTGTAGATAATGGGCGTATAAAAACAAAATCTATCTAGGAAAATATTGTTTTCGGATTTATCGGAAGAATTATTCCTCCGTCAGAAGGTTGGACTAATACTGTAGATGTAGACGAATCGTTTGGCCTTAAAGAAAAATGTCCATCAAATTAAAAATGGAGACCGTTCCCGGCGCGCGATACACTGGCAATCCTATATGTGTGGGGGCTAGCGCGAGCGACGCGAGGCTGCAGCCGCAGAAGGGGGCGATACGCGGCCGTGCCCCGCAGCTCAGCGGGCGCCGGCGCCGGCCCGGGCTGCTAGCAAGCTGAGCCGGCGCGGCCTGCGCGTTTGTCCACAGCCGCGCGCGCGCCGTGCCCCGAGCCACCGCCGCACCGCACGCTGCTCACGCGGCTGGGTATCCGCAAGCCGTCGGTGTCGGGGCTAGCGGCGCATCCGCGAGCCGCGCGCACCTTTAGCTTGGACGATCTGTTAAAGCCGCTGCCCGGACGTAAGGACTGGAGCAGGGCGAAGGGCCCGCGCGTTCCGCACCGATACGCGATCGACGCCAATCCTCATTCGATCTCACTCACCGCCAAATAGTGAAACGCTACTCAAGATTTAAGTAGAGTTGGAAAGAGATGGCGCTACCCTTGGTATGCTTGAGCACAGATCTGGTCGAGGCGTGTCTGGATTTCAGCAGTCCCAAGGTTAAGCAATTTTTAAAGCTGTCCATTTCTGACTGACTTTAAACGTTGAGTACCATTTTAATATCCGGCGGTTAGACTATCAGCCCTATACATGATCAGCGAAACTTAGACAAAACATTGAAAATTTAAGAGCTAGCTTAGAGAAAGAATAGAATTCCACCAATCCACAAATTTTATCGAAAACTTAAACGTTAAACTTCATTTAAATAACACAGCTGGCCTGAAATTACTAGTTTTTTAGCAAGCTCATCATTCGTTCTCAGATTCATTTATCAATTTTAAATGGGAACATCACATCTCTTAAACTTAGTTTAGATGTTTAACACATTACCATTTCTCATTTAATGTAGAATAAGCTTGTAAAATAATTTCACTCAAAAATGACTTTAGCAGTTTACTTAGTAGGCTTAATTAAACCTACAACTGAACTAATTTTGTTTACATCAGTGGACTAAAGCCTAATTTAACCAGGAATTTGATTTTTTTCCAGTATTAGGTTTTATAAAACATTATGTTTATGTAGAAGATTTACTATCATGCTAGACATACTTTAGTTTCATTGCATTTTGCTGAATTTTAGACAATTTTACAAGCATTTTAGAGAACACCATTACACTTTCGTAAAATCAGGAATTTCTAGGCCATATGTCTAGTCTAGTATCGTTTCTACTGTGTCACCTTGCACAACTAGTATCACACAATGAGAAACTTGACGCTAATAGACACATGGCTTATCGAAGCATTTAATTATAATTTGCAGTCACAAAATCGCTAACATTTATCAGAAATCTTTGCGGAGCGCGCGGTGTACTGGAGCTCAAATAGCACTGGATGTTCCCCGCTATGAATGAATTGATGTTTAATGCTACCCCGACCATCGTTACTTGGTCTCGCTGTCCTCGTTTTGACTGTTACTTCGATTTTGTCGATATGTGCACCCTCGACCACGCACAAACACAAAGCATCTATTAGCCGCTCCTTCCTTCGTTTCTACCTTTTTAGATCGTCCAACTAAATGAGCCTTTGCTTTGTCAATCTCTTCGTTCTTTATTGTAATTCTTCTCCTTAAAACTATTTTTTTTTACCAGATTTGTTTTTCTGAATTGACATTGCAAAGGCTTGGTAACTGATTTTTCAGTATTAGCGTAGAATGCTTTATAGACATTGTTCTGTGCTGCTTAAAGTTTTTTTGAAATCGGCTACAAATCTGAAACAAAATTAACGGAAAATCAATTTCAATTTTGCATACAGCAGTGTCGGTCTATGTTTCGTTTTTAAACTGGTACTTATAACTTTTTGCTTTGAATGTATGTATAGCTTGACTAGTCTGTTTTGCCTGAATTAATACTTTAGATTTGTATCTAAATGTTCGATGTGTCTTTGCATTTAAACATCATTACACTTCTACACAGAAAACACAGCAGAATTCTACTTTTCTAATTGACACTTAAAAAATATTTCAATTTATTGGCATAAATCCTCAAGGATTGGCTTCCTAGGTGCACTAGTCAGAGATCTACAGCATTATAAAGCTGTGGAATATTTTATCTGTTTTAAATTACATATGCGTAGCTTTTGTTACTAACACTCGATGTTGTTGCTTGTAGAATATTTCAGCAAACATATAGTAAAGTTCATTGTAAGGTATTTGATACAGGAACTCCTTCGCCGCGGAAAAAACGTAATAATTCGACACCGACTAAGAAAAACGCGGCTGAGAAAAAACAAATTCTACAGCAACTGATAAGCCCAGCGGCGACGAATGATCACTCGAAGAAGATAACAATGGGAGAGCTCATACAGATGTCTGAGAAACGGACACTTAGCACAGTCGAAAGTGCTCCGGCATTTGTCAACTACGGAATAGAAAACAAGGAGACTTCATTCGCAAGCGAAGCCTCTTCACCGTCAACCTCTCCATCAATGAGACATATTTCCGATCCCAAGCTAGAAAAGAAAGTCACTTTCGCAAGGCTACTGAACAAAGTATCGGCAGAAATTAGTTCAAGTTCTGAAGTGGATATGGCGAATACTATAGCCATACCAATGGCGTTGATAGCTGATAGAGGGATGAGGGCAAAGGCTTCCAGTACTCCGCCTTCTCCAGGAGTGGAGATAAGGTCTCCGCATAGTACGTCGAGTAATCAAGGAAGCGATTCCATGTCCAGTCTCGATTTGACATTGGCCAACGCTGCGTTGAAAAAATATTCAAGGCAAGTAACGCCACTACTACTATATGTACCTACTAGCTTCTGCCCACGGCTTCGCCCGCGTGGTACCCGGATAAAAAGTAGCCTATGTGTTATTCTGATGTATAAGTTATAATACTTTTATTAAAAACCGTTCAGTAGTTTTTCCTAATTATAGCTTTTTGACACATATTTTATAGGAATCTGTCATGATAATAAATGGTTAGACTTGACCGTCCGTTTATTTTGTTGGTCTTCATCAGACTAAAATTAATCTGATTTGATTAAAATTAATCGGAACAATTAGTTATTAAACTTATTGTTTACGTCCATACTTATTTTTATCTCTAACGGATTCTTAACTAGTTATTTCCCTTTAACAGAATGCCCAAAGCTATAAAACTGATTGAAGATAAAACACTATGTATATGAACACATACATAGTGTTTCATCTTCTTCAGAGTCTTAATTTCACATCCATCCAAATATATTCTCGTTTACCAGAACGCCCAAGATCTCAAGCGCCGACTCTATCCTGGCAATGTTCCGGAACTTCTCATCTTCATCAGCGGCTATGGTCTCCCGGGCGTCTTCGGGCGGGGTATCGATATCGAGTACTCCGTCTGCATCGTCCCCTCAAGATGATACGGTGGATGCTGATGATATATCACTGGCTTCCTCGCAATTTCCTTCGCTGGCTCCCGATTCGCCGGTTACCAGGCCGCATAATACGATTGAAGTTCAAGTAAGGGATATTTTAATTTATTATCGTCATGAAACTCAATTAGAGTTTATAGGTTACTTATTCAGAGAAATTGTCAGCCTAGAATATGCAGAACATTATTTAAACACAGTAAATCACTTACAGCAAAAAGCATAGATGTTGGAGAGCTCAAATTCAATATTGAAGCCGCAATAAAAACCCACTTTGCTAGGCTAAATTATAGTTTTTCATATCACAGGTGTTAGATCAACTCAGCGCTCACAAATCTTCATCATCAGGCCTCCACCCTCCATCAATTCTCCTCGAAGTCCCAAGCGGGATAAACAAGTGCCTTTCTCCGATTCGGGAACTCCCTACCCCACTTCCCACTCCCCTCCCTACCCCTTTACCAACTCCCCTTCCGTCCCCGAGGCTACCGAGAGCCATGCCTTTGGATCAGGATCCAGAAGAACCTGCTGTTATGTGCATATCGCCCAGTGAAGATGAAATGGATGAGATCAAGTTTGAAACAAAAAATGAGAGGCCTAGCGGATTGAAGTTGAAGGTAAGAGAACTTAGTGCTGTTAGACAAAACATCAAGGTTCCTAAAGAGAGAAAAATATATTGACTTTTTGAGTTAAACCACGCCATATAATATTATTCAAAAGGAGCAAACGTGCTTGCGATAATAGCAACTGCTGCCTCAATTACACAAGTTCAACGATCTCATCGACTCATGACCAAAACATGAGTCGTCTTCACCGAATTACTTTAGAAATGTAACGATTACGCAAAACTTATTCAATCGCTTTTTTTTGCTGCCCAAATATCCCTGAATTGACCAAGCACTTTAATACATACTTTTGGTTTTCAGCTCCGCCAACAAGTTAACATCAGTACAGACACGCCGACTCCATCAACCCAAGTAACGGACTCTCCAAGTCCTAGCTTCACGCACAGCCAGGATTCCGAACGAGAGATGTCTTCCCCTTCCCCCGCACCACCGTCCTTACGCGTCCCCGTTCTGACCATTCAAAGGCCTTCGCCAGGGTCCCCTCCTCCTAGGCGGACCCCACCACATTTGGAGTTCCAACCACCGCCACTGATAACAGTCACATATAACGAGACCGAAGAATCAGATGAACCGATGTCGCCCCGACCACCACCACCTTCAGGAAACATGTGTTACCTAAGCCCCTTCTCAATGTCCGCTAGAGGTGAACGCGCACCTTCCGAATCCAACCTATCTTCCTCTGGATACAGCTCCATGGCCAGTCCAGGACCATCGAGGTGTGGCTCGAGTAACCCGCTCTGCCCTTCGGAAATGGAAGACCCTGGGTCCGGTGGAGGCCCATCGTGTTTTCGACGGCGTCCATTAATGAAAACCAACTCCAGTCCAGCGGCATCAAATGACGATTCAAAGGAAAGGAGACGAGGAAGATCAGATTCAGAGACATTATCCGATGACCCCCTTCTAGAATCAAACGATGAGGGAATAGGGACGGATGAAAGAGTAGACGATGTACCGTCAAGTGCGAAGGAAATGGAGTTATCTCTAAAAGAGTTGGAAATCCCAGTTCTTGTCTCCCCAAGCGGGGTCACCAAGTGTTCAATAGTCAAGTGTGTTAGCGTAGAGCGAGGTTTAGATGAAAAGGCGTGTCTTCGTCCCCCGACGCTGATCGCTGAGGGGAGTCAGTTGAGTCCAGTTAGTTCTAGAAGCGAAAGTCCGTTGAGCGATAAGACTGGGTTGGGGCGATTTTCGCCGCAATTCTACGGACGACAACTCCCTTTTACGGACTCGGATGGACTTTACGATTTTCCAAGTTCAGAGTGCGTGAAGGGCAATAGTTTTAAAGTAGGCAGCAATGTGCATAAGAAGAGTGGAAAGAAGAGGGATAGAAAGACAACGAGGACAACGTCTCATGAGCCGACGGGCACGGCGAAGTCGACGCTGCCGCATATGCCGCATTCTATGCATAATTTGTTGGAGGTAAGTGGCAGTTTATAGATCAGTCATATATTTAATCAAGTGAACTTTTGAACCCAATTTGTCTGGCGACTGACTAAGTAATAGCAGCTTTGAACTAAATCGAAACACAAATTGTATAGATCTATGCATAAGTGGCTTACCGTTCCGAGCCGTCTAATTTCATACATGTGGTCCATATTATAATGCAAGGTGTTGCATAAGCCCTGTTTGCCACTACCTTAACTTTTCGTCTGTATACCGCCCCCTAATTACACTTTAAAATGGCTATAGGAACTAAACAATGGCAGTTATTTTACCAGCCTTTAACCATTTCCAAAACTTTTAAATGGGCAAGTTGAGGACGAAATGTGTTCCCTTACTAAGTTTTAGAAGTTTTAAACATCGCTAAGCGTATTAAACGAGCCGTTCCCTATTGCTAGTTTGTTAGTGTAAATAGGTGGCTGGTCGAGATTGGATTCTGGGATAGAATATGTTGTCGCTACCTCAGGTCCCCGGTCCTCGGGAGGCGAGTGGGCGCGGGCGCAAGGGTGGGCGGAGACGCTCGCGCTCGCAGGCGCCCGCTCCCGCCTCCTCCTCCTCGTCAGAGGACTCCGTGTCCAACGCCAGCGTGGCCAGCGTGGCCTCCGCGAGGGAGCTCAGACTACCCGATACAGATATGCAGGTAAATACCGGCTGTTGAAGAATCTTATTCTGTTTATTGTATTTTTACCCGCAACGTATCTATCCTAATATCTATTGCAGTGCCCCCTAGTGACTGGTGGCGTTAAACCCTTTCTGAAAATCTTCCTTGTAGTCATATTAAACAATTGCTAAAACCCGCTTAATAATCGATTAAGCTATTCGAGAAAATGGTGGGAGATAAACGTAAGTACTGACATAATAAAGGTTTTATTGCCACACGTCACAGTGGGTTGGCTAGGGGTTATAGAATTTTAACAAATTTACTTGTTCCTGACAAGTTCCATGTAAACGTTATAAAAATACGAATTGGAGTGGAGTATAATAATAATTTACATATTTATTTATAACTTTTAGGGGGAGTAAAAGTCGAAATTTAGGTATTTTATTGAATGTCTGGTTTTGACCACATTTCAACTTTATTTGCTTTTTAATGTGTTAATTGGTGCTTAATTGGTGGTTAGGCTTTAGCAATATTAAATTATTTTCAGCATTGTGAGCCGTTGCGATTGAGGAAACCACTCAGAAGACAAAAATGCCGTAGCTCTGAGGTGACTGTATGTGCAACCTGAATTCATTGATGTGAACCTATTCTACAGAAACACAGCTATAAATGTATGACTTCATAGGAACCAGTGTACGAGTAGAAAAATACATTAGCTAACAGGATATTATACCTCATTTTTCATCCAGTCTAGGATTCGTGAACTCTTACTGTAGGTACCTACTGCGTGCATTACGTAGATTTCATGGAATGCTTAGTTCTTGGCGAGACCATTTTTCAGTACTATTAGGAGGATCTAGAAGCATGCATCTCTTGAAAATTTGGATGTACACAGGGATGTTATTAAATGTAATGTAACTTGATTGGTATTCTACTTTTTTCAGGATACCACATCCAAAATATCGTCTAGTCTAGACCTGACTGAAGATTCTAGAAAACCGCCTAAAGTCAACAAGTTACGGACCATTAGCAACCAGATAAGGTGAGCTGATCCTTCCAAAACTGCATTTATGTTTTCAGATTCTTATTATTAATTGTACTATTTCCTTACAGATTTCTCAGACGTTTAGAACGTAGTTTGAAAATGAAAGAGAGCTATCCGGCGATTTCAGATGACGAAGGAGACGAGTCTTCGAGCGTGACGTCCCCCCTCCTACAAGGAAGAAAAGACATCAGCCGACTCCCGACTCACGCGACCTCAGCCCCTCTACTCAGCTCAATAAGGCCCAAAATCACAAGGCAAAAACGTTACGATAGAAATATAGTAAGTGAAGAAACAAGGACATTAAATACAGCCGCGGGACAGGACAATTCAGATTAAAGTGTTTTCGCGATATTAAGTTTGGTCAAGAAATAAGAAAGGATTATCAAGAAATAACTATACTATCAAGTTTTTTTATATTATTATCTATCAGCTCTACTTACAGAAAAAATCTATTACGAATAATATTGGCATTTAAAATAATAACCTTTTTTGAACTAACATAAGTATACAAGATTCTAATATAATGTGATATGTTAGACTAAGAAACACGAAATTAGTAAAACGTTTTCTTAAAATAGAAGTAGAAAAAGTTTTAGATGAGCGAAATCTTATGTTTTTCTTGAGTTCTCTTTTGATGTTCTAACAATGGTGGCTTATTGTAAATAGTCGTTCTTATAGCAATAAATAATTTTTAGAAGTTTGTAGGATTAAAAAACCATAACTGTAAAAACTAGAGAGATAGATATATTGTGTGATTTCTTATCCTTTTTAATGTGGTGATATTCTTTACCTCTAGTAAACTTTCCATTGATTATCTTCTACTATTGTTACATAGATTCATTTACTTTCTCTTTGCTTAAGAGGTTAGTTCTACTATACATTAAATGCTTTATGTAAATATATTTAAACGTATTGCTCAAATGCATATTTTGTGAAATCGTTTTTTGCGCACTTTTTGCTGTTTTGTAAATAATTTAAAATAATGTTGTTTATGTAAATATTGGGTTTCGAGAGAGAACGGTTCTTTTTGCGGTCTTATAAACGTTACGAACTTGTAAATGTTTTAAATATAAGCAATTTAATGATCGTAAGTATAAAAACAAATTAAAGGCCCAAAAATATGTATACAAATGCACAATTACTAACTATATACAAATACTTGTGTATGAATATAATGCACTTTTATTATTAAGAAATTATTGTTACTTACCTTCTAATGTTTAACTTATTTAACTGACGCACCAATAGAATAGTATACTGCAATTTTTGTGTAGATTACCTAAATACTCGATCATAGATAACCCCACGAGCCGTTGACTAAAATAACTCTTATTCCTATCTATTGATTTCAATCTTCCAACATCTTGTTCACGCCAGTTGTTTTCAAAACACTCAACCACATAATCAATTTATGTCATAGCCTTTAAAATGCCTTCGAATTGTATTTATGTATATTTTTATTCCTTGTAGGTTTTTAAGTTTCATTTAAGTGTTATTATTCTTAATATCTAGTAGATACAGTCCCAGCAATAATTTTATGTGATTTGACTGTTCAAAGACTGACGCTTGACTTGTGTGCACTCAACACTCTGTGTTTAAGTTTCAATGTTTATTGTACTTCGAATATGCTTGTAACTATAAAATTAAAGTTACGATTAAGTTAACTAATCTTTGTTTTATTGTTCGATTCCACTTATTTTCGCCGAAAATGGGCATACCCGATACTGTTTATTTTACATATGTGACTACGACATAATTTTTGTAGACAGTGAAATTATATGGTTAGTGAAATGATAATTATTTGACTGCAAATGGAATCATTTATTCAGCAGTTTATGAAATACAGCGAATTATTAACACAATTTACAAGATTTATCTTCAAAAAGCTAACATATTTAAAAAAATATAATAAATAAAAAGGGTACTTAAATTATGAACAATATGTAACAACTACAACAAATTATTAAGTAAATATTACCTGATCAATCACTTTAAATTTTCACTCACAAAAATAGTTGTTACGTAAAAATACTACATTCGAAGTGTGAAATAAATAACTATTAATAAACACATAAATAGTCCTGACCCAACACTAGGATTATCTGTGACGTGGGTATCAGAAACTACAAGTACAATGGAACAACGTATAGCTGCACAATGATACGCAAAAGGAAAAAATTACAAAACGATCATAATACCTGTCGTATTGTACGGATCGGAGTGTTGGGCAACCAAAGGGATTGATGAAAGAAGAGTGCACGCAGCTGAGATGCGAATGTTGAGATGGATGTGTGGAGTTACTAGAATGGACCAAATAAGGAGTGAGTATATCAGGGGAAGTTTGAAAGTAGCACCCGTGACGGAAAAATTGAGGAGTAATAGGTTAGCATGGTATGGGCATGTCATGAAGTAAGAATGTCATATTACGAGAAGAATGTTAAATATGAATGTGGATGGAAATAAAAGCAGAGGTAGGCCAAAGAAAAGATGGATGGATTGCGTGAAGAATGACATGATTAAGAAAGGAGTGAGTACTGATATGACGGTTGATAGAGGAGGGTGGAAGAAGTAAACATGTTGTGCCGACCCCACGTAATGTGGGATGAGGACAAGAAGATGATGATGATATTTGTGCAAAAGGAATCAAACTTCTACTCGCTAGAAGTCGTTCCGCGCCATCGATTTCAAGGATACTTATATTAAAAACTAATGCTTATATTATTCTTAACTGCATCCAAAGGTGGTCTGGAAGAGATCGCTTTTAAGCGATAAGATCGCCCTATGTACTTTATTTATAATGAGATTTTATCTTTTCTTAGGCGCTAAAGTTTGGCTCTACTAGAAGAGTGAAGGGAAATTTTACTTTCCCGTGCCACTACTGGTAGTGCTACGGGTAAAAGTACATTTCCAGTGACACTACACTGCCAGTAGTTTCACGGGAAATATTATTTCCCGTGGTACGAGTGGGCTATCAAAAAGGATATTATTAAATCTCTAGATTAGTTATTGATGTCTGTTTTTTGCAGATAAACTAAGCGGTTGGTTTTGATTTTTGGGTTTAGTTCGGATAGCAATCCTCATTTTCTGAGTGGTAATAAAAAAAACGGATTTGCCTAGAAAGGATTTTTCAAGGCAACATTAACTAAATTTTTGGAACAAATAAATATTTTGTTTTTGCTTTGATATACTTAGCATTAGTAGTGCCATTGGTAATGAGGTAATCCACGGGAGATTTTATAATATGCGTTTAATCAGCCAATAAGAATAGTAGTGTCACGGGAAAGTAAAATTTCCCAACCGGTAGTGCCTATGGAAAGAAAGTGATTTTATTATGTTATTTGTTTAAGGTGTACAATAAAGTATTTTCATTCATTCATTCATTCATTCATTCATTCATTCATTCATTCATTCATTCATTCATTCATTCGTTCATTCATTCATTCTTACAATAAAGTAGTTATTACTAAAAGCACGACTAGACATGAATACAATTTAGATTATCTATCATAGTTAGTTTTGTTTAACCTTTAGTTATATATACCTTGGTACCATACCAGCATTAGCCTACAGCTTCGCCCGCGTGGTACCCTTATAAAATATATACCTGTTTCAAATTTCACCCAAATCGGCCCAGCCGTAACGGAGATTGTTGCTTATGCAACATAACATCAGAATATCTTAGCATCCTAACTTTGACATTTACAATTAAGTTTCATTTTAACGGCTTAACGAAGTTTAAATTTTATATTACTGGTTAAATTGTTAATAGGGATTTAGGGTGTATACAATCTCCCCCATAAACTCCCCTAAATCATCAAAAACAACAAAAAAAAACACACGACAAATATCCTCATACATTACATATACCCCATGATAAATAACCTCATTACATATACCCCATGATAAATAACCTCATTACATATACCCCATGATAAATATCCTCATTCCATATGCCCCATGATAAATATCCTCATTACATATTCCCCATGATAAATATCCTCATTACATATATTCCCCATGGTAAATATCCTCATTACATATGCCCCATGATAAATATCCTCATTACATATTCAGGTCGTAGGTCTTTGAGGATACCTAGTAGGGGGTAGTCAGAGGCACGTCCAAACATCGCATTAAATGCCCGCGTTTTGAAAGTAGTAAGCATTCTCATTGCAAGCCCATCGCCGCTTATTGGAACACTAACTTTTCGTAAATGCCTTCGAATTTTTCAAAAAGCTCCACTTATTCCTCTTAATAAACACACGTTTCTCCACTCACGTCTTGCAAACTCTCGAGGTCCAAATCCATTCCGAAAACGACGAACACTTCAAAACATACCATCGTGAACTCCGATCGCGATCAGAACCGCCATAAAAATGGCCAGATTCCGCAACAGCAGCCTCCAATCATCCGGCACCGCGTACGGCAATATAATACCGGTCAACTTATGCAACTCATGCGCGGTACAAACGAATATATACGAAGTCAGTATAAGATTTAGCACCGGAGCACCCGGAATCAGAACCAACACGCCGTGAGTGTCCGCCGCGAGCCAGATGTGACTCTGACTCGCGAACAACTCCAACGTTATATTACCGAACCAAGCGAACATACCGGAATGTCGCATCCTCAGAACACCGGACACGTTCCTAACTATTATATAACTTATTATAGGTATGAATGCCACGTAGCTGTGTATCTCGTTGCAGTCGAAGGTGTTCGAGCAGAAGAACGTGAAGGTGACGTAGGAGCCGAAGCCGATGAAGGCGAGGAGGGTCGCGGTGAGGGAGAGGCCGGGCGTGAAGAGATTGTAGTGGTTGGTATCGTCGAGGAGACTGTGGCGCTGGGCAAGGAGGTAGGCGAGCGCGAATATTATACCGTACGCCATCGAATATCTGCAACAAAATCGGACATTACATCCTACTAATATTATAAAAGTGAAAGTTTGTGTGGATGTTTGTTAGTCTTTCACGCAAAAACTACTGAACGGATTTTGATGAAACTTTACAGTAATTTAGCTTATTTATTTAAATTATAAAAGTGAAAGTTTATCTACCTACCTACCTATCACAGACTAGTTAGAGATACCTTAGCTTATTTTTATTATAAGTACCGGGTACCTGTTTTATTGATAGTGAAAAATAGATGGTGTCTTCTTTCCGTTTGGACAAGGATGCAAAAATGGAGGATGAAATTTCATATTGAAATTTTTATCAACTTCCGATTATTGTCTATTTAAGTTTTCCTCATAAAACTATACTGGTAAATAATTAGCTTTGGTAAAAAAATGGATGATGAAATTTCATATTGGAATTTTTATTAATTTTTCGTTAATTGTCTATTTATAAAAGTCTATTTTATTTTCTCTTAAAAAACTATACTTTTAAATAATTAGCTTTGGTACTGTTACCTGTCTTGCTTCCACTGCAGCCACCACTGACGGATATCGTCGTCCGAATTCACAAACAACGCCTTCCACGGCCGCGTCACGAATATCTTCTGGAAGAACACCTAGGAAACACAAAAATAATAATAAAACAAATAAAGTATTTATTTTCTCTCAAAAACAAATAGGAATAAATGTTTTTTTTTAATTAGCGAACCTAATTCTACTTCCTACTAATATTATAAACGCTAAGTTTGTGAGGATGGATGTTTGTTACTCTTTCACGCAAAAACTAATGAACGGATTCTGATGAAACTTTACAGTAATATAGCTCATACATCAGAATAACACTAGACTACTTTTTATCCGGGTACCACGCGGGCGAAGCCGTGGGCAGAAGCAAGTAATAAATAAAAAGATAATAAGTTACTTTTGATTTCTGTGAAAAATATTTGTTCTAGTATCATAATCGAGAGCATGGGTTATGTTTGTTTGGTAATGGACACCTTAACGTGCACTCCGAAAAACTATCGATAGCTTGATATTATATAAAATGACGTTTACCTCACTCATATACAAAACTGTGACGATGGACAGAAGGCCTATGATCTTGAAGGCGATGTACAGATACTGATAGGGTTTTGACTCCAATGTATGCGACGACGAAGGGGTGATGTGCGGAGGAAGGGCAAATATCACGAACATCTGTGAAAAAAAAACAAGTTCTTTTATGTTTTGTTGTGCCTTCTAGTTTGGGAGTTTCTACTGAATCTAGAACTCTAGACTCTAGTATGGATTTTTTAAAACATTTCCATTAAAAATGTGGTACCACGCTACTCGCAGTTCCTGGTACCCACGACACAGGGAATCCTAATATGGGGTCAGGAATAAGTGTATGTTTGAATGTATACTATTAATATTATAACTTACAAAAAAAAATCTTAAGTTCAGATTCAGTTGGAGACTTAATCTGGAATACGGGGCCTAATAAAGAGATATCAGATGATAGATATGAAACTGGCGTAAGAGTAGAAACATAAAGGTGCGACGTACAAGCGTGAACCAGAAGCTGACGAGCGGTATGAACGAGTAGAACTGGTAGGGGCGGTTCATGGTGAGACAGAGCACGCAGGTCAGGAAGTTGAGACGGAACATCACGCGGAAGTACCGCGCCAGCCGCACGCAGCCCGTCTTCCATATGTAGTAGAAATGACCGAAACTAGAACCAAAACTAACTTCACACTGTCTGCCTATTTTCTATGTATATATGTATTTACGAAAATGTGTTTGTATATATATAAACAGCATCTGCCTATATGAGTATATATATATCTAATTTATTATTAATAAATAAACACGGAAAGTTTATGAGGATGGATGTTTGTTACTCTTTCACGCAAAAACTATGGAACGGATATTGATGAAACTTTACAGTAACATAGCTTATACATCAGAATAGCACATAGGCTACTTTTTATCCGGGTACCACGCGGACGAAGCCGTGGCCAGAAGCTAGTAAAGAAATAGATAAGCGAGTGTTTTAGTGGTAGTAGGATAGTATATCAGTCATTTAGTTCTCATAATACAAGCTCTGCTTAGTTTGGGGCTAGATGATGCTGTGTGAAAAATGACCAGAATTATACAAAAATTATTAAAAAGAGGTAAAGAGGACGATTAATGTGGCGCGATGGACGAATTCGATTCCCGCCGCGGGACAAATATATAATATGTATGTACCCGGATAAAAGTAGTCTATGTGTTATTCTGATGTATAAGCATATTACTGTAAAGTTTCATCAAAATCCGTTCAGTAGTTTTTGCGTGAAAGAGTAACAAACATCCATCCTCGCAAACTTTCGCGTTTGTAATAATATAAGGATTTACGAAAAAAAAAAGAAAAAAAAGTAGTATGTCAGTCATGTAGATCCCATAATACAAGCTCTGCTTAGTTCGGGGCTGGATGATACGATGTGAAAATGTCTAGCATTACTTATTTTTATTTATTTAGTATAGACAATTCGATTCGAGTCATGTTGACGACCTCTGTAGCGCAGTGGGTGAAGGCCTGCCTGATATGCAGAAGGTTGTAGGTTCGATTTCCGCTGCGGGACAAATATTAGTGAGATTTGCATATATTTCCCTCGGGTCTGGGTATTTTCTATGTATAACATGTATGTATTTACAAAGATTATATAAGTAGTATATCAGTCATTTAGTTCCCATAACACAAGCTCTGCTTACTTTGGGACTAGATGACACTGTGAAAATGACAATTAAAAAAAATGCGTAGATTCTGTTCTGTTTTTTAGGGTTCCGTACCTCAAAAGGATCACTTCGTTGTCCGTCCGTCTGCCTGTCAAGATTGGAGTGTAGTGATGTACGTACCCGGTGAGGAAGAGGTATGCGGAGACGATAGCCCGCACCAGCATGTAGATGGGTGTGACCTTGCTGGCTCCCGTCACCTGGTACACCAGCACCACCAGCTGCATCCAGCCCTTCCACTCCAGCGTCTGCTCGCGGTGCAGGACCCTGACCGCATACAAAGGAACATACTAAAGGCGACGTCGACCTCCGTGACGCAGTGGCCGAAGGCCCGCCTTCCCACTGCGCCACAGAGGTCGTCATGATTCATTGAGTCTGCGTATAACATTAAAGCAATCTCACCTGTTAGACTTGGAATCGTCCGTGAAGAACAGCCCCAATGCCAGCACATAACCAACGGGCAGCCAGAAACTCCACTCGGAATAATACTTGTTCTCCTTCATGAAGAAGTTGGTTCTGTCGCACAGATAGAAGTACGCCATTATCATGCCGAGCTTGGCGACGGCCGCGAGGGGCGAAGGCCGGGCGTCGCGCGGCGGCGGTGGCGACACGAGGGCGTAGCCCCCGAGCCGCTGCGGGACGCTCTGCCACCAGACCCACACCGCGCGGATGGCGGCGACCACTGCGCTGGATGAAGCCAATTTGCTTTTTAGTACGGATTAATAGAGCGGGGTAGGGAGAGGGAGCGTCGCGATCACTACATCTGATGAAGACCCTCGGTATGAGTCGAAATTTAGTCGGTGCCTTCAGCGATAGTACGGTAGGTGGAAATTCCCGTTTTTACAATATGAATAGGGATAAATAGTTCGCAGGCTATAAGTCTGTTTGTCTGTCTGCCTCACTGACTGTTTTTGACGATCTTTTTTCCTGTCTTTATGTTTCAGTTTGTGTATCTCTTTCTGACGGTTACTGTCTGTATCTAAGTTTGTCTTTGTCTTTTCTATCTCTCTGTTTGTCTGTTTGTATGTCTTGCTGTCGGTCACTTTGTCTATCCCATCTCCTTGTCTCTGTACCTCTTTGTCGGTCTTATTAATCTCTTTATATTTTTTTATCTTGTTTCTGTCTATCTCCCAGTTTTTCGCTTTCTATCTCTATAGCATGTTTTGTCTTTGTACTCAGTCAAACTTTTTTGTTGGACTGTCTATCTGACTTGCTTAATCTGTCTTACTGTTTGTCTCTCATTCTGTATCAACGTCTGTCTTTTGGTCTGTTTGTCTCCCTGACTTTCTTCCTGTCTGTACAAAGTGTCTCATCAAATCAGGAAGAGTGCAATCACATTCGCACGCTTCCTGATTAAGTTCTTCTACCTGATAGACTCTGTCTGTTTTTTTTCTGTTTTTCTCTCCATCTGTCTCTTTACCTGTTTCCCTATCTGCATCAATTTTCCTCTCTCTGTCTATACAAAGTGACTTACCAAATAAGGATGAGTGCAATCACATTTGCACTCTTCCTGATTAGGATCTTCTTCCTGATAGCCTCTGTGTCTGTTTTTCTGTCTGTCTCTCGATCTGTCTCTTTTCCTGTCTACCTTTCCGTCTCCCTGACTGTCTCTCTAGACAGAGACACACACAGACTTTGTACAGACGTACAAAGTGACTCACCAAACCAGGAAGAGCGCAATCAAATTTGCATTTTTCTTCCTGATAGCCTCTGTATCTGTTTTTCTGTCTGTCTCCGTTTTCGTATCTCTGTCTGTACAAAGTGACTTACCAAATGAGGAAGAGCGCGAAGGTGATCGCCGTCAGCCTCGTGCAAGGCTCGGGCGCCGCGCAGCAGGTGCCGTCGTTGTAGTTCATGTGATCGTTGCAGTACATGTTGAGCAGGGACTGCGCGCAGTGCCGGAGCGCCGTGCCGGAGAGCCGGGCTCCGTCGGGGGCGGGGGCGGGGGACGAGATCAGGATGGGCGCGGACCAAATCTTAGCAGCGCTGTATGTTAAGATCTGAAATGGATCAACGATATTTGTTTTTTCAGAAAAATGTAAAAACCGACTACAAATGACAGGAAGTTGAGAAAAAGCCCAATATGACATTTCATTCCCCTTTTTTGCATTAAGGAGTGGGACGTTTTCATATCAGAGTCACCCTTGAAGTTATACCCTACCCATTAAAAAAAGAATCATTAAATCTGTTCATAATAATCGAAGATATCGCGTAACAAACTCGCAAAAAAACAGACGAATTGAGAACCTTCTTTTTTTAAGTCGATTGAAAATTGCTTACAGCATTACTGATCATCCGTCAGTTTCGGCTGATCAATCATTTCCATCAGTTTCAAGAGCACTTGTGTGTTTTCCTAGACCACTAGCATCGAGCACATACATTGTTCGCGTAGAACCCACGGCCTTCGGCTCGAAAGTCGTAGACCCCGGCCACTACACACTAGTGCTCACTTATTTATTTTTCTTTATTTTGGACACCCTACAGAGGAACCACTGTGTAAAATACATCGATCCATCCATCGATACATTCATCGATCCATCCATCGATCGTTCAATCGATTCATCCATAATGGTATCGCATTATATACGTGAATCGGGGGACATCGGGAAAATACTTCCCGTTGTCCCCCGATGGGGCCGACACCGGGAATAACCCAAATATTGTGGTCTTAAATCATCTAACATATATCCTACTTATATTATAAACGTGAAAGTTTGTGAGGATGTTCGTTCCTCTTTCACGCTAAAACTACTGAACGGATTCTGATGAAACTTTAAAGTAATATAGCTTAAACATCAGAATAACACATAGGCTACTTTTTATCCGGGTACCACGCGGGCGAGACCGTGGGCAGAAGCTTGTATCTTATACACAGATTTGTATAAGACACAGGTTCTCAAACTTATTTTTTCCACCGCCCACTTTGAGAATAAAAAACATTCTAGCGCCCCCAAAGTTTTTAAACATAACAACCTACGCTTTCCCCTCTAGACCGCCTGAGCGCCTTCAATATCTTGAGTTTTCTACCGCCTCCCTGAAGGCCTCCAGCGCCCACAAGGGGGCGTTATCGCCCACTTTGAGAAACAGTGGTATAAGATATCGGTATATGAAGATATAAAAGTGCTTACCTCAACCGCCGCCCGATTATAAGCATCTATATCAGCATTACTGATCATCTTAAGCTCATCCGTCAGTTTCGACTGATCAACAGTTTCCATCAGTTTCCAGAGCACTTGCGTGTTCCTCGCCTCAAGCGAGTCTATCGCTTGCACCAAGTGCGTAAGGTTCCTTTTGTATTCGTCGAGGAGGACGTCGGTGGTG
Source organism: Perizoma flavofasciatum (assembly GCA_958496245.1). Taxonomy (NCBI): domain Eukaryota; kingdom Metazoa; phylum Arthropoda; class Insecta; order Lepidoptera; family Geometridae; genus Perizoma; species Perizoma flavofasciatum. Next base: position 12,131,711 of record OY292431.1, read on the forward strand.
TTACGCGTTTTCAAGAGCTGGAGACCCGTGGAGGCGACTATCACTGAAGGTGGCTTTTCGGCGTGTTGCCTGGAATTTACACCGATATTTTTTGGTCAGTTTAAAGCCGGCGCCCACGTTTTTTATTACTTAAACGTGTTTGTATCGTTGGTTCAGTTTTCGAATTTAATAAGTATTTCATACGGAACTGAATATCGAAAATAATTAAAAAAAGTGAGCTGAACACTTGGTAGGGCCGCAGAGCGCAACGACCTTGTAGACTGACGGCGCGACGGAGCGGGCGGACATTGACCCCGCGACCAAACAGCTGAGCCGCCAAGCGAATAGCCACTACTATCGGTGCTCAAAATATGGACTATGTTTCGTGTTATTATTAATTTTGGCGTTTAAAATTATTATACAAATTAACTAATATATATACGTGGGGAGGATTTCTAGACATTATTTTTTTTTATTCTAGTTTTCCCCCTTAAGGGGGATTTTAAGGGGGATTTGTGGAATAACCCAATCAAATCAACGATAGCTTTTGGAACACTCTATCTAACCACTGTTACTTACCACGTCCTGAATTGGTCGACCATTGTCTTGGAAACATCTTCGCTCCATACATATGTGACTGACAGCCGCAACTTGTGATCTAAGTAAGTATAGTTCGGCATATGGCGGTCGGCTGTGGAATACGAGTCGAGATCCAGACGAGTTTTTAGCACCCCTGAAATTTGGTATATTGATATAATTAAACTTTATTCAAAGCCAAAGTGAAAACTGTGTTTTTCAGCTTGTTCCTATGCTAATGACGAGTTTTTACCAGCCCTGAAAGTTGGTATATTGATATAATTAAACTTTATTCAAAGCCACAGTGAGAACTGGGTTTTTCAGCTTGTTCCTATGCTAATGACGAGTTTTTAGCACCCCTGAAAGTTGGTATATTATTATAATTAAACTATATTCAAAGCCAAAGTGAGAACTGTGTTTTTCAGCTTGTTCCTATGCTAATGACGAGTTTTTAGCACCCCTGAATGTGGGTATATTGTTATAGTTAAACTTTATTCAAAGCCAAAGTGAGAACTGGGTTTTTCAGCTTGTTCCTATGCTAATGACGAGTTTTTAGCACCCCTGAAAGTTGTTATATTGTTATAATTAAACTTTATTCAAAGCCAAAGTGAGAACTGGGTTTTTCAGCTTGTTCCTATGCTAATGACGAGTTTTTAGCACCCCTGAAAGTTGTTATATTGTTATAATTGAACTTTATTCAGAGCCAAAGTGAGAACTGTGTTTTTCAGCTTGTTCCTATGCTAATGACGAGTTTTTAGCACCCCTGAAAGTTGTTATATTGTTATAATTAAACTTTATTCAAAGTCAAAGTGAAAACTGGGTTTTTCAGCTTGTTCCTATGCTAATGACGAGTTTTTAGCACCCCTGAAAGTTGGTATATTCTTATAATAAAACTATATTCAAAGCCAAAGTGAGAACTGGGTTTTTGAGCTTGTGTCAGTAGCTCACCAATAAAGTACTCGTACAGCTGTTCAACCCTCGAATCTCCTATGAACGCGAAGCTGTTGTATTTGCCCCAGAAGGCGAGGTAGCGGAGGCATCTCCTTGCATCCCTGAAATAGAACAGGTTTACCTGAATTCTGAATGAATGAAAATATCTTAAACGAATAACATAATAAACGAAATAATATTCATAAGAAAGTACAATGGGCGTCTTATCGAAGAGATATATGATACAAACACGACTACATTTTATTTACTTGAAACATAAGAAATACAATAACTATGGTCGCTGTTGGTCTCTGTATAGATTACATGCTATACGTATAGATTACATGCTATACGTGGTGGCTCATTAATCCTACTTAATAAACAGATAAAATTTAGAGAACGTTTAGATATAGTCCACCTCTCTGTAGAAAGACACATTGAAGTTGCTTGCATAGAGTTGGAGCAATTCATAGTTATAAGCGTTTACAGCCCACCATCTGCCTCATTTGACATTTTTGAAAAAGTTATGGAAGAAATGTTGTTTAAATTATCTAAATCAAATAAATATATTATTACGTGCGGAGATTTTAATGTTAATTTACTAGAAATTAACTCCTTAAATACTAGAATAATTAGTTTATTTCAATCATTTGATTTAAAACCTCAATTTATGGAGCCTACTCGAATAACCGATACTTCGGCCACATGTATAGACAATATCTTTGCCAACATTAAAATTTTAAATAAGAGTTTAATTAGTAATATTAAGTCGGATCATCTTGGACAAATAATTAAAATAGAGGTTCAAACAAAAAAACTTGAAAAAAGAAATATTACTTGTATACCTATGACCAAAGATCGATTGGACAAACTAAAATTGAATTTAACTTCTGTATTTCCATGTTTATATGGTAATTTTAATCCAAATAATTTATACAACACATTTTTTAAGAAATTTAGTGATGTGTTCAATTCAATTTTTACATCGAAATCGATCATGGTCTCTGACGGTAAAAAGTTCAGTGACTGGGCAACAGCGGGAATACATAAAAGCAGGAAGAAATTGTATGATCTTTATGCTGAAAAACAATATAATTTTAATGAGGAGTTTAAAGAACAAGTCAAAAAGTATTCTAAAATTTTTAAAAATGTTTGTCGTGAAGCAAAAGCTCGTCATTTGAGTTCAAAAATTAAAAATAGCCAAGATAAAGTAAAAGCCACTTGGAAAGTAATCAACAGTGAGACTGGAAGAGTCACAACTAAGAACAATAAGTTTAATTTGAAAATTGACAATGCCACCGTCAATCAGGATAGTGATGTAGCTAATGCGTTCGAAAACTTTTTTACCGACATTCCAGTCTCTACCACAAAATCCTTAAACTCCTCTCCCATAGAAGCAGAGTCATTGTTAAAAGAAAACTTAACAGAATGTAAAATACAATTCAAATTTGATCATGTAAATAGTGATGACATCATAAAAGCTTTCAAACTCATAAATGTTAAAAAAACCACGGACCTCTGGGGCATATCTGTTTGCGTTGTGAAATCATTGATTGGCATTATTGCGCCCGAACTAGCTTTAATATTCAACGAGTGTATTGACTGTGGTGTGTTCCCTGATTTAATGAAACACAGTAAAATAACTCCACTTTTCAAATCGGGTACATGTTCTGACCCTAGTAATTTTAGACCTATATCAGTACTTCCTACATTTAGTAAAATTTTTGAAAAACTAATTTTAAATCAATTGCAAAGACATTTTAAATTAAATAATTTACTGCATAATAAGCAATTCGGATTTAGTAAGGGTCGCTCAACCACTGATGCTGGTATTGAGTTAATATCGCATATATTTGATGCCTGGGAGGAATCTCATGACGCTTTAGGCGTTTTTTGTGATTTGTCAAAGGCATTTGATTGCGTAGACCATGTCACATTGATCAGGAAACTACACCATTATGGTATTAGGGGCGGTGCTCTAGACTTTCTCACTTCCTATTTAAGTGACAGAGTACAAAGAGTTGACGTGAATGGAAAACGGTCTCCGGGGTCTCTGGTTACTATCGGTGTACCGCAGGGATCAATTCTTGGACCATTTTTGTTCTTAGTATACATTAATGATCTACCCCACCTTGTAAGGGACGATCATGAGGTTGTATTGTTTGCAGATGACACGTCACTTTTATTTAAATTAAAGCGACGACAAACCAATTTTGACAATGTAAACAATGCAATCTCTAAGGTTGTAAAATGGTTCAACGTTAACAATCTCCTACTTAATGAAAATAAAACAAAGTGTATTAGATTTATACTACCCAATGTTACACAAGTTAAAGCAAATATCAAAATCAAAGATGAACAGTTGGCTCTTGTGGACACCACCGTATTCTTAGGTATCACCCTAGATAATAAGCTTCAATGGGGTCCTCATATTGATGGGTTATCGAAGAGACTTAGTTCTGCGGCATATGCAGTCAAAAAGATCCGTCTTTATACAGACGTTGACACAGCTAGACTAGTTTACTTCAGCTACTTCCACAGCATTATGTCGTACGGTATACTGCTGTGGGGGAGTGCTGCTGATATCAATACCATTTTTGTGCTGCAGAAGAGGGCTGTTCGAGCAATTTATAATATGGGCCCCAGAGAATCACTTCGCGAAAAGTTTAAAGAAATAAATATAATGACATTCCCTTGTCAATACATTTATGAAAATCTGATGTATGTTCACAAAAATATTAATTTGTTTAAGAAAAAAAGCGATAATCACAATGTTAATACTAGAAATAAAGATAAACTCGCTGTTGCCACTTGTAGACTCCATAAAGTTAGTAAATCGTTTAAAGGGCACGGTGTACGCTTTTATAACAAACTCCCAAGAGATATACAAAAATTATCAATTAACAAATTTAAAAACGTAATTAAACAAAAGCTTTATAAAAAGGCATACTATAAAATATCTGATTATTTAGATGACAAAAACTCTTGGGATTGAAAATGCTCCAACTCGAACCTATTGTTTTGTAAAAGGATCATTAAAAAGAATAACCAGCCTTGTTTTCTTGCCTTTCTTTCCTGGCTTGGTCGCGGAGGAACAGGCACCTAGATAAAAACCGACGTTTCAAAGTGGTCCTTGTGATTTTATTGAATAAATGAATTTTGACTTTGACTTTGACTTTGACTTTGTCCTAGAACGAGGTATCGCGGAAGTCTGGTTATAAAAAAAAAAAGGAATTTCCATACAAACTAATAAAAAGAACGCAGAACCTACAGACGAGTAAAGAAAAACGCTGTAGCGATAAATCTGTGGGTCTAGGTGACAAACATGCCTTGCATATTTCCGTAGGGATAAGAATGTATGTTTGTGTGTGTGTTGAAGACTTTTGTGAGCAAGTGATGGACCAAACAAATTGTCCACCAGGCCATGCCCAACTAGGATGTGCCCAATGTGGCACTGCATTATACACACCACCCTCAAACAGTGATGAAAAGTCCAATGGATAAGTCAGTTGATTCAAACCTCATTCATAATCAGCCTTGTTTTCTTGCCTTTCTTTACTGGCTTGGTCGCGGAGAAATAGGCAGTAGATAAAAACAGATGTTTCAAAGTGATCCTTGTGATTTTATTGAATAAATGAATTTTGACTTTGAGTTTGACTTGGACTTTGCCACTTTAGTTGTATAATATAAAAAAAACCCACACGATTTTACAGTAAAGTTGCATGTAATTGAAAACTACCGAGATCAGCTAATTGATGGTAATCTAATCAGCACAATGGAGCAACTCTGATCTTTTAATTAACCTCAGACCTAGTCATGTGTGAGTAGGAAACCTTCACTTCAACAAGAATAAATATTTAAATTGCCTTAGCTATTTCAAATTCTTTTTTCAATGTTTTAACTTTAAAGTACATACTATAAACTACTCATGAGGATATGCTAGGAATTTTCAAATCCAGTCTTTATCTATTTTTTTATCTACCTGTAAAACAAGTCATTAAAGTTTAGCACTTTCAAGGAATGTATTTAAATATTTATTTGGAGCATCCAAATAAATATTTAAATACATATATGAATTATTATTTTATGTAGGTATGGTTTTTTTATTTAGGTATTTTTTTATACATAGTATTCTATCCATATGTACTACAGCCCTCTCTTCATTACTAGCTGGAAGCTAACTATAGCATGAAGTTTGTTTAAATTACTTGTCCTATCCTATCCTAGCCTACTACTATTATTAATGCGTAAGTTTGTGAGGATGGATGTTCGTTGCTCTTTCACACAAAAACTACTGAACGGATTTTAGCTTTATAGTATTATAGCTTTTACATCAGAATAACACATAGGCCACTTTTTATCTGGGTACCTCGCGGGCGAAGCCGTGGGCAGAGGCTAGTACTATTATAAACGCGAAAGTTTGTGAGGATGTATGTTTGTTACTCTTTCACACAAAAACTACGAATCTTTACAGTAATATAGCTTATACATCAGAATAACACGTAGACTACTATTTATCCGGGTACCACACAGGCGAAGCCGTGGGCAGAGAGTTAGCCAGCTAGCTAGAAGCCTCTATCTATAACATGAAGTTTGTTTAAATATACTTGTTTTATATTCTGCAATATAGCAGTTTCTATCTATTTAAAATCTAGGCTAATATAGTGAAAGTAAGTAATCAAACTAACTCGTTTCATACAATCAAAGTTATAGATAATTATGTTTGAACAGTAGATAAATAAAAGAGGAGATAATATTCAGTGTGAGCGACTAATACACACTTGCAATATTTAACTCAAACAGGAAAAGATAACAATTGATTGTATCCTGCTACCATAATTTGTGTTTCGAGTCATGGTCAATTTCAAAATTCTGATTGTTTTTATACAAATACAATACAAAATATTTTATTCCATTTAGATACATAAAGTACACTTGGAAAAGTCAATTTGTATACATCATTTTAGCTATTTTGATACTTAAGTAGGTAATAACTTAACTTAGGGTAGCATAATTATTATTTTAATAAAATAAAATTTAACATGTCAAAGACAATATGAAATAATTTAAAAGTGAACACTATTTAGATCATCAGCAATTGCGTCTTCAAGATTATAATAATATATTTAAAATAAACGATAATAGTATGAAATAAAATAAGTTTTTATATAATATCACACTGTGATAAACCAACTGAAAAACTTGTCAATGATAGCAAACTTATAGCAACATAACTAGCCTAGGTTAGGCAAAGTCAACCTCTCATGGTTGACTCATTGCGGCATAACAACTGAGTCAATGGAGGAGCTGTTAAGTAATCCGGGTTTTAAAAATCACTAAGACGTATTTAAGAAGCTTTAAAAACTGACTTTTTCGGAAGGTTTAACTTTATAAAGTCTATGAACATAATTTTTGGTTTTTCAACAATAGATAAGAGAGGGAATAGTTTATCCTCTTTAGATCCAGTATTTTTTTTTTTTTTAATTTAGATACTGTTATAATTTGTTTTATGAAACTCTATAGAAATGCATTTGTCACTAAAACTTAGAACTTACTAGTAAAAATTATCTAGTTAGTAGAATAGTACTCTGTCTCATAATGGAGCTCTAACTTAGTTTATATGAATAATAAATAAATAAAAAATACACACGTTTTTGAGTATTTATGGAGCATACATCCATAGGGCTGCCACTCATGGTCCCCTTTAAAGCGGCCTGATGAAAGCAGCCAAGTGCAGGAGTCGGGACCTAACAAAACAATTCAGTATTGAAACCCAAGCTTCTTCTTTTTCTTTACTATACACACAAACAAACACTTACAAAAAGGCAGAATAAAATGACATGTACAAAGGCAAATAAAATTTGGAACACATGGGCTACTTTTTGTCTATGTACCGCGCAGGCAAAGCCAAGGATAGAGACACTAGTACTTTTGACCATTAGTAAATAATATAACGTAGCGTATAAGTAACTATCATTCATAATTTTACATTTTATAGGAGGAAGGATGTAGATAGGATTCTCAGTGATAGGTTGTTCAAGTGGTTTTGGTTATTGGAAGCAACTGTAGGTACTTGAAATACATCGAGATATCATTAGCCAGATCTCACTGGACAATGCCCAAGGGGTCTCCTCCGAGTCGTAGTAGTCTTATCCGGTACTACTAAACAATATTGTTTTGCGGCTCGGCCTTGACTTACCGTAACGGAGGTGTAATATCCCATGGTATCCAATAAAGCCAATAACTAGCACAAACGCCACTAGCTTAGCGTTTTCCACATTCAACTGATCTATTATCCACTCCGCAGACTTTTTGTGCGAAGATACCATTTTAACCGGCGAACGTTGAAGAGTATAATAAGAAAAAAATAAGACAGTTATTCGATAAGAACTATAAAGCACGTTTATATATTATTGCTTTGAAGACAAGACCTAGGTGTAGCGATACATTTTCTAGAATTTCTACATAATAAAATAGAAATAAAAATGCAAGAAACAAAACAATCGATCCATTATTGAACTACCACAAGCAGTATAAAAAATGTACTTTGTGACCACAGGTTAAAAAGTTTAGATCTAAGAACTTTGTTGATTGTCTTGACATTGACATTTAACATGACAAAATAGATCACCAACAGGTTTTCTTCAAACTTTTAGGCGAAGCTCCACTCAGAGAAAGTCCCTCTCAATCCTGGCGTCAACTCGCAGAGAATCTCTGAATCAATTGGTAACAAAATAGATTGGTATTTTTTTGACAATTATATTGACAGTATTTTTTTGACAATTATATACATCGTTGTATTAATTGCATTTTCCACACACGGCATCATCTAGCCCCGAACTAAGTACCTAGAGCTTGTGTTATGGGAAATACATACATGACTGATACTACATATTATTATATACATAGAAAACACCCAGACCCGAGACAAACATTTGCTTATCATACAAACATTTGTCCCGCAGCAGGAATTGAACCCACAAACTTTTGCATCTCAGTCTCAGGTGGGTATTCGCCCATTCGGCTCAGAGGTCGGTAAATTCCTTCCTCGAAAAATGTCCCGAGGTTATTTGAGCAAAATAACAATTTACCTTTAGCTGAGCTTCACATCAACTAAATGTAAAAACATTGCTAATATGGTAGAAAATAAATATTTTACATAAGGGACTTGTGTCGTGGCTCGTGGAATGGGATCAGTTAGGTGAACAATTATTATTCCTCTATGATAATAAAAAACAAAAAAATTGTATCCGAACGACCTATATAGTGTTGCTAGCATTATAAATTATAAATTATTTACGCAAACAATCTTTAATTCCTTCTAGTAGCACCTGACGTCTGTCTAATTGGTTGGATTACAAATGGCGGCTATGTCACCGTCTGAAGTGAGTAAAAATAATGGAATTTTACGTGTTTCAGCGCTACAGAAGTAATATTACTTGCATAAGAACTGCCCAAAAATTCTCAATAGGTGTGAGCCAAAAATTTTCGCCAAGCAGATAACGTTTATTTACAAAACAATGTGACAGATTTTCAGAAGACCTCTTCAATCTTTTGGTCTTTTTCGGTATTCTAAAATAGTTTATTCGAATAATAGCGAGAGTTGTACAGCAGGCTCATACATTTCACGAGATCCTGCAACAGCGTTCCAAGAAATTAAAGTGCAAGTTAATCAATAAGTAATCATTTTGAATCAGATGCGAATCCTAGATGTTTGTTTCAGAGGAGACTGCAGAAAGAGCTTATGTCCCTGATGAGGGAACCACCCCCAGGAGTGACTGTCGACGGAGACCAAGCAAGCCAAAATCTTACGTTGTGAGTCTAACTTTTACCCCTACTTTTTAGACACATCTAAACATGTGTGATGACATGTTTATTTTCAATAAGTACTACGCTGCGTAAATCAACTACCGTAATTAAAAAAAAAAAGAGGGTAAAGTATCTTTGTTTAGGTGAGTACAATATTAAATACTGGGAAATGAACACAAACAAATTGGCATTTTTTATTTATTTATTCATGTTTATTTCTCAGTCACTATGAATACTAATTAGTAATCACTTCTGCTCTTCTAAAAATATCCTGTTACAAATAGTTTAGGTAATTAATTCACACAACTGTGTTGCTCCATTCTCTGTTTATCTCAATTGAGTAATTAACAATACTAACATCTTATCAGTCTAAAACTATTAATAATTATTATTACATTTTCACACGGCATCATCTAGCCCCAAAGTAAGCAGAGCTTTGTTATGGGAACTACATATATTTTACTGATATTTATATATATTTTTCTCATACAAATTATACATAGAAAACACCCAGACCCTAGACAAATATTTGCAGATCATACAAACATTAGTCCGATAGCAGGAATAAAACCCAAAACCTTCCGTGTCTTGCAGGAATTCAATTCTCATCTCTTACATTTTCACATCTACTGTTACAAAAATAATATGAATTTACTGCATTATAGATAAAAGTATACCTACAATTTAATTCAACATATCCATTATTTGACTGAATTAACTAAGGCTAGATTACTGTCTTTACAAGATAGGGTTACTGCCCGTGGGCTCCATTGTCAACAGTTGTGGGCTCTACAATCATCAGCACTGAAACCCCTATTCATCTCATTATGAAAACAATTAGGAGAATTATATATCACAAGTTGTTAAGGCTAGCTACTTGCAAACATGAGCATGTGCCAAATTTATTGTTTGTGCCTCAATCTCTGACAATAGGAAATTAAAGGATTTGAAAATCTAGGTTTGGAGTGACCTCAAGTTATTGAGGATTTGTTTGCATTGAGTTGCTACGCCCACACATTCCAGGATGACATGGGCTGCTGATTCTTCTTCAGATAGGCAACTGTGTATCCCACTTTAAAGAGTCCCCAGCCGTTAACTTTCCTGATGAGTTTGTCTACCACTATGTTCCACAGCAGTGGCGAGAGAACGCCGCCCTGTGGGCATCCTCTGGCCACTATGTTTCACTATGGTATGGGACAATGCACAAAAGAATAAGACCTGACAATATAAGCTTTGTAACTTAGCTTGGATGTGAGCGGTACTGAATACCTGACTGATCTGTTAAGAACAACTCAACAAGCTAGGCCAAATACCTCAAATACTACCAAAAACCCATCTTACATTGCTGGTTATCTATCTGCTAGTTTTTGATAAGTCTTAATTTACCAACAGATGGACAGTACACATGGAAGGAGTCCCTGGAACTCTGTATGAAGGCGAGAAATTCGTTCTGCAGTTCAAATTCACAAGTAAATACCCATTCGACTCTCCGGAGGTAAGTGGGAATCATGTTTTGGTTTAAACTCCTTTTTTCTAAATCAGCCTTTTTTTTATTTATATCCTTTTGCAGATTTAAATGTTTATATAGGTAGTAGGCTTAAAGCCTGCCAAAGACCTTCAACCCTTTCCACTTGTCTTGGTCTTGACTCCCAGCTGTTTAGCACCTCATAAAAAATACAAATACTTACTAAGATGCAGTAACAGTAAATCAAGTTGTAGGTTATTTAACTGTACCCAATACAAATGATGAGAAGTGATTGGATAATCCTACTAATATTATAAACGCGAAAGTTTGAGAGGATTGATGTTTTTTACTCTTTCACGCAAAAACGACTGAACGGATTTTGATGAGACTTTACAGTAATATAGCTTAAATTATACATCAGAATAACACATAGGCTACTTTTTATTTAAGCTAACCATGTGAACCATTGAAGTATAAGTTAAGCATGTTCTTTATAAGTAAGTAGCTTCTGCCGCGGCTTCGATAAAATAAAGCCGATGAAAAGTAGCTCTTACCATTACACTACCCACAATGTTTTTCTTAACTTACATGTAAATTGAATGTTAATTTTGTGTTTTTCCCATTATTATTTTTTGTTTGTGTAGGTAGGTCCCTTACCTAGCCATGTATGTTACTCTCAATGCATCTAAAATGCATCTTAGTACCTACTTGTTAAGTAATATAAGAATATGGTGATTTCTGAGTAAGCGATTTATATAATCTTATTGAGAAATAAATGATCTTAAAAACGCATTAGCTCGACCGTTTTGTCATGGACTTACGTTGCAAAAAAATTCTGACCCTGAAGGTCCATTGTAAATATTGTTGAAATATTTTTTTAAATCGGATCAGTTGTTTCGTAGATTATCTTCTACAGACAAACTAACTAACAAACTTTATATCTGTATCTAGTGCTAATACTTACTAATAATAAAGCTGAAGAGTTAGTTTTTTTGTTTGAACGCGCTAAGCTCTGGAATTATAGGTCGGATTAAAAAAAAAAAATTGCATTTGATAGCACAATTCTTGAGGAAGATTATATGCTATTTAACATCACCCTACGACCCGTAAGAGCCGAGCAAAAGTCAAGTCAAGTCAATAGGTTTTTATTGATTGAAATCACAAGGATCATATAGAAACGTCAACTTAAAAACTACGTGAATTTAAAATTTTATTGTGAATTTACGCCGGTTCCTCGCGCGTGACCAAGCATAGAAGAATCAGGCAACAAACTCTGCTTGGTTATTTTTTTGATGATCCTTCATTCAGCTTTAGTGTGGTGCCAATCGAACGAGGTGAATTCATTTATAGAAAAAGAGTGTTACTACTGAAGGAGTGATAGCGCGGACGGGCGACGCTACGCGGTGGGTCGAGGGCCGAGGGTGGCCGTGCCACAGCTAGTAATATTATATAATTACTAGCCTCTGCCCACGGCTTCGTCCGCATGGTAGATAGATAGATAGATAGAAAATACTTTATTGCACACCGAATATTTCAGCTTAAATGAATAGTACAAACTTTAACATTGTTGTACAATGGGTGGTCTTATCGCTAATTAGCGATCTCTACCAGACAACCTTTGGATGGAACCTAGATAAAAAGTAGCCTATGTGTTACTCTGATGTATAAGCTATATTTCTGTAAAGTTTCACCAAAATCCTTTCAGGAGTTTTTGCATGAAAGAGTAACAAACATCCATCCTCACAAACTTTCGCGTTTAAAATGTAGCCTATGTGTTATTAATATAACTTTACAGATATAAGCTGTATCTGTAAAGTTTCACCAAAATCCTTTTAGTAGATTTTGCACTCACAAAGTTTCGCGTTTATAGACTAAGTTAAGTGTTAAAACAAGCCGTTTCGTGATCGCTCTTATTTGTGAGCATAAGAGCGATCACGAAACGGCTTGTTAACATTATACTATGAGTGACCCAATTGATTATGTTGGTAGTTCATCAGCACAACGTCGAATGTCCAATCTTGGACTTAGTCCAGAAGCGTGTCTTCAATATATTGTTTACATAGAACGACGCATGGACTTTACGCGCAGATTGAGTATTTGAATATTAATAGTGTACAAACAAATATGCGTAGCATGGTACGTTATTTTTAACAGACTTCAAAAGAAGGAGGTTTTTGAATTCGTTTGTATGGTTTTTTTTTGTGTATGTTACGCGATATCTTTGCCAATTGTGACCCGATATTAATTAATCTTTTAATGGGAGGTTAATACTTCAAGGGTGTTCGCATATTCGTTTTATGAGGAGAAAAAACCGCTCCTAAGGGTGAAAAAATTATCAATGAAAAATGATGATCGGTTATTTGAACCGACCGTTTTTATAATCTATAAGACATTTACGGTCTCATTACGAAACGTGGTTTAAGTCAAGTTTAAGAAAAAACTCGGGTTTAGACTCTGGTTTTATAAAATTGATATTACGAAACGAGGTTTAAGCCAAAAACCCCGGTCTATCTGTGGTTTATAATTAAACCAGCCACCCCCCTAGTTTATCTCTGGTTTTAGCTCAACCTGTCGTCTTTTTACGGATATGAATGTAATTTCTTGTTTTAGAATAGAGGTTATGTTTGTGCACCTTCGATGATTCGTACTTATCTAATTTTATTTTGTGATTCCTAAACGACTAAGCTTGAAAATGGAATTGAATTTGATAGACGATACCTATGGATTTTGATTGTTGCGGTTTGAAGGACATACTGGCGCCTTGTCGCTTACGTTTCGTTTCAAGTAGCAAATAAACGTAATCTGTAACTTCTCAGAAAAAATATATTTTATTTTATTTTCAAAGAATGTTTCAGTTTATTTTAATTATAAGCTGACTGGTTATAAAAACAAATAATAATAAAATTATTTTATTCAAGATTCTTGAAGGAATGGAACGTTATCGATGTTCGTGGCATGCAAAGTCCAAGATCATTGGCTGTTGTCAGTGAATGATTGAATGATACATGTAGACCCGAGTTCTAGTTGGGTTTAGTTAGACCTCAGAAAAATCTGCTTTTGTAATAAAGTCAAGTCTAAACCAAAGGTCTATATTTAGATCTGGACCTAGTAGTCCTGGCTTAAACTCAAGTTTAGACCACGTTTCGTAATGAGACCGTTAATGTCTTATAGATTATATTGATAAGTAATGGTACATTGCAACTTCTAGGCTTGGTCGGGCGCGAATCAGCGTAAACCCACTTTAAATCTAAATTTATACAGTGTTTAAGTTGACGTTTCTATATGATCCATGTGATTACAATTAATAACAACCTATTTAACCCTGCAAAATTGGTTTCCACGAAAAGCCCTTTTTTCACGGGATAATATACAGCCCATGCCCATTACTTCTTTATAATAAAATAATTAATAATGCTGGTAATTATTCACACAGTGTAGCCTAGTAGGTGCAGGGTTTCTCTTGTTGGAAGTAAAATCCACTTTTAAGCAAAATACGTTTGTATAATTCAAAAACTTAGGAACTAAAACAACAAAAATACACGACTCGCCAAGTCAAGCGCAAGTCGGCAACTACTCGAGAATTCAAAACAATTTCTATGCACGCGTCGCACCCGCGCCGCTACAGCGGTTTCCCCCCGCCCTCGTAGGCTATTGACCAATGGCGTGCGCGGATGGGACGCGACAACCTAACATGGTAACAAACAAAACAGAAAATAATGAAACAATTAAATCTAGGTAGGTATAGTCGCGCTACCTACTTAACACCACCCCCCAGTTAGAGGGTTCCACCGATAAATGTACTGTCAACAGGCAGCGCGACTATCCGTGCGACGCCGGGACGGGCGGTCCCACAGCGTACCTATTGAAGGTCTTACGTCTATTTCACACTCAGTACCCTACTTCCTTCATTCACTTTAGGTATCTTGCCATGCGACCAGATAATGGTTATAGGACGTCGTGAGGGCGTTGCCCGTCTCCATGCTGGACAGTAGGTGACTCGGTGTCCGGCGCCACGAACGCGAGCGCCTCACGTGCAGTAAGCCATCCTCGATCCTCGTACAGCATGGGGTCGAGCCGTAACAAGCGGCTCGACTAAGAGAGCACACGACCGGTGGCGCGTAACGCGCTATCTCGTCTCTAAAGGCGTAGTCCTGCGCCACCCTCAGGAAGAAGGCTTTAGCCTCCCGCAGCTTCTCCACCGTGGCAACAGCTCGCGTCCATGTGGAGATGTGCATGACACCAATGAAGGACGATCCCACCTTCTTCGTCACCAGCACCCGCTCCAAGCGCTCCGGGTCATGACCGGACACATTGCCACAACCGCACATTGAGCACGGCACCTGTGAATCACAGAGAAAAAGGGGACCCGAAACACCCAGGCTGGCGTAAATAGGCCAATCCATTCTTAAAGCTTCGTCCGCGGGGTAAGACTCTGAAGGTACCCAGTGCCAGTCGCTGCACCTCCTATCATTATCAATGCCCGATTTAACCACCACGGCCAACCTACATCCTAACAAAGCGGCCTGCAGTTCCAGTTGCACTATGGGCACGATCTTGACCGGAGCTAGGTCGCTTGACGTTAGCTTAAATGACAAGTCAAACCTATAATTACTTTCTGGGCACCAGATTATGTCCAGGTCCAGTGACTGTATCTTCTCGGATCTATCTGATTTAATTCGACCCGACACCACAGCTAGCAAATTCTCCCGCGGCTCAGGTGAGTTCATCACCCACCCCCTGATATAAACACTGTCCGCATGATGTACGTGGGTGATGATGACATGAATCAGCTGTTGTACCTGGTTGATACTGTTCGCGCTATCTAATTTCCTATTCCGAATATCAAAGTGCTGGTCCACGTAGGCGCTAAAAGTCATGACACAAATCGCGTAAATATCAAAATCCATGATTCGTACATTTGATATTTTAAGGTCATTAACCCGGTCAGCACTACCTCGCGCATATGTCACCCCAAAATGAAGATACCACACTGGTTTTGCCTGAATACCGTTACGCGCAGAGTTTTTGGCGAATAACGTAGGCCTACCTACTTTCGTACACGCATTCGTGAATTCTGAATCCCTATCTATTTTCAATTCGATCCCAGTTACGTGTCTGCACGCATACTCATAACGGTTCCTCGGTAAACCTACTTTCCAGCCACCCGTCACGCAACAAGCAATACCTAAATCGCCTTCAGACGGTTTCTGACCTATCACCTCTATTTTGTCGTACAAATCGGGCCGCGATGTTAATATGCAGTTGGCAGATTCGGTATTATTACTAAGAGCACCCGCGCCCAGCGGGCCGTGGACGACCCAACCTAATCGAGAAAGCGAAGCGACTGGGTAACCAGATTTACCTTGTCTAATCTCCCTGCCGACGATGAGACTCCAGTTGTCTTGGCCTAACAACAACATCGGTTTCGCCTCCCTCATCTCACTGCAATCCAGGTGCCGCAAGTGCGCATTGTCCTCGAATACACGCGCCGGCAAAGTTTGCGACGGCAAGTCCACATTCAGCAAGGTGCGCGCACAAATATCGTGACGCAGTCCGTTCGGTCCGCGCACAACGACTTTAACACTACGCGAATTATCGTCAGTAGCACAATGCCCGCGTGCGGTCATTAACCTCAGTGGTACTACGGGTCCGTCGATGTCATTCGCGAGATTCTCGTCTATAAGCGACACAGACGCTCCATCGTCCAACAACGCATAGGTAGCTCGCTCATCACCGAATCTACCTACTATTGTCACTGGGATCACTTTCAATAACGCTCGCGCACGAAACTCTCGCACATTGGTCACAGTTTCAAAGTCAGTTGATGTCGTCTGCGATGCCGACTGTGACGCGGTCGACTGCGACGCGTCGATGGGCAGTGTTGCGACTGACGGCGGCAAGTTCACGGGCGCATCCGAGTGTAGCAATACGTGGTGTGACGAATGACACATATCACAACGCTTAGCGCGGCAAAACCTACTTGAATGAGTTTTGACTACGCACTTAAAACATAATTTATTTATTTTTACAAAGTCCCAACGTTCATTCACAGTGAGCTGCCTGAACTGTGCAAATTCACTTAACTTATGTTCCTCGTGGCACATCACACAAACAACTCTGTCTTTATCCTCAGTTTCAGTGGTGTCGGCAGCTGCTTCAACTTGGGTAAACACGCGATGTGTCGTTCGCACTGGGGCCGCGCCTTTATCTCGCCGTCCGGCGACTGCGTTCGCGAGCGGCTGCGGTTGCGAAGTGCTCGGCGAGTAGTACGATGCGACACGCGTTATTTGCGTTAGGAACTCAACTAAAATGTATAGATTCGGAGAAACGCGCAAATCTACATCACTGCCATATTTTTCCTTGCGCATCGCAAATTCACCGTATTGAGCGTGTTGATAGGGTGTCAACTTTGCTAATATTTCTTGCACTATTTGCGGATTGTTTATGTACCCGTCGGCTCGCACACTTTTTAACACTGATATGGTGTTACGCACTACGTTCGTGAACGATCTCAGTTCGCGGCCATTTTCTGACACTTTTGGCAAGTCCCGAACCTTCTGTAGTGCGCATTCCAAAAGCAGAGTGGGATGCCCAAATTCTTCCTCCAGCGCTCCGATGACCTCCTCAGGGTCAGAACAGGTCCTCATAAGGTCATCGACCGCAATCTTTGCTTCTCCGACGAGAGCCACTCTCAGCCGCGCCATGTTTTCGTAGGGACGAAACTTGTTTATCTCCGTCGTACTCCGGTAGGCCTTCTCGAACCCGAGCCACTCCACAGGGTTGCCGTCAAAGGTAGGCAGTTCATACAGCTGCCGGGGGAGCGGTCTCGTATGGGCCAGTTTACCGATGGCTTCTGCTAACCGCTCGATATCCGTGGGCTGTTGTTGGTGCGGGTCGAGGACGGCGGGAGCGTGCGGCGCGGGCGCGGCGGGGAGGGGCGGCGCGGGCACGGCGCTCTGCAGCCACTGCTCCACGCGGCCCCCCGGCCCATTCACCACGCTGCGCGGCAGCGCGTCCATCGCATCCATCGCCTCCGCCTCCTCCTCCGCGGCCAGCTCCGCCATCTCGAGCGCTAGCTTCTTCTTGACGACGCTCTCTCTCAACTTCACGAGCTCCACTTCGGCCTCGTACTCAGCCCGCATGCGCCGCGCCTCGCGCTCGCTCCGGCTCAGTCGCGACGCCTGGCTGCAGACGCTGCGCGGCGGCCGCACAGTGCTGGGCATGCTGGCGTCTGGCGGCGGCGGCGTGTTGTCCGGCGCCGGCGTGTCTGGCGCGTGCACCTGAGATTGAGAATCTTGTTCCGAGTCTGCGTGCCGTTCTTCTGAGTACGCGTCGCTTTTCATGGCCTTGACTGCGCTGCGTGTCGTGTATTTTTTATCTTCCATGCTGATCCGGCTACTCGAAGGACCAATTTTGTAGCCTAGTAGGTGCAGGGTTTCTCTTGTTGGAAGTAAAATCCACTTTTAAGCAAAATACGTTTGTATAATTCAAAAACTTAGGAACTAAAACAACAAAAATACACGACTCGCCAAGTCAAGCGCAAGTCGGCAACTACTCGAGAATTCAAAACAATTTCTATGCACGCGTCGCACCCGCGCCGCTACAGCGGTTTCCCCCCGCCCTCGTAGGCTATTGACCAATGGCGTGCGCGGATGGGACGCGACAACCTAACATGGTAACAAACAAAACAGAAAATAATGAAACAATTAAATCTAGGTAGGTATAGTCGCGCTACCTACTTAACACACAGCATCATCTCGCCCCAATGTAAGCAAAGCTTGTGTTATGAGAACTATATGACTGAAAGAGTTTTTGTTTTAATTGTGTTGTTTCGTTGTGTTATTTGTTTCGTTTTCATTTTTATAGAGTGATTTTCTAATACAGTGTTAATTTTGGTGTTTAATTGGACTTAATTATTTTATCCCGAACCCTAGCTCGTAACAATATATATTTGTGTAGAAGTGGGATGACGATCTGCCAAAGACTGCAGGCATGTGCTGGATGCGGCAAGCTGAAGACAGGGCGCTATGGCGCTCATTAGGGGAGGCCTATGTCCAGCAGTGGACTAATATAGGCTAATGATGATGATGATGATGATGAGAAGTAAATAGTAGTATATATTCGTTGTTTCCAGGTGACATTCATCGGCAGCAACATACCCATTCACCCGCACGTGTACTCAAACGGGCACATCTGCCTCTCCATCCTGACGGACGACTGGTCGCCGGCACTCTCCGTGCAGTCCGTCTGCCTCTCCATCGTCTCTATGCTCAGCAGCTGTAAGGAGAAGGTAACATAATCATCATATATAGTGCATTAAACCGTAGATGAATTTTTGAATAATAAATTTAAATTAATTTCATTATTTTTTTGACTGATCATAAATATTGAATTCTATTATCGACCTCTGACGACCTCTGTGGCGCAGTGGGCGAAGCACGCCTGAGACGCAGAAGGTTACGGGTTCAATTCCCGCCACGGGACAAATGTTTGTATCTGCAAATATTTGTCTCGGGTCTGGGTGTTTTCTATGTATAATATGTGTGTATTTACCAAAAAAAATGTGTATAAGTAGTATATCAATCATATAGTTCCTATAATACAAGCTCTGCTTAGTTTGGGGCTAGATGATGCTGTGTGAAAATGTCCAGCATTTTTTTTTTTTTTATTATTATATCATTTTATAATCTTATTTGTATATGCCTAACGCTGACGAGTCATTTAATTGTATAGTGAAATTGTTAGTTTGGCCATAATTGTAAATAAATATTGGATTAATAATTAAAAGTATTTAAGATAAGCTAACAATCAATGTATATCAATCAATGTCTTGCACTTGTTTATCTCTTATTACATATATTTCTTTGTCAAACGCTATCTGAGCTTCCGCGATACAGGCTAGACCTAGTGCGGAGCTCATTGTTAAACTTGTAACCTAGGCACACACTATTTTTGTAAAATAAAGTATTTGTATTTGTATGTATGTGCAATTAATGAATATGAAATTATGAGCATTGCTCTTTCCATAGCCCGCTGCGCGACCCGAGCTTATTATAATTTTTTTTATGTATCTATCAATCTTCATTGGATAATATTATCATTTTGTGGGTAACAATTATGTTAACCTTGATTAATATATCAATAAGGCTGAAAAAAGTTAATTAATTCTACCTACCCACATGGCTATTTTAGAATGTACTTATGGATGTGGCCAGAAGTTAGCGGTTGAGTATCATACAATGTAGGTACACAACACAAGTTTGTATGAGGGAGTGGTTAAGACTGATGTCGGGAGTTTTCAAGCATGTCCTAAAATGCTTTCCGAAATAGTAACTTAGTCACATACTTTTTTTTTTTATAACAGTCACATGTAGCTCTGCCACCCACACTAAGATTCCCTGTATCGTGGGTATCAGGAACTAAGAGTACCTTAGTACTACAACAGATAGACCCGGAACAAATATCTGCAGAACATGCAAACATTTGTCCCACAGCCGGCAACGAACCCGCAACCTTCTGCATCTCAGGCCGGCCACTCACCCGCTGCGCCACCGAGGTCTTCATTGACATTCATTATTATTAATAAAAAAAAGTCCATGTGTATTCTAGATGTTAAAAAAAAACTACTATAATTCAATCAGCCTCTGTGACGAGCTCTGTGGCGCAGTGGGCGAAGGCCCGCCTGCGACGCAGAAGGTTGCGGGTTCGATTACCGCCGCGCGACAAATGTTTGTATGATCTGCAAATATTTGTCTCGGATCTGGGTGTTCTCTATGTATTATATGCATATATGTATTTACAAAAAAGTATATTAGTAGTATATCAGTCATGTAGTTCCCATTACACAAGCTTTGCTTAGTTTGGGGCTAGATGATGCTGTGAGGAAAATGCCCAGCATTATTATTACTATATTCTAGGTATTAAAAAAAAACTACTATAATTCAAGAAATTTATCTTGTATTTCAGAGGCGACCACCAGACAATTCGTTCTACGTCAAAACATGCAACAAAAATCCTAAGAAAACAAAATGGTGGTATCACGGTGAGTACATTATACTTCACACTATATTGAACTAGGTATATTGAACTACGTTTATTGAACTAGGTGAATTGAACTAGGTATATTGAACTAGGTAAATTGAACTAGGTATATTGAACTAGGTTTATTGAACTAGGTAAATTGAACTAGGTATATTGAACTAGGTAAATTGAACTAGGTATATTGAACTACATTTATTGAACTAGGTAAATTGAACTAGGTATATTGAACTACGTTTATTGAACAAGGTATATTGAACTAGGTATATTGAACTAGGTAAATTGAACTAGGTAAATTGAACAAGGTATCTTGAACTAGGTAAATTGAACTAGGTATCTTGAACTAGGTATCTTGAACTTGGTAAATTGAACAAGGTATCTTGAACTAGGTAAATTGAACTAGGTATATTGAACTAGGTAAATTGAACAAGGTAAATTGAACTAGGTAAATTGAACTAGGTAAATTGGACTAGGTTATTGAACTAGGTATATTGAACTAGGTATATTGAACTAGGTAAATTGGACTAGGTATATTGAACTAGGTATATTGAACTAGGTAAATTGAACTACGTAAATTGAACTACGTAAATTGAACTAGGTATATTGAACTAGGTAAATTGAACTTGGTAAATTGAACAAGGTATCTTGAACTAGGTAAATTGAACTAGGTATATTGAACTAGGTAAATTGAACTACGTAAATTGAACTAGGTAAATTGGACTAGGTATATTGAACTAGGTATATTAAGTATTTCCATACACAATTCGTCCTATCGCGCTCTATCCTCTGTAATAAAACCCTGCCAAAGTCTAGAAATTTTATAAGCATACTCACCAGCTTGTGTCCACGGCTTTGCTCGTGTTATACCGGGGAAAAAATAGGCTTAAAAGATAGATTAGTGAAACGGGTGGTAGTGGTTAAGATTTATATCTATTCCAATTTTTATCCGAATCTGTTCAACCGCTCAAAGGTTATCGCAAATATTTACTTAAATAACATCTATGCTTTCGGAACTGGTATATTATTCAGAAGAACAATGGTTTGCGCTTTATACAGTTAGGTTCGACTTTGTACATATTACTTTCATTCTGTTTTCTATTTATGTACATAATAAATCATGCTGGACATTTTCACTCAGCGTCATCTAGCCCCAAGGACATGATTGATAATCTATTTAAAAACATGTTATAAATAATTGTGTACAAAAGAAATATTTTAAGACAGTTGACAGACAAACAAAGATGTTTATAATTTTCTAGAGTCATTATTTTAAAACTTAGTCTCGAAGAAATATTGTTACAGAAGAGCGAGATCTCCTACCACAGGTATAGGCTTAAAAGGAGATCTCAAACCCATATATGTATACGTAGATTAAGTTACTGAATAAAACATTTGATTTGAAGACAATACATGTTTACTGGCGCAGTGGGCGAAGGCCCGCCTGAGACGCAGAAGGTTGCGGGTTCGATTCCCGGCGCGGGACATATGTTTGTATGATCTACAAATATTTGGGTCTGGGTGTTTTCTATGTATGATATGTATGTTTCACAAAAAAAAAGGTAAATAAGTAGTATATCAGTCATGTAGTTCACATAACACAAGCTCTGCTTACTTTGGGCCTAGATGATGCTATGTGAAAAAGTGACCAGCATTTAAAAAAAACATGACATAGAATGGCTTAAAGAGAGACTTACTATCAAAGAGAAATGGACATGACGGGTATAATTTTACATATTTATTCGTGAATATTGCATGTGAAAGTCTGGCGATAGCATCTGTAATCGTTATCTGATAAATATAACACCGAAATATTAATTTCCGTATCTCTGTAGTTAGAAAATGTTGTAAATTGAGACATTATCAATGCACAATGACCTGAACATTTTGAAGGGAGGCTACTGGCCTCTATTCTGTTGTTCACTAACTAAACTAAATTAAAAATTGTCGCTCTTTTTACTGATAGTGCAAGCAAGAAAGAGATAGCTACAATTTTAGTGCTGTCAAATTAGTCAGATTTAAGTTTTCCATATAAATTTAGTCGTAATTTCAAAACATGCTGACTATAAACACAAAGAATAGCGGCATGTAAACTGATTTGACAACACTAAAATTGTAGCTATCTCATTTTTAAAAACGTAATTAAACAAAAACTTCATAAAAAGGCATACTATAAAATATCTGATTGATTGAAAATGCTCCAACTCGATAAAAAAATTGGGTACCTTTTGTTATGTAAAAGGATCATTAAACAGAATAACCAGCCTTGTTTTCTTGCTTTTCTTTCCTGGTTTGGTCGCGGAGGAACAGGCAATAGATAAAACCAACGTTTCAAAGTGATCCTTGTGATTTTAATGAATTTTGACTTTGACTTTGAAACATTGTATTTTTCTTCTTTCAGATGACTCGGTGTAACAAAAGATCACAAGCTATATCGAGCATGGACGATAAATCTCAGTATGTGATAAGTGTTATCGATACGGTGTACATAGTGCGACGGGGCAGTTAGTTGGCAACACTAAATTGATTATGTGATTTGCAGCGGGCAGCACTCAGCAGCGTATTTTTGGCTGTATTTTGTCAAGCAGTGAGGTGTATTTATGTAATGTTGGAAACTTTTCAGTGTGCTCGGTATGTACGGGGCCTGTATCGTCCTCGAGATGGCGACACGTCTCGAATGACAACCTAATAAATTAATAATTTCCATTCGAAATTTGACGTCATCTCGTGTGCGACTTTTTTCTGAGTAATGCTACCCAGTTTGGCAGAGTAGAAACTGCGATAGTTTTTGATAAGTTTGTCAGTTTTTGTATGAAGAAAATTTTGATTTCGGCTCAAGACTTGTTAGATCTGTTGCAAGATTTTTACAAGGACTGAAACATGGCTGACACTTTAAAAATATGTAAATAACACATACATAGTTCTGACCCGACATTAGGATTCCCTGTATCGTTGGTATCAGGAACCACAACAGCCAGGCCGGGAACAAATATCTGCAGAACATGCGATCATTTGTCCCGCAGCAGTGATAGTCAATAGTGGAATTTACATGTTTTTATCCATGTTATGCCTAGTATCCACCATTTATGTCATTGCTTTTGATACAGATTCATTAATTAATAACGAATTGTTAGGAACATTATTATGCAATTGAAGTTGTTCCCGTTGCTGTATGATTGGAATGATTTTATTGCTTAAATATAATTTAAAAGTATCGCCTAAGTGCTCGTGAAATGTCAATTATCCATAATTTTCGATGAGCATTTTGTGCTCACAAGAAATGGAACTGATTAGCGAGTTTTATTTGCCTAAACGACCATTTAAATCGTGATTTTGTAATGTCGGTGGATGGAGAAGGCTCAGGCTTTTGTCGTGGCCTCGGGGAGGACTTCTTTAGAATGATGATAATGATTGAACGTTGTAATTACACTCAAAAATACCATTAGAAGCCATACATTCATAACGACATTGGCCTCGATTCTGTAGTTCACTAACTAAACTAAATTTAAACTGTCGCTCTCTTTTACTGATAGTGCAAGCAAGAAAGAGATAGCTACAATTTTAGTGCTGTCAAATCAGTTTACGTGCCGCTTTTCTTTATGTTTATAGTCAGCATGTTTTGAAATGACGACTCAATTTGTATGGAAAACTAAAATCTGACTAATTTGACATCACTAAAATTGTAGCTATCTCTTTCTTGCTTGCACTATCAGTAAAAGAGAGCGACAGTTTAAATTTAGTTTAGTTAGTGAACTACAGAATCGAGGACATTGTTGTACTATGCTGTGATTGCGCAGGACGTTATCATTCTGGTGGCAAATGTGTTTTTTTTAGTACCGTTGTAAATCTACTACTGCTGGCAGCTGTCAAATTTCCCGTGATTTATTTCTGCACTACTTTATATAATTTCTAAGTACGCCTTGCTGCTACCACCAAACATTGTCAAACAAAATTGAACATCAATGTAAGTAGATGTAAATGTCAAAATATTAAGTTGTATATAATTTTTTAATTTTACTTTTTTTGTGATTTTATTATGATGCAGGTTTGCGATGCTTGTATTCTTTCTGCTGTGTTTAGGAACGATGTCCACTGAAGCGTTGTATGGTCTGCGTGCTCATAGTTTAAAATTGACTCACGTTACAGACTTAAATAGGGCTTTAATCGTGCTTCGTAGGAGCTCAAAGCCAACTTAGTAGGCTTAGGTGTTTCTGCTACAAATTGACGTGTTTTACCGCGACCACGTATTCGCTTACCCTTATATTCATAAGCACTCACTTTATCAGGTTGATAACTCTAAACCTGTCCTTTTCTGACACTAAACAAAGGATAGAGACAGACCACTTTTATCACGCCACTAAAGTTATGATAGTGATTATGAAAATGGGGGCTAGTTTGTATGTGAAAAAATGTACAGAGTCCCTGGGGGACCTCACGCTTACTTTACCTGTCACGCTAACGCAAATCTGTCAAGGTAAAACTTGACAGCTGTCACGTGACTTTTCCACAGCTAATGTCATTCCGATACAATTCAAACTTTCCGCAGGCATTAACGCCTACAGAAAGTGGTATTTGTCTAGACACCCTCGTGTAGAGTTTATGAACTGTAGGTACATTTCTTCGAGACTACGCGTTAATTTGTAACAATAACTCGCATTAACCTTACTGGTGTCAGAGTTTTGCTCCGCGACTGATAGCCGTACACCTTAACGTGGCACAAGCAGTTTTTAATGCCACCCGGTCACCCATCCAAATTCCAGTTACAGGAATATGCGATGTGTCGGGCGACTTCGCAGCATTTAGCTGCGAAGTCGGTTCAAGACATGTTTAAACATCGCCGCTTCAGTGGACTGCGGTCTTTAGTCTAGGAATATTTACGGTTCTCGACTGGAAAATGAATGAAAATTCAGGAATATTGTAAAATGTTAGGTTTATTGAGACAATTGAGCTATACCACGCTTCAGAGATAACTGAACGAAAAAAAACCTGGTCTACTTACTAGGATCAGCGACCCGTAGTAGGTCTTGGTCAGGTTTAAGCAGTTTTCAAAGGCCCAAGTTCACCAATACAATAACAAGTGGTTTGGTCCTAATCAAAACTTTTTAGAGATGTTTTCAGGGGAATCTATAATCATAATCGATGTTTAGACTTGAGCGTCCGTTTATTTTGTTGGTGAACCTAAGGCTTAGTCTCCATACGATTTCATACAAATCAGGCTTACGTGCGTGTGTACACGCGCTGATGCCTGCTTTGTAAGAATACCTGAACTGCTATATTTCTAGTGTATTTGGTTATAAATGGCTTAAACCCAAATTAAATGTAATGGTGATAAAAATGCAATAACATTTTCACAAGTACAATTTTTTAATATATAAATAAATCTCTAAAATTTAAAGAAACTGGTTTTGTTAATTTTGAAAATTAGATCTTAGTTTTGATTTGAAAACTATTAGTTACTCATAGGTTTGTTTTCTGATGTAATATTGAAAGTACTTATGGTTTTTAAAATGATTTATCCTACTTTGAAAATGTTTGCTACTTGGGTGCTACTTTGAAAATGTTTGTAACAAAAGTAAAACATTCCTGTATAATACTATTGGTTCCAAAATACTTAAGAATAATTTAATGAATGCATATTATATTCCTTATCATTAATCCGACCTGCTTAATTTATTATTATCAAAATAAATATAGAGACAATTTCTATTGTTTTTATTTTCACAAGATTAAAATTCGTTTTAGAAAGTTGAACACTAGAGTCAATTTATTTTCAATAAGATAATATTAAAATAAAATAAATAACTCATATTAAAATCACACAAATGACAAAACATTGTCCAAAGATACTTCTAAAACACAGGTTCTCAAACATATTTTCCCACCGCCCGCTAAAACCCCAAAAAAATACTAGCACCCCAAAGTTTTTAAACATAACAACCTATGCTTTCCCCTCAAGACCGCCTTAGCGCCCCCAATATCTTCTAGCGCCCACAAGGGGGCGTTATCACCCACTTTGAGAAACAGTGTTCTAGTACCTACATGCTTATTCAAAATAAATATTATCGAAAATAGTAAATTATATTTACAAACTGACAACTAGCAAACTAAATAGATTTTATATTAAACCCTCTTGTCTTACTTAACACAATTTTTAGTTTATTTTTATCCTTTTCCTTATGTCTAACAACAACCTTAGCATTTTTGAAATAGCCTTTTAAATACATTAAAAATGAGTATTGTATTTATCTTTATTTTTTTACAAGCATTTAAGAGACTTATAGTACAAATCCCATCTTTATATCTATAATAACTTCGCAACAAGATGCCTTGAATCCTTTTACCACACTGCTGATCTCATATCAAACAGTCCCAGACACAATGCTAAGAACCTCGGTCCATGAATTAATTAGTGGCAAAAAAATACCAGTATGTTACATTTTTGTACAAATATCTTAATGAATTATGGTCACAAGCGGTAGCTTATATATTACATATATTATATTCCTATCACTGCCATGTAGGGACTCCTGTTAGATCTTATGGCAAGATATTTTGAAAGAAATGATTAATTAAGATATTATTCATCCTGATTAACCTTATAGCTACTATGTGTGACAACTTTTACGAGTTATGTATTGTGACATTATTGTGCTTTATTTAATCTCCCATACATGGTGTCTAGACAAATACCACTTTCTGTTGCCGTTAATGCCTGCGGAAAGATTGAATTGTATGAAAATGCCATTAGCTGTGGAAATGCCAAGTTTTTCCTTGACAAATTTCCGTTAGCGTTAAAAGGAATACCTACTAAGCGTGAGGTATTTGTCTAGACAAGACACCCAGAACATTTTATCCCAGTTACTTAAACTTTGTACAAAGAAATGTAATTTTTTCATAGAAACATGACATTTTTGCATGACAAAACAAAAATGTTCTGTTAAAAACTACCATTTTTTTTAATTAGAGGACAGGCAGGAATAAAAAGTACTTTTTGCCCCCCTGTCACTAACAGAGGGACAGACAGAACTTTTTAAATGAATAAAGTTCTAACTGTCCCCCCGTTGCACAAAAGGGGACAGTACAAACTTTTTTTTTTCCCAGCTGTCACCCTAGGTATAGTTTACCACTGTTCCTCTTAAGGCTTAGCTTCCTTTGGCAACTTGCTTAAGTAATAATCATGATCATACCTCGTCACTAAAACACCATCAGTTACTTTCACTTGGCCATCGGGGGAATAATCAATAATGTCTCCTTTAGTTGTAGTCATTTTACCGTCAACTGTTTTTAAGATGGCATCACCTGCACATAAATCCCACTTCTTGATGACTGTGGCATGGAGGTAAACATCAAAGGTGCCGTTGACAACTTCCATGACTTTATAGCCGGCGCCTGCAGCAGGGGTGACAGTAGTTTTGGCACCAAAGGCCTGCTTTGCGAGCTCGGCTACTTTGCCGGGGTGCGATCTGGATACAACAACTTTAGGCTGGTCTTTGTTATCTTTATTCTGAAATTAATAACAGGGATAATTAACTGTTAGGAAAATAAAATTGAAGATAAATAGAAAGTTCAGATATTGCTTGCTTAAATAAAGCAATTACTAACACAAGAATTTAATGAAAATTCCTATCAGAATCTTGTAAGAATGACAAAAATTTATGAGAAATATTACATTTAAGAAAGGTTGTATTAGTTGTGTACAGACCTAGTTGCTTGATAAGTGATACACTTACATATTTCACATTCAGTATATTATTGGAAGCTTTTTTAGTGTACCACCCCCAATAGGTTCGCAGCGGGAAGGGGTAGTGGATGACCCCGATGATAGGTACTCCCCTGATGGCCACGCATACCATAGTAGTGACATACTGGTAGAGTGCCTCTGGAAAAGAGAAGTTAAATTTTATACTATGGTTATCTTGTAAACATATGATAGAACAAAGAAAGAAAGAAAAACATTTATTTAGCAAAACAAAGTTTGGATGATGGGATAAGTTATAAAAAAATACAAGTATGAATAACCTACTTAAAAGTATAACTGAAATAGAAATGCCCCACACACCTTACTAGTCCATCCACCTAGACAGTTCAATGTTGCACAAAAAATTATCAACAATAGAAGAAAAAAAACATTTCAATTCATGAAAATACATGATTGGTAATTACTAAACTAGGTACATAATTGTTTTTACATATACCTAAAAGTACCCAAAAATAAGTGAGATACATACATAGGTACATAGATGGTGTTACCTATAAACACCATCTATGTACCTACCATGTGAAAGCAATAAATGTATAGAGTAGGTATTGAAGTACAAAAAATATACAGCCAGCACCAACATTGTACACTGATGTAAGAAACCAAAATAAAATCGAAAGCATGTGCCATTGTTTACCAATGCAAACTGAGCATTGTTGATTTTATTTTTTCTATTATTTATAAGGTGTCAAGGTATTTCATGGTTACCTGTGTACTCCTGAGTGGCGTCCAAAGGATCAATCCAAACGGTCACATCCTTAGCATAGACATGTTCATCAATCATTCCTTCAATACTCTCCTGATTCGGCACTACCTCTTCCGCGTCGATTACCGGCTGGTCCTCGCAACTCGGATCTCCCATCGAATGCTCTTCAGACACTATCGTGAGCTTTGAAAACGTGTTTTTCAATGCGTAATACATAGCACAATGTGATGCATAGTCCGCATCTGTCACAGGATCGTTGGCCCCTTCTAGAGTCTTTCCTTTACTCTTCACATTCAGCTCATGGTTCTTTCCCTCTGTTACTTTCTTTCCACCTCGCTCAGCCGCCTGGATAGCGGCTTTCAGCAAACTCTTTAAGTTCACGAGATCACTTTTGTCTGATGGATATTCCGAAGCACCTGTCCGCCAGTATATTAGGAGGAATAAAATAAATGCTAATGTGAAGCAGGCGAACTTATTTATTCGTAAAGTCCCACTAAAATTCATTGTATAATATTGAAAAACGGGAAAATATGTATTGTGGTATTCGTGGACCCACTTCACCGAAAATATAAATAAAAAATTTAATCTGTGCCGAAAATGTTTCCAATCAAATAATTTTTAATCTGTGTTTGCAATGTGTGTTTTGTTTCAACGACGCTACTAGCTATTAGTCGTCGTTTTTACATACTAAATCAAATTTCACAAAACTAGGTAACTAAGGTAACTAGGTAAACTAGGTAGGGTTTTTTTTTTGCTTGCTTGGTTTAAAAAAAACATGGCGTTAGTGCAAGTATGCGACAAACAAAAACCGGCCAAGTGCGTGTCGGGCCACGCACAATGTAGGGTTCCGTATTTGGCCATATACTTATATATACTACCTGTTTCACACAACTAAGTTAGTAATTTTCAATGGCATTTGTTTCAAAATTTTCCTTTTACTTCTCGAAGTAAATTTTATAAATTGGTCCAACGACCCACACTATGAGATAGAATAGATAGAATTTTTTAAACACAAAAAAAAGACGAGATTTTTTTTTGTGTTTAAAAAATAAAAATCTTGGTTTTTTTCTTTACCACTTTACTCTGGTATAATGCGTTTACACATTATACTAGGATTTATTGTGTATACCTCTGCAAATATACAGCTTTCTCGCACCGCGGATAGACAGACGGACGGAAATGGTGAAAAGCAGGGTAGGGACTAAAGATAAGGTGGAGAGACAAACATTTCTGAAATTGAAATAGCTACGGCAGTTTTGCACTTTGAATTTGCGTAGATAAATCTAAGGAATAGCACTAGTCGTAAAAATATTTCTACGGAAGGGAACCCGATTGTGTTGGCTGGAGGAGTAATCATTCGTAAAATTAGAAGAACTTCATCGATTAGAGACTAGTTTAATGGAAACCATCCGCTAGGTTAGAATATACGTGCCTAGCCAGTACTAACTAAAAAATAAAATGATTCTAATCGACATTTACGACATGGTAAGATATATAACATTAGTCATCGGCTATCACGTTGCTTACAAGATTTTATTAGATTTTTGTCCTATAGGCGGGCTGGTGGTCACTCCTCGTCGCTTTACAAGTGGTACTGATCTCCAGCTACTATGTTTATTCGAGGAAAAAGTCTCGAAGGTATGCTGCGAATTCCAACGGTCAGCTGGTGGATTGGAATCCTTTACCCCTGGTTGAGCAAGATATAGAGGTTGAAGAGCCCCCTCTAATGGGCAGGATCGATGACAATGCCCTCAATGTGAGTGCGACAAGCTTCCTTTGCTTGGACAAAGAGGAATCCATCATGAAAAGTGCCTTAGAGTCAATGGATAAGTATGGCGTTGGATCATGTGGGCCGAGAGGATTTTACGGGACCATAGACGTGCATTTGGAGTTGGAAGAACGTCTAGCAAATTTCTTGGAGGTTGAAGAAACATGTGTCTATTCTTACGGGTTCTCTACTATTGCTAGTGCCATTCCGTCCTATGCCAAGCGTCCTGATATAATTTTTGCGTAAGTATTTTGGCCACAAATCATTATTAAGTCTTCTTTTTCATTTCTTGTATTGTTCATTTCATACAAAAATATCAAGTCATATGTTAAGGTCCTAAGGGCCTCATGTGTCCTAAATAAAAAAAAATCAAGCTCCAGAGCTCATATTAAAGACAGTTATAATAGAAGCAAATAAAATGAAAAATATAAATTACAACATTATGATTGGAAAGTTCTTCATTGATAATATAAGACATTAAATGTCAAAAAGCCAACTTCCTCACATTATTTTGCTTACTCGAGATGACACTCTTTCGAATAAAAGACAAAGGTAAAATAGCCCATAAAAAATGTTTCAGCTAGTCCTGATTACATAAGATTATGTCATTTTTCTAGTTTTACAGGAAAAGTAGCAATCTCTTAGGAATAAAACTTGTCCCATAAAAGTTTTATTCCTTTCCATTTCCATATCATTCTCTATACAACAACAAAAGAATCCTCTGTGGCGCAGTGGGCGAAGGTCCGCCTGAGACGCAGAAGGTTGCGGGTTCAATTCCCGCCTCGGGACAAATGTTTGTATCTGCAAATATTTGTCTCCGGTCTGGGTGTTTTCTATGTATAATATGTACGTATTTACAAAAATATTAAAAAAAAAAAATGTATATAAGTAGTATATCAGTCATGTAGTTCCCATAATACAAGCTCTGCTTAGTTTAAAAAATCATCAAAATCGGTTAAAATCAGTGAAATATCACAACACAAACATTAAAAAAATATTAAGCCTAAAATACACAACTAATGATGAAAGAAAGCATTATAATTATACTAGCTTCTACCCATGGCTTCACCCGCATGTTACCCGGATAAAAAGTAGCCTATGTGTTAAGCTACATTTTTGCCTAAGAAAAATATACAAGATAATATACAGGTTATGATTTACAAATTCGATTGTTCATGTAACCCCAAGAGATTATCAGCTTGTGATGCTTTACAAGCAAGGTTTAAAGATGACTCACTGTAACTCTTCGATCAACACAAATACTGAATCAAATTGTAAAAAAAGTATATAATTAATATATCAGTCATGTAGTTCCCATAATACAAGCTCTGCTTAGTTTGGGGCTAGATGATGCTGTGTGAAAAATGTCCAACATTATTATCATTATTATTTTTTGTGTTAACTTATTTATGTGTATAATTTCTCACTGCTAGGCAAAAGTCTCCCCCAAATCTTTCCAAACCATGCGGTCACTTGCAAAGTCATTATAACTTTAATTATTCAACTATTTACAGTGATGAGAATGTTTGGTTCGCAATTCAAAAGGGGATGCAAGCATCTCGTTCCACTGTCCGCTACTTCAAACACAACGACATGGCCGACCTTGAACGCCAACTCTCCGAAGCTGCTAAGAAGAAAGAGCTGAACCCCAAACGACGAGCATTCATCATTGCTGAAGGGATATACTTCAATACCGGTGAAATGTGCCCTCTGAAACAACTGGTGAAACTTGCTAGGCAATACAAGCTTAGGATTATGTTGGACGAGAGCTTGACTATTGGGGTAAGTTATTTATTTTATTATTTATTTAAAACAATGTATTTTAAACTAAACCAAGGGCAAACTCGGTGGCACAGAGGGTGAGAAGTGAAGTAATAACTCCATAGGTCACATCCATTCACAATCAGCATGTGAAAGCAAACCAGCACAGTAATTTATGATTTCTTTAACTCAATTCTACTAATGTCCTGCTATTGTCATAAGATAGAGGTATTTACCACTATAATTACATTATTTTATAATTTCAAACCTTAAAAAATCAAGTTATTAAATCGTATCAATAATTTTTTATGGACATTTTAACACAGCATCATCTAGCTCCAAACTAAGCAGAGCTTGTATTATGGCAACTACATGACTGATATACTACTTATATACATTTTTTTTTGTAAATACATACATAATATACATAGAAAACACCCAGACCTGAGACAAATATTTGCAGATACAAACATTTGTCCCGTGGCGGGAATTGAACCCACAACCTTCTGCGTCCCAGGCGGACCTTCGCCCACTGCGCCACAGAGGTCGTCAAATATAGTATTACAGTAGCACCAATGCGCTATGAAATACATAAAAATCAAGAATAATAATAAAATAATGAGATTATAAAAAAACACAATAATTAACAGATAGAACTAATATTAACACTATCAATCAACTCACAATACTTCAGATATTCTCTATCGACTATCGATCTATCGACTATCGATCTATCGACTATCGATCTATCGATATCGACTACCTGCTTGTACGCACATCATTATGACGCTCCATAAATCCAATGAGTGCGAGCGAGATAGATTGATCACAATGATTTATGGCCCGACGACTCCGTTCATAACGCGGGCACTATATGTATGTTACTATTCCCAAGTAACATACCTATAGTGTCCGAGTACCTATAGTGTTACTTAATAACCTTTTGATGTAGTGTGCGTCCAAAGTGCGCCTACAACACTGTTTCTCAAAGTGGGCGATAACGCCCCCTTGTGGGCACTGAAAGCCTTCAAAGGGGCGCTAGAAGGCTCTAGAAGATATTGGGGGCGCTCAAACGGTCTAGAGGGGAAAGCATAGGTTGTTATGTTTAAAAACTTTGGGGGGCGTTAGGATTTTTTTTATTCTAAAAGTGGGCGGTGTGAAAAATAAGTTTGAGAACCTGTGGTCTACGAGATATTTATTTAATTCTTAAGAACTAGCCAACTTGATGTGGACCTGTTCCTTATTGCTTCTGATGCATTTTTATCGGTACATTTAAAGTCTGGTTTATTGGGTTTAGCACTTTGACGACCTCGATGGTATGGCAGGCGAGTAGCCGGCTGCGACGCAAGAGGTGCCGGTTCAATTCCCGCTGCGGGACAAATGTTTGTATGTCCTGCAGATATTTGATTCGGGTGTGGGTGTTGTGGTACCACGACACTCGTGGTTCGTGATACCCAGGGCATCCTCGTGTGGGGTCAGGTCTATGTATGTGGCTGTTGGCCGCTCTCGGCCTCCGACCCAACGCGTCGCATCGCCCGCCCGTGACTTTTTTCTTTTTGTGTGGCTCCTAAGCGTCGTAGAGTTTTATTAAATAGTCTATAACCTTCCTCACGAATTAAGCTATCAAATGCAAAAAGAACTTTTCAAATCTCGCTGCCATTTCCAAAGATAAGCGCGTTCGAACAAAATGAACAAAGAAACAAAAAAAAACTCCTCAGCTTTAATATTAGTACCTGCTAACTTAGCCCGACCGACCCGACGCGTCGCATCGCCCGTCCGTGCTTTTACTTCTTTTGCTCGGCTCCTTAGAGTCTTAGCGTGATGTTAAATAGCCAATAACCATCCTCATAAATTGAGCTATCAAATGCAAAAATACGCTTTCAAATACGACTGTCGGTTCCAGAGATAAGTGCGTTCAAACAAAAAAAAACGAACCCGATTATTAGTATTTATTTTACCCGATTAGAGGTATATACCCGTTAAAGGTTGTCTGGTAGAGATCGCTGTTTAGCGATAAGACCGCCCATTGTACAACATTGTTAAAGTTGATAGTACTTAACTAAGCTGATATGTTATTTGGTGTACAATAAAGTATTTTCTATCTATCTTCTATCTATCTATACCTTTTTATTTCTGTTCCAGGTGGTCGGGAAACACGGTCGAGGGATCACTGAACTACTGGACATACCGAGAGAGGAAATAGATCTCATAATGTGCTCTCTGGAACACTCGTTCGCGACCATTGGGGGGTTCTGTGCCGGCACACATTTTATAGTCGAGCATCAAAGACTATCGGGACTTGGTAAAGATGCATTCGCTCAATAATAATAATAATAATGATAATGCTGGACATTTTCACACAGCATCATCTAGACCCAAACTAAGCAGAGCTTGTATTATGGGAACTACATGACTGATATACTACTTATATAATTTTTTTTTTGTAAATACATACATAATATACATAGAAAACACCCAGACCTGAGACAAATATTTGCAGATACAAACATTTGTTCCGTAGCGGGAATTGAACCCGCAACCTTCTGCGTCCCAGGCGGACCTTCGCCCACTGCGCCACAGAGGTCGTCACTATCATCAATGATTCTTAACCCTTGATTACACTAATAGAAATGGATGCTTAGGTACCTAAGAGAAGGAAAGATAAATCTAAGATAATTTATCTTTATAGGCGACTAGCTGCACCCCGCGGTTTCACCCGCGTAAGTTTCGTTTTTTACTCGTGATAACTTCGAAATTAAATGTCCGATTCGAATGAATTAAAAAAGTATTTGACTGCTATATAAATACCATTGATAATAAAACTATTTATTTGAATAAGAATTAATACGACGATACGAATGTAACCAACTTTTGTTTCTAACGGCGGCGATGAAATTAAATTTTAGAACACAAAAGCTGCTATTGTGACTTAACTATGATAGTTAGATATATTCCCTCGATGACTTTTTTGTAGGTAATAATGAGTACTTTAATCATGTAGTACATAATTTTTATGTATCATCAATAGTTTTCTCAGCGCACGCCAAATAATGAATTTTATAGGCAAAATTTTGCTACTTTGGGTTTCATTATTGCAATTTTCTTATGATTCTCAATTTTTTGAAAATAAATTATTGCCTTTGTTACTTCCTGATAATTTAGCTTTCTATTGGTGAAAAAATGGGTAAAATCGGTCCAGTAGTTTCGGAGCCTGTTCGTTACAAACAAACAAAAAAATCTATCCTCTTTATAATATTATAGTATAGATATTTTCATAATCATTATTATCACCAGGTTACTGCTTCAGCGCGTCTCTCCCGCCGATGTTGACGCAGGCCGCCATCTCTGCGCTGGACATCATTGAAGAGAAGCCAACTATCATCAATGAACTCAATGAAATCTCCAAGAAGCTGAACAAGTTAGTTTCCTATTCAAAAGAAAAGCCTCATGGCGCTCTTAAACGGGCCAGTTTTATGGCAAAATCTTGCTTAATTTTATAGCCGTCATACAAGAAAGCATAGATACTTGAGATGATATCGAGTGAAGATAAACACCTATGCAATTGCATAGCCAATGGCTATGCAAAGTTTTGTAGCAGTATCTAACTAAATTGTATAGCCGTCGCACGAAAAAGAGCACAAAGATACATCTATACAATTATTGCAAAGCAAAGCCTTATGGTGCGCGTAAACGGGCTAGTTTTGTGGCAACATCTTTCTTAATTGTATAGCCGGTCCACGAAAAAGAGTAAAAAGACGTACCCATACAATTGCAAAGCTTCATGGCATTCGTAAACGGGCTAGTTTTGTGGCAACTTGTATAGCCGTCGCACGAAAAAAGAGCATAGAATTGTAACATGAATTTCCACAACACTAGCCCGTTTACAAGTGACTTTTTTTTCTATGAAAATTTCAATAAAAATGTTTTTGCCTAGGATTAGTGTAGACTAGAGAATGTTTTTGTTCTGAAGATTAGCTCACCGTATCTCAGGAAACAAAGAAAAATTTCGAATTTTTTGTAACGTCTCGTGTGTTTAAAAATCTGCACCAATGGACCACATTCTAATTAGGTGAACATGGCCTAGCTACGGAAATTGAAGACTATACGATCCCAAAAAAGACCTGGGGAAAGATAAAATTGTATGGAAATGACGTTTGCTGCGGAAATGTCACGTGACATTTTCATACAATTTTATCTTTCCGCAGGCGTTAACGTCAACAGAAAGTGGTATTTGTCTAGCCCCCCTGGCGTTGAGAGCTGACAGTGGCACGCTTGGTCGGCGCATCCTCGTAAATAGCGAAATTCGCAAGCTCGTTTTTTCAACGGCTTCAAAACAGGAGGAGGTTCTCAATTGATTTATATGTTTTTTATGTATGTTACGTGATATCTTCGCCCGTTGTAATAATGATTATTTTTTTGATGGCAAGGGATGCCATATAAATCTTATTAAAAAAGTACCAGGCCGAAGGGTGAAAAAATGGGGTATGAAATTTCATATTGGACTTTTTATTATCTTCCCGTACTTTGAAGTCTGTTTATATTTTTTCCAATTTTTATTTTTGTATATAAATCAGTTTTGACAACCTTTCCAGAGCCCTATCAAAACTGGTGTACTACACATTCCGAGGCGACGAGCTATCCCCCGTGAAGCATATCTACATCAGCCGCGAAGACCTGACCGACCGTCTCAAGCAGACGTATCTTCAAAACATCACCAAATACTGCCACGAGAGAGGCATCGCTATGGCCTCTGCGGCCTATTTGAGGGACGAAGAGCAGAATCGCCCTGAACCGTCCATAAGGTTGGCTGCGAGCAGGAAGTTGACGGATGAGATTATGCAAGATATCGTCAAGTTATTGGATGAGGCGTACGACGCGGTCGGGCCTAAGCCGGAGTTGGTCGCGGTTTAGATCCTATGGGGTGACAATAATGCTGGTACCATGCTGGAATCAGAACAGACAGTTCCTTTATTTTTTTATTTTTACGTTTTAGAAAACTAACAGCTTTTCTATAGTTAATGATTACAATATGAATGATGAAGTTTTTGGGAAACTAACAGCTTTTCTATAGTTAATGATTATAATTTGTATGAAGCCTTTAACAGTTTCCACTCTGTCTAGGGTGACCATAATGCTGGTACCACGCTGGAATCAGAACAGACACTTAGTTCTTTATTATTATATTTTCGTTTTTGGGAAACTAACAGCTTTTCTATAGTTAATGATTATAATTTGTATGAAGCCTTTAACAGTTTCCACTCTGTCTAGGGTGACCATAATGGTGGTACCAC
Organism: Perizoma flavofasciatum; assembly: GCA_958496245.1. Classification (NCBI taxonomy): domain Eukaryota; kingdom Metazoa; phylum Arthropoda; class Insecta; order Lepidoptera; family Geometridae; genus Perizoma; species Perizoma flavofasciatum. Next base: position 12,169,790 of record OY292431.1, read on the forward strand.
GCTGGAATCAGAACAGACAGTTCCTTTAATTTTTTATTTTTAAGTTTTTGGAAAACTAACAGCTTTTCTATAGTTAATGATTATAATTTGTATGAAGCTTTTAACAGTTTCCACTCTGTCTAGGGTGGCCATAATGCTGGTACCACGCTGGAATCAGAACAGACACTTCCTTTAGTTCTTTATTTTTATATTTTCGTTTTTGGGAAACTAACAGCTTTCTATAGCTAATGATTACAATTTGTATGAAGCCTTTAATAGTTTCCACTCTGTCTAGGGTGACCATAATGGTGGTACCACGCTGGAATCAGAACAGACAGTTCCTTTAATTTTTTATTTTTAAGTTTTTGGAAAACTAACAGCTTTTCTATAGTTAATGATTATAATTTGTATGAAGCCTTTAACAGTTTCCACTCTGTCTAGGGTGACCATAATGCTGGTACCACGCTGGAATCAGAACAGACACTTCCTTTAGTTCTTTATTTTTATATTTTCGTTTTTGGGAAACTAACAGCTTTCTATAGCTAATGATTACAATTTGTATGAAGCCTTTAATAGTTTCCACTCTGTCTAGGGTGACCATAATGGTGGTATCACGCTGGAATCAGAACAGACAGTTCCTTTTTTTTTTTTTTTAAGTTTTTGGAAAACTAACAGCTTTTCTATAGTTAATGATTATAATTTGTATGAAGGGTTTAGCCTTAAACAGTTTCCACTTATATTAAAAATTGGTTCATCCGTTTGGAAACAACTATGTCATAGGCATACACAATACTCGCACACATGTGGGGATGGAAAAAAAAACAATGGCACCATTCTCACGCATTCTCTATAAAAAAACCGTAATCTCTCAAATGACCATCATGGTGTTAGACATTAGTATTATTTTTATCGGTCAGTTTCTGCCTGTTGGTTACTGTCCATGAACTTCATAATCATATATTTATTTACAAATAAGAGGTCTAGCCAATAAATTGTATCATTAACTAAATGATGACTCCAAAATAAAAACTTAAGGTGTTCAGTAGAACTGTGCAAGAAGCTAGTAGGTACCAAATTAATATAGTATGTATGTATTTTATAAGTATGCAGACCAGTGATATTGATTAGTTCTACAGACCAATTTATTAATAGCTCATAAAAATAACAAAAAATATTATGCATCGAAGTACATATGCCCTTCACAAAAAAAATCTAGTTACATGTGACAATAATTGAGAAAATGTTTTTTTTTTTTTAAGTTTCTATGTACTTTCGATACCTATAAAGTGGGATCAATATTGTTATTTTACTCGTTTCCATTTAGGTGTATTTAACGTGGAGATATTAAGTTTTTTTTAATGGAGGTTCTGATAAAAGTCTAATTAATTAATCGAATATTATTTTATGTATGTCAATATTAGCTAGCTAGGTTTGATTACTTATGAAATTTCCAGTACCTACATATACAGCAGTATTTAAGATAGATAACTCTTTATTGCATACACCGCTATGCTTTTGATATGCTTGCTTTGTTTATATTCACGTTTTTAAATTGGATAGGAATGCACAATTTTGCAAAAATATTACACTAGTGGAACGCCCCGCGTCTTCGTTTGTGTTGAGTTTTTTCCATACAAAACTCATCTGGCCCTCTAGAGGTGGAATTTCGTAATATCCTTTCTTAATGCAAAGAGAACCTACCCTCCAAAATTAGGATCTCTAGGGGTTTCGGCTATTTTAATATATGTATAACTAGTTCGACTCTTAAGTCTGAAACATCGATAACGATAGTTTAAAGAAATTTACCACATCCCTATTGTTATTGCGTCGTTTTGCCTGCTGTGCTCTGATTGGTCGAAACTACAGTCAGACCAATCAGAGCACAGCAGGCATGGCGGGACTCTCACGAGAGTTCACAGAATTGTTTCCTAACAAATTATTAAACATAGCGTCTGTTGGGGCTATCTACTATTTGGTTGTCAGTAAGTCAGTCACTGTGTCACACAACTATTTTATATATATATTGATACCTACCTACAGTGTTGATTGTTATCGTTGTATTAAGATAATTACTTAGGTACTACATTTCTAAGTAAATGATAATGCATTTAAGTTTGCAAATTGTTGTATTATTATATAAATAAATATATTAACTTTGTATACATAATCCGTTTTATTTGTGGTAGTCATTTTAACTCTACGTATATGCCAAATATCGTGTGAAATAGCTGCAAGTAAACTTTAAACTTTCGACGGCTTTGAGACTATATTCACTCCAGCAAAATATCCGACGAACGTCTTACAAAATATATGAACACCAATAACAGTGGTAACTTTCATAACTCCACGTTTAGCTTTAATATTTTTGAGCTGTTTTTTAATAAGCATCACACCTGTACCTACAATCTCAACATTTAAATAAATTAAAGTCTCTATCCGTAAATTAAATTATACTTAAGTTAATCCACATTTAATGCAAATTATTTAAATACGCTTAGCGAGACGATTGTATTTAGGTAGTTAGAGAAGGGTTTCTACCTTAATTTATCACCTATAGAATAATGAGCCAAGCCAAGCAGTGCTCTTACAAAAATTTCTTCATTGATTTTGCTAAAGCCTTCGATACTATTTCTTAGCCGATATTTTTGAAGAAAAGGAAATCATGGCGAATCCATTGACTTGCTAAAAAATTGTTGAATTCATATTTCGAAACAGTTGAAGTGAAAATACATTCTAAGATAATTTTAAATCAGCTAAGTTTAAGAGAAAACTTTGAGTTACCTACCTCAAGGACATGCACTTGGGCCTAAACTCTTTTTGATATATCTATGTGCGAGCTCAAGTCAAATCTTTCCAAAAACTATAGAACATTGTGATAATGATTAATCAGTGACCAACTCATCGGCCATATGGCAATACCCCACATTCCTCTCAAACTCAGTTTCATTAGGTCCGTGTATTGGTTTGCGTATCTCAATCAGGCGTCTATCCGTCTCCAAAGCCTGGTTCTTCTGGTTCAAGTCCTTGGTTAAACGCTGGTAGTGGTTGTACATACCGTGGTATGTAGTCCTGAAATATAGGTAAGCAGTAGACTCATAATCTCATAATTAACATTTCTTCATAGCCTTCTCCCCTCGGGAACTAGGATATTAACTCTCTTTTTGTTGCGATGATCATATAGTAGAATCTAGTAGTATTGTTGTGTTTGTCAGTATCTACAAACACCATTAGGACACAAACGACATCATACTTTATGAACATAAAGTATGATGCCGTTTGCTATGTAATCAGGCAGTAGGTATATTTTCGCTCTTTTGAAAATTGCTCCAGCTAATTATCATGATTAGTTATTTGGTAGGTAGGTATGTGATAGAAGTTGGATAACTTACAGTGCCTCTTCCAATTTCTTCTCCAGCATAGCGTAGCTCATGTGGACTCTTTCGTACTCTTCAATCAGACCACGCATTGGCTTATCCTGAAAAACGAAGATATTTCCAAAAAAAAACAAATTATCTTCTAGATTTTGAAATTTTTGTTGTAGTCGCGTATTTACAGCTGCTTAATTCTGAATGAAGGTACCTGTACTCTCTCCAGCACAGGTCTTCTAGTGCGAGTTTCAAGTCTAGTCTCAACCAGTTTGGTCGGATTTATCTTATCTGCGACCGCCGCCCGAAGCGTCTCAATCTCTCTGTCTACCTTCACCATGTTTTCTTCCAGCTGAAATCACGAGTGTGCTTTCTAACTCTAATCTCACTATTTAATTCACAAGTCAGCCACCAAATAATTTTACTTACCTACATTTGGTTTGTGGACCAAGGATATGTGGTGGTGAGGAGAGAAAGTGGTCAACTTTTCTCTCCACATTATATTTAAACGTTTCGTTTTATTCTGCCTAGTTTCTAGATATCTGAGAAGCTCTGCGCTCACTAAAAATTTATACTCTGGATTTTAGCGCTTGTCAGCTTACTTTTATTACCAACCTTCCGTTTTTGCCACTCCATCTCATTCCGCGCCCGCTGTATGTCGAATACTCGTCTTCTCATTACCATCTCCACCTGTTTGTAATTGTAAACTCTATTAAATACTACACATTAAACTCTATATAGCTGCCAAAACTACATTCAAGAGCTTCTGCTCCACTGACAATACTGTCCTCAGTAGGTACCTAATTAATATAACCTACCATCTGGCACTGTGCGTACATCTGGTTCTTAGCACGTTCTCTTGCCTTGAACATGGTCGCTCGTAGATCTTTGGACTCGTTCATCAACTGTTCCGCTATCTTTATAGTGTTTTCTATGCAGTGGACGTAGCTTTCTTCTGTCATTGACCTACAAGATGACCTAAACCTGATGAGAGATATTGGGGAACTCTACGCTAGCAAATCTTCTTATCTCCCTAAGATTGGTAAGCAAAGCTAGCCGTAGGTAATATCATGACATCTCATAACCTAGCACTTTTTTATGTCACTTACTCCACAGGAACTCTAGTAGGATCCAATTTGAAGCTGATATCAGAACTATTCCTGTCGATATCTCTGACATAATACTCCAGCATCAGTGCGTCGTCTTTGTTCTGAATCTCTCGTTCTAAACGACAGTAGATGTTATTCAACTCTTTTAGCTTCTCCCAGCCCATGTGGTTGACATCTGTTAGCACGCGTTTGCTGTTTTCTGCTATATGGAGCTCCTGGAATGTTCGTAGGTTCATACTTAAAAGATTACAAGGTGTTTTAAGAAAAGGTGTTTTCATCATGGCACTCATTGGGGGAGGCCTGTGCCCAGCAGAGGACTCCTACAGACTGATTGTGATGCTGAAGGTCGATTTTGAGTAGAACGGGGACTTAGAAGAGTTATGTTACATAACTATTTCTAAAAGCTTGGCAGATACCCATATGTTGATGATAACCTACCCTCTTTAATTCTTCGCCTAACTGGTCCCTCGTTAGTTCAGGGGCCACTCTTTGGTCGCGGTTCGACAGACATTGCGCGATCACCATCAAAGGAACCTGTAGCGACTCCAAAAGCAGCTCTGTGGCTTGCTTCTCTTCCCTGAGAAGTCTGGTCTCATCGCGGACACATTCGCGCGTGAAGCGTTGCTTCTCTCGCCATGTTTCTACTTCGAATATTCTAGAAAAAACACATTTGGTAAGACTAGTGCAATAAAAGGTGGGTTAAAAGCACATATGACTGACGGGTTTAGTTGGGAATAAACTGAGAAATGACCTAAGTTATAACGTAAGCACTGCAATTTTACATTTTATTGCAACTCAGGGTTAGAATACGGAAGTAAGTTTATATCTAAGTAAGTAGTTATAGGCACAGATATAATAATACTAAAATGTACTTTTTGGATATGGACTTGAAATCCCTACTCCCGTAAACTTTAGGTGGGAACATCATTAATAGAATGTTGGTCATACGTCCATGGACCTATTAGATCTAATTAATGCAGGTAGGAAACATGTTTGATGACTGTAGAATTCAGTTTTCTAGTTCTACCTTAGAAACCTACCTATCTCGCAACAACTCATTGTTAACGTAAGTATCCCATTGCGTAGTGACCGATGTCTCGTTTCTGAGCTGGTTCGCTCGGTTCCTCAGATCGTAGGACTCGAAACGACGGAGTCTAGCTTCGTTCTGGAGTCTTTGTATGTTCCTCGTCCAGTCCAGGACAGATGGACGAGGGTGAGGCTTCTCAAAAACTGGCACTGATGCGTCCATTTCCACCTTTTGCAAACCAAGGTGGTAAAGTAAGTATATGGGGGTAATACCGCGCCCGAGGCGGAATATAGGGCAAGTTTGATCAATAGCCTAATTGCCAAGGAGTTCCATAATAATTGTTGGGGAAGGTTTAGGTACATACCCATTGACCTTTTTTATACATTTCAGAGCAGATTAAGTTAGGCGTTGCCGCAGAAGGTAAAGTTCGTGGTTGTTCCCGTGTTCTAATCTTACCGTGGTTCTTTGCTATGCCTTGTTACAAAGCTCAATGATTTGTTGAACCAGTTGAAAAGTTTCCGTTGACATTTAGATAAATATCATTTTTATTCGATACATTTGCTTGCCGCACCGCCGGTATTCGTTTGTCGGTTCGATTTGTTATTGCAGTAAAAAGGAAACATAAGATAGATTAAGAATTTTCATTTCTTAATCTATCTTATGTCTTATGTTTCTTATGTTATGGCGGTTTCGATTCCTACTGTGCGGAACAAATTTGTACTTTACTTATGTTCTGCAGATATTTGTTCCAGGTCTGGGTGGGTATGAGTCGTAGTTTTTGATACCCACCACACAGGTCAGGGAGTTCTTGTGTGGGGTCAGGAGTAGGACTATGTATATTGTGTCTGCTGGTTGTTTAATTTAAATATCCTGCTACGGAAATTCATTTTATTCTGGTTTCTAACTAAACTTGGTGGTTAGATTTTCTATGAATCCAGCATCGATCATCGTCACAAGTGAGCTTTCTTCAAAGGCGTTTCTAGAAGCTACTTTATGTACATTATTTCTGTACTTTGAATGATCCAGAAATCATGATTGTGGAGCCCGGTGAAAGGGAAATAGTTATCAAAGTTCGCATGAATGTATGTAGTTACTAATCGCCACCGCCATCTTGTTTGTTTGATTTTACCGGACTTTAAATGATTCCTGGATCATTCAGTTTTGGTATTTCTTGAATAGTGTCTTTTTAGTATCTAGTGGGTTATTTCCTTTACTGTTTGTTCGGCATGATAGGTACAGGCAAAAAAAATTAAGATAGGAGTGCGTTTTTGTCTTGGTCTTTCATAAATTTTCCTTTTCACATCCAGCAACCTACTAAAAATAAACCAAATAAATTGACTGATGTAAAAAGAAGTGTAATTAATTGTTTGATTGTCTCGGGGGTAATATCTACTTAGCCGATTCTAAAATTATTTCACTAATACCTAGGTAGAAAGCTACAATTACAATCCCTGCTTAATACGAGCTATAATTATTTTGATAAATGAAAATTTCTATTCGACCCCTCAATATTTGTAAATCAAGTCGAAAAATGCCCTCGGCTGCTTTCTATGTCGATTGACCAAATTATTGATTGTATTCAATCAAATAATGTAAAGAAACATTAGGTACTACATACCTAGTCCCCAGAAGATCTAAAAAAGTCATCACCATGATATACTTAGCTTTTATATTTAAGCCACAATAACGTTTTGGGTGTTAAAAATAGTTTTGTTAATTTACAATAATCTATATATATATATATATTTTGTATTAAAATTAAATAATAAATACTTATTTAGAAATAGTTATCAAAGTTCGCATGAATGTATGTAGTTACTAATCGCCACCGCCATCTTGTTTGTTTGATTTTACCGGACTTTAAATGATTCCTGGATCATTCAGTTTTGGTATTTCTTGAATAGTGTCTTTTTAGTATCTAGTGGGTTATTTCCTTTACTGTTTGTTCGGCATGATAGGTACAGGCAAAAAAAATTAAGATAGGAGTGCGTTTTTGTCTTGGTCTTTCATAAATTTTCCTTTTCACATCCAGCAACCTACTAAAAATAAACCAAATAAATTGACTGATGTAAAAAGAAGTGTAATTAATTGTTTGATTGTCTCGGGGGTAATATCTACTTAGCCGATTCTAAAATTATTTCACTAATACCTAGGTAGAAAGCTACAATTACAATCCCTGCTTAATACGAGCTATAATTATTTTGATAAATGAAAATTTCTATTCGACCCCTCAATATTTGTAAATCAAGTCGAAAAATGCCCTCGGCTGCTTTCTATGTCGATTGACCAAATTATTGATTGTATTCAATCAAATAATGTAAAGAAACATTAGGTACTACATACCTAGTCCCCAGAAGATCTAAAAAAGTCATCACCATGATATACTTAGCTTTTATATTTAAGCCACAATAACGTTTTGGGTGTTAAAAATAGTTTTGTTAATTTACAATAATCTATATATATATATATATTTTGTATTAAAATTAAATAATAAATACTTATTTTTTTTTAAATAATTTATTCGGCATACATACAACTAGCACAGAGTACTTTTTCTACATAAATAGTTTGCGACTGCGACGGAGCAGAGTTACTATTATCTTATCTGTTGCGGGGCATTAATTTAGTAGTATCGCGTAAAAGTATTGTACTACTCATAACAGTATCGAAACAAAAGTATCGATACCCTATCGATAATATATGAAGATATTTCCCCACTGAGAGACAGAATAAAACTAAATATAACAATTTTATTATGAAGTAATCAACCCTTATTATGAAAAATATTTATTTTAATTACAAAAATTATAATTTTTGCAACACAGAAAATAAAACACATAAATGAAACCTCCCTCTCTCTCTCTGTATATGTGGTAATACTTCAAACATGTTTTTTCAACTGAGAGACAGAATAAAACTAAATATAACAATTTTATTATGAAGTAATCAACCCTTATTATGAAAAATATTTATTTTAATTACAAAAATTATAATTTTTGCAACACAGAAAATAAAACACATAAATGAAACCTCCCTCTCTCTCTCTGTATATGTGGTAATACTTCAAACATGTTTTTTCATGTTTGAAGTATTACCAAAAGTCTTCAAAGATTTTTTCGTGACTTCAAATTCGTCAAATTTTGCATTTTACATTATTGTGTTTTATTTTGTTTATTATATATTATGTAGGCAGCGGCATTTTACATGCAATAACTTTGCGTGTGTCATTTAGAATTAGCCGAAATAAGTACGATTGTACGAAACGAAAACAGAAAAATGTTTTTTTTAACAAAGCTATGAAACGCGCTTGCAACCATAAAAAAATCCGCTGAGTGGCGCTATCGTGACGATACGATACTTACTAAAAAGTACTAATACCAAGAAAGTATCGAAAAGTACTCGATACTAAAAAGTATAGTTAACATTTTCGTGTAACCCTATTAATAATTAATTATTAGCAATAGCTACTAATCTTTGTAACGGCATAGCTGATTTCTGATTTGGATGAAATTTGGAATCAATAATGTTCAAGAACTAGAATAACAGAAAGGCTGTATCAGCGAAATTAGTAATCTGTGCTGGTTTTACACGGGCAAAGCCGTAGGCAGGGCAGAAAGCGCAGAAGCTAGTTCAAAACTAAACTAGCGTAGCGTAGCGTTAAATTACATTCTCTTTGGTTCAAAATAAAATGGCGTCTAGTTTCGTTTTGTTGATGAGTTGATGATTGTTTGAGGTGAAAATTAGTTAAAAACCATTGTCTTAAGTTACTAAATTTTGTAAAACCTCTCTGAATTCCTTCTTAGAGGGATAATTGTTGCGAAAGTTCGGAAACTATCTTCTAAATAACCATGTAAGTCACTGCATTCTTTGCGTCCCAATTCGTTGGATTTCATCGTGTTAACGTGAGTTTTGTTCAGGTATGATGATAGACGTGGCGGTGGTCGTGGTGGAGGACGCGGTGGAGGCCGAGGAGGCAGTCGCGGAGGCTCAAGAGGCGGGCGGTCGGGAGACAGAAGCGGAGACAGGTCGGATGACCGCGGCAGCAGGTTCGGGGGGCGCGGGGGCCGCGACGGCGGCGGACGCGGGTACGGGGGTCGCGGTGGCGGTCGCGATGACTTCCGCAGCAACTTCAAGAACGAACAACCCGGCGGCAACCTCCGCAAGATCCGCTGGGGTGACGTCACACTGACGCCGTTCGAGAAAAACTTCTACGTCCCGCATCCTAACACCGCGCACCGCAGCCAAGCGGAGATCGAGGCCTACCGCAGCCAGAACCAGATCACAGTCAACGGCCGCGATGTACCCGCGCCCAGCATGTACTTTGAGGAGGGAGGATTCCCAGACTACGCTATGAAAGAGATTCTGAAACAAGGGTTCCCACATCCGACACCGATTCAGGCTCAAGGCTGGCCGATAGCTTTGTCTGGTAGAGACATGGTGGGCATCGCTCAGACTGGATCAGGAAAGACATTGGCATACATCCTGCCTGCTATTGTCCACATTATCAACCAGCCGAGACTGTTGAGAGACGAAGGGCCTATTGTGCTTGTGTTGGCACCAACCAGAGAGCTTGCACAACAGATTCAGCAGGTTATTATTCTTTTTTAACATGTTAATTTATAAAATTATAACCCCTGCTTTTGTTCTCCAATAGGCTAAATGACTAAGATCGAAATTAGGCTTCCATTGGAACGATCAGACTGCCTGACTAGAGTACAACTTGAATCTTATTAATTTGGTACTAAAAGTAAATTTATTTTTCATTTGTGCTACCCTAGACGTTGATTGCAATGAACGGGGTTGCTGCAGAAATGGATGACGGCAACAACATAGTAAACATTCAAATTTTATGTAGAAACTAGCTTATTACAGGCAGGCTATGTTCGAAAACCTAGTACATTTTGGACTTTTTTTGAAAGTTTTTGTTTTAACATCTAAATTCTAAATTTACCCTGGCTAGGTGGAGGTTTCTGAACGTAACCTTTGTTTCATTATATTTTGTGCACCATTATGTTCCATTATCCTTTAGCACTAGTTTAGTTTCATTTGGCTTATTTAATGTGCTTTTGTTTTTAGTTGTCCCGAGACGATCAGACCATTAGTCCAATGAAAGATAAAGATGTGTAAAAAAGATAACTATCTGAACGACATACTGCCTAATACTGGAATGCTACTCAATTCAATGTTTGATTTCATCAATTAGAAAATGTTACATTTTAAAATTTTCAGTAGCTATTTCCATACAAATATTTAGTAGTATTTCAATAATTGGCTGATAGAGACCCTATTTGAAAATGATAGCATAAAACATTGTCCCTAGCACCATAACTCTTCAAATCTGGAGTAGTCTCTGATAGATATTACTGATTGAGTATCTGATAGAGAACCTCTCCACATTTTTCCAACTTTAATATTGATTAGTGTTTCAGTATTTGGCTGAAACCCCCTTGAATCTAGATGTTTTTCTGCAGTTTTCAATGGAAATATTTAAAAAAAATCTAGATTCAATTTGAGATTCATTCTGGTATAGATCACTGTAATTTTTATTTGTCAAAGTTGAATCAAATGTCTAATGGTCTCAGGGTGCTACATCTTCACATTCTTAAATCTTTTTGTTGCACCTATCTGGAATTTTCCATTTCCAATACAATACATCATGATTCTTTTAATTATTCACAACAAATAATAACATCCAGAACATTATATCATTCCTTTTACTATTGGTTGCAAATCTGAATTGAGATCTAACACTGTCTTCACCTAGCATAATGCATTGCAGGTAGCAAATGACTTTGGTCAGAGTGTGGCAGTGCGTAACACTTGCGTGTTCGGAGGAGCCCCTAAAGGGGGCCAGGCCAGGTGCCTTGAGAGGGGGGTGGAAATTGTGATTGCTACTCCGGGAAGACTCATTGACTTCTTGGAAAAAGGTGAGATTCTTCACATCCTTTTTTAAATTACTAATTAGCCTTAGATCGGCTAGATTGTAATATTACTAGAATATATTTATTTATAGCTTCTGCCCATGGCTTCGCCCGCATGGTACCCGGATAAAAAGTCGTTTTTGCATAAAGAGTAAACATCCATCCTCACAAACTTTCGCATTTATAATATTAGTAAGATATTGTATTCTGGATAGGGAAAAATAACATCCTATTTGTTTAATAAGCTACATTACCCTCTGCTGGGCAAAGGCCTCCACATTTCAGGGTTCAGAAGCCAAACGGCGGAAAACTCGGCACATATAGTCTTATAATCTCGCAAAACATAATTAAACAAAAACTTCATAATCAACCTTGTTTTCTTGCCTTTCTTTTCTGGCTTACTTGTGGAACAGGCATTACTTAAAACCTATGTTTCAAAGTGATCCTTGTGATTTTAATGAATAAATTAATTTTGATTTGACTAGGATTTCCTGTATCGTTGGTATCAGGAATTACGAGTACCATAGTACCACAACAACCAGACCTAGTGCAAATATCTGTGGAACATGCAAAAATTTCTCCCGCACCAGGAATCGAACCGCATCTCTTGCATCTCAGCCTGCTACTCTTAACAAAAACTTATTTATCTAGCATGTAGTGACTGCGACATGGGCGCGACTGGATTCGCTAATCGACTCTGGAAACGTCGATATACGATTCCCTTAAGCCAGTCACTGCGGTTGTCAAAGTTTGTTTCAAACTGCTCAAATAAGACTTGCCTTCATTGATTAATCGAATACTCCTCTACTAGATACCACAAATCTCCGTCGCTGCACGTACCTAGTGCTGGACGAGGCTGACAGGATGCTGGACATGGGCTTCGAGCCCCAGATCCGCAAGATCATCGAGCAGATCCGACCGGACAGACAGGTACTGTTCAGTTTGTCACAGGAACCCAAAGTAATGTTTTACCTTTTTGGTTTAACTAACGGTTTTATTAGTCACCTTTCCTCCTTTCAAGGCGCAGTGGGCGAAGACGCCTGAGACGCAGAAGGTTGCGGGTTCGATTCCTGTCACGGGACAAATGTTTGTAAGATCTACAAATATTTGTCTCGGGTCGGGGTGTTTTTCTATGTATAATATGTATGTATTTACAAAAAAAAAAAGTAGATAAGTAGTCATGTAGTTCCCATAATACAAGCTCTGCTTAGTTTGGGGCTAGATGATGCTGTGTGAAAAATGTCCAGCATTATTTATTTTATTTATTTATTTAAGAAAATCTTTCCTAACCTAATTGAACCTGGTTAGGTCACTGATCAAAAAAGATCCGGTGACACAGTAGAGCTCCTTGTGAAAGTGCTCGTCCTACCACCAAAACTTATTTCTGTCGCCAAGGAAGTACTACCACCAAACCTATTTCTGCCGCCAAGGAGTTGTGTTCTGGGTATGGATGCCGGTAGAATAAGAGGCACAAGGGACTTTTTATCTGTTATGTCTCAGGATCGTCAGCGCGTGACTGATACCTCTGTTGTTGCAAGCGTCCATAGGTTACGGAACCACTTACCAACAGGTGAACCGTATGTTTGATTGCCACGTTGTACATATATAAAAAATATATGGAGCGACCGCTAAATTCGTATGGTCAAACTGCCTAAGACTTTGCAGATTAGACCCCAGAAACCGCTGCTCTATCATTCAGCTCCTACTATTGGATAAGCCCCTTGCCTTTTCAAAATGACTGGCAATTCCATTTCCCACAAAACAGGTTCTCATGTGGTCAGCGACCTGGCCGAAGGAAGTTCAGAACCTGGCCGAGGAATTCCTTCACGACTACATCCAGATCAACATCGGCTCTCTCTCGCTGTCGGCCAATCACAACATACTCCAGATCGTAGATATCTGTGAAGAGTGGGAGAAGAATGATAAACTCATCACTTTACTGACTGAGATATCGTCTGAGGAAGAAACTAAGACGATCATCTTCGCCGAGACTAAACGCAAGGTATGTTTCCATATTACTCCAAAAACTACTTTGCATTAGATCATTAATTTTGTATATTATTTACCATGATTTATGTGTTTGAATGTTTCTCTATACCGGTTTCTCTATACCTCGTGTGTTCATAAGTTTTGAGACGAACTTATTTAATTAATTTAAAAAGAAAGTAATTCATGCAACCTTTTTTAAACTTTTAAAATTTTAAATTTCGAATGTTTTGAATCAGAAAAAATATACATTTGAATATTTGTTTCATTCTCCGTGAAAATGGCGCCAACAAAAGATTTGCGTGCGACTGTAATTTCACTGTTTCAAGCAGGAAAAAAACCAATGCAATTTTTTAGTGAAATCCAAAGTTTGGGATGTAGTCGGAACTTTGTGTATTATACCATAAAGAGGTACAAGGAGACCGGCTCTTTAGAAGACCGTGGAAGATGTGGCCGCCCGCGGTCTGTAAGGACGCCCGCCAACATCAAAGTAATCAGAGAGCGAATTCGTCGCAACCCTTGCCGGACTCAAAATAAATTAGCTCTGCAGACCAACATTTCGCGAATATCGGTGAACAGGATACTTAAATATGATCTTAAACTAAAGGCCTACAGTCGAAGGAAAGTGCATTATTTAAACGAGCGTCTTCGTAAATTGCGACTGGAACGATGTCGGAACCTATTGAAGAGACACGATCCAAAAAATATCCTGTTTACCGATGAAAAGATCTTCACGGTGGAAGAAAAGTTTAACCGGCAGAACAATAAGGTTTACGCCAGAAGTTCAAAGGACGTCCAGCCATCTGTACGCAATGTCCAGCGCACTCATCATCCAGCAAGTGTGATGGTTTGGTGGGGTGTTTCCTACGAGGGGGTCACTTCGCTTCATTTTTTGCCAGCAAGGCGTCAAGGTGAAGGCACAAAATTACCAAACCGACATATTGGAAGCGGTGGTTAAACCATTAAATGATACGCTATTCGCTGGAAAATACTGGGTTTTCCAACAGGACTCTGCTCCCTCCCATAAAGCTAAGACTACCCAACGTTGGCTGGAGGCCAATTTGCCAGGCTTCATTCGGAGCGAAGATTGGCCCTCGTCAAGCCCTGACTTGAATCCTTTGGATTATTCTTTATGGACGGAATTGGAGCTGAGGGCATGCAGAAAGTCTCACCCAAACCTGGATTCTCTCAAGCGAGCCCTTATTAAAGAATCGAAACGGATTCCCATTGAAAAGATACGTGCCGCCATAGATGAATGGCGCACGCGTTTGAAGGCCTGCATTGAATGCAAAGGCGGCCATTTTGAATGATTTATTTTTAAATACAGATCTAGATGTCAGTAGTTTTAATTTTAATATCCAATAAATGAATACTCAACTTAGCTCCAAAAATATTTTAGTTTTACTGTGTCTCAAGACTTATGAACACACGAGGTATATGGGTGCCGGTCATTGCAGGCATATGAGACTTTCAACTTAGTCTCTATGACAGGCGACATATTAGCCATGCCTCTGTTGTTGCAAATGTTATAGGTAACGTTAACACTCGTGGGCATCTTGGGCCAACTCCATCCATATGATCTCATCTCCATCGACTTCCCGCAACAACAACGGTCATCGGTCCATCATTTCCAAACTGCGTCGTACGTTTCGTGGTTGCAACTCATCGTCGGTTCTGCGAGCTGCCACGGACTTCAACTTGCTTATTTATTGCCTCCAAATGTCATAACAAAAAATGCCAATACAAAAAATACTGTCATGTGATCTATGAAATCTCCAATCTCTAGGTCGATGAGATCACAAAGTCTATTAACCGCGCGGGCTGGCGCGCTCTAGCCATCCACGGCGACAAAAATCAGCAGGACCGCGACTACGTTCTCACACAGTTCAGAAGATCCACCGGTGGCATTCTCGTAGCCACCGATGTCGCTGCTAGGGGCCTAGGTAAGGAATTTTCAGGATTACAGTTGACATGGACATATGTTGCGTACGAGGTTCGTCTGGATTGGTATGGGCATCATCCAGGAATTCATGATAGATGTTTTGATAACTGGGCATGGTTTGAATCGTAATTTCATGAATATCCCCTCTGAATCGTAAAAAGACGCAGAGAGTGATGAATGATAGAGTGGTTCTGTCATAGATGGGGAGATAACGAAACTGTTTGAATAAATCTAGGTAGTAGCCCTAGAAAAAACAAAACCAAATAGTTTTCGGACAACGTTAATAAACATACAGAACTAGGATGATAGGCGGGAATATTGTATAAACTTGTATAAAGCTGTAAGTTGCCCAGAAGTAGACTATCTTATGTTTGAGCCACCAATTCCAATCATGACCGAACTTAAGGTGGTGACAATTCCCGCCAATAAACTTGAAGGCATCAAACAGAAGATTGAGTAGACAGTTGCGAGGTTCTTTACCTAGGTCGTGGTTAATGCTAAATGACCTCGCACTGTTAACACCGGGGTGTCAAAGGTCATAGAGCTGTCAGGAGCGTACGGGAGGCATTGATGCCATTGCTATTAAAGAAGAAACAGTTACTTTGACGCAACCTCTTGAGAATGGTTCCAGTATTCACGTTTCTATGCAACAAGAGAATCCTATAGCTAAAGTTTCGTCATCATGCTATGGGAAATATAGTTTATACGTAGGATTTCGCTACCGCTCTTGAAGAGTTGCTAACATGAAGCTCCTTCTAAAAGGTCATTTTGTAATGTCCCCTAGGAAGAAAGCATTGTATTTTGCACTGGATACCAGTGAATATTGGAACGCGGGTCACCAAAGTGACATTGATTTGAGAGCAATGGATCGATATTACCGTTTAGACATTATCGGGTGATGATGAATGTAATTCTGATGGTAGATATTTACAAAAAGAAATTAAAATTGCTATTAAACAGCGAGTCCATGACGAAAATGTATGTAGTGAAGTTGTGAAAATCTATCACGAAGATCTAAGCCCGACGTAAGAAATAAATTTCCATGACTGACTTGGCATTATTCTCGAATGTTCTTTTTCATTTCAGAGGCGCATGCGTCCCGAGACAAAGGCTAGACTATTGGTGTGTTGCTGACTTCGAATTGTGACGAAGATTCTCAGTATTGAATCGTACAGACGGTTTGAACTGTCAGCGCACACTGTTTTATATAGCATGCTGCCTCTCAATATTTTAGTGTGGATAACATTCTTTAATTGGGTACTTGAGGCTGTATAGGTCTTTTGGATTCCTATCAAAATCAAAGTTACCTCCTAAAAGGGTTTTTCAAATTACAAAACTATCCACGCTCATAAATAATTCAGTAATCATGAAATATCAACTAAGAGCAATACATGCTTGGTTAACCGTCATGAGAGATTTAAACGAAATGCTAAAAGGGCCTGCCCTACGCCACCTGACAACGTAATTGTAAACCGAATGGTACAGAAGACGTACTCAGTACGATGTAAATATAGCCAGCACACCGACTCTTGGCCTACAACACTCCGGCATCACTGAAGGGCATAATACAGTTATTTCCAGCTGACCCTTCGAACCAGATGATTAAAAAGGTAAATATTCACTATATCCATATTGAGAGAAATGTTTTACTCGACTTAGGCTTTCGATCCTGTAAATTACACTTTTTTTTATTATTTCTGTTTTTTTTATGATTTATAAGTTTTTTTAACATTAATTTAAATAACTGGCTTACTAATTTTTTGTTACTGTTTTGTGCTTTTACGTAATTTCTATCAAATCCCGTCTGGAGTCCATCAAGGCAGACACTTGGGACCACTACTATTGAAGAAACATTTCTCTCAAACTAAATGTGCATCAATTTTGCTTTGTAACATTTTTGGTTGTATTTGTGGTTATACCTACTTAACGAGTACTTGAAGTAATGTTGTATTATCGCGCGCAGATGTGGAAGACGTGAAGTTTGTCATAAACTACGATTATCCGAATAATTCGGAGGACTATGTGCATCGTATCGGAAGGACAGGTCGCTCGCAGAACACCGGAACGGCTTACACTCTTTTCACTCCCAATAACTCTGCCAAGGTATGAATGGACTTTTATTTGACTACCCTTTTTTAAGTAGAGTTAGTTAGACCCGTCATTCTATGAGCGTTTTTTCATTGACTGATATCGTCAAGGTATTAACATTTTCGAATGGTATTTTTTTATGTGACTACCCTTTTTAGGTAAAGACCGATCATCCTATGAGCATTTTTGCTGACTTTTATAATGATTTCTAAACACCAATCGCAGTCATTAAAAATCCGAAAGAATGAAAACATGACGTTTGCTCAAAATTATTAACCTCAAAAACTATCCTGTTTTGTAACTGTGTTTTGTTAGGGAAGGAAGCCTAACATTTATTTACTTTATCACTAAAACTTGTCAACGAGTTAACCCGGCTCCTAAGTAAAACGTTTAAAAAAATAGGCTTAGCTCGAAAGCTGTCTGAAATCATAGAACAAACATGGGGGTGATGCGAATTAGTCTTCCGCCCTGTAAATTGTGTACCGTATCGCTTGAATCAGCCTGTATTGCCTTTTTTTTTAAATTAGTTTCTTATACCTTCGAGGACAGGATTCCATGCATCCGTAAAAGGTTGTTTAGGTGTTTTTTTGTATAATTGTAAATCTGTTTTTTTTGTAATAAATTATAGAAAAACACTGTGGACATTTTTCACACAGCATCATCTAGCCCCAAACTAAGCAGAGCTTGTATTATGGGAACTACATGACTGATATACTACTTATATACTTTTTTTTTTGTAAATACATACATATTATACCTAGGATATATAATTTGTAAGTCATCAAAGATGGTTTTTATATAGGCTTTATCGCTACAACTAACTAGGGTTGGTTAATTTGGAACAGAATGCCATCATATGTTACCTCGGTTGTACAGCGGGCTAGCAGCCAGCTGTGACACAAGCGGTGGGTTCGTATCCCGCTGCGGGACAAAATGTGGGCATCTTCTGCAGACATTTGTTCCGGGTCTTGTGGTAGAATGGTACTCGTGGTTCCTGATACCCACGATACGGAATACTAGTGTGGGATCTATGTGACGGTTGGGTGGGTTAGTTGTTCATTTATTTATATTCTTTGTCAAGGCGAGGGATCTGATGTCGGTGCTCTCGGAAGCAAATCAAGTCGTGAATCCAAAGTTACTGGAACTGGCTCAGTGCGGGATGGGATTCAAATCTAAATACGGTGAGTCTACAAATAGTATTTTTGATGATAAATTTTTTTTTAACGGGTTTTCATCACTTTTGCCTATATAATTTCAACTAGCTTCTGCCCACGGCTTAAGTATCCTATGTGTTATTCTGATGTATAAGCTATATAACTGTAAAGTTTCATCAAAATCCGTTCAGCAGTTTTTGCGTGAGTAACAAACATCCATCCTCACAAACTTTCGCGTTTATGATAGTAGTAGGATACAGTTAAAACGTCGGGAAAATAAAAAGGTAAACTCTTTAAAGACCCGGAAGTGGAAGGAGATAAAAAAAAACATTAAAATCAGTTCGCAATTGGCGAAGATATCGCGTAACATATATACACATTAAAAGTGCCGGCCCCGGCAAAGTGCGAGTCTGACTCGCGCACTGAGAGTTCCGTATGTTTACTAAAATAATTAACATTACCGCCTCAAGGTCATACACTATGAAAGCACCAAAAGTGTCTTGACCATAGAGTAGACAGCCTCAAGAGACTCAATGCTTGATAATTTGCTAGGAAACAATTCTGTCAACTGTCGTGCGAGTCCCGCCACGCCTGCTGTGTTCTGATTGGTCGAAACTGTAGTTTTAACTAATCAGAGCACAGCAAGCAATATGACGCAATGTCCACGTTTGTCAACATCTGTTATAAAAGACTGATGTGTTGACAGAACAGTGTGGTTTAATATGAAACCGAGTGCCTCTCGGGGTTAACTGCTCGATGGTCTTGACATACAGATAGATGGACAACGAAGTGATCCTATACTTCCGTTTTTTCATCTTGAGATGCGGAACCCTAAAAGTACAGACGAATTGAGAACCTTCTTATTTTATAAAGTCGTTTGATTGAAGTCGTGTGTGAATTGATTCAGGTCGCAGTCGCTTCGGTCGCGACCGGGACGACGGAGGCGGTGCCCGCAGCGGCGGCCGGGGCCGCGGAGCCCCGCGCTCCGGGGGCGACAGAGGTAAGTACTTGACTAATATTATCATCTACCAACGAACATCGCTCGAACTGTGACAATTTATATGTACTGTGCAAAACGAAGATGAATTTATAAGCTATAATTTATATTTAAAGTTGGCTATGTATCTGAATATGTGTATTATCTATACTAATAATAATGCTGAAAAGTTTGTTTATTTGAACTGAAACTAGAAAAATATATTTATGAATTCTATAGCCCACTAGCCCACGGCTTCGCCCGCGTGCCCGGATAAAAAGTAGCCTATGTGTTATTCTGATGTATAAGTTAAAGAACTTTAAATTTTCATCAAATTCCGTTCAGTAGTTTCTGCGTGAAAGAGTAACAAACATCCATCCTCACAAACTTTCGCGTTTAAAATATTAGTAGGATTTCTTGAGGCTGTAGGCTATTATATATAGAGCTCAGCAAAAAAAATAATCAGAAAACTAAAGCAGTGGGTGTTGGATAATTTTATAAAATTTTCTTTGTTCTATCGGTACCACACTATAACTGAACGAAGGATCATAAAAATAACCAAGCAGAGTTTGTTGCCTGATTCTTCTAGGCTTGAACGAACGTAAATTCACTGTAAAATTTGATTCTCACGTAGTTTTTCAGCTGACATTTCATAACCCTTTTGATTTCAATGAATAGAAATCTATTGACTTTTCATATTGTAAAAACAGGAATTTTCACGTACTGCACTATCGGTGAAGGCACCGACTAAGTTTCGACTCATTCCGAGAGTCTTCATCAGGGTGAGTGGTCGCGACTTTCTCCTTCCGCGTCGCACCGTGCACAAAAATTTTGGAATAAAATCTATTGACTTTTTGAATTGCTTTCAATAATTCATTTGGTATGATTATTTCAGGCTCCTCTCGCTGGGACAACGCTGAGTCCGGCGGCGACGGCGGGTACGGCGGACGCAGTTACGGGCGCGACGGCGGCGGCGGTGGGTTCGGCAACTCGTGGGGCGGAGACAACAACGGGTTCCGCGGTCGCGGCGGCGGCGGCGGTGGGCGGGGCGCGGGGCGCGGTCGCGGCGCTCAGGGCGGCGGTGGGTTCGGCGGCGGTGGATACCAGGTGTGTCCATTTACTCGCTAGCACTTATATTTGCATCTAGCGGCCGCTACATTTTAGTAACTAATACTGCAGTAGCCATTTCATACACACATGTCATGAAATGGCGTTTGCATTATTGGGTATTTTGATTAGGAGCATCAAAGATTTCCAGTTAAGTAGGTTAAAAGTAGAAGTTAGTTTTAGTTAGACGAAATCGGCTAGGATTATTCACATTATATTTTTTGATGCAATGTTTTCGCTATTCTCAGTCAAAAGCGTCGATTATCTTGTACACCAACTAAATTTAATTTAAGAAAGAAAAAACATTTATTTGATTTAAAAAAAATTAGAAAATTTAAATTTTACACAAGGAAGGAAAATAAATCTATAAATATCGGCCCTACCGCAATAGGTAGGTACCGTGGCGGGTACCCATTTAAACCGTCGTCGCTCTGTTTTACTGATAGTGCACGCAAAAGGTATGGCAAGAATTTTACTGTCAAATTAAATGCACGTAAACCTAATGGACGCTCTTCTTCTATAGTCAGCGTTTGAAATTACCAATAAACTTGTTTGGTAAACTTAAATCTGACTAATTTAACAGTACTAAAATTATTGCTATCCTTTTCTTTTGTTACTGTTAGTAAAAGAGTGATAGATAAAATTAATTTAGTCAGTGTTCAAAAGAATCGACGCCAACGCTTGCATAAACTTAGCCAAGCTTGCGTGATATCCAATGTCGGTTACAAGAAGCCCGCTTATAAATGCGGTTTATATCTGACATACATATAACCAGAGCCACAAATATAATACTATTCTAACTAGAGCTAAACTCGGTTATTCTTACACGATCCCCCCTAAACCAATACCAGGAATATATGTAGTTCAAATTGTGTGCAAAAGTGCATTGGGTTTGGCCAGTAACATACAGGGTGTGGCAATATAATGGGACTTGGATAAAGTAGGTATAAATCCCTTTCATTTGTAGGTAGAAATTTTAGTAAAGAAATTTTGGTGAAGAGAAATTTACAGTTTTAGTTTTTGATTTGATAGTCAATGAAATCATACTTATGAGGAAATATTTTTAGTAATTACCAAATACTATTTATATTCATATTGGTTGATCATTTTCTTATTTTTTTAGAAAACTGTCATATTTTTTTTGGCTTTAGTGTTAAGTTTAATAAAAAACATGTCATATTTAA
Organism: Perizoma flavofasciatum; assembly: GCA_958496245.1. Lineage (NCBI taxonomy): Eukaryota > Metazoa > Arthropoda > Insecta > Lepidoptera > Geometridae > Perizoma > Perizoma flavofasciatum. The sequence continues at coordinate 12,191,628 of OY292431.1, forward strand.
CAAGTTTTTTTTATAAATTGTCATTTAAACTCATAAACATGTCCGTCTGCAAGCTTAAGCAGACTTGTCTCAATTAGTTTCCATAACTTTCTAACTGCAAAGGAAAGGTACTTTATCTGAGAGTCCCATTATCAAGTCACATCCTGTTTAAATCAATTCAACCGCTGACCTCACCCATCAATTTTTTATTTGTCTGTTTTTGCACGCATCACTCGAAAGCTACGGAACCGATATTGACGGGAGATCACGTTCAGTCCCTTCCTCAAAGTTGCGGTACGTATCTATGTATGCTCCATCAATTATCAAACTATTTCCAAGTCCAAGTCAAAGTAAAAATTCATTAAAATCACAAGGATCACTTTTGAAACGTCAATTTTACCTATTGCCTGTTCCACCGCGATCAAGCCAGGAAAGAAAGGCAAGAAAACAAGGCTGGTTATTCTTTTGCCCAATGAGTCAATTCAGCGTCCACTGGGTGCACATTTGCCCAATGAGTCAATTCAGCATCCACTGGGTGCACATTTGCCCAATAAGTCAATTCAGCATCCACTGGATGCACTACATTTGCCCAATGAGTCAATTCAGCGTCCACTGAGTGCACATTTGCCCAATGAGTCAATTCAGCATCCACTGGATGCACTACATTTGCCCAGTTAGTCACAGGGTCTGTCTCATTCCAAGCAAGGGGTTTTCATGTCTACATCAGTTATGCCAGTTTTTAAGAATTGTTTTTTTTTTCAGGGTCAGGGACAATCACAGGGCTTTCCCGCCGCACCACCGACTAGCTACTATAACATGTTCGCGCAGCCGCCCCCTCCCCCGAATTAAAGTCTAGAAAAAAAATTATAGGTTTACGAAGTAGTGCCTATTATTGACCGAATCGTAGTATACTGTCTGGCTAACGAAATAATCAGTGAGAGGAAAAAGTGTAGAACATTAGCTAGTTTAGGCCTCTGAGGCCCTTGATGACGATAATGTCCAAATTGTCCAATGCCAATTTTAAATTGCATCTATTTTGTTGACGATTTTTGATGGAAATGTATCAAAAAATCCGTGACAATAATGGCTGATTTGTGTATAAAATAAATAATTCGGTTTGAGTTATTTATTTTATACACAAATCAGCCATTATGTTATAATTGTAAAACCCCGTAAGATAAACTAACGGTCGTTTTTGAATGATGTTATGTAATTTTCAATGTGAAGTAAAATTTTACTGTGGTAAAAGTCAGGAAGTCATAAAAAAGAAGGTTCTATGTTACGACAGTATCCTACTTTCGGCGTTATTTGGTACATTTTAATTTTAAGTTTTTGGATATAAGCTAAGAGGACATTATTTAAAATTCTCCAGGCAAAGTTATGCTTATAAATTTATTTACAAGAAAAGGTTTTTTACTATTTTGCTGTCCTTTTGTATTTGTTCAAATAATGTTATAAAAAACATTTTTGGTGGCATAATGTAAAATTGTAATCCTCTTTAGTTCTATCGATCCAGTTAGACAAATATCTAATAGTAGAATTAAATATCTAAATTATTCCATTAGCAAAACGGATAAAACTAATTGTTATATTTCTTTAATATTATTGTGTTTGCAGCAGGATAGTTCTGTTAATACATAAAGATCACATTCCCATTCTATCATGTGAGTATGTCAGGTAACACTAAAAAGTGCAATTAATAAATAAATGATAAATAAAAAGCCGTTTTTTTTTATTATATCCATGTATCTACAAATTGGTCAAGTTCAAGCACATCAGGCTTAGTTCAGATTTAGAAAATTGGAAGGTCTGATTACATTGATTGTGTATTAAAATAACAGTGGTTAATTGACAACCTCGGTGGCGCAGTGGGCGAAAGCCCGCCTGAGACGCAGAAGGTTGCAGGTTCGGTTCCCGCCGCGGGACATGTTGTAGCTACAAATTGGTTAAGGCCAAGCACATCAGGCTTAGTTCAGATTTAGAAAACTGGAAGGTCTGATTGTGTATTAAAAAAACATAGTGGTTAATTGACAACCTCGGTGGCGCAGTGGGCGAAAGCCCGCCTGAGAAGCAGAAGGTTGCAGGTTCGATTCCCGCTACGGGACATGTTTGTATGATCTGGAAATATTTGTCACGGTTCTGGGTGTTTTCTATGTATAATAAGATAATTTTTATAAGATCTTTAACAAAGGTCTGGTAGGTACAGTGGTAGAATACAATACTTATTTACAAGTATGTAAAAAGAGGGTATATAAGGAGTATAACAGTTAGTTCCCATAACACAAGCTCTGCTTCGTTCAGAGCTAGACGATGCTGTATGAAAATGTCCAGCATTATTATTTTTAATTTATAAATAGCTTGCATGATCTGCAGATTACTACAGAGCCTACCCATCAAGTCTTCCTGTGTTTCAATTCAAGCAAATTCCCGCTTGCAATAGACAACTATGCAATGAGTTGAGGATGCTATTCAATTTGTCATATAATTGTCAATCGCGAATGAATCAAAATAAGACATGATAGCATTGAAAAAATTGTGGCAACCCTTACCACAGAAGCCATAAACGAAAGTTGAAGTTGAAGACTTGATGGTTAGACCAATAATCTGCGTTCTGGTACTCCTGATACGCACCATACATTATGCATGTATGTGACAGTTGGGTAAATATTCAATCACGTATTGCAGAGTGCCTTTTAATTTACTAACATAAAGTTTCTAAATAATTCCTAAAAAAAGGCCAAAGGTGCTGTTTCATTTTTTGTATAGCTCCATTTAAAACCTTAGAATGAAAATGATTTTGGAGATGGGTAAATGGTAAATAGACAAACACAAACCCATACAGCTTCTTGTGTCACGGGTAAAAACAACAAAAGATAAGTAAACATGATTTTATTCCTACATAAATTATACAGCACTGTCTTCATTCTGCTATGCACATTTTAATTATAAACAGCTGTGAGATAATCAAGATATCAGCTGTTTTCAATTGATGTTTAATGGGCAGGTTGGTTCTGCTTGTCAGGGTCAACATAGCCCTCCTGTTCCTCAGGGGTGTGCGGCCAGAAGGTAGGCTTGTTCAGGGGGTCGAGGGCCTGATCTGGGTAGGCGTCGCGGACATCTTCCATTGTCATCTGGTCAAACGGCAGGAGTGATTTGGTCTCAGCAATTTGCTTTTGGTATCTGCAGAGATGCAAATATTGCAATATTTGAAGACTATTAAAGAAAATCTTAGTAATTAATAGGGATTTGGGATGTAATGAAATCAAACTAAACGGATGGCCTTGTTGGTGCTGTGGGCAAATGGCCGGCTGAGAAGCAAGAGGCAGGTTCAATTCCCTCTGCAGGGATTACATGTTCTGCAGATAATTGTTCCAGGCCTGTGTATCGTGGTGCCATGTCACTCATAGTTACTATGAATCCTAGTGAAGTTTTAGGACATAGGTGATATTTATTTAAAACAGAAAACTTACGTAGCAATGTTAGCATTCGATTCATTTACGAAAGCCTCGATGGCCTTCTTGATTTCAGTCCATTGTGCGTCCACCTTCCCTGTCAGGGTGTCGGCGGGGTATGGGATCGACAGAGCTTCGTACTGTTTCTGGAATTTATCGACCATACCAGCCACGGGAATCGTGTTCTTGTACTGCGCCCAATTGATCTTCGGTGGCTCGGGCGGGTTAGCTAGAACTCTGAAAACAAGCCAGTGATAAACAGAATCCTCACAATTATGTAACCAAACCGATCATGTCAAAACTAACCTGCGAAGGTACGAGTCGGACTTGATCTTGAAAGCCGCGAGGCTGACCTTCTGTTCGGCCGGGACTCGCTCGGCCAACGAGGCCCAGTTTACGGAGCTCTGCGAGATCCTTTTCGCCATATTTCGACGAATTTATTCACGGAAAATCTAGACTGTCCTTCAGCAAAATTGTAATCCACAGATAAAAAATTTGCTCTACGTAAGAAACCATCGACAATTGTATTTATTTTTCATAAGGGATCTTATTTTTCTACATTATCTATGACCGTTTTTACTGCCATCTGTTAACGAGTAGAATAGTACCAGAATTAATCGGAAGCTTACATCGCCATCTGTGGTCGAGTAGTTTACGTATTAAACGTGAGTTTTAGGTAACAGATATAGGTGACCCTAGAGTCAAGACACAATTTTAAACTTCTCGTTTAGTTAAGCTGTTTTGAAGCCCACAAACCCGTTTTACATCTCCAATATTCCTGACACCGAAGACGGCTCAACTGGACCGATCTAAACGATCCTTTCTCTCATTAGATTGGCTGGCATGCTCGAATGCGTTTTTATTATACTGCAATGTATGCACCAACCTATCCATTTTTTAAAATTTGATGACAACGAAAAATGAAATGACCCGTTACCTTGAGGTATTATTAAGATTTTTATTCTCCTTTGGTTCGATTAATATAGGTAATAGGTACATTTTACTATAAATGGTAGGTACAAATAAATTACAATGCCTTAACTTTTATCCTATCTTAGGATTATCATAATTATCTTAGGTAAAAGTGTACAAATATATTGGTAACCTATTACATATAGGTAATAGGCAAATAATGTAAACATAATGATCATTGCCTTCAGGCCCTTATTTCAGCACGAATTTTAAAATTTACTGAGGCCTAAGCTTAGATTTTTTAACACATTTCCGTTGAAATCTGATAAAAACATATACTTAGGTACCTACTTAGTCTAGATTTAGTTTCAAATTCGTTCTGCGTAGGTACTTGCCTAACTAGATAAATCCAGCCTGCAGGGCATTACCTACATGACCTAGGCTATTTACATTACCTATTTAATTTTAGGCCGGTAGGTAGGTGAACATACCAACTGTTAGCTAGGTACTTAGTAAAGTAAATAGATTATTATCTTATTTTGATTCACTGGAATAATATAACATTTATAAATACGGCCGGCTTAGACAAGTATGTAGGTAAATACTACTTAGGTACATACCTACTCTACTAGATACTTAATGATTAATTAAATGAAGAGAGATAGGGATAATAATGTATATTATTTAAGCATTAAATTAAATTCTAATTGACTTTTTGCTTCAGTCTCATTTACCTATTAGATATTTACATAACTTATGTAACTACGAGAACACTATACAAAACAACATGGTATATATAGTCCACCCACTGTGACATTAGTTATAGGCTAGGTACTTATAATAAATAATCTCTAATTGTATGGAATTTCTGTGAATATGTCAAATTTTCAAATCCATGATTTTAATATTCATATTACCAAGGTATCATACTGAAGCGACATCTCTCGTCACATGATTGAGCTAAATTACATAACATCAACGTAGAGCAACGAACTACTGAAATACGAAGAGTTGCCACATACAATACACAGATGGCCATCGAAGTTGGAGAATCGCGTAAGTGGAGTTTTAAGGCTACATGGAGATATTTAATACCTCCAACAAACAACTGTCGGTCCTTTGAGCCCGGGCAAGTTGATTAGCCGGGCGGAAAATCTTTTTCTTTATAAACGAAGGAGACACCATATTCCCCATAATATCTACTTACATTTCAAAATCAATGTGGAATGCAAATGATGAAAAGATTTGCAACAACTGACTGGCATCAAAGCAACAAATAAATTAAAATACCTACATATGTAACCAGTAAATAATGATTTTGCTTTGGTTCAGTTGTATTGGTAGAACACGATTTAATAAAATTTAAATATGTTGTAAATAACAAAATTAATAGCTATTTACAAATAACTCGCTAAATTATTTTACAAAAAATGCACGGAACATTGATCTTCGGGGTCAGTCACACTTCCCGTTTTGTCACATCTTTGGGGGAAATAAGGTAGTGTGATACGACGTGACTACCCAACTTATACAATAATACTACCCAATTGATTTAATTAAAAACTAAACAGTTTCTTTACCAACTTAAATTATTTGAGAACATTATCTATTTACTACATAATAATCCATATTTTTCTACTTATGAATTTAATTATAAATGGATTATGATCCCTATGCCTTGAGAAGTTGCATTATTCTTTCATCATCAATCAAAACCCATTTCAGGGCCACAGAGTGATAAAAAAGACAAATAGCACAACGAATAAAAATAAAATAAACCTACAACTTATTGGGGTCGCTGCGATAAATTCCTCATAAATTAGTCGGTCGATCCTTCGGGCACCGTTTCTCCCCATAATTCGGGGAGTTGGACGACTGACCCACAGTCCTACTACCCCAGGTAGTACGTCTCGTCACCGGGTTGTTTTTACAGAACTTGAGTAGATTCCCGTAAGCCGCTCTGTACTGTCTATTCGTCGCTGCGTATATGAGTGGGTTGATCACAGAGGAGGCCCACGCCAGGATAGACGCGATGATGTGGAGCCAAGGGTAGGTGATGCCGTCATCGGCCACGTTCATTATCATCAGCGGGAGGAAGCAGGCGAGGAAGCAGAGGAAGATGGTCAGCATGAGGGTGGTGAGACGGGAATCTTCCTCTTTCTCCTTCGCTGTCTGGCCACTTAGTTTGCTGTGAACAAGTAGGTAAAGTTTTTTTTATTATCCTTCGAAGAAAGGCGCAATGCAGTCGAAGTCTTCAATGAGAAAGAAGACCAAATACAAATGCCAAATACAAAAAAAAAATACAAATACAAATATACTAGACAAATACCACATTCTGTTGTCGTTAACGCCTGCGGAAAGATTAGTTTTTATGGAAATGACATTAGCTGTGGAAATGTCACGTGACAGCTGCCAAATTTTACCTTGACAAATTTGCGTTAGCGTGTAAGGAAAAGTAGGTAAGCGTGAGGTATTTGTCTAGCCCCCTTGGCGATACTATTTTGTATTCTTATGGAAATGTATATCTTTCCATAAGAATGTGCTCAACTTTTGATAAAGAGTTCGTGGAATTTATGCCCATAAATAATTGGCGAATGAACAATGCTGAACAATTTACTCCCACGATAAAGTATTTTTTGTACAACTAAAACTGCTGGCAAACAAGCATTCAGCTGTTGGTCAACAGAACGTTTGCAACAGAAGAGTGTACCACTCACGCTTCGCCCTGACCTGAGACATAACGGATGAAATGTCTCATGTGCTTGTAATTTCATCGGCAGCCATTTAAAGCAGATAAAGTCATTGATAATGAAGCATCCTAGGTTAGTACGTCTTACTGGAGTATTATATAATTAGCAGAAACTAGTAATCTATAACACAGATATTATCTGTGTTATAGATTACTAGTTTCTGCTCGCGGCTTCGCCCGCGTGGTATGTTAATAAAAGTAACGCATGACCAGGCTTCAAACTATGTCCACCAATTTTTGAGTGAATCGAAAATAAAATTAGCCTATGTGTTATTCCAGAATCTAAACTATCTACATTCCAAATTTCATGAAAACCGGTATAGTAGTTACGGAGATACGTGGTAACAAACATATTCACACACACACACACACACACACACACACACACACACACACACACACACACACACACACACACACACTTTCACATTTATTATATTAGTAGGATGAACTATACCTGTTCCAAATTTCATTCAAATTGGTTCAGCGGTTACGATGATTTTTAGCAAAAAAACAACAAACATATTAAAAAAAAATAAGAAAACGGTACCTACCAGATAGGTAAGTACAACATGGTAAACAACTTAACTCTAATCTTTACTAACTAAACATTGACGCAACTTAAGTTACACACACTTTGAACAAGCAAAGCTAAACAACAATGTGTCACACGTAACTAGCAAATAACGGTATGCGCCAGCAATATTCAGGAATATTAATAAGAAGTTCCTCATTCTATGCATGCTGGAAACAACTTCTGAAAGAGAGTCCATGACGAATCCCTTATGACAGGATTTCCGAACTGCGGGGCGATCACACTAACTCATGGCTATCGAGATGGCAATAAATTTTGACACTAGTTCCTTATTTTAATGGCCCTACCATCTAAAAAACGGAACGTCCAATGGGTAACCAATTTTGTTAATTCGCATTGTCCATCTATGGCTCATCCAGCTTACAAATTAGCGTGATACGATACATCCCATCCGATGATACCAGCCATGGGAAATTAGTGGGATCGCCCTGCTAGTGTGAGGAACAGAAAAAATCTGACGTACAATTTTTTCACTTTAAATACAGTATCAAATTCCTAGTTCTTAAGACTGTCGGTACCATGACCATGTAAAACTATTGTGTCCAATAAAAAAATATCTTCTCTTATGGTTTACGTAACTTTTGGCAATTATTGACATTGCAATAGAAAACCAAGATTTACATCCCTTCCATTCTACTTACCTGTCAGTACAAACCATAGAGTAGACAGCCTCAAGAGACGCAATATTTGCTAGGAAACTGTTATGTCAACTGTCTGGCATGCCAGCTGTGCTCTGATTGTTCGAATCTGTAGTTTCAACCAATCAGAGAACAGCAGGCAACATGACGCAATGACAATGTCCGCGTTTGCCAACATCAGTCCTAAAAGACTGATGTGTTGACAGAACAGTGTGGTTCAATATGACGCCTCTCGGGGTTAACTGCTCGATGGTACAAACATATTCTACCTGTCAATAAAGTTACCTAGCTCCGGCCGACGGATTTGATAGATCGGGTAATGACTGTAGGCAACCCTGATCCAGTCTTTCCCAGCAGAAACATACTTTATGTATGGTAGATAAAGAGATTAAATTCTGAAAGCACGAGCTCACCCGCATACACACCTGCGTCCCTCGAGTTTCCGCTTACTCTCCCGCACCTTCCAGTAAATACATGAGTAGGAGACGATGATGACCACGCAGGGAAGCGCAAAGCCGAAGACGAATAGATACTTCTTGGGAGAACTGTCGTCTTTGGGTAGGATTGTGCACGAGAACGTTTTCTCGTCCAGCCCCAGCTGACCCCAGACGCCCAGGAGAGGAGGCACCTGGAAAATAATAAGCTTGTAGACACGGACAAGAGAAAAAACTATAACTAACTCAAAGTCAAAGTCAATAGGTTTTTATTCATTGAAATCACAAGGATCATATAGAAACGTCAACTTAAAACTACGTGAATTTAAAATTTTAATGTGAATTTACGCCGATTCCTCACGCGCGACCAAGCATAGAAGAATCAGGCAACAAACTCTGCTTGGTTATTTTTTTGATGATCCTTCATTCAGCTTTAGTGTTGTGCCAATCGAACGAGGTGAATTAATTTATAGAAAAAAAGTACTACTCAAAGAATTGAATAAAGTCTAAAAAGTATCAACCAAAGTTCTTAAGACAACTCACGATTCGCTTTATAATATAATGCTTAACGTATTCTTAAAAAAATATGTGACTACAGAACTCATGGGAGGTAAGAATTACTGGGCATCTTAGAATGAATGAATGAATGAAAATACTTTATTGTACACCATAAGAAAAATACATATAACTTAACAGAATCAAAAGTACAATGGGCGGTCTTATGGCTTAGAAGCGATCTCTTCCAGACTCTTAGTTTTAGCGTTTTAGTATAAGAAATGGTGAAATGGTTATCGGGAAGAAATCGCTGTTTGGGAGAAGATTTAAGACCGTCAATTGTAGGACAATTGACAAAGGTATTTTTAGTGAAGTTCATGTAAAAATATATATGCTGAAATGGTTATCAGGAAGAAATCGCTGTTTGGGAGAAGATTTAAGACCGTCAATTGTAGGACAATTGACAAAGGTATTTTTAGTGAAGTTCATGTAAAAATATATATGCTAATACTAATAATCTATATCCTGAAGAGTGTTTTTTTAACACGTTTTTTTTTAATCTCTGGAACTACCAGTCGAATATGAAATAATATTTTTGAACATGATAGCCAGGCGATGCGACGTGGTGGGCTGGGGGCCGAGGTCGGCCGAGGCACAGCTAGAACTTTACAATTCTAGTCGCGTAGGTACCTAAGCCCTTTCCTTGTTGTGACATTTTTGAAGCTATCTGGAATACAATTCTCAAGAAGATAAGACCGACGATGTACTTTGCTTCTTTATAATGAAATGTGTAACTTAATTGTAATTGTGTGCTCTTTGTGGTGTAAATTAATGAGTTTTCTCTCTATCTATCTACACAGGAAGGCATTTCACAGAAAAATATCATAACGCCCTCTCATTCCTAAAATACAGGACAGAGCTATACTGTAGGGTTTAGATAAATAAACGCTTGTTGGATGCTAATGTGGGTACAGTCAGTAGCGGACAAATTTGTTGTATTTTTGATTAAATTAATTTATGAAGCTATGTTGTTTGGATGTGCCTCTGACTTCCCCCTACTTGGTATCTCAAAGATCTACGCACTGAGTATGTACCATGTACATATATTTATATGTGACTCAGAAGGAATTGATCCTTTTGAACGGCCCTTTCTATCGGTATCATCCTACTATTATTATAAACGCGAAAGTTTGGAGGATGGATGTTTGTTACTCTTTCACGCAAAAACTACTGAACAGATTTTGATGAAACTTTACAGTAATATAGCTTAAACATCAGAATAACACATAGGCTACTTTTTATCCGGGTACCACGCGGGCGAGACCGTGGGCAGATGCTAGTTAAAGTATAAAATCTGAATATTTTTCTGAGTTGGCTCGTACGAGTAACGTACTCGTATCAGGCAAGCGATTTTTAGGAAATCGTTGAATGAATTATTCAAAAATTTTCAGTATTACTTAATTTAAAAAAAAAAATAGTACCTACCTACCTACCATCTAGTTAACTAACTAGGGGATCTAGTCTAGACAAAAAGTACCTCACGCTTAGTAGTTTTCCTTACACAAGAACGCGAAATTGTCAAGAGAAAATTTGACAGTAGTCACGTGACATTTCAACAGCTAATCTCATTACCGTACAATTCAAACTTTCCGCAGGCGTCAACAGAAAGTGATATTTGCCACAGACACCACCCGCAGCCAGGCCTGCCACAGATCAAAAAGCAAAACTCTTACATTTAAAAAAGTCGTATAAAATTATTACGTTTACTAACTTTTGGTGCGGAGTGTACTCGCAGTGGGAATTAGTTCATTGCACTTCCCTGTTTATAATGCTTGTTTAATTGTCCCGAATTAGGGAACATCCTTTATGTGCGGCGATACCTAGGATTGTGTGGGTGTCCTTTGAAATTGAAATTATTTTAGTTTTGGTTTTATTGGATTTTGTATTTGGTATCCCTCTCACACACGTTTACAAGTAAAGTCTTCTCAAGAGCAAATTATCACACCCAACAATTCCCTGTGTCGTCGGTATCAGGAACCACAAGTACCGAGTACCGAGTAACATCCAGTACCAGACATATTAGTATGTCGATTGCAAAAAACCGCAATATACAAACTCAAGAATCTAAGATTCACAACTTGATCAACTAGAAAAGAGCGAATGATCTTCAAATGGCTGAACAGATTTCCTTGAATCATGCCTAAGAACACTCTAGATCAAATCACCTTTCAAACAAAACTAGATCAATATCGGTTCATCTGTTCAGGAGCTATGATGCCCATAGATACATCAACTTTATAACGGTCGTCTGTCTGTGAAAATGTTTCACTCACCATCAACCCGAAAGAGACGAGCCATATCATCAGCAACTGCACCCAAATCTTTGTGGTCGTGTAGATCTGAGAGTACATATCGTAGTAGGCTATCAGCGTGTATCTGAAAAAGAAATAAAACATTTTCAAAACTTCAACGAGCTCTGTAAGCGAACAGACTTTTACCGTAACTTATCGATGCTTTCAACGACAGAGGCACCGCACTAAAGCTGAATGAAGGATCATCAAAAGAAAAACCAAGAGTTTGTTGCCTGATTCTTCTAGGCTTGGTCGCTCGTGAGGAATCGCCGTAAATTCAAATCAAATTTTAAATTTACGTAGTTTTTAAGTTGACGTTTCTATCTGATCCTTGTGATTTCAATGAATAAAAACTTGACTATTCATATTGTAAAAACGGGAATTTTCACGTACTGCACTATCGGTGAAGGCACCGACTAAGTTTCGACTCAATACATCCGAAGTACGATATACAGTAGTTTGTATATCGTATTGCATTCTCTTTTTGTATTTCACGACCTCTGTGGCGCAGTGGGCGAAGGTCCGCCTGAGACGCAAAAGGTTGCGGGTTCAATCCCGCCCCCGCCGCGGGACAAATGTTTGTATCATCTGCAAATATTTGTCTCGGGTCTGTTTGCTTTTTATGTATAATATGTATGTATTTACAAAACAAAATGAATATAAGTAGTATATCAGTCATGTAGTTCCCATAACACAAGCTCTGCTTACTTTGGAGCTAGATGATGCTGTGTGAAAATGTCCAGCATTATTTATTTATTTATTTTTACGTTCACCGCTTACTATTTTAGAATTTCATAGATTCATCCATCCGAAGGTTGTTGGGAAGATATATTTTTTTAGCTATAAAACCGCCTATTGTACTTTTAGTTATATTCAGTTTTTGTTTATTTTGTTATCTTGTGGTATACAATAAAGTGTTCATCTTATGCAAAAATTATTTAATTGGCTGTATCAGGGACGCAGCCGTAGTAGAGTACGTGAAACGTTTTAACGCAATTTACGCCAGCGATATCATTCACTACCGAGAAATGGCATCTATGCTTTAAATAATGGTAATAAAATAATGCCGGTCGGTATTAAACTTCCAAAGTAATCAACGATCTTGTCATAACATATTTCAATACCTAGATATGTTATTTGTTTTTGCAAGTGACCCCCATACCTAGTAATATCTGTGCCCATCTCTCTCTCATGTCAAAACTACGTTATAAAATGACCTTCAAAGTAAGAAATGTTCGATTCAGTTTACGCTGCCGGCATCTGTTTTGGTTTTACCACCTCCACGCCAGTGATCGGCTCTGAACTGACATCTGATTAATTAATTGTATTTAGAATTAGTCTATTTGAGACGGGAGAAAAATCAAATTGCAAATGTTTTGGCTTGGTTTGTTTGTAAAATGCATCGAATTCTTTTATGAAAATACTAGCGTCTGCCCACGGCTTCGCCCGCGCGGTACCCGGATAAAAGTAGCCTATGTGTTATTCTGATGTATAAGCTATATTACTGTAAAGTTTCATCAAAATAAATAAATAAATAATGCAGAACATTTTCACATAGCATCATCTAGCCTCAAACTAAGCAAAGCTTGTATTATGGGAACTACATGACTGATATACTACTTATATACATATTTTTTTGTAAATAGATACATATTATACATAGAAAAAATGAAAATACGTTCAGTAGTTTTCGCGTGAAAGAGTAAGAAACATCCATCCTCACAAACTTTCTCGTTTATAATAGTACTAGGATTACTCCGCTATTATTACATAATGTAACTGTTTGTTGTTCCAATACACACATAAAAAAAAATAGCCCTTGGATCTTATCAAAGTGCCTCTATTCGCAAGGCGCTCATCAAGTGATTCGAGTGGATGGAAAGCACTCGCTTTATCTCGCGTGGGAAAGCAAGCAGGGTGAGATAACACGTCTCCGTAATATGTTTATGCTCAGCTAATTATGATAACAAAATCAATTAATCCTTGTTTAAAGCCAGTGCTGCCATATTGTTATGAAAACGTCTTTGGAAACATTTTTAAAAGAGGATGCTGATATCTATAATTTCTAGCAAAATAAGTATTAGAGAGCCTTTGATTACTAAGAGTATATTCAAAGACGAAAGGCTTGGCTTGAGGTTTCCCGATCAAGACCTGACAATTTTGACAAAACATCTTAGAAATGTACAATAATATCCTACTAATATTATAAGCGCGAAAGTTTGTGAGGATGGGTGTTTGTTACTCATTCACGTAAAAACTACTGGACGGATTTTGATGAAACTTTACAATAATATAGCTTATACATCAGAATAACACATAGGCTACTTTTTATCCGGGTACCACGCGGGAGAATCCATGGGCAGAAACTAGTGTAACATTACGTGGATTCTTAAAAAAAACAACTTTTCCCGTACTTCGAAGCTAAACAACAAAACGCAGTGTTGCAGATGGAATCCATAACCCAAGACTGAGTATTTGACTGAGCTTTTAAACGTTATTTAAAGACTGCAAACTACACGTTATAAGTGAGATATAAAAATGTTCATGAAGCGGACCATGTTTCAGCGTAACAGTGCCCTCTATGTACCGACTACTGACCTCGTTCAATGGGCTTATTGTGTGCATAAAGCCTCATAGTGCTGACTGGCAAGTTGGTAACGCATGCACGTAGTAGGTATGAGCAGCAATTGCCTTTTTCATCCCATCTATTCGAAAAACTTCATTTTTTTTCGTCATAAATTGCGAGAAAAATAGATATTTTCTCTATTAGACTTTACAGCGGCAGTAATGAGTTTGAATCGTGCGCGCGAGGCTACCAAAGAGGTCGAACGTCATTCAAAATAGCGCCCGTAAAAATATTATTTTGCTCCCAAAAGGACTCTTAACCCTCGACGCAAACAGAGGGCTGTTGAGTTTAACGTGTGTATCTGTGTAACTGTCTGTGGCTCACAAACGAATGAACCGATTTTGATTTAGTTTTTTTTTGTTTTAAATGTGAATTGATCGAGACTCTTCTTAGATATGATTCAAGAAAATATGTCCGGCCGTTTGTGGATCATCAGCTCTTTTGTTTGTTAGCATTCATTTATGAAACTGCTTATTCTGTAGCTAAATGCGGGTTATCTTATCGCTTTAGAAGATCGGTAACGGCAGAATCAGGTATGCTGGTAGGTCCTTCCCCTCGAGCTCTTTTACAAGAAGCTCTTCTTCTTCTATCAATGCCAATAAAGCAATTAATTTAGTTTTAATAACTAGCAAAGATCAACCAGAGCGGTACATAACGTTCGCCCACGCTTGACTAAACGAAACACAACGATAGAACTCTCCGATCCAGTAACTGTCTAAACGAGACACGATCTAGTAAACACAAATTAAAAGTAATTTGTAGAAAATCCAGAGAAATGTAGAGAAACGTATATAATGTACACTCTCTGCAATGACTCTACATAATCACTGTAATTTGAAATTCAAATGTGGATGAATTAAACTGAAATTATTTTGTTAATTTTGATATGATTCATGAATGAATATGCAACGGTGATCATTGTAAAATATGTTTGGATGTGCCTCTGATTACACCTTACTTAGTACCTACCTTGTAAAAAAATAATTTAGTCGAAAAATATAGAGAATATAAACAACATAGCAATATCTAAGGTTATGAATACACTTGATAATCATTACAAATTATGAACGAAAATATAATATTATTAAATACTGTTTTTCTTTTAACTAAATAAAAGGAAATACTTAAAAAAAAAAAATTTAATTAACAATACAAAGATTCCATAAGAAATTTGTTTACGACTGTACTGAATATAGTTCGGTTTGTAAAAAAAACAAAAAGTGGGCGTAGACGGTCCTTTCTAGGAATGAAAATAATATTAATTTTAAAAGTATCTCCAGGGACCGTCAGTAATTTTATTCGGAGTCCCTAACGGTAATAACCATTAAAATGATCAATTATTTAAGTTACTTATGTACTTGAAAAATATATAGTTTATATAGACGTCATCCTTTAATTTTATACCAAGAAATTACATCACAATGGGGCCATGTTTAAATTAAATTGTACCCATCACCACGCATAGCATGTGGGCATACTAAATCATGCCCACACATCGGCCGTGTCAATTACATGGAAATTTGGATATGAGGATAATTTTGACCTTTTATTTAGTTTTAGAGACCTTTAGTAGTTATTCTTATTTATACGTTTTTGTGGGTGTATGGGAATACAAGAATATTTATAGGTAACTATCTAATTTAACACTTCAAAGTGCGTAAATCAACAAGAAGTTTTCAATTAGGAAGGTAATTTCAAATTAAGAAATTAATAACAATCTCTAATAAGTTTAATACTTATAAAAATTTAACTAGTAATAATATATGTGACAATTTGAAATGATGCGGAACTTCTGAGCGCTCTATAACTGAGGACGCAACGAGCGGTTCATTTTACATCCGGTGTTAAATTAATTTCAATCCATTTATTTCATATAAAAAAAATTACTACTTACTAAATATAAAAAAAAAATATTAAAAAGTTTTTATATTTTTTTTTTACTCTCACAAATATTAAGACATGGTTTAAATTGACGTGTATCCTTCATATGAATAAATGATTCTGATTCTGGTAACGGGACGACAAAGTTTGTTACACTTTCTGATTCTGATTCTGGTAACGGGACGACAAAGTTTGTTACACTTTCTGATTCTGATTCTGGTAACGGGACGACAAAGTTTGTTACACTTTCTGATTCTGATTCTGGTAACGGGACGACAAAGTTTGTTACACTTTCTGATTCTGATTCTGGTAACGGGACGACAAAGTTTGTTACACTTTCTGATTCTGATTCTGGTAACGGGACGACAAAGTTTGTTTCACTTTCTGATTCTGGTAACGGGACGACAAAGTTTGTTACACTTTCTGATTCTGATTCTGGTAACGGGACGACAAAGTTTGTTACACTTAACGAGGTGAGAGGGCAGGGCCCTCTCTACTAGAAACTACCGCACCGTAAGTGCTCAATGGGGAATGAAATCAAATTTTATTTTTTGTTCCCATTTGAGCACCACGTTAAAATATTGATTGGTGCTCAAATGGGAATACCTTTGGTGC
The DNA here is from genome assembly GCA_958496245.1 of Perizoma flavofasciatum. Classification (NCBI taxonomy): domain Eukaryota; kingdom Metazoa; phylum Arthropoda; class Insecta; order Lepidoptera; family Geometridae; genus Perizoma; species Perizoma flavofasciatum. The sequence goes on from OY292431.1 coordinate 12,208,355, forward strand.
TCAATGCATAGGTGCTCAAACGGGAATACTTCCTACTAAGCATGGAGGACATTTGGTTGCGGACTACGGAACATTAATATTAATGTAACCCAGCAACTGCTTTAATATGGCGGTCAATGATCTAACTAAACTCATGTGAGTTCGTTGTTGTTTTCAACGTGTAATAGGAAAATTTAGGTTTTGTTCCTAGGTACTTGTGTTAAGTTGTGTTAGATAAGTTGCTTTATTTTCTCTGTTTTTTTATCTTCTGTTGTTTTTCTTTTGCTTTTTAGCAGATAGGTAAGTAAATAATGTTAACAGGTAAGCACACTCGTGCTAAAATATAAATTTAAGTAGATACTTACTTATAAGTACTAATAAGTTTTGTTTTTCTCATTTAAGTGAACTATAATTATGTACTTTGAGAAATAAAGAATATTTAAACCGAAATTGATTTTTGGGAACTTTCTTAGGTCCGAGTGCACCAACATAATAACGGGTGGTTAGATCCTGAGCAAAGCTTTTTGATACATGTTTTCATAGGAATCTAGTATCATAAGCAATGGTTATACCGTCCGTTTATTTTATCGGTGAACTCAATCCTTATGCGTTAAACTTTAATTTTCTATGTGTCTCTGACTACCCCCTGTGGTCTGAGAATCTACATCATGGCGATATACGTTCATGATCGTGTTTGTTTTTTTTTTTAAATTTTATTAGCTTTCTTGCCCGAGGCTATCCGATCCGGAAGGGGGGGGGGGGTATAGTGTATTATCGTATCTTTACGATATACAATTGTGAGAAGTACGTGAGTAGGTCAATGATTATTTTTCAAGAATTTTGTCCTTGATCCGTTGAAATAATGGCTAATTAAATCTCTGCGATCGCTTAAGGGGCTGAAGCCGAAAAAAATACTAAGTTCGGTTTAGTTTGTGGGTTCAGTTAGTAGGATACAACTATTTACAAGTAGGTATATACAAAAAATACAGATGAAACAGCTAGCTATCCAAAGACCGTTGCAAACGATCTATAGATAGCTCAACTGATCCAGATCACTACCAGACGGAAGCGTTCTCAAAATACTGGCCGCATTGCCACGCTGAATGGCAATGCTAATGCGTTGACCCAGATAAGAGCCAGCTCTCTGGTCACGCTTCGACCAGTAGTAGGAAAAACAAAAGTTATTATAATTCATCATATTACTAAAAAACTTGTTGTCTCCAAAACAAGATGATGCAAAATGTTCTCGATAACAAAATAGCAAAGTTACCTAATATAACACTTGCGAGAAAAAATCTCTAATAACCTAATATCCAAAAAATATTGAAATTTAGAAGACTTATACTTAAACGAAAAATCTTGTTTTATATTTTCGAAATATATTTTTTTGAGGGAAAATGCCATGTTTTGATTTTTTGCCAGTGCGGTGTCGTCGTAAGCGTGGACGCCACCATCTTTATTTGCTGTTATTTATAAGCTTATTGCGTTTGAAATTCGTTAGCTAGCAGCCCCTTTAATACGTATTTTTTCATCATAAATTAGAATCCTTTTGAAAGTGAAAACCGGACCAAGTAGATGTTGAAACTATAACAAATTGGTTTCAAAGTGGATGCAGCTAATTTACGAGACGCATTAGCTAGTGTGCCAAAGATTAAGCGAAAGCGGACGTACAGATGAGACATCGCCAAAATTAACCTAAATTGATTTGACACTTCACAGGGGGCACAGGGAAGATTTATTTTTTCTGAGTCTACTTGGACAATCCGTCGTTTGTATGTATTTGTTTAACTATGTATGTTTGTTTGTCCAACGATAACTGCTGAACCGTTTATTCATTTTTGAAAATAGGTTGGTAGATTATACTAATAGAAATGTTAAGTTCGAACATGTTCGGCAGGGTGCTTTTTGAACTATGAGGCTCAAGAGGCCCTGAAAAACAAAATGAGAAAAAAAAAGATAATCGGTAAATTTGATGGATGGATGAATTTGAACTAGTGTCAAAATACCTATCGAGATTGCCATCTCGATAGCCATAGGGTTAGCGGCATCGACCCACTGGTCATGTTCGGTATCGATTGCAAGGAACTAATAAATAGAATGCGACTCAATTTTGAATTTTGTTTCAGGCCCTATTGTTTTTATGTAATACTAATAAGCTAATTAATTTATAATTTAGTACAAAAAAATAGAACTAGATGGCAGTGTAGTTTCTGAATCACGCAGGCAAATTTATCTTGTTTGAAAAATAAATGCGGTTGTTTAACTCATAATACTCTTTTCAGTAGTCGAGTTAACGGTAGGTATGTCGCGAGATCTCAGTTCGTGGTGAACTAATCCAAGAATTTCATAAAGTGCCGATTTTTCCAACTCGACTGAGTTAGGTACAACCTTTAGGTGTTTGTAAACAACCAACTTTCAAAATATAATGATGGTTCTCCTTTCTCAGTAAAACGTATACGCACGTATATACCTTTCTCTTCTAATAAATAGGTAAACATATATATCATATTCGCCCGCGCACCGTTGTTGGTTGGCGTTGGTTGTCGTAAAAAACCAAAGCACATTCGTGGATAAGAGGCGGTGAGAATAACAGCCGCGTTGATTTATCTGCCGAGGTGTGAAGTAGTAAAACAAAAAGTTATACTCAATTCATGATGCTTTCAGACATTCATACGAGCGAGACCAATAGAGGCCTTCTCTTTTTGATTTACGCTCGAAAAATTTGGTGAGAAAAACATCCTCCGGAAACTACGGCTGGCTGTGGTACGGTGTATTTGAAATGTTGTTTATTATGATTATTTTACTATTCAACTTGTTGTTATAAAATTTTGTTCGATGTTTTCTTTCAGGTGAGGTATTGTAGATATATTGAAATATACTAGTCCTAAGTCATTTCACAAATGTTCAGGGGGCTAGACAAATACCACTTTCTGTTGACGTTAACGCCTGCGGAAAGATAAAATTGTATGGAAATGACATTTGCTGAGGAAATGTCACGTGCGACGCGCGGTGGGTAGGGGCCGAGGGCGGCCATGGAACATAAAATAAAGGTGCAATAGACGGTAAAAACGGACCCAAAGATGTAGGACTGCTCCTACATCTTTGGGTCCGTTTTTACCGTGTGTGAAGCGTGATTTCTGACAGTCTAGATCATCTAACCTAATCCTAATTCTAAATGCAAGCATTGAGGTGTATTATGCATTATCCCCCTTCTAACCTGACCCCAACCAGACCAACTCCTCAAAATAGCGGAGGACTCTGGGTTGATGATAGTAGTGTTCCAGTATCCCTGAACTCGTGGGAGTTATTGATGACGGAGAGCGTGAATTGATGAGCTCTTGTAATCCCGTCTTTGACCTGACTTCATTTGTGGACGTGCAATGTATTACCACATACTTCACAGTCTAGATCTAACCTATTCGGTACTGCATCGTCTGTGTGACTGAAAAACTAATTTACTACTTGCTACAATTAAAAGACCGATAGAAATGCTTCCTCAGTTTCTCACCTGTTGATTGTGATAGCGACCATGGACAGTAGCGACACCGCCTCGTTCCCGTAGAATACGAAAGCGAACATCTGGCACAGCTGCGGCCCCAGCCCCCAGTGCTGATTGATGTACCGGTTGGCCGTCAGAGGCAGGTTGATGGAACAGAACAGCAAGTCCGACACGCAGAGCGACAGCACGAACATGGTCGTCACGTGTGTCCTTAGCTTCGGGTGCATGAGCAGTGCAACTGTTGTGACTAGGTTTCCTGAAATAGATGGATATAATTGTAATTTATTGTATGACAAATGAGCTGTGGTGGCCTAGCGGACTGTACCCCGAAGGTCATGGGTGAGAACATCGAACCAGTCGTGCATCATTTGGTTTTTCTACTGGTAAAATGTACGTGCGCATTAACACCAGTTCCGAAAGGAAAACGGTGCGTTAAAACCGGCATGCACTATATAGAATCAAAAATTGGAAAGGTTATATTTGGATGCCTCTGACTACCACTGCTCGGTATCCTCATGGATCTGTGGATGTCTATAATCCAGATTTGGGGCTAGAAAATGCAGTGTAAAAAAACACATTGGTCCATCGGATGGGTGGAGCCTTGCTTTATACCTTGCGTCGTGTCGTCCAGCTCGTGGTCCAAAATTAATGTCACCAAGAGACAACGAGTGCTATAATGACGATGAGGCGAAATAATGTAAAGAAGGGCAGGTAATTTCGATGACTCTACGTGACTGACTACTGACAGATAAATCTAGTGATTCATTAGATCTAGTGAATCCTTCTATGAAGAGATTCGATCTTGCTGCCTTAATGTTCCTATTCCAGTGGTTGATGCGGTTATCGTGGGTTTATCAGAGCTCTAACAGCTGTCGATCAAAGCATCTAGGACAATGATGACCCAATTTCGAGGAATTATTCAGATATTTCCAAACTACGATGCTTCTTTTTATGATATATTACAACTACACTATGTACATTACTAGTCTATACTAACGTTTCGTCGTTTAGAGTTGGTCGTTTAGAGGTCTTTCCTCATAAACACAGTCGAGCGTGATCGCGGACGGTGAACAAAACGTCAGCAGGAGAATAGTTAAGTACGTGGTAAGTCGTAATAATATCCTAAAATGATACCAAACCACGATCATTTTAATGTTTTGACGATTCGACACAATTTTCTTGATTAATTAAGCTGGTTTCATCAGTTGTTTCATTACCGTTTTGTTGTTGTGAGATGCATTATAACGTAAAAATAATGACACATAGTTGAATCCAATGAGCGTAATGGCTTAAATGTTACGTGTTCGTGAATGCAAACAAAGAGGATGTTAGCAATATCGAGTTTCTTTACAAGAAACGGAGTAAAGCTAAACTAGTCTAGGAACAGCGATCGTAAACAGACTCTCGTTAAATAAGTAATCGTTCAATATTAACGTTCAATCAAATAAATTATTGGATGGCTATCGAAACTGGATGATTAAGGAAATAACTTTTTTTAGTTAGATAGAACATTTATACGAGTACTAGCTTCTGCCCACGGTTTCGCCCGCGTTATACCCGGATAAAAAGTAGCCTATGTGTTATTCTGATGTATAAGCTATATTACCGTAAAATTTCATCAAAATCCGTTCAGTAGTTTTTGCGTGAAAGAGTAACAAACATCCTCACAAACTTTCACGTATATAATATTAGCAGGATTTATATACATTAATCCAATCTTATGACTTGAATAGCAAAAGCTTTGATAAATATAGATTTCTAGTATAGTATTTCTAACGAGACATTCTGTATAGGAACAGACTAGGTATGTAGATACATATTATATATTTTCTAGGCTTAGTCGCGCGCGACAGAATCTTTAGTTTAAAAAACGATTCTACTTGATCTTTTTGATACCTAGCTCTTTCACGCAAAAACAACGGAACAGATGATACTTTACATTAATATAGCTTATACATCAGAATAAAAAATAGGCTACTTTTTATCCGGGTACCACGCGGGCGAAGCCGTGGGCAGAAGTAATAAATAATGCTGGACATTTTTCATACAGCATCATCTAAGCCCAAACTAAGCAGAGCTTGTATTATGGAAACTACATGACTGATATATTAATTATATACTTTTTTGTAAATACATACATATTATACATAGAAAACACCCAGACCCGATTAGCAAGCACACAACACTGATATCTTTAAGCATTTATCAAGCTGTCGTTATATTAATATTTAATTTGTTTGCACTCAATCGGGCGTCGTCCTATTTCCTCTATCAGTTCTTGGAGCATTGGAGGAGTGTTTGCTGTTTGACACACCAGACTTTTTTTATTTATCGAGTCTAAAATTCAAAATGAACGAACCAACTAACAACCAACCAACAAATGAAAGAATCAATAATGTTTATTTTGAAACGGGTCATCCATTGGCGAGCTAGTGGGTCAAAAATGTCCAACCGCTCGCTACTACGCGACCTGTCTCGCAAAGTTGATATACATACTACAATCACAAGCCAAAAAAATACACGCTACAAGATACTTTGGCAGGTGACATGCTTTGTTCGCTGGCGCCATGACATTGACACTTATTGATGGTTTAGCTCGGTAATGGAACATCGTTTACATCGTGCAGTTTTTCTGAGATCATTCCAGATGGAGAGAGAACCATTGTTTCAAATTTAACAAGGATGATAATGTAGGTAAGTGCCGTACCTACCTATTGCAATGACGTCTCTGATACATAAACAAACAATTTTCACCTCCAGACAGCTTACGTTGCAGATTGTTTTTAAAGTATATTTTTAAAGCTTTTGATCGTTTTCATTCTCAACCACTACGAATCGTCGTAAAAGAACATATTGAAACTTTCACTAAAGAAAGTTTTTATTTCCACAGTTCAGACCACCTATACTTTGCCAAGTTTGGCTAAAACTTGATAAAGCAAAGCTTGAATAACATTTGCCTTATCTACATCATCATAAATATTCGTTGTCATTTTATTTATTATTTCAAAAACTATCGTGAACTTGACTATTCATATTATAAAAACGGGAATTTTCCGAACGGGAACGACGCGACGCGGAGGGAGAACGTCGCGATCACCTTGATGAAGACTCTCGGAATGAGTCGAAACTTAGTCAGTGCCTTCACGGATAGTGCTGTACGTAAAAGTTCCCGTTTTTACAATATGAATTATTAATCATCTTGAATTCCTTGAAGTCGGCTCGGCACAACATGCTTTCCATTTACATTCTCCTCAATTACGAGTAGCTATCATCTCACTCCTTCATGACATCTTTTACAAAATTAATCCATATTTTCTTTCTCTGAATGCATAATAGGACCATGATTGCTTGCATTCGTTCAACACTTTCGTAGGCCTAAAACGTTTTAAAATATGAAGATAATTTAACCTTTATTATTTGAAGGAATGTTATTTGCGTAGAAGATATTAATCCATTTTCATTGGTCTTTTTAAAAAGTATATATGTATATTTTTAATTAAGTACTTATGTTACTTTGTTTATACACTTACCTTAATTGAACGAAATTATAGTTAGGTACTATTCTTTGTCCACAAATCCAATTTATTATTTAGAGAAATATAAAACTGATTGCATCTTATATATGTGTGCAAATTATCAATTTGTATATATATATATGTGGGATCAGAATGTATGGATGTATCTGAATGTATTATGAAAGTGAGATGTTTGACAGATGATTGTGTGATAGTATCGGAACGTAAGAAACATTGATGAATGTGAATTGGAACGGTTTGAATGAATGAAAAGAGTGAATTTAAGATGTCTGAATGAGTGAATGAAGAGAGGCTGTGGGGAGAACGATGTGGTAACGACGAGACGACGAAGTGTAAAATATACGATATACCTAATTTAAGAAGAAATAAAACGCAAGAACGCAGTGAATAAATAAATAAACTGCATTTAATTTTGCTTCCGCATCCCACATATATGTAGGTATTTAACTGACATCCTATAACTTTGATGTGTTTTTACCTTTCACACTTTTTTTAAATTTACTAGTGAATTATTTCACACTTAAGTAATTTAACAGAGGGAGTTAAACTTTTGAATAATCAAGGAAAATCCTACTAATATAATAAATGCGAAAGTCTGTGTGTGTGGTTGTGTGTAAATTTGGAATGTAGATAGTTTAGGATTTGGAATAGCACATAGGCTAATCTAATTTTCGAAAATCGACCCCTAAGGGGGTTAAATAGGGCGGTAAAGTTTCTATGAAAAAATAAATTGTTTGATTCGCTCAAAACCAAACCCAATTGTACAAATAAACTTTAAAGTAAATAATGAAACACGTATTTTTTGTTTTTTCAAAACTACCCTTTGGGGTCGTGCAATTGAGTTCTAAACTTTGTATAAATTGTAATCCTTGGTTCGATTCATTCAAAAGTTGGTGGACATAGTTTGAAGCCTGGAGACGGTCATATGCTACTTTTATTAACATACAACGCGGGCGAAGCCGCGGGCAACAACTAGTTACAAAATAATATAAATCGTTAAAAACAAGCTTGGTTAAACAGTTTGCATTATGGTGTTAACTGTTAAGCAACGTCTACAGAAATAAATAAATTTTAATTCCAATTGGGTGAAGTGAGTTAATATGATGACTTTTGAAGGCCTAAAACGACCAGATAACAAAACATCTTACAATCACGGTAACCTACCCTTCAAACACAAAAACTTAACTGTTTTATTTTTTGTCCATGCGTGTTTTCAAACCCTACTCCCGAAGGGTCTGTCGGGGGTTGCCAAATTCCAATAGATTCGACAGCTTGATTCATTTGCAACCTTTAAATATATTAAAATTTTATCAAATATTTTAGTTAGGGTAATTTTATACTACAATCCGGTATTTCAGCGATCGATTTTGACATAAAAACAGACGTTAAACATCGTGAGATTTCAAACTTTATATACTGTCAATTATACGTCATTCATTATACACCGTACACTTTCGATGTGTCAATTGAATGGTAATGAATTTGCGCTCCTATCGTGGGCAAACAAAGTGAATGTTGACAGTGGGCGTCGCTTCTGCACCTTGCCTAATCTACGGTGCAAATGCAAAGCCTATTCCACTAATTGTTTCGATAAAGTATAGGATAGGGAGGGGAAGTGTCGATATAATTGAATGTACTGTAAGAATTTTTATCGGTGTTGTGGGACAGTGTCTGTCTATTGTTGTTGGTAGGTCATTAAAATGTCAGGAGGGTCACCACAGGGGTAGGTTAGTCAAGGTTATATACAACTTATCTACTAAGTCACGTTTTGAGACTACGAATTAAGCTTAACATTTTTATAAGTTCCCTTATTAGAACAATTTTTAGCCTAAATACTTATTTTTTATTTTTTGCGAAGTATTTTCTAGGCAGTAGTATTTGGTATACTAGGGCTCTCCGAGTTTACTTCCTGTCTCTCGTGTCTCTGGCTTTGGTCATCCACTGTTTCCGAGCTGTATTTATGATGTCTATCCATCGTTTTCGTGGTCTTCTTTTTCCACTTAGTCCATCTGCAACTAGATGGACTAAGTGGAAAAAGATATGGTCTATGGTCCTATTTTCTTTGTATATCAGGCAAGTGTCTTTCCCACTAAGAGTTACCAGATGTCTCACTGAAAAATCCTGACAAGAAGCATGATTTTTATGAAAATGTCCTGACGCGCATCGCGCGAACGCGCGCGATGAAATATTATAATCACTGTGTACATATTTACATAGCGCAATTTAAGTTTTTTTTATGTAGATTGTTAGAATTACCAAATATTTTCATGTTAATTGTATTGATTTGTTTTAGTTAAGTACCTACCTATATTTTTCCTTTTAATAAAATAATAACTAACTTATTTAGTAGATAGATAGGTAGGTATTTCATTAATTCGCCAAAAAACTTGACATTTTCAAAAACCCTCTGAAACCTCAAAAACCCTCGGACCAATGCTTAAAAGTGCTGTCATGTCAGAACAAATCGTGACGTCTGGTAACCTAATGCCCACTTCCATTTTGATTATAATTTTAAGTTGCATAGGTACGTAACCATAACCATTCTACGAGCATCTCAATTTTAACCGCCAAATCGTATTCTTATTGAAATCCCTTCGTGTTCCAAATTCGAATTCAAGATGCATTTTAATCTCCCTCTCAGAGCCGAGTCACGGCCTGACTCAATGGGCCTTTTATTCGAAGGGCAACAGCCCTAGTTTTATTACGATTTTACTGTTCGTCGCTAATGTAATGTAGGGGATCTCTTTCATGGCGTTGAGGAAGTGATATTATGAAATGGATTTATTAAAATTGGATCGCGATGACGTTGACGTAGATTGTTGAAAGATTAAACCTTACATACTGATCTAATAGCCTTTCAACCCCCTTTAGGGAGGTTAGATTAGGTACCTATCTATGGCAACAAAAAATATATTGGTAGATAAGGTCTACCTTACCTAGGTAGGATACAAGCATAATGACGAAAGCAGTTAGCCGTAGTTATCTATAGTAGTAAGACATACTTAACTCAAAATAACCTATTGCTAACCTACTTATAATTTACTTTGCTAGGTTTTTTTTTAATAATTTTAGCCAGTTTGGTTTTTTTTTTGGTTCGTCTTTCATCAAAGCAAAGGTGCGTATTTATTGACTTTCACTTTGATATACAATTCTAGGAGCAAAGCTTTTCTCTAAAGAAGATCACTTGGTTCAGTCGCAAAAATTAGTGCTGGATGTGCACAAAGATGTCATTATTTTAGACTTTTAAAATATATATTTAAACATCGAACACGAGCTAGTGATGGGCAAGGCTTGTTTGTTTACACAGCTGGTATCATGAGCCCCTTGTGTATCGTATCGAGTAGTTGGTAACAAACTGTTTGATGTCCGATTACGACTGGTACTTAGCGTTTTATGTTGCGTTCGTGTAAAGTGACCGATTATTGAACGCTTTCTAGTGATAGTAAAGCTTAAAGAAATGTACGAGCATTAACATCTGTTGATTTATAATAGCTTGAATGTCTGGGTCCATAGAGTCCATATTTAACTGAATAGCAATTTGTGGAGTAGTGAAGATGAAGTTTTGTAACTAAAATATGTTTATTTTTTATATTGCTAGGTTTTGTCTATCTTTACTTTCACTGATAAAACTTGAACATTTCAAGCACATCTCGTAAAAAGTTCATTGATCGATGAAGATCAATAAAAATTACTTGCTTGGTCTTATTTTTACGAGCCTTATAATTAAAAAAAAAGGATAGTTATAATTTGTGTTTTAACACTGTTATATCAGACAGTATTAAAAACTGTATATTAAATTTTAATATAGGTACTTGTCAATACCTCCCTATTACCTACTAGCATACTTACACTGTACGAGTGGAGAGTACTAAATTTCTGATATAATAGAAATCATTGCATGCGTTTGAATTGTTTTATGAATATTATCATGTCGATACGATGCACGATACGTAATGAAACTTCATAGAATATAATGTTTACTGGTTAAGATACTTTGTTTACACAATATGACATCCAATAAATAAACTACGCTTCAATTCAACACCTTCCAGAAATAGTGACATGCGCCCCGTTGTCGATCAACGATCTATCGATAGTGTAAACATCATATAAATTCGTACAGTATGTATCTGTAACTACAATTCCGGACATGTGCATATAGGTTCACAAATTCATTTGCAAAGGCGCTGAGAAAAAGTTGTGCACATTCCTTTGCAAATGTCATACCATGTAAACTTGAGACGGGTCTAAGTTGAACTTACCAACTACACCGACGACACTAAAGATGCAGGCGCACACGGCAGCCAGTATTGTTGCCTCAGTCGGATAAAACGTCGCATTATGCGTTTCCATTTTCGAAACGTTTTCATACATAGAAAAATTGTCATCCATTTTGGTATCACTAGCACTTCACTAAAATATCACTGATTTTGAATTCGGAACTATGCTTCGTCATTTTCTCTTTGGTTTTTTTTCTTTTTTCCAGACTTGTCGGATGTCATCGCATGACGATATCTGCAACAAAAGGAGAACTGAGTTTCATTTTTAGTCGAAGCGGTTTAAAGGCGTATTAAGCACGTGGGATTAGTCATAATACATAAATAAATGTACTTATTATCTTTTGTTTAGGCCAAGTAGTTTGTCTTATATGGAAATGTCAAGGTGGGGCTACCTTTTGGGTTCTGGCTCGTTTATAACATGTCAAAACGGTGACCGTATCGACAAGATTTTAACGTATTTGTAACCCAGCATAAAGGCTCTGATCTCGGCATCAAAACAAACATTTCAATTTCATGTCGGCAGATATGGTATTTACGAGAATATAAAGCTGAATACCTGACAAAACTGTAGCGTTAATTAAGTCAAAGTTGTGATGACGTTAAGAGATAAAGATCGGAACCCTATCGAAAGGGTAATGACACAAGAACTGAATAAACAGCAGCACTGCAGTGCTGTCTGCGACGATTTCACGTAATAAGACCAACAAAACATGCCTTCGTTATTATTTGTTTATTCTTTTCTGATTTATGAGATGTTGGAGGGCATTTCCTGTTGCAAAACAAGACGTTCAACAGTGAATTATGAATGTGTCTATATTTAAGTAAAAGCTGCAAAGTAAAAGCTGAAGGCATAAATGAATAAGATTTGAAAATGTGACAAATGTATTTAACTAACTATTTAGCGAACTATTTAGCTTTCTTAAAAAAAAAAAGCATATAAATAGTAAATCAGTAATGTAGTTTCCTTCCATCCATAATAGGTACAAGCTCTGCATTGTTTGGGGATATATGAAGCTGTGTGAAAAAAATCCAGCATTATTTTTTTATTTTATTTCTATCTTTGTAAACGATAAGCCCTTTAGAGTATAAGTGCCTAGAGAGCGTCTTTGACAGTATCAACAACAAAAAACACATTCAAATTTGGAATTTAATTCTAATATAATAATCAACGAGCCTCATTCCCGGAGAATTGATTGAAGGTGAAGTAACTGTCAATTCCTATGCTGAATAGGCATTGGCCTATAGGCAACCAGAGAGCAAGTAAAATAATTAACATGATTTGACATGACTATGGACGTACATTATAATTATTCTGTGGTATGGATCACGATAAGATGTATGGAAGGCATACATTTGTTAATTTCTTCCACTGGCACAGTTACCAAGTTATTAACACCACGATTGTCTGCATCCGTTATGTGATTATGACTATCCCCAGTTAACGCGTCGTTGATTTTACGAGAAAGGTTTGTTTGGTATGCCATGCACTCAGAAAGTGCTTTGTATAATGTATTTTACTATTAATTTCAAGTGGTTGTTCTTGGTAATTCGAGATTAACTCTTTATGACTTACTTACTAGGTACAACTTTGTATTTTAAATCAAAGAGAATCGAGCCAAGTAAAATATAACATTTTTGATACCTTATTTCTTCAGTTGTGTCACAGGGTTTTTGTGTTTAATTTGAATTGAAATTGCATAAAATGTGGAATACTAAAGATGCCAGTTGGTAGCCATTTTTTTGTTAAGCTTGTGCTAAGGTGCAGTGCAAATACTCCTAAAGTCAAATGCTGCTAGTTAGAGATGATCATTTCCATCACCTTTAATAAGGTGTTTTTGAGAACACACCGTTATAAGGGGAAGGTAGTCAGAATATTTTATCTTGCGATCCCCCATTTTATTCGCTAATGGAATGATAATATCTATCACAGTTTCTTTTTTCTTATTATAATTAGTATCAACCAAATTCTATAAGACCATTTGGCAAAATAACCTGTTTTTAAATTAGGTTTAAAAAGCAGGATACAGTACACTACATTATAATATCGAAACGATTTTATATTTGTACAGACAAGTTATATGCATAGTGCTACATTATTGATTGATTTATTAATGAATTCTATTAAACAATAATGAAGATAACGTGAGTTACTTTCTAAAGATTTATCACGACACTCTCTGCCATCTATGAGTTCATTTGAAGAAGTCAAAAGCTGAGCTATCTGTTTTAAATTCAGCTCTGCCAATCCAAGGCCGTGATTGTTTACAGTACAATAGCTGACCAGTGATTATTGCACTATCGATTCTGAATACAAACTGCTCATAATCGAGTACTTAATATAATCGAGTGGTTAATGATGCACCCTTCTTAAGTGACAAGAGTAGAGTTTCGATCATTTTTCATCCTTGTCAAGCGTTCAGAGAACTACGGCTGGGTATTTTAGTTATGTGGGTAGAAAAGTGAACACGTTCAATTAATGAATCAGACGGAATGATTCACACTTTGATGACATAAAATTGAACCGAATTCTAAATACTTAGGTAAAAAACATTTGTGTGATCGTAAAACTTCGCATAAAAAGAAAAAGCAACCTAAAAATTTACATGCAACTACAAGCCTTTCCGTTTTGGAAGGTTCATTACAGCATTCACTTTCCGTCAATTAATTATTCTCTTTTACTCGCTTTCCACAGCTGTATAGGATTAATTCTCATTCAATTATTCTTTTACCTAGACCTTTACCAACTATAATTTAAACTAGGTACAGGATTTTTACCATGCTCTGTGACAGTCAGTACAAGATGAGGGATAAATATTTGAGTAATATTTTATTAATAAACAGAGAAGGTGCGTTGCGCACGCAAACGCAAAACTTTCAATAAATGGAATAGGTAACACATTGATGTCAAAATGTATCGATACCTATTTTATTTATGAATGTGCTATTATGATGTAATATACATTTTATTTTATAATGCTATGTTTTGACATTGTGCAAGTTCTAACACAAACGTCATAAAAATGTTTATGTCACGGCTATTTGCAAATATCTATCTTAAAGTTTATGGGTCACCGAACTACTTCATGCTAGATATGAGTTCGCTGTCATAATACGAGAAGTATGCCAATTTGGTTTTGGTAGATATCTTTACGCATGATAGGTATGTGATTTTGTTGCTCTAATGATCACTCTGACCTCAATTTTGATTCCTTGAAAATGAGCAGATACCTAATTATGATATGATGACGCTTATCTCGGGGAGATTTCAAACCAAATTAGAATTAATTAATATAAAAAAGAGGAAAAAATTCTTAAAAAATTGTGAAGAGGTACGAATCTTGTGATTCGTACCTCTTCACAATATTAACCGATAAAAAAAAATATTCAAATACGTTAATGACAGCTGTCAATCCAATTCCATCGAGTATATGTTTGTTTGCGCACATCACTAATTTGCTAAGAGCTCGACAATCGATATCAGCCATTCGTCACTTGGCAATAACTGCGCGCCAAAATAGACATAAGTGATAACGAGTCGAATTTGGAGGGTTCCTTGATTAATTAATCTGTCCTCTTTACGAGAATACCTATCCACGTTTATATACGTTAGAACCTACTTATTTATTTTTAAATAGCAAGTTAAGTATCTAAAAATATTAAAAAGACATGGCTTTAAAATCCCCATAAAATCATAAACAATAAAAACAAGAATTCATAAAATAATCACAATGTATTCTTAAGATTTACTATCGCTCTATAATAAAGTTTCCAAAGCAATTGCACAGTGCACACCAGAATCGATTTTGAGGGTCCAAGTCCTGTCCAAGATCCCAATAATCTAATTTCACCCTCAATAACTTCCCTTTATTCTCCCTCGCCCTCAAAATAGGCTGTAAATCATCGGATATAGAGCAAACAAAACAGTCCCTTGGGGCAGTAAGTCGATATGACTGTGAGGTGAAACAATGGGAGTCCAGGAATGAAATGTCAATTTGGTCAATACCTCTATACACGCACGTAGCCTACACCTACTCACTCAAGAGTCAAGACAAAATGTGTTGTAGGTACCTTAGCAGGCATCCACAAAAGCACCATTACCATAAGGGTGAAGACTGAAGGTAGAAGAACCTATTACCTACTGTAAGTAATAGGTTATTACTGTGTTTAATTTTAGAAATTACATCAAAAATTTTATTAATTAATGGTGGTCTGTCTAACTAAGTTTGTAAAAAATGAGTAAATGAATGTATTGAACTATATAAGTACCTGGATAAGAAACTGTTAGTTTTATATTGGAACAGGACGGAAGATCAGCGCGTTACTTACCTTCACCTGGACTGCGGCGCTTTATGCCGAGTCTCATCCCAATTTGTGGCATCTTATCTCATCAGCAGTCCAATCATCTTAGTTATATACTTAATTAATAAGTAGTTGCAAACAAATGATTTATCTATCTATCTATATATCTATCTATTTGTTATTAATATTAGTACATTTCAAGTTGTGCACCATATAATAATAAATTAGAAGTCATAAATATTAGAAAAGTGAACATTTACAAGGCATATATTTTAGTAAATTATTTTTGTTTTATTGGTAATTTGATTACCCAATTGAGTGACTATGTTTACTCAATTGAGTGAAATATTAAAATGACTTCAAAACTTTGCTGCCCGTTGTGTGGTAGCACTAATAGCAGCAATATCCATCTCCAAAGTCCTAGGTAATACTTACCTAGGACTATTACTATCAACTTACTTACCATTTAAAAGTAGCATCATCTACTAGGTAGCTAACCTACATAGCATAATTATGCTGAGCCGACACCTTTTTGGGGCGACGTTGTTGGCTCAGGAAGGTGCGTGGGGCATTTCTGTTCAGTTCTACTTATAAGTAGAACCTACTACGTGTTATTTTCTTTTAACTGTTCCATCTTCCTTTATTTATAGATTATATGGGTAGGTAAGTAACCAAATTAGTTTGTTTTGTTCATATTGAGCTACATAAATGTTTTTCATTTCATTTAATCTGATCTCAGTAACCCGTTAAGTATCGTACATCATTGATTATTCTCAGGCAAGGGTATCGATATCAACTATCGATAAGTTTACGATTTCTAATCTAACCCATCACTATGTTTGACTCACTCTGAGTCTGAGTTCAAGTGGTGCTCGTAATTTCCGTTCCGACATTTTTGAATCACCAATTTCTTCCTACACTTGAAAATTAACGTCATCGTCCTACTGATATTTATTTATTCATTTGAACCAGTGCCATTATAATTTTATAGGTGGTGAAAATATTATTTTTTGATTTATATTTAAGTATGCCAATATTATTGAGCGAGTAACGTAAGACTAAAAAATAAAATCAGAATAGATTTGGGTATAATACATACCTAAATACATAAACAGGTAATTGAATTGACGTACGTACTACGATAGGCGTCATCGTTGACTGTACATAATGTAATTTACCTATATATTGGGGTAAACTAGTTAGGTAGATCGGTCTAAAAGACCGAACTACCCGAGTTGAGAGTGATGTTGCCTGGTAGGCGTCACGTACCTACGTGACCTAGATCACAGAATAATTAATAGTGGGTACCCCAGGATTTATTCCATGCCATTATGTGAGCGATTCAAGGTGGTCCTCTGGTTGTTGGTAGGTACAGTATATAGGTACCTCAGAGGTAGGTACCTAAATACCATACTACCTCTTTGGGAAGTGATTGGTCTAAAAGCCATGCACCCACAATATTAATTATTAAATAATAATTAATAAATTATTATTCTTATCAAAAAATAACCAACAAACGTAGAAGCAAAACATACTTCCATAATAACTATAATAAGTACCTAGGTTTGTTTTTTTTAATAACAGTTGCAAGGCTTGGACTCACACGAGTTGGTTTGCGATGTGTATTATATTATCTGTGTCGATGTCTACACATTGAATAGAATTTATTTAAAAGCCGTATTTATACATATGTTTAAAAAAAACATACTAACTTATCGATCTAAGCGAAAAGGAACGTTTTTTCCATACCTTCAATATAATAATTCTGTTAGCTCTCCGACACACATTGGACGTTTGAAGCAGGTGTTCCTCACGGACCAACAACAACTTAGAAAAGCTAGTTGGTAGTTCCGTTAGAGACAACTTGACACAACTAGTTGTGCTATAACTGTTCCTTACATGAAATGTTCCATATCACCATCCTTACCATCCTTTCTGGGTCTCATAACAAAACCTAACAACCTAGGACCTAGACTATCAGAGTCGGAAGGATTTTTCAGTTGTGTCTAACGGTACTTATATTTGAGTTGGCACAACTAGTTGTACAAACAGGTTGGTCCGTAAGGAACTTGCTGTTTGAAGGCTTTCTTCGCCGAACCGATGTTCTTGTGATAACGTTTATTTACGTTTTGATTGTATGACGCAAGAGACAGCTGGATGCTTCAAGTGCTGGTATTTTCAGCTCGTAGCCGATCGATGGGCGTCCAATATGGCGGATTTAGAACTCGATTGATATAGCTTTGAGGTCAGGTATTGAAAGAAGTTTTGTTTGAGTTTTGTAAAATCTTAATTTAACTGTAACACATCGCGTTTCTTGTTTATTGAGGAATTAGAGCTCTCTTTTTACTTGATGTATATTGAAGTGGTGGGACAAAATGTTTTGGTTTAGAAATGTTTGGGAAATTTTATTTATGTGTTTTCAGACTTTACTGATGAGATTTTATTCATTTATTTATTTAAACTCTTTATTGCATATTTAATTAAAAGTTAACAATAGGCGGACTTCATGCTAAAGCATTTTCTACCAGCCAACTCGTAAGCGTGCAACACATTTTTATCAACTTTGATTTTATCGGGAGAAAAAACTTTTTGTCCCCCGATGGGTCCCAATATTGGGGATAACGAAAATATCGTTTTGTGGTCGATTCTACATAATTATAGGTTCTCTCTTTTATTCGCAGTGATTTTGGTTCGTGACTTGACTATTGCTATTCTTTTTAAGGGCGGTCTCATTTAAATTTTATGAAAAAACCTCACCTAAGGGTGAAAATGAGTGATAAAATTGCCTATTGGACTTTTTATCAATTTCCCGTTATATGAAGTCGGTTTTTTGACATTAAATTTGTTATAAATTATATTTATTTAAGGAAGAGCTGGAAGTCTGGTACTTGAATTTGTAAGAATGTGAAACTTTAAGAGGTAAGTAATTCCCGAACCCCTTCGTCCTAGATGAAACTCATTTTTTTTGTGGACAAGCAGAATAAATATTTCGTCTTAAACTGTGCCAATCCATAAATAACTTAGTAAGCACGTGTCAGAAAATAATCAGCGAATATAGTTGCAGTCGGTACGATCGCAATCTAGGTCGTCGTAATTAGTGTAGCAGATCTAAGCGAACATCTCGACAACAGATATGGACTAATTATAATTAGGGAGTTCCATTACGGCTGGCGAGATACTAAGCACTAACTATAACCTACTTACTCGAACCTTATGTTATGTAAAACAAGATTTACATTTAGCACGACAAATTACCCTGATCCTATCAAATAAAAAAACACACAACAAACACACAGTAGGTTCAGTCATTTTATTCCAAAACCTATCGTGAACTTGACTATTCATATTGTAAAAACGGAAATTTTGAAGTACCGCACTATCGGTGATAGTGCAAGGCACCGACTAAGTTTCGACGCGACGCGGAGAGAGAACGTCGCGATCACTCACCCTGATGAAGGCTCTCGGAATGAGTCGAAACTTAGTCGGTGTCTTCACCGATAGTGCGGTACGTGAAAATTCCCGTTTTTACATACAGTCATGCCCCACACTAGGATACAGTGTCGTGAGTAACAGGACTACGAGCACCGCGGTATCACAACACCCAGATCGAAAACATATATCTGCAACATCTAAACATTCGTCCCGCAGCGGGAAACGAATCCGCACCTGTTGCGCCGCAACTGGCTACTCGACGCGGCACTCCACTGCACCGAGGCAGTCGAAAAGTTACATTAAAATCAAAACTTATTCGTCAATATGTTTTTATCTTAACCTAAAAAGAACAGCTTACTTATTGATATTTGAATTGGTTCTGTTCCTAATTTAAATGATTTCCGCAGAACTGTCTCACATAACATCTGTGAGCATATCTGATGTGAACCTAGCCTCGTCCATAGACTACCATAGACGAAATACTAACTATAGAACCAAAGATATTAAAAATATTATGGCCACGTGAGTCCCAGCGAGTTCTGGGCACAAAGAGCTGAACATTGGACAAGGTTTATGGAAGCGATCTATCAGCACAGACTTATTGTATGTAAATGCATACATGAGTTATCTGGGATATTCAAATTAGCTTCCACCGGAGCTGGATTTGTATAGACGATTGTTATTGGCATTTATTTATATTCTTCCTCTATGGCACTTCAATTTTATACTTACAATTATGCTGTTCAGTATTATGCTGTGCCACGGCCGGACGACCCCAGCTCACCTCGTCGCATCGCCCGACCGCGCTATCACTTCTCTTGCTTGGCTCCTTAGGGTCGTCGCGTGATGTTAAATAACATATAATAATGTTAATAATTTGGGCTATCAAATGCAAAAATATTCTTTCAAATCCGACTGATAGTTCCAGAGATTAACGCGTTCTAACAAAAAACAAAAAAAATAAAAAATATAAACAAACTCTTCAGCTTTATTATTAGAATAGATTTAAGAAACAAATAGGCGTACGTACCTTTCTTTATAACGTGTTTTTTGCGTGTGATAATTAAGAAATTACTTCGTCAATATGTTTTTTACTTATTCTAAAAAGAAAAGCTTACTAATTGGTAGCTAAATTTGAATTATATTGAATTGGTTCTGTTCCTAATTTAAAGGATTTCTGCAGAACTGGCTCACATAACATCTTTTCTTTATAACGTGTTTTTTTGCGTGTGATAATTAAGAAATTACTTCGATAATGATTTTAATTTAACTTGTTGATATTTTAACTTATTTTAATTAAATATATGTTTTTAATCGTAAGTAATTTCAAATAAGATTGATACGATTGTGTATTAATAAATTGAATTAAATATATTTTATATTTGGTAAATAATTATGTTTTTTAACCTTTTTATTAATAACAACGTAGTTAAGTAACTTACCTGCATTAAAAACACAATCAAATACTTAAACCCCATCAAACCTACATACTTACTTTTTATCTAAATAAAAATCTTATTTTTTTTATGAATAAACTATCTAACTTTTTTTTTTATGAATAGTCATGCAATCCAATGTCGATTACTTTTGATTGCATGACTATATTTAAGAAACATTAAATCTCTTATTAAGTAGGTAAGGTATATTAGTGCTAAATGATCAAAACTAATTACGAATTAGACCTCATATTTTTTACTTCATCTATAAGTAACATAATCAGCCAAAGGTCAGAAGTTGACACTTTATCTTTCCAAACTGTTCAGCAAGTAGCAAAAACAAGACAGTAGCAAACACAACTAAAAGCGTCGCGAATTAGCAAGTTTATAGGCATTTATTATGTTATATAACATTCTAGATGAAAATATAAAAGACTCGATAAAATAATTAGTTGTGTGCGTTGAGTTGACGGTTCTGTTAAGATGTCCATGCTTACCTACATTAAAACAAAAACCTGCAAAAACAAATCCTCTGTTTCATAATAACTCGCTAACTTTAGCAGAGTGCTAAAAGTTGCCAGCCTCTATCCTTTGTCTAGTGTTAGAAAATGAAAGGATTTGCTAAGTTAGCAAGTGATTAAGAAACAGGGAAAGACTCAAAGTAGTAACAAGTATTCATTGAAGAAATACAATTTTATGAGGAACAGGTACGAAACGTCTACAATGTTTTACCTCGAAAATACTTATTTGAAACAGGTACGAAACGTCAACATTTTTTTACCTCGTAAATACTCGCAAAAAGTTGGTAACCCTAGATGGGTAGGTAATGGGAACACCAACAGAAGTTATCGACAGGTGCACAACATGGGCACGTGCCTTGACGTGTCTACGATTTATTTGGGCTCGGTCAAGTGTGGAGGCGAGGCAGAGCATTCATCCATATTCCAATACCATAGTATGGTGTTCACCAACCCGTGACGTCTACTTTGAACCTTCTTTATAAAGTAGGTACCTAGGTAGTTCGAGAATCTGAATTGTGGGTTATGTTATTAGGTTATTATATTACCGTTAGGGGCTCAGAATAAAATGGACTGCCGGTCCCTGGAGATACTTTTAAAATTAATATTATTTTAATTCCTAGAAGGGACCGTCCACGCCCACTTTTTGTATTTTTTTACAAACCTATCAATATTCAGTACAGTCGTTAACAAATTTCTTATATAAATTAATGAATACTTTACCACAATAAAAAATCACAACAGGTTTTTTATTGTTAACTGTTGTACCTACAAAAGATAGTAAAAATAGGGACGGTGCAAATAATCAGTTGTCTATTGCGGACGTAGGCACAATATTATAGGTACTAACTAATACCTTCCTAGAGAGACCGAAACATTACCTATTTTGATATGAGCGATGGACCTATGCCTGTGTGGTTAGAGCTTAGGTTAGACATGGGTTTTTAGGGTTCCATAGTCAATAAGGAACCCTTATAGTTTCGCTATGTCCGTCCGTCTGTCTGTCGGATTAGCACAGAGACTCAGTACTAGAAAGATGGGCTTGCTGATGTTTCGGACACTTTGTCCGAACTGACACTTTTAATTTTAATTGATATAATTTGGCATATTAATATACCTAAGTACATATTAAACAGGCCGAGAAGTTAGTTGGTACCTAGTAAATATAAGTTTATGGGCAACTACGGAACCCTACACTGCGCGTGGCCTGACACGCACTTGGCCGGTATTTTATTGTATAAAGTGTACCTGGTAGTACTTATTAGGTAAACTGCTAATCTATTTTAAAAAATCTACTGACCTACTTTTTTAGGAACTTTTTGGAAGGTAGGATCCAAAATGTTGTGAGCTTAGCAGGTAAGTACCTACCTACCTAGGTACAATGATTAATTTTCCTCTCTAGAATATTGTTGTGTGTGTGGTACCTATGTAGGCACCTACCTAACCACCTAGGTGTCTGTGCCTAGATATACCTATCCTAGTAGAATGATAAATAGACCAGAGGAAATGACAAGGTAATCATGGAATTAAAATGACCTAACTTATCGCTAATAGCGATCTCTTCCAGACAGACAATATTTGGATGGACGGACCGTAGGTTATTGATGTGAACGATAAAGTACGGTGGTGTATAGTTAACAAAAGTAGGTATATACCTACCTACATAGTAACGATTTATTAGATAAATAAGATGAATATACTTTTACCTACACAAATAATTTCCATATTTTGTAATATGGAAATTATTTACCTAATAATATGCTAAATATTTATCTCTTGCTATTTGCTACCGGTAGTAATTGGTGGTAGATTGGTAGTTGCAGCTTTTTAGCTACTAAGTAGATAGCGTGGCTTACAATACAATTCTACGATTTCTCGACACCTTTATAACAAATACCTACCCAAGTAATTATGGGTAAGAACAAAATAAAATAATACAACTTACCGACACAGATTATAACAAACTTAACACAATTACAATCCACAAAATGCAAAGTTCATTCGACGTAATATTATTTATCAAAGGGGACGCGCACGGCCAGCTGCTTCGTTTGCTTTTACGCGACTAAATAAACGAAACGAAACGAACGAAACGAAAACTGCCTCCGTTCCATCCTTCCCGCTACTACGAACGCTGTTTTCTTGTTTGCTAGTAACGTTTGGTACGAAAGTAAAATTAAGGTATATTAAATAGTAGGTCCACGCGTTGGTCACATATATTATAATATCATTGGTGCATAGAGAAAGGCGAAATAAATTGTCCTACCTATTTCCTTAGGCCATCGAGCAGTAGTTTTAGTTTTTAGTATTGGAAATGGTTGTCTAAAATGTAAGAGAAAAGGGAGATATATTTTTTGTAATAGTGCATTACCTATGTCAAATCCTCAATAAAGTATTTTATTAGGTATTATACTTATATTATTATTACCCACTTAGGTTATACCCGGATTATTTCAGTGTAGCTCCAGGAATAACTAAACCATAATAAATACGAATCATTACGTTGTCGTTCTGATAAAGAAGTCGACTTTATTTTTAGTAAGGTCATGTTTATGTCGCTCGCCACCTTCCCGCCAAATCGGCAGATGTTACGGCCTATTGTTATCGGACCCTCCAATTTGGATAAATTCAACCTAATCGAAACGTGATTAAGTTGAAATTAAACTGATTTTTACACCTTTTTTGCCTAACAATATTACAGTTTCAATGTGAGTATTCATAATTTTATGGTTTTTAGTTTTAGCCTCAGGTATGTAGGTCCATCTACTAGGTACCTATAATTAAATAATAGTTAGGTACTACTACCAGTCCAGATATTTTCTCTGACAACTTTCAACAAGTAGGTAACCTATCTACATAGCATCGGTGCTCGATGCTGCCTACATAGTTACTTAAATATCGATTGCGGTAGGTACTCCAATCAATTCCCATCACACAAACATGGTTGAATTCTATATTTATTATTATGTTTTTAGTAATGAGAATAGGGATTATTTAGAAAACCTGCTTCGGTGGCGGGGCGCTGCGCTGATGGAAGGGCGGTACCTAATAAGCTGACAACAAGAGCCGCGGATTCGATTCAAACTGCGGGAGAAATATTTATTTTTTCTGGGGTGGGTTTAGTAATATGCTTAGTCAGTTTGTACTAGATATTTGACTGTTGGGTGGATGTAATTATTTAAAACTTACTATGTACCTACGTTGCTTCAAAAAAAATCAATCGGTTGGTTGTCGCCAGAGTAGCGGCGTGTCTGTTTTTTGAAAAATATCAAAATTGATATTTTTAAGCGTTGTTTTAATAAATAATGCAAATTATGCAGTTTATTTATAAAATATAGTTCGCTTCCGGTCAAACTTCTTAATCATTGGTTCAAACATTGTTTGCTGATTAACGCTCTCTAGCGGGGAGTAGTTGTAACTACCTATAGCTGGCTGAAAACGAAACGTAACGTCACTGTCAAAAAACAGCTGTCAAAACAAAACAAAAATGCCTGGCGCCGTGTCGGAAATTATCGACGATATTGAAGATTTGATATCTTCCCAGGACATCACGCCCAAAGAAAGATACGCGAGCCGAAAGAATGTAAGCGTCCGATCGAAGAAACGCGAGAACAAAGTTTCTGAGCCGGTGGAAAAGGTTGTATTGGAAAGTGTTGTGCCAGGTACCTAACCTTTAAACATGGTATTTTTACTAAACCGTACTATAAAGAAGACCCCGTACCTACCAAACGATGCCTGTGTAACAACTGTCCACGCGTGGAATCGGTGCCCTTAACATTAAATAATAAATAAATAAATATTGCTGGTCATTTTTCACACAGCATCAACTAGCCCCAAACTAAGCACAGCTTGTAATATGGGAACTAAATGACTGCTAAAAACCCGAGACAAATATATGCAGATCTTACAAACATTGGTCCCGCGGCGGAAATCGAACCTAAACCCTTCTGCGTCTCAGGCGGGCCTTCGCCCAATGAACCACAGAGGTCGTCAACATTATAGGTTCCGTGCTCGAGACCGTCAATGGGTGGCGTCTGGGCTTACATTTAGAAAACTAAGGCATGTACAGGGACCGCGGAAGAACTCCGTGACGGGGGGGCAAATTTATTTGGTCAACCCTTTTATCTCCAGCCCTGGCTTGGTAGGCGGGTACCTATGTGATTTTGGGGGGGCATTTGGCCCCCTCTGCCCCCCACTTCCGCGGCCGCTGGGTATGTAAATAGACGAGACAGACTGCACTGCATGCTTGGATCCTCACGTCTTTTCACCGGTTTATCGAAGCGACCAATTGCACTGTCTGTTTTCTAGTTTCTTGGAAGATAAATAAACAAATAACCACCCAGACTCATACATAGTCCTCACCCTACACTAGGATTCTCTGTATTGTGGATATCAGGAACTACGAGTATTGTGGTATCACAGCACCCAGACCTTATGGAAGGCCTATGTCCTAGCAGTCTACTTTTACCAACAGTTTTTGTATCTACAAAAAGCTACATCCCACATCCTCCATCCTCAATTCCAGGAACGCAAACCATATACGTGAAGACATGGGGCTGTGCGCACAACAACTCAGACTCGGAGTATATGGCCGGCCTGCTGGCGGCTCACGGGTATCCGCTGACCGAAGACAAGTGGGAAGCCAAGCTGTGGCTCCTCAACTCTTGCACTGTCAAGGGACCGTCGGAGGACCATTTCAAGTGAGCAATTGACAGAAACTTGAACAGTGTGTACTTTCATAAAAAGAAGATCTGCATAGATCTGTTATACTGCTTAAGCTCACTAGCTTCTAGTGTATTGAGAATCATAAAATAATAACAGACATGGTCATAACACAGAAAGCTTATTATATATTTATTAAATTATAGACAAGCAGCTTTCGCTTTTATCATACAATTACTATGCAAAACATGGGTATATACCAAATGTAATATGCTTCTGACGAGCCCCTAATTGGTATTCTCATGGATAAGTACAGAGTACAGATCTGAGAATGTTCATCATAGGAGTTTTTATGACTTCCCATGATGGACATTCTTGTATTTGTTGGTAAGTGGTTACCGTAATCTATGGACACAACTATTGCAACACCAGACATATCACTCGCGAAATGATGACCCTGAAACATAACGGGTGAAAAGTCTCATGTGTCTGTAATTTCACCGGCACCTACAACCTTCAAACACAGCGGTCCGAACATTGCTGTTACTACTGAAATGAAATGAAATGTATTTATTGTGCAAACTGTGTACAAAAAAGATCTTAAAGGCTAGGCGAAACAACAGTTTATCCATCAATCATGGACATACAATATTTAACTTATATAACTAGGTAATTTATTGATTAAAAAATTCTTTAATGTCATAAAAACATTTTTCTAAGAGCCACCTACGGAGTTTTGTCTTAAATATACTATGTAGTAGGCAGTTCTCTTATGTCTCTAGGAATATTATTACTGTCAGAAATAGCTATAAAAAAAAAATAATGCTGGACATTTTTCACCCTACATCTAGCTGATGCCCTTAACTAAGCACAGCTTGTATTATGGGAACTACGCAACTGATATACAGGGTGTCTACTGGGAAAGTTCAATTTTCAATGGTAATGAAAAACAAGCATTTTGTACTTACATGTTTGCCTTGCAATTTTTTATCTCTTTTTACATATATTTCCTTGTCAAACGCTATCTGGGCTTCCGCGATACAGGCTAGACCTAGTGCGGAGTTCATTAAATTTGTAACCTAGGCATACACTATTTTTGTAAATAAAGTATTATGTATTTGTATTTTGTATACCTGGATGCGAGACGCACAGGACAGAGGATGGCAAAAGCGAAAGGAAATACCCAGCAGTGGGTGAAGATTATAGATATTGAGTAATTTGTAAATTTGTATAATCTTACTAATTATAAACGCGAAAGTTTGTGAGAATGGATGTTTGTTACTCTTTCTCGCAAAAACTACTAAACAGATTTTGCTGAAACTTTACAGTAATATAGCTTATACATAGAATAACACATAGGCTACTATTTATCCGGGTAGCACACGAAGCCGTGGGTAGAAGCGAATTATGTATAATGTTCCGATACAATAATTATATTGTTAGTGGGTGAATGAATGAATGAATGAAGAATGAGGTTGTTTGTGCAGGAACGAAGTGGAGCTGGGTCGGAGTCGCGGAGTCCACGTGGTGGTGGCGGGCTGCGTGCCGCAGGGTGCCCCGCGCGCCCCCTACCTGCAGCACCTCAGCGTGGTCGGCGTGCAGCAGATCGACAGGATCGTGGAGATCGTCGAGGAAACTCTCAAAGGTACTCATATTCACCTCCTCCTCACATTATCATCGTTACATTCACCTTTGCGGCAGAAGGTCAAAAGGTTTTTATTCATTGAAATCACAAGGATCATATCTAACTTAATGATAATTGGTTTTGTCAATTATCTTTACCTATTCTAGATTAGTTTGTAACGCACGCTCGCGTATGCAACTATTTCATCATCATCATCAGCCTATATTAGTCCACTGCTGGACATAGGCCTCCCCTAATGAGCGGCATAGCGCCCTGTCTTCAGCTCCTCGCATCCAGCATCTGCCTGCAGTGTTTCGCAGATCGTCATCCCACCTGACCGGAGGGCGTCCTACACTACGTTTGCGGAGTCGCGGTCTCCACTCAAGAACACGTTTACGCCAGCGGTTGTCGGTTCTTCGCGAGATATGACCGGCCCACTGCCAGTTTGCTAATTTAACCAAAAATATAGAATTACAATACAGTTGCTGTTGGTCCCCGCACTAGGTCGAGCCTGTATCGCGGGAGACCACAGATCAATCGATTTCAATAAAAAAGCTAACATATATATTATTACATATTATTATCTCACATTATTATTATTATTTGTATGTATATTATATAGGATATGTATATATATTTGTAATTTATATATATATATATGTTGTAGGTTTAGGTACTCGTACACCGCCGTCTTTTGATTCTATTTTATCCTGTCCATCCAAAGGTTGTCTGGAAGAGATCGCTTTTAGCGATAAGACCGCCCATTGTACCTTATATTATTGTGAATTCCTGTGTCTTTTTGTATTTTGCTTTGGTGTGCAATAAAGAGTTTATCTATCTATCTATCTATAAACAGGGCAAATACAATAATTAAATAAAAAAAAACATTAAGAAAAAAAATATTAACAGACATGATGGGCCTTGCACATTTTCGTAGGAAATTTGAGAGTATATGTGTTTGAATGTGGGTGTGTGTGTGTGTGTATTGGGAGTGGGAGGGGGAGGAGAGGTTGCAGTGAGGGAGTAAATAAGTACCTACTTAATGGTTTGTCAGTTATATGTTCTCATATAAGTGAACATACATTCTCTTATGAGAATAAGTTCTTAAACCGATATGATCCGGTTGCTTGAAAACTAGGAACGTCAGCTTGAAAACTACGTGAATTTTAAGATGTTAAAGTGAATTTACGTGGATTCCTCAAAACAGTGCTCCTTGTAAAAGTGCTCATTTAGGCACATGAGACTTTTCACTCGTTACGTCTCAGAAATGCACGAATAATATCTCTGGTATTTCAAAAACTATCGTGAACTTGACTATTCATATTGTAAAAACGGGAATTTTCACGTACTGCACTATCGGTGAAGGCACCGAGGGTCTTTATCAGGGTGAGTGATCGCGACTTTCTTCCTGCTCGTCGCGTAGTGCACGACTCGACGCGGAATGTGTCGAAACTTAGTCGGTGCCTTCACCGATAGTGCGGTACGTGAAAATTCCCGTTTTTACAATATGAATTCATACACTTGTTGATCCATCAAATTACGATTGTTGTTACAGGTCACACGGTCCGTCTGTTCGGTCAGCGGAAGACCGTAGACGGTCGTAAAGCGGGCGGTGCCTCCCTCCTCCTGCCGAAGGTCCGCAAGAATCCACTCATCGAGATCATCTCCATAAACACGGGCTGCCTGAACCAGTGCACGTACTGCAAGACGAAGCATGCCCGGGGGGAGCTGGGCAGCTACCCCCCGGAGGAGATTGTGGAGAGAGCGAGGCAGTCCTTTCAGGAGGGTGTGTGTGAGATCTGGCTGACCAGTGAAGACACGGGTTGGTATACATGGATTTCTATTAACCTTTTTACGATTTCAATTTTATTTATTCATGCTCAATGTACTACATACAATGGTATGGAAATGGAGGTAGTGCACGACGCACCCTGATGAAGACTCTCGGAATGAGTCGAAACTTAGTCGGTGCCTTCACCGATAGTGCAGTACGTGAAAATTCCCGTTTTTACAATATGAATGGGTATGGAAATGCTTTTCCCTTTCTCAAAAGGGAATAGGGCTCTTTGTTCAGCTGTAACAATTCACTGAAAAAAAGTATGCATGAATGAATGAAAGTACTAATGAATGAATGAATCGTACACCATAAGGAAATAATAAAAAAAACAATCTTTTTTAATTAAGTACAATGGAATGTAATCTTACACCCTGTATATATTACTAGCTTCTGCCCACGGCTTCGCCCGCGTGATATCCGGATAAAAAGTAGCCCGTGTTATTCTGATGTATAAGTTATATTACTGTAAATTTTCATCAAAATACGTTCAGTTTTTTTTTGCGTGAAAGAGTAACAAACATCCTCACAAACTTTCGCGTTTAGAATAGTAGTAGGATATGTATTATACATACAGAAAATAATAAATAAAGTATGATTATAATTTGACACTAGCTGACATGACAGACGTTGTTCTACCCTTGAATGTGACAGATACGAAAAGTCAAATCGAAATAATACTATACAAACATATTGAGAACGTAATTCCTTTTTAAAGTTTCTGTTTACCTGATTTGAAGTTGGTTGTTAAGGATCCGGCGTACAGCGCTCATAACTTAAATTCGAAGCGCGTTTAAAAATATTGCTATCTCTTTTTGACTGATGCAGGCCCGCCCGTTCTTGCGCGATAGCAATATTAGCCGTTCAGAATTTGGTTGTGTTCCGTAACACCAAAAAAGATCTATGAAAACTTGTTGTATTTTTCACATTGTGTTGTTATTCTGTAACTAGACAATATAATCTATGTACCTAATCAAACGATACGTAAGGTATTGTTGTTTTCAATACGAAACAAATAAGAAGAAAAAAAATAAATAGCCAAAATGCGATTCGTTTACATTTAATTTTAGGTAAGTATTTTGAAAAAATATATAGCAAGGTACGTAGATAAATACTATTCGAATGCAAATAATCCTACTAATATAATAAATGCGAAAGTCTGTGTGTGTGTGTGAATGTTTGTTACCTCGTATCTCCGTAACTACTAAACCGATTTTGATGAAATTTGGAATGTAGATAGTTTAGGATCTGGAATAACACATAGGTGACCCCATTATTCGACCCCTAAGGGGGTTAAATAGGGCGATAAAGTTTCTATGAAAAAAAAAATTGTTTAATTCGCTCAAAACTCTATACAAATAAACTTTAAAGTAAATAATGAAACCATATTTTTTATTTTTTCAAAACTACCCTTTGGGGGTGTGCAATTGAGTTCTAAACTTTGTATAAATTGTAATCCTTGGTTTGATTCATTCAAAAGTTTGTGGACATAGTTTGAAGCCTGGAGACGGTCATCATGCTACTTTTATTAACATACCACGCGGGCAAAGCCGAGGGCAACAACTAGTAAGATAATATGGTGGAAATAAGCTCTAATTACAAATGACTATGGCATTACGTTTGTATGGGCAATTCATTCAACGCAGGCCTCTTAAGTGTATAAGCTTATAATATGTTGTTTTCAGGTACGTACGGGCGGGATATAGGTACGTCTCTGCCGGAGTTGTTACGGCAACTGGTGGAGGTAATCCCTGAAGGATGTCGGCTCCGGCTCGGGATGACCAACCCTCCATACATACTGGAGCATCTCGAGGAAGTATCCAAGATCATGCACCATCCCAGAGTTTACAAGTTAGTTATATATCTATTTGAATTGGCCTCACCTAACTAGTTTTGATTGATTGGACATTTCTATTTAATTTAATTTATAATACCAAACCAATATAGATAATTTGAAATTTTATTTGCTAATTATGTATTTCATTGTTGACTAGATTGTGATTGAATTTGATTACCTATGTTTTTATAAGTGACTTTTATGATTTCTTCAATCTATTAAATTACATTTCATTCTTAATAACAGATTTAAAAAAAAACAGTTACTTATTAACATACACAATCGAACTCAAAGTTGCAGCGCCCTAACGGGGTTCATGTACCTACCTACTTTCTTATGTATTGTTTAAACACCTATAGTAAACTGTGTACATGACAGCAATAAAATAAATATGAATATGAATATGAAATCTATACTAATATTATAAAGAGGAAAGATTCTTTGTTTGTTTGTTTGTACCGAATAGGCTCCGAAACTACTGGACCTATTTTAACCGTTTTTCACCAATAGAAGCTAAATTATCAGGAAGTAACTAAGTAGAAGTAATTTATTTAAAAAAAAATTAGAGATCCTTAAGAAAATTGCAATAGTGTAACTCAAAGTAATGTGATGTTTGTGTGTAGTTTCATGATGTGATGTTTGTGTGTAGTTTTATGATGTGATGTTTGTGTGTGGTTGTGATGTGATGTTCTTGTCAGGTTCCTCCACGTGCCGGTGCAGGCGGGCAGTGATCAGGTGCTGGCGGACATGAAGCGAGAGTACACGAGAGCGGACTTTGAACATGTCGTCGACTTCCTCAAGGAAAAGTAAGGTTTAGATTATAGACCTAACTCTATCAAGTCTCATCAGGATTTAAAGACGGTTCGGCAGTTATCATGTCATACAAACGCCGGATTGTCAACTAGAATAGGACCCCCTAACGAAATTGTTCACAAACTGTTGAATAATAGAAGAGCTAGGTTCTACACATGATAATTATGTACATTATAACATTTTCCTTTTTTAATGCTGGACATTTTTTTAACGCAGCATCATCTAACCCTAAAATAAGCAGAACTTGTATAACTACATGACTGATATACTACTTATATACTTTTTTTTGTAAATCCTATTAATATTATAAACGCGAAAGTTTGTGAGGATGGATGTTTGTTACTCTTTCACGCAAAAACTACTGAATGGATTTTAATGAAACTTAACAGTAATATAAGTAATACATCAAAATTATACATAGGCTTCTTTTTATCCTGGTACCACACGGGCGAAGCCGTGGGCAGAAGCTGTTACATACATTATATAGAAAACACCCAGACCCGATACAGACGTTATCAGTTGGTTAATGATTTATTATTAGTTTACTATTTTGGTTTTGTTCCAGGGTACCGGGCATGACAATCGCCACGGATATAATCTGTGGCTTTCCTACTGAGACGGAGGAAGACTTTAAGGAGACGATGTCTCTCTGCGAGAAATACCGCTTCCCTTCGCTGTTCATCAACCAATTCTTCCCGAGGCCGGGCACGCCGGCCGCTAAAATGACCAGGGTGAGTAGACCTCCCTGTGTAGACACGCCGAGCAGTAATGCGAGCATTGCTGTGTTGCGAATTCAAATGAAATACTTTTCGTTGGTGAGCGCATCAATTGAAAACGACTAGGCCAATCGCATCACTTGAAAACGACTAGGCCAATCGCTTCATTTGAAAATTACTAGGCCAATCGCATCACTTGAAAACGACTTTGTCAATCGCATCATTTGAAAACGACTAGGCCAATCGCATCACTTGAAAACGACTAGGCCAATCGCATCACTTGAAAACGACTAGGCCAATCGCTTCATTTGAAAATTACTAGGCCAATCGCATCACTTGAAAACGACTTTGTCAATCGCATCACTTGAAAACGACTAGGCCAATCGCATCACTTGAAAACGACTTTGTCAATCGCATCACTTGAAAACGACTAGGCCAATCGCATCACTTGAAAACGACTAGGCCAATCGCATCACTTGAAAACGACTAAGCCAATCGCATCACTTGAAAACAACTAGGTCAATCGCATCACTTGAAAACGACTAGGCCAATCGCATCACTTGAAAACGACTAAGCCAATCGCATCACTTGAAAACGACTAGGCCAATCGCATCACTTGAAAACAAGTAGGCCAATCGCATCACTTGAAAACGACAAAGCCAATCGCATCACTTGAAAACGACTAGGCCAATCGCATCACTTGAAAACGACAAAGCCAATCGCATCACTTGAAATATCTATCTATATATTTATTTATATAATTAAATTTATCTAGAAAATTATAATTTAAGTTTTTATTTGTTAAAATATTGTAGAAAAATACCAAAATAATAATACTAGGCTACATCATTGACTTGCTATGAATATAATATCAAGCTTAGTTTGGGTCTCGTTAGAAATTTGGGTTATTCTACAAATCCCCCCTGAAAATCCCCCTTATAGAGGAAAACTGGAATCTAAAAATGCTTATTCCACTTTTCTCCCTTAAAAATCCCCTTAGGGGGGAAAAGAAGTATCTAAAAAAAAGAAGTCTCTAGAATTCCCCCTTAGAAATCTTAGTATGTAATACCTATCCTATCTGAATATCCTGTATGCATTGATTTTTCAGTACAGAACCGTTCTGGGTATTTTCTATGTATAATAAAAAAAATATTTATCTATGTAATGTATTGTATTAAGTATATCAGTCATCTAGTACCCATAACACAAGCTCTGCTTAGCTTGGGGCTAGATGATGCTGTGTAGATTGTCCAGCATTATTTATTTATTTATTTGGAATATGATGCGGAACATACATATATATCCATGTATCAATGTGTCCAGGTACCCGGTCAGGAGGTGAAGCGACGCACCAAAATGTTGTCCGCGCTGTTCCGCTCGTACGAGCCGTACGGACATAAAGTCGGTCACACGTACGACGTGCTCGTGACGGACGTATCGCACGACAACAACTACTTTGTAGCACACAATGAATACTATGAACAGGTGAGGGATCTTTTTTTTTTGATATAATGGACAGGTGAGTTTTTTTTTTTTTTTTTTTTTTTTTTTTTTTTTTTTTTTTTTTTAAATAATATTCTGCGATCGGTTCTTCAGCTATATCTAGGTGTTTGTCACTATAAATTGGTCGAAACTACTTAGTTTTTCTGTGATCTAGTTGTTTTTTTTTTAATCTGCGATCGGCTCTAAAGCCATATCTGATTATGTTTATCTGGGATGAGGAAAGTGTTGGTGCGATTTCTTTGAATATCGCCATAAATTGGTCGAAATTACTTAGTTTCTCTGATCTAGTTTTATTTTTTTAATCTGCGATCGACTCTTCGGCCATTATCAGATATTATCTGGGATTTTGGTGCGATTCCTTGGAACAGCACCATAAATTGGTTGAAACTACTGAATTTCTCTGATCTAGTTCCAGTATTTGCCATATAAAATATGATGTGATACGTTATCTAGTATGTAAGTAGGTTTTTTTAGGTGAGATTAATGATATACACTAGCTGTACCCGTGACTTCGTTCGCGACTGCCATCAAGCTTTAAATTAGCTCCTTTCTAACAAAAAAATAAATAATGAAATCGGTCTACGCGTTAATGAATTACAACTAAGTA
Source organism: Perizoma flavofasciatum (assembly GCA_958496245.1). Classification (NCBI taxonomy): domain Eukaryota; kingdom Metazoa; phylum Arthropoda; class Insecta; order Lepidoptera; family Geometridae; genus Perizoma; species Perizoma flavofasciatum. The sequence continues at coordinate 12,242,930 of OY292431.1, forward strand.
CCAATTTTGAATGTGATCCCCTCCGAAGGGAACCGTGTTGAATTTCGGGATAAAAAGTATCCTATGTCCTACCCCGTACTATGAACTCCAATAATGCGAAGTTTCATTTGAATTCGTTCAGTAGTTTCGGCGCTATGCGCGGCCTAGATTATGAAAGACAGACAGAAAAAATGAAAAAAAAAAATCATTTATGTTTTCAGTATCGAATATAGAGTGCCCTCCAAAATTGTTTTTTCAAAATATCTTTAATGTACAGAATTTGACCTGTTACATTCTTATTATACTATATAGATATAGATAAGATTTTATGAGTCCATCTACATCGGTAGTGAGGCGGGCAAGCGGCTAAGACGCAGGTTCGATTCCTGCTGCGGGACAAATGTTTGAAAGAAAGAAAGACAGAGAGAAAATATTTTTATTCACCTTAAAAACTACTACACGAAACTTATGGTACCTACTAAATATTGCATAGTCACATGACATTTCCACGGCTAATGTTATTCCCATACAATCCAATCTTTCCGCAGGCGTTAGCGCCAACAGAAAGTGGTATTTGTCTAGACATCCTATTCAATGACTAAAGTTTCATTTAGTACAATTGACGAGAGGTGTCGCTTTGCTTATTCAATGTTTATTTAAAACGACCAAGAATCTTATTAAAAAAAAATTGATGGTTCAATGAAACGGAAAGAGGTATGCCAGATTCGTAGCAAGTTTAAAACCGTGGTTTCTGCCTACCCCTCAGGGAAAGAGGCGCGAGTTTATGTATGTATGCTGAAATACAAAACGCGATTCTCCAAAATATAATGTTTGGCCGTGACTCTGACTACAGCTTGGAATTCTCACAGATCTGTCTACTGAGCATGGATAAATCCTATCCTACTAATATTATAAACGTGAAAGTTTGTGAGGATGTTTGTTACTCTTTCACGCAAAAACTACTGAACGGATTTTGATGAAACTTTACAGTAATATAGCTTATATATCAGAATAACACATAGGCTACTTTTTATCCGGGTACCACGCGGGCGAAGCCGTGGGCAGAAGCTAGTAAATGAATAATGTTGGACATTTTCACGCAGCATCATCTAGCCCCAAACTAAGTAGAGCTTGTATTATGGGAACTACATGATTGAATAACTACTTTTAAAAAAAATTAGTGTCAGAATTAGAATTATTTATTTAAAAAAATAGTAAGCGTACAGTATGTCACTAAAATGCTACTATCTTAGATTGAAACTGTCTTAAAAAAATCGACATGCTGGAACTCGTGTGTAAGTAATTAAGGGTCCGGCGAACGCATCTCGCAACTTTAAATTCGAGGAGCGTCTAAAACTACCGCTATCTCTATTTGGTTGATGCAGGCCCGCCCGTGCTTGCGCGATAGCAATATTACCCGTTCAGAATTTGTTTTAAATTTAATGATGTTCCGTAATACCAAAAATAATGACGGAAAACTTGTTGTATTTTTCACATAGTGTTGTTATTCTGTAACTAGACAACATAAGCTATGTACCTAATCAAACAATACGTAAGATATTGTTGTTTTTAATATGAAACGAATAAGATGAAAACTTGTCTTAAATGACGTTAAAATATCCAAAATGCGATTCGTTTACGTTTCATTTTAAGAAATAATTTTGAAAAAATATTTATCAAAATGCCTAGATAAATACTATTCGAATACAAATAATAACATAATATGGTGGAAGTAAGCTCTAATTACAAATGATTTTGGAATTACGTTTGTATGGGCAATTCATCCTCCGCAGGCCCCTTAAGTCAAGTTAGCGCCCTAAATGTCGGCGCATTGTTGATCTAAGTATCTCCATCATGGGGAATGTATGTATGTAAATATTAAGTTTTCTTTTATAGGTCTTAGTACCGAAAGAAGAGAGGTACATGGGGAAAATGTTGACGGTGAAGATAACGAATGCGAGCAAGTTTTCGATGATGGGGCAGCCGATGGACGGCCCCAAGATGGCGGGTCTCACGGCGCCGCTGAAGAGGGGCGAAGTCTCAGGAGTTGTGAAGGAGGAAGAAACTATAGTGCCGTATCCGTTTATAGCGGTGATCTTCTTCTTTATCGCTAGGATACTGTGGCATATGTTTTTATCGTAGTTAATAAATTTGTTTTGTAAGGTGCTGCTGTATTTTTATTTGCAATACCTATAGGTGTTCCCTGCGACTGATATAATGTTTTTTTTTTAGGTTTAAATAACTTTATTCTCAAAAAGACAAATAGATGTCGCTTACATTAGAACGATATAAATCTTAATTACTAATTTGAAAGTAAATCATTCTTAAATAATTTTAAGTTTAGGTTTTGCCCATTTAACGCGTCTTTAGCAGTGATGCGTCATTTATAATATGATGGGCTTCAACTCATCTCGCTTTCGGATGACCAGGACTATAACTAGCTGTGCCAAGGTTTAGCCCCTCCCCCCCCACGCTATTACGTCCTTTGCCTTCCTCAAGAATTGGGCTATCAAAATGCAAAAATAAATTTTCAAATCTGACTGGTAGTTCCAGAGATTAGCGCATTCAAACAAAACTTAGGAGCTGAGCAAAAGAAGTAATAGCACGGCCGGGTGATGCGATGAAACTTTACAGTAATATAGCTTATACATTAGAATAACACAGGCAATTTTTTATACCGTTTACCACGTGGGCGAAGCCGTGGGCAAAAGCTAGTATTTATATAAATGAATAAATAATGTTGGAAATTTTCACACAGCATCATCTAGCCCCAAAGTAAGCAAAGCTTGTGTAATGGGAACTACATGACTGATATACTTATATAGATTTTATTGTAATTTATACATATACATAGAAAACATCCAGAATTATTACAGATAGAATGTGCTTCAGCAAAACCCCCCTCTAGATTTCTCGCAGTAGGCGAAACATACTCAATAATACTTGACTTACGCAAACAATACTCGCATCTCAACAATAGTTTCGTGTGACAAAGGACGCACGGTCCGGTGATTGTTTTGTCCTAATTTTATAAAAACTGCGTCCGTCTGTCTGTCAGCTCAGAGCGGAAAAAGTCATCCTACAGTTATGTTGTAAACTGCTGGAAAAATATCTAAAAAAATAACTTTTGTAAGGTTTTTTTTTCAAAACTTAGTAAGTTTCCAAGAAAATATTTCAAGATTTTTTATTATCGCGTGGGAATCGAGGTAACAGCTTTCTAATTGCACTAGGAAAATGGTTATGGAACCCATTTTGCCCGCTTAGCGGTCCTAAACGGCTGGAACTTGAAAATAGGAAAGTTTAGCTTGTGGAAGTATCGTTTTCGTGTTTTAAAACATATGGAAGTATCATCAAAGGTAGAAAACTCTTGGTAGGTAAAAATAGCTTTGCGTATGTCATATTATGTAAGTTTTTTTGTCTGTATCTTTGTGTATATACTAAAGTATGAAGAATGACTCAGTCTGTCTGTCAATTGTATTTCGGTTCGAAGTGCCGAATTTGGTAGGTAATTTGTGGAAAATTACTCTTTCATTCATATTGCTTACAAAAACAAAAACTTTTTGGACGAAATTCTTAGTAGGTACTTTCTGCTTCCGAAATTCCTAATTTATGGGATATTAGAAAATCTTGATTTATCTCAAGGTGTGCTTTAGTCATACCTATTGCTGGGTAAGTCTAAACAAAGGCACAGTAAAGTGAAGTTTACAACAAAGCTGTTAGTTGTTAGTTACAACAAAGCTGTTAGTTGTAAGTTACAACAAAGCTGTTAGTTGTTAGTTACAACAAAGCTGTTAGTTGTTAGTTACAACAAAGCTGTTAGTTGTAAGTTACAACAAAGCTGTTAGTTGTTAGTTACAACAAAGCTGTTAGTTGTTAGTTACAACAAAGCTGTTAGTTACAACAAAGCTGTTAGTTGTTAGTTAGGTGGGTGAGAGGTCAGTGTGAGATGGCATACCAGCAAGGAGTAAAGCGGCAGAAGGTCAGAGAGGGTCAGGGTAAGTGACTTAATTCCTTGACTAATACTCTTTCAATAAATGAGTCCACCTTATAAGTTTTGAAACTATCATGGTTTTGAACATAATTTTTACTTAACAACAGGATATTTACCATGATTTGTGAGTTTGAATGTTTCCCGATATTTCGGCACAGTTGCATGTTCCATGATCACGGGAGGAACTGAAGTCTGCGGGTCTTGTATGTTAGTGGCAGACAAATTGATCCACCCTCTTTCTTACTCTTTTATTGAGAAAAATACCACTACCACAGGTTTCACTGTCACATTTGAACTAACTGTATCTCGCCTCAGATACAGTTAGTTAGGATACTGTTAGTGTTGTATCGATTTGTCTGCCACTAACATTCAAGACCCGCAAAGACTTAATTCCTCCCGTGATCATGGTACATGCAACTGTGCCGAAATATCTGGAAATATTCAAACTCACAAATCATGGTAAATATCCCATTGTTAAGTAGAAATTATGAGTCCACCTTGTTCGATAGGTACCAGACTATAGCTGAATGAAGGATCATAAAAAACAAAGCAGAGTTTGTTGCCTGATTCTTCTGGTTTAGTCACGCGCGGGGAAGGCGTAAATTCACTTCAAACTTTTTAATTCACGTAGTTTTTAAGCTGACATTTCTTTATGATCCTTGTGGTTTCAATGAATAAAAACTTTTTGACTTTAATTTATTTAATATAAACTTTGAGTGACGAAAAGAAAGTATGAATAGTAATTCATATTTTAAAATGGGAACGAACTCGCACCTTGAAGACTCATGGAATAAGTATCGTAGGTACAGTACGTGAAATTACCTTTTAACAATGTGAATAGAAAGAAAGAAAGAAAGAAAATACATTTATTTTTCCCCAAACAACACAAAAGAAACAACAAATAGTAACAGATAAACACAAAACAGGTACTTAACATATAATACGAAACGAAAAACAGAGAAAGTAGGTACGTCATTTTGAATGATCAGAATCACGATCGTTTTTGAATAAAATAATGTAATTACTACCTATCGTTTAACTTAGGTTGATTTTTAAGGCCCGTAGATATTCCAAATCAAATCTAAAACTGAAACTAGTCTAAAGTAATTTTTTTTTCATTTTTATGACTCATTTTGAGATTTGTTCTGGAATACGAGTCTAGGATTTGTTTTACTTTACTATATACAGTAGTCGTGGTCATTAATTTGTGGATAGTACAGATGTATGACGATGACCTATAATTTAAAATTTGTGGTTTAGGTGTATTAAATTTTTCCTGTAGATATAAGTACTTTAGTGTGTGTATTCTAGATCGCGAACTACATCCATTCTATACAAATCGGTTCAGCCGTTACGATGATTATTCGCAACAAAACATCCATACTTTCACATTTATCATATTAGTATGGTTATGTATTGGTATGATAAAATTAATTACAATCTATCTCGGTACTTACTAAGTGTATATTATTATAATCAATTTAAATATTATAGATTGAAAACTATAAAACATATCAAAATGAACATACCTACATAAAACAGTGTCTATACAATATGTAATTTGGTTTGAATATTGTTTTTAGGCATTGAGAAAGTAGAATACAGCAACATGGCTGGTCCAGGCGAAGCCACGCGCTATCGCCACTACAACAGTGCTGAAAGAGTGCACAATAAAACTATGGAGGAGTGGTTGAAATACAGCGTGTCTCTCACTGACTTTAGGAGTAACGGTAAACAACATTATTTATATAGATAACTAGCTGTTGCCTGCGGTTTTGCTCGCGTGTCGTGTTTTTCGTTTGTCTTCTTCGCTTCATTCATCCTTATCAGATTCTTCATACAAGCTCGTCGGTTTAGGGTATTCTTGCCTTGGTCTTTCTTCAGAACATCTCCAATTTGTTTAGAGTACGTTACCCTAGTCCTTCTTTTTCCCATTCACGCTCGCCTTGTATGATGAATATTCGTCAGAAAACGTTAATCCTTTATTAGGATTAGCCTAAAGGACGATGCCGATATAGAACGGAAACGTAGAGCATTTTGCGTAGTGAACAATATGATTGCTAGAAAGTTCTACAAATCATCGCCTGACGTGAGGATAACTCTCTTTAGATCTTTTTGCCAGTCGTTTTAAACGTGTCAACTATGGACTGAGTATACCAAAAAGTCGCACGATGGTATCAGAGTTTTTTATTTGGCAAAACGGAAAGAAGATATCAACTTTGCATTAAAACAGACACCCAGATTAAATAAAAGGATATAATAAAAAGATAGGGACCGACTAAAAACATAATGTAGGTAGGTAAGGTATAAGTCTGCGGAAGGTAGTTAGGTTTCCTCACAGGTAGGTATTGTTGTGCCAGGTGAGTCTCCCGAGCACCGCATGCCAAAAAGGCTTTGTCTCAGCATGTTGCTACTTCACACCGTTTGGGTGTAAAGCAGCGCTGATTTTCAGACAAAGCCGGTGCGGGTGACTTCACGAACGCCGATAAGCGCAAAATTCATCGAGAAGATACAAAGAAAAATAATGCAAGAAATTTAGTAAAGTAGGTACAGTGTTTAGTGTGCGATCGTTTAGGTTAGAGAGTGGCCCACAATAACATCTTTAGACATCTGATGGGGCCTGAAGCGCTTCCATGATGTAGGCAGAGGCTCGCGTTGACTCTTTCAATGCCATCCAAAGAAAGAGAATCGCGTTCTTTATGTCCAGGGTTGACTCGTGTAACAACGCTATTAGGAGTCTGGCAGTTAGACTAATGATAACGTCAACGTATAGACGCTGGGTGGAATTTTGTGTGCGTCACTGTGGATCGTGCGTCTGCACGATCAATAAATAATTATAAAATTTTAGGTTCAGACAGTCATGGCCGTTCAACCTACTCCCGACCCTGGGATGATAGCACAAACTCCCTCGACAACCATAAGCGCTGTATCAAAGCGCTTTACGATTTCTGCACGAAGCTGGGCGTCAAATACTGGACCGCTTTCGACACGGACTTGGTCCCAGTCACGGATAGTTGGGACGAGAGCCGGGCTAATTGGGACGAGATTGTCGAATATGTAGCCGAGTTGAACCAGAGATATCATTTAAAGCTGCTGTGGCTGGCGCCTGACTTGCATTCTCATCCAAGGTAGGTTGTTCCGTATTATATATTTAAATTTTAATTTTATGGTAGCAAAAGTAAGCAAAATTTATCGAATAAGGACAGATGGCACAACAGTTTTTTTTCAGCTTGTAAAATATAAAGTTAAAACATTTTTATCTTGTTGTGAAAATAGTGTAGGATTTTTTTTGTATCAGAAAAGTTAGCTAAATATCTATACATCTTAAGAAGAGTCTTAAGAGCATACCTGCTTAAGAGTAAGAAATTAAATCTGGGAACGGTTGGTGACACGTGACTTTGTGAATGTCCAAGGATACCCAGTTCGTGGTAGTCAGAGGCAAGTCTAAACATAATTTGGTACCTACCCACGTTTGGCGTGACGGGTCCATCGCCGCTTTAAAATACTAACCGATGGGAGATTATGCCTAGATACTTTGGATAAAGGGCATGCTGGTTCCTCGCGTTGTTTTCCTTCACCGTTTAGAGCACATATGCGAACTTAAAGTTGTTGACGGAAATAGCTCGACCGGATTCGTCGCACGATCGGATCGGAAGTCGGATACCTCATAGACCGACACGGCTCTACAGCCGGGGCACGAAGCACAAAGCGTTCAGATTAAAATGCGACTATACCGGCCACCCACTGCTGGTGACTTATGTTTTTCTTCAGATTGCTTTAGACATAAAACACGCTCACGAATAATCTTCATAATGGACATTCTCGGATCCATACACACGCAGATCTTTGAAAATATCTAGTAGGGCTAATTAAGTAGTCACGTCCAAATATTATTTGGCATTTACCCACGTAAGTTGTACTTATTATATATTTTTTTTTGCTTTAATTTGTTAACTGTATCTTATGTATCTACTTTATTTATTATTTTATATGTTATTCAGTGTATAATTTATTTTGTTGATGTTTTTCTTGTTTTTAAGCTCTCGTTTTATTGTTTACGTTTTTAATTAGTTAGTTTTTGTTCTTGTTTTTTCTACTGAGTTTTTTTTTTTCAAGTTCACACCCCAAAAAACGGTTATAACGGAAGAGCAGCGCTGGTTGTTGCAACCAGTATTATGCTGAGTTGCAACAAACAGCTATTTGTCACATTACATTACCTTTTAAATAATAATAATTATTTATTGTACACACAAATAAACACTTACAAAAAGGCAGAATTAAATGACATGTACAAAGGCGAGCTTAACCATACAAAGAGTTTAGTTCCTTAAAACTACAAAAAAAAAATATTTACTATATATATTATGCCTTTATTATTTATTGTGATTATTCGTAATGTGTTTTTGCAAAATAAACTTAATTCTATTCCATTGCGACGGATATATTTACACTAAAAATAAAAACTGTCGAATGCAGATATGCTCGTGGAGCCTTTACAAGCAATGACGCGACAACCTTCACTCAAGCAGCCGCCCAAATAAAGAAATGCCTCGAGATATCGCAGCGTCTAAACGTAGAATGCTTCCTGATATGGCCTTACAGGGAAGGATACGATTCTATCTTCCACACAGACGTCGCGAAAGAAATCAAAATATTCTCGAAACTTCTTAAAAATACCGCCGAATACAAAGACAGATTGAACTATAGATGTCAGTTGCTTATGATGCCGTATGGCAACAATTTTAGATATGACAAATGGCAACATTCGTGGCAGAAAGATTTGGTGAAGAGATATATGTGGGATGTTACGAGCTGTCTGTATTTTCTCAAGACTTATAACTTAGATCGGTATTATAAAGTTTGCACGCCGCCCGGACACCATATGTATATGGCTAATGTGTAAGTATACCTAATAATAATGATCTATCCCTATTCATTAAGGCTTTATAGATATTAGGTATCTCAAGAGCTAGAAACTCCGCGAAGGCATAGCCTATATTCATCGCACCATCCTCATGATTGAAATTCTCAGATCAGTGACATCCTACTTAATATGTATTATAAACGCGAAAGTTTGTGAGGATAAATGTTTGTTACTCTTTCACGCAAAAACTACTGAACTGATTTTAATGAAACTTTACAGATTACTTGTACCAAATACAGCTCCTAGATTTGGTGCAGTTTATGCTGAGGTCGGGGAAAATTTGACCACATACAACATAGCAGACAGAATTAATAAAAATGTTGTAGTTATTTCATACTAGTTGTTGCCCGCGGCTTCGCCCGCGTGGTATGTTAATAAAAGTAGCATATGACCGTCTCCAGGCTTCAAAGTATGTCCACCAACTTTTGAATGAATCGAACCAAGGATTACAATTTATACAAAGTTTAAAAGTCATTTGCACACCCCCAAAGGGTAGTTTTGAAAAAATAAAAAACACGTGTTTAATTATTTAAAGTTTATTTGTAGAGTTTTGAGCGAATCAAAAAAATTGTTTTTTCATAGAAACTTAACGCCCTATTCGACCCCCTTAGGGGTCGATTTTCGAAAATGGAATAAGCCTATGTGTTATTCCAGATCATAAACTATCTACATTCCAAATTTCATCAAAATTGGTTAAGTAGTTACGGAGATACGTGGTAACAAACATTCACACACACACTTTCGCATTTATTATATTAGTAGGACGCCTTTGAATTTTTGATTCTCTCCAATTCCTTTTACCAAATACAGCTTCAAGATGTGGTGCAGTTTATGCTGAGATCGGGGACCATTTGACCCTATAGCAAACATAATTCACAAAATGGTTATAGATTCTTGCCTACTTTCCAATTTCTTGTACTTTAGTAATATTGTGTTTGACGAATCTACTCACACCTGTGCTTGCCTACCTGTTGTACATTTTTCATTTGCTTTTGTATTAAGATTTTATTGTTCATTGGTTACATACCGACACCTACTTAATATGTAGTTGGTTCGTGCCATGTCCGTGCGTCAACCGAGGTCCGTGCTGAAAATCAGCGCTGCAGTTATCTGCATTACGCTGAGCACAACCTTTTTTGGCGGCACTATACACAGAACTTTAAAAAGAAAAAAATAAATGTTATGTTATAGATATGACTTATAAGTACCAATTTTAAATGTAGCTGTGTATAGTTTTTGGTCAAAATAAACTTTTACTTTACTTTTACGAATCTAAGTGTAACCTTCCTACATATAACATGTCAAAAGATAAATAAAAGTTATGATTATGATTATGTGCTCGTTGTAAATGTATTTTTTTTGTTTGCGTCTACGGGGACAATAAACGAGTTCTTTCTTTTTCATTAAAATTCACTAAAGTCATATAAAAGTCAACCTCCGCTAACTATTAGCAAGCTAACTTTTTTTAATATTTTCAGTTACAATATGCTGGGCGGAGTGACCATCACAAATGGTATAGACCAATATAACAGTAAAAAGTTAACTCTGATGATGAAATGCATTGTTGATCAGGTACAGTCAGCGTCAAGAACTGGTTACCTCTCTGAGGTTTAGAGATGATTTTGTCATAGAAGTATATTTTTACGTGCAGCATAAGGCCATAACGACTACTCTCGATAAATTGTATGAAACAATCGCTCCGTAATCAACACATGCAAGGTTTGTGTATGTGAACGGTGTCGAATGTGAATTACAAATTTTCAAAATTGGCACCGTTACCTTTGACTTATCCTGTTGTCCAATTGTTTATTCATGTCCATGATTAATGATTATCGTCTTCATCATCAGATCAGCTCGTCCGATGATGATGAAGACGGAATATGAACGACGGACACCATAATCGAAAAGTTATTTAGTAAAAAAAATATGTTTGAAACGTAACTATAAAATATTAGAAAGCTTCTTTCATAAAAAAATACATATTCAGGATATTTTCATTTTTTTTTTATCAAATTATCAAAAATTATCAAGCTAGACGGGATCGCACCCTCAAACTTCTCTCATGGAATGAAAGCTGAAATATGAACTTCGCCATTGGGTCCGTTTTTTGGCGTGTCTTGAAACATCGATGTTTCCCATTAACGAAAACTTCTTGAAACCCATTTCTTTTTTGTTTAGGGTATACAACCCCCTCACCCCAAAGCTGGCTTGTCGAAGAAACCTTTTTCTTTTCTGTCCAGGGTACCGCGCCCCCTGGCGGTGTAAACCTAAAGCTGATATGTCGAAGAGACAGTGATCTCCGTGACTTACTGATCACTTATGTGAAATACATCGACGCTATCGCTAAGGGGCTACGTTTCGCCTGCAACTTGCTGTCTGAGCAGTTGTTCTCTAAACATTTGCAGGTAAAACATAATTAGGTAACATAATTAGGCCATGTGAAAGCAATAAATGTATTGAGTATTGAGTCATCATGATCATCATCAGCCTATATTAGTCCACTGCTGGATAAAGGCCTCCCCTAATGAGCGCATCCAGCATCTGCCTGCAGTGTTTCGCAGATCGTCATCCCACCTGGCCGGAGGGCGTCCTACACTACGTTTGCGGAGTCGCGGTCTCCACTCAAGAACACGTTTACTCCAGCGGTTATCGGTTCTTCGCGAGATATGACCGGCCCACTGCCACTTCAGCTTGCTAATTCGTTGAGCTATTATTAGTATTGAGTATTGAGGTTTAAAAATTTTCCTAAAAACATATCCCAAAAATTCAATCCCGATACCTCGCCTGGTACGCGGAAGCTAATGTTATATCAACTAAGCCCTGAGATCGGTACCACTCTGTGGGATGTTTCGACTCGGATACGCACCAAGCAAGGGGTTGCAGGTTCTTGTCCCGCCGAGGTTGAATTTTTGAATTATTCTCTCCATCTGTCCTCCTGCATTGTCCCCCTAGAGGGGCATTTAAGAAAAAACTTCTATCTGTCCCCTTTTTTGCAACTTTAAATCTGTCCCAGATAAAACTTTTATAAATTGAAAAAGTTCTATCTGTCCCCCCGTCATTAACAGGGTGACAGACAGAACAATTTATTCCTACCTGTCCTCCAATAAAAAAAAAACATTCAATAGGTACTTGGGATATCATAAAAATCTTGCGATTTCCCTTAACTGTGGATTAACACTTTGAAAACCAAATATTCGAGGTTCAAATGTTTTTTTCAATGCCTTGGTACCCGTTGTTTCTGATACCCACGACACAGGGAATCCTGGTGTGGGCTCTAGACTACTTGTATTGTTGTGTGTTTACTTAATTAGTGGTTTTGATTACAGCAAAGCTACTCAACTTACCACAGCGGGTTCGGTTCCCGGATTATCAGCAACGACATATCCATGGAAGAATGTGAAGAATATTATAAGTATGTCACCTCAAAAACTATCGTGAACTTGACTATTCATATTGTAAAAACGGGAATTTTCACGTACTGCACTATCGGTATAGGCACCGACTAAGTTTCGACTCATTCCGAGAGTCTTCATCAGGGTGAGTGGTGCGACTTTCTCCTTCCGCGTCGCGCCGTGCACTACTATACAGTGTAGTATAGTAGTGCACGGCGCGAAAGTCGCAACCATGAGTCGGAATGAGTAGAAACTTAGTCGGTGCCTTCACCGATAGTGCAGTACGTGATAATTCCCGTTTTTACAATATGAAAAGTATGTCACCATTTAATGCTCATCCTTGTACATTGATAAAAAAGTAAAAAAACACTATTTTTTTACCCTTTTATGTTCTACTCGGTACGAAGTTCTTCGCGGACCAATCATTATGTACAACTGGTTGTCTCATCGGAACATCTGCCCAAATATTAGTTCCGTTAGACACAACTGAAAAATCCTTTCTGGGCAGATTCGACTCGGATAGGTTATAGGTTTTTTTTATGACCACCAAGAAAAAGTGATGTCATATGAAAAAATTCTATGTAAGGGGAACTTAAATCAAAACTACTTCTGCCAAGTTGTGTCAAACGGAACTAATATTTGGGCTGGCACAAATTATTCTTTGGGGCAAAATACTGAGTGGTCCGTGAGGAACACCTGCACATAGGGGGTAGTCAGAAGCAAGCCCAAACGTTATATTTGGATAATGCAATATTTGGAAATATACTTAGTTAGAATTCCACGTTTACAAACTCATCGCCTATTGCAGCAACCGATGGCGCATGCCTTATTTTTGGTTTTAGGGCATGCCGGTTTCTTCACCGTTTTGAGAATGTGTCACTACTCAAAATCACTGTTGAGTAGTCATACAAGACCCGTCCGAGTCACACTCAGGCGGGCCTTCGCCCACTGCGCCACAGAGGTCTCAGAGGTATATAACAATCTGACTTTATCATATTGCAGGAAGAACCAGAGCGGTCAGAGCGAGCCAGCAAACTCTAAATGCGAGGCCATAGAGCTCACATTCCAACGCTACCTCGACACTTCCGTCCACATCTGACGAATTAAACAACAATTTTGATACTTATCTAGTACCTACCATTGATTAAGCAATTTGAAATAAATGCATGGCTTAAAGAAAAACATTTATTTAGCATATTAATAAGGAATAACAAAGTGGCTTACCCACAGGAAAAGACCTGACCTAAACACCATTATTGTGCATAACACCATTTTATGGTACAAAAACACAAAAAATAATAATAAAAGATAAAAAAATTCAAAGAAATGCACAATGGGCGGTCGTATTACTGAAAGAGATTTCTTCCAGACAACCTTAAAAGTGTATTTACTCTGTTAATGAATTTTTAAATGACACCTTTGTTAACCAGTTGCGAGTGAGATTATACGAAATGTAATCTAAGGACTTACTCTACTTTTATTGCGAACGATACCAAAATATTACCAAATTGATACTCTGTCTAAAATATCAACAGCGCCATCTAGTCAGCTTCACGGAACTAGACAAATTGTTACTGTATCTAAAATATCAACCGCGCCATCTAGTCAGCTTCAAGGAACTAGACAAATTGTTAGTCTTAAATATCAACAGCGCCATCTAGTCATTTTCAAGGAACTAGACAAATTGTTAGTATTAAATATCAACAGCGCCATCTAGTCATTTTCAAGGAACTAGACAAATTGATACTGTATCTAAAATATCAACCGCGCCATCTAGTCAGCTTCACGGAACTAGACAAATTATTACTCTGTGCCTAAAATCCAATGAGGAAATAAAAATTCACAGTAAATTGAACATTTTATATTTCACATTATTTTCAGATTTTTCATTGTTTTTTTTTCAAATATTCACAGCAACATACATTGAACTTACCAAATACAAAATTCCACATACATTTAGGTAATTTACATAATTGTGCATAAGCTAGGATTTTTATTAAGTACATATACAATTCAGTAAGATTTCCGTCCAGTTGAAGCGATAACATGATTAAAATTTATTTGAAACTAGTCCTCTAATCACACTAATAACATGAAAATGGGGATCGACTCATTTCGATAGGGTAAGCAATGTTCAAAACTTCTACCAACAGAATAGGGAGCATTCTCGAGCTAAACATTAAAAATTAAAAACAATACCTGGCAAAATGAGTCCCTCATATTCATAGCCATTTCGTTAGTGCAATCGGAGGGCAGATCATAAAACGTTGGTTTAATAAAAAAAACACGTTCTAGACTCCCCATGATGGATAATGTCCGTGAGAATACCAAGACGGGGCATATGCCCACGTTTTGCATAGTATATAGTTAGCATTTCTCGTGACATATCGTAAGCTTATTGGAACACTAAATGGACATGCCTTCGAATTTTTGGTTCTAGGATCGATACATTTCGAAATATTATCTTAAAAATCAGGAGAATAGTCAAAATGTATGTAAAATGATCACCTATGCTATCAGTGTTTCATCAAAAATCAAGAACAATTGAGAAAAACATCGTAAAACTAGAAATAAAACTATTAACAGTACAAGAATACTGTAAAATAAATACCTAAGTAAAATTTTTGCTAAAATAATATCATAATTTTGCTACTTAGTCTCGTTACCCCTTTATACTAGCAACCAATTCTATGTAAAATTTTAAGTAGAGTATTGAATTGCCCAAGGCTTGATGCCAAGGCTTTATAAATAAACTAGTGTTTTATCTGTACCTGAATATGGGCCTCGATTCTCTTGCACACCAACTGAACTTAATTTTATCTATCGCTATTTTTTATTAACGGTAACAAAATAATTAGAAAGCAAAAACTTTAGTGCTGTCAAATTAGTGAGATTTTATCCTATACATGTTTAGTCGTGATATCAGAACATGCTGACTATAAACACGAAGCAGAGCGATACGTAAACTAACTTGACAGGAATAATTTTTTTGCCATCTCTTTCTTGCTTGCACTATCAGTAAAAGAGAGCGATAGCTTAAATTAAGTTTAGTCTGTGTACTAGAGAATCGGCGCCAATGGCCTCGATTCTGTAGTACACTGACTAAACTAAATTTAAACTATCACTCTCTTTTACTAATAGTGTACGCAAGAAAGAGATAGCTACAATTTTAGTGCCGTGTGCTGCTGTCAAATCAGTTTACGTGCCGCTTTTCTTCGTGTTTATAGTCAGCATGTTTTGATATCACGACTAAATTTGTATTGAAAACTTAAATCTGACTAATTTGACAGCACTATCTCTTTCTTACTTGCACTATCAGTAAAAGCGACAGTTTTAATTTAGTTTAGTCAGTGTACCAATGTACCTGTAAATGCAGGTATGCGTGTAAATACAGGTGCATGATTTGTCTCGAATTATCGATAATCTAGCACCGTGCCTATCCGTCACTTGCAAATAAAGTTTTATGACCGCACCAGCAGAGACTTGGGTCCTACTATATATATTAAATAACACCAAAATAGGAAAGTACGTTTTACCTAATACTGGACAGTGCAAGTGTAATAAGGCAGGTTTTAGTCGAGTACAGTGATACTTAATAAACTAGCTTAAACTATGTACCTACCTGTATTTAAGCAAATAAAGTTTTAGCATTCATTCATTTAACAACGGAATGAAAGAACGCAATATTCGATTAATGATAGAAAATTTTGCTATAAATTCGTTGATTCATTATAAAGATAATGTTAGGGGGCTCAATACGCACTTGTCGTGTATCGTTTTAATTATTTTTTTACTCTATGCCGTGTATGTCAATCGCATTAAAAAATATCTAAAGTCTGTAGTAATTACATATGTCAAAGTTAATAGATTTTTATTCATTTTAATCACAAGAATCATATAGAATCGTTAACTCATAAATTACGTGAATTAAAATTTGTAAGACGGCGATTCCTCTTTCGCGCGACCAAACCTAGAAGAATCTGGCACGAACTCTGCTAGGTTTTGTTTGATGATATCTCGAAATACCTCTATTATAAGTAATTAGTTAAAAAACAACTATTATGTATTTTGTTTTTGTTATTGCTCTTAAAATATTAAGTTAACGGCGATAAGTACTTAAGTACCTGCGATATTCACAATTTACTAAAATTATACTATACTATTATAAACGCGAAAGTTTGTGAGGATGGATGTTTGTTACACTTTCACGCAATAACTACTTAACGGATTATGATGAAATTTTACAGTAATATAGCTTATACATCAGATTAACATATAGGCTTTTACTTAGGTACTTTTTATCCGGGACCACGCGGGCGAAGCCGTAGGCAGAAGCTAGTAATCTATGATTTAAGTAGTTATAGAACGCAAGTACACAACAATTTATACTAAAGACTTATACAAGATTGTGTACATTAAGATAATGGCATCGATTCTGTAGTACACCAAGTAAACTTACTTTAAACCTTCGCTCTATTACTGATAGTGCAAGCAAGAAAGAGACGGCAAGAATTTTACTCCTGTCAAATTAGTTTACGTGTTTCCTTCTTCGTGGCACAAGTGAAATCGTCGAGTCGTGATTTAAAAACATGCTGTGTTTTACTGACTAAGCTTGTATGGAAAACTTACTCGGAAATCTGGATAATTTGACAGTACTAAAATATTGTATCCTTTTGTTACTTTGTTTTTAGCAAAAGAGAGCGATAGATAACCTTAAATTTAGTTAGTTTACAATAGAATCGATGCTATTGTGTACAATATTTGTACCTATACAATCTTACAAATTGCCATACTATTTTATAACAAGTTATAAAAAAAAACGTTATAAGGAATAACTGCTGGTTAAATAATGTTTTGCGATCACTCGTTTTTTCAAGGTAAGTTTGATATTTTGGACACATTGAAACTATTTAAACTGTGAAAAGCAAAATGGGTTCGTGTGATTTCTCAAATCGACGATGTGACTTCTGTGTTACTCAACTTGAGTCCTAAAATGGTATGTCACTTTTCAAACGGAAGCTTTAATCTAATTTACGATTATAATTCGATAGGACAGGACAGACAGCTTGTAACAGCGCGACAAGTTACTATGGAAGTGAAGTGTCTTCAATAAATATTTTGATAAATAATTTTAAGCAGAACATTATTTTGTAATTATTTTCTATTCTTTGGCTACATATATTTAAAACGTTATTTTAAGTGCCATGTTATAGTTGTGATACCAATATGACGTTTCCCTTTTTAATCTGTGGCAATCTTATTAGACAAACAAATTAGGCTTAAACGAAACATTTAATTTAGTAAATTCTAATTGAAAGAAGTAGATAGCACGAGAAAGTTAATTTACTTTTAATATTTAATGTCAGATTTTTTAAACCATAAAACACACTAACAAAATGGCGATAAGAAACAATTAGTTCCAGTAGTTTAAGCAATGATCAAACTACCAAATCATGAAATAAGGATACTGCTAGACCTAAACTTTCTCATATCCAAGTTTAAGAATTATTGTCATTGGCCTCGATTCTGTAGTACACTGACTAAACTAAATTTAAACTGTCGCTCTCTTTTACTGAAAGTGCAAGCAAGAAAGAGATAGCTACAATTTTAGTGCTGTCAAGTTAGTCAGATTTAAGTTTTCCATACAAATTTAGTCGTGATATCAAAACATGCTGATATGTATATATTTAGATATAGGTATTAGGTATTATATCAAAATTAATGTTTAATTTGTATTTTTATATTTATTTTTCACACTTTTATTCAGGCACCGTCATTCTTTTAAATAGTTCTCTCCATCCTAAGGTTGCCTGGAAGAAATCGCTTTCAGCGATAAGACTGGGCGGTCTTATCGCTGAATCAGATTTGTGCATTTATTTATTTTTTGTTTTTTTTCTTTTTACTATGTTTCTGTGTTGATATTGTAAATTGGTGTTATGCACAATAAAGAGTTTATCTATCTATCTATCTATCTATAAACACGAACAAAAGCGGCACGTAAACTGATTTGACAGCAGCACACGGCACTAAAACTGTAGCTATCTCTTTCTTGCGTACACTATCAGTAAAAGAGAGCGATAGTTTAAATTTAGTTTAGTCAGTGTACTACAGAATCGAGGCCATTACCATTTTTGTCTCATTCCTATAGCAATTTTGCTAGTGTAATTAGGAGACTTGGATTCCACATGCATGGACCGGACGGAAATTATCCGTATTAGCGTTTCGTTAAGAGATTATACATTTCTTTCGTATCGTATATAAAAGTTATATGGTTATTTTTTATACAATATCAGTCGGCCACATCGAGATCTATATAAAATTAATTTACACAACAGTGCGACTAGATTGTACACAATCACCTATTATTATTATTATAACACTGTTTTTGGTTCTGTCCTGTTTTACTGATAAACCATAACTAGTAAACACTTTGCTCATAAGTCACAAGGATTATATCAGAAAAAAAAGCGATTAGATTTAAAGTGAATTCACGTTATTCCTTGCGCGAGGCTAAGTCTAGAAGAATCAAGGACCATCTAGAGAAACTTGCTCTGGCAAGAGCGAAATTAGATCTAGAAACATTTAACCTTCCATAGCAAAATGTCGTAATTTCATTTACGAGTAAATTATCTATAAATATTCTTTTAGTTTACAGAAGAATATAACTCGAGTTATATAAACTCATAAATTTTTTACGGGAATTTATCGCGTTTACCTTTTTTTATTATTATTAAAAACAGGTAAAATACTCGTAAAACACTTATAATTATATTAACTGATCGCGAAAGTTTGAAAAAACTAAGCACTTTCGTAAGTCAAAATGCCAATTTCGTCAATCTCTAGCAATAGGGATGCTATTTGAGTCATAAAAAAAACAACATGTGTTATATTATAACTTTTTTGTCGGTCACGCAAAGGACTAGACCGATTTTTGGCTAACAGGAGCACATTTCTTAATTAATACAAAAGTAAGTTACAAATGGTATCGCCATGCGTTGTGTTATTTTGCGGGAAAACATGCGTTTCCTACTTTAAACACTCGTAGCTTGTAACTTGCATAACAAATGGCCCTTTTTCAAATTACATATTTGAAAAAGCCTGTCACCCTATCAAAAATAGTCTTGCGTTTCTTGACAATTGACAGGTCACACTATCATTTGTCAAAGAATAACGTACGACCCAGGGCCTACATCTCAAAAGATACAAGCTAACTTTTACAGATGTAAAGCACGACATTGTTACGTTGATAAATTAACTTTAATTTAATTAAAATTTTTGTATTAACTGAAGGCAAACCGGCAAACGGCGTACCGTATGGTAAGCGGTTACCGTCATATCTGCAACACCAATGGCCTACCATAACGACATAGTTGAAAAGTCTCATTTTCTTCTACCATTAAGCGGTTGCCTGTCTACAACACTAGGGGCATAGACAAACACATAGTTAAAGTCTTGTAAATTTACCAACTTGTAATCTTTGAGAAACGGGCCCCAGTGCAGTGCACATCGAGCAGTTAACCCCGAGAGGCGTCTTTAAACCACACTGCTCTGTCAACACATCAGTCATTTAGGAATGATGTTGGCAAACGCGGACATTGTCATTGTCATTGCGTCATGTTGCCTGCTGTGCTCTGATTGGTTGAAACTACAGATTCGACCAATCAGAGCATAGCAGGCGTGGCGGGACTCGCACGACAGTTGACAGAATTGTTTCCTAGCAAATTATCAAACATTGCGTCTCTTGAGGCTGTCTACTCTATGGCAGTGCATTATGTCAATATCTATTATTATTAAAACATAATTGAAAAGTCTAATTTTCTTCTACCAGTAAGCGATTGCTTATTTGCAACTCTAAGGGCATATGCGTAAACACATAGTTAGTTTATATTGTAAAAACAGGAATTTTCACGTACTATCGGTGAAGGCACCGACTAAGTTTCGACTCATTCCGAGAGTCTTCATCAGGGTGAGTGAACGCGACTTGCTCCCTCCGCTTCGCGCCGTGCACTAACTATATATAGTTAAGTCTTGTAAATTTACCAACTTGTAATCTTTGAGAAACGGGCCCCAGTGCAGTGTATCATGTCAATATCTATTCGTCGTCGGCGGGCTCAGTGCCGAAGTACCTGTCTCCGAAGTTACCGATACCGGGCAGCACATAGAACTTCTCATTGATTTCCGGATCCAAGGCGGAAGTCACTATCTTTACCTGTGAATAGATAGGTTTTAGTTTACCGTTAAAATAAATTGGTAAGATCATTGTGGTATGTCATTAAATAAATAAATAAATAATGCTGGACATTTTCGCACGGCATCATCTAAGCTCAAAGTAAGCAGAGTTTGTGTTATGGGAACTACATGACTGATATATTACTTATATACATTTTTTTGTAAATACATATAGAAACCACCTAGACCCAAGAGAATTATATATAGCATCTCAGGCGAGCCTTCACCCACTGCATCACAGAGGTCGTATATTATCAAATAATATTTCGATTAAGTGACAGCGGCCGCGAACTTCTTCCATTAGCCATAAGTATTTAAACTTTAGAGATAGCGTCTGTGCCTTTCGCAACGTCGCATCCATATTACCACGGTAGAATCCATTAATTATATCTAGGCTTTACTGATAGAAACCGCAACCATCGCATCCATGTTACCATTGTCGCATCCATTAGTCATATATCTATGCTTAAGTGATAGCAGTCGCGCCCATAGCCACCTTCGCATCCATTTGGCCACGGCCACATCTATTACTTATATTTGGACTTAAATGACAGTGGCCGCGGCCGTCGCCACCGTCGCATCCATATTACCAGTTGCATCCATTACTTATACCTAGACTTTGAAACTTCCATGTCGCAACGCTCGCATCTATTAGTTTCATCTGGACTTTAGTGATGGCAGCCGCGCCCTTCGGCACCGTTGCATCCATGTCACCACGGCCGCATCCATTAGTTATATCTAGAGTGGAGTCTAGACATCGGTAAGACCTACCTGCGGGAAGGCGTATGCAATGGAATGCACGCCGATCTCCGCCATCAGCAGCGACACAAGTGAGATGTGATGCTCTGGCACATCGTGGTCGAGCAGCACGCGGATGGCCATGATGGCGGCCGCGCCCGTCGCCACCGTCGCATCCATCAACACCACGTAGTAGTCTTTGATATCTTTGGGCAGCCGGAGGTAGTATAGCTGAGAACATGGGGCGTTTTTTTTTCTTCAACTTTCGCGATCACTTAACATATTTTTTTCACTTAAAATAGTTCTAAGTTTTTATAGGTCTTTAAAATAATAATAAAAAATGTAAACGTGATATTGACCCATATAAATATATAATTATAACAAGGGTAGGTACTGGCCTAGTGGTACTTAAATGACAATAACACCATACAATAAAAATACTAACACTCGTTCCTATTCTTAGACACTTCCTCAAATATTCCTCCCCCCAACTCGACTTAGGACGTTTTGAGTTTCCCTCCAAAGCTTCCTCGTGTTTGGTAATAATGCCGGACAGTGCCATTCAAATCTGCCACCAGGAAGGCATGCCATAGTATATGCCTTTATTTGAAATAGTGGTCTCGATTCTGTAGTACACTAACTAAACTAAATTTAAACTGTCGTTCTCTTTTACTGATAGTGCAAGCAAGAAAGAGATGGCAAGAATTCTACTGCTGTGTGCTGCTGTCAAATCAGTTTACGTGCCGCTTTTCTTCGTGTTTATAGTCAGCATGTTTCGAAATCACGACTAAATTTGTATGGAAAACTTAAATCTGACTAATTTGACAGCACTGAAATTGTAGCTATCTCTTCTTTGCTTGCACCATCAGTAAAAGAGAGCGACAGTTTAAGGATCCGGCGTACAGCGCTCATAAGTTAAAATCGACGCGCGAATAAAATCCAAAAAAATATCTCTTTTTCACTGATCCAGGCCCGCCCGTGCTTGCGCGATAGCAATATTAACCGTTCAGAAATGGTGTTCCGTAATACCAAAAAAGATGAATGAAAACTTGTTGTATTTTTGACATTGTGTTGTTATTCTGTAACTAGACAATATAATCTATGTACCTAACCAAACGATACGTAAGGTATTATTGTTTTTAATACGAAACAAATAAGAAGAAAACATGTCATGTATGACGTAAAAATATCCAAAATGCGATTCGTTTATATCATTTAAGGTAAGTATTTTGAACAAATATATAGCAAGGTACTTAGATAAATACTATTCGAATGCAAATAATAACATAATATGGTGGAAATAAGCTCTAATTATAAAGGACTATGGTATTAAGTTTGTATGGGCAATTCATCCAACGCAGGCCTCTTAAGTTTAGTTTAGTTGGTGTACTACAGAATCTCTGAAGGATAGGATTCATAACGAATACATCCGTCAGAGAACCAAAGTTATCGACATAGCTCAACGAATTAGCAAGCTGAAGTGGCAGTGGACCGGTCATATCTCGCGAAGAACCGATAACCGCTGGGGTAAACGTGTTCTTGAGTGGAGACCGCGACTCCGCAAACGTAGTGTAGGACGCCCTCCGGCCAGGTGGGATGACGATCTGCGAAACACTGCAGGCAGATGCTGGATGCGGCAAGCTGAAGACAGGGCGCTATGGCGCTCATTAGGGGAGGCCTATGTACAGCAGTGGACTAATATAGGCTGATGATGATGATGATGATGATGACTACAGAATCGAGGTCAATATAAGTCTCACCTCTGGCTCGTCAGTCTGCTGATTGGTTTGTATGAGAATTTTGCCGATGCGGATGTCCTTGCATACATCGCACACTGCCTGCTCCATAGTCTCCCCCGCGCGGAGTATGGACACGCCGCATATCTTCTCAACATCGCATTTACGACCTTAAAACAACCGATACAGAGGCTGAGTTAGTACATAGGATAGTGAAATATGTTATAGAAATAGAGCTAACTGAGAAATAAATAAATTGAACAAATAATGCTGGACTTTCACACAGCATCATCTACCCCCAAACCAAGCAGAGCTTGTATTATGATAAATAAACATATTATACAGAAAAAACACACAGAACCGAGACAAATATTTGCAGGCCATAAAAACATTTGTCCCGTGGCGGGAATCGAAACCGCAACCTTCTGCGTCTCAGGCGGGCCTGCACCACAGAGGTCGTTAAATTAGATTTCTCATATTTTCTTTAATTGATCCCTGAATTTATTTTACAATCTTTGTTAACCTATATTTTTTTGTGGTTGTGATGTGTTAAAAAAATATATTTTAATTAGTAAAATAAATAAAAAATACAAAACAAATCTCAAACTGAAATGAGCATTGTTTTTTAGAGAGTTTACAATAGAAATTTTTCGAAAAATCTACGTTTTATCTATAGATATATAATGTTATGGAGATAAATGGTAGCCGACTAACAGACAAAGAACCTCTTATTGTTTAAACACTCTCGAACAAGTCACCGTTGAAACAAAAAAAAACTAAATCAAAATCAGTTCATCCGTTTGGGATCTACGATGCCACAGACAGTTACACACGTTAAACTCATAACACCCTCCGTTTGCGTCGAAGGTAAATCGTAGATTGTACCACACGCCTGCAAAATAATATTTTTACGACGAGAGTATTATTTTGAATCCCGAGCGTCACGCCGCTAGGGATTCTTAAGTAGAATCCAGAGCGCAGCGATCGATTCTTATCACTGCCCTCTATGAGACACTTAGAAATCACTCTTGCATATACGCTTATGATTTAGTGGGTAAATAGATTGTATATCACACTTTATGAGCTATTTGTTAGTATCTATTTGTAACTAAATGCACACTTTCTAAATGATTAAAGTATTAGTACACCCCCATCCATTATAACAATCTAATTAAATCCTCTCCATCCAAAGGTTGTCTGGAAGAGATCGTTTCTAAGCGATAAGAAGATATAACTAAACAAAACTTTAAGTTTTATTAAGTTATATCTATTTGTCTTATGGATGAATGAATGAAAATACTTTATTATTTTCATTCATTCATTTATTCTCTTATTTAATAATCTCATATAGGGAGATGAATAGAAGAATGTACCACTCGGCCGCAAAATATTTGTTTCCTTAGTTAACGTACAATCAATCGCTGCGCTCGGGATTCTAATCTAGAATCCTTCGCTCAACTCTGGATTCAAATTATAATTTTGCATCCTTATGGTACAAGCTAGTATCTTGTACCATTTTTGTATTTGTATGTACCAGGGGCTCGGGATTCTACTCTAGAATCCTTCGCTCAACTCTGGATTCAAATTATAATTTTGCACCCTTATGGTACAAGCTAGTATCTTGTACCATTGTATTTGTATGTACCAGGGTATACTTACCGGCGTATGAGAATCCCTGCGGCGTGTCGACCCTGCGTCCGCTGTACGGCAGCAGGGAGAGTGCGAACTCGATCACCAGCCGCATCAGCCTCTTCGAGTAGAATATGAACTCGTCCCGCGCCGTGTCCTTGTTACGAATGAACGTGTGCAGACCCTGCACCTGTATTACAAACAAACACGCTCACTACCCCTGACCCTACTGTTTCAAAATACATATAACAAACTGTCACAACTAGATCTGAGTGTTACTGTATGTGTTTAAAAATGTATATAAGTAGTATATCAGTCATGTAGTTCCCATAACACAAGCTCTGCTTAGTTTGGGGCTAGATGATGCTGTGTGAAAATGTAAAGCATTATTTATTTAATTTATTTAAACACGTAACCGTGAAAAAAACTTTGTTTAGGAAACTTTGTTTTTTCTCTTTGATAGGGAGAAATTATATTTACGATTAGATGCGGCTTTTTACTGATCCCTGTCGTATATTTAACGAAATTTTGTTAAAATTGGTAGATGCGCCTTTGGCAAAAATGGTAAATATACTTTTTGGGAGAAATGGTAGATCCACTTTTTGGGAAAAATGGTAAATGTACTTTTTGGGAAAAATGGTAAATGCGCCTTTCGCAAAAATGGTAGATGCACTTTTTGGGAAAAATGGTAGATGCGCCTTTGTCAAAAATGGTACATGCGTTTTTTAGGAAAAATGGTAGATGCACCTTTAGCAAAAATTTATAGATGCGCCCTTTTCGAATAGGATGGCAGTCTGTAGTCCCCATGATGGAGGCGCGTCGGACTAGTGGACGGTATCCCGACTTCCGATCTGAAGGTTGCGGGTTTGTACCCAGTCATGCACCGATGAGTTTCATCTGTTAAGCGGCGACGGGCTTGCAACCTGCCACGTGGAATGCTAACTACAATGCAAAACGCGGACATGTGCCAGTTATAATGATGGGACGTGTATCTGACTACCCCCTACTTGGTAAGCTCATAGAACTGCGTACTGAGTATAGATCTGAAAATAACCTAAAACTAACTCATTGGTGTACGAACGGATTCGAACCAATGACCTTCAGATCGAAAGTCCAGGTACTATCCTCTGGGCCAACACGGCATATTCTACTTTGTAACGTAAACGACGCTGGATAGGCGTATGCTGAAAGGTGTAACTAGTTTTGAGGCATGCCTTGTTGCATGCAATATAGTTGAGGCAAGTTGAAAGTGAAAGCGCAAGCTATATTAAGGAGGAAACTCACTTGTGGCGTGTCCTTCAGTACATAGAGTGAGTCGGGCACAGGTTGTCCGATATGTCCGATCGCCAACTTTTCACGCACTTTGAAACCACGCTGGAATTACAAAATGGAGTACCATGAAAAACTTTCGATAACTTCTGTGGCGCAGTGGGCGATGGCCCGCCTGAAACGCAAAAGGTTGCTGGTTCGATTCCCGCTGCGGGACAAATGTTTGCATGATCTGCATTCATTTGTCTCGGGTCTCGGTGTTTTCTATGTATAATATGTATGTATTTACAAAAAAAATGTATATAATTAGTACATCAGTCATGTAGTTCCCATAACACAAGCTCTGCTTACTTTGGGGCTGGATGATGCTGTGTGAAAATGTCCAGCATTATTTATTTAAACATTTTAAATAAATAAATAATTATATATTATCTCAAAAAAATTATGATCCCGAGGACGGCGAGTAGCCGGCAAGCACTAATCAGCACTAAGTAGTTCCACCCTTGAACCATAGCTTCCGCTCTGAAGCCTCCACCTCCAACCGGCTAAGACAAGCCGAGGGTCAGGGGTCTCTTTCAACCCCAGAGAGTAACGGGGCTCCGCGGTGTCTCCACACTCTTATTATAATTATAATTATAATTAGTTATAGCTATACACACCAGCTGCAGTTGCTTGTGCACGTGTTGGACTATGAGATGTATGGCCACTTTGTTCTCTCCTCCCCTCGGCACGATGATGTCCGCGTGCGCCATACAGGGTGCTATATAACTCTGATACGCTGGCTTCACATGCGTCATGTACTGTTTCAGAACACCCTCTAGATCACGGCCTCGTTGTACTATATCTCTGAAAACAAAAAAAAAAACAATAAATAAATAATGCTGGACATTTTTCACACAGTCCCAAAAAAGCAGAGCTTGTGTTATGGGAACTAAATGACTGATATACTACTTATATACATATTGTTTTTTGTAAATACATATCTGTTATATATAGAAAACGCCCAGACTCGAGACAAACATTAGCTTATCATACAAACATTTGTCCCGCAGCGGTAATCGAATCCGCAACCTTCTGCGTCTCAGCTATTAATAATTACATTTTTATTAATATATGAGCCACTGCCCCCGACCCACCGCGTCGGATCGCACACCGCGCTATTACTCCTTTTGCTCGGCTCCTAAGTGTCTTAACGCGATGCTAGTTTATGAACCTTCCTCATTAAATGGGTTAGCAAATCGACAAATCGACTGATAGTTCCATAGATTAGCGCGTCCAAACAAAAATGAAAAAAAAAACACAAAAGAAACAAAATCATATCCGACTGAGATTAGCGCGTTCAGAGTCTAACAAAAAACAAAAAAAAATATTATTAGTATTAAAAATATATATAAAAAATAATGCTGGACATTTTTCACACATCATCATCTAGCACCAAAGTAAGCAGAGCTTGTGTTATGGGAACTACATGACTGATATATACTGCTTATATACATATATTTTTTGTAAATACATACATATTATACATAGAAAACACCCGGACCCGAGACAAATGAATGCGGATCATACAAACATTTGTCCCGCAGCAGCATTTGTTATTGTGACCTGCGCGGTACGTTAACGCCATCTCTTATCAAATGGACGCACTGCTTGTTCTACCGCCATCTAGTATCACCTGGCACTAACCGCTAGTAAAAGACGGTAGTTTCTAGAATGTTTGAGGCGGCGCGAGCGTGCAGGCCACGCCCCCTACTGGAAATTACTAGAAGTAACGCGTCCTTATTTACAACGGCAATAAGCGCGGCGAGCGACACGTAGAGTGAATTCTTTTCAAGATTTCAACTGAATAGTTTGAAGTGATAAAGAAACGATACTAGTGACTAGTGACTAGTGAAGTGATAGTTGTGCTAGTGTTGTACCTAGTGGGGTGCCTTTTGTCGCTTATGGATCAGATGGATCCGGGGTGAACGGAAGCCTATGGGACGGTGCGCCTCGTTAAAGCCCGACAATAGTTTCTCATATGTGGGATCTTATTGTCGAGCAACTAATGGACTGACCGGAGGGGCCCCTTCGTGTGTCCTTACGAGTCGCATGGGGCACAGTGGATAGGGCAGCATGGTGGGCTCGTGGAGGAGCACCATGGGAGGGCCGGGGCGGTGTTTGCTGCTCTTCAAGGCTATACCGGCAGGGCTACCCGTACCGGTCAAACTTGGAGTGAGGGACAGCGTAAGTTGGAGGGGGCGCCCTTTTCAGGGCGCGAGTGTGGGGTCACTGGCGAATATCGGGGGTCTCTGCCGGCTTGCACGGCCCCACATATAACCGGGGCCTGAGTAGTTCCTGGGCCACCCAGGGGTAAAATGGGGGTAAAATGGTGAATGATAACGCGACCCCATCTTACCCCACTACGGCGGGGGACTGTTAACCGGGGGGTTTTAGTGGATTCGAGTCCCACATACCCCCTTTGCGCAAACCCCGTGGCGGAAGGGAAATGCGTGGGCACTTCCCCCCCACAAAAAAAGTGTTGTATCTAGTGATACAGAGTTTTAGTGTTTTTGTTTTCATTGTGTAGTTTCAATTACCAAAAGACATATTAAAAATGAATAACATAGTATTTTATAGGTTTTTTTCAATTGGCTTTGCAACAGATGTTTTTATTCAATTAATAACTACCTATCTCAATAATAAGCTTGCATGACATGTTAATGGACTAAAGAATAAGAATTTTAATTCTAGTAAATTTTATATAGTTCTAAATTTCACATATTTAATAAATCTATAAATTTAATTGTAACTAGGTCAAATCAAAAAAAAAAATCAAAAATTTATTTATTTGGGTCAAAAACAACATACAAAAACTTGAAAGAACGGTAATATCCGCAGAAGTTTGAAAAAACTGTGTCGCGAATATTAGCGCCCTCCTCCGAAAAGTAAAGAGCCAAACAAAAAAATATTTTAACTACCTTAAGTATCTATTTAAACAGGTACATAATGGAAAGGTACAATAGAATTTAAAGTACCATATAGTGGTATTAATGTATGGAGTAGAATGCATGTTTAGTATTCGGGTGTGTGTGTTAGTGTGTGTGTGTGTGTGTGTGTGTGTGTGTGTGTGTGTGTGTGTGGGGGGGGGGGGGAGTGTGTGTGGGAGTAGAGGGAGTGAGGGTGTGTGAGTTTGAGATAGGGAGATTGAGTGCACGTAGTTAGGGGGATGCGCGGATTCAGTTAAAGTGTACCTACTAGATATAGATATTATTCCACAATTTTAAGGAGATTCTCAGTGTCTTCATAAGTCTGGGTTATAAGCCACTGAAGACATTTTTGTTTACAGCTATACAATGGGAGGGGATAAATGTTAATTTCCTGTTTCCTGTTTTATCAGCTCTAAAGCGTAGAGCTGATAAAACAGAAGTGGCGACTGGCTAATGCCGTACGCCGATAAACAGTTTTGCAAACTTTGTCATACCTCCGTTTTAAGTTAGCTATGTCAGGGTATTTACCTACTTATATGTAAAAATTTGCACGACCAAAATGTCGAATATAGAGGAGCTGACTATACCTATGTAATTATATTAATGCACCTATATTCTTGCAAATAATATCATTCATTCATTCATTTTGTTGTCATGTTTATAGTGTATTCATTCATTCATTCATTCCTTTTGTTGTCATTTTTATAGTGAATTCATTCATTCATTCGTTTTGTTGTCATTTTTATAGTGAGTTCATTCATTCATTCATTCGTTTTGTTGTCATTTTTATAGTGTAATATTGGTATAACAGTGTTCCTTTAATGTACAATTGCGGTTAATTATTTTGTCACGTAACAGACTTAGTATATATACTTAGATTATAGAGGTACATACCTACGCAATCTCCTGGCGAGTCTGATATCTGCGTCCGTGTCCACAAACACTTTCATATCGAGCATTTTGGTCACCTCAGCGTTATAGAAGGCGAGTATACCCTCGAATATAATCACATTTGCACCATACATTGTTTTCTAGAACGAGACAAATTAATAAATAAGACAATTATGTAAGGAAGGCTGTCTGGAAGAGATTTATTTATCTATACTAATATTATGAAGAGGGATTTTTTTGTTTGTTTGTAAAGAATAGGCTCCGAAATTACTGGACTGATTTTAACCATTTTTTCACCATTAGAAAGCGAAATTATCAGAAAGTTACATTAGGCTATAATTTATTTAAAAAGAAATGTAGATTCTTAAGAAAATTGCAATAATGTAACCTAATGTAGCAAAATTTTATCTATAAAATTCATTATTTGGCGTGCGCTGAGTAAACTATTGAAGATACATAAAAATGATGTACTACATGATTAAAGTACTCATTATTACCTATATAAAGTCCACGGGGGCATATACCTAACTATCATAGTTAAGTCACAACAGCAGCTTTTGTGTTTTAAAAAATAATTAGATCGCCGGTAGAAACAAAAGTTGGTTACATTCGTATCGTTGTATTAATTCTTATTCAAATAAATAGTTTTATCATCAAGGGTATTTATGTAGCAGTCAAATACTTTTTGATTCATTCGAGTCGGACATTTAATTTCGAAGTTATCACGAGTATAAAATCGAAACTTACGCGGGTGAAACCGCGGGGCGCCGCTAGTTTCTTATAAATTACAATTATTTTTACACGGCTTCCTATACAACAGTGTAGTCCATTATAGTTTTTTTTTTAAAAGTACTCATTTCTAAGAATAACACAACATAAATTGTTACATTTACATAAATGTTGACGACCTCTGTGGCGCAGTGGGCGAAGGCCCGCCTGAGACGCAGATAGTTGCGGGTTCGACTCCCGCCGCGAGAAAAATGTTTGTATGATCTGCAAATATTTGTCTCGGGTCTGGATGTTTTCTATGTATGTATATGTATGTATGTGTGGACTTCCTTTTCCGCATTTAAACTGGATTGGTTCAATATGCGTGGGAGTTTTTTGGCGTAAAAGAGTAACAAACATCTATCAATCCTCACAAACTTTCACGTTTATAATATTACTAGCCTCTGCCCACGGCTTCGCCCGCGTGGTACCCGGATAAAAAGTAGCCTATGTGCCATTCTGATGTATAAGCTATATTACTGTAAAGTTTTATCAAAATCCGTTCAGTAGTTTTTGCGTGAAAGTGTAACAAACATCCGTCCTCACAAACTTTCACGTTTATAATAATAGTAGGATTAGGATTATTATTAACTAGTTGTTGCCCGCGGCTTCGCCCGCGTGGTATGTTAATAAAAGTAGCATATGATCCAGGCTTCAAACTATGTCCACCAACTTTTGAATGAATCAAACCAAGGATTACAATTTATACAAAGTTCAGAACTCAATTGCACACCCCCAAAGGGTAGTTTTGAAAAAATAAAGAATACGTGTTTCATTATTTACTTTAAGTTTATTTGTACAGAGTTTTGAGCGAAACAAACAATTTTTTTTTTCATAGAAACTTTACCGCCCTATTTAACCGCCTTAGGGGTCGATTTTCGAAAATTAGATTATCCTATGTGTTATTCCAGATTAGCCTATGTGTTATTAGTAGTTACGGAGATACGTGGTAACAAATATTTACACACACACACACACACACACGGATAGACACACACACACACACGGATAGACACACACACACACACGGATACACACATACACACACAGATACACACACACACACACACACACACACACACACACACGGATAGACACACACACACACACACGCACACACACAGACTTTCGCATTTATTATATTAGTAGGATAGATAAGCTAAGAATAAAAACTTACAGTTCTGTTCTCCCGTGAATGAGTTACATAGTTATAAATTGGTACTTCCACTTTCTTGCCTTCCTTCAGTCTCTGCAGTACATTAATCAGTAGTTCCATGTCGAACGCGTCCGGGTGGTCGAAGTTGTATTCGTTCCTGGTAGCAGCATGATGCTGTTTCTCGTTTAACACCTAAAAAACATCTAAATATTCAAGATTACATAATATTATAATGATTAAAAAAAAAACAAAAAAAATACTGGACATTTTTCACACAGCATCATCTAGCCCCGAACTAAACAGAGCTTGTATTATGGGAACTGCATGACTGATATATTACTTAAATACGTTTTTTTTGGAAACACCAAGACCCGAGACAAATATTTGCAGTTCATATACATTTGTCCCGCGGCGGGAATCGTACCCGCAACCTTTTGCGTCTCAGGCTTACGTCCACTTTACATTATGTAAATTACTTGTGAAAAATCCTATGTTCTGGGGTTTTTAAAGTTCGAATTAATCTCCCGCCTCGAGACTCTCAGAGAAAAAATCTGTTCAGTTTTAATTTAATAATATATCCTATCCTACGTATCTCTGTCTGGTAGAGATAGCTAATTAGCGATAAGTCCGTCCTTTGTGTAGGAGGCTTATTCCACAAATTCCCTGCGACAATCCCCTGCGAAGGGGATTTCTGGACCTTTTGTCCACAAATCCCCTGATCCATTTATTTGCACTGTAATTAAAAAACACATATACCTAAAAGCGAAATATTTGGTGTGCAAAGTAATATAATAATAAAAGTATTATCTATCTATCTATCTCTTTTAAATCAACAGTACTAGCCTCTGCCCACGGCTTTGCCCGCGTGGTACCCGGTATAAAAAGTAGCCTATATGTTATTCTGATGTATAAGCTATATTACTGTAAAGTTTCATCAAAATCCGTTCAGTAGTTTTTCCGTGAAAGAGTAAAAACCATCGATCCTCACAAACTTTCGCGTTTATAATATTAATAGGATGTAATGAGAGTGAATGAAGTAAAAAAGGTATGCCAGGATCGTAGTGGAAATCCGTAGTCTCTGCCTACCCCTCCGGGAAACAGGCCTATATGTATGTAGGGAATGTTTTGCTTCAAATTTGAGTACCGACCTTGTAAAATGAGTCCATACTGACGATAGTCACCCACGGTATGTTGAGAGATTCAATTATTTTGGCGGCCACTGTTGTCTTACCGGATGCACTGGCTCCGCATATTCCTGCAGACATATACATACATATATTCCTGCAGACATATACATACATATATTCCTGCAGACATATACATACATATAAGTTTCGATGGTTATTAGGCTTTAAAAGTGTTTTGTCACTTAACGTAAATTGTAAAGTTTTCGAGTATATAATGTTTTATCTTGTTTGCCCTGGTGACTTAACTTAGTAAATTTGGTAACGGTATCCTATGTAACCGGCCTCTCGCCTAGCCCTCGCATGGGGCCACCAGAAAGTAAAAGTGTAACATACATAGAGGTAATGGTAAATAAATATATTTTTTGTATTTTGTACTTATTTTCTATAAGAAATTCGTTTAGGACTGTACTGCATAAAGTTAACTTTATAAAAAAAACAGAAGTGGACGTGGACAGTCCTTTCAAGGAATGAACATAATATTAAATTTGAAAGTGTCTCTAGGGCCCCGCAGTCCATTTTCTTCGCAATCCCTAACGGTAATGACTCCAAAATTTAAGGGAAATCACAAGGTTTTTATAATATCCCAAAAAAACAAACCGGGATTCAAACACTGTAGATGGAGCCTCGGTGCTTCGAGCAGAGACCCAAGTGTCGGTTAAAGACGGAATTCTGCTGAATACATAAATGGTGCTGCGTTTATTGGAGATCGAAGGGAGTTATTGAAAAAAAAAAACCGGACAAGTGCGAGTCAGATTCGGCCACCGAGGGTTCCTCGGTGTATAGTTCAGGAATCGAGTCTCACAGCTTTTCCCGAAATTCAGAATTCCCGAATTCCAAAACCCAGGAGCAATTACAAATGTATAGTTTTTCAGATTTTTCCTTGTACTTGTAGTATAAGACGATATTACTTGCCAAATTTCATAGTTCTAGGTAAACGGAGGGTACCCTATAAATTTTGAATCCCTTGAGAGTTTCGAAATATACGTTTTCTGCGGCATAAACGGCATTGACAGACAGACAACAAAGTGATCCTATTTTTGGGGAAGATCAGGTGGAATTGAACCACGTAACACTGATTATAAACTTTCACACTTTATTTATATTTCGTTACACTTGTTACTCCGTTCAACACTTCTGAACGACTCCCTCGAATACACCAACTGGGTCCACATTACACTTCCCTTCCACTCTAAATGTGACGTGACAAAAACGAAAGCCCTGATTGGCTACAGAACTTTTAGTAAAATCAACAACTTATTGAATTATGCATTCAATATTCAACAAGTCAATTAAGTATCTAATATTAGTAATATCTTCTAACAAATTGTCATCTGAGCAATAACTTAAAAATAGATACGTATAACAAGGATAACATAGTAATTTACTTGATTACAATTGGCAGTCCTAACACTATAAGGGTTCAGTTTTTTCTTTTTGAGGTACGGAACCCTAAAAATGGTTACCATTGTGAGGAGTGTTACAAAGTCGTATACTTAGCATTGGCTAAAGTCAGGCCTTGCTTATTGATGATCTGGTACCTATGAAGCACTCGACCTTCTGCCTCCGAGGACGGGTAGAAGCGTCTGACGTGTACATTTTATAGGAGCGCAAAGGAAGCCTTTTAATAGCGGTTTCGTTATCAAAATAAATCTATTGTTGATGTGGATCTAATACGTGAGGAGTGCTAAAAAGGGAGATCTATACTTAACAGTTTATGAAAGCCCAATAGTCAGTAGTGGGTGAAGTAAGGAGAAGCAGTAGAGCTTCTTGTGATAGAGCCGGGGAAGTACTACCACCATACCTTTTTCTGCCGCCGAGCACAGCAATCTATGTTCCGGTTGAAGGGGGAAGTTGCCGGTGAAATTACAGGCATATAACTGACTCTTCAGCAACGTCTTCGTATCATCTGAAGATCGGTAACATGCGAGTCATACTTCTACTGTTGAAAACGTCTATAGGTTACTATAACCGTTTACCAACAGGTGGGCACGTATGCTTGTATGCCACTTTAGTTTTATAAAAGTCAGGCTTTGGTTGATGATGGTCTGGTCTGGTCACCTATGATCAGCCATGGTGCGCTTGTTGGACTGCGACATGGACGCCGTGACTGAGACTACACGATGTTAGAAGCTGTGTGTTGATGATCTGGTACCTATGAGGAAGGGCTCGACCTCCTGCCCCCCGGTGCAGTTGTACCAGGGCGGGCGTCCGGCGGTGTAGATGGTGCGGCGGTCGGCGTGCAGGATGCTCTCCGCCGTGGTGCGCTTGTTGGACTGCGACATGGACGCCGTGACTGAGACTACACGATGTTAGAAGCTGTGTGTTGATGATCTGGTACCTATGAGGAAGGGCTCGACCTCCTGCCCCCCGGTGCAGTTGTACCAGGGCGGGCGTCCGGCGGTGTAGATGGTGCGGCGGTCGGCGTGCAGGATGCTCTCCGCCGTGGTGCGCTTGTTGGACTGCGACATGGACGCCGTGACTGAGACTACACGATGTTAGAAGCTGTGTGTTGATGATCTGGTACCTATGAGGAAGGGCTCGACCTCCTGCCCCCCGGTGCAGTTGTACCAGGGCGGGCGTCCGGCGGTGTAGATGGTGCGGCGGTCGGCGTGCAGGATGCTCTCCGCCGTGGTGCGCTTGTTGGACTGCGACATGGACGCCGTGACTGAGACTACACGATGTTAGAAGCTGTGTGTTGATGATCTGGTACCTATGAGGAAGGGCTCGACCTCCTGCCCCCCGGTGCAGTTGTACCAGGGCGGGCGTCCGGCGGTGTAGATGGTGCGGCGGTCGGCGTGCAGGATGCTCTCCGCCGTGGTGCGCTTGTTGGACTGCGACATGGACGCCGTGACTGAGACTACACGATGTTAGAAGCTGTGTGTTGATGATCTGGTACCTATGAGGAAGGGCTCGACCTCCTGCCCCCCGGTGCAGTTGTACCAGGGCGGGCGTCCGGCGGTGTAGATGGTGCGGCGGTCGGCGTGCAGGATGCTCTCCGCCGTGGTGCGCTTGTTGGACTGCGACATGGACGCCGTGACTGAGACTACACGATGTTAGAAGCTGTGTGTTGATGATCTGGTACCTATGAGGAAGGGCTCGACCTCCTGCCCCCCGGTGCAGTTGTACCAGGGCGGGCGTCCGGCGGTGTAGATGGTGCGGCGGTCGGCGTGCAGGATGCTCTCCGCCGTGGTGCGCTTGTTGGACTGCGACATGGACGCCGTGACTGAGACTACACGATGTTAGAAGCTGTGTGTTGATGATCTGGTACCTATGAGGAAGGGCTCGACCTCCTGCCCCCCGGTGCAGTTGTACCAGGGCGGGCGTCCGGCGGTGTAGATGGTGCGGCGGTCGGCGTGCAGGATGCTCTCCGCCGTGGTGCGCTTGTTGGACTGCGACATGGACGCCGTGACTGAGACTACACGATGTTAGAAGCTGTGTGTTGATGATCTGGTACCTATGAGGAAGGGCTCGACCTCCTGCCCCCCGGTGCAGTTGTACCAGGGCGGGCGTCCGGCGGTGTAGATGGTGCGGCGGTCGGCGTGCAGGATGCTCTCCGCCGTGGTGCGCTTGTTGGACTGCGACATGGACGCCGTGACTGAGACTACACGATGTTAGAAGCTGTGTGTTGATGATCTGGTACCTATGAGGAAGGGCTCGACCTCCTGCCCCCCGGTGCAGTTGTACCAGGGCGGGCGTCCGGCGGTGTAGATGGTGCGGCGGTCGGCGTGCAGGATGCTCTCCGCCGTGGTGCGCTTGTTGGACTGCGACATGGACGCCGTGACTGAGACTACACGATGTTAGAAGCTGTGTGTTGATGATCTGGTACCTATGAGGAAGGGCTCGACCTCCTGCCCCCCGGTGCAGTTGTACCAGGGCGGGCGTCCGGCGGTGTAGATGGTGCGGCGGTCGGCGTGCAGGATGCTCTCCGCCGTGGTGCGCTTGTTGGACTGCGACATGGACGCCGTGACTGAGACTACACGATGTTAGAAGCTGTGTGTTGATGATCTGGTACCTATGAGGAAGGGCTCGACCTCCTGCCCCCCGGTGCAGTTGTACCAGGGCGGGCGTCCGGCGGTGTAGATGGTGCGGCGGTCGGCGTGCAGGATGCTCTCCGCCGTGGTGCGCTTGTTGGACTGCGACATGGACGCCGTGACTGAGACTACACGATGTTAGAAGCTGTGTGTTGATGATCTGGTACCTATGAGGAAGGGCTCGACCTCCTGCCCCCCGGTGCAGTTGTACCAGGGCGGGCGTCCGGCGGTGTAGATGGTGCGGCGGTCGGCGTGCAGGATGCTCTCCGCCGTGGTGCGCTTGTTGGACTGCGACATGGACGCCGTGACTGAGACTACACGATGTTAGAAGCTGTGTGTTGATGATCTGGTACCTATGAGGAAGGGCTCGACCTCCTGCCCCCCGGTGCAGTTGTACCAGGGCGGGCGTCCGGCGGTGTAGATGGTGCGGCGGTCGGCGTGCAGGATGCTCTCCGCCGTGGTGCGCTTGTTGGACTGCGACATGGACGCCGTGACTGAGACTACACGATGTTAGAAGCTGTGTGTTGATGATCTGGTACCTATGAGGAAGGGCTCGACCTCCTGCCCCCCGGTGCAGTTGTACCAGGGCGGGCGTCCGGCGGTGTAGATGGTGCGGCGGTCGGCGTGCAGGATGCTCTCCGCCGTGGTGCGCTTGTTGGACTGCGACATGGACGCCGTGACTGAGACTACACGATGTTAGAAGCTGTGTGTTGATGATCTGGTACCTATGAGGAAGGGCTCGACCTCCTGCCCCCCGGTGCAGTTGTACCAGGGCGGGCGTCCGGCGGTGTAGATGGTGCGGCGGTCGGCGTGCAGGATGCTCTCCGCCGTGGTGCGCTTGTTGGACTGCGACATGGACGCCGTGACTGAGACTACACGATGTTAGAAGCTGTGTGTTGATGATCTGGTACCTATGAGGAAGGGCTCGACCTCCTGCCCCCCGGTGCAGTTGTACCAGGGCGGGCGTCCGGCGGTGTAGATGGTGCGGCGGTCGGCGTGCAGGATGCTCTCCGCCGTGGTGCGCTTGTTGGACTGCGACATGGACGCCGTGACTGAGACTACACGATGTTAGAAGCTGTGTGTTGATGATCTGGTACCTATGAGGAAGGGCTCGACCTCCTGCCCCCCGGTGCAGTTGTACCAGGGCGGGCGTCCGGCGGTGTAGATGGTGCGGCGGTCGGCGTGCAGGATGCTCTCCGCCGTGGTGCGCTTGTTGGACTGCGACATGGACGCCGTGACTGAGACTACACGATGTTAGAAGCTGTGTGTTGATGATCTGGTACCTATGAGGAAGGGCTCGACCTCCTGCCCCCCGGTGCAGTTGTACCAGGGCGGGCGTCCGGCGGTGTAGATGGTGCGGCGGTCGGCGTGCAGGATGCTCTCCGCCGTGGTGCGCTTGTTGGACTGCGACATGGACGCCGTGACTGAGACTACACGATGTTAGAAGCTGTGTGTTGATGATCTGGTACCTATGAGGAAGGGCTCGACCTCCTGCCCCCCGGTGCAGTTGTACCAGGGCGGGCGTCCGGCGGTGTAGATGGTGCGGCGGTCGGCGTGCAGGATGCTCTCCGCCGTGGTGCGCTTGTTGGACTGCGACATGGACGCCGTGACTGAGACTACACGATGTTAGAAGCTGTGTGTTGATGATCTGGTACCTATGAGGAAGGGCTCGACCTCCTGCCCCCCGGTGCAGTTGTACCAGGGCGGGCGTCCGGCGGTGTAGATGGTGCGGCGGTCGGCGTGCAGGATGCTCTCCGCCGTGGTGCGCTTGTTGGACTGCGACATGGACGCCGTGACTGAGACTACACGATGTTAGAAGCTGTGTGTTGATGATCTGGTACCTATGAGGAAGGGCTCGACCTCCTGCCCCCCGGTGCAGTTGTACCAGGGCGGGCGTCCGGCGGTGTAGATGGTGCGGCGGTCGGCGTGCAGGATGCTCTCCGCCGTGGTGCGCTTGTTGGACTGCGACATGGACGCCGTGACTGAGACTACACGATGTTAGAAGCTGTGTGTTGATGATCTGGTACCTATGAGGAAGGGCTCGACCTCCTGCCCCCCGGTGCAGTTGTACCAGGGCGGGCGTCCGGCGGTGTAGATGGTGCGGCGGTCGGCGTGCAGGATGCTCTCCGCCGTGGTGCGCTTGTTGGACTGCGACATGGACGCCGTGCGCACGCGCCGCGCCCGAGGGGACTTCACTATGTTCGAGCCTGGGGGAACAGGTAATCTATAGCTTAAAACTTGCTAGTATTAAGCTTAGGTTACTATGTATTTATTAAAAACTATGCTGATTTTTTTAAAGTAGCAAATCAACGATTGGAAAAACGGCACGAAGAAACTATTTTGAGTTCAGCACAATTGTGGAACATCGCAATAATTGACACTCTATGACGCTTAGCCAATTGTGTAATTTAAATGCTTGTAGAATTATCTCAAACGGAAACGGAAGAATTGTTACCGAGCGGATATGAACGGAACGGGTGTGCGTGTGGCGGTATATGTCTTCTGCATTGAATTCTGACCTTCCGTTTTCATTATTTTCTTACCGGACCGCGCAAAACGGCAAGCCCGTACCCGCCCTTACCGCAGAGGCCTATTATATATACGGGTAAGACACACAGCCATGACGGCTACATTGTGGTAAACAAAACTTATAATCGTAAGTTTATAAGGTAATCGTAAGTAGTTATTAGTGTATGTTCTGTAATTATATCCCGTGATAAGGATACTATCAACGCAATATATTTTCCTCAGTTGACAGCTTATACAACATGCCGCAATTTTTATAACACTTGAAAAACATAATAAACTAGCTTGTTATGTTGTCACATAGGAACGTCTATTTTGATTACGCACAGAACGATCATACCTAGAATCCATCGTTCGAACCTAGACGAATCTAGGAAGATCAATGATCTAGGAAGACGACCTAGATCATTGTTACTCCGACCCAGTTTGGTAGTAATCTAATGTAAACATCCATATACTACTTTAGACTTAAGCTCATGTACTTGATTCATTAAAGCTCTTTATGTCTATCTGCATTGTCGTAATCAAGTGGTTTTATTTCAAACCGAAATTTAGTTGAATAAAAAAAATTGAGTTTTAAAAAAAGGTCCCGTAAACTTGAGTAGCTTGTTCTCAAGTCTTCGCTCTTGTCATGACTGGATGAGAAGACTTACGGTTCAGGCTATGCGTTGATCAGCCAGTCTTTCTGTCAGTTGGTGCGTCACGCAATGATTTAATATATTTAGTTTTACATTTTAAATACGGAACATAATGTTTCTCGGGAAATGATCACACACATGCTTAAGTGTTTTTTGTTAATAACCCCTCGTAACGAGTTCAGCTTTTTTGATTGGTATCCATATATAGCTGAAAAATACCAAGCATCAGAATTTGCTGTCTGATTCATCTAGGATGGCCGCGCGCGAAGTATCGTCGTTAATTAATTGAAAATTTTGAACTGACGTCATTTTTAAGCAAATGTTTCTATATGATCTTTGTGATTTCAATTAATAAAAACCTATTGGTATTGACTTTGAAAGACAACCAATTTATATAAAATTTAGTATAGGTAAGTAAGGTACCAAGTTGGAGACCTAGAATAACATATACTTATTATGCTACTTTTTACCTGGGTTCCACGCGGACGAACACAGAATCTAGTAATACAACTTGGAAGAAAGGCGAGTTAATTCCACATTTAGATACATCTATTCACAACATGTTTGAAACGATTTTGTTTAGAATTTCAATATAGCACTTTATAAGCAAAATTTTATGAAGTCATCACATTGTCTTACACTAGTCAACTAACATGATTTAGGTACCTACACTAGACAAGAAAATGTTTATTACTTATGTTTGGAAAAACTATAAACTTAGGCTAATCCATAACAACGGTTCGTCACGCCCGCCATATCGTAAACAACTAAATTAACATGAACCCATACATAACCTAACTCTGTACGGCACAAGGACGATTTTAAGGCGAGTACACGTTCAGAGAATTTACTTGTAACAGAATATTGAGCTGCTCATGTGTCACCATTTTGAAGGATCGGACATTGACAGTCGATATTTCGGTACAGTGCCATTTTACAAACTATGGGCATTCCTGAACCATTTCATCGAGCAATGGATCCAATCCAGCTTTTATCCTACTCTTTTATAAATTATTATTATTATTTTATTTAATTTAAATATATTAGACTTTATCGAAGAATTCATTGAAACTCGATATTTCGGTACAGTGCCATTTTGCAAACTATGAGCAATTTGTGTAGCATTTGATCGAGCAATGGATCCAATCCAGCTTTTATTCTCCACACCTCCTGTAATATATTTTAACATACACATACATATAATCACGCCTGTTTCTCGGAGGGGTAGGCAGAGACCAAGGATTTCCACTTGCTACGATCGAGGCTGGCATACTACCTCTTTCGCTTCATTCATCCTCATGAAATTCTTCATACATGAATTGTATTTTTAATGACAAATAATTACAATTTCATTAGTTATGTTACTGGAATATTGTATTTTAATTTATAATTTTATTTTATATTATTTGCACAATAATATTTGCATGATGTCTTCACCTATATTTATAATGGCACTCGGTTTTTGTTTTGCAACGTAGTTTAATCTATGATCACCATTATGTTGGTGATCGTTGAAATCAATAAATGGAGTCTGGAGATCTTAAGCAAAGGAATGCAAAAGAATATTAATCATACGGCAAGATTTCGTTGAGCACAGCGTCAAACATTTTGTACCTACCATTCGCAATAACGTTACATTACAAGCGAGTGCTCTAATGTATACATCCTTAGAGTTCCGTTTCACACAAATAATGAAACCCTTCGTAGAATTAGCTGAGTTGAAATTAATACTAAATTCGGTCGTACAAGTTAATTTTTGCAAATTTTTAAAACCCCCTACGTGATTTTCATTGTCTATCGCAGCGCTTCTTAGTGATTTGTGGCGGTTAAACCTTAATTTAACTTCCCTTGAAGTCATACAAATCGATTGCTAAAACCGCATTTAAATCGGACAGCCATTTCAGTTTCAAGATAAACGGTAACAAACAAACAGACTAACAACCTTTTACGGCAAAAGTAAAACAGGCTCCTTGATAAAAAAAAACGTTTGTGTCACAAAAAGGAAACTTAAAAGATTGTAGTTACAAATCAGACTTTTACAGCTAAAACGGTCGCAACATTATTTTATGCCACTATAACGTGACGATATAGTGGCATAAAATAATGATATAATTGGATGATGGATTCTCTTGAAACTCGGTATAGTATAAAGAAACGGTAGGAAACTTCACGTATCATCATCTTCTCCCACATTACCAGGGATCGGCACGTTTTCTTCTTCCACTCTTCTCTATCAGCCATCATCTCAGTACTCACTCTTTTCTTACCCTCCTTAACACAATCCATCCATCTTTCCTTTGGTCTACCTCTGCTCTTATTTTCATCCAGATTCATAATTAACACTTATTTAGTAATGTGAAATTCTTTCCGCCTCAAAGTGCCTGTACCAATCTACGCGCGAGTGCTATTTTGACTTGTGCGTCTATTAAGTCGGTTAACGTC
Organism: Perizoma flavofasciatum; assembly: GCA_958496245.1. NCBI lineage: Eukaryota > Metazoa > Arthropoda > Insecta > Lepidoptera > Geometridae > Perizoma > Perizoma flavofasciatum. Next base: position 12,285,425 of record OY292431.1, read on the forward strand.
ATCAAATGAGCTCAATAATAATTACCGTGGAGGCTGTGAACACAGATTATCCAATAGTTAGCAAAGCCGAGGTTAATAAACTGACATGACCAATGGTAAAGAATTTGTGATGGTCGTTTTGTTGAGCAATTATAACTAAACACAACATAAACGTTACATGTTTTCTGTGTTAACTATAACAGCAGAATCATAAACTATACGTCTTTCAGTTAAGCTGTGTTTTATCTTTCTGTAAAGTGCTCCCATGATATTCAAGAAACAAGCTCACGCTTAGTCTGGGTCTCGCTGGAAATTTCGTTTCATATTTGCCTAGGCCCTATTTTTATAGCATTGAGAATTTTATTCTTTGAATTATTTATATATATTTTTTACATTATAAATCCATGACTACATCCTACCATCCAGCACCGAATGGTTCTATAGAACATTTAAATTCTACTCCAATTTGTAATGTATTACTTTCTTGTAATACTTAGAATGTTAGGAACTGATTCTGAATAAGAATTGGGACTGAAAATGGAACAAAATTATTGTTCCATGAACTTATTGAACTATTGAAAGATCGGCCTCTCTCTATTTGTGCCTATCTGGACCTTTATTTTCAATTGCCCGAAACAGAATACTGTAAAATACATTTATATTAAACGCATTAAAAAAATGAGGGTCTAAACTCGGGATTTTGTGTCTATTATTACTCTGTGATGTCTTGATATATTCGCCAATTTTTAACCGATTTGGTGATTCTTTTGTTGTATAGGGAATGATCCCGAAGTGGTCATATAAAAGTTTTATTCTACTGCTACTTTTCCGATTAAAATGTTTTTTTTAGTTGTAAAACTAAAAAAAAACATCATCATCGTATGAAATAACGACTAGCCGAAACATTTGTGGGCTATTTTACTTTTGTTTTTTATTCGAAAAAGTGTCATCCAGTGTGAGCAAATAACGTAAGCACGTGAGGAAGTCGGTTTTTTGACATTAAGGGGCCGAATTCATAGTCAAATAGGGGCTCCCCTATTTGACTATGTCTAGGACTGTTCAGGCTCTAAGTAAAAGGTAATTTAACCTTTATGCACCCAGCTATAAGGCAAATGCTGAATGATGGATTTTGGGGGATTGTTCAACCCCCGACTATGAATTCAGGCTTTACTACCTTATAGTTAAGTAATTATCGGTCCAAAGTGCAATTATGTCGTCGCCTGCGTTTCCTTTTGAGCTCCTAACAAGACATTGGCCTGATCGCAATGCTAATTCGTTTCACGTGCACATAAAAACGCTTACAGGCGATATTTTTATAAACATGTTTTGTTTGGCCGTGTGGAGTTATTTTAGGATATCTTGTTTAGATGAGCAGATTTACATGAGACATGGTGTGGTCTTCAAATTGTTTTTACAGCTAAAGTAGAGCAGGAGCAATGTAAAGTAAAAACGTATTCAGAAAAAAAAATTTACAAACTTACCATCCATCTAACAATACTTCCTAGTATAAACATATTGTTTTACATTTATTAATTTTTTACTTTATCCTTTCTTACCTTCTAACCTGACCCCAACCAACCCAACTCCTTGAAATAGCGGAGAAGGATTCCACAATTGAAATTATTCTAAAATTACATTATTTTTTAAGTTTGAGACAAAAATTGCAAGAGACGTTCCTACTTATTTACAGCAAACTAGAAATAGGTATCTACGTTACCTACGAATATCACTACTATTTACCGTGCTTTTTACATTATTATTAATAATGAACTTAATGAATGAAATTACTTTATTGTAAACCTTAAACAAATAACGTAATAAACATAATCTTATTCTTCAGGTACAGCAGGCGGTCTTATCGCTTAGAAGCGATCTCTTCTAGACAACCTTTGGATTGAGAGGATAATAAGAGATTGTGAGAGTGTACATTAAATAATAATAAAAGAATAACAACATATATATATATATATAATAAATATGTATGTTAAGATACAAACCTGTAGATTTATTTTATACATATATACATACATATATAAATAATAAACACAGGACAGGAAGGACTGTTCCTCGACGGCGACGACCGCTGCTTTCAGATACTATGCTGTTTCTGCCAGATAAAAGAGCTTCACATGAGTTTTGAATACGGCTAGAGACTTAGTTTTATAGAATAAAGTATAGCTAAGACTAGTATTTAATAAAAAAAGGTGAGTGTGGATGTTACCTGTGGAAGGAGGGCGGTAAGGACGCACATTCGGCACCGTGGTGGGAGAGGCCGGAGCTCTGCTCGTGTACTCATCATCGTCCAGAAACACCTGCTCGCTTAGCTCCAGCGCTAGTTCCGTGTCGCTGGAAAACAGACGAAGACGTTACGTCACGCATTCAAGGCATGCCTCAAAGTCTAGTTGGACAGCGCACGCATTTAGCGCAGCGCAGCCTCATGTTGTCGCGTGCCGCGGGGCAAATGTTTGGATGAACTGCAAATATCCCACTCGGGTCTGGGTGTTTCCTAATAATATTTATGTATTTACAAAAAAAAATGCTTAACAATCATATAGTTCACATAACACAAGCTCTGCTTAGATGATGCTATATGAAAATGTCCAGATTTATTTATTTGCTAATTATTTGAATTAAGTTTTTACATAATTTTATCATTGATAGAGCTTGCAACCTATCACGTGGAATGCTAACTTCTTGCATAACGGGGACATGTGCCTTATTTAATGTTTGAACGTGCCTCTGGCTAACTCCTACTTGGCTTACCATCCTTAAAGATCTGCGCACTAAATATGTGTCTAACGATGTCCATTATGGGGTAGTGAGCGTGTTTGTTTATGATATTACTACAGGTAGAAAACAGCCTAATTTTCTACTGTAAGTAGGTTAAAAATCCAATTAAACTACTTACCTACTAAGGTAAATATTTAGATCTATTCAAATCAAATATATTTATTGAGGAACAGAAACGATGGCTTTCGATAACTATTGAAAAACGATGATGTCTGCAGAAGCATAAAAACTGTGTCGCCGACACCAACGCCCTCGTTCGTTACAAAGGATTGAGAGTTCCTATCAAAGTTATGGAACAGCTAATATAGTAAACAAGGAAACACAAGTAATATTAAAGTAAAATAAAGAAGCTAATATAAATATGTTCGCGTGTGTTTGTGTGTGTCCGGTACTTATGTGAACGAGTGAGGATATATTATATGTGTGTGTGTGTGTGGGAGGTGTTTGCTTTCTGTAAATCGGATTTTTTTCTTTAGCATGACCCCCTTTCAGTATAAAAGTATATTCTGGGGCGATCCTGTGTATATATTTACTTTATAATAAACTCAGTTCTGTAGCCCCAGATAAGGGCTCGTGAAGGCCCAGACCTACTTATTGTACTAAACTGTTTGTACCTAGCCTTACATTCGTGACCTCGACCTACCTTTAATCTTTTTTTAACCTCATTTACTCCAGTTACGTCAATATCACAGTGGTTTGTAAGCTAAGGTTTCTAACAAATCCTGTCACTAGGTCTTTGAAAAAATATGGCGAAAGATAAAATTATCTCTTTAGCAGAATAACTGGAAACTGGAACGGACAATTTCACAGAGTATATGAATCATAGTCAGGTACAAGTAGGTAGACACGCCTGAGTTAGCAGACTTCTATTACACTTTGATTAATCTAGGAGTTACCAAGATGCGCAACGTCAACATTAACAAGACATTTCCTCGATCCTCTAGTACACCAACTTAATTTGAACTATCGCTCTCTTTTACTGATAGTGCAAGCAAGAAAGAGATAGCTACAATTTTAGTGCTGTCAAATTAGTCAGATTTAAGTTTTCCATACAAATTTAGTCATGATTTCAAAACATGCTGACTATAAACAAGAAAAGCAGCACGTAAACTGATTTGACAGGAGTCAAATTCTTGCCTTTTCTTTCTTGCGTGCACTATCAGTAAAAGAGAGCGACAGTTTAAATTATGTTTAATTAACGTACTACAGAATCGGCACCAATATAGAGAAGAACTTTATATTTTGTGTATGTGTATTGAACTGTATTGGACCGCTTGTCGGTCGATGCAGAACCCTCGAAAACAACACTAACTTTTTAATGAAAACAGGATACCTATATAGTGTTTTTGGGAGGTAGAAAACGATTTATATACCTATGGATAAAAAACAGCCACGATAAAGTCTCAATCATTTTTTTTTAAGTTAATAAGTGCCATTTTAAGATAGGAAAGTTAAAATTTTGGGATCGCTACTTTGGATCATATCTCAGTAACTAGTAGAGTTACAAATTTGACATTGACAGTGATTACTTGAGGATATAATCAGAATAAATGAAGGGCAGAAACACCATGTCGGGTAGTCAGAGGCACGTCCAAGTATTATATGTGGTTATGTGCTCGATATAAAATATCACCTGTACTCATGGCTTTGTATAGTAGTAAGTTTATAATGTTGATTCTGGTTTATTTTTTATTATTGACGACCTCTGTGGCGCAGTGGGCGAAGGTCCGCCTGGGACGCAGAAGGTTGCGGGTTCAATTCCCGCCACGGGACAAATGTTTGTATCTGCAAATATTTGTCTCAGGTCTGGGTGTTTTCTATGTATATTATGTATGTATTTACAAAAAAAATGTATATAAGTAGTATATCAGTCATGTAGTTCCCATAATACAAGCTCTGCTTAGTTTGGGGCTAGATGATGCTGTGTGAAAAATGTCCAGCATTATTTATTTATTTATTTTATTATTATTTCATAATTTTTTTACAACTTTAAACACAAAAAGAATTTTCTTTGAAAGTGGCCATGAAATATGTGGCAAATATGAGTAAACGTTGTGACATTTACGATTAATATATCATACTACTATGATATATATCATATCATACTAGCCTCTGGCCACGGCTTCGCCCGCGTGGTACCCGGATTAAAATAGCCTTTATGTTATTCTGATGTACAAGCTACATTACTGTAAAGTTTCATCACAATCCGTTCAGTAGTTTTTGCGTGAAAGAGTAACAAACATCCATCCTCACAAACTTTCGCGTTTATACCTCTAATATTAGTAGGATATGTATGTTGGTGCGAATCATCATGTCATCACGAGCTAGCACTTTTTAGGTTGAGGCACCTAAAGAAATGTTTTGGCAAATTCTATATACACCAATATTATAAAGAGGTAAAGTTTGTAAGTTGGGATGTAGAAGGTAACCTCCGAAAATACTGATCCGATTTCAAAAAATATTTCACCATTATTAAGAATGGACCTTCAAAGTGGGCATAGGCTATATATTATACCTTTAAAATAAAAAAGGCTTTTCGTGGAGACCAGTTTTGCAACGTCAGTCGACGAAAAAACGGTCGAACGAATTCGTTTTTATGAAAGCTGCTGCCGTCTTATCTTTAAGGTAAGAGCTACTTTACATCGGCTACTTTTTATCCGGGTAGGTACAACGCGGGCGATACCGTGGATAGTTGCTAGTTCTTTATACTAATAAGCTACCAATAGTAACATACAAAGTCTTGACCCCCACACTAGGATTCAATGTATCAATGCCGTGGATAAATTCTTGTTATTAACCATGGAAATTTCATTCTCATTCTCAGATACATACTCAATAGGTACGCAAATCGATAATGATAACAAGTACAAGGGAATGTAGGTAGGTTTCTACTACGAGTGGTTAGGTTGGATTGTATAAGTGATACCAATTTTAGATTTTTTTAGTGGTAGATGTGACGTCAACAGCTACATCAGTAGGCTGAAAAACAGCGTGGCTGAGTCCTCCACCTTTTTACTTACATACAGACATACCTTCCTAATTACTTATTATTATATTGTACTGAGGCTAGGTATGTCTCTTTAAGTGTAAGTTAATAAATGCCCTTTTTTTATTAATCAGGACAACTCCGAACTATACAATTGGCACATTTAAATTAAACTAGGATGTGTGTTATAGTCGATAGATGTAAAGATATTCCGAGATTAGCACTTTATGATGATTATCCATGCGATTTCAGCTAAAGCGACCTGTTATCTGTGTTCGGAGATGACTAAAAGCAATTTCGGCTTTAAACCTGATTATGTGCTTAATCTGAATTCCTAATGAACCAAATTATATATATACTGATTATATATCTCATCTCATCTGAGGTGATAATTATATCGTAATGACTAACTAATCATCTGTTTAAGTAGGTATATGCGATGCATAATAATATTGCAGCGTTTTAACAGTTGTTCCAAGATAAATGTCCCATCTGATAACACCTATCAAAGTGCGTTTTCATGTAATTTTGATAAGGGAGGTGTGTCGGTATCTTCTTTAAAATATTTTCAGTATTTTCAACAAATATGTTGTACATATATGGTGTAGTAACAAGAGTTGAGAAAGGTATGTTGAGATGGTTTGGGCATATAGAAAGGATGGACGAAAGATGATTAACAAATTAATATTTGTTCAAGGCGAGCGTGATAGTTGGAAGAGGAAGGCCTCGGAGAACGTAATCTGATCAAATTAGAGACATTCTAGAAGTACACTAAACCTCCGACCTTTTATTAAGAATTTGATGTTTTTTTTTTCACATAGTATCATTTAGCCCCAAAGTCCAAACTAAGCAGAGCTTGTATTATGGGAACTACATGACTGATATACTAATTATACTTTTTTTTTGTAAATACATACATATTTTACATAGAAAACACCCAGACCCGAGACGAATAATTGTAGATCATACAAACATTTGTCCCGCGGCGGAAATCGAACCCGCAACCTTCTGCGTCTCAGGCGGGCCTTCGCCCACTGCGCCACAGAGGTCGTCGAATGAAGCGAAGGTATACTAGGATCGTATCAAGTGGAAATCCGTGGTCTCTGCGTAACCCACCAGGAAATAGGCGTGACTATATGTATGTAATATTAAAAAGAAATAGGTAGGTACCTACCATCCTCTTATGGAGTGGACTGTTTTCTATAAGTGGGTAATGATTAAACATTAAACACATATCTCAAATAAACTTTCTAAAAACTGGTATGATTCTAATAAAAAAAGAGAATTGAATTTCTATTGTTTAAATAAAAATAAATTATTATTTATAAAAATCTTGTAGTTTGACGTAAGGTGTCCAATGATTAGTTTCATAGAAATCAGTTGAGAAAATTTGGATACTTAAACAAAAGTATCAGGGTATTCAAATAAAGCCAAAATATATTCAAATAATTATATAATCAAATAATAGCATGCCTTGCACTTAAGGGTTGCACCCTTAAGTTATGCAATTATTTTTGATGCACCTGTCAATTACCTACCTATCCTACGCGAGTAAAACCGCGGGCATCGGCTAGTGTTAGCATAAAATAATGTTTGATTACATTCAGGAGACAATGGAAGTTTACATACATTGATTAATTAATCAAAACGTTTATCATATCACTGAGCATTATAACATATAGTACCATCTGCCTCGGCTTCACTTAAATTAAACACAAAGTACTATTTATAATATTTATAAAAAACATGCTTATGTCATTCCTATGATGCACATCCAGATCTTTGAACATTCAAGTTAGTGGTAGTCAGAGGTTAGTCCTAACATTATGTTTGGTAATTTCTCCATGTTTTATATAATTTGCATTCTGCATTTATCTGTCTATTTCATTGAATTTGACGACCTGAGTAGTCAAGTAGATGCAAGAGGTATGGGTTTGATTCCCGCTGCGGTACAAATGTCTACATGTTCTGCATTTATTTGTTCTGGGTCGGGGTGTTGTGGCAGAATGGTAGTCATGGTTTCTGATACCAACGACACGGTGAATCCTACTCCTGGGTGTTTATTTCTTGGTTAACTGCTAGATCATTGAGTTTTACTTTTAAAAATTACTCTTCAATTCATAAAACGTGTGCAAGGCGCGATGTGGAGTGATAAAGACTCTCGGAATGAGTTGAAACTTAATCAGTGCCTTCACCGATAGTATGGTGCATGAAGATTCCCATTTCAAAATATAAATTGTTGATACTTTCATATTGAATATGTTCAATATTGGTATCACTATAAACAAATTACTTTATAATTTCTGTTTTCTAGTAAACATGGCAAAGTAATGATTATGTGTAGGTTATTGAACTGTTTACAGAGTACATGCTTTAATGGTTGAGTTTTAAGGTAGTTTATTTTTTAATTTAAGATAGTTTAAGACGTAGATTCTATTACCAATATTAACCCTATTTGAAGTTCTAATTCTGTTGGTTTTTTGTACAAATCTGAATCAAAAATCAAGCTTTAATTAACTGATAATACAATTGTTTGTTTATTTATATTAAATTGGTTGATATGATTATCTGTTTGGATAATGATTTCATGATCATAAGTTTCACTTTGAACGTACATACAACAAACATTATTTTTTCTGCAAAATAGAATTCTCTCAATATTTCAGTGCTCTAGGTTTAGGCTGTGCATTGACTATCTGTCACTGACTTGGCCACAAAGCAATTTTAGATAAATTGAAAGATAAAAGACCCTAGATAAAAACTTGTTGTTTATTAAGGTACCACAATTTTAATGTATAATCTGACTTGTGATTGTCAGCATAGATAATTAAGTGCCATTGCTGACAAAAATTATCAATTGAAGGCCATTCCTGTTTATGTTTTTCTGTTTAGTCATTCTTCATGAATGTATGTCCGTATAAATTGGCAAGTTCCCTTTTTGAGTAGGTATAATTTACAAAGAGCAGTGTTAGGTTGATATGTTTGCTATTTTACATATCATCGTTACTTTCTTGGTCACCCTGTATTAGGTTAGTGACCTGACCAGTCCCCTACTTACTCTAGTAAAATGTCTAATCCTATGTCAAAATGAGTCACATGTTTACATTACCTATAAATAACCATTTTGCTGCGGGACAAATGTTTACATGTTCTGCCGATATTTGTTCCAGGTTTGGGCATTGAGGTACCACAGTCCTAGTAGGTCCTTCTACCCATGACACAGGGAATCCTGGGTAGGTATTTAATTGAAATACATTTCTTTAATCCATTTTACTAGTGTAATTAAATGAACAGTTGAATTATGATGTTTCTGAAGTGACAAATGGATTACATGGATCTCTCAGTACTTTTCATGCAGTTTCCTGTGTTTGGTGAATTTATAACATTGACATTTTAATAGTTGTGGGAAGTTGATAGAGGTGGATTGGTTGTTTAAGATCATCTATCATGGCACTGATACATAGGGCCCTATGTCCAACAGTGAGTTCACAGGCTATTGATCAGGGGGTCTAGACAAATACCTCACGCTTAGTTTTCCTTTCATGCTAACACAAATTTGTCAAGCGAAAACTTGGCAGTAGTCACGTGACATTCCTCAGCTAATGTCATTTCCATACAATTCAATCTTTCCACAGGTGTTAACATCAATGGAAAGTGGTATTTGTCTAGACACCCAGGTGATATTATAACAGAAACTCTATGTGAATGAGCAGTAAATGCGCGTTAGAAAGAACAGAAGCAAGCATAAAGAACACGGCTAAGCACACCGACACCTGACAGTAATTTTGAGAGGCCTTACGCATTCGACAATAGTATGGGGCTGGGCTCCATTTCCTGTGTATCCTGCCTGATCTGTCTCAAGCGAGATACAACACACGTGTGCCAGGGTACAGCGCGAAGCGGCCTGCCAATGTACTATATAAAAGTCTAAAAATAAATCCACAATGCGTGCGTAGAGGTTATGATGCAGCGAATGTTATTTCCACGGATTAAACGTAAGAATGGATTTAGCACAAACACACGGCACGTGAAAACACCTCAAAAACTGAACGATGACTAGGCTCACACTGAAAATGAATCGTCTGCAGCGCAGTTTTTCGTAACACGAGTCAGCTGTTCATTTATAAACATCTCGTAAGGATAACACTCGTTTTACCTATCTGAGCTGGCAGAACTGGGCGTTTCAAATTTATTCAGCTTCCCAGCCATAACTAGCGGTCGCGTGACGTGTAAATTTATAGAAAAACTATTTACTTTTTGGTCTCGCGTTTTGTATTGCACGCGCAAGTTTCGTTCGATTCTTTTATTTGACAACATGACAACTATTGTATGACACTAGGGCCGTCAATTTTGACATCCCAAAGGTTCGTTCTGTAACTATTTCCAAAATCTTTTAGTTTCTATTGATGTTCTACCGTGTGTAAACATGCGCGTTCACATTCGTCTCTGCACTCATTGAAAAGTTCGTGTACAAGTGCCGTTCATACAACCACGGAGTATTTAGCTAACTAAAGTGCATGTAAGTCTAATCTCACGAGTCGCATGGCGAATGACGACGAGGTGAGGTAAGTAACGCGCGTGTCGTTTACACAAGCGTCTTTCGCCACAGATTAGTCGGTACTAAGCATGAGGAAACGCGGTATTCAACATTCACATACATTTAGTCTGCTGGCTGTCATATCAAATTCAACAGCAGGTAGAAAACAAAACTCTGTTTAAAAATCAAGTTAAAAATCAAGTATCGACTGACGCAAAGACGCGAAAAAATAATACAAAAAAACTACGTTTTAGAAAGTAAAATACTATTTAAGTGACAAAAATTAGTAGCAACAGCCAGGAATTCAGAAAATCAGGAATTTAGTTTCTGAACGCGTTTACGTTCCGTTCTACGTCGATGAAACTTTGCTTAATGATACTTTTGTGGGGAACTGAGGCCATGAAACAAAAAGTTTACTAAAAAGCTTATTCTTCTGAAATTCTAAATTCAGAAAGATATGCAAAATCCCAAGTTTCAATTAAAAGGCACACACAGTTAAAGTTCCTAGATCTTTGTATGAGCAATCTTATTAAATAATTGCTATAGTTATTTAATTTTATGAAGGTAGGGGCAACCTGGTCCTACATTCAAAATGAGGGAAAATAAAATGTTTTGGTTAGCAAACTTTCCATCTGTGAGCAGCTTACTTTCAACGAAATCTCACTGCACTCTCACAAAACAAGAGTGCTGCGGAAAAACTTTCTAGTTTACTTACAAAAGCTTTGCAAAGCTCACAATTCGAAGACTTTCGCCTTTGACGAGTTTTCAATTTGTCTAGGATTTGTTATAAGCCTCAAGAAATAGGCATTTAGGAAGGTGGCTCGGCGGTAGATAGTTTGCTTGCACGTTCTATTATATTTGTTCTGGCTCTGGCTGTAGCTGTACCTACCGCAGTACTCGTAGTTCCTGAAACCTACGCGCCACGACACAGGCAATCCTAGAGTGGGGTCAGGACTATGTATTTTTGTGGTTGGAGTGTTTATTTAATTATTTATTTAAAGTGGTAAACATCAGTGTATGCGTTAGGATCCTAGTACCTAAGTCTGTGGATGCAGGGGCTATAGTGATCTATAAGTGCAGGTTACCTGCTGTAAGTCTACAAAAACCATCTTCGATAAATTTGTAGTTTAAATAGCCAGTACCGTAGTACTACAAAATACCTAATACTGTAGAGCCTACACTATTAGAGCCGACGACGTAGGGTAGGTAAGTATCTTCCACCGCCTATTTGCTCTAAAACTACGTTTCCTCTCAATAAAAAAAAAACTATAGGTAGGTAGGTAGGTACTAAATAAATAACTATTTTAGAATATGATATCAAACCACGATAATTTCAATTCCATAAATAAACTGGAATTTTGTCTGCCCAAACTAAATAAAATAAATAAATAAATAAAATACCCAGACCCGGGACAAATATTTGCAGATAATACAAACATTCTCAACTTTCTGTGTCTCAGGCAGGCCTTCGCCAATTGCGCCACAGAGGTCGCCAAATATACCAAATATACTATACCATAGATAATATAATACCTTATTTAAACTAACACTATAACTGTGTTAAAGTAATACTACCTTCCTATTTGAAAAGGTTCGATGTTCGTAGGTTTAATTTATTCGTATCTCATTCTTTAACAATGTTACCAAAAAACAAAAGGGCGCTACTACATATTTTTTATATTTTTTTTGACATCGTGTTTGTGTTATGTATATGCGTCCTTTTCGAACAGGAGGGCAGAATAGTATAGGTAGGTATAAAAATAAAATCACCACTTTACAAAGTCTAATCTCTCAGTTAGTTAAACATCAGAATCTCGTTTAATTAACCGTCTCGGCGACAGACTGTAGACTGTAGCTGTAGGTAATTAGGCGAAACTTTGCCCATTTGCATGTTATGGGCAAAGTTTTAACTCTCCCTCAAATTGAATTCTTTTTTAATTTCGACTTGTCTGCGTGGAACGGAACTTTCGAAGGTAATTTCGAAGGAGGTTGAGGTTTTGTTTCTTTTACATGATATACTTAAACGTAGGTTCATTCATACCTACATAGGATCGTACGCAGATTAAGTTACAGTTACTATTGTTTGTGGCATCAAAAGTGGAAACATACGGTTTCGTACAAGGGAACCGCAATTAGTACAACAAAACACACAGTACAGGATACCCTAGAACATGAATGTTATTCCAACTAAGAAAGTGATTCATCATCATCATCATAATTAGCCTATATTAGTCCACTGCTGGACATAGGTCTCCCCTAATGAGCGCCATAGCGCCCTGTCTTTAGCTTGCCGCATCCAGCATCTGCCTGCAGTCTTTCGCAGATCGTCATCCCACCTGGCCGGAGGGCGTCCTACACTACGTTTGCCGAGTCGCGGTCTCCACTCAAGAACACGTTTACTCCAGCGGTTATCGGTTCTTCGCGAGATATGACCGGCCCACTGCCACTTCAGCTTGCTAATTCGTTGAGCTATGTCGATAACTTTGGTTCTCTGACAAAAAAGTGATTGTAACCATGAAAATATGTATCTATAAATTTTATTCTATCCTTGAAAATTAACCTACTTGTCGAAATAAAAAAACTGGGTACCTATTACCATATTTGGAAAAAATATGTTTGTGGGTTGTGTCTAGGACGGACCTATTGAATAGGTTGGTAAGAACATTAGTATGGTAGGCCATATAAGTAGTTACATATGCTTCTCAAAAACTATGTAGATACCTACAACGTTTGTAGTATTAATTTATTAAAAAAATATTAAACAACATTTTGTAGTTATGGAACAATAGGTATCAAAAAATCCTTTACTATTGTAAAGGATTTGTGTGCGAATAATATTATTATTCTTTATAGTAATACTAAATCAATGTTAGACAATTTATACTTAAATATAATCTAAAATAGGCACAGATAATACATAAAATAAAATAAATAAATAATGCTGGACATTTTCACACAGCATCATCTAGCCCCAAAGTAAGCAGAGCTTGTGTTATGGAGACTACATAACTGATATACCTACTACTTATATATTTTTTTTTAAATACATGCTTTTCATACATAGAAAACACCCAGACCCAGACAAATGAATGTAGATCATACAAACATTTGTCCCGCAGCAGAAATCGAACCCGCAACCTTTTGCGTCTCAGGCGGACCTTCGCCCACTCCGCCACAGAGGTTGTCAATACATACATTACAATACATAAATTAGGTCAATTCATATTTACAGTAGACACATGAATCCTCATCCATTTTTCGTGCTGCATGAAAAGACATGCAAACATTTGTTCCGCAGCGGGAATCGAACCAGTCCCTCTTTCATCTCAGCCGCCTCGCCACCGTTAATTGTATACCTCTAGAATATTTCAGCATCTCTATAAAACTTTTTCCAATCGCAACAAGTCTGTAAAGAGTAGTTTATCAATCGAGCTCAGAAAGTCCAACTGCACCTCGGATAAATTGGACGCCGCGCTACGAAGATGGCGGCGTAGACTAAATAACTAAAGAGATTAGCCATACGAAAATATATACGACTTCCGTATGGGGAACATTCAAACTCACAAATCATGGTGTATATCCCGTTTTTAGTAAACAAATACGCACCAAAATTGGCTGTAGCATTTCTAGAAGGTAGGTAGATGCATTACGTGCTAAATAAACTAAATAAAATAAATAAATAAATAAAATACCCAGACCCGGGACAAATATTTGCAGATAATACAAACATTCTCAACTTTCTGTGTCTCAGGCAGGCCTTCGCCAATTGCGCCACAGAGGTCGCCAAATATACCAAATATACTATACCATAGATAATATAATACCTTATTTAAACTAACACTATAACTGTGTTAAAGTAATACTACCTTCCTATTTGAAAAGGTTCGATGTTCGTAGGTTTAATTTATTCGTATCTCATTCTTTAACAATGTTACCAAAAAACAAAAGGGCGCTACTACATATTTTTTATATTTTTTTTGACATCGTGTTTGTGTTATGTATATGCGTCCTTTTCGAACAGGAGGGCAGAATAGTATAGGTAGGTATAAAAATAAAATCACCACTTTACAAAGTCTAATCTCTCAGTTAGTTAAACATCAGAATCTCGTTTAATTAACCGTCTCGGCGACAGACTGTAGACTGTAGCTGTAGGTAATTAGGCGAAACTTTGCCCATTTGCATGTTATGGGCAAAGTTTTAACTCTCCCTCAAATTGAATTCTTTTTTAATTTCGACTTGTCTGCGTGGAACGGAACTTTCGAAGGTAATTTCGAAGGAGGTTGAGGTTTTGTTTCTTTTACATGATATACTTAAACGTAGGTTCATTCATACCTACATAGGATCGTACGCAGATTAAGTTACAGTTACTATTGTTTGTGGCATCAAAAGTGGAAACATACGGTTTCGTACAAGGGAACCGCAATTAGTACAACAAAACACACAGTACAGGATACCCTAGAACATGAATGTTATTCCAACTAAGAAAGTGATTCATCATCATCATCATAATTAGCCTATATTAGTCCACTGCTGGACATAGGTCTCCCCTAATGAGCGCCATAGCGCCCTGTCTTTAGCTTGCCGCATCCAGCATCTGCCTGCAGTCTTTCGCAGATCGTCATCCCACCTGGCCGGAGGGCGTCCTACACTACGTTTGCCGAGTCGCGGTCTCCACTCAAGAACACGTTTACTCCAGCGGTTATCGGTTCTTCGCGAGATATGACCGGCCCACTGCCACTTCAGCTTGCTAATTCGTTGAGCTATGTCGATAACTTTGGTTCTCTGACAAAAAAGTGATTGTAACCATGAAAATATGTATCTATAAATTTTATTCTATCCTTGAAAATTAACCTACTTGTCGAAATAAAAAAACTGGGTACCTATTACCATATTTGGAAAAAATATGTTTGTGGGTTGTGTCTAGGACGGACCTATTGAATAGGTTGGTAAGAACATTAGTATGGTAGGCCATATAAGTAGTTACATATGCTTCTCAAAAACTATGTAGATACCTACAACGTTTGTAGTATTAATTTATTAAAAAAATATTAAACAACATTTTGTAGTTATGGAACAATAGGTATCAAAAAATCCTTTACTATTGTAAAGGATTTGTGTGCGAATAATATTATTATTCTTTATAGTAATACTAAATCAATGTTAGACAATTTATACTTAAATATAATCTAAAATAGGCACAGATAATACATAAAATAAAATAAATAAATAATGCTGGACATTTTCACACAGCATCATCTAGCCCCAAAGTAAGCAGAGCTTGTGTTATGGAGACTACATAACTGATATACCTACTACTTATATATTTTTTTTAAATACATGCTTTTCATACATAGAAAACACCCAGACCCAGACAAATGAATGTAGATCATACAAACATTTGTCCCGCAGCAGAAATCGAACCCGCAACCTTTTGCGTCTCAGGCGGACCTTCGCCCACTCCGCCACAGAGGTTGTCAATACATACATTACAATACATAAATTAGGTCAATTCATATTTACAGTAGACACATGAATCCTCATCCATTTTTCGTGCTGCATGAAAAGACATGCAAACATTTGTTCCGCAGCGGGAATCGAACCAGTCCCTCTTTCATCTCAGCCGCCTCGCCACCGTTAATTGTATACCTCTAGAATATTTCAGCATCTCTATAAAACTTTTTCCAATCGCAACAAGTCTGTAAAGAGTAGTTTATCAATCGAGCTCAGAAAGTCCAACTGCACCTCGGATAAATTGGACGCCGCGCTACGAAGATGGCGGCGTAGACTAAATAACTAAAGAGATTAGCCATACGAAAATATATACGACTTCCGTATGGGGAACATTCAAACTCACAAATCATGGTGTATATCCCGTTTTTAGTAAACAAATACGCACCAAAATTGGCTGTAGCATTTCTAGAAGGTAGGTAGATGCATTACGTGCTATGGCAATATTAAAAATATTTCGTCCTCGTAGAACTTGTAGAACTCATAGTATCCTGAATGCTCGTATCATCCATAGCGTTCGTAAAAATACATGCGGAAAGTGGATGAGGATTAGGGAGACCTTTTCCCAGCAATCAGACGGCGTAGGTTAAAAACAAGCCAGACACATTTGCTTTTTATATAAATAATGATGATACGTTAATGCACAAATCATTTCAAATCGTATTTATTTCGTAGGTCAATATATATAAGTTTGTGTTGTGGATGCTTAATAGAACTAGTTTTATTTAAAGTTAATTTTGCACTTATGTCTTGCAAAAGTTTTTTTAGTTTGCAAACAAAAAACCGCCAAATTATTATTTAAATTATCGTTCCTATGCTAGGTAGGTGTGTTTAAGTGTAAGTACCTAAATAAATGCACTTTTATTTTATTTTTTAATTGTTTCACATCTTTGTTGCCTTGGAAGAACTAAGCAATGATCTCGCGTTTGAAAGCTTAGCTCTTTAGTGAAAGATCTGGATACATAAAATATCTACGCATCTCCTCTCTCTTGGTCTAAGGCTGAAGACGTAGGCATGTGTCTTGCGAGGGCAGACGTCGCTTACAAAATAGTTACCCCCAAGTTACAAGTTTGGCGTTAGTGTCGGGGGATGGTATAGGTTATTTGTTTCAACTTAGTGGAGACTAGAGTTATCGAGACGGGTGTCTCTTTAACTTGAACTTTAACTGAACTCTTTAACTGAAAAAGTGGGGTGTGATACGGACAAGATTAGATAAACCTATTCAATACCAATAGCTATTATTTCTATTCACCAAAAAACCATTATTGATATGCTTAGTAATCTTTCTAATGCCTATACCCTCTTCTATACCTACCTACTCCAGCGCCCTGACATAACATTTCAACACTTAAATGTCTATTCTTTGCACTAATTGATTTGTAAATAAAGCTTTCCTTCCTCTGTGCCTTTTCATATACTTTTTTGCTAGCTACTTCTTTGCATAACTGAATCATATTATTTAATCTGTGACCGAATCAAAAGGGATAATGAACGAATGACGCAAGCTTGTTAGCTCCCGCGTTTTTTCGTTGAAAATCTTTTGAAACGCGCAGACATAAAAAGTAAACTCATAATCCATGCGCGGAGAGGGTTTACGCGCCACACTCGACTGCATTTCAATTTGGAGACGAGATTTTACTTTTTTTTTTCGGCTACATAAATATAAGATATAGAAGCATGCTAGGTTTTTGTTTACACGACTTGCAGAACCTCATACATTTAGAATACTCATGATAACAATAATCCTTTGTCTTAGATAACTCACCTAATACCTACGAGTTTAGGTAAGAATATTCAAGAGCACACAAACACGGTATGTACGCGTTTTGTAATGAAATGACGTGTGCTATCGACTTAGAATAAAGTAGGTTTAATTATTTATTTATGGACATGAAATGGCTTTTCTTGTTGTCTCTTTCTTTCTCTTGAGCGCTATAGTTTTTATCAGTGGTTTTCTCTCTGCATCTCTCTATTAGGTAGGTTATTAATTATGTTTTCTTATTTTTTAATTAAAGCTCTACCTACTTATAATTTTGAAAATTGTGTTTGAACATAACCAATCAACTGGACAGTTCAAAGCACAGTCTAAAGGGTGACCCTGTGACCAGAAATGAATTTATGAAGGGCTTAAGAGGGCGCCCGCTGCACTCTCTACCTTTCCGCAATAAAATAAGTTTTGTATGGACCTTTCGGACGAAGGCGTGGGCGTGTCAGTGTCTACTCTAAACTAAGAACATCGCCAAAAAATCCAACATGGTTTCTATACCTTCCAAATCTCCATTTTTCCTACCAACTTTGATTGGGAACAGCGAAGCGGCTCCCGAATAAAACTGCTTAACGCAGGGAGAATGTTAAAACAACCTTTACAGAACTTTGTGTGAAGCGCTTTTATTGGAGATTGGATGAGCTTTTATTGGCGTTCAATTTGCGTTTACAGGTTTAGGCTAAGTGTCTTCAGACGGACGATATCACAACCACATCACAAAGGTAAATATGACAGCGCGGCACGAATGGGTAATAAAACGGCGTGTTCCATTCAAATGAGCCACACGAACTTGATAATTGTGTGTCCGACAGAGAACGAAAGTCAGCGATATAGGACAGAGGATTAGCAAGCTGAAGTAGCAGTGGGCTAGTCATATCGACATATAATCGACAACCGTTAGGGTAAACGTGTTCTTTATTGGAGACCGCATTTTGGAAAAATGATAATTTATTTTTATTCTTACACGTGCGGTCGAATATCATTAACTAACGTATGGACGAACCAACGCAGTCAAATGGCGTGTTCTCCTCCCCCCGCTATTTTTAGCAGTCAGTAATATCTGTGGTTCAGGTATCTGCCAATCATGGTGGTCGCAACAACGCAAATTCAGACAGCTGCAACGATACCGTTCACCCCACACGCACGACCACCGCATGTGCGGTTATTTTTGCAGCGTTATTTTTTCAGCTGTGATGTGGTTGAAGTGTCGTTCGTCTGTAGCCACATTTAGGGGGAAAGGGTATGTGGGTCCAGAAAATAGAACTGAAAAAAAGTCTGACTTAGGTATGCATTTTAGAATCTAGTGCAAAATTCAAAGAAAGTGACCGTAATCTCCAATCATTTTATATTTATTTATTAATACGAAACATAATTTATAAAATTAACATTATAAATAAATAAATAAATATTGCTGGACATTTTTCACACAGCATCATCTAGCCCCAAACTAAGCAGAATTTGTATTATGGGAACTACATGACTGATATACTACTTAAATACTTTTTTTTTTGTAAATACATTCATATCATACATAGAAAACACCCAGACCCGAAACAAATATTTGTAGATCTTGCAAACATTTGTCCCGCGGCGGGAATCGAACCCGCAACCATCTGAGTCTCAGGCGGGCCTTCGCCCACTGCGCCACAGAGGTCGTCTGTATGTAGAATATAAGCATTTCTTACCAGCCAACCTTTTAATCTAAAAATTTGTTGAGATTGCTTACCTTACTAACATAAAATACGGAGAAGTTTTATAATTTTAAATAATAATAAATAACTAATAGTATTAAATATATATGCTAACCTAACCGAACTATATTATACTAGCTGTTGCCAGCGACTAGGTGTGGAGTCATTTATATAAAAACCCATACTCCCATACACATTTTCACCCCCCATTTCTCCCCCTTGTAATGTGAAAATCCAAAAACCCTGAAACATGATTTAATTATTTGTGATTATGAGTAGCGACAATTAAAATTTTCAAGTTTCTACCTTTTAAAAAAACTGATACTCTTATACAAACATTTTCCCCCCATTTCACCTCCTTAAAATTACAAAATACAAAAGCTTTCAGCTTTCTAGACTTAGAAGTTTTGTCTTATATATCAGTCAGTCAATACAAACGATTTTATAACTATATAATCTAGAGATACTAGTTGTGTCACGGCCGGCTCCGACTCACCGCGTCGAATCGCCTGCCCAACCGTGCTATTACTTCTTTTGAATCATGGGGAATGCTCGGCTCCTAAGTGTCGTAGAGTGATGTTAAATAGTCTATAACCTTCCCTCATGAATTGGGCTATCAAATGCAATAATATTTTTTTTTATCCTTCTGGTAGTTCCAGAGATTAGCGCATTCAAAACAAAAACCAAACTCTTTAACTTTATTATTAAAAAGTTATCTTTACTTAAAAAAACGTACCGGATCGCAATGGGACCGTATTAAAAAGAGTAACTCAATTGAATTACTCAACCTGGGACATATTTTCACCGAGAACTTGAGAAATAAGATTGATATGAAGAGAGAGCGGAGGGCGTTGACGGTTAGAGCCAACAGTAGCAAACAAATCTACGGAGGTTTTCTAGTCGTTCAAATGAGGATAAACCCCACTAATACAGCGAAAGCTGCAATCCTCTAATGGCTATACAATCACACGCTTTCAACATAATGTAATGAACAGGGAATGCTAATTTAATCAGCCAATTGAAAAGGGCAATTAGTCAGGCTCTACTGTAACTTTCAGGGTCCGATCGCAGACAAGTTGCAATCCTAGCTAGCTTTTTATGCTAACTCAGAGCTTCCAATAGCCTATCAAGATCTTACAGTTTTTAGTACACATTAAGTAGGGTCGGCACGTCATGTTTTTTCCTTAGAACTCACTCCTTTTCTACACAAATCCTTTTTCATTTACACAATCCATAAATTTTTTCTTCGATCTACCTTTATTCTTATATCCATCCACGAATGTATAAGTCATATTAAAAAATGAGTGTTTAATATAATCTTCTCGTAATATGACATTATTCCCTCCTCATGACGTGTCATTTATTACTCCTTAACTTTTCCCTCAATTACTAATTGTCATCATTATTATCCGCACCTAAAATAATTCACTGCTATTTCTCTCCATATAGATGGGTATAATATGCTTAGCGTTTTTACAATCCGCTAAAGCTTGGATTGCCGATTGTTTGCAGCAGGGGTGTAGTGACTTGCACTAAACTGTTTACTTACGATAAGTCTAACCTATATAGAGACATTATATAGTATGTAGGTTGTTCTACGTCGTAGCGAGTCTACGAGAAATGCTTTATCGGTTCGAGAGTAAAAATAAAATGTACGAGTACTACTCAAGGTAGTATCTTTGGTAAGACATTTTTTGGTAGCGAACAATATTTGATGACCGTTTTTAGGTAGGACTCATGATGCGGCAATTTTGGAAAAAAAAACCCGATAAAGTCAACTTGCGCCCTAAGAGTTCGGTATCACCACACAATATAAACACGAATTCTTTGGTGAACAAGACTATATCTAGTTGCATTTTCAGTGTTTTCCTCAGGGTTAGGGGTTGTTGCATTAGTTATTTATAGTAGTATAAAAAAAGTTATAAGTTATAATTAGTTATAACAAAAAAAGTACCATATTTAAAATTTACATAATAGTATATTCCCTTATAATTTTGATTGGAGGCTGAAAGTTTTAGTGATTAAGTTTTTAGCCAGCTTTTATGGATCATTTTTGTTTTATATAGGGATAAAAACAACGAATAATTTATAGTAAGAAACCTTTTCGGTATAAATCTGCAAAATTGCCTCAAACCGAAACCTCCGAAGAGCTGAAAGAGTAAAACAGTGCCTAACAAACAACCCTCCAGAGGATTTTATCGGGTAATTCCACGATCCACCGACGGCCGTATTTCTCAGTAATCTATCGTTTAGCATGCCGTCCGTTACAGCGATTATTCGGGTAATCGACGGGATTCTGGGCGGATCGCACTTCGGAACTACGTAAAATATAAGAACGTAAGTGTTTCCAACTCATTTTATAATAGTACTTGTTTTTAACTTTGCAAACAATATTTCAAAACGTTATATTGGAGACATCCATAAATCGTGTGATGCCTTTTATCTGAATTTCGTTTTGTTTTCATTATAATTTTCTTTCCTTTTAAATTTGGGAAAGTTATCTTTTCATCTAAACTGCTGTACGATCATAAGCTGCCACGGAAATATTGGATGCATAATTTATTGCCAATGTTGAGGTACTTCCTACTTCTTCTTCCTAATATTATAAACGCGAAAGTATGTGAGTATATTTGTTACTCTTTCACGCAAAAACTACTGAACGGATTTTGATGAAACTTTATAGTAATATAGCTTATACATCAGAATAACACATAGGCTACTTTTTATCCGGGTAAAAAACGGGCGAAGCCGTGGGCAGAAGCTAGTACTATTATAAACACGAAAGTTTGTGAGGATGGATGTTTGTTACTCTTTCACGCAAAAACTACTGAATAGATTTTGATGAAACTTTACAGTAATATAGCTTATACTCGTACATCAGAATAACACATAGGCTACTTTTTGTCCGTGTACCAAACGGGCGAAGCCGTGGGCAGATGCTTGTATATCATAAGATTTATTTCAAGAATCCTGTCCTCCACACAGTCCCTCTGTTCTGTGCTGAAGCCGAAATTGGCTGGGATCTTATCATCAGCTTTTCATCTATACATTATGTCATTAAATCGTACGCAACGTTTTATTGGCTCGCGAAATTGAAGATCTTTGATTGTCTCAGTCCCTTTTCCCCAAACATTTGATTCAGATTCAGATTCAGATTCATTCGTTCAGATTTTGACGACCTCTGCACAGTGGGCAAAGGCCACCTGAGGCGCAGAAGTTGCGGGTTCGATTCCCGCCACGGGACTAATGTTTGTTTGTATATCAGTCATATAGTTCCCATCAAACAAGCTCTGCTTACTGATGATGCTGTAAAAAAAATATTTTGATTATCTCAGACCCTTTTCCCAAAAAAATTGATACAGATTTACTCGTTCAGATTTTGTCGACCTCTGGACAGTGGGAAAAGGCCACCTAAGGCGCAGAAGTTGCGGGTTCGTTCGTTCCCCCCACGGGACAAATGTTTGTATGATCTACAAATATTTGTCTCGGGTCTATGTATAATATGTATTGTATATATTTACAAAAAATATATATAAGTATTTTATCAGTCATGTAGTTCCCATAACACAAGCTCTGCTTACATTGGAGCTAGATGATGCTGTGTGAAAATGTCCAGCATTATTATTAACTTACGCTGCACATTCTAACGAGACCTTTTGATTCGTGACATCAATTTATTTTATTTTCAAAAATTTTGGAAAACTTTCAGCTAGGTACAACAAGAACAGATATAAGTTTTTAATATGTCTGGATAGACCAGTGCATATTTCAACATCACCATTAATCTTGAGGAGAGCTGCAATAGACAATCAAAAACACGTCACAAGACTTAAAATTATGCAAAAATAAAAAAACTTACAAAAAACGATAACCATAAAATTCTGAAAATCCCATAAGTTACTTAGAGTTTTTAGAAAGATCAGAAAACCATATTATAAAATCATTTGAAAAAAATCTTCCAAATTGCATTTATATTTTCCAATATGGAGGAGCTGATCATCTTGAAAAATTTTCTAACAAAATACATAAAGAAGAATATTTTTTCTTAACTTTTCCAACCATAAACTAATTGAATTCGCCGGGCTCCTCATGTAAATAATAAATCAGAGACGCGACGTGATATGAAACTTCGATAACTTTAATTTCCCTTCGAGACAGTCTTTCTTTTGCTCCAGGTTTTATTAAATGATTTATTTACTTTCCACGCTTTCATTTTGATGCAACCGATGTTTATTTTATGAAAGCGTTGATATTAAAAATTTAAATTGAATTTTCTGACTTATAAGTAGTTTGATGAAGGAATTCCTTATCATCTTATTTGAAAAGATGAATATTATTATGAGGTGCCCAAGAGGTGTTAGTCACGCTGGTATGATTCCGAAGACAAACAGCAGACGGCAACTGCACTGCCTTCTGCGGTCAGAGATTGAAAGAACAGAACATAGTGAAGCAGCAGAAGCATTGAAAACTAAGATTCCCTGTGTCGTCGGTGCCAGGAACTACAACAAACTTGGTAACATTACACCTAGACCTGGAAAAGATATCAGAACATGCAAATATTTGTCCCGCAGCGGGAATTGAACCCGCGAAGAGGTGCTCTTGCGTCACACTGGCTACTCGCCTGCCGCTGCAGCGTGTCACCGAGGTTGTCGAACATGAAATAAAACATCGTGAATTCGTGAGGAAACCTGCATGTCTTAAGCCTGAATTCATAGTCGGGGATTAAACAGTCCCCCAAAATCCATCATTCTGCATTCGCCTTATGGCTGGGTGCATAAAGGTTGAATTCTCACTCAACAGTCCCCTAGGGGAGCCCCTATTTGACTATGAATTCGGGCCTTAGGGCCAGTTTGCGGTTCGCGGCTATGTTCCAAATCATACTTGACCCTGATTCTGAACAAAGATCGTAGGTCGTGAAGTTGCTTCCTATCTCCTTAGGTATCCATGTGAAAGAAAATCCGTATCTTACCGATTGTCGCAAGATTATCGAGTACTTATTAAGTAGGTTGCTAGTTCAGCATAATGTAAATTAGCCACGTAAGCACTTTACCATAAAACGTGGAGTCTTTTACGGAACGGTCGTGTTTTGAGTTGTTTCCCAATTCCCGACATAATGTAGCACACTATTCCATCTCACACTATACAAGGCGACCTGCCATAACATTACACAAGTATCTATCATATGTGCCGTAGGTATCCAGAATGTCTAGTCTTGTAAAAGGTTGTGTGAGGAGATTCGCCAGTTTTTTGAGTGCAATTAGCTGAAGATTAGCGAATGTCTCGAGTGTCGCGAAAAGTTGCAAGTGTCGTGAGTGCCCAGAATGTCTAGTGTTTCAAGTGTCGTAAGCGCAAGGGTTGTGTCAGGAGATTCGCCAGTTGTATGAGTGCCGCAAGCATCATAAGTGTCATGAGTGTCCAGAATGTCTAGTGTTGTAAGTGTCGTAAGCGCAAGGGTTGTGTCAGGAGATTCACTAGTTTTATGAGTGTCACAAGTAGCTAACGATTAGCGAGTGTTGCAAAGAGTCGCAAGTATCATAAGTGTCGTGACTGTCCAGAATGTCTAGTGTTTCAAGTTTCATAAGCGCAAGGGATGTGTCAGGAGATTCGCTAGTTTTATGAGTGTCGCAAGTAGCTAAAACTTAGCGAGTGTCGCGAAATTTTGCAAGTATTATAAGTGTCGTGAGTGCCCAGAATGTCTAGTGTTTCAAGTGTCGTAAGCGCAAGGGGTGTGTCAGGAGATTCGCTAGTTTTATGAGTGTCGCAAGTAGCTAAAACTTAGCGAGTGTCGCGAAATGTTGCAAGCATCATAAGTGTCGTGAGTGCCTAGAATGTCTAGTGTTTCAAGTGTCGTAAGCGCAAGGGTTGTGTCAGGAGATTCGCTAGTTTTATGAGTGCCGCAAGCATCATAAGTGTCATGAGTGCCCAGAATGTCTAGTTTTGTAAGTGTCGTAAGCGCAAAGGTTGTGCCGGGAGATTCGCTAGTTTTATGAGTGTCACAAGTAGCTAACGATTAGCGAGTGTTGCAAAGAGTCGCAAGTATCATAAGTGTCGTGACTGTCCAGAATGTCTAGTGTTTCAAGTTTCATAAGCGCAAGGGTTGTGTCAGGAGATTCGCTAGTTTTATGAGTGTCGCAAGTAGCTAAAACTTAGCGAGTGTCGCGAAATTTTGCAAGTATTATAAGTGTCGTGATTGCTCAGAATGTCTAGTGTTTCAAGTGTCGTAAGCGCAAGGGTTGTGTCAGGAGATTCGCTAGTTTTATGAGTGTCACAAGTAGCTAAAACTTAGCGAGTGTCGCGAAATGTTGCAAGCATCATAAGTGTCGTGAGTGCCTAGAATGTCTAGTGTTTCAAGTGTCGTAAGCGCAAGGGTTGTGTTAGGAGATTCGCCAGTTGTATGAGTGCCGCAAGCATCATAAGTGTCATGAGTGTCCAGAATGTCTAGTGTTGTAAGTGTCGTAAGCGCAAGGGTTGTGTCAGGAGATTCGCTAGTTGTATGAGTGTCACAAGTAGCTAACGATTAGCGAGTGTTGCAAAGAGTCGCAAGTATCATAAGTGTCGTGACTGTCCAGAATGTCTAGTGTTTCAAGTTTCATAAGCGCAAGGGTTGTGTCAGGAGATTCGCTAGTTTTATGAGTGTCGCAAGTAGCTAAAACTTAGCGAGTGTCGCGAAATTTTGCAAGTATTATAAGTGTCGTGATTGCTCAGAATGTCTAGTGTTTCAAGTGTCGTAAGCGCAAGGGTTGTGTCAGGAGATTCGCCAGTGTTGTGAATATCGCAAATAGCAGTAGGCATGAACAGCGAGCGAAACAAACTTTATTTATCTATCCCTTTGTCACGGCCGTGCCCCGGGGCAAGTGTCGATGTGTTTATGTGCTGTATTTAATTTCACTTTATTGCTTTTCACCCCTACTACGAATAAATGTACTTACATGTGACTGCAATATAATGAAACACAAATAAGCAGGTACTTTAATTCAGCGCTGCAACGCAGAAAATATTATTTAGTCATTATTGTACACATGAAGAATAACAAACATATAGGAATCGCCCCCTCCACTCGCGCGCCTTTATAACCGCGCACAACGTGCGGCAGCGCGTAGTCACACTCCCGGTTGCCACCCCCCGGGAGAAGATGGATATCTCGAATTTGTCCCTCGAGTCCATCTGCGATCTTCTTCGCGCGTTAAACGAGGCTTATCCCTCTGTTTTTACTTTTGATCCCGAAGCCCTTCGCAATGCCCTTCAGGCAGCCTCCACCCCTCAGGCCCCTCAGGCCGCACCACTACCCGACTCTCCGGAGTCTCCCGACGCATCTCCCGCTCACCCGTTCTCTCCGGACGCGGCGATGGAGACCGACCCCGACCTTCGCCCGATAACCTCCGACTCGGACTCTACGGACGACACTCCGTTCTCGGTTGTCGACCGTAAGAGGAAGAAGAAGCGGTCTCCCAAGTCCGACTCAGCCCCGCCCGCTAAGACGACTGTCCCTCCGGCAACAGATCGTCCGGTCTCGCCCCTCTCTCCTCCTTCCGCTCCTTCAGACGCAGCTAAAAAGGAGAAACTCCCTCCTCCCATTTACCTTCGCGAGAAGGCTAAATGGGACAATGTTTCGAAGCTTCTTGTCCTCAAGAAGATCGAATTCACCAAAGCCCAGAATACCAAGGACGGTATCAAAGTTCAGGTGCAAACCTCGAACGACCACCGCCGCCTCACCTCCATCTTCAGACAAGAGTCCATAGGCTTTCACACCTATGCTCTTGAGGATGAACGCCTCCTCCGTGTTGTGATCCGCGGACTCCCCGCCGAACACAGTACGGACTCAATTAAAGCCGACCTTGTGGCTCAGAATTTCCCCGTCAGGGAAGTCCACCGCATGTACAGCGGCAAGACCAAAGTCCCTTATGAATTAGAACTAGTCGTACTAGACCTTTCGCCGGAAGGTAAGGCCATCTTCAACCTGAAGACGGTCAACCGCCTCTCCGGACTACGTATTGAGGCCCCACATCGTAACGGTTCCCCTAGCCAGTGCCATAGATGTCAACTCTATGGGCACTCAGCTAAAAATTGTTACGCCCGCCCGCGATGCGTCAAGTGCCTGGGTGACCACGGCACCGCTGACTGCACCCGCACACGCGACACCCCCGAGCCACCGAGTTGTGTGCTTTGCCGTGCTCAGGGTCACACCGCGAACTATCGCGGCTGTCCCATGGCACCTAAAGCCAACAAAAAGGTGATCCGCCGGGCCCCCGATCGTGTCCCTCCTCCCCGTCAATACTCCAATGTCACATCCAAAGTGGCATTAGTCCCCCAGGGCAAACCGATGCCTTCCACCTCGGCATGGGCTAAGCCCCTACCCTACACTAGCCGTGCCCCTCAGGCAAAGGCACCTCTCCCCCCCTCTGCCCCTGCCCCGGCTCCAGCAGTCGCTTCTCGCTCCAAAATGGTTAGCCATTCGGACCTAGTCCCCGAACTAGCTTCCCCCGAGTCCAAGTTTATTGACTTTACCAAGGCCAAGATGGTTCTGTGTAAACTCAAACAAGCCAAATCAGGCCTTGAAAGAATGATGATCCTTGCAGATCACATGGACATCGTCAATTACGTTGAAAACTTTGACTTTTAGTATGTCTATACAAAAGGAAAGGTTAAAACCCCGCTCCGTCAAGTTAGCGTTTTTTAACGCTAACGGACTTGCCCATCAACGTCCTCTTGTCCAAGACTTTCTAGTCAAACACCAAGTCGATATCATGCTAGTGCAGGAGACCTTCTTGAAACCCGGAACCCGCAATCCTAGGATTGCGAACTACCAAATGGTCCGGAATGATAGACCAAGCGCCTTAGGCGGTACTGTCATTTATTTCAAGAGATCCCTGCACTGCATCCCTCTTGACCCCCCTCCGCTTACTCACTTAGAAGCCTCTATCTGTCAACTCGGGATGACCGGTCATCAACCGATCATTATAGCATCCTGCTATCTTTCTCCTACCCAACCGAGAGTCTTGCTCAAAAGCGACCTCGAAGCCCTCCTCAACCTAGGAAGCGCCGTCATCCTGGCTGGCGATTTTAACAGCAAAAACACCCTTTGGAATTGTACGCAAAACAATCGAAACGGTGTCATTCTCGATAACCTTGTCGAATCTCTCAACTTCGACCTTATCGCTCCAATGTGCCCGACCCGCTACCCCGCAATCGCGGGGCAGTCACCCCAAGTCCTCGACATAGCACTTCTAAAGAATGTAGCCCTACGGTTATCTTCAATAGAAGTTCACCACGAGCTTATTTCCGATCACCGCCCTGTAATATTACAGCTAGGCCCCCCCACCGATCTTCCCCCTCCAACTAAGACTGTGGTAGAATGGCATAAACTTGGGAAAGCTCTCAAGTCTATACATTCACCCGACTTAGATAAAATCCCCGACGATATTAGGACCCCTAGTGATATCTCGATCGCGGTTGACTCTCTGACCAGTCACATCACAAATGCTATTAGCGAATCATCGAAACAGGTCCCGGTGGTGGCTCACCCCCGCCTGGTCCTGCCAGATGATGTGAGGCGCCTGATCACGGAGTCAAACGCAGCGACCCGCTATTACAGCCGCTGGCCCACCGAATTTAATAGAGTCAAAATGCGCTCTCTACACCGCGAGGTGCGGAGGCGCATCAAAGATCTCCGCCAACTTCAATGGGACAGTCTACTTTCAGGGATCGAACCCAGTCACCTGGCTTACTGGGAACTGGCTCGGTCTATGAAATCAGACATGATCTCGACGATGCCGCCCCTCAACCGACCCAATCAGCCTCCCGCATTCGATGACAAGGATAAAGCCAACTGCTTGGCTGAAAGCCTAGAAGCCCAATGCACTCCTAGCCACTACCCCGTTGACCCTGCTCACCTCGATACGGTGAACAGTGAAGTCACGCGCCTTATCTCCCTACCCCCCTCTGCCCCAGCTCTGCCCCCTGTCAAAGCTTCAGAGGTAATGACGATCATCAAGGATCTCCGCCCTAAGAAATCCCCTGGTGCAGATGGCATCAGCAACAGAGTACTCAAGCAGTTCTCAGTTCCCCTCATCTATCTCTTAGTCAGCATCTTCAATGCAGCCATGTCCTCGTGTTCATTTCCTAATGCCTGGAAGGAAGCCATCGTCATCGGCATCCGTAAGCCCGGCAAAAGTGCAAATGAACCCTCCAGCTACCGCCCTATCAGTCTCCTCAGTTCCCTGGGGAAGATTTACGAACGACTCCTTCTGAATCGTCTTTGGTCCCACGTAAACGAGTTCAGGCTCCTCTCGGAC
This sequence comes from Perizoma flavofasciatum, assembly GCA_958496245.1. Classification (NCBI taxonomy): domain Eukaryota; kingdom Metazoa; phylum Arthropoda; class Insecta; order Lepidoptera; family Geometridae; genus Perizoma; species Perizoma flavofasciatum. Next base: position 12,314,973 of record OY292431.1, read on the forward strand.
GAGCAGTTCGGTTTTCGAGCCCGACACTCGTGCCCCCAGCAAGTGCTCCGCATCACGGAGCACATCCTATCCAAGAGGCACGCTATCTGGCCTGCAGATACAGGTGCAATCTTCCTCGATGTAGCGAAAGCTTTCGATAAAGTCTGGCACAATGGCTTGATCTACAAGCTATTCCAACTCGGAGTGCCAGACAGACTCGTGCTCATCTTACGAGACTATCTCCACAATCGAAGCTTCCGCTATCGCGTGGAAGGTACTCTTTCTGAACCCAGACCCATAAGAGCCGGTGTCCCTCAGGGCTCCGTCCTTGCTCCTCTCCTGTTCACGCTGTATACCAGCGATATCCCTCGGACTCATCAAGTCGAACTTGCCCTTTTCGCGGACGACACAGCTTTATACGCATCCGATAAGAACTCTGATCGAGTGCGCATAAAGCTGCAAGCCGCTCTCGACACCTTAAGTGCATGGTTCCGTAAATGGCGCATAGAGGTCAATCCAACGAAAAGTGCAGCAGTGCTCTTTTCTCGGAGAAACCGCTTGCCCACAAGAACGGTCTCACTCTTTGGCGAACCCATCCCATGGGTTAAGTCAGCCCGTTACTTAGGAGTGATCCTTGATAGACGTCTATCCTTCTTCACTCACATTACGAAAGTGAGCAACCGCGCCAAGTTCATCCTTGGCCGCCTTTCCCCTCTCATCTGTGCGAAGAGCAAAATGTCCCTTAGAAATAAGGTGACACTTTACAAAACGTGCATCCACCCTATTATGACATATGCCGCAGTGGCCTTCGGCCACTCCATTCATGTCAAAAAACTCCAAGCTGTCCAAAATCGTTTCTTGCGCAAGGCCACCGGTGCGCCGTGGTATTCGCGCAACATAGATCTCCACCGAGACACCAAGCTCGAGTCCATAGCCAAATTAATAAAAACCGCTTCTCAGCGGTATTATGAACTGGCCTCATCCCACCCGAACCCCTTAATCTCCACTATCCCCGACTACTCGATCGAGTCACCCGAGTTGAAAACCCTCCGTAGACCAAGACACGTTCTTGGTGACCCCGATGACCCCATCAGCACCGCTAACGCGGTGGTGACGTCATCAAGTCCCGACAGAGCAAACACTCCACAGATACACCGAGCCCGCCGGCGGGCTCGACGAGTCCCCACTTCCGCCTACTCACGGTACAGATATGTACCGGGGCGTTTCTCTCCTATTCCACCCCCTCTGGCAACGGCCCAAGCCGAGGTCCGTACCTAAGTGGTGCCCTTGTGCTAGTTGCCCCATCCTAACTTTTTACAGGCTGAGCGCCTTCTGCGCTCGCCGTAGTCCGGTGACGCTGACCAAGGCCATCTGCGGCCCTGCAGCATTAAAGTCCATTCAGAAAAAAAAAAAAAAAAAAAGGCAGCGCGTAGTGCACGGCGCGACGCGGAAGGAGAAAGTCGCAACCACTCACCCTGATGAAGACTCTCGGAATGAGTCGAAACTTAGTCGGTGCCTTCACCGATAGTGCAGTACGTGAAAATTCCCGTTTTTACAATATGAATAAACATATAGGACTATATGGATCGGAGTGTTGGGCAACCAAAGGGATTGATGCAAGAAGAGTGCACGCAGCTGAGATGCGAATGTTGAGATAATTGTGTGGAGTTACTAGAATGTACAAAATAAGGAATTAATATATCAGGGGAAGTTTGAAAGTAGCACTCGTGACGGTAAAGTTGAGGACTAATAGGTTAGCATGGTATTGGCATGTCATGAGGAGGTAAGAATGTTATATTACGAGAAGAATGTTTAAAATGAATGTGGATGGAAATAAAAGCAGAGAAAAAATTTATGGATTGTGTGAAGAATGACATGAGGAGTGAGTACTTGAGATACGGCTGATATAAGAGAGTGGAAGAAGAGAACATGTTGTGTCGACCCCACGTGATGTGGGATAATGACAAGAAGAAGAAGAAGAAGATATTTACAAAGGCGAGCTTAACCCTAACTTTCGCTTTCTTTCAGCCAGCAACAATTTTAAGTTTAAACTTCGTAATGAATTAAAAAATCGCGTCCGTCATAATTACGAAGATTATTTGCAACAAGCATCCACACTTTCGCATTCATAATATTATTAGAAAGAAAGAAAGAAAGAGTATTTTTATTTGAGCCCAAAAACACAAACATGGTAAAAAACTGGAAAAGAATTAGCTTATAGAAAATGTGTTGCTTGGGGTCAAAATAGGTCCCTGTCTCAGCTTGATGCAGCATCGTGTTAGTACGTTGCTGCGCTGGTTTTCAGACAGGGCCTTTTGTGAGGACACGAACATTGACGAGGGCACAAAATAAAACTTACATAAACTACATAGGTATATTAAGTATAACATAAACTACATATAAAAATGGGGAAAAAACATAATAAATTGAAGCGATAAGGAAGGGTAAGGGAAAATTTTGTTTTCGTAGATAACCAAGAGATTATCCTAATGAGCATTTTTGCATAATTATAAGGTGTTTCTTATTAGGATAGTAGATAAGTATAATATCAGGCCCGTGCGATTTGACGCGGGGATGATCTATAGCATTTGTAGAGACTGACGCAAACTAACTTTTTCACACAAATTGATAATTATAGTCAGCAATAAAATTAATTTCCTACTAATATTATAAACATGAAAGTTTGTGAGGATGGATGTTTGTAACTCTTTCACGCAAAATCTACTGAACGGATTTTGTCGAAACTTTACAGTAATATAGCTTATACCTCTACATCAGAATAACACATAGGCTTTTAAACCAGGTACTACGCGGGAAAAGCGGGGGCTTTGCCGAATACAAGTTACCGTTCAAATGAGATCTATCTACAATGATAAATTATCTAACGTGACATAACTCGAATCGAGACTTGTACCTACATGAGTCTCGAGTCGAGTTCGTAACTCGTGTAGGCACGAGTCTCGAGTCGAGTTAGTGACTCGTATAGGTACGAGTCTCTAGTCGAGTTAGTAATACTAATACTAGTATCTGAGTTAGTGACTCGTGTAGGCACGAGTCTCGACCAGAGTTAGTGACTCGTATAGGCACGAGTTTCTAGTCGAGTTAGTAATACTAATACTAGTATCTGAGTTAGTGACTCGTGTAGGCACGAGTCTCGACCAGAGTTAGTGACTCGTATAGGTACGAGTCTCTGGTCGAGTTAGTAATACTAATACTAGTATCCGAGTAGTGACTCGTGTAGGCACGAGTCTCGACCAGAGTTAGTGACTCGTATAGGTACGAGTCTTTAGTCGAGTTAGTAATACAAATACTAGTATCTCTAACCATCGTATGAAAGAGGGGACTAAAACCACTTTTGTCGCTGAATGTAACAAGCGTCTTATTATTGTAAGTTCGAGAACACAAGGTACTTGAGTTTGGACAGGATTGGAGACAGACAAATATCCGAATCGTAGCGCGAAAAGCGGATACAAGCTGTAGAGCCATGAACTCTCCGATCAATCGCAGTAGTTCCATAGAAAAATTCCAATTTGGTGCAACTGTGAATTTTGATTTTAGTTTAGTTACACTAATTTCTACTATTAATTGTTCTGGGACACTAGTTCCAGTTTTGATTCTAAAGGCCCAGTCAAATGGTAGCGATCAGAACATTGACGCGAAATTAAAAAAACACTTGTAAACCATTTCTCTTTGATCGCCACTGCCACCAATATGTGCAAAGCATTTGTCCCGCTACGGGAATCCAACCCGCACTTCTTGCGGCTCAGCCCACACTCGCCCACAACGCCATGGAGGTCATCAATATTTTGAACCAACACTCCACATAAACCTATATAAACTGAGGTATTAGTATAGTAATTTATTATCTGTGACAGAGGTTTAAGGCATAGAGAATTCAGAATCCTAATAAATCCTCCTTGTTTTGTAACCTCAGCGTAATAAAAAATAAGTTAGCAACCATCTCCACTTTACCAGTTCTTGACAGATTTCATCTCTTTGTGATGTTTTAAACAATATTCTAATTTGCGCTAGCATTTTTATTTCAATGTCACTCTAACATTGCAAATGGCAACAAAAAATATCTTACCCATCTTTACTAAGATGTTGTTGTTGGCTGTACTTTTGCTTGGCGTAGCCCTGGCGTGGGATTGATTGAAACGAAATAAGTAGCTAAATTATTATTAAACTATTTCGTGGGATACGGAGGGAAAAATATTTACCTTGAGTGGGAATGACCCAATATTTCTTAAAATAAAAAACCTCTAAGTGATTTTGAGGCTGAGTGCAGCTGCTTTAAGCCGACTGCTGCTTGCTGCATGGTTTCACTATTGTAATATTTTGTGGTAAGTAATTCGAGCAATTTAAACAATATAAAAAACTAGCTTCAGTTATTGAATTCAGTTCCCTTCTAACGGCCGTCGACCGTGGTCGCGGACGGTGCTCATGAGGAAGGACCTCTTAACGGTCAACGAAACGTCAATAAGAGCATAGTCAAGTACGTAGTCGTAATAATATCCTAAATATATTGTTTAAAATGTTATAAATCAGCTTTTTCATGGCCCCATGAAATTCATTGCGATTGAAAAGGATTCTTCATCCTTTAGGTTTGTGCAGTCTTCGTGCGGAAATAAGGAGCGCGGTTCGAAAGTTTGTTTTGCACTCGTTGCTACAAATCTACTTTGGGATTTAGGGGGCAGATCGATGGTGTTTCGAAAGCAGGTATTTTATTTAACAAGTTAGTTTTCATACATTTTGATAACCCCCAGACTAAAGTAAGAAAGAAAAACAAACTTGACACACACCTTTCACATAAAATATATGTATATCCTATCCTAATAATATTATAAACGTGAAAGTTTTTGAGGATGGATGTTTGTTACTCTTTCACGCATAAACTACTGAACCAATGTTGATGAAACTTTACAGTAATATAGCTTATACATCAGAATAACATATATGCTACTTTTCATCCGGTATCATGCGGGCGAAGCTGTGGGCAGAAGCGAGTAGGTACATAAATACATGTTTCAGTCCTACCGTGATAGGCTGTAGGTACAAAATACGTAGTCCTCTCCTCGACACGTGAGCCAAGCATGTTCTGTCTCAGCATATTATGCAGCTCCACATCACCGGGAAGAGAAGCTACGCTGGTTTTCAGACCAGCGGGGCGATCACACTAATTTCCCATGGCTGGTATCATCGGATGGGATGAATCGTATCACGCTAATTTGTAAGCTGGATGAGCCATAGATGGGCAATGCGAATGAACAAAATTGGTTTTATATTAGACGTTCCGTTTTTTGGATGGATGGGCCATTAAAATAAGATACTAGTGTCAAAATTGATTGCCATCTCGATAGCCATGAGTTAGTGTGATCGCCCCGCTAAGTGTAGGTATTCCATTTCGTAGCTAGGTAGCTATGACAGATATCTATTGATAGATAGATAGATAGAAAATGCTTTATTGCACAAGATAAAACAAGTACATTGGCTAACTTAATGCAATTAGCATTTTATTCCAGCTAACCTTTTTGTAATGAAGAGTGGGGCGGAAATATTACCAAAATAAGATATTAAGATATAAATAAAAATAAATTGCTACTTAAAATAGAAGTAAAATACATACTTAAATACATACATCCAAATATATACTTAGATATATACACAAATATATATTATAAATGCGTAATTTTGTTGACCATTTTGTAATGAGATGAAATGTTTGTAAAGTTTGGATTTGAAGACTCCGATGGAAGATAGATAGATACACTTTGTTATACACCACATACAGTAATAGGTAAAACTTATACATCAGAATAACATATAGGCTACTTTTTATCCGGGTACCACGCGGGCGAAGCCAGAAGCTAGTATTTTGATATTTGCATGCTAATTAACATGGTAGAACATAATTGAAATTTATTATTTATTTATCTTAAGATCCTTTGTATTATGTTCAAGCAAATAAATGAATCTGAATCTGAATCTGATCCTCTAGAATTCACTCCACATTCACTATTATCCGAATCAGTGGATCGCAAGTTCGCATTCTTATGTTAAATGGTTACGGCGTTTGGGATACTATCACAGTGATGTACCAGTGAAAAGTGAACCATGGATCTGAAACATAGGTAAATGATCTGATCTCTGGTTCATACGAGTCAATTCCTTGCTTTTCAGTGATAGATCTTGAACAACGCTTTATAAGCTAAAACTATGCTTGTGACACTCACTAAACCTACACGTCATGTGCCTGTTTTTTATTCAGTTTTTAACTTGCTTTTCAGGGGGACATTGAAATTAGTAATGTGGGGAAGCTGCTTGCTAAAGTGGTTATTAGATTGGATATTTGCTATTTAAAAAAAAAAAAGTTTTGTTAACCTACGCTTAAGGGAAATCACAAGTTTGTTTTATAATATCCCAAAAATGCAACCTCCAATTTTATACTATTATAATTATGTATATTAAAAAAACCTGTAAGTATTTATTTGGTTGTTCACAACAGCCAAGGGTTATTACCTTTGGCTATTGTAAACTCTTAGCCACTGATAGTGAGATAGTAGAGGTATAGTTTATCACACTATTAGTGTGATTATCAGACGAGAAAAGTTAAATGAGAATCTAATCTAATTTACCATCAAATAAGTTTCAGAGAACTAACCCGGCCTGCCACAGATAAAAAAGAAAAATCTCTCATTCTCATTCTATTGAGCAGTTCCAAGGAGAATTATCTTTTTGAATTGAATCAATGTTGCAGTAGGCATCTCTATTCAGAGAGTGCGTAAGGTATTCGCGGCACGCGCTCCAATCTCACGCGTTGAATCGGTATTTCTGAACGAAACTATCTTCTATTGTTCAAAATGGAGAATTGGTGGGAAATCTTGATTTTCTTTTCAACATTTCGAGGAAGTATTTTTTGCGATTTCTTTAAATTGATAGATAACAGATGCAATATTCAGAGACTCTCGTTCGTTTTCCTGTCGTTGCCTACTCATACTCATACTCAAACGAATGAGTATGAATATACTATTAATGCGAAAGTATGGCACTTTAGCTGTTTATTGCTAATAATCTTTTTAATGGGTGAACCGATTTATATGAAATTTGGAATAGGTATAGTTCGTGACCAAGTATGACGCATCGGCTACTTTTTATCCGATTACCAAGCAGACGAAGCCGTGGACAGAGGCTAATACCTACTAAATATATAAAGCTGTTATATATAAGATTAGTACTTAAATAAGTAATAGTTTGTATCGGTCTTTAGGTAGTTTCATCTGTATTTTTTGTTTATATCTACTTGTACATAGTTGTATGAATAAATGTATTTATACTTTCAAAAAGTAACTAGGTAACTTTTTATAAAGTTATAAATTTACTATAATTACTTTTTATGAAGTTACCTCTACTTAGAAGGAGTAACTTTAACGTGTTTCTGCAGCTTTATACAGGAGCATATTATGAGTAGACTAGGTAGGCAACATACGTACCTACCATAAAAGGTTTTTCACGTTCACTCGCGCAGAAAATCACATGAAAAAAACAAGTTTACCTCTCCCAGCACAAAAAAGTATTAAAACACGCAAAAAAGCATCATTTATTTCCGCCCGCATAATATTCGGATATATTTTTCGTCGGTTCTCGTTTGTAATATCGTTACAATGCATATTTTACTGTTTTAACTAATTTGCATGAAAATGGGAAGAGAAACTAATTTGAGTCTCGTCTCGAGGGACAAAGGGTAGACTGGTTTTTGTAGGAGTTACATTAAAGTTTTTTGCGCGTAGATAAAAATATTTGACAAATAAATGAGTGAGCTGTAGTGTGCTTTTGTTTATAAATGGATTTTTAAATGGATGTCTTATTAAGTTATGCAAACAGGATACCTCCAAAATACACAATTAAGAACTTCTCCTTTTTTTAAGGTGGTTGAAAACAGGTTTCTTTTTTTATTTTATTGAAAAGACCTACAGCCCTTGTGTAATCTACAAATATTTGTCTTGGGTCTGGGGGTTTTCTATGTATAATATATATGTATTTACAAAAAAAGTATATAAGTAGTATATCAGTCATGTAGTTCCCATAATACGACGATTCTCATAGTTTGACGACCTCTGTGGCGCAGTGGGCGAAGGCCCGCCTGAGACGCAGAAGGTCTCAATTCCTGCCACGGGACAAATGTTTGTATCTGCAAATATTTGTCTCGGGTCTGGGTGTTTTCTATGTATAATATGTATGTATTTACAAAAAAATTATATATAAGTAGTCATGTAGTTCCCATAATACAAGCTCTGCTTAGTTTGGGGCTAGTTGATGCTGTGTTAAAAAAGTCCAGCAATATTTATTTAAATAAATAAATAAATAATGCTGGACAATCCACACAGCATCATCTAGCCCCAAGCTAAGCAGAGCTTGTGTTATGGGTACTAGATGACTGATATACTTAATACAATACATTACATAGATAGATATTTTTTTATTATACATTTTTTAGTTTGAGGGCGTTTTAAAGTTAATATAGGAGATATCTATAGTTAACTAAGTACCTAGTAAAAAAGTCCAAAGAATATGGGAAAGACATAAATAAACCAAAGGTTGTTTGGAAGAGATAGCTTCATAATATTTTTCATTTATTCATCTTAATGTCCTACATACAATGGTTAAGCTTAGGTCTTGTGTAGCTCCAAGTTGGTTGGCAGGTACATCGGCCCTGTCAGGGCGTTGCAGGTAGGTATCATTTTACAATTAAACACATACAATTTAAATAATAACACTGGTGAATGTATACAAAATAAAATTAAATGTCAATAATTATACAAACTGTCAAAAGTTATGAGAAAAAATATGTCAAGAATTATAATAATCGTTAATATAAGATATTCTACAGTAGGTACGTCATATTTTGTAAGTAAGAAATGTTCGAGAATGAAATGGTCAAGAATATGTGCATAGGTAGGTAGTTTGTAATCAGATTATACAAGTTTGTCAGATAGGTATTCGTCAACAGTGTAGTAGGCTTTTTTCGTCAGGATGGTTTTAATCTGTTTTTGGAATAATGAGTCCTTTTCTTCACTTTTTATTAGTTCGGGCAAAACTTTTTATTAGTTCGGGCAAAACTTTTTGTTAGTTTGGGCGAAACTTTTTATTAGTTCGGGCAAAACTTTTTGTTAGTTCGGGCAAAACTTTTTATTAGTTCGGGCGAAACTTTTTGTTAGTTCGGGCAAAACTTTTTGTTAGTTCGGGCAAAACTTTTTGTTAGTTCGGGCAAAACTTTTTATTAGTTCGGGCAAAACTTTTTATTAGTTCGGGCAAAACTTTATGTTAGTTTGGGCGAAACTTTTTATTAGTTCGGGCAAAACTTTTTGTTAGTTCGGGCGAAACTTTTTGTTAGTTCGGGCAAAACTTTTTGTTAGTTCGGGATCAAAGCGATATTTCCGTTTATTGTACGTTTAGTTTTGTAAAGTTTTTTAACATTTTCTTGCGTTTGGTGCATCATCCTTAGTTCTGACCCCACACTAGTATTTCCTGTGTCGTAGGTATAAGGACACGAGTACCGTGGTACCACAACACCCAGATCCATAACAAATATTTGCAGAACATACAAACATTTGCCCCACAGCGGGAATCGAACCCGCAGCTTTCGTCGTCAAATATAATGTCACATTGGCTATCCCAAATGCTGATGCTGATGTCAATTGTTTGCTTTTTTTATAGGTAGGTACCATTGTGGTAAGCGGTTACCGGTTATCTATGAACACTTGGGACACCAGATGTATCACTCACAAGTTACCGATCCTGAGACATAACGGATGGAAAGTCTCATGTGCCTATTTCTTGAGGGTATTAATGTTAGTAAGAGTTAGTCAGAAGCAGAATAATATTTGGCGTAAACATAATCATAATATAATTTATTCGTAAGATTTTAGGTTACACATAAATCTTAAAATTACTATAGTAGGTTCATATTACCAAAACCTGCCTTTACAGGCGTATGAATATAATATTAAGATTAAATTAATATTAAATTAATACAAATCAAAAAGAATTCATAATAATAGAACAACATGTCAAAATTTACCTAATCATGCAAAATCCAAAATAAAATTAGTTATATTTTATATTTGAAGAATTCATTTATAATTATGTATGTGTTTTACTAGTAATTAACATTCCAGTGTTAGGTGTTATCCTATCGCCGCTTATTGGAACACTAAGAAACATGTTGTTATACAGATTTCTACCACATAAACACAGAACCTTACCTTCTTTTTTACACTACGTAAATCTGTTTTATTAATGCAATTGTCTTCAACCTTTCCACCATCAGATAATAAGGTACACCCTCGCAAAAAAGCTTCACAGAATCACAGACAACGTAGACTCTGCCACACAGAAAACAAGGGTTAAAATACACTTTGCCAACATGTTTTCAGCATGACTCTATCAAACAATCCTGGAAAGGTCCTGCTAAATTGCCGGGAACACACGTAGCTAACGAGTGTGACGGCGGAACCCTCGGGATTGTTCACTTGTGGCGGGTCTGTTATTGTTACTGCGAAACCCTATTTTGATAATGTTTGCCAATCAGCGCTGCCATCTTTTAGATTGCTTTTTGCAAGTAAAACAAATGAGGTTTGTATACAACAAAGATCTACGCTGAAGAAGTGATTTTCTATGTTTTTTTAGAAACTTCTAGAAGTTAAGCTTAGGTACATGCTTATATGGAAAGTGTTTACAATCATAGGGTTGAGAACATATAAATTAACATTGTCATTCTCAATAATGCCCTGGTTGTTAATCTTTATCAATAAGCTGCAAATGAAAAGTACTCGATAAATCTATTGCTTTCAGTTTTTCACATGGTAGATAAATAGATGGTAGTTATAGGTAGGTATCTCTTATGAACCCTGTCTAAGGAAAGGGCAGATATAAGGAAACAGATAGGTAGACAGGTTGAGGTTTTGTGTAAATAAACTAGTACTTTATAATAGAGTTGAGAGGTGCCTACCTAGGCAACGGACCTATTTATTCTGTGCAGAAGGTAGTTTTTGTCCGTCAGTGGGTAGGTTGAATGAATTAATGAAAATACTTTATTGTACACCTTAAAGACAAATAACATGATAAATTTTATTCTTAAGAAAGTACAATGGACGATCTTATCGCATAGAAGCGATCTCTTCCAGACAACCTTTAGAAGGAGAGGATAACATAAAAAATCCTATAAGTAGTATATCAGTCATGAAGTTCCCAACACAAGCTCTGCTTAGTTTGGGGCTGGATGGTGCTGTGTAAATATCCAGTATTATTTATTTTACTATCTTCTGCCCACGGCTTCGCCCGCGTGGGACCCGGATAAAAAGTAGCCTATGTGTTATTTTTATGTATAAGCTATATTACTGTAAAGTTTCATTAAAATCCGTTCAGTACTTTTTGCATAAAAGAGTAACAAACATCCATCCTCACAAACTTTCGCATTTATAATATTAGTAGGATAAGAAATTGTGAGTGGCGGGGGTGTTCATAAAATTATAACAAAATAATATTAACTATATATATCTATAATAGATATATGTATGTAAAAGTAATACATTTATTCATACAACTATAAACAAACAAGAGGTATATTCAAAAAATACAGATGAAACAGCTTCTAAAGATCATTGCAAACGATCTATAGATAGCTCAACTGATCAAAGTCAAAGTCAATAGGTTTTTATTCATTGAAATCACAAGGACCATATAGAAACGTCAACTTAAAAACTATACGTGAATTTAAAATGTTATGTTAAATGTGATCCAGATCATGCATGTTGTATATAAGTTGTTTGTTTCTGTTCCATCCAATCTTCGTAACACCTTACACTGTGATTCAATTATATCTAGGTAGGTATCTACTACGTCCAAACAAAACTACTTTTCAATATAAAAATTATCTACGACAGAGAATTTATCGGGAACTCCACTACGTCGCTTTCAAGCGCGTCCTCTAAGCTCCTCGGCATAGAGGGCGCTTCAAGTGCCTACACCACCAGCCTACACTGGCCCCTCGCCCCCCTGAAACACTTATATAAATAACCTAAAAACTGTGAGCTGGCAAAGTGACACGGGTCTGATGAAACTGGTGGCGGCGACAAAAGGCAGTAAAACAATAGGTCTACGAGGAAGGGTTAGATTTTTTGAAAAACTATTTTTCCTCCTCACGAGCTTAGCTAGATACAAGTTAATTTGAAAATTCCCTACGTTTATTTCCATTATGTATCGCAGCGCTCCCTATTGATTTATGGCGGTAAGAACTATTTTAATCAATCCTTGAAACCTTTGTGGCGCAGTGGGCGAAGGCCCGTCTTAGTCTCAGAAGGTTACGGGTTCCATTCCCGCCGCAGGAAAAATGTTTGTATATGCAAATATTTGTCTAGGTGTTTCCTATGTATAATCCTACTACTATCATAAACGTGAAAGTTTGTGAGGATGGATGTTTGTTACTCTTTCACGCAAAAACTACGAATGGATTTTGATGAAACTTTACAGTAATTTAGCTAATACATCAGAATAACACATAGGCTACTTCCGCATCACTGCTAAAGACACGTTAAATGGGCAAAACCAACACCTAAAATTATATAAAAACTACCTACTTTCAGATAAGTAATTAAGATTGTATTGTTCTCATGTAAGTGACATCTGTTTGTCTTTTTGAGAATAAAGTTATTTAAACCTAAAACCTTAACCTATCTTTTATCCGGGTACCATACGGGCGAAGCCGTAGGCAGAAGCTAGTATGTATGTATTCACATAAAAAGGTGGTATTCGGTTTATAAATACACTTATCAAAGACAGCGGGAATTTGGTCGACGGTGGTGGCTAAAGATCGCTCGTGATGGCGTTGGGGAGGACTATGGCCAGATGTGGACTGATGCTACCGTTGATGATGATGTTCCTTCCTATCCACAAGATAAAAGGAGCCTGTTTATACGTTTGCCGTATTCGTAAGAGTTTGTTTGAGTAAATTTGTTGTCTGTTATCAGATATCAATAATGCAATCGATTTGCATCTCTTCAAAATAAATAATGCTGGACATTTTCACACAGCATCATCTAGCCCCAAACTAAGCAGAGTTTTTATTATGGGAACAACATGTCTGATATACTACTTATATATTTTTTTTTGTAAATACATATTATACATAGAAAACACCCAGACCCGAGACAAATATATCATAAACATCTGTCTCGCGTCACAGAATTTCTACCGTCAAAATTGCTACCTAATTTGCCTATTTTTTTACGTAAGCTGTTTATTCTAATAGAAACAGCATGACCGAAAACGTGGGCAGAAGCTAGTGATTAATAATTCCAGTACAATGGAAGTGGGCAAGGTACCAAACATAACAGGATATTAAGGCAGCTACACACAGCACATTAGTTGTGATCAATCAAGCGGCACGTGCTGTAGGCGGCTGCGAGCGGCGATATTAATGTCCGCTGACCCAGTAAGCGGTCTAATTAAGCCTCTACATTATAAGGATAATTGAAGATGGCGGCTTCGTAAGGAAATCAGTTTATTTTGTTTCAGTATGTTATTAAATTTTAATTGAAATTATGTAATTCCATCGGTATGTTATCAATAAAACACTATTAAAAAAACTCCTTTTCTTCTTCTCCTTTTCATTTTCCCGCGTTAGGTCGGCTCTCGTATTTTGAGCGCGTGTCCAAGCCTTTGTAAGGATATTAGTTAATTCTGTTTCAGGACGCCATATTATTTGATTTTAATTAAAATGATGGAATTAATGCTGGCTGGACATGCTGGACATTTAATCACACAGCATCATTCATTAAAAAGAAGTCAATTTAACAAGTTATCTAAAAATAATTTATGAGACATTAAATGTCAAAAAACCGACTTCAAATAAGTAATGGGAAATTGATAAAAAACTCAATATGAAATTTCATCACCCATTTTTCACTTTAAGAGTGGGATTATATGGAACCACACTTGAAGTAAAGGTACCTATTAAAAAATAATCATTAAAGTCGGTTCACGATATTGCGTACTACACTCAAAAAACATACATACGAAATGAGAATCTTCCTCCTTATTTTAAAGTTGGTTAAAAAATCATGCAACCTTTTTTATATACCACAGACAACACACTATACTACAATATTATATAGGACCACAATATTAGTATTAAATGTACCCTTTGTTTTTTTTATTTTCTCTAAATGTATTTTTTTTTTTTTTGTTTATTATTTATTTTCCTTGGGTACCATAGAGTTAGTTGTATCGAATTAAGACAATTAAGTTAGCTAGTTGACACTGGAAACATCTCATATCGAAGAGAGTCCGTGGCGAATCCCTTGTGACCCCACTATACAGGCTTTCAGACCTAGTGTGGGGAACAGAGATAAACCGAGGTACAATTATTTTTAATTAGGAATCGTTCCTAATTCTGTAGTACTTAATAATTTGTCTAATTTGTATGTACCATGTAAACTTTTGTGTCTAATAAATGTTATTATTATTATTATTATTATTATTATTATTATATATCTATGTATTACATAACACCGATCATAATAGGCTTAGTATTATAGTTATAGGCATATATCTACGAAGTTTATATACTATATATATACCTACACAAGATCTCGGCGTCAAAGGAAAAATTCTATAAGGCTGCGCGTCGTAATCCCCACGTGGCCGTGGGCTTGAGCCGGTAATTTGGCTCACATATCGCTGGCGTAGCCGTTACGTGGTCAAAACCTACACTACTGTGGGTTTCAAACTCACTAATTAGTAGAAGCTGCTATTTAGCAAAAATATTCTTCATTAAAAAATATTCTTATCTTCATTGCGTTAAGATTTTCAACAGACTTCAAAAATGGAGGAGGGTCAATACGCTTTTTTTTTGTGTGTATGTTACGCATTATCTTCGCTAATTGTGAACCGATTTAATGTTTTTTTAAATATGTAGCGGCGGACTTATATAAATTTTTATGAAAAATACCACCCCTAAGGGTGAAAAAATGAGGTATGAAATTTCATATTGGACATTTACCAACTTCCTGTTATTTGAAGTCGGATATTTTATTTCACGGAAAAAAATACTTGTTTGTTATTAAAGTAAAAAACGAATTTAACCGTAATAAGTGAATATCTTAGAATTTTTGATTCCGGATGCCAGTCATAACACATACTGCATCCAGGGTGGCTAGACAAATACCTTATGCTTAGTTTTTCTTTTAATCAAACGAAAATTTATCAAGAAAAAACTTTACAGCAGTCACGTAAAAGCTAATGTAATTTCTGTACAATTCAACCTTCCCGCAGGCGTTAACGCCAACAGAAAGTGGCGGTTGTCTAAGGAGCCTCGAAAGAGGCTTACTCTATCGGATAACTGCAGTTCCATTAGTAGGGGTAAATGATTAATTTTCTCATTGAGCTGACTACGCGCCCCCACCCTCGAATATGTTTGTCTAGTTAAAATAATTACATTTTCTTGTAATAACTGACTCACGTTATGAATGCGAGATCTTGCTTTCGCTGCACAAGCTGGACTGCATCAATAGATATGCTGATGTAAAATGATTGTTTAAAAAAAAAGTGGCAAGTCTTCTCCTCTGAGATAAAAGAATATGTTTGCAGATTTTTGCCTGATGAATTGAGACTATATTATATAAACAAATAATTATAATTGGTAGTACCGTATAATATAGGTATATAACCATTTTATTTTACCTTATACTTACTATAGTAATAATAATTACGAGTAAGTTCAGTCTTTTGTTTGTTGTTTTGGGTTTACCTTTTTAAGTAAAAAGGTAGTTATACCTTTACCTTTTTTATTGTTCCTTCCTGTTTTTCATGTCATTTCTACTTGTCTGTACTTGGGTGTCTAGACAACAACCACTTTCTGTTGGCGTTAACGTTTGCGGAAAGATTGAGTTGTATGGAAATGACATTAGCTGTGGAAAAATCACGTGACAGCTGCCAAGTTTTACGCTGACAAATTTGCGTTAGCGTGATAGGAAAAGTAAGTGTGAGGTATTTGTCTAGGCCCCCCTGATGTGTCGTTTCATGTATCTATCTATCTGGATAAAGAAACAAAGCAGTTTCATCATCAAATAAGCCGTCTTATCTCTTTGGTCTCAGCAAAACAAACAGACATTCGTACTAGCGATACATTATTGCGGGACGATATTGGCCGCTCGCAAACATTGTTCCTGTCCACTTTTACCCAGGTGGTCCACGGATCATGGACGATAAGACTGGATAGAGCTAAAAAAGTCTTTCATCGGCAAAATAGACGATTCCAAATGTCAAGATTAAAAAACTGACATTTAAGTATTTTTTTCTTTTATTGAAAAACTTTCCGGTTTTGCGATCTACTTTCCTTGAAAATGTTATTGCACTAGGCCAACAGCTTCATCATTAAAGCTAGTTTACAAGTTAACCCTGTTTCTTAGTAATTTTTACACAAAAATACCAATAGTCAATATACAGGTTGATTTGGTAGATCCATCAGTCGAACCAATGGATGTAACTTGAATCGTCGGTTGAAGTTTTGAACCGTCTAGTCTCACTTAAATCACTCTATATAAAATACTACTGCACACGGCTTCGGCCGCGTGGTAATCGATGAAATGGAGCGTTCGTAAGAAATTGAGACCATTTTTTTGTCTACTTACGTTGCAGAATTGGACTCCACTAAAACCCTTTAATTTTAACGGCATAATAAACACCATAATAATATGTCCACCCTAAAGCTCCATCTAATCCTACTAATATTATGAACGCGAAAGTTCCTCACAGATGGATGTTTGTTACTTTTTCACGCTAAAACTACAGAACGGATTTTTATGAAACTTTACAGTAATATAGCTTATACATTAGAATAACACATAGGCTACTTTTTATCCGGGTACCACGCGGGCGAAGCCGTAAGCTAAAGCTAGTCCTACTAATATTATAAACACGAAAGTTTGTGAGGATGGATGTTTGTTACTCTTTTACGCTAAAACTACTGAACAGATTTTGATGAAACTTTACAGTAATTTGGCTTATACATCAGAATAACACATAGGCTACTTTTTATCCGGGTACCACGCGGGCGAAGCCGTCGGCTGAAGCTAGTAAAGATAATAAAACAATAAGCTTTGCAACGACAGATAGGCAAGCTCAAGATAAATGACTATATTAACCATGTGCAATTTCACGGAGTGTATGCCTTTTATTAGTAATTACCTCCCGACAGTAATGGCGGTTAATAAATTGCAATTATCTATAGTAATTATTCGCAATTACACGGCTTCTTTGAAATATCAGAAGGTACCGGTCATCAAGAACTAGTTTGGTCGAGGTCAACACATCGTAAGCTTATCTTTATCATAACACCCATCATCCGCACATATCTTTATAGTATATAGTATCTGGGTGTTTGCTATATATAAAATAACGTATGTATTTGCAAAGTGTATATAAGTAGTATATTAGTCATATAGTTCCCATAACACAAGCTCTGCTTTGGGGCTAAATGATGCTGTGTAAAAAATGACCAGCTGATTTATTAATATTATTATAGTCCTGGAGGATTCTCTGTGTCGTGGGTATCAGGAACCACAGGGCACTAAAAGACCCGGAACATATGTATATTACAAATCATACAAACCTTTTTTCCGATGACATTTCGTAAATATCTTCTCATTTTGTTACTATCATAAGTAGACAAGAGTTAGATTTTATATCGTGTTTTGATTTTCCCGACGTTTCAGCTGTGTTGCAACAGCCTAGGCTACTTTTTGACTGGATTCAACAGCTACTGTCGAAGAAATATATCATTTTCCGCACCTTCTAAATCACATATCCTCTCCATCCAAAGTATGTCTGGAAGAGATCGCTTTAACGATAAAACCGCCAAGTGTACCTTTAGTTTTAATATTTTATTGTACAGTAAAGTATTTTCATTCATTTATTTTTTATGATGCAAACATTTATGTACGTATTAACACGTGCTCAAAACGGTGAAGGAAAACAACGTGGGCCCGGCATGCCCTGTAACAAAAAAATCGAAAGCCAACAGTTAGTGTTCAAATAAGCAGCGATAGGCTTGCAACTTGTCATGTGGAATGCTAACTAATTACAAAAACGCGGGCATATGCCAAATGTGTTGTTTGGCCGTGCCTCTGATCACCCCCTACTTGGTACCCTCAAAGATCTACGGTCGTGGCGTGTTTATTTTGGTTTTTCTGTGTAAAAAGAATAATCATATCCTGTTCTAAAATATTTCAGAAGGCATAATAACGGCGATGACCTCAGAACATTAAAAAATCCGCTGAATAAATTTAAAAAACAAAAAAACTAATACCTTGGCTACTTAATAATAGATTTTACAATTTGAAAGAATTTCTTTGGCAATTGACAATTATTTTTTTAGTTTCTTTGACATTTTTATTTTTTGCTTGTATAAAATTGTAGGTATTGGTTAAACATATTAAAAATAAAATACGAACTTTTTATATACTAGGCGACCTTTTTATATTCAGTAAATCAGTTAGCATTTTTGCCCATTTCAACACCGTGTAGTCAGGTCAAAGAATGCCCGCCAATCACCTCTTTTGCCCAACCCATGTCCTTGTTTCGTCTCCTTCACAGAGATGAGTGGCGCCACCTGCATTAATTTCCGTTCTTTCATATCATCTTTTTACCACAATTTAAGTATGAAATAAATCTAATTATATTTATTTATTACCACAAGCCAGTTAAGGTTAAAACTGGTCTGTGTTGTTACTTAACAAACATTTTATTTATAATTATAATTAAAGATTAACACAATAAGCACAATAATTATAACACAACGAATAAAAAATATCAAATATAATTTTTTGTTTTAATTTTTAGACTTGGATCATTTTATGTCTTTCTTATTTGACCTTAATTGTAACAATCGTTATAAATAACATATTTTATACTTTTTACTACCGCGTCAGGCTAATAAATGAATTATTATTACAAAAACAGATAAAGCTACCCAACAAGACGTCTTTTTTCTAAAAAAAAAACGGTAATTTCCAAGGAAAGCTGTTGAGCGCGTGAAAAGCGCTACTTAATGATCGTAAATGGCGAAAAACGACGAATACGTCTGGGAATCGTATTAATACGTCATTAGCAAGGATTGGTCGAGTGCTTTTGCTAAACGTTTTTCAGTAGATGCAGGGTTGCCAGTGTTGTCACGCAACATAACGTTCGTTTTTTTAAGTGTTACCAGCATTAATAGGAACAATATATTTTTTCTAGAAAATCTGACAACTTTCGGCCAAAATAAGAATAAATATCATTCTGAGACCGAACTCAGTGGCTTAGTTGTTTAGCACTCTCTATGACGGCGCGGTCGGAAGTTAAAAAATGGGCATAAAAAAATAATTTTTATGTAAAACAAAAAGCAATAAAGGCTTTATATTATATCATAATATTGTATTACAAAAGATGGAGGTCATGGGTTCGAGTCCCCCTGGGTAGATATTTTTTGGGATATTATAAAATCGTATAAAGTTATATAAGTTAATTTGAAATGTTTGACAATTGTTTACGTAATTTTCAAGAGACGCCAAAAAAGGAAGTTCTCAATTCGTCTTTATTTTTCTTGTGTGTGTATGTTTTACACACATACATACTTGGTAATACCATTATTTGGTAAACATAATTATATTATACTTATTATAATTTGGTAATTATTGGCGAAGTTATCGAGAACCGAAATATGAACCGATTTTATTGATTATTTTTTTAGTGGGTAGGTAGGGTATATTTTAAGAGAGATCCCATACAAATTTCATGAAACAATCTCATCTCTAAGGGTGAAAAAGAGATGAAATTTCATATTCAACCTTATATAAACTTCCCGTTATTTGAAGGCGATTTTTATTTGTATCTGAAAAAAAAACTTATATTCTATAGTCTATATTTATTAGTATATTAATTATTTTGGAAATCAGCCAAACGCACTACCGCCCACTATTCATTAAACAAAGGTTAGCTGGAAGAAAATGATAATTAGTATTAAGTTCGCCTAAGTACTGGTTTTACCTTGTGTAATAAAGCATTTTCTATCTATATATCTATCTATTGTTTTACCCCCGAGTGTCTTGTTCTATACTGGAAGTGTAAGACTTTATACGATTGCAAAAACCGCATTTGTCAAACAAACGAACAACCTCTTATCCCGAAAATGCGTCGTGAGTGAAAATTAGAAACATATTCTAGAAAGATAAATAAACTCTTTGTTGTGCATAACACCATTATACAGCACAACACATTTACAGAAAATTCATAAAAAAAACAACAAATGCACAATGAACGGTCCTAACGCTGAATCGTTTTTGCCTGACAAAATTAGGTTGGAGAGAACTATTTGAAATAATGACGTTGTTTTATCTTTACTCACAGATAAAAAGACGTAAACATGGAGAATTAACGATACACACGATCAATTTTATTATTACGCTGTGCCAGCCCTAAAGCCCATGTGACGTTATCGTTCTAATTCTCCTGTGATTTATATCGGCAAGATTCGGTCATGGATTAATCGGTTCGACACCCGCCGTTTATGTTGGTTCCGTTTCGGAATTTGTTTCCGTTTTAGGAATAACCCAATTACCCAACATACTTGAGGAACGTCACTGAAATAATATTTTCAATGAAAATATATGGGTCTCAGAGGAACGATGAAAATGTATCGAGGAATAATATTCGTGTGGAAAAAATGAATACGGTACGCAACGAGGGTGAATTTTGATCGTCATAAAAAGTGTTGATAAACATCATAAGAAAGCTGTGTTCAAGAATTCAAAGAACTACAAATTTTAAGATAGATAGATATGAATTTTTAGTAACTAGTACTTATGTACCTACCGTGTGGTGGCCGAAGTCAGACCGAGGAAAGCCTGGTCATCCGAAAGCGAGATACCTACATTGACGACATCATAACAGTCGCCTGGATGAGAGACACACAGGACAGAGGAGGCTGGAAGGAGAGAAAGGAGGCCTATACTCAGCAGTACCTAGGTGATATCGGGCTGAGATGATGTTAATGACGATCAAATGAAAATAGTTTATATATTTAATGCATACAATGGATGGATGGATGTTTGTTACTCATTCACGCAAAAACTATTGAATGGGTTTTGATGAAACTTTACAGCAATATGGCTTATACATCAGAATAACACATAGGCTAATTTTTATCCAAGTATCTACCACGCGGGCAAAGCCGTCGGGAGAAGCTAGTGTCCTATTAATATTATAAACGTGAAAGTTTGTGAGGATGGATGTTTGTTACTCTTTCACGCAAAAACTATTGAACGGATTTTGATGAAACTTTACAGTAATATAGCTTATACAATAGAATAATACATAGGCTACTTTTTATCCGGGTACCACGCGAGCGAAGCCGTGGGCAGAAGCTAGTACAGTTATGAGTTGGTTGTCAAATTTCACGTGAATCTTTTGAGTGGCACCTTCGCGGCCAGAATTACATAAACTAGGTCGCCCTAAGCTCAAAACACACAAAGCTAAGCCACAGTCCATCGGCATTCAGCTCGCAAACGTCAAATTAAACGAGTAAATAACCGGGACACCTGCAAATTGCAAGCGGCACAGAATACAACAGCAGTTGGTGCTACGTGTTGCCCCATCTTGATTTGATTACTGATATCCATGGCCACAGTAAACTGGAACCAGTAGGTATATTGATGGCAAAGGAAATAAATAAAATAGTAATTATTTTCTTTGCATTCTATCCTGTCCTACTAATAATATCAATGTGAAATTTTGGATGTTTCGATAAATAATAAATAATGCTGGACATTTTCACACAGCATCATCTAGCCCCAAGCTAAGCAGAGCTTGTACTATGGGAACTGCATGACTGATATACTACTTATTTAAATATTTTTTTGCAGATGATACAAACATTGACAACATTTGACGACCTCTGTGGCACAGTGGGCGAAGGCTCGCCTGAGACGCAAAAGGTTGCGGGTTCGATTCCCTCCGCGGGACAAATATTTGTCTCGGGCTCTGGGTATTTTTTATGTATAATATGTATGTATTTACAAACAAAAAATATGTATATAAGTTGTTTATCAGTCATGTAATTCCCATAACACAAGCTCTGCTTACTTTGGGGCTAGATGATGCTGTGTGAAAAATGTCCAGCATTATTATTATTTGTCTTGCGGCGGGAATTGAACCCGCAACCTTCTGCGTCTCAAGCGGGCCACAGAGGTCATCAGATGTTTGTTGCTAATAATCTCCGTAATGGCTCATTCAAATCTATTAAATTTGAAACAGTTCCTGACCTAACACACAGGCTACTTTTTATCCGGGTAGCCGGCGGACAAAGCCGTGGACAGAGGCTAGTTAGCCACAAGCAAGCAAGGTGACACCACACTTTTGGATGTAAATATACTATTTTTTATGGTATGTAAGGGGAAACAGATACACTGCCCACCTGATGGGTGGTTGCCGTCTACTAAATAGTACCCACCTACCCCTTAGATGAAGATCTTACTTAACTATGCATGTTATGCAAATCGCACCCAATGGGCTTTTAAATATTTGATAGCCTAATAATTGTAGACCAACATATTAAAAAAAAATATGATTAGTTTTTTATCACTTTAACTAGATTTTTTATTTGGCACTTCTTATCTCCGACTTGGAAAGCCGATTTTGATCAGAGGAAGGAAAATGCTTTCGTAAGCATTTTTAATAGAACCTCACAGGTACTTTGCCTTTCTTTCTGTGAGTGAAAGCTTTTTCCGTTTATTACACTGTTTTGTAGTTGGGCTACTTACTGTGTTTCCTCTACTGTGGCTCAGTTAAGCTTTTGCCACGGGGGTATCAAATTCGTTTGGTACCTACCCTTTTAATTACGGGGCTCATCAACTGGATTAGGGATGACGTATTGTTGACATAAGACCCTCTATCAAAGAGAATGAGAACGGCAGTTTATTATTTGAAATGGCAATAATCTTGCTGGCTTGTTTGATAATTTAACTGTGGTTTCATATAAATTATTTACTGCCGTGGTTTAATCATCGTTCTATTTCCTCCAAAATGAACTACATATTCTTAAATCTACATATTTTGGTATTTGCTAAGCTTCCTTCGACAGATTTCTATGAAAAAATGTTAGTAAGGTAAGTCTTTGTCACAGCTTAAGTCAAAGTTAAAAACAATAGGTTTCTTTTCATTGAAATCACAAAGTTCATAATATAACGTCGTCTTACGACAAATAATTACGTGCATTATAAATTGTATATCCTACTAATATAATAAATGCGAAAGTCTGTGTGTGTGTGTGAATGTTTGTTACCACGTATCTCCGTAACTACTAAACCGATTTTGATGAAATGTGGAATGTGGATAGTTTAGGATCTGGAATAACACATAATCTAATTTTCGAAAATCGACCCCTAAGGAAGTTAAATAGGGAGGTAAAGATTCTATGAAAAAAAAAATTGTTAGATTCGCTCAAAACTCTGTACAAATAAACTTTAAAGTAAATAATGAAACATGTATTTTTTATTTTTTCAAAACTACCTTTGGGGTTGTGCAATTGAGTTCTAAACTTTATATAAATTGTAATCCTTGGTTCGATTCATTCAAAAGTTGGTGGACATAGTTTGAAGCTTGGAGACGGCCATACGCTACTTTTATTAACATACCACGCGGGCGAAGTCGCGGGCAGAAACTAGTTATACCTACGCCGGTTCTTCGCGCGCCCAAGCCTAGAATAATCAGGCGACAAACTCTTTTTGGTTTCTTTTGCTGATTCATTCAGCTATAGTGTGGTGCCACACTATAGCTGAATCTAACAAAGTGAATTCTATATTGAGAAAAAGTATTAGTCAAGGATATAAATAAAGTCTAAAAAGGTTTAGTGACGACGGGAAATAGACACTTAATCAGCATCGATTCTTCACAGAGTATTATAGGGTTTTACCTGCAATCTTCACGATGAGACGTGCCTCTCCGCGGTTACGTTACCGTCAGAACCAATGACTCAACATTCGGTAAAAACTCACGTACCAAAAAGTACACGTAATGCTTGGTTACACTGTGGCGTCTGCGGAGGTCCATCCATGATCCGCAGCGGGTGACAAGCGAGATCTGTGTTTACTTGAGCGATTGGATCATAGCCTGGAGAGCTTTTCAAGTGCTTGGCGTGAATTATCTTTAACGCCCGTGGTTGATTGTTTATAGAGTTTTTCATGAAATTTTCTGAATTAACTTTACCGCAGTGCCATGACTTGTCGAAACATATTTATACTTAGGTTTGAGTAAAACACCCAATGATGCATGAATTCGATGGTGTGGCGGGCGAGTAGTCGGCTGCAACACAAAAGGTGCGGGTTCGATTGTGTGCATGTTCTATAGATATTTGTTCCGGGTCAGGGTGGTACCACGGTGCTCGTAGTTCTTGATAACAACGACACAGGATATCCTAGTGGACTATGTAGTAGGTCAGGACTATGTAGTGTGTAATTATATAAAAACTAGCTTCTGCCCACGGCTTCGCCCGCGTATTACCGGGATAAAAAAGTAGCCTATGTGTTATTCTGATATATAAGCTTATATTACTGTGAAGTTTCATCAAAATACGTTCAGTAGTTTTTGTGAAAGAGTAACAAACATCCATCCTCACAAACTTTCGCGTTTATAATAGTATTAGGACGTCTCATGGCACGGCTATTTCTGAAATGTTAGTTTTAGCAAACAGCGCTGCAAAGTCTAAAACGTTAGATATTGATTCATTAAAAGCACAAGGATCATTTCGAATTGTTGTCTGTGAACTTAACTAATCCATGTTAATTTATCTACTTATAGAAACTTGTGGGCATCAACTTGGAAGCTATAAAAGTTAGCAAACGGATTTTACTTTTTGGTCGTTAAATTCTATATTATGTATTTCAGAAGTAGTAGAATTTCTTGTAAAAGAGCTCATCGTTGAAGAAATGCTTGCATTGCTGTATTTTTCATCCGCTATGTCTCAGGGTGATTTTATAATATATTTTATAATATTAGGGTATGGTTTTTCATCTTGGGAGTTAAGCTGTCAAACCGCGCCGCGTGAGGAACAGCATACTTCGTTCCAAAACTCAAATCGCTGATGTTGCTCAGAAAGCTTGAAGTGGTACTGGGCCGGACACGTTTGTCGTATGTCAAGTGACTTGTGGGCAAAAATAACTACAGAGTGGATCCCAGCCAATGTTAGGCGAAGACATGGAAGGCCCAGGATGAGATAGATGATAGATCGATAGATATATAAAACATTTATTCGTTGCTACAGACACACACCAATATACATTTTATTGTCAGTAAGTTTGTGTTTGTGTGTGTTGCAAAAAAACAAAAAGGCCAGGGCTCAGTGAAAAATTTTTGCTTAAAAGCAAAAACACTGATTTTCAGCCAAAAACCTGTTGAGACCAAGCAGAACGAGTTGCAAGTGTACCTAGCTACGAATGATTGATGAGATGGAGGGATGAGCTCAACTCGCACCTAACAACATGGTCTGAAAAGGCGTTGGATCGCGATGGTTGGAAGAAAGGAAGGGAGGCCTTTGCCCTGCAGTGGGGTATGTCTAAATAATAATATGTTTCAAAGTCCACAAGGCGCGAGTGATAGCTCAGGTGTTGTAAGCGTATCTATGGGTTATTTTGCCACTAAAAATAATACCTAATAAAATAAAAAAATAAAATAAAATGGGGCTCAGTCATTTTGGACATGCTGGGCTTACATTTTTTTAAATAATAACCAATTTTTCTGCGAAACATGGGTTCATGAGGATAACTAATAGAAGTACAGCCACGATCAGAAAATTAGAATAGTTAAGCAAAATTATTAATACATTCATTGATTAGAAACATAATTTAAACATAATTGAAAAAAAAAATACAAAAAACACAGTCAAAATAATAATAATAATGTCAAATTAAATACAATGTCACAGCAGTTTCTTAATCATAATATGTCATTAAAATATATCTGATAAATATTCATTAATACTATATAATTTAAGCTTTTTGTAATAATAGTTTTTAGTTTCGTTTTTTTAGGTACATTTAGTTGTAAAAGGGGTTTGAAAGCAAAGAAGTCTATAGCATGTCGGAAAAACAGATTAGATGGGCCACGGGCAGTACATTCTAAAAACCATAAATTAATAACTACATAGGTGGAGCATGGAAATAAAAAAAGTTATCTTGAGGTAGACTACGGGAAGAAAAAATTGCCCCTGGTAATAGTACCAGGGGGGGGGCTATAGAGCCAGGTGAACTAAATAGGTTGTAGGTGGACCACGGGTAGAGACTGATTAATTCCACCCAAGACTAACAATGTAATAGAAAGCTACAAACAAAGCTTATGAGAGCAGTTTCTGTTACGATAATTAAGTTTCAACATCATGACAAATGGGAAACGTAAGCAGAAGCAGGTGTTCATTTAAACCATAATAATTTATGTTTGGATTGTAAGCCGGCAATGTAAAACAACTTGTTACAATGCCTAGTGAATGCTATCGTGGTGTTGAGCTATTGTAGTTCAGGAGCTGGTGGATAACTTTTACAGTGTATCTTGTACATGAACGAAATAGTGTAACAACTCGCTTTATGCCGGCCAAGCTAGCCAGCCAAGTTAGCCAGCCAAGCTGGCCTGCCCATGAGCCTAATCCAAATTACGACACGGCAAAGCTTCAATCAAGTCCGCTATTAAATGGTTATGACGTCACCACCGGCTTTTACCCTCCTGGATGCGAAAAATTAGTTTATTCCCCGAACTCATTTCTCCAAGGACTCTGTACGCAACACTAAGATAGGACGAAACTCTGTAAGATTGCTGTTCCCTATCGAAATAATATCCAGTTGATTCTCTATGATCATTTCTATTCCCTTTTATTTCAGAATAAATTGGTCAAGAATTAATTACCCAACAGACACATAAATAGTCTTAACCCTATGCTAGGATTTCTTGTGTCATGGGTATCAGGAAGTACGAGCACCGTGGTACCAAAACATTACAGACATAACAAACATCGGCGGATCATGCAAACATTTGTACCGCGGCGGGAATCAAACTAGCACCTCTTGCAGCATCCTTATTTTTTTATAGTGGTGTTTTATATGTTTTCCCCGCTGCTTATCCCTCTATTATTTCTCTGCAAAACTCAATCTGACCTTCCGCGATACAGGATAGACAGTTTATCTGAAAGTATTTGTATGATTACTTTTGTATCTCAGAAAAAATGATGGAAAGACCTAAATAAATGTGATGTTGTTTTGTATAACACTATCACTTTTATTCAGTGAACTTTTGTATTTGTTTAGTTCTTTCAAAGATAAGTGATGTTTAAAGATAATTTATATTCTCTACTAAGTATTAAGAAAAGTATACCTCTTTAAACATCACTAATCTATGAAACACAAAAAGTTATAAACAGGTAGAAAAAAGTGGTAAAAGTGGTTCCAAAGTGGAGTGGTAAAGTGAGGCGTTCATAATCCTTTAATACTTAAAGGATTATGAACGCCTCAGAGTGGACAAGATGGGCCTTCTGCATGTTCTTTTCACCAAATATTTGAATATTGGAATGAACGAGGGAATATATATTTTTCAAAAAGTTTCGTCCTACTGGTGGGACAAAGACCTGAAGAGAGGGACGAGAACTCTCGTAAAAAATACACCACTGCGGCCGGCGGTGTTCGCCCAGTCTATGTCTGTCAGCAGGTCTTCGATAACGCTAGGCATACTACGGCCAGCTCTTAGACTAAATATCATGTGAATATTAAGAAATACGTCTGAGAATTATAGAGACTGCCACAGAAAATAACGATGACTTCAACCTTTTCGAACTTTGAATAAACAATTACCTACATTTTGCAATAAACACGGCAGTTTCTAGCAATCGCTGAATCTTTCATAGCATTGAGTTGGCGTCTGCTTAGTTCTGTAAATTGTACAAATCATACCCTCGACTTCTATTCCATTATATATTACATGGCTTTCTTGGAAGGGTCGTGATAAAAAATAAGAACCAAAAAAAATATTAGAAAAAAGTAGGCATAAAACAATTTAAAAAAACCTTCCTTGAAGTCATACAAAACACTAGCGAAAAACCGCATGCCAATATTAAGTTTTATAAGAAAAATGGTAACAGGCAAATGGTAAAAAAACTAACGATTTCTTACCCTAAAAGCATATACCGACTCCTTACCAAAGTAACTAATCTAATCTTTGTATATTATGAAAAACAGTCTTGAGATAATGCATAAATAACAAGAAAATTTAAAACAAAATGACATAATAATACATTAAATAACCTAATCTAACAAATTACTGATAATATTTCACCTACCTATGTACCTATGTACTTTAGTAAGTACTAAGTATATAGATTTTTCCGTTACGGTTAAATGTACGCGTACGTACCTAACCAATCGAATGTTTTTATTTTTCAATGTATAAAATGAGGACGATCCCAGAGCTGTCAAATGAGTTTTTTTTGCAAAAAAAAAAACTAATTATGTACTTTTTTACAAATTTGTCGATGCGAGTTTTGTAATATAATTAGTGCTGAAAAACAAATCGAAGTCGGCTTTTTGATTTTATATTTTTAATCTAAGGAAAAGATTTCGGCCAAATGTTATTGTTCAATCTTCTAAACAATTTTTCGCTTCAAAAAGCACTCCATCTCAATTAAAGATTGTATAATCATGATCCAGATACGCATTGTATTTCTTTGTTCAATCCAAACACACGCTATAAAAATCGCCTACACTATAACGGGACGCAAGTGTTTACACTGGCCGCGGATAGTGTTGCTATATATCCGGCATTTTAGAGCGTTTCTTTAGAATGTTTAGAGAAATCTAAAAGTCGGAACAACCTTAATCTTTACTGGAAATTGCTTTATATTTTTTTCGTCTTAGATGTGAATCTTTGAATCACCTGAATTGGTAGAATACATAACTATTTGAGGATAAATAATGTTGAACGATTTCATTTTACGCGTAACGTTATTTAGCGATGGATGGATGGATGTCTATGGGCCGGTCAAACTGATGCAGTGGTGTCAATTAAAAGGAAATGGTTGTTTAATGTGTGTTAAAGTTCGCGTGAATGTACAGATCGCTACCACACCGCGTCTTTTTGACCTGAGTGTCTAGACAAATACCTCACGCTTAGTTTTACTTTCACAAAACGCAAATCTGTCAAGGTAAAACTTGGCAGCAGTCACATGACATTTCTACAGCTTATGTCATTTCCATACATTACGGTATTTGTCGAGACATCCAGATCTTAAGCTTGTAAAGTTAATAACCCATTTATTTTTGCTGGTATTAACTACTAATCTATGTTGTGTACTTTCATTTCAACCATTCTTTATATAATTCTAGAAAATTATAGAATCGGTCCACAGATATACGTGTATTGTTGTTCTGTGACAGAGACAGTGCAATGTGGTCCTATCAAAGTTGTTAAGCACCTGTCAATCAAGCCAATCAAGAACTATTCGCGTATAATTGTAATAAGTATTTTTAAAATTTTCGTGATTAGATATTGTAAGTTTTACGCGTCTTTATTGCGTTTACCTTTTTTATTATTTTCCCTTTCGCATAAAGGGAAAAAGGAAAGGTAAAATAATAAAAAGGTAAAGGCGATAAAGACGCGTTAAAACGTATAATTGTTATGAATGTCTCGTGACGGATTTTATACAAAGAAAGCGAATTGTGATAAAGGGCGGACACCAAAGGAATTTGTCCGGCTATTTGATGGAACATCTCTAAGTATCTATCGAAAGAGGTCCGTAAGTACAATTGCTTGATTAAAATGTGCGTAGTGTTCGACACAATGAGAGTTATTACGGGCCATTGTTGCGGCTCTGATTGTGCTCCAGTTAGGCCCAAGGCACACTTGCTTTGCGACATGGTAAGCTAATACTGTGAACCGGAAATGCATTCAGATTTGTAGCATTTTTGACCAAGCAAGAGATCTTTTTTGATTTTTTGAGTTAATTGACAAATTGTGAAAATTCCCGAAAATTACTTAATACAGCTGGATTACTTTAAAAAAAACACGCTCACGACTGTATTCTCCCTGATGGACATCCTAAGATCTTTTTGAGAATACCAAGTAGTAGGGGTAGTCAGAGACACGTTCAAACATTACATTTGGCACGTACCCGCGTTTTGCAATAGCTAGCATTTCACGTGACATGTTTTAGAACCTGTCACGTCCACGTGAAAGCATTCCAATGCTAGCTACCGGCTAACGCACATCACCGCTTATTGGAACACTAACCGATGATGACACATGCCTTCGAGTTTGTGGTCCTAAAGCATACCGGTTTCCTCACAATGTTTTGAAAATCCATTTGTCTACGGCCGAGTCGAAGTTTCGAACCTACAACCACTGCATCAGAAGTAGGGGTACCGCCCACTATTCCAATACTTCTCTTTATCATTGGCTGTGTATTATAAATTATTGTTGTCGAGATAAGTTTTACTTAACTATACCTAGTTTCTCGCTATCGTTTTCTAATTTTTCTCGCACTGGGACTAGTTTTTCATATAGCGACAGTGACATATAGACATAAAAGTCAAAATATGTGCACTCTTAAAAATATTCCATACACTACAAGTAAGCAAGAAGTGAAGTGAAACATTCCAGGCAGTCAAACACCATAAAATCAATAGCAATTGGGGATTGCATTCGATGCTCCGAGCATAGTTGCACCTTTCAATGCCGACAACTGCCATCGATTCACCCTTTGTGCAATGTACAGACAGCCTTATCCGATCAAAGCACAATCGCACAATTGTGCATCGTGCACTCACTACCTAAGTACCTGCCTATCTGCTTCGAGAAACGTTCGCATTTCACAGACTGCGATCTCTACAATCGGATCGTTATGTATGTACTAGCTTCTGTCTACGGCTTCGCTCGTGTTATACCTGGATAAAAAGTAGACTATATGTTATTCTGATGTATAAGCTATATTACTGCAAAGTTTCATAAAAATCCGTTCAGTAGTTTTTGCGTGAAAGAGGAACAAACATCCATCTTCACAAACTTTCGCCTTTATAATATTAGTAGGATGGGATAGGAGTTAGGATAGGATTATAGCGTGTCTTTGTGCCCGCGGTTCTTATGTCACTAACATTATTTATTGGTATGAAAACGAAACAGGTTATGAAAACAAAAAAACAATTTTTTTTAGTGTTTTTGTTTTCAATTTGTGTTGTGGACGTAGATCCCCGTCTCAACTTTACGCTGTACCTAGGTGAGGTGTGGTGCTTGTGTGGTCCTTCGTGATGACAAAAAAACGTATATTTCTTCGAAGCCAATGCATTTTATTGTCTGAATGAGTTCATGAATATGACTCTAGCAGAATCTTCATTTTTGCATGACAACGAGGTTGAGTGGTGTGTACTCTGTGGCGTATCCGAATGCCACTGGCAACATTCATAAGGTTGCAAATCTGCCAAGCGGCTCGGACATTCTGATTACTGCCGCTCGGTCACTTCCGTTTTGACTTGCTTTTACGAGACACGCAACGACGTGCAACTTAATTATTTCTGTACTAAATACACTTTATTATTTCTCGGACAGACATTAAATACGTGTGAGCAATACATAGTGGTTTCAATAAGCAAGAGAGCTGAACAGCAAGTCCAGCAACTCTTCAGCTCTTAACATATACTTAACTTATTTTAATTAATAGCATTATTTTGTAATTTAAAAAGAATTGACTTTCCTTGTATAACAACCAATGTTATAATATGGTTAAATAAATGAAATCTGAAATCTGACACGTAGATTGGTAAAAACCGGGTGCAGAAATAATATAAAAGGACATGTAAATTGAAAAAAAAATATCTAATAGACCATCCATTAGTAATATTAGAATATTAATATTGGCTTTGAAGATTTAGATAATAAGTTAGGTAATTTAGGAATACTCAAATCAATACCCTTATTTTTTAACGATAGAAAATAAAAACCTTACAGACTTCACTGACTTACGCAGGATGACGAGAATAAAAACAGTGACGCGGCGAACTAAGATAATAAAATTCAGTCTTCCTTACTCAATTTTGTTTAGATCCTCTATATTCCAGTCATCTCCACTCCATAAAAACAACGGACTACCCTCACACACCTATCAAAGGAAATTTCTTGGCCCTCGGTCGGCAGTCCGGAGGGAAATCAGAAGGTGCCGACGCTATTACGTATGTTTTATTGTTTCGGGGTGTAGGCACGTAGGGCGAAATTTATTATAATATCAGTTTATTTTTCTGTAATTTCAATGGAAGTTACATAAGGTGAAAAACTACTGCCACACTTTTAACATTTATGACTTTATTTAATAATAATAATAATCTTGTGGGCGTGCTTGTGGCGAGCGTTCGGTACGTGGCGACACCGCGGAGCCCCATTACTCCCTGGGGTCGACCGAGACCCCTGACCCTCGGCTTGCCTTAGCCGGCCGGTCGGAGGTGGAGGCGCAAGAGCGGAACCTATGCTCCAAGGGTGGAAGTGTTAAAGGCATAAAGCCGGGAGTAGCGTTTAGTGAAACTGCAGCACACCTCTCGACACCCTTTAGCCGTTCACACCAACGTTGCCTCTACGCTGCCTATCGTTGGCGGCACTTATGGGGCCCGTTTAGTGGACGGCAAGTTATCACCTGCCTATGTTTTGATTTGAATTTGAGTCAAAATTGGCAGGTGCCGTTTCATCCTACATAGCCCAGCAACCATTCCTTAAGCATTTACTCCTGCAATAGTCCAGATTATCACCCAATATATCCAATATTTTCATCATTAACCATCCACGAACAACCGTGTTTTATATATTGTATTGTACAAAAAGGCCTCTTAGTGTTAGCTTCGGCTCCACTAATGCCTATAAAGGCTCCAGGTATAAGCCTGAGATTAAAAATAAATAAAGAGGAATAATAATCTTAGACATTTTTCACACAGCATTATCTAGCCCCGAAGTTAGCAGAGCTTTTACTATGGGAACTACATGACTGGTCTTAACTTACTGATCTTACTCATACTTAACTTTCAGTTAGGACTAATTTTCTTCGAGGCCCACTTTAGGTCGTGTTTAACTATTTTATAGTTATCATAAGACTAATCATTTCCAGTACGAAGTTATTTTATATGATGTTAGGAACAAAAAAAGTAGTAAAGTATCGTAGTTTAACATTTAAGAATATAATCGTTTTATTAATTGTAAATGCAGCACAGCCCGACTAGGAATCTCACAAATTAAAAGATATCTAGGCAATAAAATCAGATTTTGTAGGTATTTAATACTTAATATTTAATACTATGTAGGAAGGTACCTAATTAATTTGAAAAATAGCATCGTACAATCATAACCTACCTAAATTGTGGCAACTGAAAGGCAATTCGTATAAAATATTTTTTTTACTTCAATGGTTTTAATATTTTTTTTACTTTTTTCAGGAAACTGGCTTCCATTGACTGAAAAAATAATTTAGTTCTCTTTTGTTACAGTATTTTTTTATAACTTTTTGTAAGTATATTTATTGATATGAAGCACATTGCCTTTTTATAGGTTTTTTTATGGAATGAGAATTAATTTATGGACATTAAATGTTGTTTAAGTTTTTTATGGATCGTGAATTAATTTATGTACATAAAATGATATTTTTCTTGATAATCATTACTTTAGTATGACTACATAGATATACGAAGTTAGTATAGTGCATTTTTTACAACTACATGATTATGGGAACAAGACAAAACAAAATAGTTCGTATATTAATGTACTTTTATTTTTAAATAAATATAACCAATAACATTTATTACATCACAGGAGCAGGGTATCATAAAACACAATTATTTATGCAAATACACTACAAACTCTCCACTGGGCCAACTCTAGACAATTTGCTAGTCTACGGTCCCCTCAGTTTAAACTTTAAAGCAAGCTACAGAACGCATAAGAATTAAATTAGGTATGAACAAACTCGCATGAAATAATATGATGATTGAATTTAAATAAAATTAACTGCATATTTTTGAAATATTATTGCCACTGCTATCGTTCACTCTATAGCTATTTTATATAGAATGAATGAATGAATGAAAATACTTTATTGTACACCTTAAGATACAAACGAAATAAACAGTAACACATATGATAAAGGTACAATGGGCGGTCTTATCGCTTAAAAGCGATCTCTTCCAGACAACCTTTGGATGGAGAAGATTATATAAGATTTTGAAGTAGCCGTGGGTGTACTTTATACTTTGTGTAAACTACCTTAAATAATATTATCCATATAACATACTACATATGTATAATGATAAAATTTTGATAAAATTAAAGACTGCTTTCGTTCCAAATATTATAAATTATTACCACCAGCTATCGTTGTCACTCTATAGCTATTATAAAACTGAGATACCGTTTCTTGACCGTGTAAATGCTTCAATTGTCGTAGTTTATTCTATATTAATTACCACTAAATTTAAATTATATTAATTGAATACTAAGATGCGATAACAGTATACAGTCGCGAAGAAAATGGTAAAATTGTATTTTTTTTTTAATAATTAGGAAGCGATGTAGGCCTTATACGTTAGATTAATTAAACGTACCTACTAATAAATGTTTATTGTTTACGTAGGCTGGTACTTGGATGATGCAGTAATATATTGTTTATATTACGGATTTAGTGTGGTATGTTTGTTTTGATTACGCAACAAACTAAAACAGACTGCAAATAAATACTTGCAAGTAAAATTCCTTCGGAGAAATAAAACTTTATTTTTTATTTTTTTATTTTTACGTAGGTAAATAACAACATTTTCGATTTTGTCTCTGAAGACGAAATGCTATGTTAGTCCTACATTATATTACTTGACAGATTTTATAAATGTTAAATATTTTTTTTAATAACTGATTTCTTACACTCCCAAATTAGATTATATATTAAATAAAAATAAAAATAGGTACATCTTAAAACTATAAATACAAATACGATCAGATAATGTGAATAATATTTTTGAACACCACATAAACACACACTTTTCTAATTCATTCATCAACGAGTGTAGTTTTGTCAAAAACGTGGCGCCCAAAAATTTTGCTCGTTTTGAGTACAAATTTCAAAATCTAAAGATATGCATAGCTAGAAACAGGTAAATATAATCAATCTACAACTAAATATACTTTTTACAAATCGTAAAACGTCCAAGCGAAACTCCTAAGTCGTTTTAAATAGATTATTTTATAATTACTTATGATTGAATTAATTAATCTGGTTTTCAAAGTACAAACATGACATTTCAATCATGACAATCAAATATAATCAAGATGAAATATAATGCTAATCAAAAAATTTTGATTCTTGAGTACAGCACACAATTTTTTTTTAATTAGGTATGTATGCTCAGTTTTAAATCAAGTCTGTCAATGCTGCCGGCTGAACACCATTTTAGATCGTATGACTAGTGATTAAGAAATATCGTCTGAAATGAGAGTTATTTTAGTTTTATTGGTTTACTTGACGTGATTTAAGGCTATTAACTTTATTTATACCCATTAAGGCGATGCTTACTGAGTAATACGTGTTTTTACAAGAACATCAGATACCTAAGTATTGTATGGGTCGGAGTGTTGGGCAACCAAAGGGATTGATGAAAGAAGAGTGCACGCAGCTGAGATGCGAATGTTGAGATGTATGTGTGGAGTTACGATAATGGACAAAACAATGAATGAGTATATCAGGGGAAGTTTGAAAGTAGCAGCCGTGACGGAAAAGTTGAGGAGTAATAGGTTAGGATGGTATGGACATGTCATGAGGAGGGAAGAATGTCTCATTTCGAGAAGAATGTTAAATATAAATGTGGATAAAATAAAAGCAGAGGTAGGACAAAGAAAAGATGGATGGATTGTGTTTATAGAATGATATTATTAAGAAAGGAGCGAGTACTGAGATGACGGCTGATAGAGGAGAGTGGAAGAAGAAAGAATGTTGTGCCGACCCCACGTAATGTGGGATAAGGACAAGAAGATGATGATTAGATACCTAAGTAGAAAGTGCCGTATCTTTTCTACTATTTTTTATTTAGTCACCAAATGATGCATTTGTTATGACAAATTCTCAACAATAGTTCCTTTGTAATTTTCGCGGTTGATTTCTGAATACGGCGATCAGAACGTGATATCTCGATCGTACGGTGAATAAGTGGATGGCGGGTATTGTGTATTTTATCCGAAGCCTCAGGGAGATAACATAAATAACACTGACAGCTCAATTGTGAATGATTACAATGATGCGGATGCTTGCCTCGCCGGTCGGTTCCGAGAATTACTTTTGCGTATTTTTGTAAATAACAAAGTACCTACTCAAATTATTGCGGAACGCAGAATTTTGTGCCTATTGGATGTGAGGTAGAAAAAAAACAATCACCATTTCATAAATAATATCTGTGTGCAAAACTTTTTTGAAATTTATGATTGGCACAGTATTTCATAAGTATGATTATTAAAAACTTTTGAGCATGTTTGTACTTTTCTAACAAGTTTCTTAATATAATTCTTAGTAAAGCTAGTAATACTGTACAAACCTTAGTCAGGCAACGCATTTTTTCCAAGGCGTCTTCAATACGAAGACAACAGACAGACAGACAACATTAACAAGTACTCTGTACTGTACAAGAGAACATGTTACTTTGGCAAGATCAAAAAGAAAATTTACAGACACGAGTTAGACAAAAAAAAGGTTAAGAACACAAATTAAATTATTTCCCCTTATAAATTAGAGAGTAAATCTATGCACTTATTTTTATTAATTATATATTCCCTTAGCTAAGTTTTATTTCATAAAATGAGGTACGTGTAACCATTGTGACTATGTGTGGAGATGAGTCATTCTGATGACTTAACCCTACATTGTACAATCGCCGGCACAAGTCATAGCAGCTGTCAAAACAAACGCCACCCAGTGTCACACCAATAAATATTTCGACAGATGATAAAACTAATGTTGCCATTGCAAAAATTAAAACAATATTAACATGCGCAATCTATAAAATAACAATTATATATAAAATGCAAGAAATGGAACGATTACATAAGTTAGATTTTAAAATTAAACTATTATCATAAAATAAATAAAATCTTAGTTAGTAATTTACATTCGTAACGAAATCCTAGGAAGGAAACTCCAAAAACAGAAATCCCCAATTTTAAACTGCTTTAAAAATTCAAAGTTTATTAGGTAGCGTAGGTTTTTTATCTTTTGTACCGATGTGGGGTTTTCTCTCATATTTTTGGCATATAAAAATCTATGAATATATCATCAAAAATGCTAAGTATTACAATATTAAGTAATTAACGTTAAGTATTCCTAACGGACTAGGCAAACGTTTGACGTCAACAGGAATGAATATTGACCAAAAATTTTATAAAAGGAAGTGGCTTCATCAGTCATGTAGAGTATAATTGTGAGAAAACAGCTAAACCTGCTTAGCCTATAAAGGGCGCGTTAAGCGTGATATAGACAGACAACATTCACTTCTGTCAACGCGATTAATGTATGAAGGTAATAGACAGCACGTATATGGCAGTAACAGTTAAAACAACTACATTCAATTCGCATTTTCACAGATCCAACGACGGAACACTTTACAATCGGACAACAAGAACAAACTGCCCGATTACTCGACCGTTTACCAAACAAAGATGGCGGGCGTTGATTGACAGTTAATTCAAGATGGCAGCGGTTAGTGGCAGTTCATGGCTCGCCGTTGAAGGCGGCGGATGCGTCTGTGCCAATCGTCACGCCACTCCAGCAGCAAGGTCCTGTCACCGACTGTTAGTCCAGGCAGGCCGGACGATATGCCTTCTTTTTCCACTCCTAGGATTAGGTAAGACCTAGAAAAAGAAAGACATCAACATAAGTTGTGTACTACCTACTTTTGATATGTAACAAGTGTCATTTTATAGTTCTTCAAAGTTACACAAATGGCGCAGTACAGGAGATCTAGACTGTCAAACAGGTATTTCATATCGTTTCCCAGACAAACTGTACCATCTAAGCTTCAGAGAGCGAAGATCGGGGGACATCGAGAATAACCCATAAAAATTGGCTTCGTCATTTTGGCGATAAAACTAATCTATGAACCATCCTTGAAGTCACACAAATCGATTGCTAGATACGGCATTACAATCAATCCGTTTTGAGAAAAATGGTATGAGACAAACCTCTCATGATGTTGGAAACTATGTACATACATTTAAGAAATTGTAAAACAGCATGTACGCAATAAATATTTGCCTATTGACTATACCCCAGACACATAATGTAACGCTTGCATTGCGGTGTTCCAGTTTGATGACTGCCGGCAGATACATGTGACTTTTCACCCGTTATATATCAGGCGGCAACGCGCGAATGAGACCCCTGTTACCAACAGCCATCTGTCCATACAGCCCAAGCCGTAGGCACAAATATTATAATACTCCGTAGGTTTGTTTGAGTCTTTAGTAGGATAAAGAATATCAAGGGAAGCCTGTAATAGGATCTTACTTGTTGAGCTTGAGCTTAGGGCACTTGCATGCGAGGTCCCTGGCGCGTACGAACAGTGCCACGGAGCCGCGCCTGAGCCGCGAGCGAGGGCCTCTCTTGTAGACGGCTTGCACGCTCAGCGCCAGCCGCACCCATTCGCCGCCCGCGCCGTGTGCCTCGCGCCCGACCACTCTGCCCATTATGACTGCAACATGCCGCACGTGAAACAACATGCGAACTCATATAAATGTGGAATTCACATGTAACAAGATTTGACTGTAGATCACAATAAATAACAACCTCGGCAGGGATCGAAACTATAATCTACCGCTGGACACGTAGGTTTTGTAACCACTGATCCATGAGATCCGGTCACATAAATATAGTAGGGCATAAATGCAGTATTGTTAATAAAAGTAGTAAGATTGCCTTCGATCCACCGCGTCGCATAGCCCAGCTTCGCTATTTCTTCATTTTCGTTTAACGTACTTTGTGACTTTATATTTTTGCTCGGTTCCTAAGGATCGTAGTGTAATGTTAAATGCCTTCCTCAAGGATTGGGCCATCAAATGCAAATATAATTGTTTAATGCCGACTAGTTCCAGAGAAATGCACATTCAAAAAAACAAACTCCTCAGATTTATTTTTAGTGTAGATATAGATTGAAATTAAATTGGTTAAAGATCAATTAATATGGATTTTAAAAGACAGATAAATAAAAATAAATATCGTAAGATTTTATTAGATATAATAAGAATAGAAAAAATATTTATAATATTTTGACGACCGATGTGGCGCGGTGGGCGAAGGTCCGCCTGCGACACAGGAGGTTGCGGGTTCGATTCCCGCCCTGGGACAAATGTTTGTACGATCTGCAAATATTTGTTCCGGGTGTTCTGGGTATTTTCTATGTATAATAAAAAAATATCTATCTATGTAATGTATTGTATTAAGTATATCAGTCATCTAGTACCCATAACACAAGCTCTGCTTAGCTTGGGGCTAGATGATGCTGTGTGGATTGTCCAGCATTATTTATTATTTATTATTTATTATTTATTTATTGCCTGAAATTATGACCATAACAGCATCAGGTTACATAGTAAGTAGGTACTTATACAATTCAATTCAATTCAATTCAATTCTATAAAAACTAACTATATCAATTGCCATGATTAAATTGAGGCAAAAGGAGCACACTCAGTAAAATGCTGGCAGACTAAGGCGCAGCGCTGATTTTCAGTGTACCCCTAGGCACGACAGATGTTATCTATTGTCTTGTACTTTGATTATGTAATAAACGAAATGCTACTGAAACTTAAAGCCATCGCAGAAAGCCGGCGCATAGATATGCTTCAGTTTATATGGCGTTTCGTTCTTGTGTGATAATGTCTGTATCCAGCTGTCTTGCAAGTAAAGCTATTGAAACTCACCGTAATCTCGGCTGCAGAACTTGTTGAGGTTTAGCGTGCGAGCGCCGATGCGACACCGTCCGCATTGATCCGTCGCTGCACATAACATTAGACCAATAAAAGTACACACATTTTACTTTTTTTTTTTTTTTTTTTTTTTTTTTTTTACTTTGTACAATAAAATCGTGGTTCTAATAAAGCATTGCTGTTATTTTTATACTCGCTGTAAAAGCCTATTGCTGTGCTTGCTGATAGCTGCTATGTTCTTTGGATTGATATGTTGTTACTAAGAATTCATCAGCAATATTGGTAAAGCTTGAAAAGGGGAACTTCATGGCTAATATCATAACTTGGAAAGGGGAATTTCAAAGTTATGGAAATTACCAAAATAATTGAGATTATTCTAAGATTGTTTAAAGACATGAGTCTATGATTTAAGTATTGTATATTATTTTGGTAAAAAGGGGGTTTTGAAGTGATCCAAGGTCATACATACAGTTAACACTTCGGGTTAAAATTAAAGCTTATAGATATTCATAAGGTTAGCAGTGATTATAAAATGTATTTCTT
The DNA here is from genome assembly GCA_958496245.1 of Perizoma flavofasciatum. Lineage (NCBI taxonomy): Eukaryota > Metazoa > Arthropoda > Insecta > Lepidoptera > Geometridae > Perizoma > Perizoma flavofasciatum. The sequence continues at coordinate 12,355,539 of OY292431.1, forward strand.
AAATATTAAAAGTGCATAATGTGTATAAAACAAACATGATAAAGTTACCTTTCAGTCACCACTGAGTTTTAAAAAGAAACAAAAAGATATGAATATTATGGGTCTGTCAATGAATGATTTAGAAAAAGCCTGAAAATAAACAGTTCACAACAATGATCATTTAAATAATATTGTTTTTTTTTACCTCAATTAACATGTATAAAATAAATAGTTAGAAGTGAAATTTTTAAACAGACTTGCCAACACCACTTTGCTCACAAAAAAATCAAACACTTTCGATCGTCAGTGTACTTTTATGAACGGTGTTGTCACTTAGGTATTAGAATACAAGAATATAATTTTACATTTAATTAAAGTGCAAATTAATAAAACAGTGACTGCATGATTGTTATTACCGCTTTTTTTTTATAAAACATTGTAACATATAAGTAATTTTACTATGTGACAAACTTAAAAATGCAGCCACTCTTGAAGAAAGCATTTAATTTATACGCTAAAATGTTGTACTTTTTCAGTTTTTTTTTTTTTTTTTTTTTTTTTTAAGTTTTTAAGACGTTTATTGCGTAGATCTTGGACGGCTTAGCCTTTTTAGTAACTTGAGCGGAATGTAATGAGGATAAGAAACTAAAGACCCCGTAAAATAGTGTCGTTCAACATGACGAGAGATGTGTCCAGGCCTTAAGCCCGATTGCACTAAACTTTGGCAGCTCTGAAATTGATGATAACAAGTTTTTATAGAAAAACTGTCAGCTTGATATGTAAAATGTCTTTGCTTTAGCTGGTTTCACTTTAGTACAGACGCGTAATTAGTCGCTTAAAATACTAAAATAAACAAAGACCCAGCTTCATAAAAATCATTACGATATGAATTTGACTTTTCTTTTATAACGTGTACTTCGTTACGTTTTGCATCGTAACGTGTGGCGTGAAAACCGATCAAATAATATTTCTTAAAGTTTTACAAAACGATAACAATAAATCGTTATAAAATCATTTAAGCCGCTTTGGATAAAAGTTGCAAAACACAATCTTTTAGCGGAGTCCATTATATAAGAACTCCTTGTGTTGCGCGTGCGTTAAAAGCTACAGCCCAAGATCTTTATAAATAGTTTATAAATACTCGAAATCTTTAAAAATTGAATGCTTCCTTAGATGAAGGTGAGGCGAGAGTGCATGAAGGTCCACTTACTACTTACCGCGGCCCGGCTCGCCGTCCACCGCCTCCATAGCTTGCACCGCGGTCACCACTCTAGGGATACCTGAAGACAATACATACGAATCAAATCCTACTATTATAAACGTGATAGTTTGTGAGGATGGATGTTTGTTACTCTTTCACACAAAAACTACAGAACGGATTTTGATGAAACTTTACAGTAATATACATCTGAAATTTTTAGATTAACATATAGTTTTGTGATAAGCCAAAATAAAAAAGGATAAAGTTTTAAATATAATATCATTCCTCATTGTTTTAATGTGCAGTAGAATAATCTGGACATTATTATCTTCGTGCTTCGAAGAATTGAGTTGGGCAATTTTAATTTTTTTATTATAGTAGTCTACCTACCTAATTTAAAATAAAAAAAGAAGTTGTTCGGAAGTAGATACAAAATATTTTTAGCAGCCGTGCTAGGTATTATACTAAAAACAAAAAAAAATAGTGTTAACTACTTTTTTTTTTTTTTTGCAAAAGCTAAGGTATCACACGAGCATTGCCGACCCTTAATACATTTCATAACGCCCTTTTGAAGGACTTCATACTGTAGTCACTTGTGAAAACCTCAGCAGAACTTAAAGAAGAGAACTGTAGGAGTGGGTAACTTACTATAAGGTGATATTCGAAGCATGGAAGCGTTATTCTGGCTACTGATTATTAACATGAGTTGTGCTCAAAACGAATGTAAGCGGTCATTAAACATTGTTTACTTGGAGTACCCCAAGGCTCAATTATAAGGCCTTTTTTATAACTTGTGTTTATTTTTCAAGTTCCGTTCTAGAATAATTAATGACATCTCACCAATGTTCTATGTGAGCGTAACACTAGACCTTGAACTTGTTGTGAGAAAACTTGTGTGAGTGTTTGCATGGATGATTTAATAAATATTTGCTAAGTACTATGTCGTAACGGCTAAAACGATTATGATGAAAGTAGTTGATTTATATCAAGACTTGGAATAACACATGAGATACAATGCGAATGAAGGAAGCAGAAGCTAGGAAAATGTACTCACGTATGCAAGGAGCGATGTGGCTCCTGGACTGCTGGTATCCTTTAGCACAGCGGTTACAGGTGGTACCAGTGACGCCGTCCTTGCACGGGCACTGTCCGCTCGTCTGGTTGCAGGTCTTCCCACTCGCTCCCACTGGATGGCAGTCACAGGCTGTGCGAGGGAGAGAGAAGTATTAAAAACCTTCGAAGATGATTAAATAGAGTTGTTGAATCTATGGTTACGGGAGAATGTGGCATTCGTTCAGATTGTTGTGAGGGACTATAAAATCAAGGGAAACAGGAAAGGAGGAAGGAGTAGGAGGCTACTGCTGAATTTGAAAGGTGTTTTGTTTTTACTACTTGATGTTTTTTAAATGTTTTTCGGAAGCAGACAGTATTACGGCCCACCGGTGATGGTAAGCGGTTACAGTCGCCTTTTTGACATCTGCAACACTAGAGCTGATGCGCTGTTTGAGACCTTTTTTTACTATACTATTTTCGGACTATTCTTAAACCTTCTTTCTGGTTGTTAAATGAAAGATAACGCAAACAAAGGAACTTTCTTCCTCGAAACATACTTTTCTCGTCTTATAGTGTTGATAAACAAGAACTTTTATTATTGCTACCCATTGAGCCAAACACACGATTGCTGTCAATAATAAACTTTCCTCGTTCAATTTCTTTCGCTTCCTAAAGTTACGATAGAGTTTCTCTCCTTGAAAAAGTTCTCTTGTTGATGAAGTTATTGTAAGATCTGTTGCATTCAAATAGGTTTGTTGCCGATGTAATATGAATGTAAAAGAGTCATCGAAAGGTGTAAGTCTATAAATACCCGTAACAAACTTATAATTAAAGCAGAAACAGGCCAAGTAGGCCTATTAATGTGGTGTGGATAGAGGTATTTCAAGTCATGAGACCTAAAATAGTAAATAAAAATGACGCTAACTACAGTAGGTTATAGGGATTTTTTACATTTTTTTGATAAAAATATATCTATATTTACATGCATCCATTTTTATCACATCATAAAAGGTCACAATGTAAAAAAACTTGATAGCCTTTTCAAGACCTTTTGAACCCTCAAAATCGTATTTGCAAACAGGAAAACATTGAAATCGCCAACAGGCCACTATAAACGGTTTACAGCTATGCTCGGTAACCGAATAGTTTTCTCATAAAAATGGTCCTGAACCGGAACACCATACGGGCCACTTCCTACTGAAGCATCGCTGATGACGTATGTGTAGGTAAAGGGTTATTCCCGCGTCTTACGCTAAAACAAAAGCGCATCACCAAAATTCCCATACATCAATTCGCAGTTCATGCTCAACACGGTTGAAATTCACATAAGAAAATGTCGAGAAAGAAAAATATTAATAAAAAATATTGTAACTTTTTTTGACAAAATGAATAGTAATCTAAAATTATTATTATTATTCATGGGTATCGTACCCATGCCATATTAAGAATTAAATAACTTGTGTCCGCCATATTTAATTTTAAACTGATCCACATATTTTAAGCTTGTTTTTGCAAGTAGCAAAAGCAAGCAAAGTTGTCATTGGCTGCATTGACAACTTTGACAACGGGATATGACTGGGCGATTTTGTATGCAGCGACTAAATAAAAACATTTAAAACAGGACTATTGTTCGCGTACGTGTCTATGGTTTAGTGGACACAGATCCTTAGGTTCCCCAATTGGTCCTTCGCACAATGCGTTGCCCTTTGGCCTGAATCGGTCCTCCCGAATGATCCCTCCGGGACTGAGAGGGTAGCGTTGACTTCTGCTGACGTGTGGATTGACTGAAGAGGTTCCTTGAGGAAAACCCTTGTTATAAAGATACGTGTTTTCGTTCCTGGGATCGGTAAATGATTTTGTAACGTTTGTACCGAAACAGTAGATCTTTGAACTCACTGAGTAAAATGGCATGTGGTTATAAGTTTATACGGGTCTCTATCTTACCTGAACTAACGTTGGGGGACACTTAACTCTAACAAAATAGCATTATTTAATACTCACATTACGTGCAGGGGAGATACCCTAAGAAAAAGTTTTTCAAGGTTTTTATTTGACTACTTTGTCGGCGTGATTAATATCAACTCATGCCAATTATAGCTTTCTAGTACTAAGAGTCTCTGAGCTTAGCCGCGCACAGACAGACAGATGGACGGATATGGTGAACCTATAAGGATTCTTTGTGGACTACGGAACCCTAAAAGGCTTTTCGTGGAGACCATTTTGCAACGTAACTCAACGTATAAGTTGGGTGTTTATTGTAATATAAAAAACTAGTTTCTGGCTCTGTCTGCTATTTTGTTTCGGCAACAAAATTTGCTACTATAATCTGTGACGAGGGGTCCCAATAACCTATAGTGCACGTAACCACAGAATCGTTATCACATAGACCCTCGTTAACGCCGGGCCACCAAACGTCTGGGGTCTTTGGGGTCAGCGGTCGACGAATAATTGAGTCGCAGCAATTCCCAGTTTGGGGAATTCTATTTTCTTTTTGAGGTTGACAATGTTTTTATATTGTTTTACTGCTATCTCATGAGATTAGATAGTATTCTGAAATGAATCTCGTCCACGAGATTAAGTTACATCTCCCACGACGACCATAAGCACTGACAAATAATTATTCCCATGTGTTTTCTACGTATAGTATGTATGGATTTACAAAAAAAAGAATATAAGTAGTACATCAGTCATGTAGTTCCCATAATAAAAGCTCTGCTTAGTTTGGGGCTAGATGATGTTGTGTGAAAAATTTCCAGCATTACATTCACAGATAAGGTTTGACTCCACGTACGTACCTACATAATAAATAGATACACTTTGTTTCTAGTTTGGAACACTAACCGATGGTCTAAACCTTAGAATTTTTGGTACTTGTGTATACTAGTTTCCTTACGATATTTTGATTCACCGTTTAGAGCACGTGAACGACCGGCTTCGAACCATCGACCTTCGAATCAGAAGTCAGGGTGGGCCAACACGGCTATCTAAGTCTAAGATCTAAGTCTTCTAAGTCTTGCCTTTAAAAATAAACTTAAATTATATGTACAAACTTTGTAACAATATACAAATAAAAATGCCTACCTATCTAATATTTAGTAACACCAAAATATAAACATACCTACTTCATAATTAATTAAGTACTAGTTGTGATAATGTTGAATATTTATATAATATTATTACATATTATTAAGTTAAACAATATATAGTTATAGATACCTATAGTTTTAAACTTAGATTAATTTGTTTCGCATGTATCTCATTATAAGTGAACCATGTGTTTGTATGGGAATAAAATTCTATAAATCTAAGATTAGTTTTAAATTGTCCAACAGACCTAAAACATCAAACAGGTTCTAAACCATGCTCAAAGGTTCCTATTTGAACAAAGATAGCCCTCTGTTTAAATGTAGCGACTAAAAAGCAGGTGTTAAATTTTTTATCGTCCATTTCGTGTATTTTTATCTTTTTACGGCGAACAGTTTACTTAAATTCATCCTTTATTTATTAAAACAGCGTTTTTAACTTGTTAAACTACGCAATGTTTTTATGCTGACGAGTTTATGGTTACATTTTACGGCTAAGTTATAGTAATTATCATGAATTGGGAAAATAATTATATTGCTGTAAAAACAACGTAAAAATAGCAGTTGATTATTTAAGATGCTATTCAAAATAATGGCCTCGATTCTGTAGTACACTGACTAAACTAAATTTAAACTATCGCTCTCTTTTACTGATAGTGCAAGCAAGAAAGAGATAGCTACAATTTTAGTGCTGTCAAATTAGTCAGATTTAAGTTTTTCATACAAATTTAGTCGTGATATCAAAACATGCTGACTATATACATGAACAAAAGCGGCACGTAAACTGATTTGACAGCAGCACACGGCACTAAAATTGTAGCTATCTCTTTCTTGCGTACACTATCAGTAAAAGAGAGCGATAGTTTAAATTTAGTTTAGTCAGTGTCTACAGAATCGAGGCCAATGTCTACAAGATAAAATTGATCAAATTATGATCATGCTTGGTTTTTCTATAGAAATCTAAGGAATACTTAAACCAGTTGGTAACTGATATAACATGGATGGTTACGAGTCCAGGGTGTTTAAACAAATACCACGCCTGCGGAAAGATTGAATTTTATGGAAATGAGATTAGCTGTGGAAATGCCACGTGGCACTCTGGTATGGTATTTATAAATGAGAAAGAACTGACTTATGGGGAAACATATTCAGGTACATTATAACTTAGTAAACATGTAATTTTTCAATACTCCTTGCTTATATTTCGCACGGCTTCAGAAGGATAAAATAAGTTGATTAGCATAAAATATTTCTGGAAGGAAAAAGGCGAAAAATACTAAAAACCTTTATGGCCGGCTCAAATCCCCGTCATTTTTCATACAAATCTGTTAGGGGCCCGGTCAGACTGCCGCTGTCAGACTGACTGTCATCAATACGAGAACGTATTCATGATACAATTAATCAATTAGGTACTTAGTATAAAGATAGAACCAATTATAAATAACGGCAGTTATTTATAATTGGTTGGCACAGTTGCCACCACACGGCCGACGCTGACACTCCAAAACGCACCGATTTTGTCTAGATCAGTCATTGAACCTATATACTACCTTATTTTGGAAACATTAACTAACAAACGTAGGAAAGACAAAATTTTCAAAGTACCGATAACACGAACAAAATTCGGAACAAAATCTACCAATAAAGAATTATCAGTTGTTGATAATAATGCTAGAGATTTAAAGAAGATTGTAAGTGACTACTTAAGTAAATTAGACTACAGCGAAACAGAAAAGATTATTGAAAGTAGAAACTGATCATCACTACATATACAACCACAATATGACACACCACACAGCTAATCACACTTAAAGATCGCACTTAGACCAGGCTCAATAGAGACCTAGTGCGGAGAACAGAGCTCATCAAGGTACCTACATATAACTAATATTATATAATTCCATATTGTTTATAACATCACTGTACCTACCAAACCATTCTATGAGATTTAATATAATTTATCTTTATCTTTATCTTATATTTATACGTCAGGATGTTATAAAATCTTGTAATTTCCTCATTCATTGTATCTATCAACATAGTACTTACCTTGGGCAGATTCTGCAGTTGGGTAAAAACAATTTCGAGAAGGAGGCCAAGAGGATCCAGCTAGGCTGGGCAGCGTTTGGAAAACTACGTGGAGTCTTCTCGTCATCCATACCGCAATGCTTGAAAACGAAAATTTTCAATCAGTGCGTCCTACCCGTCATGACTTACGGAGCTGAGACGTGGACTCACGATAGGGCTGGTCCACCAGTTCAAAGTCGCTCAGCGAGCTATGGAAAGAGCTATGCTCGGAGTCTCTCTAAAGGATAGGATTCGTAACGAATACATCCGTCAGAGAACCAAAGTTATCGACATAGCTCAACGAATTAGCAAGCTGAAGTGGCAGTGGGCCGGTCATATCTCGCGAAGAACCGATAACCGCTGGGGTAAACGTGTTCCTGAGTGGAGACCGCGACTCGGCAAACGTAGTGTAGGACGCCCTCCGGCCAGGTGGGATGACGATCTGCGAAAGACTGCAGGCAGATGCTGGATGCGGCAAGCTGAAGACAGAGCGCTATGGCGCTCATTAGGAAAGGCCTATGTCCAGCAGTGGACTAATATAGGCTGATGATGATCGACATAGTAATTTCAGAATAATGGTAGGATACTCACGTTTGCATGCTTTCTTGTGGGTGATGTGCTTTGCAGGATCCCGGTAGTACCCCTCGCGGCAGTAGTGGCAGTGTCTGCCGGCGGTGTAGTGGCGGCACTTCAGACAGACGCCACCGCTGACCCGGCCGGAGAGCTTGTACAGCTCCATGTTGAAGCGGCAGCGACGCGCGTGACCATTGCAGTTGCATTCTGAAAAGATATAGAATTGTAAATAAACGTTGTCGAGAATGAAATAAAAAGGATACAAATAATAATAATAATGCTGGACATTTTCACACGGCATCATCTAGCCCCAAAGTAAGCAGAGCTTGTGTTATGGGAACTGCATGACTAATATAACTACTTATACAATTTTTTTATATAAACACATTAATATTATAATAAAAAAACACCCAGACCCGAGACAAATATTTGCAGATCATACAAACATTTGTCCCTCGGCGGGAATCAAACCCGCAACTTTCTGCGTCTCAGGCGGACCTTCGCCCGCTGTGTCACAGAGGTCGTCAAATAATTTAAAGTGATCGCAATTTTAATAACTTGTAACTTTGGTTTAAATTGGCAAATCTATACTAATATTATAAAAAAGAAAGATTTTATTGTTGGTTTGTTTGTATCGAATAGGCTCCGAAACTACTGGACCGATTATAACCATTTTTTCACCAAATGGAAGCTAAATTATCAGGAAGTAACATAGGCTATAATTTATTTAAAAAAAAAACAGAAATCCTTAAGAAAATTGCAATAATGTAACCCAAAGTAGCAAAATTTTGCCAATATAATTTATTATTTGGCGTGCGCTGAGAAAACTATTGATATACATAAAAATGGTGTATGATTAAAGTACTCATTATTACCTACAAAAAACTCCGCGAGGGAATATATCTTACTATCATAGTTATGTCACAACAGCAGCTTTTGTGTTCTAAAATTTAATTAGATCGTCGATATTCCCACGGAATCGAAACTTACGCGGGTGAAACCGCGGGGCGCAGCTAGTAGGCTAGTAGGGAATAAAACGTTAAATACCGTGAAATGATGATAAATGATATAAGGAATGACATGACGGGGCATGATGACATGACAATGACATGACGGGGCATTGAGGTAGAAAATAAATAAGTGGATAATTCTTGTTTTGATGAAACTGGAAAATCTGAAACAGGCAGTGATACGTCTTACGAAAACAGAAAAGAACCAATCCTCAAATCTATAGGTACTTAGTAATGTGGATCTGAGAGGTTACCAAGTAGTCAAAAATACCCCTAAATATTATTGAGAATACAGTTGGTAATGTTTCCTCCATTTGCAAAGGGGAATTTCTTCCACCGGGCTGATCTATCTGCAGGCTTAGCCAACCGGCATTCTCTAAGAAGCGATTCTATTTCTACAGTCGCTAACGCTCTACGCGACTTCTCCATAGCTGACTAAAAATCGCCATTTTATTTCGTTTTCTATAGGGTCTTGGCTTTCGCTAGGGTTTCCATCAATAAATATACACACCCTTTAAAACGATGAGATCGAATGTACACAATTTCCTGAAAAAAATATGGCATAATTATTTTAAATTCTTACCATTTTACCAAGGAAATTGCTTTAAGTTTACTAAAAGATAATGTAATTACTCTTACGTTGCGTGTGGAAAAAAACATGAAGTCACATTTTTGACAGACTATATCAAACCAGATCTAACCTTTCCGTGTGCCATCTGCGATGCTCAAAATAACTATAAAATTATGGGCGAATGTATAAATGACGGAGGAATAGGATGGGCGAAGATAACATTTGATGAAGTTTCCCAAAGGATTGCCAGTCGCCCTGTGTCACTGTCTGAATAAACATAATTTCTTGTCGTATGTCGACGACATTTATCGTGAATTTAAGTAACGTCGTGTATATTTGTGTTCCTAGCAACGTAGTCGAGTTAAACTTTAAAGACAAATTGCAAAGTTAAGTACGTAAATACGTAAACATTTCTTGCTAAAGAACTAGTTCTAAGTTATCTTCCTGTGTACCACTAACTTAATTTTAAACTTAATCTACCTAATTCAGGCCAAGCAAATGTAAGGACATTTAAATCAAGTAGGCGGTATAAGTTGCTCAAAGGTCAAAACTCAGGTGGCGGTAACTTATACTGCCATTACGGAAAACGTATGTATTGCTATTAATTTTATTAACTTAGTCATTATTCATATTGTAAAAACGGGAATTTTCACGTACTGCACTATCGGTGAAAGCACCGACTAAGTTTCGACTCATTCCGAGAGTCTTCATCAGGGTGAGTGGTTGCGACTTTCTCCTTCCGCGTCGCGCCGTGCACTACATTCGTCATTTAGTCATTCTTGGTGCACAAAATATACGCTGACAAAATGTGTCTGGTTCTAGCACTCTGGTAATTTATTCGCAGAGATTTAGAAATATTTCTGTTAAGACTGAATTATTATTGATGACCTCTGTGGCTCAGTGGGCGAACGCCCGCCTGAGATGCAGTAGGTTGCGGGTTTGATTCCCGCCGCGGGACAAATGTTTGTATCATCTGTATATATTTGTCTCGGGTCTGGGTGTTTATATGTATAATATGTATGTATTTACAAAAAGTATATAAGTAGTATATCAGTCATGTAGTTCCCATAATATAAGCTCTGTTTAGTTTGGCCCTAGGTGATGCTGTGTGAAAAATGTCCAGTATTATTCCAGCATAATTAGTATTGTAACCAAAATAAGTGCGTATAGAAAGTGTGTGGTATTCTTTGGGGAGGTCTATTTCCAGTAGGGGCTTCGTGTCTTTGGCATCGTGAGTATTGATTACCAAAAAAACCCTAGAAAACACAAATCAATATTATATATCTGACGTCAAATTTTGTTATCTACGGGACGTCACATTTTTAGGGGTACGTTTTAACATACCTTCGCGGGAAGTGAGACATTTTGCAGCGGTGGGAACTAGATAGATCATTTTCTCGTATAGGAAACGTCTGATTTGCTAACAAATCTGTTAAAGGTGTTAAAAGTTAAGATAAAACGTACAAACAATATAATTTAATAAAACATCCAACAATTATATTCCCTCTATCGTTAGTATACTTTTAAGACAAAACTGTTTAATTGTCTTATAGATAAGACATTTTATTTAATGAAATAATTGTTTAACCACAATGACTAAAACATTTATTTCGATATTACATAAATTGTATCGTTTGATTTGATAATTATATTTTTAATTGTATTGTAATTTTTTGTTTTTTTTGCATGTTAGTTAAATTTAAAGTTAAAATTTTGTACGCTTAAGAGCAAATCACAGTGCACACAAATACTCTGTAAAAACTCCTATAACCTGTGTTTACACATAAGAATTTGAATTTAAATAAAAAAAAGTATCACGAACTACGACACCCAGACCCAGAACAAATATATCCACAGAACAGGGAATCGAAACTGCACCTCTTCCATCTCAGCCGGCTATTCGGCCGCCTTGCCACCGATATGAAGTTTGTATCCAACAAAATCTATGTATATGGACGAAGTCGAAGAGTGTTTCACAATCATTAAGTGTGGAATTATAAGAATGAATAATATGTATGATTAATTTTCGTGGGCTCTGAAAAGAACCCTAGATTGTTCTAGCAAACAAAACAATCCAATCAATCTATCACCAACACACATCGTTATAAATCACCCGATGTATTCATAGCCTACATTAAACACAAAGAAATCACTTTCATATTTTTTCTAGCTCATCTGTAAGCTGTATTAGTGATGTGTACGCCACAGATCATACCGTTGACAGTTTTATGTGGCGATGCGCCCGCGCAGGCAGCCAACTTAGGGGCCGTGAGTTACTGCTCCAGGGCCGTAGCAAGGGCAGGGTCTCTTCATCATCATTATTTTATTATATAAATATTTGTCTCGGGGTTTTTCTATGTATAATATATATGTATTTACCAATAAGTAATATATCAGTAATTTAGTTCCTATAATACAAGCTCTGCTTAGTTTGGGGCTAAATGATGCTGTGTGAAAAATGTCCAGCATTATTATCACGAAAAATATATTGTAGTATATAGTAGGTTTTTCTTTGTTGTGCAGGATATAAAATAGTTTCAAAAGTTTTAACAAAAAATATTAAAAAATGCTAATATTAGATATTAGTCTCAGAATATAAAATTCGAAGGCATATGCTAGTTAGTGTTCCAATAAGTAGCGATGGGCCTGTAACCTGTTACGTGAAATGCTAACTACTTGCGAAACGCGAGCATATTATTATGTCAAATGTGTTTGGACGTGCCTCTGACTTTCCCCTAATTGGTTTTCTCAAAGATGTTTGTATGTATGTCTATAATGATGAATAAAGTCGTGAAAAATGCTTGCAAAAATTTATAAAACGATACGTGCCTACTGATAGAGTCAACTCACAGCCTTCCCACGATCCACCCCAGTCCGTAGTTTCACGGGTGGGACCACGCATATACTCCGATGCACCGCTATGGACGGGGGATAATCCGTGAAATTACAACTGTGGAAACCTTTGAGGCACTTATTGATATTCCCAATGCATGCCCAAAAATTAGACCTTCCTATATATTAGAAGTGAGTCCTTCCCTTCCAAGCTTCGAACCTCCCCCTCCACCTTCTGACTACAAGCCTGCTCAGAGTTACTGATGGTTGATTTAACATGAATCCGGGAACAATAAAATCATAAATAACACTTTTAAGTTCATAAAATTAAACGCTGAGGTTGGAAAAATGAGATTTCTGATCTCTTGGTGATCTTGGTGTTAAGTTAGCAGGTTAACTGAAGAATAAGCAATTAGTGCAAAACTGTTTTAGCTAGTCAAATGTTTATCTATAAATAAAAGTTTTAACCCCACGGTCTACCCCAGTCCGTGGTTTTACGGATTAGACCATGCACAGACCATGACGTACCGGTTCTGCTGGACGCAGACGTGGGAACGGCCACTTTGAGGCAGTCATATAAAAAATGGTTTAGAAGTTGGCAATCTCAATTTCGTCAGAGTTTTGAATATAAATATTTTATGATTTTTTCTCAATTCGATAAGCAGATTTATGGTTTAATAGCTCTTGCAATTTTACTGCAGAAATGGACAAACCATGCTGTAAAATCACTAAAATCTTTATAGTTCTCATAATCCATTTATGAGTAGCTTGCGACATAGATCTCTTATGGATCTAGTCAGTCAGAAGAGTGGTCCATAAGTGGATGATTTATGAATCTTCCCACATTCAGCCATTTATTGTTGAAGTTACCTTGAATAGGTTGTAACAACACTAAACTTGAACGCTTATCTTGCTTTTGCGTTTTTACCTATATAATTTACTAGTTTTTTAAACACTTTTAGGGTATGGAACCTCAAAAAGAAAAAACGGAACTCATATAGATCACTTTGTTGTTCGTCTGTCTGTCTGTCAAGACCCTTTATCTCGGGAACGCGTGGAGGTATCGAGTTGAAATTAAAACCATATACTCAGGTCTACAGTCCCTTAAAGCTGTGAAAAAAAAGAAAAGGCCGTTTATACCACAAAAAACGTATATTTCGACACTCTCAAGGGAATCAAAATTTATATGGTAGTTTCCGTTGACCTAGAACTATGAAATTTGGCAAGTAATATCGTCTTATACTGCAAGTACAGGGAAAAATCTGAAAACTATACATTTGTAATTGCTCGTGGTTTTGGAAACTGAATTTCGGGAAAAGCTCGGAAAAAACTACGAGAATCGATTCCTGAACTATTTATACTATGTACCTACAAATTTGTACGGAGCCCTCGGTAGGCGAGTCCGACTCGCACTTGTCCAGTTTTTTTAGATGGGTATCTTTTTATATTTTATGTTAACTTGAGAGTCCGAAGCGAATGATTACAGGCTCATAACTTCTTAACTGCGGGGGACAGATTTCCGTCAGCTACTTTGGTCACATATAAACTATAAACATCCTTTGCCTTCATAAACCCGGATAATATTTGGCATAACAATGTTGTAGGATATTACTTTTTTTATATCTAATCATCACCTAATATAAAAACTAATTTATTATTAATATTTTAATTAATTATTATAGATTTGCGAATGATTCCGAATATGACAAAATGTTTGTACGTTCTGTAAATATTTGTTCCGGGTCTGGGTACCACAGTACTCATAGTTCCTAATAGACACGACACAGGGTCATGGGTATCAAATCCTATTGTGGGGTCACACTAGGATGGGGGTCATACTAGGACTAGAGGCCCCTGCCAGCTAAACGTTTGCTTTTAAATATATGTGAAAAAAATACGGCAGTGGTAACGAAGTTAAAAGGAAAACTATCACAGCTAAGTAGGCTTTACAAGTAAACGAATAATAGTTGACCAACTTATAAACTGTACTTGGAGAAGTAAAAATAATAATTTCGTACAAATTCCATTGAAAATTACTCAGATGAGGTTGTTAGTTGTGTGAAACAGGTAGTAAATAAAATGTTTATGGGCAACAGCTACGGAACTCTATACAACGCGTGGTACACGCACTTAAGCAGTTTTTTAATAAAAATTATACATATACTTCTTCTTCCCACAGCTTCGCCCGCATGGTACCTGGCTAAAAAGTAGCCTATGTGTTATTCTGATGTATAAACTATATTACTGTTAAGTTTCATCAAATTCCGTTCAGTAGTTTTTGCGTGAAAGAGTAACAAACATCCTTCCTCACAAACTTACGCGTTAGGATTTTGTCACAGTCCGAAAATTCGATAAAACGGATGAAGTTCTTAATCTGTAGAACACTTTTGTATTCTCCAAATACTTTTTATCAATTGTCGAACAATAATTATTACGTTTCCGCCACACTATTCCATTGACTAAAGGGAGACCCACACTGGCTTTATTCGTGAACACGCACGTTCATATTGTTTAGGGAAGTAGATTCGGAAGTAGCCGCTCACGTACAAATACCTAGGGCTGGCACAGTTACAAAAAATCACGAAATATATTTGGACGAATTATTGTTTCATATGAAAAGAAAACCGTTGTTGGGGTAAACGTGTTTTTAAGGGCCCGTGTCTTGGGTAACGTACTGTGGGGCGCCTCCCGGCTAGGTGGAGCGATGACTTAAGATAGGTGGCGGGTAGAAAGTGGATGAGAAGAACCGAACGCTAGGCTCAGTGGCGCGTATTAGAAGAGGTCTATGTCTTTGTCCAGCCAGTGGACTGCTGTGGAATGATGATGATGAAAAACTTGCTGGCATTGCTAAGAAATAACACGATTAATCTTACAAATGTACCAAGACGAGAAACGCAAGTTTTGATATTACAGGATTTTTACTAAAAGCGTGATATTTACTTATATTCGTAAATTTAAATGTATCCCAATATTTCTTGATATTTTGGCACAGTTCATGATCACTGGAGGCACTGAAGTATTTGCGGGTAGATGTTGGTGGCAAATCAAAACGCGAAAGTTTGGGAGGATGGATGTTTTTTACTCCTTCACGCAAAAACTACAGAACGGATTTTGTTGAAACTTTACAGTAATATAGCTTATACATCAGAATAACACATACATAGGCTACTTTTTACGCGGGTACCATGCGGGCGAAGCCGTGGGCAGTGGCTAGTTAATGATAAATGTTGTGGCAGCCCTACCGCGAAGCACGTCTTCGCACGTGGTTAGAGCTGGGGAAAGTGGCTAATCAGTTACTTTTTAATTTCGGTGAAGAGGGTCGCCTACTTGTTTTATTTGTCTTTCTCTAATAAAACCGGCCAAGTGCGAGTCAGATTCACGCGTTAAATGTTCCGTACACGATATAAACATGGTAAATAACAAGATAGTTGTTTTTTTCTACGTTTTCTGTAAGGGGTTTTCGGCTTGTTTTGTTTCTACGTTATAATCATGATAGAGTAGTAACATACGTAAAAGATGCGGTTTCGATTCCCGCTGCGGGACAAATGTTGGTAATTTATTAATAATGCTGGATAATTTAGTTTTCTATTGGTGAAAAAATGGTTAAAAACGGTCAAGTAGTTTTGGATCCTATTCGGTACAAACAAAAAAACACACACACAAACAAAAAATATTTCCTCTTTATAATATTAGTATACAGGGCGTCCCAAGACTATGCGACATGAAGGGAAAGTACCTTAAATATTGTAGATAGGATATTTAGCTGAAAGAAGTCTTTATTTTATTTTTAAAAGTTAGAAGTACTGCATTCAAAGATTTTCTAAAAATAACTTGCTTTGTCTGGGAATCGAACCGACTCAAATGTGATAAAAAACACTCCGTATTTTTATGATGCCAATCGAAAGAATTAACAAAAAATAATAATTCCTCTTATGTAACATAGTATCAAAGAAAGAAATAACGTAAAATTAATCATTCTTAAAAATAAAATAATGTCGTCTTTCAGGAAAATATCCTATCTACAATATTTGAAGTACTTTCCCTTCATGTCGCATAGTTTTGGGACGCTCTGTAGATTTATTTAAGCCTACGAATAGAAGGTACTTTTGCTTAGGGCAGTTGAACAGATACAATTAAGTAGATCATCAAGGGTCGATTCTTCTGGCTTATCTTCCTCTTAATTAACATTGACTTTCTCTCGTAGCTAATGAAGTTACGGATACCAGATGCATTTTTTTCCTATCCAGAATACATTGTTATACTTTAAAAATATATGTATCCTAGTCAACACAATCCAGCCTTTGTTAGGCTAATTAGTCATTCATCATTGACTTAATTTTATAAGATAAGGTGTAGCTAAGAAGGCGTATGTTAACATGTATCTTACTATCTTTATTTAAGGAGAAGAGACTATTTTCGTTTAATAATGCTAGACATTTTGCACACAGCATCATCTAGCCCCAAACTAAGCAGAGCTTGTATTATGGGAACTACATGACTGATATACTACTTATATACTTTTTTGTAAATACATACATATTATACATAGAAAACACCCAGACCCGAGACATACATTTGCTAATAATACAAACATTTGCCCCGCAGCTGGAATCAAACCCGCAACCTTCTGCGTCTCAGGCGGGCCTTCGCCCACTGCACCACAGAGGTTGCTTTATAAATTAGATAAAGATTAACATTTAGTATTTTATTCCAAAAAGTGAGGAATAAAATAATAAAAGCCTCTCGGAATGAGTCGAAACTTAGTCGGTGCCTTCATCGATAGCGCAGTACGTGAAAATTCCCGTTTTTACCATTTGTTTTTTTTTTAACAAATTTGGTAAAAAAATACGTACGGTATATAAGTACATAAAATCACATTAGTCTCGTACTCATTGGGTCTAAACTAGGCATAGCCTGTACCTTGGCGACCCTGTGTTTATCCTGGATCTGAGTTAATATAAATGAAAAAAAGTTAAATTAAACCCAGAGTAATGTTATACGACTAATAAAATCTAAGTAGATACCTCCTCAACGTAGATGTAGGTAATTTCCTCGCAAATGTATTTATAATTAATTTTCCAGCGAGTCCACGTGCGTATTTCATTATTGTATTAAGGGTAATTTATACATGCTATCAGTTGATGCCTTTGCCAGACGTTCAACCCTCCTGTATTACAAGTCGAGGGTTGGTAGGGGCTTAGGGCTGGCTCAAAATCAAGACAAATATTTTGTAAGTACCTCTCTATATTCCAAAGTTGGACCGTTGATAAGATGAATATCCTACTCATATTATAGAAGTAAAAGTTTGTGAGGATAGATGTTTGTTACTCTTTCACGCAAAAACTACTGAACAGCTTTTGATGAAACTTTACAGTTATATAGCTTATACATCAGAATAACACATAGGCTACTTTTATCGGGGTATCATGCGAAGCCGTGGGCAGAAACTAGTTCAAAATAAATAAAAAAAAGTCCTTCAGAGCAGGCAACGTATCACGAATTAAGTTGTCTATAAAAAACCATTTTACATGTCATAAGTCTTTCTACGCTCCATCGTCTGGTTCATCTGTAATTTTAAATGTTTCTAACCATTTCTAACTTTTGTAACGCCAACCCTGTATAGGCATACTCGAGATAACGAGTTTATTAATTTGATTAATCCATGTATCGTCTCGCAGCATCCCGGCTGCTCCCGACTCTACCCGCGTGTGCCCCCGTCTGTGCGAGACAATGTTAATTAGTTTCCACCTCCGGCGTAATGGAGTAATGCGCGGAAAATGGGATATAATTGAGTAATATATGATGGAACTTATGTAAATTGTTTTTTTTTATTCTGGTGTATGTAGTAAAGAGCTATCATGAGCTTGTAAAATATCGCGTGGTATTAACTACTTGTAAAACGCACGAGACAACGACGCAGAATTAAAATTATGTAAAAAAAAGCTATTATTTTTTCAAAATTTTAAAACTTTTGTAGATTTTAAAACCTACCTTAGAACTAGTTTCTTATTCCTATCTAGTTTTGGAGAAGGAACTCTTTTAGCATCTTAACCTAAAAGCATATTTATACCGGCTCCTTGTGTCGCGGTTAAAAGTGAGAACACAAAGTGATATTTTTGAGAAAATCTGCCATCATTATAAAGAATAATAACGATGCATCAGGTGACCTTTGGTGTTGCAAACGACTATAGGTTACGGTAACCGCTTACCAACAAGAGGCCGTATGCTTGTTTGACACTTTAGTTATATAAATAACTAGCTCCGCCCCGTGGTTTCACCCGCGTAAGTTTCGATTCCGTGGGAATATCGGCGATCTGATTAAAGTTTACAACACAAAAGCTGCTATTGTGACTTTACTATGATAGTAAGATGTATTACCTCGCGGAGTTTTTTGTAGGTAATAATGAGTACTTTCATCATGTAGTACATAATTTTTATGTATCATCAATAGTTTTCTCAGCACACGCCAAATAATAAATTTTATAGGCAAAATTTTGCTACTTTGGGTTACATTATTGTAATTTTCATAAGGATCTCTATTTTGTTGAAAATAAATTATAGCCTATGTTACTTCCTGATAACTTAGCTTTTATTTGGTGATAAAATTATTAAGTCCAGTAGTTTCGGAGCCTATTCGATACAAACAAACAAAAAAATCTTTCCTTTTATAATATATAAATATAGTGTTTTATGTCGAATATATGTGGCCTGTAGGTAGGTGGTACATTCACAAAAAAAATCTGGCTTCCAATTTCCGAATAAGGTACAAAGCGAATGTCAATCGGTTTTAAGTCACAAGTGTGTCACAAGTGTTTTAAGTCACAAGTTTGAATCGTTCATATACAAAGTAAATTAATTCGCGCCGATCCCAAGCAAAAACGCTCCATGAAATATTTTTAGGACGTATTGAACATTTTAAATTGTTTTCGCGGTAATCGACCAATCGTTCTACGGCCCCAATTCATCACCAGTCCGCGCCGGGTGGGACATTGATTGACAAATGATCGGGCCCTAGTTCTCGGATAATTTTGCAAAAATTGTTTTTCAGCCGACGTTATTGGGAAAATATGACAAGGTTTTATAAATGATTGAAACCATTAGGTACAATTTAATTTAAAAAAGCGATAAGTTGTGTTCTGTCACACCCTGTATGTAAGTATAGTTTTGGTCAATTAACATTTACTGAGGTATTTACTCAGAGTCATAATATGTCTGAGTACGCAGATATCGTTGGATCTGAATCGTCGTAAATTCACTCACCTACAAATGAAATGTAAGTTGAAGTTTTTTTATCAATTTACCATGTTTGTATCTTTGTTTGTCCGAGATACAAACATGGGGTAGTCAGAAGCACGTCTAAACATTAATAAGATAAGAATAATTCCTAAGATTGGTTGAGACACCTATCATCTATTCTACCTGCGACCACGAAAGCTAGTAAAACCTTCGAAACGTCAGAAAACACAATAAAGTTCCAGTTTAAAGTGTTTGCTAGAATTACGAGATTCATCACGATTTAAATCATTATTGAATAATAATATTAATAAATAATACTAGACATTTCATCACACATCGTCATCTAGCCCCAAAGTAAGCAGATCTTGTGTTATGGGAACTACATAACTGATAAACTACTTATAAACATATGTTTGATATCTCGTAGAGTTAAGGTCTTTCAAAATAATACAATAAAATACAAATCGTTTATTGAATAAACCTGTGTTACATCAAGCGATTTAGTTTTTACTTACATATAGTTTGTGCATAGTTATTAAACTGTCCACTTAAAAAAAATACCTGCAGTTTCATGATTCTTGTGATTTCAATGAATAAAAACCTATTCACTCTGTGCTTTCAGTTTTCTAGAGATATCTTCTATCACCCAGTACGTTAATTAACGTCGATTCCTCACAACCCGGAAGCATCCTATTCCACGAACATTGTAGCAATCACTTAGCCAACTAATAACTAACTCAATTAGCATCTAGTAACTCCCGGCTCAGCACTAAATCTGACATCAACCATCGAATAGTGCATAAATCGTGGACTAATCTAGAACTGTTCCGCAGCTAATCCAAGCTGTGAGTAACACGGGCGGCGGCCAAGTGGGTGTGCCGATCCACCGGTAGATATCAGTGTACGGACCTATCAGCAATATCGGCGTACGGCCCAGAGATGGGTATTGTTTTTTAATCGTTTTAATAAATATTTATTTGCCAAAACAGGTGTTACAGATTAATGTTTACAGTTTCTTGAGTAATGTCCAAGGTTTTTAAATATGGTTAGCTGCGAGACACAAACTAGGCGTGCGAGCCTGTATCTTGAGTCTCTGGTGTACGAGTTATCAAGAATCATTTGGTACAGTTAGCAATTGGGTGAAATTCGTGTAGAAAGTGCTCACCAAAATTAAAAATAGGTTAAAGTTGAAAACAAGCAAATAGCAAATAGACCTAGGATAGTGGCAGATTTGTTTGCAGGAGGTTCTCAATGTGTTATGATATGTTCACCAATTTTTAACCGATTTTGATGATTATTTGGTTTGTTGTAAAGAGAATGATCCCATGATAGTATTGTTACTTTTCCCATAAAACTCAAAAAACATCTTTCTTCATCTTATGGAATCACGACTAGCCGAAACATTTTTGTGGGTTATTTTACTTAGGTTTTTTATTCGAAAGAATGTCATCTCGAGTATGCAAAATAACGTAAGCACGTGATGAAGTCGGTTTATTGACATTTAATGTCTTATATTATTTTACTACTAATAAATAGTACTGCTCTAGTTTTTTAATAACTTATTTATGTGGTCATGTCGAGCCTTGTAAAATTGGATTATCCAGAAACCGCGTACAATACAAACAGCAAATTGATAGATAGCAAATAATGTATAGCACACCAAATAATATTAGGTTGTCACCTTCTATAGTAACAGGTATTAGGTTTGCCATTGTCCATTGTCACCACAAATTGAGTAAATCTGAGAGCTACGAATATCTCGACTATCGATATAATTAAAGATATGACGATATAATTAATATGTATAGTTATAAAACATTCACGCTTATTTCCCGCAGAGGTAGGAAGAGTTTTACTTAGCTACTTATTCAAACCTCTATGATCCAGTACTGGTTTGGCCAGCTGCCAAGCGCTCCTATCTGAATACAATTGCGGCTCTATACACTATTCGTGTAATTAGCTCGTGATTAATACGGCTATTTTGTTGGCTGATGATCATTTTCAATGGACTGTGTGTAAGATGTGATACGTATTTTACGATGTATGTCGGCAACGACACGGTTGTATCAGAGCAGTGGTTATTTTGGCAGACATTTAATGACATAAGTTAATATGCGTAGAAGTGAATTCACTTTGATTCTAAATGATCAATTGATGAAAAGCTGTTTGGCTTTGATTTATATGGTTTTTTGGATAAAATGCAAGAAGTGCGGATGTCGAATCCCGGAATAAATGTTTGCATAATCTGCAAATATTTTTCTTCGGTTTGGGTGTTGTGGTACCATGGTACGCTTAGTTTCTGATTCCCAATACACAGGAAATTCTATTAACAAATTGTTGAGAAGTGATTTCTTCAATCTTAGACTGAAGAGGTTATGTTTTTCGTATGTTATCAAATATTTGCCCCATATTTACCCCTTTGCTTTGCGCAGTTGGAAAAAAGGGGACCGTATCTTTTTAGTCGGTATATCAATCAATATGTCTAGGTAGCTAGTAATCCTATATAACGCTGTGTTTTCGATTGGACTAGTTATTCCGAATTCTACACCTTGAAACGTAATTGGACGATATAGCAATACTAGCTATTGCCCACGGCTTCGCCTACGTGGTACCCAGATATAAAGTAGCCTAGGTGTTATTTTGATGTATAAGCTATATTACTGTAAAGTTTCATCAAAATCCGTTCAGAAGTTTTTGCGTGAAAGAATAACAAACATCCATCCTCACAAACTTTCACGTTTATAATATAAGTAGGATAGGATGACTAGATTATGTTATGACTACAGAGTGTATTGTTTTAAAAAACTTGCTTTGTGTGGCATATTTTTGTGAAGTGCAGATTTATATACAAAAGTTGAAGGACTTCAAACTTGAATAGAAGCGCCACTACATAGCACGAAAGCTGACCGCTGTGTGTAGTCGATGAATAAAAGATGCGCAATTGAACAAAATCGCGTGGCGAATGCAACGGGCCTAAGACTGTGGTGACGAAGAAATAGCGATAACACTTGTTTTAATTCTAGTAAATTTTGTATAGTTATAAATTTTACATATTTAATAAATCTTTAAATTTAATTGTAACTAGGTATTTACCTACTTATATGTTAAAAATTGCATTCATTCATTACTTCATCTGTCTTTCCTGAAAAATATATTTTGGATCTCTTCAAGGTAAGAGTGGATAGGTATCTTCTAAACCTAGAAATCTAGGAGGTATCATGCTCCATCGTTGGCCATATCATCATCATCATCATCATCATCAGCCTTTATTAGTCCACTGCTCGACATAGGCCTTCCCTAATGAGCGCCATAGCGCCCTGTCTTCAGCTTGTCGCATCCATCTTGGCCATATGATCACATACCATAATTACCTGGTATGTGATGATATGTTGGCCATATCATCACATACCAGATGAGATTACGGTCGAATGAAGGTCTATAATTAATAAAAAAAAAATATTTTTGAAGAAAAAACATTTTATTTTTACTTTTAATTAGAAAGACAAATTCTCTATTTCATAATCACTCGCTAAATTTAGCAGCGTGCTAAAAGTTGCCAGCCTCTATCCTTTGTTGAGTGCTAGACAAGGACAGGGCTAGAAGCTTGCTAAGTTAGCGAATGATTATAAAACAGATGGAAAGACTATTAAGTAAATCACTACCATAATGCGGTCCCTAGTCTGTGTTTGGTAGGTAAGTTCCCCGTTAGATTGGAGCTATTTCTTGCGTTCCCGCCCCGTTTACCACAGCGCACACACCACAGCTCGTAAGGAATGCATTGATTCCTGTACGAGCCCTCCGCTGATTATCCGGCTGGATAAATATTACATGAGGACGAATGCAGTGGCTTGCGATACCATTTTTAGTCTATGGTTATTGAGATCATTTGTCACGGCCTTATAAGTGTTACCTATGTATTAGCATAGGTTAGTCTCAGCTTTTAAAAAAAGGCTGAAAGGATCTTATGTTGGCATGTCTGAGGCGCTTTGAGAGTGGCGGTGATATATGATCGGTCTTCTAGTTAAAACTTTAGTTAGTAAAAGTAAAGTAGTTAGTAAGTATTCAGTTTTTTTAAGTATCTATAACATATTATACCTCTACACGTCATTTCTCGAGTAGTGGTCGAGGAAGGACAGGCAGTAAATAAAACCGACGTTTTAAAAGTGATCCTTGTGATTTTAATGAATTAATGAATTTTGACTCTGACTTTGACTTTGATTTTGCTTCTCTTGTTTGTGACGTCACTGATAGAGTCATCGGAATACCTGTCTTTGAACTGTCTAGGTAGATGGATCAGAAAGGTTCGTGGGGAATTCTGTTTCTGTTTAAATAAATAGGCTATTCTTATTTGTTTCATAACCGTCCTATCATCTTCATCATCATCATCATCATCATCAGCCTATATTAGTCCACTGCTGGACATAGGCCTCCCCTAATGAGCGCCATAGCGCCCTGTCATCAGCTTGCCGCATCCAGCATCTGCCTGCAGTCTTTCGCAGATCGTCATCCCACCTGGCCGGAGGGTGTCCTACACTACGTTTGCCGAGTCGCGGTCTCCACTCAAGAATACGTTTACCCCAGCGGTTATCGGTTCTTCGCGAGATATAACCGGCCCACTGCCACTTCAGCTTGCTAATTCGTTGAGCTATATCGATAACTTTGATTCTCTGACGGATGTATTCGTTACGAATCTTATCCTTCAGAGAGACACCGAGCATAGCTCTTTCCATAGCTCGCTGAGCGACTTTGAACTGGTGGACCAGCCCTATCGTGAGTGTCCACGTCTCAGCTCCGTAGGTCATGACGGCCTATCATCTTAAACTTGCAAAATTTATTGTTTTTATGCCATGCCAACTATAATCTATTTCATTAATTTCATTGTAAATAATAAAATAAACTGTGTACCTACTGTTCATATTCCAAAGTACAATATTTTTCCATCAAATAAGTTTTAGCTATCCAGGCGCTCATAAACAACACCAGTTTAATGCCAATAACTGAGAGATACGAACTCATTAATATATTAAGTATAGTCCAATAACTTTATGAAATTAACGCCACCTTAAATTATGTACGTATATCTGAAAAGCTGCTTAGTTTGGACGTTACGTTAATAATAAAGAGTTTCAAATTACTTAGCAAAGCCTTATTTAAAACGAGCCTAATTTGAGCCCGTTAACGAACATCAAATTAGCGTATTTAACAGCTATCGACCGTAATTACATTATCGTGTAAAAGCAAGCTTAATTTAATATGTTAAGAAGTTTTTGAAAGGATCCTTCGTAAAAATGTCAAATTGTCGCTTTTACGAGATTGTCTTGGTTAAAAGCAGTAAAATAAACGAAATTTGGCGATTCTTAAGTGTTAAGTAATGTTATAGCAGTGGATGAAGGTCAATTCAGAGCCATGAAGTGAAGTGAAATCAATCAAATTACTTACCTTTATTTTTTTAATTATATATTGTATTACACAGTTTTGCTACAATGTATAATATTTATTTATTATTTATTTGTAATGCTTGAGTTGCTTGGAATAAGAATATTATCCTATTAATTATGTCAGTAATGTCAATTAGCATGAGAACATACGACCTTTTTTCAGAAATATAGACTTCAAGTATTTAGGCAAGAGTTAAATTGATTTTACCGTTTGTAAAGTAATTATATATTATTTCTTCAGCATACTCTGTTTGTACTCGACTACCCAAAAGGAAGGAAATGTTTTTCGGGTGTATGTATGTATGGCTGTTCAGTGTAACCTTAACACCTTTATAGGTATTTTGTTCTGCTATTTTTATATCTTCTCACTCAATGGGTATTTTTATATTTCCTACCGTCCTTTAAAAACCGGTTTTGATTATAATTATTCAGAAGGATGATACAATCTCGTAAAGATGTAGGTAGGGTGGTAGGTTGGTATAAGTGTATATTAAAGCATGAAGTAAATGTGTAATTTTATGTTAAGTACGTAATTGGTACGTAATGCATGGTGGGAACAGCCAATTTTACATTTTCAAACGGCTTACTAAAATGGGGAGCATCAATTAGATTTTTTTTTTATATATAAGTAACGCGATACCTCCGCAATTGTGAATAGATTTTAATGATCCTTAAACTACTACAAGGGTGATTCCATATAAATTTTATAAAAATATCCTCCTTTTTGACAAATAACTTAAACTTTTCAAAATCTATGGTTTAATTAAATAAAACGAATTTAATTAGAAAAACAAAAAATATGTTACCAATTCATAACCTTTACCTGTGTCATTATTCATACCGTTGTCAACTTTAAATAAATTAAATACAAAATACCGTGGTTAAATGAGATGACCTATAGATTTTTTTATTTGTATAAAATTAAAAGGTCACGTGCCACATAATTTTGACGCCTCATTATTATACGGGGAAAGTGAATAAGTAGCACTCAATATTTCTCAGAATTATTTATGAATATTTGTAAGATTTAGGTACCTTATTTAAATGTCAAAAACAAAATGTATGGCACATAAAAAAGGATGTCTGGAAGAAATCGCGTACAGGCAATGAGAGCGCCAACTGTCCCTTTTATTGTTTTTCTTTTGTACCTACTTTTATTTTATATGCAATAAATTATCTAAAGAAAGACGTTTACAAAAGTGTGAGTACCTAGTTTTGAAGTTTTTTTTAAACAGCAGGTCAGTACAATTTTAAGATATATAATGTAATAGAGCAAAATATAACTTTAAGTATCCTCTTTAGAACCATTTACGACAAAAAATAATATATTTACATATTGTGTGCTTTTGCGCAAATTTTGTTCAAGATGTCCAACGTTTTCACAAAATTGTGAGAAAGCTTTTGTAAAAAATATATTGCACACACCACAAGCCACGTCATCACCTTCTACGAAATTGTTTTGGACAAATCATATTTAAAATGGCGCCTAAAATACATTTTCAGCTGAAATTACGCGTGATTTGTATGAAAATAATTGCCGCCTTTGATCGGGGGATGTCGACTAAGAGGATTTAATATGCAACCTCGGCACATCAAAGGCAAACTCCGAAACAGAAATTAGAATATACCTACGGTTAGCGCAAAGCACAAGCGGTAGCGATTTAACACACACAAGAGTATTTTGTTGGAACCTATTTGAAGACAAACACGCTTACAAGATGGCAACCGGTTACCGTCGTCTATTCGGGTCAAATTTTTATATGATCTGCGAATATTTGACACAGGTCTGGGTGTTTTCTATGTGTAATATGTACGTATTTACAAAAACAAGTTTATTAGTAGTAGGTATATAAGTTATGTAGTTCCCATAATACAAGCTCTGCTTAGTTTGGGGCTAGATGATGCTGTGTGAAAATGTCCAGCATTATTTATTTATTACATGAGAGACTGATGATGAGTTCCTTGCTATGAAAATAAAAGGTATCATGTGCCTTTAGTTATACTATAATGACTTTTGTGCAAAATGTGATCCTTAGCAATCAGGCTTCAGGAAAGGACACAGTACCACTTCAGCACTTTTAAATGTTACTGAGGACATCCGTGTTAATGTGGAGGACACCTGCAAAACTAGAAGTATTGCCTGCTTAGTGTATTGTAGACTTTATTTGAACATTTTTTACTGATAAATGAACCTAAGAACACCACTGTATGATTATAAAGTTAGGTCCAGTACCAATGAATCTATGGAGAAAACTGTTAGTGGTGTGCGGTCCATTTGCAACGGGAAAGATCTTCTATTGGGCTGATTCATCTGATCCACTTCCTCGGAGTTCTAGGATCGACAGTTTTTTGTCCGAGGAAATAATGTTGAGATTGCGTTTAAAATTCACTTGATCTAGACCCTTTGCTGTATTTTTTATCGGTTTTTATGTGGTATCATGTAGATACGCTATGCTTTGTATAAAAAGTAGCTCTACGCTCAGCGCCGATGTGATGTACCGTATCTCTATCATATGGCAAAGATTTCACTATATTATTCCAAGGAAAATAATTACATATAAACTGCTTGCCGCCAGTAACTTGTCCCACAACATTGAACAGAGCAAATATCATTTCATTCATATCCGCTTTTCCATTTTCTCTGAACTGTAATTAAATGTTTTTTATTGTGAATCCCGCTTTACTTTGATTAGTTTTATACAATTATTTGCGAGATGCCCTCAGGGCGAGTTGGTTCCCTGTTTTTATAGGGCCTTGAGCACTAACAGCCCTTATTTATTTTGGTTGGCAATATCGTACGGAGATAAATAACGTTCGTTCAATATTTGTTCTGAATTGAACCGTGATAGACGCAGTATAGATTTAGACATAAATCGTTCTTTAAAAAAAACAATCTCATAAAATAAACATGCGTGTTAGAAACACCAATCTTATGAGGCAATAGATAAAGCCGACGTTTCAAAATTATCCTTGTGATGAATGAATGAAAATACTTTATTGTACACCTTAAGATATAACAAAATAAACAGTAACACAATATGATAAAGGTTCAATGGGCGGTCTTATCGCTTAAAAGCGATCTCTTCCAGACAACCTTTGGATGGAGAGGATTATATATGATTTTGAAGTGGCCGGGGGTGTACTTTATAATTTGTGCAAACTACCCTAAATAATATCATGCATAAAACATACTACAGCAGAATATAATAAATAATAACATATACCTACCTATTTTATATATATATTTTATATGATTTTAATGAATAATTTCATACTATAAAATATCTGATTATTTAGATGACAAAAACTCTTGGGATTGAAAATGCTCCAACTCGAACCTATTGTTTTGTAAAAGGATCATTAAAAAGAATAACCAGCCTTTTTTTCTTGCCTTTCTTTCCTGGCTTGGTCGCGGAGGAACAGGCACCTAGATAAAAACCGACGTTTCAAAGTGGTCCTTGTGATTTTATTGAATAAATGAATTTTGACTTTGACTTTGACTTTGAATAAATGAATTTTGACTTTGACTTTAAATATATTTGTAACTAGCTTCCGACCACAGCTTCGCTCGTGTAGTACCCGGATAAAAAGTAGACTTTGCGTTATTATTGATGTATAAACTATATTATTGTAAAGTTTCATCAAAATCCGTTCAGTAGTTTTTGCGTGAAAGAGTAACAAACATCCTCACAAACTTTCGCGTTTATAATATTAGTAGGTTAAGATTTAAAAAACGCTAAACTCTTTTGAGTTATGAACGAATGAAAATCTACGTTTTTGTAAGCGAATGTACTTCCGATTTCGTAATTTTCGTTCGGAAATCAATTCGTAATGCGATTAGGGCGGCGCACACTGTTATGGAATCGAGTCACGCCGCGCTTCGTTAGGCCGAGTACACACAGAGAGAGTTCCGCTGTTTTAAAGACAGGCGTACTCCATCAGTATTTTTTACTGATTCGTTAAAAGATTCTAACTTTCGATGTGCTGATACGGATAGAATAGAACAACTCTAGTTAGGAAGTAGAGGTTTGTGAGAAAGTTTCAAGTTTCAAATTAAGTTACAAAGGAAGAAAGACAACAGTTTCTTTTGACATAAAGTTTACAAAGAAGAGACTACGCCACTAAATAAATAAATAAATAATAAATAAATAATGCTGGACATTTTCACACAGCATCATCTAGCCCCAAACTAAGCAGAGCTTGTATTATGGGAACTACATGACTGATATACTACTTATATACATTTTTTTTGTAAATACATACATAATATACATAGAAAACACCCAGACCTGAGACAAATATTTGCAGATACAAACATTTGTCCCGTGGCGGGAATTGAACCCGCAACCTTCTGCGTCCCAGGCGGACCTTCGCCCACTGCGCCACAGAGGTCGTCAATAGGTACTTATAATTCGAATAACAATCTACTTAATCGTTGTGCTCGTAGGCATGGAGCAAGTGCGGCGTAAAGTTTAATAACTCTTAGGCCTACCTACTTAAACATAAAAGCTTCACCAAAGTTACTAGCACAAGTTACTTATGATACTACAGAGTTAGCTGTTTCAGGATGAAAACTCAAGCTATATTTTTCAGTATGAGATGTAACTGGCGGCAACTGGAGCTCTAGGTACTGATTCTTTGTAAAGTTCTTATCGAACGGGCCGACTGGTTTGTTAATTAAAGTATTTCATAGTTAGAGTTTGTAGAGTTGACCGTACATTGTTGCTGCAAAAAGATTTCTCTTCACGCTCGCTGCATGCAACTGAAACATCATACGTGCATTATTTAGAGCATACCCTGCAACATGGCACAACGCTACAAAATATAATCCCCAAGTTAGTATTATATTATCTGTGCCCAAGTCATCGTCTCGCTTTGTTTATATCACGCATTGTAAACAAACCAAAGATATACAACGATGATGTTGTCTATAAGTTACTAGTTCCAAAACTAGTAACCTATAGACAACATCTTGGTTGGAAATGAGTCCTCTATTGCAAAGGAGAAGATCTTCCGAGCTGATCCATCTGCTCCACTTGCCCAGGTTCCTTGGACTGATAGTGTCGGGTGGAGTTAGTATTTCGTGGAGCATTGATGATGAGATGCCTACTCTGAAGAACTATTTTTTTAAATCATTATCATTTGTTTTATTGTATAGTTCAGCGAAAACACCTCAGAGGTTGTTTGACGACCTCTGTGGCGCAGTGGGTAAAGGTCCGCCTGAGACGCAGAAGGTTACGGGACAAATTTTTGTAAGATCTGCAAATATTTGTCTCGGGTCTGGATGTTTTTTTATGTATGATATGTATGTATTTACAAAAACAAAGTACATAAGTAGTATACCAGTCATCTAGTTCCCATAATACAAGCTCTGCTTAGTTTGGGGCTACATGATGCTGTGTGAAAAATGTCCAGCATTATTTATTTATTGAAATATAACATATATATATATATATATAAATTATAACTTATACGTTTCTAGAACGCTTTGGTCTCCTCATGAATGAGATCTCAGTACAATGCAGTCAGTTCAATCGCCAACAAACAGCTCTGTTCTCTATTTCGAGTTGTTTACGAGCTCGTAAACCCGGCTTCACCTGCGTTTGGACAGGAATGTTGCAGGAAGAGGCTCGCTCTTTTATTTACTTTGGGGGTATTTGACGACCTCTGTGGCGCAGTGGGCGAAGGCCCGTCTGAGACGCAGAAGGTTGCGGATACAATTCCCGTCGCGGAACAAATGTTTGTTTGATCTATAAATATTTGTTTAACATGTATGTATTTACAAAAAAATATAATATTAATATATCAGTCATGTAGTTCCCATAATACAAGCTCTGCTTATTTTGGGGCTAGATGATGCTGTGTTTTTTTTTATAATGATGACTAGGGTATATTGAAAGTCTATAAACTGTCACACTGTATATATTTTTCCATACCCAAAGAGTGCCAGCGATATCTGACTGCATGTCTGTCTGTCACAGGGTTGTATCTTTTCACCGATAATAAATATCCAGTTGATTTTTAACAGAATAATACTATGGCGTCAATCATGGATTTCCCTTTGGATTGCACTAAGAATCTCATAGTTAAATGTATTCTGTAAAAAAAACAACTGACGCCATATCACTGGTTAAAAGATTTTATAAGACTTTCTACAATTGGCCAGTAAGAATTTCTTGGATTTCAGTAAAGAAATAGGTCACGAGTCGGGTGTTGGTGCGCAAGCTCGTGTTCACACGTAACGGGACGGCACGACTTCAGCTCGGCTTGGTAGGGTTGGCAGATTTTCTGGCAATTTAATCTTGTCTGACAGATGAATATTTTCCCCTGCTACTTACCCGTAGTGTTACTAGTAGTTGGTAACATTAGTAAATTTTGGAAAATTGGTTATTTATTACAGAAACTGATTAAAAACCAGTTTCTCGGTTTCTGTAATAAATAACCAATTTTCCAAAATTTACCAATTGTTATTATTCGATTAGCCTGACTTCAGTTTGGAAGGCAGAGTTAGCTGGACGTTAGTCTAACTTTTGTTTGACGTTAGGAGTTATTCCCGTTGTCTCCCAATCTTCGGCCTCATCGGTGGACAGCGGGAATTTATTTTTCCCGTTGTCCCCGATTCATCATTTTGCCATAGCATTTATCTTCGAAACCAAATGCGGTTTTTTAGCAATCGATTTCTATGTCTTCAAGAATGGTTAAAGAAAACACTCGCAGAGGGGGTTACACTTGTAATGCACTATCGGAGGTATATGCGTTTGGAGTAAGAGGTTGTTAGTTTGTCGGGGTACCCCGTCTTTAACGCTACCCCATCTTAACCCCCCTCCTTCTACGTGGAAAAAATACTTAATTTTATCTTTAATTGCTTATAATTGTAGTTTTCTAATCTGCCAGCCCTATTTTGAATGTGCATAAACATGTCGACGCCGTGTAAGGCAATCTGTAGCCGGCGTCGATCGCAGACAAATTGATCCCAGTTTATGGTCGACAAACTGTTGCTAGACTCCAGTTGACTCTATTTTATGAGAACATATTCAAATATTTACACCTGAGACCAAAGTCAGCCAAACAAATTGATAGGAACTGTGGGGTATGTCTGGTTGGTGAATTGAATTCATGCAATTTATAAACAACGTAGATAAATGGACATTGAAAAAAATGGTTTGTGAGTTTAAAATGAGTAAAGAGTAGATAGATATATCTTTACATATAATAAAGCTAAACAGTTTTTTCTGTTTTAACTCGCTCATCTCTAAACTGCCTGACGGATTTGAAAATATATTTTTGCATTTGGTAGCCCAAACATATAATATATAATATAACATTCTTGAGGAATGTTATATGTTATATAACATTACGCTACGACCGTTAGAAGCCGAGGAAAATAAGTAATAGCGCGGTCGGGTGACGCGGTGGCCCGAAGACGGCCGTGGCACAGCGAGTGGTAAATACCCCGCGTTAAAAATTAACTGTTAGTTTAATATGTTGAGAATGGTCAACTATTTATTATTTGGTGCACATGATAGGTTCTTTTAAAATTTGTCTTTAGGAAAAACAACGCCTCTGGTATTGTAGATGTGGTGTTTTCTATTTGGTGGCTACAGATATCGAGGCGAGTCATAGACAAGTTTATGTGGTTTCATTTGGTGGCTATAGTTTTGTAAGTATGCCGTAAAAAGCACCTAAAAGTTATGCTGGCTTTTGGCCCGACGAGTCATAAATGAGACGAGTCATAGACAAGTTAATTTGGTTTCATTTGGGGCTATAGTTATATAAGTATATCTCAAACAGCACCAAAAAGTTATGCTAGCTTTTGACCCGACGAGTCATAAATGAGACGAGTCATAGACAAGTTTATGTGGTTTCATTTGGTGGCTATAATTATGTAAGTATGCCGCAAAAAGGCACCAAAAAGTTATGCTGGCTTTTGGCCCGACGAGTCATAAATGAGACGAGTCATAGACAAGTTAATGTGGTTTCATTTGGTGGCTATAGTTGTGTAAGTATGCCTCAAAATGCACCAAAGAGTTATCCTAGCTTTTGACCCAACGAGTCACAAAGTTAATGTGGTTTCATTTAGTTTTAGCCAAAACCACGTACAGCCGTTTTACCAGGAACATTTAATTAGAGAATTCAAAACACTATTTTAGGTAATACGAATTTCTGTTCGCAGTTTCGGACGTTTGTTTGCTGGATCGAGTTTACTCGGAAAGATTACTGTTGATCGCTCAAAGCTTTTTGAGGCTGGGAAATAAGCTAGCATTTCCATGATTAAAAGTAGTTTTATTTTGATGTAATATACTTTTAAATATTATGTAGTTTCCATTACACAAGCTCTGTTTAGTTTGGGGCTAGATGATGCTGTGTGAAAATGTCCAGCATTATTTATTTATTTTTAAACGTTTATGTTATATTTTGTTAATTTTATTTCATGTGTACTTACTTAAGTATTTTTTCTATGTCAGAAAAGACATCAGCTACATTTTTTTTTCTTTTTTTTTTTAAAGTAGAACAGGCTAGACCTAATGCAGAGTCCTTGTAAATTAGGAAACAATTAAATATTTGTATTAAAAAGGTAGGTAAAACATCCACATACAATTCAGGGCACATTTCGTTTGTAATAGAGTCATAGTTTGCCAGACATTATAACAAATACCGTGTGGCGGGGTCAGCGCGGGCAACGGGGAAAGTGTCAGAATTATTGCTTGTGCCGTCGCACGGATTTAAGGACAGGTCACGACGTGCGAACATTTATTGTGGGAGTCTGCCAATGCTCTTAACTTTACGAGGTGCCATTTAAATTCATTGAAAGACAAACTTTATTCCATGCTGTATATCATATATAAACTCTGTACGCAGATCAGTGAAGATACAACGTAGAAAGTCGAAAGTAAGTCCAAATATTTATTTTATTTGGCTGATGCACAGTTTTTCATTTTTTCTGAATTACGCAGATTTAACTTGAACTGAATAATTAGTACCTACCTCTACGTCTATGTATGTTAGATTCTGTCTGTTGTTGTGGATCCGAGTGATGTGGTATCACTGTACTCGTAGTTCTTGATACCCATGACACAGGGAATCCTAGTATGGGGTTAGGACTGTGTATGTGTATGTTGGATGTTTATTTACTTACTAGCTCTACCCGCGACTTCGTTCGCGATTGCTATCAATCTTTAAAGTACCTCCTTTCTAACAAAAAAAAATTAATGAAATCGGACTACGCGTTAATGAATTACAACTAAGTACAAATTTTGAATTTGATCCCCTCTCCCAAGAGAACCATGCTGAATTTCGGGATAAAAAGTATCCTATGTCCTACCCCGTAGTATGAATTCAAATTATGCCAAGTTTAATTTGAATTCGTTCAGTAGTTTCGGCGGTATGCCCGGCCCAGATTCTGACAGACAGACAGACAAAAATGACAAAAATACATTTTTGGCTTCAGTAACGATAGAGTGCCCTCCAAAAAATGTTTTCAAAATATCTTCAATGTACAGAATTTGACCTGTTACATTCTTATTATAGTATAATATAGATAGATTATCTGCTTGAAAGTTTTAAAAGTTTGCGCACACGCATGTTCGCATTCATGCAAACGCTCGACCAGCGATATACGATACTGTTGCAATGATAATGTTGTGTAATAGATAGGATAATGCATTTCTTTTCATTATCAAGATGTATGGCAGTTGAGCGTAGGTCGTGAGTTATTGGGCGATAACGTATGATGTATCTTTTTATTTTATAAACAAGACCCACTTGTACCAAACAGTAAGCCTTGATTTATCCTCAAGCTACTGCCC
This sequence comes from Perizoma flavofasciatum, assembly GCA_958496245.1. Taxonomy (NCBI): domain Eukaryota; kingdom Metazoa; phylum Arthropoda; class Insecta; order Lepidoptera; family Geometridae; genus Perizoma; species Perizoma flavofasciatum. The sequence continues at coordinate 12,390,388 of OY292431.1, forward strand.
ACGGCTTCGCCTGGTACCCGGATAAAAAGTAACCGATGAAAAGTAGAGTCATTCCCGTTAGCGACTCCGAATAAAATGGAATGCGGGTCCCTAGTGATACTCTCAAAATTAATATTATTTTCATTCCTAGTAGGGATGTGCTTGTGTTATGGGAACTACATGACTGATATACTACTTATAAACATTTTTTTTATAAATACATACATATTATACATAGAAAACACCCAGACCCGAGACAAATCAATGCAGATCATACAAACATTTACCTCGCAGCGGGAATCGAACCCGCAACCTTCAACGTCTCAGGCGGACCTTCGCCCACTGCGCCACAGAGGTTGTAGTGAGCGCGTTTGTTTTATTTTTGGATTTCAGTTCAGCCTCCAAGCATTCTCTTAGGATTTCTGCAAATACGATAATTCGAAACGCAACCAAAAATATCATCTTTTCGAACAACAAATTAAAGAGCCATTGGAAAGAAAAAAGAACAGCCAACAAACTCATTTCTACATAATCCTGACCCAGCATACATAGTTAAATAAATACGTATCGTTTTCTGAACGAAATCCGCGCATTTGTTCAAAACTTTGCTAGTTTGCGATAGCGATTCGCAACTTACCGAAACAATACTGCTGTTGTTCCTACTGTAACCCTTTTTATCAGAAAGAACAGTTAATCCAACCCATATACCACCTATCCTATCCGATCTCAATACAATAAGGTGCCGGCAGACGGGAGAATTTCCACTATGCTTGTGATAAGCTTTGTCTATGATATAAGGAAAAGCTCTACTTGCAATACACTTCAAACCTTATATCCAAGATCGTAGAGCTCCGCATTGAAGGTAGATAAGCTTTAGCGTTCAGTAAAGGCTGGTTTAGGCAAGCGATTTTAAATCGAGCAGTTAATCCGTCGTCTTATTGAACCACACTGTTCTGTCAGCACATCAGTCTTTTAGGACTGACGTTGGCAAACGCGGACGTAGGCATTGACATTGCGTCATGATGCCTGCTGTGCTCTGATTGGTTGAAATTACAGTTTCGACCAATCAGAGCACAGCAGGCGTGGCGGGACTCGCACAACAGTTGAATTGTTTCCTAGCAAATTATTGAACATTTATTTTCTTGAGGCTGTCTACTCTATGCCATTTTAGAAGCAAAATCATTGAATCGAAATCATTAGAAGCATGTAGAAAGAGGCTCCTTTCGTGCACTTTTGTGTTTTTTTAATTGACACATAAACACAAAAAAAAAGTTTGCGATTATTTTGAAGAGATGAAATATTTTCCTTTTCCTTGTAATAACTTTTATATATTACTAGCTGCGCCCGCGGTTTCACCCGCGTAAGTTTCGATTCCGTGGGAGTATCGGTGATCTAATTAAATTTTAGAACACAAAAGCTGCTATTGTGACTTAACTATGATAGTAAGGTATATTTCCTTGTGGACTTTTTTGTAGGTAATAATGAGTACTTTACATATTGTAAAAACGGGAATTTTCACGTACTGTACTATCGCGCCGTGCACTACGCGGAAGGAAAAAGTCGCAACCACTCACCCTGATGAAGACTCTCGGAATGAGTCGAAACTTAGTCGGTGCCTTCACCGATAGTACAGTACGTGAAAATTCCCGTTTTTACAATATGAATAGTCAAGTTCACGATAGTTTTTGGAATAAAAATGAGTACTTTAATCATGTACTACATCATTATCATCATTTTATGCATCATTAATAGTTTTCTCAGCTCACGCCGAATAATACATTTTATAGGCAACATTTTGCTACTTTGGATTACATTATTGTAATTTTCTTAAAGATCGCTATTTTTTTTTAAAATAAATGTTACTTCCTGATAATTTAGCTTTCTATAAGTGAAAAAATGGTTAAAATCGGTCCAGTAGTTTCGGAGCCTATTCGATACAAACAAACAAACAAAAAAATCTTTCCTCTTTATAATATTAGTATGTATAGATGACAATATAAATCAATTGAAGAGGTGCGGGAATCGAACGTGGCTTATCAGCTCAGCCAGATAATCGCCCGCCCTATTGTAATTAGATAGTAAATCTAAAATATTCCTCACAGCATGCGGAAGTCCACTAATGGACATAGGCCTTCCCAAAAGAGTGCCATGACGAACAATCTTAGGCCACCTCCATCCACTGACTTTCCGTAATCTTCAGTCTCTCATCTTAAGGTTGCATCCTGGTACATCACGTGGGATGCCTTCCTGCACTAGTTCAATTCAATTCCATTTTATTTATTTAAAGGCCAATAAAATCATTGCACTTAAGAAAGTCAACTTTACAATATATAAAAACATTGAAATACAATAAAATCACATAATAAATTAATGTATTATTTTTTGACATTAGGTATCTATGATATAAAAAAAATTAAATGAATTTAAAATCAATATGTGAACGAAATAAATAATTACACATAATATAGGTACTTCATTTTTTCCCCCAATATTTATGATATGTAAATTTATGCAACAACCTAAAAAGAGTTTTCATAGTATAGTATCATAAAAATAATAATAATAAACCTTTTTTATTTCCTAGACTAAATATTCTTATAATCTAAATAGTCATTTTTTTTAAATTAGATTTAATCAAGGCCCCTTTCGGGTATAGGCCTCCTCCAAGTTTTTCCACGTTACTCTATTTTGAGTTTTTTCCGTCCAGGATTGCCCTGCGACTTTGATAGTATGGTATACATATATTATATTATATATATACATTATTAGTATATAAGTATGATATCAGCCACTTAGTTCCCATAATACATGCTCTGCTTAGTTTGGAGCATTATTTTATTAATTTAATTTGGAACTGCAGCAAAAGCATTTTTCAGTGTGTATTAGAAGAAACAGCCTATTTTCATCACTTTTTCAAAACAGTAAATTTTGAATCACTTTCTCAAAACAGTAAACTAGTAAATTTTGTATAGTTATATATTTAATAAATCTATAAATTTAATTGTAACATATGTAAAAATTTGCACGACCAAAATGTCGAATATAGAGAAGCTGACTATACCTATGTAATAAAAAGAATGCACCTTTATTCTTGCAAATAAATATCATTCATTCATTCAACAAAGACAGTTCAAATTCGACACAGACATTGCGAATCTGTTTTCTGTTCATATGAAACACAGTTGATTCTGCTCTTATCTCGGGGCAATAAGGTTAAAAGTGTTTTATGTAAGTTAAGCAAGTGATTTGGAGAATATTGCAAAGTATATCTTGGGTTCTTATCTCGGCAGATTACGGTCCCAAGTTGCGGTGTTTGTTCACAAGGGAATATTGCGTGAGGAAGTTACCCGCGTTCATACTTATGACGGTTGTGTTTGAGTATTTTTGCTTGTATTGTTCTAGTTGCTATCTCGTCTGATTAAATCTGTTGAGAGGCTTATGAATGCTCTCTGCAATACTCTCTGTCAAATGTTATTATGACATAAAATATTTTATTAATGACAAAACATTTATTACTAAATTACATTCGTTATCTTTATAAATAAATTAAATATCTATCTATGTAATGTATTGCATTAAGTATATCAGTCATCTAGTACCCATAACACAAGCTCTGCTTAGCTTGGGGCTAGATGATGCTGTGTGGATTGTCCAGCATTATTTATTTATTTATTATTATTATTTATTATGCTTTAATTTTCAATATCAATTTTCATTATCAATTTAATCTTATTCCACAATATGTTTAATCTTTCAATAGTCCCTTTATTCATCGTATTCTAAATTTAATTTATTATTTGCATGATTTTCTATTTTTTTAATATATTTTTTTTCTAATGTGCCTTTAATTTTAATCAAACATTGTATCAATAGACATTGCATGCTTAACGGTAGAAATACATTAAATCACATTTATACCTAAAATACCTATGTACCTACATGTATTTCTTGCTTTTGCCCAGTGACTTTTGAAAATAAGTTTACTTTGTTGATTGGCAATACTGTAGCAGAATGAAGGATCATCAAAAAAACTGCCTGTTGCCTGATTTTTTCAGACTTGGTCGCGAGTAATCGGCATAAATTCACTAATTCTTTGTTTATGGGCTTTGCGGGGGAAGGTGTCCGCAATTACGCCAAAGGCCTCGATTCTGTAGTACACTGACTAAACTAAATTTAAACTGTCGCTCTCTTTTATTAATAGTATACGCAAGAAAGAGATGGCAAGAATTTTAGTGCTGTGTGCTGCTGTCAAATCATTTTACGTGCCGCTTTTCTTCGTGTTTATAGTCAATATGTTTTGAAATCACGACTTAATTTGTATGGAAAACTTAAATCTGACTAATTTGACAGCACTAAATTTGTAGGTATCTCTTTCTTGCTTGCACTATCAGTAAAATAGAGCGACAGTCTAAATTTAGTTTACTCAGTGTACTACAGAATCGAGGCCAATGTCACGTTTCAAGTTAGGCCTTTACACGAAGGAGAATGACCGATGTTGAAAATAAACGACAGTAGTGTATAAAAGATTCAGCCTAGTAAATTGCATCCAAGCAAAATCCTACTTCTATTACAAACGCGAAAGTTTGTGAGAACGAATGTTTGTTACTCTTTCACGCTAAAACTACTGAAAGGATTTTGATAAAACTTTACAGTAATATAGCTTATACATCAGAATAACACATAGGCCACTTTTTATCCGGGTACCACGCGGGTGAAGCCGTGGGCAGAAGCTTGTAATGCATATTTTATAAATTTTTCTGTCTACTTTTGTACCTCGTAAGAGGCTAACTTTTTGAATGTTAGTAGGTATGTAAGAAGTGAATAGATAATACATTTTAGTTATAGCGTGAAAACTATACTGAAAGTTTAATTGTTCTATAATACATACCTATACTTTTTTCTGTCAACTTTAGTATGTCGTACTCGGCTAACTTTTTCGATGTTGATGCCTACTTAAAGTGAATAGATAGAGAACTCACAAATTACGTGCAAACAGTTGATGAGGTTCACAGCAGTGGATTTTTACCTGAAAACAAAAAAATATATTTAAAAAACTTTATCTCAGCCAAGAGTTTGTAGCAATGGCGCAAGTTTTGTAACTTACGCCGTAACGGCTCAATCTATGTAAATAGATAGATAGATATAACACTTAACATAGGATCTTATAAATTAGGTTGTGGTGATACAATAAGCGGCCTTATTGCTAAGAGCGATCTCTTCCAGGCAATATTTTGATTTAGATTTAGATTTAGTTCAGAAGAACAGATAGTTCGTAACCTGGAATAACACAAAGTAATCTATATCCGGGTACTTCCTAAGCAAAGCCGGGGACAAAAGCTAGTACAAACAAAAACAAACACGCTCACGACTAGCAGATCTTTAAGGATACCAAGTTGAGAGTAATCAGAGGCAGGGCCTATTTTATTATTTTTCATTTATTTCAAATATAAATCCAATAAATAAGTAATAATGCTGGACATTTTCACACGGCGTCATCTAGCCCCAAGGTAAGCAGAGCTTGTGTTATGGGAACTAAATGACTGATATACTAATTATATTTTATATAAATACATACATATTATACACTAGCTGTACCCGCGACTTCGTTCGCGATTACCATCAATCTTTAAAGTACCTCCTTTCTAACAAAAAAAGAATGAATGACAACCAAGTACAATTTTGAATTTGATCCCCTCTCCCAAGGGAACTGATGCTGAATTTCCGGATAAAAAGTATCCTATGTCCTACCCCGTAGTATGAACTCTAATAATGCCAAGTGACATTTGAATTCGTTCAGTCATTTCAGCGCTATGTGCGGCCCGGATTCTGACAGACAGACAGACAAAAATGAAAAAATAAAATGTTTGGCTTCAGTATCGGTTATAGAGTGCCCTCTTCAATGTACAAAATTTGACCTGTTACATTCTTATTATAGTATAGATAGATAGAAAACACCCAGAACCGAGACAAATATTTGCAAATCATACAAACATTTGTCCCGCAGCGGAAATTGAACCCACAACCTTCTGCAACTCAGACGGGCCTTCGCCCGCTGCGCTACAGAGGTGATAATAGATTTATCCAATAGATTATAGAGTTATATACACTTTTAATTTAAATGACATGTGATAAAATGTCAGCATTGCTAAGATTTTTTATTTTTTCAGCAGAGATTAATCGTTTTCCAGGAAAAACCGCAACCTTCCAAGAACCGCCTAACTCGTTTACGACTTCTCAATTATCCAGGTTTACTGCCGCTATATATTTCGGGAGACCACACACGGTTCATGTCTAAATAATGGTATTTAATCAACTTCCTAAGCTACTATTATTTTGTTTAATTTGTCTCAACAGTTCAATCATTATCTGTACTATGTACATGTATACTTAGATTATGTATTATCTAGTTTGGTTTTGAGGGAGAGTCTATAGCGAATTCCTGTGACACATGCATGCTATAAAGTCCTAGTGTGGGGAACAGAGCATAACATATGGTATTGGTTTTTAGAATTATGCTATGTATTACTTACACACGTAGCTATAACAAAATATGTACCTACGATATCTGTTTGTGATAGCAATAAACGTTTAATTTCAAACATTTCACATTTCAACTATTTTAACGCAGAAGGTTGCGGGACAAATGTTTATATGATCTGCAAATGTTAGTCTTAGGTATCTGTGTATAATATGTTTTACATTCCCCCATGTCAAAAGAGTTTAAAAAAATGGCTCCTATCAAATGTATTCTATAGCTTAGATGAGTATTTTGCGGAAACGACGACTTAACATGTTTTAAATTAGGCATATATAATTTTATATTAAACAGTTAAAAGAGTAAGAATGATTTTTAGTTAGGTAGTTATTCCAACCTTAGTGTAACTTAACCAATATTGTATGTCCGAAACGGGCAAGCTGTTGAAACTAAAAAAACAATACCACCTTTATACACAGTTGTTGCAATAAATATTTACTTTACTTTACTTTACTTTACAAAACAAATATATATAGGTAGTATATCAGTCATGTAGTTCCCATAACAGAAGCTTTGCTTTGGGGCTAGATGGTGTGTGAAAATGTGAATTTATTTACTTTGCATGTTCTGCAGATATTTATTCCAGGTCTGGCAATTGTGGTACTCATTGTTCTTGATACCCACGTTACAGGGAATCCTAGTGTCAAAGTCAAAGTCAAAATTCATTTATTCATTAAAATCCCAAGGATCACTTTGTGGGTGAGGGCTATGTTTTTAAAATGTTTATTTATTTATAACTAGCTACTGCCCACGGTTTCGCCCACGTTGTACCATTTTTCTGTCGATATACGTTGCAAAATAAGTAGGTTATCGTTAACCATTTTTCTGTCGATATACGTTGCAAAATTGGTCTCCACGAAAAGCCATTTTATTTAAAAGGGATAATATACAGCGTATACCCACCATGAAAGTCTATTCTAAATATTGGTGAAATATTTTTGAAAACGGTTATTAGTTCCGTTGATTTCCTCTTACATTGATAACACTCACATTTAATTTAATGATCGAGGACTTCAAGAGGTGCATATATAGAAGTCTTGACAGAGCTTACTTAGAGCCTAATGGGGATCAGACTCTGGGTCCGTGGGCCCTTCGCATTTTTAAAACTCTTTCAGGACGACTGGTCGAAGCGACGCGTGACAAGAAAGCTGGGTCAACGCATTATCATTGCCATTCAGCGTGGCAAAGCGGCCAGTATTTTTGAAACGCTCGCTGTCGTCTGGTAATTGAGCCTCATGGGGTTGAGACTCTGGGTCCGTGGGCCCTTCACGTTTTCAATTTTTTTTATGGCGACTGGTGGAAACGACGCGTGACCAGATAGCTGGCTCTTATCTAGGTCATTAGTATTGCCATTCAGCGTGGCAATGCGGCCAGTATTTTGGAAACGCTTCCGTCTGCTAGTGATCTGGATTAGTTGAGCTATAGATTGTTTGATAGCTAGCTGTTTTATCTATATTTTTTGTATATACCAACTTGTACACATTTAAATTACATGTGATCAAACCAGCCGCAATGTAAACAGCAATCCACCAGCTATAAGAACTCAATCAAACTAATTATTGTATAATTTATTGGCATCGAATTACGAGTTCATGCGTATTTTAATTAATTAATACGCCCGAGGCTATCCATTCCATGTGGGGAGTTCGCTGTAATCGAAGAGTATTGTAATTATCTAGCTAGGTGGGTATTGGCAGCTTGTTTGCCGATATAAATTAGAACATAATTATATTTTTATTACATACAATACCTATTGGTAAATGAATAAAACATTTATCTATACAACTATTTGCGCATAGCAAGTATATGGTAGGTATACACAAAAATATATAGATGAAACAGCTATCTAAATACCGTTGCAAATGATCTATAGATACTTAGCTGAATAAATGAATCCTACTGCTATCCTATCCTACTAATATTATAAACGTAAAAGTTTGCGAGGAGGTTTGTTACTCTTTCACGCTTAAACTACTGAACGGATTTTGATGAAACTTTACAGTAATATAACACATAGGCTACTTTTTATCCGAGTACCATGCGGGCGAAGCCGTGGGCAGAAGCTAGATATATATAATAATATGAATAAATCAATACCCAACAGTCACGTCATGAATGAATGATTGAAAATACTTTATTGTACAGGTACAATGAGCGGTCATATGGCTTAAAAGCGATCTCTTCTGGACAACCTTTGGATGGAGAGGATTTTATGCGTTTTTTTGTGAGTGGCCGGAGATGTACTTTATAAGGTGTTTTAGTAGGAAGACGAGTGCACCTACTTAGGTACCTAATATAAGATGTGTACTATTTATAAACTGCATGCAGAGTTCTGACCCAGCACTAGGATTCCATGTGCCCACCATTTACCCACCAAACACCAAGACAAACATTTTGGTCGTAACGGGAATCAAATCCGCACCAAATCCAAGAAAGATGAACCTTCATCGATACGGGAAGGTTGGGACCAGTATCAAAGACTTATATACCTATAAAAAATGTCAATTAACAAATTTTAGAACTTAATTAAACAAAAACTTTATAAAAACGCATACTGTAAAATACCTGAGTATTTAAACGATAAAAACTCTTGGGACTAAGAATGCTCCAACTCGATATAAAATGTAGATATCTATTGTTTTGTAAAATTATAATTAAAAAGAATAACCAGACTTGTTTTCTTGCCTTTCTTTTTTGGCTTGGTCGCGAAGGAATAGGCAGTAGATAAAACTCACTTTTCAAAGTGATCCTTGTGATTTTAATGAATAAATGAATTTTGACTTTGACTTAAAGAACGGAATTTCTTTGCACTAAAAACAGCTAGTTTACAGTCACTATTCACGACTTCGGCAACACCTGTCCAGTGTCCATGTTCAATTAATCATTAAAATAAGAGCACGCTCAATTTACTCCAACACTCAAAGAATACCGACTCTTTCCCAACAAAAGTACCTACTGATGCAGGGCTGTCTAATCTCTATCCTTTTAAAGCTTTTTCAAAGTAAAAACCGACTTTCAGTTGGCGTCCGCATATTTACCACCTGAACACGGCTTATTAATGGTATAGGCCCATTTTTAAGCATTATGTTCGAGTGTTGG